>CM028129.1:110016428-111241785 GCA_016271365.2 Neoceratodus forsteri
CAGGAGACTTCCTTCTTCTTCAAAACAAAACAGGAGACTGACTTTGAAAACTCCCAATGTTCTATCTCACTCCCTCTGCTGCAGATTCCAATGTGGCTTATGCAGCTGCGACAGTTTTATGGTGATGTCATCTCTCAGTCTCAGCTGAGGCTGAGAACAGAGTGAGACAGTGTGAAACCCATTTAACTGGAGTTCCACAAGCTGCCTTCCCTGCTTACCACTAGGTCTTACTGGGATTCTAGTAATCCCGGGTAACAAGGGGTTACATTCACCCTTGACCAGGAAAATGACTGTCCCCAGTCATTACGCACCCGGCCTTAGGCCATCCCACCCTATCTGCTACCTGCGGAGGGGGGTGATCAGGCCCCCTCCTACCATGTGCAAGCACAGGCAGGCAACACTAAGGGCCTAGAGGCCTGTAGCTGACATATCAGCCTCTACACTATCCACTTACTATGGACACCTAGTGGCTCTGGTAGAACTATCCAGAGCATAGCCCTGATAGATCAGTACTGCAGTCCCAATGGCCATTCAGGACCACAGCCTGTCTGTCCCCCCTAACCCTCTAGGGAAAACCTATCTGCCTCTAACATAATATTCCTAAAACAAAAAAAAACCCCGGGACCTCCCCGACCTTGAGCAACCTGCAGCCACACCTTTAAAAAAACAATTACTGCCTCCTCCCTACCCCCACGACCACACCTGTGGAAGGAAAGGGTTAATACAGTAACAACCATAACAATAACAACACAGTACTTTAAATTTCTACACAATAAAGCACTGACGAGGAACTCCGATGAGCCCCTCTTCCTCTTCTTGTCTTCTCTTCTGTCTTCCCAAGAACACCTGTAAGAAAAAGAAAGACAAAACACACTCCTAATCTGCATACACAGTCTATCTAAAACCCCTACCATACAAAAACACTGAACAATCCCAAAAAGATTTTTTAGAAAAAGGTAGAAAAACAGTATTTACATTAGAGTACAATAATGACATTATTTACAATACATATTTGGGGGGATGGAGTGCCCTAAAAGTCCCAACTAGTGACCACAAGGCCCGAAGGCTAGTCCAATAAAGAGTCTCTCCTGGGCCAGAGCCCCATGAAGCACAGTTCTAAAAGGCCAAAGTCCCGAAGGGGAGAGTCTTTGCAGACAGTTCACACATTTTTGAAGTCTGTAGTGTAGGGTGTGTACTGCAATGTCATAAAGATAGAAAAGGTTTCGGACTTACCAGCCATTTGTAGTACAAGAATCTGCACGAACCTGGTCCGTGGCCGAAGACTCTCCCTGGCAGCATTTCTTCTGATACAGCTGGGCGGACATCTTCCAGGAACCACAGGAGGGCACATCTGGAAACAGCTGGGCTGATGTCATCTCTGGAGAAGGAACCTTAGAACAGGAACAAAAAGAAAAACAGCTGGTCCGACGTCATCCGATTACCAGGCGATGAACAGGAAACAGCTGGGCTGGTGTCCTCTCTGGATCTGAAGTCATCTGGTGGGCCAGTAGATGGTTGCTGAACAGGACAGTACACTGTAGACTGATGAATGTGGAGCACCTGAGTCCTTGGTTATTCATATTGGCAGATCAATAAGGGCACTTCACAGTCTAGTGTGGCAGTATTGACTACCACTGCTCAGCTCTCCATTTTTTAGGCACGGGCACATTTGCTGGGAGGTCCTTGCACTGAGGCCAATAGTACCGGGGGTCAGGGGCTTGAATTATTACCCCGCCTGGGCGCACATAATTTACACAGTGGGAGATTTCACGTCCCTCTCCGTCCACTATTCTCACTCTGTCCATAAACAGTGTCCTGCCTCTCTTCCACTGCGTATACTTCTCGTGGAACAGTCTATTCTTTACATGCTGGTTGGCCCCAGGATGCACATTTTTCATTGCTTCATCCCAGATCCAGGATTTCCTGCAGTCCTCAGTCTCCTCCCAGACTCTCCGAGGAAAGGTAGGAAAGGTCATACCATAGATCTCATTTGCCTTTCTACGAACCAGTCTCTCCTCTTTACTTGCTTTGGTCAATCTGTGACCGCTGGCCTGGCTTGGGGGTGGCCAGTCCTGGTTCTGCCAGCTTCGCATTCTCAAAGAAATTAAAAATGGATCCCTGACTTCTTCCTCTTGTAAAGCCAGGGCAGTGGCATCACCGCCTTCTTCAACACATTCCTCCAAGGCAAGATCTTGAGGCTGTGTACCCGTTCCTCTTTCACAAGGCCACATGGGTTCCCCCTCATCTTCCTCTTCACTGAGGATCTGAGCCCAGGAGTGAGCAGTCGTTCTCACCCCCGAGACTATCCATTCATCACTAGGCGCGGAGGTCGACACCTCCCATTCAAAGGCCCCCGCATCTCATCTTCACCTACGAGACTTGGGCTAGGCCCCACTTTCACCAGGGGTCTATTGATGCTTTATCCGAACTTTCTTTCTGAGATCCAGCATCCAAAACTTCAACTTCAGGTTCAGTCTCTAACTCTGCACCCTCTAGCTTTGTGCCACACTCCCCCGAGGGACCTTCCACCTCAGGCTCCGCCTGGTGCTGTGTGCTGCCAACTGCAGATTCCTGAATTCAAACACCATGAAGTCTTGCTATATTAGGACCATTGCAGTCATTCCCCCAGTCTTGAACTGCCCCGGAGAGGAAACAGTTAACTCCAGAGTGATCTGGAGTTCCACAGCGCGAGGGCGCTGTTCAAAGCTCTATCTGGCCAGTTTCAAATGAAACTGCCAGATTCTTTACTCCGCTTCACTGAACAGTCGCTCCGGATATCAGCTCCTTCAGCTCAGTTCATTTCATGTTCGTTAGTATTTTCGGTTCATTGAACCGCAATAAGTATTTATTTTACCGCATTTCGATTAAAAAGCTCTATCTGGTAAACCGTAAGTACAGAAATTAAGTCTGTGTGGAAAGTCATTATCGTTCGGTTTGAACCGATCGGTTGGTTGAAATACATGTTTTAAACTGTTTAGTTGGCTTTTAGAGTGCGGTTCCCGGTTCTTATCGGTTCTAAAAAACCTAACTTTATTGGGGTTTTTCAAATACCGAGAAACACGGTTAGGAACCGATAAGGGGTCTTGCCTTGGCACTGCCATCAAAAGGGCAAGTTTTTGGTTAGGCTGGCATTATGTCTGAGAAACCCAAAAGAAAAACTGGCCCACTGGGTTTCAACACTGTGATGTCTGTGGGAAGCCTTCGCAAGGCTGACCCACACACCACTTGTGTTTATTGTCTGGGGCTGACCACCTCTGTCAGACTGCCAGGTGAAAATTTCCTGCAGCCACCCTGGAAAAGAGATTGGGCCGCTCTAGGAACGAGAGGCCAAAAGTCCATTGACCTGATGGCCTGCCCGGTCCAGTACCCACTAGACCAGAGGGAGTGCCCTCTGACCAGGGCGAGACTTCCTCGGGCAAAAGGAAGGCTGGTTCAGAGGAACCAGTCCCAGCAAAAAAGACAAAGAAATCAGCAGGTCTGGAGTACAAAATTCTCTCCAACTGCTGCAGAGATAGCTAAAGCCATTCAGATTGTCCAGTCTTTGTCTCAGGCTGTCGAGCCCCTGCATCTGGGAAAAGGGTGGCTTGCTCAGTCTCAGTGGTTCAGGATTATGATGTTGAGGATTTTATGAACCACATGAGGGGAGGAGGATTTTGATCAGTATGTTTGTGATTGGGAAGGTCTGGACGTGCTCATTGAACCGACATCTCCAGATAGACCTTAGAATCTTCCCCATGCTGTCTGAGTCCCTCTCTGTTTATGTTTTACAAAAGGTGGCAGAAACCTCCAGCTTCTTTAGAAGAGGCTGTGGATGAGCAAGAGGAGCCTGATTATGTGGAAATGATGGATATTCCAGAGACTAGGAGGTTGTCTATTCCTTTGCATAAGTCATTTAGGAAGCAAACAACAAAGATTTTAAAAATCCTCATTCTGTCCCTCCTGTAGATAAAAAATGGACAGAAGGTATACTTTGTCAGGCTCGGATACAGACTTCCTCACTGAGCAGTGTAGTCATGTAGGTGTGGTACAAGCTGCAGCCTGTGACAAGGTTAATATTCCCTGGCCTCACATCCTCCTGACAAGGATTCCAGGAAGATTGATGCCATGGCGAAAAGCAATATGGCAGCTTCTTTGGGACTCAGGCAGGCTAATTATATGGCTTATGTTGCTAGATATCAGAAATCTAGATGGGACACTATATTGCAGTTAGCTAAGCAGGCCCAGGGCCAGCTGGCTAGTGAGTTGAACAAGTGGCTGCTGATGGCATTGAAGCCTCTAAAGTTCAATTTCATACTGCTGTTGATGTTAATGATGTTTCCTCTAGGGTCATGGGCTACTTGTAGCTCGTAGGGTTGGCATGGCTCAGATGCACTAATCTGTCCCAAGATACTCAGTCAAAGGCTATGGATTTTCCTGTATCGGAAATTCTCTGTTTGGTGATCAAACAGAAAATTATATGAAAAGATGGATGAATATAGAACTACCTACAAAAGTGCCTAAGCTAAGAAAGGCATGCCACTCCACAAAGGCATGCCCCAGGGGCAGGTAGCCTTTCTACAGGCCTTTTACCAAGCTCAAGCCTCCTCTGCTTTTTCACAGAGGGGTTTTTTAGAGGCAGAGGTAGACGGGCACAGGGAGAGCCCGCCTCCCTCAGCCTAAAGCTCCTGCTAAGCAGGCACCTGATGGTGTGCCCAGGGCCGATTCCTCCTGTACCAGTGGGGGCAGGTTGGCTTATTTCAGCCAGAACTGGCTGTCCTTAACTTCGACAGGTGGGTTCTGAAGTAGAAGCCAAGGCCTGGTTCTCAGCTTCAAACAGTTTCCAAAGATGAGAGCCAGGCAATTTCCACCCGCAAACTCTTCAGAAGCCCTTGCTTTGGAAGCAGAAGTTTCTTCCCTCCTGAATTGCAAAGCAGTGGAAGGGGTTCCCCCTTGCCATCAGGGCAAGGGACTGTACTCAAGATATTTTCTTACCCCAAAAAAGACAGGAGAATGGCGGCCCATCTTAGACTTAAGGTACTGAACAGACATCTATTAAAGCCAAAGTTCAAAATGTTAACTCTAGCAATGATTTTGCCCTCCTGAGGCCAGTGGACTGGTTAGCTTCCCTGGACCTCAGGGAGCCTATTTTCATGTCATGATCAGGCCTTTCACCGAAAGTACCTCAGGTTCGAACTGCTCTCGGCCACTACCAGTTCAGAGCAATGCCCTTTGGCCCAACTCGGCGCCAAGGGTATTCACAAAATGTCTAGCTGTGGTAGTGGCTCATTTAAGAAGGCAAGGGATTGCTGTGCCTACCTGGACGACTGGCTACTAGTGGGTCAGTCTCCAGACCAGGTAAATCCTCTTGCAGGTCACCCAGCAGCTTCTCACTTCCTGGGGTTCCTGCTGAACTTACTAAAGTCAGTTCTGGAACCTGTTCAGGTTTTAACTTTCATAGGTGCAGAGTTGAACACAAAGTTAGCCAGGGCATTTCTCCCTCGGAAAGAGCGGACAGGCTCATTGCCCTGGCATCCTCCTTACCCTGCTGGTCCTCGACCAGCAAGGCATTTTCTGCAACTCCTAGGGCACATGGCTGCTTCCACAGCTGTCGTCGGCAGGAGCAAGATTTCAGATGAGGGACATTCAGTTCCACTTGAGGTCCTATTGGTCCCAAAGGAGGGACCCTCTACCAAATTAGTTCCGGTGACTGAAACCCTGATCCTGGCCTTCAGTGGTGGCAGGATCAAGGCAATCTGTCTCAGGGTTCCTTTCACCTGCTTCACACCCTCACCTCACCACGGATGCCTCCCTGTTAGGGTGGCTCACTTGAGCGACCTTTCCACTCAAGGAGTGTGGTCCCTCAGGAATCTCTGCTCCACATCAATCTTTTGGAACTCAGAGCTGTTCTTTTAGCTCTTCAGGCTTTTTCAGCTGTTGTCCAGAACAAAGTAGTTCAAATCAGGACAGACAACACCACAACAATGTGGTACATCAACAAGGGGCACTCGGTCTTCAGCCTTGTGCATCAAGCAATGAAGTTGTGGTCTCTGGCTTACTCCCTAAACACCTCCCTGATCGCATTCACCTTCCAGGAAAGGACAATGTCCTGGCGGATGCTCTCAGCAGGATTTCCCAGGGCCATCACGAATGGTCTCTGAATCCTCAGGTATTGGGGTCGGTCTTTGCCAGATGGGGTACCCTCAGATAGATCTCTTCGCAGCCCCAGACAACCATCAACTCCTCTATTTTGTTGCAGGCCTCCAGTGCTGGGCTCAGTCCCCTGAGCCTTCCTGCTGGATTGGAAGGGGAAATTCTATATGCTTTTCCCCTTCCTCTCTCTCTTCAGGGTATTGGTGAAAATCAGAACTCAGCCCTGCAAAGTGGTTCTGATCGCTCCAGACTGGGCCAGACAGCCCTGGTATCTCTTCTCCTGTCCCTGACAATCCACCTCCCTAACCTTGCCCAGGACCCACGACTTGCTGACCTGTGCACAGGGAGAGGTGGTACCCGGACTCTCGAAACTCTTCCACCTCAAGGCTTGGTTCTTGAGGAATTAGAATTTGCTGATTTACACCTTTCAAGGTCATGGATATTTTAAAGGCTTCTAGGAAGCTTCCACCAGGGCTACTTACAATTCTAAGTGGAAGAGGTTTTCCTTCTGGTGTTCGGAGAAACAAATTGTGCCAGAATCTGCTGACCTGGCCACTTTACTGGACTATTTGGCCCATCTAAATTCCTCAGGCCTTAGACCAGCTACCTTGAAGGTTCATATGGCAGCTGTTTCTGCCTTTGTTTCCCAGGGAAGCCTGTTTTCTTCCTCTCACCCTGTGTTTTCTAAGTTTTTAAGGGTTACTTCATACTAACCCTCCTTTTCGGGAACCAGCCCTGCCTGGGACCTGAATGTTTGCATTGCTCAGTTAATGCAACCTCCTTTGAGCCCTTTCTTCGCAGATCTCAAGTATTTAACTTGGAAAACTGTTTTCTAGTGGCTATCACTTCTGCCAGGCGTATAAGTGAATTGCAAGCCCTTGCGTGGAAAAGGATTTTATTTCTTTTCACAGGGATAAGGTAGTCCTCAGGACTAACAGAAAGTTTTTACCCAAAGTGGTTTCAGATTTTCATCTGAACCAGTCCATTTCTCTCCCAGTGTTTTTCACTGAGCATTCTTCCTCGGGTGAGAGGAAACTACACAGCCTGGACGTTAAAAGAGCCCTAGCTACTATGTGGAGCGTACCAAGGGTCACAGGTTCGAATCCTCCAACTCTTCCTTACCTATGGAGAGGTTGGCAAGGAGACCTGCCACTAAGAGGACAATTGCAAGGTGGATTGTCCTTGTATCCAGTTCTGTTACCAAAAATAGGTAAGGAGCCCCTCAGGACTGAGGGCCCACCCACCAGGGGAAGCTGCATCTCTAGGGCCTGAGATATTCTATTTTGGAAATTTGTCAAGCTGCTACCTGGAAAACAGTTCACACCTTTACTAAGCATTATTCCCTGGACGTCCAGCTCAGGAGAATCTTCGTTTTGGCACAGCTGTTCTTCAGAGCCTATTTCCTAAGTAGGTTCTGACCCTCCTCCATGGAGGTACTGCTGTGTATCTGTAATGGTCCTAATATAGCAAGACTTCTTGGTGTTGAAGAGAAAATTACTCACCTTGTAATTGCTTTTCTTCTCATGGAGTCTTACTTATTAGGACAACCTCCTCCTACCCTCAGAACCCTACTTGTGGTATGTTGGCAAATTAGCACTGTGTCATGCCATTTTAGTTCTCTAGTTGGGTTAGGAACTAGGTATTTCTGTTTTGTTAAGTAGAGGGTCCTCTCTAGACTTGAGTTTTGGGGAGAGGGTCCTATTAGTGCTTGTAAGGAGTGTTCCTAATAATAAATATTGTTGTTGTTATTCTGTGATTGTTCTTATTCTTCTAATGATAGGTAGCCAATGGCTAGTGTAGAGCTTTTCACACAGACTTGCTATGTTAGTTTAGCTCCGTAAAGAACCTGGCCGTTTCATTTGAAACTGGCCAGATAGAGCTTTGAACAGCGCCCTCGTGCTGTGGAACTCCAGATCACTCTGGAGTTAACTGTTTCCTCTCCGGGGCAGTTCAAGACTGGGGGAATGACTGCAATGGTCCTAATATAGCAAGACTCCATGAGAAGAAAAGCAATTACTAAGGTGAGTAATTTTTTCTTTTTGTCCATGGGAGCCAAACTAATTGGAAGCGCTTTATACAAGCAATATTTTTTAAGGCATCCAGCACAGTGAGGAATCATGAAGACATCCCTTCCAGCACTTAAGCATATCTGGCATACACGCACTGGATAATTAGGAACTGCCACATCAGGAGGCAGTTGCCCTCCATAGCACCACTTTTCAATATCTCTGTCTATTTACTGCTGCTGTTACTGCAACCCAGGCATGATCCGGGTAACGAGCTGGTCCTGAGGTCATAACTGCAGAAAAATTAACAAAAGTTCACTGTAACTGAAAGTCCCACTTTAATGAACACACTCTGTAGCTTTAAATGGCTCCTCTGCTGCTGTGTTTACTTTACTACCCCACCCTGTAATGGGCGGCAGCACTCGTGCATCAACATTTAGAATCTGGTCAAGCCACTGCGCATCTGATTACACCAGCTACTGATAACTTTTACTCAAACCGTAACAACTTGCTCTTTCTGGCTTTATACACATTTACAGGATTTTCCTTGGACTTTTCACAAGCTGGTAACATTCATTTTATTTACAGTCCCTTAAAAACTTCAGGTTTCAGCACAGGATTGCCTGCTTCTACTAGTGTTGCATTTTCTACAACCCACAGTCTCTCTCTGGCTGCAAACTTTAAGCTGAGGGCTATTTTCACTTCTACACATTCAATGGCTTTACAGACTTGCACTTGCTGGCAGGACTTCACACAGTCGTCACTTGCAAAGCGACTACACTGCTGCACACACATTTTATATGACATTACTGAAAATCACTGGTTGAGCAGTTTTATGAAGATTTACTCACTGTTATTTGTAGCAATTTGCTGCGATGGGGCAAAACGGCCTGCAGCCAGTTTTTTAAGTCCTCTGAACACAAACGGGCGGGCAGTCTCAGTGATCGTCGTATTAACCACCAAACTCACTATTTCCACGATCGATTTGTGGGTTGAGCCAGATTTTAAACTAAAATGTCACTTTTTTACTGTTTACAGCTTTGAATACTTTGCGACGCTCCTCCACTGCCAGTACACGCACTACACTCTGTCTCCCTCTCGAATGCTGAGGCGGTCTCAGAAGAGCTGGCTGAGGGGCGGGACTAATGGCAATCTGACCAACCACACGATGCCATGCAAATGAGCCTCTTCTTCCTCGCGAGGGCTCCTCTCCGCACAGCGATTGTCGAGCAGGCAAATTTAAACTGTAAAATGCACTTTTTTTTCCTTCAACTGACTCCACGGCGGGAGCCCATTTTAACCATGTAACATTGCCCTTAACTCTGCAGTCTCTCCATTTACACAGAAAGCATTTCCAACGTCCAGGGCATAATTTCTCTGTTGCTACCCCTAGTTCTCCACACTTTCCTTCACAGAATTTATTTTAAAAGCATTTCAAACGTCCAGGGCGTAATTTCTCTGTTGCTACCCCTAGTTTTCCACACTTTTCCTCACAGAATTCATTTTTTAAAAGTATTTTAAACGTCCAGGGCAAACTTTCTCTGTTGCTATCCCTAGTTTTCCACACTTTTCCTCACAGAATTCATTTTAAAGTTGACAAAAACGCTGTAAACAATTTTTGATGCAGGACAAGGGCACACTCTTTGGCTTTAATGCTCCTTGGTAAACAGTTGGCATTTTTTAAACAGCAGCACAAGATTCACAGCACACAGCAACACACTAGGGAAATTGCTTCAGCTTTTTGGGCTACCCACTGCCAGATAGCCAAAACGCTAGCCCCCTTGCCCAAGCACCTTCCTTCCCGAACAAATCCAAAGCAGTGCCTCCATTTTTGTAACCCCCAACCCTGCCTTTTTTTTCCAAAACGACAGATGGCATGCTGTTGGCGCTGGCAGCAATACCTGGTGGGGACCTGGGTTCGGGGAGGATGAGGTTACCTGGCACAAGGGGACCTAGGTTTGGCTACTCTGCACAGGGGCACCCAAGTAAATCCGAACACAGGAAGCAATAACTGTAATGTCCAGAACCAGGATTGGTATTTTTCAGTGTGGCTTTTATTCATAACTAGCTGAACATAACAAAGCATAGATGGACCCCCATGGGGCTACGTTTACTGATAATGCAGATTAGAAACTACCAGGCGGTCCACTTAAAGAATGAACCAATTTCTACTGTTTTCAGGCTCTGGACCCACCAGGCACACAGCCCGGACTTGCATGCGCTTTGGATACACAGCCTGACTGGCCCGGCTCCCCTGCCGGCCACTTGACTGACGGTCCATTTAAAGGATGAACTCATTTTACTACTTGTGGCTCCCAACACCACTTAGAGTCTACGACCCCTAGAGAGATTTTCTTCTTACTTCTTCTGACTCCCATCTCACAAGGAGAATTCTTTTCCAAAGTTGTGGCTCCCCACACCACTTAGTCTGCGACTCCCAGAGAGATTTTCCCATTTGCGACCCACATCTGGGTATCTACCTCATCACTGGCCAGGCGCATGAGGCAAGTAGCAATCACAGTAGAAATCCGTAGTGGTGGACCTGGTTACTAAAGATGGGGGGTTTGCCCGCCTCCAGCTCCCACAGCCTATACCCGGCCATTTCTCTGGAGAAACTGAAACTTCGAAATGTAGATTAAACGGTGGATGGACTGTAGCACCCCCTCTACAACATTACTTGAATTCACACTAACATTAGATTTTGACACTACTCCATTTGTTTGTCCTAGTACAATAGGCCTCCCAAATAGTAGTCCAAATCCCAGCTTTCTTCACATTTCCCAAACTGAAGAAACACACTGTTTGCCCTCTCAAATTAGAGCAAAACACTCACCCTTTTGTTGCAGGTGCCCCACAGGCGAAGTACAACTTTTTCCACTTTTAAGACCAAACAGAAACTGTAAAAAAGGCAGTTTTCTTCCTTTAGCAGACATTAGGATTGCCCTGGAACTGCAGAGGATACTTTACTTCTCCTCGAGGGAGGGGGCACTGAGACCTGGACAGTGGTCTCCACCACTTGAAACTGGGCATTGACCTTCTCACACAGAAGGTAAACAAAAGACACTTCCTTTCTGCTGGCAGGCAAGCAGAAGACTTCCTTCTTCTTCAAAACAAAACAGGAGACTGACTTTGAAAAGTCCCAGTGTTCTATCTCACTCCCTCTGCTGCAGATTCCAATGTGGCTTATGCAGCTGCGACAGTTCTATGGTGATGTCATCTCTCAGTCTCAGCTGAGGCTGAGAACAGAGTGAGACAGTGTGAAACCCATTTAACTGGAGTTCCACAAGCTGCCTTCCCTGCCTACCACTAGGTCTTACTGGGATTCTAGTAACCCCGGATAACAAGGGGTTACATACTAATTCATCCATTTGTTTCTTGTTTTTCCGATTTACTTTTGTGTATTTGTTTTTTTTAACCTTTTTCTATGTGACTGTCCCTGGAGCAATTCAATCTGCTCCTGCTGCCCACAGTTTTAATATCTATAATCAAGTAGAACCTTTGGCAAAAAATTGGAGTGTACAGAAATAGCTAGGGTTGTTAAATATTTAAAATTTGCTCTCAAGTGTAATTACTGAGCAAATTAACAGCTACTCTAATCATATTTCAGTATTATTCTGGACAATCAACCCCCCGTACCAGTTGCTAAATGTAAGTCTTAAATCAGACCTTATATTCTTCTAAAATACAAACCCAAAGACCCAAAGGCTACAGTAAATGCACCAACAAATATATGCACCAAATTTTCCTCTAACAAAATCATTGAAAATTCAAATCTTAAGCATGAGAAAGTCACAAGAAAGTCTCAGTAAATACTTGATGTTACAAAAACATCCATTTTAGTTGTTTAATGGAGTGGTGATTTTTTTCCCTTGGGCTCCTCAGCTGGGCTTCCAGGATGGAAGAGATGTAAAAAAAAAAATCCTTGATTTGGTCCTCTGAAAGTCTAAATACAGTCCTTCTGGCTACCGGCTTCCAGATCCAGCAATGACCAGAATTAAATAAAATGTCCTAAAAGAGAAGCAAATCAAATTGCCAGAATAATAAACCAGAATAAATATATGCACCAGTTTGTGTTTTTTGAGATATGTCTAAAATTAATCAGCTATTACTACATCAACTTACATATTGCATCACAAAGTGACTTCTATAATCAAGCTACCATTAATTTAAAACAAAAATTTAAGATTTTCAGAATGATGGCAACTAAAAATCTTTCTTGCTTACATTTAATCAGGGTATTTAAAATATTATCCCCCCTTTTTATTGTATACATTTCTGTATATATATATATAGTCTATCCATAAATGTATATTGCGCCAGGAATCATGGAGCTCACCCTTCTTTCGGAGCACAAAACACAGCGCTCCGGAGCGTTCACTTTTAAACACGTGCACTTGTTACTACTTAAACTTTTAGTCCTGGTTCGCCGTCCAGCATAAAGATAACGGATATTATTTTGTTAATAAGGTTTTTATCTTTTAGTATGATGAATACTTTTATGTTGTTTTTTATTTGTTTGTCTCGAATATTTTTATACTATAATCAGTTACGTTTCACATCCGTAGCTACATATCATTGTATTGTAGTTGTTTTTCTCCTTGTTTCGGTTGCAGCTTTGTAAGACATATACTTGCACTTATATTCTGCTGGTAAAACTTCGGTTACAAAGATCCTCTGGAGAAATCAGATTTGACTTCAAACAAAGCTCTTTTGAGCTCAAAAACTCATTTGAGAATAAAGTAGAAGTGATTTTACTTGAGCATTGCACACTAAAAGCGCAAATGTTTGCTCAGGAACAAGACTCTCAGTAAACTATTAACGCTGCGTAGGCACTTCATTTTCCAGGCAGCTACTCTTTCCATCTACAAGTAATAACTGAATCTTAGGCCCTGTTCACACTTGGGTAGTTGAAGCAGACTAACTGGGCTAAAACGTTTTAACTCTCCTCAAGTTCAGTTTCCGTCCACACTGAACACGGTTCCTGAACTGATTTTAAAAACCGTGCTCAAACCCTACTTCGAGGTAGGCTTGAACACAGCTTTAAAATTGGTTCAGATTTGAAATCGAACTTCCTGGCAGTGCGATCGGTGTAGTCCGCATCACGGCTGTTGCTGCTCCATGGTGCCAGAATGCAATGCGAGAGATTTCCCAGCATGCCGCTGTTGCATATACTGCTCATGCACAAGCATTGGTTTGAGGAGGGAAATTTGAAGTCGTGAGTGTGGATTGTGCCTTGACTTTGTGGTGAAAAATGTTATACATAAAGCACATTAGTGCTGGCAGTGGCTGCATAGCGCTCATTAGTGTAGTTCATTCGCGCAATTCGTGTGTGAATCCTGACTGTTCAATCCTCTGTGCATAGTGTGCAGTGGTCCACAGTTATTGCCAGTCATTTGACAATGCCCTCCACGTTTAAGCATTTATTTTTACTTGTGTTCTGTGTACACAATGAGTGACCATGAAGCTAGTTGGACTGATGAGTCAGTGAAGGCATTAATTAATTATTGGTCAACTGAAACCATGCAAGAGGAGCTGGACTCAATGCACAGAAATACCAAAGTATACCAGAGAGTTTCCCAGCATCTTGCAGACCTTGGACTAGAGAGGACAGCTAAGCAGTGTAGAGAAAAAATAAAACAGTTGAAGGGAAAATATCATCGTGCCAAGGACCACAACAAAGTTTCTGGTGCACGATGTGTGGTATGCCCATTCTATGAAGAACTGCATAAGATACTGGGCACAAGACCAACCACGGAGCCAACCATTGTGGTTCAGAGCTTGGATCAAGTAGTGACTGCTGATGATTTTCCTATTGAAGAATTGCCCATATCAGGTATGCCGTGCTGTCTTGTCACAATACCATTGATGCAAAGCTGTAGCCTGCATTATTAATAGGGCACTTATGAAATCACTGCCCTCCCACCCCAAAATTAGTCTGCCAGTGGTCATTCACCCCAAAACAGTATGTATAATCTTTCTATCCTTATTGTCATAGATTGTGAGAGGGATCATGATGACCATGAAAATGGCGAATGTCATGCTGATAGATCTTCCGGGTCTGAACATGTGGTACTTTGACAGCCTGCTGGATACCTCAGATATCAATGTGCCACGTCCAGCCACCAGTACGCCGGTTGGGAGTGGACAGAAGAGATCAACTGCTTGTGAACCCTTCAAAATCTGAGAAAGAAAAAGAAAATGACCAGGCTCCAGGAAATCATGGAGTCTCCCTTTGAACTAACTCGCAAGCTATTGATTGAGCAGCATCAACAAGATGGAAGATCTGGAGGCTGTCATGGTGCAGTCAGACCTGGACATTGTGGCCATCACTGAAACCTGGTGTAATGATAGCCATGACTGGGAGATGGCCATACCTGGCTACAACATATTCAGAAGAGATAGAGCAGGCAGGAAGGGAGGAGGAGTGGCACTGTATGTGAAAAATGACATAAGGGCCACAGAGATCCAGGAGGAACAAAATGGGAGAGATACTGTGGATAAGCTGGAAAGGAAAATGGGACAGCCATCCGACAGGTGTGGTCTATAGACCACCAGCCCAGGAAGAAACAGATAGGGAGCTGATGCTAGCCATCCAAAGGATGACAGACAAGGGTGAGGTAGTACTGGTTGGAGACTTCAATATTCCAGACGTGGACTGGAGCATCCCAGCAGCAGCATCAACTAGGAGCAGATTTATTCTGGACTCCTTCAGGTGCCTTCCTCAAGCAACTGGTCATGGAACCAACTCGGCAGAAGGCAATACTGGACCTTGTGCTCACAAGCGGGGACAGTGTGATGGGAGTAACAGTGGGGGAGCACCTGGGTAACAGTGACCACCAGTCGTTGTGGTTTGAAATCACAGAAAGAGCAGAACCAAACCACACAAAAACATGTACCCTGGATTTTAGGGGGGCAGACTTTGGGAAAATGGGGAGATACTTACAAGAGGCATTAAGGGGAATGGGACAGGAATCAGGGGTTGAGGAACAGTGGGCAGTATTTAAAATGGGGATTACAAGAACAACAGAATTATGCATTAAGCAGGTTAGCAAGAGGAAAAGGAAGAGGAGACCATTATGGTTTTCCAAAGAGGTAGCAAAGAAAGTGAAAGCCAAAAAGATTGCATTCAGGCAATACAAAAAGAGACAGGCAGAAGGGGATAGGGAGAAGTACCAGGAGAAGCAAAGGGAGGCAGGGAGGTCAGTAAGGGAAGCCAAAGCTCAGACAGAAGAACACATTGCAAAATCAGTGGGTAGAGGGGACAAAACCTTTTACAGGTACATAAGTGAAAAAAGAAGACAAGGGAGGGATAGTGAGACTGAAGGGGGAGGATGGGGGCCGCGTGGAGGATGACAACAGTAAAGCTGACATATTGAACAGGTATTTCTGCTCAGTCTTTACTGAGGAAGAGGAGGGTAATGGGTCTGAAGGGAGTACAAGGGTGAGAATGGTGCAGAAATGGACACAAGTCCCTTTACACGAAAGGGTCCTGAAGGAACTGAAAGTAATAAGAGTTGATAAAGCAATGGGCCAGACGGGTGACCCAGGTCCTTAAAGAACTAAGAGAGGTGGTGGCTGAACCTCTGGCTATCCTGTTTAGCGATCACTGGAAACAGGGAGGTACCCAAAGACTGGAGGACAGCAGATGTAGTCCCTTTATACAAAAGTGGAACAAAGAGGAAGCAGGGAACTACAGACCAGTCAGCCTCACCTCGGTAGTGGGAAGATCATGGAAGCACTACTGAAGGAGAGATTGGTGGAACATCTGGTTATCAGTGGACTACAGGACCCAAGGCAGCATGGTTTCACCAGGGGAGGTCATGTCAGACCAGCCTCGCTTGAATTTTTGACTGGGTGACTAGGAGGTGGATCAGGGAGGGCAGTGGACATGGCCTATCTGGACTTCAGCAAGGCCTTTGACACTGTGCCACATAGAAGACTATTACACAAACTGGGGAATATGGGTGTGGGCAGGACAGTAGTGTGGTGGGTAGGTAACTGGCTGGGTGGCAGGACACAGAGGGTGGTGGTAAATGGCTGTCACTCCACGGAGGGAAGAGTGACCAGTGGGGTACCACAGGGATCAGTGCTGGGACCGGTCCTATTCAACATTTTCATCAGTGACATTGCGCAGGATCTAGAAGGCAGAATCTCACTGTTCGCTGATGACACAAAGCTCTGTAACAGAGTAGACACACCAAAGGGTGTAGACAGAATGAGAAGCGACCTGCAGAAACTTGAAGAATGGTCAAGGGTTTGGCAGTTGAAATTCAATGCAAAGAAGTGCAAGATAATGCATATGGGGCACAAAACCTGGCAAAATATATCAGTTGGGGGTGAGGATATAGCATGCACCAAGCAGGAAAGGGATCTTGGGGTTGTCATCTCTGATGGCCTCAAGGTAGGAAACAGTGTGACAAGGCAGCAGGTAAAGCAAATAGGATGCTGGATGTATAGCAGGCATCACCAGCAGGAAAAGGGAGGTCATAATTCCGCTATACAAGACACTAGTGAGGCCCCACCTGGAGTACAGTGTACAGTTCTGGAGACCATGCCTACGTAAGGACATAGACAGGGTAGAGAAGGTTCAGAGGAGGGCAACAAGATGGTGCATGGATTGCATCACAAGTCCTATGAAGACAGGTTGAAGGAACTGAACATGTACTCCCTGGAGGAGAGGAGGGAGAGGGGATATGATAGAGACATACAAGTATCTTACAGGGAGGAACAGGGTGCAGGAAAACACTATTTTAAGTGAAAAGATATTCCAGGACTAGAGGGCATGGGATGAAGTTGGAGGGAGGACGATTCAGAGGAAACATGAGAAAGAATTTCTTCACAGAACAGGTGGTGGACAAGTGGAACACCCTGCCAGAGGAAGTGGTGGGGCTGAAACAATCACGGATTTAAGAATGCATGGGATAGACATAAAGGAATTCTAGAGGTCAGGGGTAAGGGGCAACAGACTTCTAGGAAAACAAACTGAACTTACAAGCTCAAATGGGCAGACTGGGTGGGCCATAGGCCCTTATCTGCCGACACTGTCTATGTATCTATGATGGAGGCTGAACAGGAGAGAGCAGCAGCTGCGCTTGAAATGGAGGAGCGCATGCGTAGCAAGGAGACTGGACAGCCTGCCACATTTTTTTTAGCAATCTGTTCGACATTTTACGCTGTAACCAACAGCCACAGCCACTATTCACTATCAAGCACCTCAAATGCCAATGGGTGGTTACTCAAAGTACTGCCCATGGTGCAGGTGTCAGTGTTAGTGGGCAAGGTGCTGTGAGCAGCAATGTGCTCAGTTCTGACACTGCATGCCACAGTTCATCTGCATCAGGGTCACACCACTTAATTGCTAGTGCCGGCCATAGCATGACACAGGAACTGTTTAGTGATGACATGACTTGGACAAACCTGTGATGTCTGTGATGCACCTATATGTACAACAGCAAAAAAAATAATCATTGCTGTACAGCATAGAGTAATGAAAATGAGTTGCTGGTATGTTTCACACGAGTTCATGCAGAAACATATATTTGATATTGTTGTTTTGCTTGAGAAGAATAAATACTTCACAGTTTGAACCACAAAGGAAGCATTTAATTAATGAATTGTAATGAATGTAGATGCAATCAAAATAGAATTTTATGCAGGTTAAGTTCTATGTATTGTGCTGTTAACAGTTTCCAAAGTTTCTTAAAAACTTTGAAAACATTGACGTCTACAGTGTTTGAAAAACAACTTTTAAGAAATCAGTCTGTCTGAAATATTTTGAAAAGTTTGTATTAAAATTGATGTACTTGCACGTGAAGTGTGATTCAAGAAATCGTATTAACTCTTATCTTGCCACTTGTTTTTGTACAATACTGTTATTAATTGTGGCAATCACTGTGATGTTGGCAACTGCTGCAGAAACAACCAAGTCATCTTTCTGCAGTGACAAGAGTAAAGTATGACTTCCATTGCTGTTCACAGACTTCTAGACTAGTTAAATGATGCATTCAGCTTTACTTCCTGATGCTGTAGTTTGTTACAATGTGATTCACAAAGTGGATGTTTAAAACTTTCTTAATCAAGAATAAAACTTTTATATCTCCAGCCCTAAACACCCATTTAGAGGTTCTAACTCTAATTTTCAGCCAGATTTTTGGAAAGTGCAAACTCCTTTTACCCGAAATGGGTAATCCTAAGAAGGAGAGACAGTTTGGTGGTGGCGGAGAAAGCAAAGGAAACATTGGGGCCTTGCAGTTGGAAGAAGCCATGCAGTCTGCTGAGGCATCGGGATCAGGAGAAACCTTCGACTCCTTGGGTCATAAACTACAAATGTTGATTCAGTCGGTTTCCTCTTTAAGTGCTAAGATCAGGGTTTTAAATAATTGATTAGCACTTTTTTTTCTTGGGGCAATACTAACTGTACAGAAAGCATTTATTTAAGTTTTCTAGAAGTATTATGTATGTTAAACACAGTGAGGCAAGTGCCATGCATTTTCACAATGTTTTAGAACTTTTATGAGCAAAACGCTAATCAATTTTTAGAGTTAAATAAATCCCTGAAGATGGATGATTTCAACGGAAGAGTTGTGATTTTGGAGAAAGCTGTGCATAGTCTGAAGGGAGAAGTTCAGGATATTAAAAAAACAAGCTGATGTCTCCACAGGAACCACCATACTCCTGGTAAAAGAAAATCAGCACATTCGAGCCAGACTTGAGATGCTCGAGAATCAATCTAGGGCTGCAGACATTCGCATCATCGGCTTACCTGATGGACTGGAGGGGGATAACCCCTCAATGTACATTAAAGAATGGTTAACGGAGAAATTACTACCTGAGGGCATAGAGGAGACTTGACATATCCAGAAGAATTATCGGGTCAACCCTCATGGTGGTCTGCGAATTCTGAAGAACCCCGTACGCTCATGCTTGTCACCGCGGGCGTGGGGGAACGAGATAACATTTTAAAATACTCAAGGAAAGCGGACCCTTTACATCAGGACAAGGCACAGATCCACTTCTTCCCTGATGTAAGTTATGCCACTCGTCGGCGTTAGAAAATGCTTTGATGGTGTCTGTCGGCAACTTAGAGGAATGGAGATCCCACACACCATGATATTTCCTGCTCGACTTAGACTAATTTACCAAAGTAAGGTTTTCATATTTTCAGATCTGGTGGAAGCGGGTAAGTGGACTAATCGCAAGGCTATAGAGCTTCGTTCTAATGTAGACGACTTGGGAGAGGAAGAAGAGATCGTAAACCCTACCTGATTTTCTTTGAGACTCTTGAAACTAGAATCACGAAATAACTTTGAGTAACCCACTTAAAGAGAAATTTATTTTTTCTTTCTCCTACTATATAGTGAGACAAAGTTTGCTCATTGGGAATAGTAATTTTGCCTATTAAGTATCTCGTTGTTGGTCTCGCTTGTTTTTTTCTTTATAGGCCCAGTGTTTTGGGGTTTCAGAATGTTTCACAGTAAATAAATGTTATTACTAGTAAAGAGAAAGGGCTTGGGAGAGAAGAGATTAGTTTAAGTGTTACAGTTAAAAGAGGTTAGTAAAATGTTGCTGCATGTTCTATCTGGGGGTTTTACATTTAGCAATGAACATGGCACCACTATATCCTTCATTGAGTGGGGTTATGGACTTCTAGGAAGGGAATTGCTGGGCAGTCCTTTAACATCTGTTGTAAGCCATGTGGCTCATGGACTGCCAGAAACAGCACATATTGGGTTACAATTTATCAAAAGTAAGTTGATTCCCCTGAATGTTGCACCTCTATATGGCACATGAATGTTTATGCTATATCTCAGGGATCATATGTCTCAGTGGTGTAATTTTTATTGGACTGTGTGCTATATGTAACATGATCTGTTGTTATGGATTATGATAAAAGAAAAAAATAAAGTATAAAAAAAAACCTTTATACAGTACTCTGAATTGTGTGGTCTCATGACTTTATGCAACCTGTTATATCTGTGAATTACTGTATTAGTAGACTGTATTGACACATTACAACAAATAGGGTAAGGAAAAACAGATATACAGGTACAGAACAATTATTGGGTGTACAGATGGGTGGCTAGTGCTTCACAAATGGATTATGCCCTACGTCCAAGTTCTGCCACAGAGCTGTCTTCATAATTAGGTTGATCAAGTCCAGGTTGTTGAAACACTTCCAAGTTTCACACAACCAGTCCTGTAGGAATAATTCTGATTTTGACTTGCACACATTGTGTAGGACGCAGCAGGCAGCCACAGCTATTGGTATATGCTCAATAGAAAATTCCATCCTCTTCAACAAACCTTTCCAGCAACCTTTCAGGCGCCCAAAGGTGCATTCCACCACCATACGTGCACGGCTAAGTCGATAGTTGTAGTTTCTCTTTCTTGGGTCTGTGTAGTCTGGAAAGGGCTTCATGACCCATAGAAGAAGGGAGTATGCAGGGTCACCGATCAAAACTATTGGTACAATGATTCCGCCAGTGTCCCTCGCATTGCCTGGGAACAAGGTGCCACTCTGACCCTTTCGATACACTGCACTATTTTTAAACACTCGTGCGTCGTGAACCCTGCCTGGCCAACCAATATTGATATCTTCGAAGCAGAACTTGTGGTCCACAACAGCTTGCATTACAACAGAATAGTAACTCTTGAGATTGAAGTACTCGGTGGCGTTATAGGGTGGGCATATGATAGGGAAATGGGTGGCATCTATGGCCCCACCACAGCATGGAAACCCCCATCCATTTTCAAAGCCAGACATAACCTCTGCAATTTTCCCAAACTGTATGACACGTGGCATTGCAACAGCCACTAATGCATGGCATACTTCAATGACTGTCTCGCATACTTTGGATGTTCCCACCCCAAATAGATGCCCCAGGGTGCAGTAATCTTAAGTTTGTAGCGAGCTTTCACAGTGTGATTGCTACACGTTTATGTACAGATAAGCATTTTCTCAGCTGTGTGTCTTGCTTTACAATCACATCGTGTACCTCTGAGCACAGCATGTAAAACGAAGCCTTGGTCATGCGAAAATTCTGGACTCACTAATCAGCCTGCCACTTGCTCATTACTGTGTCATCCCACCAGGCAGAGCTCCTGTCCAGAGCTCATACAGCTTTGCCCAGAGTCAGACACATGTAAGCTGTAACTATTGTATTGTACATCAGTAGAATAAGCTGCATAGTTCTTTGCCTAACAGCTTGTAGTCTCTGCTGGCTGCTACGTAAAATGCTTAATCTCTGACTCAGTCTCCTCATTCGAAACTGCTTCTCATGCCTTTGAAAGGCAGAAATTATAGCTGTCAGCGGTGAGTTACAGATAGATGCCATTTGTACACTGCTTCCTAAGCAACAACAGCTGCATTATGGGACGCAAGACTTCCCGCAGTGCATGCTGGTAAGCAGCTTGCGAAAACATCGGGGTAAACACTCATCAGGCAAACATGGATTACATACTACAACGTGAGCACACTAGCACGAGAAGAAACACGGAATATAACTCACTTCTGCAAGTGCGAACGATGTAACACGGTAAGCACTAATTCGATTTCAGAAACGTTTCTTGCTTACCATGTTCAGTGTGAACAGGGCTTTAGAAACTGCTTGTTTGTTCTCTTATACTTGGTATCCTATTAATCTAAACTGGAAAATTTCAGTGCTGGTGCGTACTTGCTCTAGAGCACGTTTTCTTGTACGTATGCAATCAGTTATATTCAGATTGATAAATGAAATAATAAAAATGAAGATTGAATAACAAGGTTGTGGTGCGATTAGGACTTTGAGGCCCTTTAAGGCACAAAAGGCCTAAACTGATTACCCCTAATTACTATGAGCTTATAAACTAAATTGTTCAATTACTGCTAAAACCTAGACAAAATTAATGGCTAAAAAACTTGTTAAAGGAAAGAATGATATAAATGTAATTGTAATGAACTGTAGTAATAGTTGTGATATGTTAATAGTGGTGAATTTTGTGCTTTTGTGTTTTGTACAAACTTCAAACAACTTCGACTTCGATTTTAAACTTGTATAAGGGCTTAGAACACTTCATATACACATAATAACTTAAAAGATATAAAATTACATTTTCAATGGGTTTTCAGCAAGTTCCCGATTACTCAAAGATTCAAATATGATGTTAGGGTTAGAAAAAAGGAGTCTTTGAATCATTTGAAAAGATGCACCATCCAGATTTAATCGAGTGCTTCAGGAGGGTCTGATGTGTTGAACAAAACCAAACCCGAAAATCGGTAACCCTCAAGTTAATTTTCCTCTTCTCAAGCTCCCAAAAAATGATCTCCAATGCTTTTCTTTTCTGCTTGTTACTGGGAACCTTTACTCCCCGCAGAGTTTACTGGGTCCGGTCACTCCCGGGGCTGCTGCCACCACAGACTCCTCTTGAGGAGAGGCTGTACTCGGGGGTTCACCAGGACATGGAGACTCAGTAACAAATGATTAAACTCTGTAACACAGGATGGACTGGAAAGGCTAAGCAAAGGGTAAAATTGGAGCGCCTTTTGCAGTATGCAGAATTCTGTTAATAGCTTGCAGCTCCCATTTAAGGCAATAGTGGCATACCAGTTACTACCCAAAAAAGCGCTTTTACTCCGGCCTGCTCCCGTTGCTGCTCTGCAGCAGTGTAGCGTGCAGTTAACTTTAGCTCCTCCTCCAAATCCCGCTGCCTGAACTTATGTATGCTTGTAGGTTAGTGGAGAATTTATGTATTTGTTTTTTTGCTTACCAGGTAAGTGCACCAGGCAAGGAAAAGCCAATTTTCAGGCACAACCTGGGAAATATTAAAGTGCTGGTGACACGTCCAGGTGGACTTTAAAAAAACATAATATGTTCACACAGTCCAGCTTGTGCTTCCCATTATTTCTGTATTTCTCCTCCCCATTATTTATCACTGAGGTCATTTGTATGAAAACAGGATTTCTGCTCCTGAAGAGTTCATCCGTTCCTGCTGCTTTCTCCCTACCTGAAGTCATAAAGCACTACTTGTGACCTCGCAGTTACTCGCATGACAACAGACTGTGATGTCACAACAGGGGGGTTATGACTTGGAGTAGGAAATAAGCCGTAGAGGCAGATGAACTCACAATAAACTCTAAGGGACGACAATCATGTATTCATACACATTTCCTCAATTATAAATTATGGGGAGGAGAAATATATAAAATATAAATGGAATGCAAGCAGAATTGTACCTAATTATTATGTATTTTAAAGTTTGCTTTGAGGTGTTAGCAGCTCTCTAAGGCCACAGATGAGTGCAAAACATCAGCAACAGTCAGAAATTACATGATGCAATACCAGCAAGTAAAGGCGTTATACATATCAACAGTATCAGAACACATTACAAGGGAATAGTAAAAAACCTACTATAGGCGAGATCAGCTGAATAAGTACAAAAATAACTGCAGTGAAGTGCATTCAGTTTGGACAGAAGGAGAATGACACGTAGGACCACCTGACAGTAACCATGGGACATGACATTATTCGGTGCAGGAACATATGTACTTCACTAGTAAATGTTTCCTGAGATTTGATGTGAACATGGAGTGTGTAGGACTACAACGGATATTTGAAATGTGGCAGTTTCAGAGTTTTGGTACGTAGCAGGAGAAAGCAAGATTAAGTTAGTGTGACATGTAGCAGTATACAGCACAGCTTGCCCGTGGGACCTTGGGGCTTATAAAATGGGTAGGCAGAATCTTGTGTCCTGATTGGCTAGGATCACTGCATTATAGGAGTGTAATGCACTGTAAAAAAAAAAAAAAAAAAAAAAGGCCTGCCAACCAGCTGAGAGCACCTAGTGAAATCCTTGTGTCACGTTTTAGAATTCTCATTATAAAAAAGGCAGCAATTTTTTTCAGTCAGCAAGTCGCACAAACCAGATATCCTAAAGATGCCAGAATCTCTTCATACAAACATTTGCACACTTTTCAACACACAGCAATCAAAAGTAGTTTTAAACAATGTTATTTTTCATTTTTTAAATTCATTGCACCAAGTAATGATTCAAAAATGCCGCATCTGTTATTCACCAGTTGCTCGCTAATGAAAGGTTGATACCTCCTCCGTCCTGCCCGATCACATAGTTGTTAATCAGTTCTCCCTGTTAAAAAAACTCCACATAAGCACAAAGAAAGTCTGCCAGTAAAGCAGACACGCTATCTTGGTTATATAAATTTGTAACCGCTTTGTTCCGCTTAGTCAGCTGAGTCATCCTGCCGCAGCAGGTAGCATGCTGCCCACTAGCCCTTAATGAGATCTTGGTCCTGAAAAGGCATGATAAAGCCCACGGGCGGCGAAACCTAACCAGGTTTTCTGCATCTGTTTTTTATAGTTGTGGCACTTTTTTATTTGTATGCTTTTTTGCACATTAAAAATTATTGAACTGGTAGCGTGGTGCCAGTGTTTTAGCTTGGGGTTTATTTGTCCTGAAAAGGCAACAGCAGTTACTCTCATTCCTCAACTTCAAGAGGTGCTAGCATGCTTAGTAATACTAAACTCAATGCTAAACTCCTTCTCTGAGATGCTGCCAAACTGCATTTTTAACTAATATCTTACTCCACAGACATTTTACCTGCCTGCTTGATTGCCCAGTCACTCATACAGACCATAAAAAAGCCATGGGATGTCAGAGGACTATGGTTGAGAAGACCGTCTCCTGCAAGTTTTCACAAAGGCAGATAGCATAGGAGAGCCACGGGAGAGGGGAGAGAAGAAAAAAAAATCAGCACAGTACATTGGATAACCTTTCTTAAACCAGTGCCCCCTAGTGGCACCCATTGACGGAAAAACTATTTGACCTTTCTTTAACAAGGTTTTATTCATCTTTTATTAATTCTTTGTTTAATAAACATTTTTTTTTCGAAATACCCATTTTATAAGCGCAGTAAGACAGTCTGGTGGTGTGCATTATGCTGTGATAACCACACACCCAGGGGAATTCATCACTTGGCCTGCAACCTCATCATAGCATAATTCACACCCCATCATGTCTTATTGCTTACATATGCACAGGGGTCACTTTCAAGAGTGAAGTTAAAGTGGAGGGTTTAATAATGAAGTACATTATCTTTTGCGCATCCTAGATTGAAAGTAGACAAACACCATGTCTTTATGTGGTCAGTGTTCTGTGATTTTACTAATGTAGTGCTGTTTCTGGTTACCTTATAACTATGACTGATTTGAGTCACCCCCCCACCCATTCTCAAAGGGTTATGCTTATGGCTCTGCTGGATCAAAAGGTATGCCAGGGCCCTGCTGTGACTGAGCCTCTGATGACGTGAGCTAGGGGCAGGTGTGGGGTTATCTAAGTGTCTCATATGATGGCCTCTATTATCAGCAGGGTCAGCACCGAAATATGCTATGTTAATACTGTATACAGAATATTAAAGTTAAGACCCATAGGAGGCCCTTAGATGATGCCCCTTCCCCCACCCCCGCGACCGTCTTTCACTCACGTCGTCCGAGACATAGCTTTATTTCCACTTGTAGTAACTGGTACTGGCAAGATGGTGATACGGCCAATTCGATTTTTCTCTAGCCAGTACTGGAGAAAGTCAAATTTCAAGAAGTTCACTAATTGGACCAGTGGAAGGTCTGTGCGGCTAGTGGATTTCCTCAATCACTAGCCCAGCTGGCCAATGAATGCAGAATGTAAATTTAAACCCTTGATTTCCCCATGCTTTTGGAGTGGAACTTCTTCCAAGGCATGGCTGAACTGAGAAGTCCATCCTATATTCTGCGTATTTGTGTATTTTTCAGCAAGTCTGTGATGAGAAGCTTGCATCGTACACAGAAATTTGAGGTTTTAATTCACTGCAGAAATTGTACAGAATAATTCATCATTGGAGGCAGCATAACCTAGCAGTTAGATCACAGAGCTGTGAACCTGGAGACCCAGTAGACTTCATTTATGTAGTTTTTACTGACCAGGTAAGCACACTAGACAGATTCTTATCTGTTTTCAGGCACGCCCCGGGACTTGTGTTTAGATCTCACAACTGCTACTTGCTTACTGTGTACCCCTGAGCAGGTTACTGACCCTTCCTCAGAGTTTAAGCTGGCAATTCACTAATTTTTTTTGTTGTTGTTTTTTTTTTTTGGGGGGCACTTTGTTAGCAGGTATTTTGTAGCCAAATCACAAAATCCGTAGCCAGACCAACAAATTACTACGTGTTCTTTGCTGCAGTGCTGTCATCACTGTAAGTCCATTCCCCACCTCAGCACCGTGCACACTCACCCAGGGCACAGGTCAATCAGATACTTGCAGCATTTAAAACATAAAAGGGCTTCACTATGTATACAGTAAGACATTTTGGTTCAGTAATTTCACACTACGAGTATTTTGGGAGACTTTAAACACGTGTGGAAAGGGCAATTGTTGAGCCTAATTACACATCCTTGAAATGTTTTATTGCACTTATAACATGAGTCCTTTTTTGAAAACATTTTTAAGTAGGTTTTATACCCGTCGGTGCAGTCATAGTGCTACCACTCACAGCATCAGTGACCTGGGTTTGGGAGCAGACTCGAGTTGCCCGGGACCAGATTGGGGGGGATTGAGCATCCTAAGGATAGCTCTCCTTTGGGGAGGATGGGTTACTGTTCCCGCTGCAATACTGCCACCTGGGTGACCAAAGGTGGTGGTGCAGCTCAGGGAAATGAGAGTGGGAGGGGAGGGCGTTGGGCGAGATCCGGGTGGAAGCACACTTTAGTATGATTTTCCTTTGAACTTCTAGTGCCCTGCCATCCTTGGGGATGGAGGAAATGGAAGGAAGAGCCCCACAGCTGGCCTAATGAAGGCCTCCGGTACCGTGCTCCATGGACTGAACCTGGACTCCCTGGCATCGCCTGATGAAGACATAAAGCAGGTTGGGGGGAGTGGAAAGGGAGAACTGCTCTCTCCTTCCCAGCCAGGGGGTTAGCCTAGGCAGCATGGTGGCAGGATGCCAGGAGGGTGCTCTGGTAGTATGCCTATGCTTGGGTACCTTGGAGAACCCTGAGGGGATGGTTCAGTTGTGGTGATGGGGACAAAAACGGAAAATAAAATGTATGTATATATATGTGTGTGTGTGTGTGTGTGTGTATGTATGTGTATATATATATATATATATATAGTCTGTGTGTATACATATATATATATACACACACATTCACACGATTTTAATAAGACTATATTGTTTTCTTTATGAAATATTCACAAAATATGAGTAGAAGAAAAAAACATTGTTCCCGTTGAGGCGTATTGATATTGTTGTCGAACCTGGTGCACAGACTAAACAAGTACAGTACTGTAGTTCTGGCCAGATAGCAACACTATTGTGCTTGCCTTTTAGCCAACCAGGTGACTGGAATGTTCTTGCCCATGTTACAAATCCAAACATCCTTTCAAGGCAAGAAAGGCAGCGTGTACGATGATTTGCAGCACTGTATGGGACCCTTGTAGCTTCTACCCTGGCAATCTGTGTCACACTGACTGTTTATAGACTTCACCTTGGCAGCTTGTGTGACCCTTAAAGTGCTAGAAATCTGCAGTGAAAGACCTTTCCCAGAGTTACATGCTGCTACTTGGAAGATTAGAACATTTTATTGAATAAATCAAAAGCTGTCGCATGTAGCAGCTTCGAAAAGGCACCTCACTAATCCAGAACATCTACCTAAGACGGGCAGCGGCTGCTGTTTTCAGCGTATCCTCCAGTTGTGCTCACAACACTTAGTACTACAGTCTGTAATTACTGCTGTCTAAAGAATGCTAAGAAAAAAGTGCAAATGCAGCATAAAAACATCACTGCCCTTCTTTTCTGATGTTTGAGCATACTAGGGTGTCAGACAGAACAGCAGTGCTGTTCTTTACTCTGCATTACATTTTTTTCAAGTTCTTACCACAAAGTCGGTGAGCGTTTTACGCACTCGGATCAGTGCTTTTGTGGAATCTAGTAGACTGCACAAAGAAACCAGAATGACAATTCTGGGTATTGCCAACTACTTAAAGAGGCAGGTACCTGCAAAACCACAATAACAATTTGTTCTTGCACAGTAGTAAATAAACCACAAAACGTGATCTGGAGAGCACCAGCTTAAATGCTGCTGCTTGTGCTAAATTTTCTTCTGCGTCGCACCTGGAAACGAGCTTTGTCTCAGTGTGCCTGTCCCATCAAAAAATTCTAAATAAATAACGGTATTGGGGACAATGATTTATTTCTGTATTTTGGTATCTTGATTCCCTTTTTTAATTTTTTTTTCTTCGCAGGCTTGGTTCAGAAGGCTAGGAAGGCGAAGAATAAATTGCTAAACCGGGACGGAGATGACCGAACAGAATCTGGAGGCCAGGATCACTACGAGTCTTTCAGCTATGGAGGGGTTAATCCATACATGTGGGATCCACAAGAACTTGGTAAGGACCATGCAAGAAGATCTGTCAGGCTTACCTGGTTTAGGAACTGTCGCTGGCTACAGCTCACCTGAGCAATTCATATGGGGATGTCCTTTAGAGTCACTTTTTTATATCTCAGAGTGCCATCTCTTTAAAATTAAGAGTTCAACTAACAGAATCTTCTTAGTCTTGTTAGTTCAGTTAGTGGCTTTGATTTTAAACAAAAGACATCATTAAATATATAAAATGCTAACTAGTACAAGTGGCGCATCCATTTAATTCCAAGGAGAGCATTGTAGCCTCATGCTCCAAACTAAGACATTGCAGTGCGTCTAAATGCAGGAGTGGGGCACCAGATAGGAAATGGAAGGTATCGGGCACCCCCGTCCACTGAGATAAAATATGATCCCTTCGCTTCCTTAAATGTTTTGATGTGAAACGTTGGGCTCTCATTCCTTTGTTCTGTATATTCAGGACCATTTTAGTATTTCATCACAACAGTGCCCTTCGAAGTCCTTGTTCCCAGTTAGAACGTAAGACTTTGGGCCGCCTGGATGTGCTGCCATGCGGGTGACCCAGGTTTGAGAGCCGACTTGGGTTGCAGAGTCTGGGGACAGGTTGACTGAGGTAACTGCTGCTCGGAAGTGCGCCTCAGTTGGGGTGTGTTGATGTTGCGCCCCCACAGTGACCCCTTCTGGCTGGGCCAAGGAGCTTAATACCACAGGGACACTGTGGCATCCAAAGCCGATGTAGGCACTGATTATGTCATGGGGGGGAAGGAAGGACTTGGGAAGAAAATCAGGGACAAAAGGTATGTGCTCAGAGTCATCTGTATAATGGTCATTTATACCTTTAGGCTCAGCTCCATGCAGATCCCCACCAGCTGGGATGGTGGGGAAACCGGCTGACAGGGCTGAGGTTGCTCACGGCAAAACCCGAGGAGGAGGAGGAGGTGATGACTTAGTGGGTTTTGTGTGTGTGTGTGTGTGAAAAAGCAAGATTGGGGAAAAAAAAATGTAAAACTTTTTGCAGTTTTCTACGACTGATCACATTACATGTAAAGTATCAGTACTACTTCATTAATGGAAATAATTGTTTATTACAGTTAGTACAACATGTGGGCTGTGGTCCGCAGCCTAGCCGAGTGGACACATATCCTGTGAGCTCCCGAGAGGAAGCCCAATCTACCTTTTAAAACATCAGTTTGCACTTTTCAGTGCATAGTAACTTGCAGCATATTTCTTTAGCAAAACCAGGTGTCTGCCTCCTGCTGAAAGCTGTTAGCAGAATTTGGGGCTGAAGTGCCGCAGTAAACAGAGGGCCATGTAAATAAGCCAAAAAAAATGAGTAGCACTTTTGATCATTACACTGCAAATCAGTTGTGGAAATGCATCAAAGCTGAGGAACGAATAGCAATGTCAAAAACTTGAAAAATAAATATATTTACTGTAGTTTTATTCATGTAATCTCTTGTACCAAACACATACTGAAATATAAAGTTAGCAGTATACTGGTACGCATTTTTGGAAATTGTTAGCGTTGCTCCCTGTTTTGCATAGTATTTTGCTACACTATACCAGCTATTTAAAGAGCCACTTCTATGGACCTTTAAAATAAAAGTTTAGAAGAGGTGGGAGGAAACTACCTTAAAGCAGCAGTGCAATAAAAAGTTATTTTTGCAGTCACCTTTTTTGTTCAATTGTTTAACCAGGAGTGGCACACTAAGCTGAAAGTTTGTTTACAGGTACAACCTGGGAGCACAGGGAAGTTAAGTGACTTGCTCAGGGTCACACAGTGTGTAAGTGGGGGCTGTGGGATTCAAACCCAGGTCTCCAGATTTGCAGCTCAGAGCCTTAAACCACTGCACTATACTGCCTCCTGTGATTTTAGTTTAGAAACATGCAGCTTGATGTCCGTTTTAAGTTATTCTAAGGGTTTCCTTTGGTTCTTTATTATTTTTTATTTCTTCAGTAAAAACTGTAATTTGTGCGAATTAATGTACTGTCTGAGAAATCACATGAAGAGAACAAACATGTTGCATGAATTAATTACAAAATAATTAAGAACCGAAGGAAACCATTAGAATATCTTTAAATGGACATTAAGCAGCATGTTACTAAACTAAAATTACAACTTTTCATTGCACTGCTGCTTTAACTGCCTGGGAGTTTATTCAGCATACTTTGAAAATGTTACAGTAATGCCTATTAGGAAGGAAAGGGATCAGTGGCACAGTGAGATCCAGCCTTACGAATGGAAAAGTCGATTGCTAGCATGCGTAAAACCTTGCCAAGTTTCAGACGGAAGTGGGAGAAGTTGCAGACACTGATGCTGTTAACTTAAGACACAGCTTGGGCAGCAAAGTGCCCAACTAGAGAGGAGAAAACACTAGGTTAGAGGTGGATCTGACATTGTTGGTTGCTGAATAGGCTCCCCAGGGTTCTACGCAGCTGTATCTGCAGTATTAATTAACGATGTCCATCACCAGCGCTTTTCAGTATTTTCTTCTACAAATACTTGTGAGATGAGGGGTCTCATCCATGTATTCATGCATATGCAGTTTTGTATTATATAGCACGATACGGATGTTTCTTTTTATGTAGGTAGTTGTTGGTTGTATGGTGTGAAAAATTGTTAAACTCTGTTTAAAAAAAAAAAAAGAGGGGGGTAATCATAATTTTCCCCAAGGGGCCGACCCAATGATCTCTTCCATTAGTGACAGCAAGTAAATTGGATATGATACGAAGGAAAAAGCCACTATGGTTCTCAAAAGTGGTGGCAGGGAAGGTTAAGGAGAAAAGGATAGCATTCAGGAAATATAAGGAAACGCAGAAGGAGCAGGACAGACAACTATGTCAGTTAAAGCAGGAGGAGGCAGGGAAGGCAGTCAGAATAGCACAAGCCCAAACCGAGGAAAAGATAGCCAGCTCTGTTAAGGAGGGGGATAAAATGTTTTATAGGTACATTAGGGAGTGAAGAACGACCTTGGGAGGGATACTGAGGCTTAATAAAGGGGAAGGGATGTGGGCAGTGGGTGACAGTGAATAAGCAGGGATATAGCACATACTGTAAGTCACAAAAAGTAAAGAGCCATTGTCTTGATACCCAGATTTGCTTATTCTGCCTCTTGTCTCCTCTAATACTCCCTATTTCTCCCCCTTACTCTCCTAACCCCCAGCCGACTTCTCTTCTCTTTAATCCTTGACCCTACCTGCCCCACTATGCTTTCACCTTCATCCCTGCACACTATACTATTTCTTTGAATGCACCTAGCTTAGCTGATAATGAAGCTGATGTTTCTTCTTGAATTCTGCCATATATGGTTGTATCCATTCATGACTTGCCATTACTGAACTCTGTCAGCACTTGAATTTCTATTGTAATGATACCTGTATGTAGTGTGCTTATGTCTGTGTATGTGTTCCAGGACCTCCTTGTGAATGAGCTTGCTCAATGGAGTTTTTCCTGCAATAAACCTGAACTTGCTGAACGAATACTTCTGCTCAGTATTCACAAAAGAAGAGATGGGGAAGGTACCTAAACCAAACAGTAGAAACACTCTGGATAAAGAAGTTGATCCCAGTCCATTCATTGAAGAAAGGTTCTGAAAGAACTCTTAAAACTGAAGGTGGACAAAGCAGTGGGGCCTGATGGGATTCATCCCAGAATTCTAAAAGAACTAAGGGTAGAACTAGTGACACCACTGGCTACCCTCTTTAACAAATTATGGGAGGATGGGATGGTATCTCAGGACTGGAGGAGGGCAGATATGATTCCACTTCGCAAAAGTGGAAGCAGGGCAGAGGCAGGAAACTACAGATCTGTTAATTTGACCTCAGTGATAGGGAAAATGATGGACTCATTTCTGAAGGAGGGAATTGTTGAGTACCTAGAGACCAGAGGGGCCCAGGGCCCAAGGCAGCATGGATTCACAGCGGCAAGGTCGTGTCAGACAAATCTAATAGATTTCTTTGAATGGGTGACCAAAGTAGTAGACCAGGGAGGAGCTGTGGACATGGCCTACCTAGACTTTAGCAAGGCATTTGACACAGTCCCACACAAACGATTAATATACAAGTTAGCCAGTCTTGGAGTAGGTCCCAAGGTGGTAGCCTGGGTAAAAATTGGCTGGACAACAGGACGCAGAGGGCAATAGTAAACTGAGTCCACTCTGAAGAAAGGGGGGTTACTAGCGGGATACTGCAGGGTTCGGTACTGGGACCAGTCCTCTTTTATGTCTTTATAATTGACATTATGGAGGGACTGGAAAGAAAAGTACGTCTCTTTGAAGACAACACAAAGATCTGCAACAGGGTTGATACACAAGGTGGGGTGGAAAGGATGAGAAGGGACTTGGCAAGGTTGGAGGAATGGTCAGATGTATGGCAGCTTAGATTCAACGCAAAGAAGTGCGAAGTAATGCACCTGGGAAACAAAAACCCAGGGGAAGAGTACACAATGGGGGGTGAGATACTGACAACAACAGAATGGAAAGGGACTTGGGGATGGTCATATCAGACGAACTAAAGGTGGGCAAGCAATATGAGAAGGCAGTAAGGAGGGCTCGGGGATACTGGGATACATAGGGAGAGGCATCACCAGTAGAAAACAGGAAGTTGTTATTCCTCTGTACAGACAGTTGGTGAGACCACATCTGGAGTACTGCTTGCAGTTCTGGAGACCCCATCTCCGAAAGGACATAGACAGGATGGAGGCTGTCCAGAGGAGGGCAACGAAAATGGTGCAGGGTGTGCACCAGAAGACATACAAAGAGAGACTTAAAGAAGGAGCTTAATATGTATACCCTCGAGGAAAGGAGGGAGAGGGGGGACATGATAGAAACTTTCAAGTATCTCAAGGGAATCAACAAAGTCCAAGAGGGTAGCATCTTTCAGAAAAAGAGGTGTGCAAGAACAAGGGGACACAATTTGAAGATGGGGGGGGGGGAGATGGCTCAGAGGTAATGTGAGGAAGTATTTTTCACGGGGAAGGTTATGGGTGCATGGAATGACCTTTCTGAGATGGTTGTGGAGTCAAAAACAGTGGGGGAATTCAGGAATGCATGGGGCAGACCTAAGACTAAGGTAATTTTAGTAGGGGGTAGGAGGAAGTAGGCTGCTGGTTAACTAGGATCTGCAGCTTATCCATTAGGTAGGGAAACTGGCAGACAAGGTGGGCCAAGCGGTCCTTATCTGCCATCAGAGTCTGTGTTTCTATAATAACAGTGATGGAAACATGGGCCACAGTGCCTCATGATGAAAGTTATCAATTCCATGCTACTCAATATTTAGAAAAGAATGAAACTGTGAAAAGGTGGAGGGGTGGCATTATACATGAATAAGAAGATCCAGGCAACAGAAATTGTTGATAAAATAATGCAATGACTGAAATCTTATGGGTACAATTAACTGCAATAAGGGGAAGAGTAGTTAAGCTGGGTGTAGTATATAGACCACTCTGACAGATGGAGGCAGCAGACAAAGAAATGATGGACAGGATTAAAAGGTTTGCAGATAAAGGGGAAGTACTGTTAATGGGGGATTTTAATATGCCTGACGTTAACTGGATAATCCCACCAGCTGTAAGTGAAAGAAACCACAGAATAGTAGAGAAGATGCAGGAGACATTCCTAACAGTGAATGAGCCATTCGAGGAAAAGCATACGAGATCTGGTATTCAGCAATGGGAATAGAGTAGATAACATCTGGATCTGTGAACAGTTGGGAACAAGTGATCACTTAACAGTTTGGTTTGAAACTCTGTTAGAAGGTAGTATAGGAAAATCCTAAACAAAAATATTGAATTTCAGGAGAGCAGATTTTTCAAAGGTGAGTGAGATAGTCACAGAAACTAGAAAGGGTGAAAAGATGCACTCGGTGTGGATAGCAGATGGGAGTACAGTTAAGCAGGGCTTACTGGAGGCAACTAGTCTTTGTCTAAGGGCAATAAGTAGAAATAAGAGGAGAAAAAGACCATTATGGTACAATAAGGATATTCAAATTGCAGTTACAAAAAAGAAACAAGCTTTTACAGTTAACCAGGCAAAAATCGTACAGAAGATAAAAGGGAAATGTACCTCACAAGCATAAGGGAGGCCAACAAGAGAGTGAGAAAAGCAAAATCAGATACAGAACTCGGAATATCTGTTGAAGTACAGTATCAAAAGGGGACAAGATGTTTTTCTGCTATATCGGGGACAAAACTATAAAAGATGGTATTATAAGGCCGCACACCATGGTCCCTGAAAGGGGTGGGGGGGGGACAGAGCCCCGGATGGTTGGTACCACCGGCACTAGACTAGATTGCAGGTAGAAAAGGAGAGAGATGTGGGGTGTTCCGTGTGGAAAAATAACTGTAGAAAGAGTTTTAAAGGGTCTTAGTAATTTAAAGGTGAATAAAGCCATGGGATACTAAAGGAACTGAGACTGATACTAGCTGCTCCACTCACCGACCTCTTCAGTTGTTCATTAGAGAGAGGTGTAGTTCCAGTGGATTGGAGAACAGCAAATGTGATACCTCGCTATAAGAGTTGGGAATAAGGAATGTGTTACGGCTGCTGCTTCTCCTTTGAGGGGTCGTACTTGCCATGTTACATGCCGCTTGGTTGAGTGTTCGCGCTTGCCATGTTACAAGCGCATTAACCCACTCGACAGCATGGGTCTACTGCAGAGTTACTCCATGCCTGGGTGGTTGGAGGCACGAGTCCCCCCCTACCCCTTTCGCAAGCATGGATTAATTCTCCAGTAGACCCATGCTGTCAAGTTGGTTAATGCTTACTTCCACACTGGGATCATCCCGGATGAAAAGATTTGCCCATTCCTCCCCTTGTATGGAAGCTGCTCAAAAACAGCTATGTGCAGCCGGCCCGGTGGTGCAGAAGGTTGAGGCACTGGACGCCTTACCTCGTGTTACACTGGTGGCCTGGGTTCGGGAACACCCTCTGGTCGTTGGGGTGCCGGCGTGGGCGGGGGAGGGTGGAGCAGGATTGAGCATGCCTGCGGGCAGCTCTCCTCTTCCAAGGGTGGTGAGGGTGGGTTGGCGCCCCCCCTGTACTTCTGCTCCCACCGGGTGGAGGTCCGGTGAGTAGTGTATGTGGTGAGGGGGCGGCAAAGGTATCAGGAGGTAGAAGGGGCTGAGCTGGTGCCACGGGGTGCGAAGCATGTCTCCACATGCTTGCACAGCCGTGTTCTGGGGCCTCGGCAGAGGGGGGGTCAGGCGAAAAAACTGTAAAAGTGAATGTGTGTCCCTATCGCCAGTTGGCGGAAGGAGGTGACGGGGACCAAAAAGCTTGATTGATTTAAAAAAAAAAAAAAAAAAAATTTTGTGCCTGGTTGCCGTCTACCACACATCTTAGTTCAGGAATGAAGCAAAATGAAAATGGGTATATTTATGATTTTTCTAGAAACACATTATTACTAAAAAAAAATTTTTTTTTTTTTGTGTGGACTGAAATATATGGCTGCTTCAAGCATTTCAGTAAAAGCGCCATATTACTGGGTCTCAAATTTGCCTCCTCCTTTCCTAAATTCTGACAAACTGATTCTCTATTGACCTCATTCCCATTTTGTCAGGGATTCTATGCTGTACTGGTGTAACAGCATATTATTACAATATAGCTAAAGCACAACAGTGATTGAGACACCACACAATTTTATACTATGAGTTAGGCCCCCACCCGCTCCAAATTCCAGCCTTCTGGGCTGGCCCGGTGGTGCTGAGGGTTGAGGCGCTGGACGCCACACCTCGCTCCACACTGGCAACCCGGGTTTGGGAACGAGCCCGGGTCATCGCAGGTCGGTAGGGGAGGACTAGGATAGAGCGTCTGACGACAGCTCTCCTAGTCCTGGGGAAAGGGGTGGGTGCACACCGCGCTCTGGCGGTCTCTGGGTATGCCCGGAGGAACTGCAGTTGCGTGGGTGCTGAGCATGGCAGATGTCTGCACGTCGTGCGTGGATGTCATTGCACGTCCATGCTCCCATCGGGGAGAAAAAGGGTAAATGGCAGCATAGTCCATGGCAGCTTGAAGTCGCTAGCTTCACCGCCAAGGATGCCTGAAATAAGGCGTGCAGCCGGTATTTGATCCTTGCCGGGTTTGGGGGGCCTCTAAACGGGTCGAGCTGCATATACCAGCTGGGCACGCCAATCCTGGGGTCGATGGTGAAGGAAGGAGCAGTGGTTGGATGTATAGGAGGACAGTGGCTGCAAGGTGAGAAAAGAGATGGGATAAAAAAATGTCCAGCACCCCCAAGAGTACTGAGGGTTAAAATGTCTCCATTAAGCATCTGTTTCTGGGGCTGCTGAATCAACCACCATATTTTTTTTCATAGCTATCAAAATGTAAGTATTTTTATACAATGATATGATACCCTTGCATTCGATCAGCCTTCCTATAATTTTCTTCCGATTTCCTGTATGCCTCACTCTCGACCTCCAGTTCAGTCTGTCTTCCAATTTCATCGGCGTTTCTCCCCAAGTCTGTATGTCATTCTCCCAGTTTCCAGTCTGCCTGCAACTGACTGAAAACTGCTTGTTTACGAAAATATGCCACATAGCACAGTTTCAAATCTGACAGTATCCTAGGCCTTGCCTTCTAGTGAATGTAGGAAGTTATATACACATCTCCGTATCTTAGGAGATGTACAGAAATGGAAAGATGGATACTGATAGGCCACACAGCTCCCAATGCCACCTGCAGAACTCGTAATTCCAGATCCCAGTTTGAGGAATGCAGTGTCGTTCCCCGGTAAATCTGATTAGTAAGGTGGCTGCACAGAACTTTGCTGGGAGATGAGGGGATATCGCTGAGAGAGGCTCACAGTCAGTAAGCGTGTTTACACTACTGCTGCACTCTGGCAGCACATCAGCTCCAATTTGTTTAATTTAGCTGGGTGGCAGTCTCCCTTCTGATTCTTCTTTACAAACATGCCTACCATTCCACCTCTGCTAGTCACCCTGCTCCCAACTAATCTTGCTACATGTGTGCCCTCCTGCACCTCTCCCTGCTGACTTTCATTCCCCTTCACACACTGTCTCAGTAACAGAGGTCTTCCATCAAGGATAAACGAAGGTCCAACAGAGTGCGCCATTTATACAAGGAAAGTGCATGTGCAATTAACCAATTCATTTACAGTAAAACTAGATATAAACTTAAGATTGACCAGCCATGTTGGCGAAAATGGTACAAAACTTAATAAAGCATTTGTATTCTATGAAATCATGTACCAATCATAGTCTTCAATTAATACAAATATTTCATCCCAAATACACTGTTTTACAATGCATGCTGGCTAATAATTTTTGCTAGCACCGTATAACATTTTTGAGAAAAAAAAAACTATTTGTTTTTGTTGTTTGTACCTGTAACTTGTGTATCAAGTTAATGTGTGTTGTAATATTGTGTGTAGTTTTTTGCAGATCTCTACAGGACATTATATATATTACAATTACCTAGTACTACTAATGGCATGTGTTGTGTGTGTGTGTGTGTGTGTGTGTGTGTGTGTGTGTGTGTGTGTGTGTGGTAAGTAAATGAAACACTGCTCGAGCCTCTTCAGAAGTAAATAGAATAGGCTGATCTTGGTGGCCATTAGGTAGCACTTCATAAGAAACAGCAGAAACTGCAGAACTGACGATGAGGCAGTGCTAGAAGTGTTCGGAAATGGAGCTGGTGACAACAACAGGTGCATGTACATTAACAATAAAATGACAGTACAAGTAATGAATTCCAGAGAAGAAAAAAAATCATACAGTGTACAAGTACATCAGCTATGAGTTAACTAGGATAAAAGTTAAAGGAGTACAGCTCAAATGTATGGTAATTATAATGGCATAACATTAATATGTAGTAATACACACAGTAGTTCCCCATTTTATTATTCTATTTATAATTTACAGTTGTCAATCATTTGATATTTACATATTTCTAGAATTTGATACATTTTACATACTTCTGACATTTTGGCATATTTCTAGAATTACTTGCAATATCCCATCAATGATTAGGAAGAGCAGTGGGGCACTGAGAACCTCCCTGTAAAACAAGCATTCAAATTGGGAAATATTTCTTAAAGACTGAGAGATGCTGGAAGCAAAAGCGTAATGCAAATATCCTAGAGAGAAAAGGTGATGCAGGCTAAAATAATGATCGCATAAGATTATGAAAATATGACTGTTAACTGCAGAAAACGAATCATTAAGAGGCATGGCTGTTCAAATTATGGTAAATAGAACAGTGTGTGAAGGAGAAGGTTAAGTGAACATGTGATTCATTTTTAAAGAGGAGTGATCAAATGTTTGGCTATAATGGGAGAAATTCTGAACATCAAGAAGATGAGAGAGGCTTTCAAACATAGGAAATGAGTAGGAAGTTTAAAGAGCTGCTGATATGGTGTACCTTGGATCAAGAAGGTTGTACTCTGACTGGAAACTGCAAACGCTTAACGATTCAGCTTTTTTTATATACACTTTTTTCTCATATGCAGTATTAATTTTGAATGAGCTTACACTCCCTTAGCCGTTCTTGTGTTTAATTTTAACATACTAGGAAGCCAGCAGAGTAGGCATTATGGTCTTTCGAGTCTGCTCGGGGATCAGCGCCTTTGCCAGGCACCATTACGGTCTCCGCCCACCCTCCCACATGGTCCTCCACCCTTGTCCTCTGACAGAGTCCTGAGATGCACCCTCCCCTTATACCTGTCCCAGCTTCCCTTGAGCCCTTCCACAGTTTTTACTGCCACCAGTTCCGCTGGCAGAGCATTGCAGGGCTCCACCACCCTCTCAGTGAAGTAGCATCTCCTAATCTCCACTCTGAGTCTCTCCTCTACCAACCTCAATTGGTGCCCCCCGGTTGTCCCCTCCTCCCGCAGCTGGAATACTCTATCTCAGCCCACCCTATGGAACCCCTTGAGGTATTTTTATTTTTTTGTTTATACTTTTTGCCCCTTGTGGTTGGCCGACATCCAGCTGCTGTCCTGGCATACCCCAGCTCCCATTAGGCCTTTGCCCCCCACCATGGCTCCACCCCCCCCCGCGTGGCAGGGTGGCAACGAGCTCTCCTTGCTCACCACCAAGTCCGCATCCAGTCTACTGGGGGCGACACCTCCGAAGCCCAGCGCATCCCGGGATGGCCATCAAGCCGTATGACCACACATTTTCCTTTTTTTCTTCCCCTTGGGGATGGGCGTGCAATGATGCCTGTAGAAGTAATGCACATACTCCTGTGCGCGCTGCTCCAGGCATCTGCCCTGTTCCCCCGCTCACCTTGTCAGCGTCGGGGGTGCTGCCCCCAGCTTTTGCTAGGGGCCAGGCATTTGTGAACTACTAGAATCCACCCTCCCCGGAGAAGGAGAGCAGTCCCTGGGATGCTCGGTCCTTCTCCTTCCCTGCCAACCCCTGGCGGCCTGCGCTCGTTCCCGAACACGGGTTGCCGGCATGGCGTGAGGTGTGGCATCCAGCGCCTCAACCCTCCGCGCCACTGGGCCTCCCCTTGAGGTATTTGAAGGCCTCAATCATATGTGCTTTATTGCTTCTCTCTTCTAGAGAGTACAGGTTGAGCTCCTCGAGCTTCACCCCATAGGGCATCTCCCCAAGACCCTGTATCATTTTGGTCACCTTCCTTTGGACCTTCTCCTGGAGGGCAATATCCCTTTTTAAGGCTGGACGCCAAAACTGCACACAGTATTCAAGGTGCGGTCTAACCAGGCAGTTATACAGCGGTAGGAGCACCTCCCGGCTCCTCGAGATTATCCCCCTGGCTATGCACCCCAGAATTTTATTTGCCTTGGCCGCAGTCCTCCTGCACTGTTCTGAGTTGTTCATTTTGCCATCCACAACCACCCCAAGGTCCTTCGTCCCCCATGTAGCCTGCAGTGTCTTCCCTCCCAAAGTGTACATGTGCTGGGTTCCAGGCCCCCAGGTGGAGAATCCTGCACATCTCCGTATTAAACTGCAGTTTCCAGGTGTGAGACCACTCATCCAGAGTCTCCAGGTCCCCTTGAATGGCTAACCTAATCTCCTCCCTGTCCACTACCACCCCCAACATCGAGTCGTCAGCAAAGAGGCTCATCTCACTCCTGATGCCGTTCCTGATATCCGCCGTGTAAGCATTAAGCAGGAGTGGTCCCAGCACCAACCCCTGTAGTACCCTGCTGATGATCCTCCTGGGAGATGAAACCTCCCCCCATCCATCATCCTCTGAAAACGCCCTGTTAGCCAGTTCCCTAGCCACCTAACCATCCGTACCCCTACCCCCATATCCCTCAGCTTCTCCAGTAGCCCAGGATGTGGCACTGAGTCAGATGCCTTGCTGAAGTCTAGAAAGAGGATGTCCACTGGCCTGCCCTGGTCCAGTGCCCTTGTCACCAATCATAGAAGTCCACCAGGTTAGTCTCACATGACCTGCCCTGGACAAAGCCATGTTGGCGGGCATCCAGGAGACCCCTTGCCTCCAGGAACACCTCCAGCCTCTCCTTTAGGATACCCTCCATCACTTTGCCCACCACTGACATCAGGCTTACCGGCCTGTAGTTTCCCGGCTCCTCCCATAATCCTCCCCCCTTGTGTATGGGCACAGTGTGGGTCATCCTCCAGCCCTGAGGCACCCAACCCAGCTGAAGGGAGGAATTAAAGAGATCCGCCAGAGGCTCGGCCAGGACATCAGCCAGTTCCTTAAGCACCCTCAGGTGTAGACCATCTGGGCCCAGAGCCTTCTTCACTCTTAGGGACTTAAGGGCCTCCCACACCCTAATAATGGGGATTTCAACATCCATGGGCCCCTCCTTCTCAGGTACCCCATGCTCCTCTCCTTGTGGTGCCGCCCCCTCCCTCCACACTGGTAAAGACTGAGGCAAAGTAGTCATTTAATACCTCTGCCTGCTATCCCGCATCCTCCGCCTACATACTCCCTGCCCTCAGTCTGTTGATCAGCCCTTCCCCCTCCTCCTTTCCCTAATGTACCTGAAAACCCCGTTTTTTTTTTTCTTCTTTTAATCCCCAGCGCCATCCTCCTCTCTGTCCTCGCCTTGGCTGACCTCACCACTCTAGTGACCTTCCTAGTGATCATGTCACACTCCTTCCTGTCTGTAACCCCTCGCGAATGCCTGTAATGCTATAGTGAGGCCTTTTTTCCTTACTGTGACCTGAACTTCCCTTTGACCACCAGCTTGGTTTCCTGCTCTACCAACTTGTCTGTTCTTGGTGCAGGCCTTGGTAGCTTCCAGGAGCCCCTGTTTAATGATTTCCCAGTGGCTCTCAGTGTCCATACCCAGCCTGATCCCATTTAGGTAGCTCCTAAGGATCCTCCCCATGCCCTTGAAGTCTGCCCCCCTAAAATCAACTACCATTTTACGCGATCGATCAACCCTCCCCAGGTCAAAAGAGAACCAGACCGTGGCATGATCTCTTCCGCCAGTGAGTCACCCACTACTAGGTTTCTTTTTTAAACTTACCTTTATCCTCCTACACAGTCACTCCATGGCAACTCCTTCTTTCCTTCGGGGTCCCTAATGCGCCCCACAGCTAGCACCGGAGGGGGCTGAGTGGCACTGGCTTCCTAATGAGTGACCCGCTCTCCAGTGTTTCTCGAGCCTCCGGTTTGCCCCCCAGCGGGATGGAGGAGTCCCCACTTCCCCTTCATCTTTCAGGGGAGAGTGTGCACCAGGAGCCGCAGCCAGCTCAAACCCTCCGACCACCGCAGGGACCCGTCTACAGGCTCCGCTGTGGGGATTTTTCCATTTTTCTGATTCCTCCCCACAGACGTCGGAACACAAGGAGGGCCAATGAGACAAAGGCATGCAGAGACGTGCCATCCTCAGGCCCTCGTCCAACCCTCCCTGAACTGCTCCCTCATCTGCACCACCACCTGTGGTCACCCAGGTGGCAGTATAGCAGCAAGGTCTGCAACCCTCCCCGCCCAGAGAAGGAGAGCAGCCCAGCGGGCACTCGACCCTCTCCTCCCTGACCCCCCTTTGGCCTATGCTGCGTTTCTAAATGCGGGCGCCGGCAGCCGAGGTAGGCGTCCAGCACCTCAGCCCTCAGTGCCATCGGGCCGGCTACTACTACTACTAGGTTTCTGATGAGATTATCATCTGCCAGGACAACATCCAGAATGTGCCCCTCCTCGACAGGCCAGTTACCAGCTGAGCAAGAAACGCATCCTGGAATACATCCAGCAGACGCTGCTCCCTAGCCAATGAGGACATCATAGTTCCCCAGTCCGATCGTGGCAAGTTTAGGTCCCCCAGCACCACGGGTTTACCCCGCCCCCCTTGCCTACAGTGGTCCTTAAGGTTTGCCACCAGGCCTTGCTCCATGTCCTCTGCCTGCCCGGGTGGCCTATATACCACCCCCAGCTTCACCCTCTTACCCCCAGGAGCTTGTAGGGTAACCCATAATACCATCACATGCCCCTCTGACCACTCAACCCTGCTTATCTCAGTGCCATCCCTAATGATAAAAGTCACTCTCTCACCCCTGCCCACAACCCTGTCCTTTCTGAACGTGGTGTACCCTACTAGGTTCAGGTCCTAGTCGTGCCCAGAGGTAGCTCAGGTTTCAGTGTTAGCCGCCACATCCACTCCCCCTTCTGCCAGCATTGCCTGGAGCTTGGGCATCTTGTTTGCCATACTCCTGGCATTAATTACTGGACCACTTTTTAACCTATCCCCCTACCCCACCCCGTGGGCTCCCAGACAGCTGGCTGCTAGAGCCCCTGTCTGTGCAGTCATGTGCTCTTGATCTGTCCTCCCTCCTCCTCCCTGTTTGTGGGAGGAGGCCATGGTCTCCCTGGGTGGATGTGCTATGGCCCACCACAAGCCCCTTCCCTCTCCCCTTCACAAGTTTAAACCCCACCTAGATTGTGTGAACCCTGCCTGTCCCTGTTTCAGAACCTCCTTCCCACCCAAGCTAAGGTGGAGCCTGTCCCTTGCATACAGTCCCTTGTCTTCCCAGGTCTCACCCCAGTCCCCGACCAACCCGTATCCCCTGTCCTTACACCACTCACCAAGCCATTTGTTTACCTCTCTAATTTTTTGTTTATTTCCCACACTGGCTCTCAGTACTGGTAGGATGTCCGAGAAGGAAACCGAACCCCCAGCGACATGACAGACCCTGGCCAGTTCCCGGAACCTAGCCTTGATCTCCAGTACACTGTTACCCTCAATATCGTTCGTGCCCAGGTGCACCAATATATTAGGGGTTCCCCCGCAGTCTTTTGTCAGTACATAGATCAAGTGTTTGGCTTCATGCACAGTCAAGCCAAATACACTCTTGACCCTGACGCTGCAGGGTGACCCCTCCCCTTGACCCTCCCACTTAATACCTCTGACCATGGAATCACCCAACAGGAGCACCTTTACCACCTCCATTTCCTTTGTCCCCTCTTTTACCTCCAAAGCTCCCTTCCTCTTCCCTGCCTCTTCCGTCTTCCTAGCCACACCTCCCCCTGGTTGGGTGCCAGACACGTTCCCGTCCCCTCTTCTCCTTACCACTGTGTCTCCCCCAACCCCCTCCCTTCCTGCAATGGCTTTACAGACCATTTCTGTTTCCCCTATGGGAACGAATGCCCCCCTCATGCCTCACAGGGGAACGCGTTTGCCCCTTCTGATCACCATCCTTCATACCACCCACCCCATCTCAGCCTTCATGTTTGTTACTGTCCCCTTGAGCACCCCCACTTCCCTCCCTGTCTTCCTCTCTACTTCAAGGGACTCCTGGTCCAAGTCCCATCCATCGACTGCTCTCCCTCACAGCATCCCTGTTTGATACTGTCCCTTGAGTCCTGCTTACTCCCTCACAGTCCACCTCCCTCCTTTCAGGGACACCCTTGCCCAAGCCCCCCACTGATGCTACCCCCATTGCCCTGTCTCCTCGTCTCCCTCTCTTTCACAATCCCTACAGGTCACTCTCCCTGTCCCCGTTGAGTCCCTGTACACGTGAGTATGCTTGGTGATCCCTACCACAGAGTTGCTTGCCATGTCCCTTAATCCTGTCCTCTCCAGAGCCGCCTCTGCCCCAGAACTATCCCCCTCTCGCTCGTTCAGTTGTACTAGTGGTGCGAATCTGTTGTGCTCAAGGCATGCTACCTTGATTCCTCCCCCCCACTCCCTGCCCCCAACCGCCCTTTTCGGTGAATACCTGGTCCCTTTTCCCCTAACTACTTGCCAGGTCCCCTGGATCATAACCCGCTCCAGACCACTCCTATCCAGGTCCACTTGAGTACCCCTCATATCCAGAATGCCCCTTCGATTACCTCCCCGCCCATTTGTGTGGTTCCTTGTGGCTGTACCATCTTTCACTAGATGTGTCTTCCACATTCTTGGTGGCTCCCGTGGAGCACCTGCATCACCACTGTTTGTCCCCTACTACCCTCCCCCGAACTCCCCCCCCCCAAAGCGGAGCTTTCTGCCACCCTACCACCCCCTTTTCTTGCCACTCCTAACATCCATCCTAACCACCTGACCTTCTCCTGAAGTTGTGTCAGATGTCAGCACACCATGCATCCCCCCATCCTCCAAACCAGAGCAAGCACCATGGATGATCCACACCCTACGCACCCCACTTCCCTTCCAGAGATGCCCGCCCTAGTAATCTGTGGATCATGCCACCTTCCCGATCCCATCCTATTTCGATTTTTCCTCCACTCCAGTTGCCCCATCACGCTTGTCCCAATCATGCTGGAGCTCCTTGTCAAAACTCCTCGGTGTGCTGGGCAGCTACCCACCAGAGATCTCCCTCACAGGGTTGAAGATGTGACACTAGGGCATAAACAACCTACCAGAATAACCGCACCAAACACCCTGACCAAGCAAAAAAGGACCGGCTGTACCAGAACTCACAGCCCTTCTCCCTCCCTCGAGATCTGCCTCTAGCCTCCGCCTCTTTAGCTGGCTCCTCCCTCTGAGTCCATTTAATATAGGGCGGGGCCGAAATGGGAAGGTGGGACCGGGGTGAGAGGGCCGGAAATAGCTCCTCTGTGCTGCTCCAGTCACTGCAGCTCTTCTGAGTCGATTTGCAGCTGGACTCGCTATTGATAGCCTGGCCAGCAGTCCACAGAGACCTCACTGGGGCTGGGTTGCCTTATCTTCCAGAGCGCCACCAGTGCGTGTGCCTCCTGTTTCAAATGCCAGCCACCAGTCCTCAAAGCCTTTGCTGGGACCCGAGTGCTCCTGCTAGTGCCGTTGATGCGGCCTCCTCTGCTGCGATCCCGCTGGTCCACTGCCGTAGCTTGAGCAGCTCTTGAAATAGTGCGCCCCAGGTCCTGATTGGTGCACCTGCCTTCACTCGTTGATTGGCCCTTTCTGCCCTGTTGTGATTGATTGCCACAGAATCTGCAGTCCCTTCATCCTCCCCTGCCTTCTCCTCTGCCCTGGCCCGCTCCCCATGGCTGGGAAAGGGATCGTCGTCCAATGCACTAGACCGCTCCTTGCAGCTGGGAAATGCTTCCCTCTGTTGCCCTGGCCCGCTCCTTGCGGCCGGGAAGTGTCACCCTCCGTTGCCCTGGCCTGCTTCTTGCGGCCGGGAAAGGTCACAGTCTCAAAACAGCTTCTCTATGCCATGCTCGAAACAGTTCCTCTGTGCCGCTCCAGTCACTACAGTTCCTCCGAGTCGATTTGCATCCGGGCTCGCTATTGATAGCTCGGCCAGCAGTCCACAGAGACCTCCCTGACAGCAGTCCACAGAGACCCTTCTGACTCATTTCCCATTTTTGACAGCATCTCTCGTCTTCTTGGAAAAAAAAGAATAGAATGTTTAATGTTTTGAAAAGACTGTTGACAGTCAAAGTACAAATTTATTTTTATTGTTCTATATATTGGACACACTGACCAGCAGAAAGGGACTCGGGAATTGCTGCTACAGTGCGGGACCACGCATCACACAGAGGACTTTAAAAGTCTTGTTGATCTTGTTGTTTGTAACTCTCTAGGGTCGTGCCTGAAAATAGGCAGTTGCTCTTGTCTAGTGCACCTACCTGGTAAACAGAAACTAAGTAAATAAATATAGTAGCCAGAAAAGGTAAAATTAAATGACTTTACTTAAAGTAGACATTGCCATCAATGGAAATGTTATCAGCGGCTATGGAAAAGTAAGTTTTTAAATGGTATAAACAAACTCGAATGCAAGGATTTATTTAAAGTCAAAGTAGACACTAACACATTGGGAAACTATGAAGTTGGTGGGAGGAATGTTCAAGAAAGATGTCATAAAGTTTTATTTCACTGAAGTGGTATGTTCTAATACTGTAAATGAATTTAAGAATAGATGGGACAGACATATGGATATTGTGAAAAACGCGTAGACGGTTAAACCTGGGAAATGAGTGGACCCACAAATTAGAAGTCGGCAGACTCAGTAGATCGTGAGGCCTTTATCTGCTGTAAATCACTGTGTAACTATGTAAATTCCTACTTTGTCAGCCCCTCCCTTGCGCTCGGTTGCTTTATAACATATCTGCATGAGGAAATGCAGGGACATGCTCTATGGAAGACGGGGGTGTATTTTTAATTGCCTTTTTAGGTAATTTTTTTTTAATTCTAGGATTACAAGTACCTTTGAGCCAAGGCTCTTTTACAAAGGTTCCATGTCAAAGGAGGTACAATACAGACTAGACAAGACATTCAGTTACATAGGCAGGTAAACAGCATAACACCAAGTACAAATATGTGGTCATGTACATTCGGGCTAACGAGCGATAGAGCACAGAGCAGCAGTAGTAAGAGAACGGAGCAATGGGGGGGAAACTAACTGAGGGTGCAGCCAGAGGCACTGTCATTTTATCATCTCTGTTATGTAAATCGAGGTCAACACACTGCTAACAGACATGATAGCTAGGCCTTCATTGATTTTTTGAAGAAGACTGTTTAAATTACTAGGCAAGGAATTTAAAAATATGCCGTATACACTTCTAGGGTATGTGCTTGCATGCTGTCCATATAGACTTGTCATTAAATGTCAGAAAGAGGGGTGGGCAGTATAGGAAATAGAAGGGATCATTGGGGTGGCCCCTCAGGAAAAATTACAGTCCCTTCCCTCCCTAGTGGGCATTATGTTAAAATTGTGAGAACTGGGGGGTGCCAGAGAGAGAGATCTTCCTGGTAGGAAGCACTTCAACAGAGCTCCTCCGTACGATAGTTTCAAACAGCAAAAACAGCAATATTTTGCAATTTTAACTGCAAATATCCAACTTAATCGGTTCCCTGAAGGTTTTTGGAAGCTAAAGATACCAGACTTGCTATGGTTCGCCAAAGGCCCAGCAGCATGGAACAGCGAAGGACTCTCAGCAGTCGAGCACGAGTAAGGCCCCAGAAGCAGCAGGCAGTGGGAAGGCAGGTGCGACGGCCTTATCAGAACCCCCATGGAAAGTGATGCTGGAATCCATGAAAACCACGGATAACAAAATCGAAAAAACTGTACAGAAATTAGTCTCGTGATGCTGCTGTTACAACCTTGTCGGGATCAGTGGCTGAGTCCAAGAAACGGACAGTATCCACTCTGGCAACGGTCGCTACCCTCACTCGAGAGAGCAGTCAGCTAAGGAGTAGAATGGAAGCGGTGGAAAATGAGCTTAGTTTAGGGAACGTGAAAATAGTGAGAGCTCCAGAGGGGACCAAAGGTGCAGGGCTGCTACACTTTCTTACAGAGTGGCTACAAGAAAACTTAAGTGTACCTGCAGACTTTGAATGGTCCATGCTTAAGAAAGCATACAGGGTCAATCCTTGAGTAAAACTGGCAGGTCTTGCTCAACCACACATGATTCTGCTGTGCACTCCTGGGCCTGAGGTGTGTGATCTACCGATTGCAGCAGCCAGAGCTGCTTATCCATTAGACATTAACGACTCAGACGTAAAGATCTATACAGATTTATCATTTCAAAGTATAGCTTGAAGAAAGAGTTTTGATGCAGTTCACCATCACCCTAGGACCCTGGGCATTATACATTCTTTTTTGCTACCAGCCCATCTGAGAATTGTCTATGGAGGGAAGACCTGGAATTTTAACAATCCCCAGGATGCTGGTCGTTGGGTCGAGAAGGTTGAGGCAGAGTTTTCAGGCCGCAAGGACATGTCTGAGCAGCAGTGCTCGGGATCGGACACTGAGGACTGAACTGGGGCTTTGGGAGTGGTAAAAAACTTCCTTTTTTGAACTGGCTACGGAGTGATTAAGAGTGAGGGGATCTCAAAATGTTGAGCTGAGTCTAGTAAGGGGCTATGGGCAAGGCCCCCATTTTTCTGCAGCAACTTGGGTCTAAATTCTGTGGCAGGTCCCACTGTTGCTGCAGAATGTCTGTGGCATTAGTTTCCTCTTTCTGTGGAAATTCTGTGGCGGCAGTTGGGGGCTTCGGTAGCAGAGAGCAACCCGCCCCACCCCTCCCTGGCCAAGCACCCAGGTAGGAAAAACGTTCATTTTTGGGCTTGGCCCTACAAACGTGAGACGGTTGTCAATTAACAGCCAAGAACAGTATTAGAAAGTAAAAAATCCACCCCATCCATCTCACCCCCATCCACCCACCCCAGACCGAAAAATTCAGGTGCCCCCAAGTTTGAATGAGTAATATTTGTACCAGCTACTGCACTGCACAGTGATTCTCATATTTCTAGTTTTACCAGTAGGCCAGCATGCCTGTTTCTCATTCCAGCAGTGCTTTGTGCAGCTGTGCTCAAAGCACTTCTGGGACATGAATCTGGAATTCAGGCCCAGTGGTGAAATTAGAAGGATAAGGATTGCAGCACAGTATAGGACCTGATAAAAATATTTCTACTTCAAATAAAAGGACTCAAGGAGGTTCTTAGAGTGGGGTAGGGAGGGTGGTGGAGCTTAGCTGGGGGGGGGGGATTTAACTTGGACCTTTAAGGTAAAGCCCTAGCAAACAAACTAATGGTCAGGTGCTGTTCCAAAATGCTTTTGCGCGATTTTTGTTTTTAAATTTCACAGAATTCCAAACAGTATTCTGTGGAATTTAATATAAACAGAGTAATAGTTTTCTGGGGTTTATGTGATCCATGGAATAACCACAGTTTATATGATCCCTGAAATAATTTTCCCTGGTCAGAATCGATGTAAACTACAGCATTGTTTTACTCACAGTTTATACTGACTCTTCTTTTTGAGTTTTAAATTTATCATGCGTTATCACCTCATCCGCCAGCCCCCATTGGTCTGATGTACACACGCTCAGCACTGCCACATACCTCAGGACTTACCTCACTCCCGCACACCTCCAGCCTACTCCCCTGATGGAGACTGAACGGTAGAGCGGGAGCCTGGTCGGTGGCATAGCGTCTGCAACTTTGAGATGGACGGTGGAACCTCCATTTTCCTGTTTTATCCCCAGGAGGCATGTCGTGCAATGACATTGGGTGGCACGCGGAACATCTGACATGCCTCACAAATGTAGTCAGTGCTGGCTGTCGGACCCCAGGCCACCACAAGGAGTCACCTGAACACTGGCAACTCCCCCATCCCTCCGGAGTAGGAGAGCAGTCAATAGGATGTTGGATCCTGCTCCTCCCGACAAGCCCTCCATCTTCCCAAGTTCATTCCCAAACCCGGGTCATCAGTGTGATGAGCGGTACTGCTGTTCCGCGGTGGGCCAGCTAAATACTGACTCTTCAGTATAAGCCGAGGAATAATATTCCACAGTTCATGTAAACCGCGGAATAATATTCTGCAGATTTTCTGTGGTTTACATTCAGTTCCACGGTAATCGCCGAGGAATCGCGGAAGAAGCGGGGCCTTGGCTGTGGGATTCATTTAATTCTGCAGTATTTCATTTTTTGGAAAATGATTACAGGTTTCTGTAAATCTAACTTAAGCGCTCCTGCTGTGGGAGCGTGGGTCGAATTCCATATAGATACTCTTCTATAAAGCTACAGCAACACAAACTGTTGGGTTTTGTTTATGGGGCTCACAGAGCATTAGTCTCTTAGATAAGCAAGTTCTGAGTATATTTGAATTTAAATGTTAACAGTTGAGATAATGAAGTAGTTAAAATAAAAGAAAAATGACATGAATAATAATGCTGTTTAGGAGATATGTATGTTTAAATATGGAGAGGTTCTAATGGGGTCTGCATTACTGTTCATGTTCCTAGTCACAGGTTAAATAAGTCATTTGACTGTATACTACCTAATTCTGTCATTCTCCCTATAGAATGTACCTTAACCGATGAAGAGGCCGGCAATTTATTGGACATTTGCGAACTTAGTTCTCAGAACTATTAATTTTGGAACTCCACTTCCTACTGTTCAAGATTATAGAATCAACATATATTGTATTAAATACTTTACCTAATGTGCAGTGGTGTCCTCTATGAGATGTGTACCTGTTAATTGTTTATTAACACGAAACTTAATAAATACAAAGTACAAAAAAAAAAAAATTGTGAAAACTGTGCTGAGGAGCTCCCAGGCAGGTAAGGGAGTTTCCCTATTGTTTAGATTGCACCAAAAAGGTGCAGTCAGCGTGCTTCGAAGGAAGAAGGAGCGGGCAACTAGAGGGCACGGGTGGAAGCTGGAGGGGGGAATATTCAGGGGAGAAAGGAGGAGGTGCTACTTCACTGAGAGGGTGGTGGAGCCACTGAATGCGCTGCCCAGGGGGTTGGTGGAGGCAGAGACGGTGGAGGGGTTCAAGAGGGGGTGGGACAGGTACAGGGGAAGGGTTCTGGAAGCAAAATAACGCAGCGAGAATATCTGGAACTGGGAAGGGAGAAGCCAGAAAAGGCGAGGGGGGCAGCAAGGTCAGTTCCCAGGGTGGGGGCTGACCAAACGAGCAGACGCAAAAGACCGTTAGACCTATTCTGCTGGCATTTTAATATGTTATTATGTTAAAAGGTGCTCTTTCAAAGGGACAGTGTCAACCTCCTAAAGCCTCAGTGTTTCTAGTTAAAAACCGTGGTATGATTGGTCACATTGCATAGAGATTGCTGATGTAGCTGGTAGTTTGATTCTTATTCCTTTTTTCTTTTTAAAAGTGAAAAACAGACTGACCGCCATACTGGTGTTACCGCATTAAACCATGTTTATTTACAGGCCTTGATCAACTCTCACTGCATTTTTCCTGTAGTTGGGAACACCCCCAAAACACTCAGTCACTCATAATGTAGTTTGAGGAATGAAGACTGTTGCATCATCAGTGACTGCACTGTTTGGGGTGTTCCTAATGTTCAGCAAGTATGCAGTAACAGCAGATCAAGGATTTGAAACAAACCAAAACTAGGTATAATTACCTGATTAGCATGCATTTCAGTTTCACTAAGAAACGACGCAGATAAAACAACCAGCAACATGAGTGAATTTTAGAGACGGTTTGTAATCATAAAATATTTTCAACTAAAAACAGTATGATGCAAAAAGGAAAGACACTATCCCTTAAACACTTTTTAGTGTACATTGCAGGAATCTTGAGTTCTGCACAGAACTACATTTGCAACAAATGGAACACTTCCACAGAGGGTTCCCATGAGTTGTGTGCAGCATTTGTACCCCAGACAGCTCAGTTGTATTGGTAGAGGGTAGACACTTAAAGAATTTATATTAGTGCTGTGAGTCTTGCTACTAATTGCTCTGTGTTCACATTTAATCTTTGCATCATAAATTTCAGTTGCTTTGTTAACATGAAGTCTAAAGGTGAGAAATTAGAAACAGGACAACTTTATTAAATTGTTTTATAACTTTTGTTATAACTTTTTTAAAGCTCTCATGTCTGCTGTCTTCTTGTAGTGTGGGGAAATCTTCTCATGATTGTGGCAAATGTGGGGTGTTCCTTGAAAATTGTTTGCATGTACGAGAAAAACTGAAGCCATTAGCTGAAGTGTGCAGAATGTTCACTGACCTTTTGAAGATTTTAGTTATACAATTGATAGAAGAAATGCTGAAAGCTGATTGGTGAGCATTTTCACCCATGATGTTATCCCAACACAACAGGATAGGTGAAATTTGTGTCCACAAAATAGCAATAAATGCATACAAAAAACTGATCCATTTTATATTTGCAATAAGGTACTTGGGGGGTGTGTCACTGGGATAACACCACTTCTTGACTGATTAAAGACACTCGGCTTTAGCCTCAGGCCTCACAACCACATGAGGCGTGATTGTTATCCTAGAATGACACACACCCTAGCATTCCTTATTGCTTGAATAATATAAGGAGGAATGCATAATTTATTAGTTTATTTGCTGATGCTCCTTGTTCTATAAATATAAGCACAGTTTTTGTTTGTTTTATACTGACCAGGTGCAACGAGAAGCCACCTTAATGATTTCAAGAAACACCGAGCAGCAAGAATCGATCACTATGTCATTGAAGTAAACAAATTAATAATCAGGTTAGAAAAGGTAAATTATCTCTAGTTTGTTTCTGTAGTCTGGATGACTGAGAAAAGAGGGTTGGAGAAATTTACTTGAGTAACTTGCAGAAAAATAAATCGCTTAGTTCATGGTTTTATAAACGATGGGGCAGATTCATGAAAGGCGCTGCAGGGCTTAAGTCAAGCCCTACATCAAACCCGTGTGGTGGTACTGCTGCACCGTCCACTTTGGCGCACACTGCGCCTGATTCTGTGACAGCTCACCCAATGTACGGCAGCATGTGCAAATAATTGGCACAAGCCCTGTAAAAAAAAAAAAAAAAAAAAAAGTGTTTGAGATTGTTGCAAACGAGACCAGAAAAAGCTGGTCTAACTTCGGCGCAGTAAGTATGGGAGTGAGAATCCCAAGTGTTGGCTGAAAATTAGCCGAAGCCCTGTGGTGTCAGACATAGTTTGGCACACCCCAGGCCTGCAGCATTCTTGGGATTTTTGTGAACTGGGCTCAATTACTTTTTGTGCCATTGCTGAAATAGAGCATTTTGACATTTGCTTATCATTGTTTTGTACTTAATAAGCACTGTGTTTATGTGTAGGAATGTGTGTGTCGTACAGTGAAGCTGGAGGGATTATATTCAGGAGATGTGTGAGGAAATACTTCTTCACATAAAGAGTGGTAGATTCCTGGAACAACCTTCCAGTGGAGGTGGTGGGGCAAAGACAGTGGTAGGGTTTAACAATGTGTGGGATAGACATGAGGGTATCTTGGTGGAAAGGAAGTGTGTTTGGGGGTGGGGGTGGGGCCAGAGATCAACTAGGGTCTTTTGTGATACTCTATGTAGGGAAAAATAGGCCGACTGGATCAGCCAAGCGGTTCTCATCTGCTGTCAGATTTTGTGTGTAGAATGGCAGTGCACATCAGGAAACAGCAACACTTTAAGGAATTATTAAACATCAGAACTGGACTAGCTTATATTATATTTGCGTCAGTATCTTTACCAAAAATGTTGAGCCGTATGGTGAGGGAGATCTATTTTTAACTCCTGTTTTTTTTGTTTTGTTTTTTATATATCGTCGAAGTGTTTTTAAAATTGCCATTTAAAAATGTATATTTTGGTTCACGCTGCAAGTGGCAGGGCAAACCCCGAGAAAAGAAGAGAACTGATGAGCTCAGAACTCGTACTGAAGGGAAGGGAAAGGAAAGGGGTGGGTTTGGGGTCTGGAGATGAAGAGTGAAGGGGAATCGGTGAGATGGAGACGGAGAGAAGGGGGGAGGGAGGTCCAGATAGAAGGGGCAGAGCTGCTGAAGGACTACCCACTAGTGGTTTAGAGGGAGGTATAAGGGACATAAAGCAGTCTGTATTTGGAGGACCGGATAGTGCAAGGTGGAGAGCGGGCATAATGAGGCTAGAGAGAACAGGAATAGGCAAGGCCATAAAGAATTTTGAAAACCAGTTGTGCAGTTTCTTAGTAACTTCTTGGGTCATGCCTGAAAATAGACATTCTCTTGTATAGCATACCTACTTGGTTAATAAAAACTATGTAAATATATAAATAAATAAGATCGGGAGCCAGGGGCGGTGATAGAGGACGGAGAGTGATGTGATCTGGTTTCTGAGAGGGTGAGAAATCAAGGAGACCCATGTTTTTTTCATATATTTTATCCCCCTTCCCACAGCTGCTCTCATCAGCACTCTGACCCAGCTCCCAGCCCCATCCTCGCCATCGCTGTCTCTTACCCTGCCCCTCTCTTACATACGGACTTACCTCTCCAAGATAGGGTGGTGGGGAGTTGCCCAGGCTCCCCACTGACTCTCTGGTTCTGCTGGGCAGTCAGCGAGTTGGTGCCTGATCTGCTGTGCAGCCCTTCATCCTGCGATGCTGCAGGTATTTTATTTCCTGGTTTTCTGTCTCCACCCACTGGGCACTGCCAGGCGGAGCCAGGAACAGGCATGCGCATGCTGAGCATTGCCATGTCCTGCTGTCCAGTCAGCATCCCTCCCCCACCGAATATGCATCAGCCTGTAACCGAGACAGTGATCACCCAGGTAGCAGTTTCATGCTGGGAGCAGGATCCATCTCTGAGGAGGAGAGCATCCTGTAGGAAACTCTATCCTCTTCCCCAGGCTGGCCCACTGATGACTTAGGCTCATTCACGAACGTGGGTCACAGGTGTCACAAGCCACTGTGCCGACTGGCCAGCTGCATTTTGAACAGTTTGACATTTAGAGAGGCAGAACTTGGGAATTCTATACAGGAAGAAATTACAGTAGTGAATATAAATGCAGATGAAGTCGTGGATAAGGTTTCTAGCAGAAGAAGGATAGTCACTTATTTATTTATTTTTTGGGTGACTGGAAAAGGAGAGCTATATAATAAACCTATTTTCAGCCTTATCCGGGGGTGGGGTGGGGGGTTCAGTTGCACACCAACTGAAAGTGAACCAGATTAAGCTGTTGGTGGTATTTTAAACAGGGAAATGTAACCAGGATACCGGGGAAATTTCCCTACATTTTTCCGGAAGGGCATGGGACCTTTTAACGTCCACCTGAACAACTTCAAAAAAGGCAGACAGGACCTTGATGTAATGTCTTATCCATGGGTGCCAGCGTTTATTGTATGAACCCAGTCCAGGTATGGAGCTAGAACCCATGGCCTTCTGACCCAGAGGGAGATGTGCTACTTACTGTGCTATGCTACCATGTGGGATCTGTACAAAGTACTTGTCGTATTAATATTCCATGAGTTATTTATCCAAAGAATCAAAACACTATTTATCAGACCTAAAACATGGTTAAAAGTAAATGGCTAGTTATCCAAAAGGTTTGAACTAAAAGGAGGCACACGACAAGTCTGATCACTATCCCATTATTCGCACTGCACCTGGATCCACCAGTGCAACTTATAAGAGAACATCCTAAGATAGAGGGATTACAGATGGACAAACACCACCACCAAATAGCACTACACGCATGTGTTATCCTCCTATGTCACCAACCCAGAGCAGTCTTTACCAGAAGCATGGAACTACTACAGACATTGGGGGAACTCTTGGGATACCAGATTAACAGTATGGAAGGAGAAATGATGGGAATAAACTACTTTCCCTCCCCAACCCTGAGCGCCAGCATCAACCTAAAATGAAACAGACAAACTATTAGATAGCTTGGAATCAATATATTAAAATAACTAAAAGACTTTTACACAAAGTGCTACTATCCTCTAGTACAGAAAAATAAATTGGACCTCCAGAGTTAGGCCTGTACCTCTCAACTGTCCCTGATTTTGCCTCAGAATTTCCCTCCGTATCTCGTAAAATTTGTGTTTTTGTGACAGAACAGTGGGGATTAAAATTACAAAGTAATGTCAAACATTAAAGTTACAGACTTCTTGTTCTTCAGAAAATGCATCTTAACACAAATCCTCTTATTCTGTTAGCTTCCTGAGTGAATAGTACCAGATTTTAGGATGTGTCCCTGATTATGGGTCTTTGTCAGCCTTGTCCCTGATTCATGAGGTGAGAGGTTGAGAAGTATTTAGGCCGAACTACCCCATCCGCTCTGTCACATAACTGAATTGGTGAGACTGATGATTCGGCCGTGATTCCTGTATTTATACAATAGGGGTGTGTTGTATTTGTTGACAGTAAAACCATGATTTCTCACCCCAGTGAGATAAATGGTTGATGACATAGCAACAGTGAAAATATTTACGTCTATGCAACAGGTGTCAGGATAAAAACTGATACATAACTTTAGTTATCTGAGTCAATGTGTGGATAAATGGTTGGTGATGTAATCACTATGAGGATAACTTCAGGTTATCCACATAGTGATTACATCATCACCCATTTATCCACACAGTGACTACACCACTAACCACCACCACCTGTGCTGCCTGCTCAGCAGTACTGCCTCCCAGTTTCACTTTCACCTTCTCACAGTGCTCTTTACAACCCAAGCTATCACGGTCCCAGAGACTCACAAAATACAAACCCTAACCAAATCCTCCCAGCCCCAAAACTGGAGCCTCATTTTAAATTAAAACACTCAAAGAAAAAAAGCAATGTTTTCCTCGTTCTCAGCACAGCAACCCTGAAAACCAAACATAGCAACCATGCACAGAGAAAAAACATGGAAAGGAACTTAAGAAAAAAAAATACAACAAAACTGAACTCAAAAAATCCTGTTGCATAAATCAAATGCGTGGGGCACCTGTGGCATAACCGAGTTATTTGTACAGTAACCTGTGACCTCTCGTGAAACTCTCACTCATGGCTACGCCAAATAACTTGGTTATCCCACAGGTGCCCGGCATATCCCATATTTACACATACTATAGCTTATGTCATCAGCCAATATTCTCATTCCAGCAGCATGTCCCCAATGTAAGTTAGAACTTCTTTTAAATGTGAAACTGAAATGTTTGCTGTACCTAATTAAGCAGCTGGTCTGCATTCTTCATTCTTTGCTTGCAGTTTCACAAATGCCAGAGGTCTGCAGCAGCACAGTCCTCGCTGCACCAACTGGTACACACCTAAAACAGCACTTTTCTGGACTACAAGCTGCTGAATGGTTGTGCAGTCTCTCACACTGCATCCAAACTGTAAACTTTATCAGGTCCTGTTTATGATCTCTGCGATAACAAACATAAAGAAAATCTGTCTACAGACTCCGACTCCGACATACCAGTGAACTGCACAGCACACATATTTCCACACCGGAGCCTTCAGTTCTTAATTTCATTTCTTCACATGTTACAGCAACCTAAACATGACCTATTTAAACTGGTATTACTTGCATGAGATATACTCTGAAACTGTATAATTCTTGTTGTCGGTCTCAGTAAAAAAATAAAAGCTGAGCGTCTCAGTGACAACAAAAGCACCTCGCACAATTGAAACTGCTCTCTTACCTGTAGTTCCCATGGAGCTTCTCACAGACATTCCAAAACAAATAGCATATAAGCCAAACACAGATGAAAAAGCTACGCACAGCAGCATACAACAAAAATTAAACACTATACATAATAAAATTTAGGGAAAAGGGAAAATCACACACAGTATCTACAGGAAACCTCCCGGACATGTCCCGCCTAACAACATCCAACCACGGGTCACACTCACACACTCATCAACCTATTACCGCTTACTGACACACACAACGACCAATCACACAACATATACAAACCCCATTCATACCCATTCACTCACAGCAGCAACTCACAGTAACAGAACGACATAAGATAAAACAAATTAAAGCTTCCACACCTATTGTATAAATCGCACACATGATGTGCAGATCGTGGGATGTGGCAAATATTCTTACTCCTGCATCGTGAGGCATGGATGTCTCACTCTGCAGGAGTGAGAATATTTTCCATATCCCACTCCTGCCCATCACGTATACCTTATTTATTGCGCACACTGAGAATGTAACAAATCAGTCTCGAGATACATGTTGTGGGGTGAGACCGAGGATCAGAGTCTTAACACTGCAGCTCTCAAAAGATAAAGGCAGATTAGCTATACCTAACCTGGAAGCTGCTATCAGGTGGCACAAATTAGTACTCTGTTGTACTGGACATTCCTGTCGTACCAAGCCAGGTGGAAAGTGGTGGAGCTAGCCTCAGTTACCGAAAGAAGCGTGCGACAGGCTGTCTTTGACTCAGTGGTACTCCCACATATAGAGAAATCAAGAGAAATGTGGTCACTGCATAACTTACAATTATGGAAACTGGTGATGGTCCAAGCACAAAGAAAACAACATTAGATTCTGTTAAATTTATCTCAGGGAACCCCCAGTTTGGGCCAAGAACCAATGTTTGGAGAGTCGGATACTGGCATCACAACAATCTCATCCATATTTGGTATATGCTTCAGGAAGGACATGTCTGCTTTTTGGAAGGTCTCAGTATGGTAAAGTAATGACTAAATGATTAGAATGGGAGTGGTGTACAGGCCACCATCTCAGATGGAGGAGTTACAGGGAACTAGTGGGACAGATCAGGAGGACCTGCGAGAAGGGTAGTGTGGTGATTGTGGGGGACTTCAACATGCCAGGAGTGGACTGGAGCACCCCAACAACCAGGAACAGAAGGGAGCAGGTACTGCTGGATGCCTTCCAGGACAGCTTCCTGCTGCAAATGGTCAGTGAACCAACCAGGTTAGGGAATACCCTTGACCTTGTGCTGGCAAATGGGAGTTTGTGAGAGAACTACAGTGGAGGAACCGCTGTCAGGGAGTGACCACCACTCAGTATGGCTCACATTGGATATGGGCAAGGAAGGAGGGAATCTGGCACAATAGTGCTGGACTTCAGGAGGGACGACTTTGGGAGGATGGGGGAAGTGGTAAAAGGGTACCTGGCCAGAATTCAGTCTAGTGTGGACACTAACCAGAGGTGGGAGCTCATAAAGCTGGGGATAATGGAGGCAACCAAAACCTGCTGCAAAGCCCAGAGCAAGAAGGCTAGGGCTAAGAAACCGATCTGGTTGAGCAAGGAGGTCATGGAAAAGGAAAGGAGGAAAAGAGCTGCCTTTAGGAAGTACAAGAAAACCGGGAGGGGGGGACAGGGGAGGAGTACTTGACAGAATCGGGAGGTGACAAGGCACAAGGGGAGCCAAAGCATCTACGGAACTCTGGCTGGCAAAAGGCATTAAGAAGGGGAGAAGGACTTTAAGTACATCAGGAGAAAAGGAGCTGTAAGGACCACATAGTAAGGATTAGGAAGGAGGGGGGTTGGGTGGAAGCAGGGTGCGATAAGGCGGAAGCACTAAATGAGTACTTCTGCTCAGTATTTACTAAAGTGAAGAGGGGGGTGACACCCAAGGTGGGAGAAATGGCAGAAGCAGGGTGGGAAGTGGTGACAGATGGGGAAATCATGGAGAGCAGAGTTCGAGAGGGTTTGAAGGTACTGAGGGTGGACAAGGTGCCAGGCCCAGATGGCATCCACCCCAGGGTACTGAAGGAGCTGGCAGAGGTCCTTGCAGGACCTTTGGCAGACCTATTTAATGCCTCACTACATTCGGGGTGTGTACCTCAGGACTGGAGGATGGCTCATGTGGTGTCCCTCCACAAGAGTGGCCCCAAGGATGAACCGGGAAACTACAGACCAGTGAGCCTCACATCCATCGTGGGTAAGCTAATGGAGACTATCCTGAAGGAGAGGCTGGTGGCCCTCCTAGAGGCCAAAGGACTCCAGGACAGCAGACAGCATGGCTTCATATGGGGCAGATCCTGCCAAACCAACCTGATCGAGTTCTATGACTGGGTAACTAGGCAACTGGACAGGGGCTATGCAGTGGATGTCCTGTATCTGGACTTCAGTAAGGCATTCGACTCAGTGCCACATGGAAGGCTGGGAAGGAAGTTAGTAGGCACAGGGGTGGGTGCAAAACTGGTGAGATGGGTAGGAAACTGGCTGCAGGGAAGGCAACAGAGGGTTGTGGTGGGGGAGCTCACACCTAAGGCAGTGACGAGCGGTGTTCCACAGGGCCGTGTTGGGACCAGTGTTGTTTGGGATATTCATTGCAGACATATCATGGGACATCAAGAGCAAGATCAGTCTGTTTGCTGATGATACCAAGGTAGGCGAGTGGTGGATGACCTAAGGGGATGGCAGGGGTTGCAGGATGATCTGGCAAAGCTTGAAACCTGGTCAGACACCTGGCAACTGTGCTTTAATGCCAAAAAGTGCAAGGTGCTGCATTTTGGGATGAAGAACCCAAGGAGGAGTTACCAGCTAGGGGAGTGCAGCTAGCCCAGACAGAGGAGGAGAAGGATCTGGTGTGCCTCATTACAGGGTCAGTGAACAACTCCGGCACAGTGTAGGAAGGCAGCTGCAAAGGCCAACAAAATGCTGGGTTGTATTGCAAGGGGTATATCCTCGAGGAGGGAGGAGGTGATTCTGCTACTGTATAGGTCATTAGTTAGACCACACCTGGAGTACTGCGTGCAGTACTGGCGTCCGTATCTGAAGAGGGACATAAGTTACTGGAGGGGGTGCAGCGCAGAGTGACAAAGATGATCAAGGGGCTGGGGGACTTATCATATGAGAGGAGGTTGAAGGAGTTGAACATGTAATCACTGGAGGAGAGGAGAGACAGGGGTGACATGATTGAAACCTTTAAATACATGAAAGGAATAAACAAGACAGGTACAGAGGGCTGTTCAAAGTAAGGAGGAGGGACACCAGGGGCCAGTGATATGAGACTGGAGCGAGGAAGGTTCAGGAGGGAGATGAGGAGACACTTTTTTTACAGAGAGGGTGGTGGCTGGGTGGAATGCGTTACCTGCTGAAGTGGTATGCAGTAGAACAGTGGACTGCTTCAAACAAGGATGGGACAGGACAAGGGGGAGGGTTAATGAAGGGGAAGGGTGGAAGGGAGGGGCAGCTGCAGAATAAGGGGTGCTAGCTGCACATTCGAGCAGACTTGATAGACCTCTAGGCGTTTATGTGCTGGCAAATTTTGTAAGTTCGTATATTCGTAAATGTAAACTAGGAGCTGCTGTATGAATACACATGAAAGGAAGTATTTGCTGCATGTTGTGTAAGATGCAGTTTATTCTATATAAAAGAAGTAAGCAAAAAAAAAGAATCTAGGAAGTAACAGATATAGAAAGTATTGTAGGTAGGCAGTATAGAGTGGAGGTTAAGAGTACTGAGCCTCAAACCTGTAGAACTTGGTTTGAATCCCACAGCCACCACTTGCATACTGTGTGACAGTGAGCAAGTCTCCTAACTTCCCTGTGCTCCCAGGTGCACCTGGAAACAAGCCTCAGCTTACTGTGTCTTTCCAGGCCAAAAATTGTAAAGTACAGAGGAAAAAAATTATAGTAGATAGATTTGCAAACCACAAGAGATACGGACATACATACGAACATACGAAGAACTTAGCAGAAGACAGTCATTTGGTCTATCAAGTCTTCTCATAATGCAGGATCCACAGCTTGAGCTACTGTCCCTGCCCTTCCTCCCCATTCCTCCCATCATCCCTACCCGTGATCCTTACCTTCCTCCTATGCCTATCCCAGCCTCTCTTAACTCTTTAGCGAGATGACCTCTTCTGGCAGCACGTTCCAAGTGTCCACCACCCTCTCTGTGAAGAAATGCTTCCTGACTTCCCTTCTAAACCTCCCACCCTCCAGCTTACGACTGTGCCCCCTCGTGTTATGGTTGCCACTCAGCTTAAAGAGACTCTCCTTATCAACCGTATGTGTCCCTTTCAAGTACTTAAAGGTCCCAATCATGTCCTCTCTCTCTGTTTCTCTCTCTCTCTCTCTCTCTCCTGCCTTCCAGGGAGTACATGTTAAGTGCCCTTAAACATAGAAACATAGAATTTGACGGCAGATAAGGACCACTTGGCCCACCCAGTCTGCCCATTTCCCTACCTAATGGATAAGCTGCAGATCCTAGTTAACCAGCAGCCTACTTCTTCCTACCCCCACCCCCTAGAATTGCTTTATGACTGTCCCATGCATGCTTGAATTCCACCACTGTTTTTGACTCCACAACCTCCTCCGGAAGGCCGTTCCATGCATCCACAACCCTCTCTGTGAAAAAATACTCCTTAAATTACCTCTGAGCGCCTCCATCTTCAAATTGTGCCCCTTGTTCTTGCACATCCTTGTTTTGAAAGATGCTACCCTCTTGGACTTTAATTCCTTGAGGTACTTGAAAGTTTCATTATGTCCCCCTCCTCCTTTCCTCGAGGCTATACATATTAAGCTCCTTAAGTCTCTCTTCATATGTCTTCCGTGCAGACTCTGCACCATTTTAGTTGCCTCCTCTGGACAGCTTCCATCCTGTCTATGTCTTTATGTGGAGATTGTCTCCAGAACTGCACGCAGTACTCCATATGGGGTCTGACCAGCTGTCTGTACAGAGGGATAATAACTTCCTGTTTTCTACTGGTGATGCCTCTCCCTATGCATCCCAGTATCCCCCAGCCCTCCTTGCTGCCCTCTCACATTGCTTGCCCACCTTTAGGTCATCTGATATGACTACCCCCAGGTCCCTTTCCATTTTTGTTCTTGTTAGTATCTCATCCCCATTGTGTACTCTTCCCCTGGGTTTTTGTTTCCCAGGTGCATTACCTTGCACTTCTTAGCATTGAATCTAAGCTGCCATACATTTGACCATTCCTCTAACTCTCAAGTCCCTTCTCATCCCTTTCCACCCCACCTTGTGTATCAACTCTTTTGCAGATCTTTGAGTCATCTGCAAAGAGACATACTTTTCCTTCCAGTCCCTCTGCAATGTCACTATAAAGACATTGAAGAGGACCGGTCTTAATACTGAACCCTGTGGTACCCCACTAGTAACCCCCCTTTCTTCAGAGTGGACTCCATTTACTATTACTCTCTGTGTCCTATTCTCCAGCCAATTCTTTACCCAGGCTGTCATCTTGGGACCCACTCCCAGGCTGGCTAACTTGTATATTAATCTTTTGTGTGGGACTGTGTCAAATGCCTTGCTAAAGTCTAGGTAGGCCATGTCCACAGCCCCTCCCTGATCTGCTACTTTGGTCACCCCCATATTCCTTACCCTGTTGACCTGCTATCATTTTTGTAGCCCTCCTCTAGACCTTCTCCAGCAGGTTAATGTCCTTTTTGAGGTGTGTGCACCAGCACTGAACTCCATACTCTAGATGCGGCCTTACCAGTGACCTGTAGAAAGGCGGTATAATCTCCTGTCTCCTACTACTGATCCTCGACATGCATCCCAGCATCTTGTTTGCCTTTGCTGCTGCTTTCTTGCACTGTGTGGAGTGCTTCAGGTCACTAGTAATCCATCACTCCCAGGTCCTTCTCCTCTTCTGATGCAGATACTTGGACTCCACCCATGTAGTACTCTGTCCTGGGATTCTGGGATCCAATATGCATTTCTTGGCATTGAAGCCAAGCTGTCAGATCCTGACCACCCCCCAGCTTTTCCACATCATCCTGCGATCCTGTATACCTTTAGCTGTGTCCACTCCCCCGCAGAGCTTGATGTTATTCATGAATAGACACATTTTGCCCTTAATGCCATCCCCAGTGTCATTGATGAAGACATTGAACAACGCCGGCCCCAACAAAGGGTGGAGTCTGAGCCAAGATGAATTCCCAGGTTTCTGGCAGTGGAGGCAAAGGAGTGACAGGAGTCCAGGAGAGTAAACAATCATCTTGTAGGAGAGGTTCATTTTTGGCTGAGGAGGAGGATCTTGGTCTTAGCAACACTAAATTGTAAGAAACTAAGTTGGAGCCAGTTTTGGTTAGACTAGCAGAGAATGAAGATGGGGTAGGGTCAGAGAAGAAGTTGAATGAAATATATAGTTGGTTATCGTTTTCATAGAAGTGATTCCTAATGTTGAAGTCAGAGATGATGTGCCCAAGAGAGGGCAAAGGTATTAGAAAAGAAGAGAGGACCAAAAACACCCATGAGGAGACCGGGGTTGGTGGACCCCACCAGAGATGAAGGAGGCATGAGTGGAGAGAGGTAGTCATGAAGCCAGGAAAGGAAAGTACCAGAGACTCTTGCGTGATGCTCAGGATGATCAAGGAGGTTAAGGTGCTCAAATATGGTAAACGTTATACTAAGGTCAGAAGGATAAGAAGAAAAAAATGAACCATAATCCAAGATAATGAGAAGATCATTGACATTGTTATCAAACTAGCTGATTAGGGAGGTGCTGTTGTGGTCTGGCAAAAAGAGCTATACATTGCTGAAGCCACACAGCAACTCTACGACACCAAGTTTTATTCTTCTCTTCCACAGGACCCCACTTTCTCTAGGAAACTTATCATGAACACCATTCTCTCCATTAAAACACAGCTGATCTCTGTGGACAAAACCATTCAAAGGCAAAAGGATTTCCTGCAGCGAACAGCTCCACATAACCTTCCTTTTATTAAACCTTAACTCCACTCTCTTTCAGTTCCTCAAGGACACCAAATCTGCAAAACTCCAGTCTCTCACCTAGCAGATCAGCAACCAACATGAGCCCTCGAGTCAGACACAACCTAACAATTTGGTATTTTGTATTCCTCCAGATCTTCCCCTGACACAAGATGAGCAATCACTCCTTAGCAAAGGTCTCTCTTTTGTGCCCACACCCAGATATCTTGAAGCACCCCAGGTTCAAGTTGATCTGCAGGGCTTCTATTGTAGAGTATACCTTACAGCTCATTTTTCTAATGAGACTCCTCGTCCCGCAGATGATGACAGTATCACCAGAACAATCAATATCATCAATCCCCAGCGAAATGCATGGACACCCCCTCCAGGACGTTTTGCTGCTGTTGATTATTTTGGTAACCAATGCATGGAAAACACCACTAACTTCAATCTTCATTGCAGGCACAACCATTCCAACCTAACACCTGGTGAGCTTGCAGCCCTCAGATCTCTGCAGTGTAGGAATTACATTGTTATTAAACCAGCTGATAAGGGAGGTGCTGTTGTGGTCTGGCAAAAGGGGCTATACCTCACGGAAGCCACACAGCAACTCTCTGACACCAGGTTTTAGTCTTCTCTTCCACAGGACCCCACTGCTGACTATCAAACGGAGGTCACCACCACCATCACCTCTGCTATTGAAAACAATGAGCTCCCTGCTTCTGCTAAGAGACTCATAGTCCAGCATCCCCAGAAATCTAGGTTTTATCTTCTTCCCAAAATCCACAAAACAGGTAACCCGGGTCGTCCCATAGTGTCTGCCTGCTCCTGCCCCACATCCCACATCTCCACATTTTGGATGGCCTCATGAGACCCCTTTGTTGAGTCCCTGCCCTCCTATGTTAAAGACACTAACCATGCTCTCCAGTTATTTGACAGGTTCAGATTCAGTGACTCTCATCAGCTCATCTTCACCATGGACATCAAATCTCTTTACACAGTGATCCCCATGATGATGGTCTGACAGCTTTGCAGCATTTCTTGAACAAGCGGGAAGTCCAGCAGCCACCCACACACACACTAACTCGCTGGCAGAACTGGTTCTAACACTCGATGCTTTTTCTTTAATAACAATTTTTTCAGCAGGTCAGTGGAGTTGCCATGGGTACCAAGATGGGTCCCAGCTTTGCTAATCTGTTTGTGGGTTGGGTGGAGGAACGTTTTTTTCTCTCATTCACAGGGACTGTGCCTGAACTCTACAAACGCTACATTGATGACTGTGTGGGGGCCACCTCCTGCTCCACGGAGACCCTCCAAGTCTTCCTTGAAAAGTTTACCACGGCCCATCCTTCCCTTCAATACACTGTTGAAGTATCCTCCTTTACAGTGCCTTTTCTGGATATCCAACTGTCAGTATAAAACACTGGTCTGAAGACATCAGTTTATTACAAACCCACTGACTCTCACAGTTTCCTCCTCCACAGCTCCTTCCATCCTAAACATGTCAAGAATGGCCTGCCTTATTCACAGTTTTAGACTTCACAGGTTATGCAGTGAAGAGTATGATTTTGCTGAGCAGACCCAAATAATGCACATTTTTTTTTTTATCAACAGGGGATACCCTAAAAGCACAGTGAACGGAGCATTCTGCCGGGTCAGTAACATGCCCCATAACCTTGAGCCCCCCAGGAAGGATACTGACACACAAGAACAACGGCAAATTCCACTAGTGCTTCCTTTCCATCAGAGCACACCACCTCTTCACAGGCTCATCACCAGTAACTTTCCCATTTTGCAAACTGACCCTAACATTGGTGCTTCCTTTATAGAACCACCATTGCCTCCTACCGCTGGCCACCTAACCTGCAGAATCTCCTAGTTAAAAGCAGCTTACCTACTCTTAACAGTTCCTCCCTACTGGGTACCAAACCTTGCAACAGGACTAGCTGCTACACCTGCAAATTTATTTCCAGTGTGACTGAAATTCGGGGGCCTACAGGTGTTTTTCACATCACCAAGGAGTTCTCATGCACCTCCACTAATGTGGTGTATGGTATTCTTTGCAGGAAGTGTACAGCTGTTTACATAGAAGACTGGTAGGCACCTTGCTGACCGTTTCAGGGAACATTACAGAGCAGTCAGGAATGGTGACACTGCTAAACCCATTGTATCCCACTTTATCTCCAGGGACCACAGAGCCAATGACCTTTCTGTTTGTGTCCTTTAGCAGGGCTTCTAGGATTCTGACCATAGAAAACACATGGAAGCCAAGCTGATTATCCGCCTTGGCTCCCAGCAGCCCTCTGGTTTAAATGATAGACTTATTTTCCACTAACGTCTTTCAGCCACCCCTTATTTTCCCTAAAGTCTGTTTGTATCTGTGCACATTTAATTCCTTTTTCATTTTCATCATTGGTCTCCATCTCTGTCTCCTTCCCACACATTTGTCACCTTTCAGTCTTCTTACTAGGCGCTGTTAATTAGTCCTCACCTGGGGACTTCTCTAGCTCTTTCACTCCTATTCTGCTTTATCTTTCCCATCATCACCTTTTTGTTTCACAGATTCTGTCTTAATCTTGCCATTTATCACTTCTTCTCCCTGAGCCTCCCCTTTTTTCTTTCCCCACACATATATGTCCCTCATTTTACCTCCCCTGTACACTAACTTTGTTTTTTTCTCTTTTAAATATTTCCTGAAGAAGACTTAATGTCGAAAAGTAGATTTTAACTCTGTTTTCAGCGTGCATTTAATATAACCATTTTGTTTTGCTTTTAGGCCACATGCTGACACAGCGCCTTTTTGTTTCTGACAACTTAAAAGAAGGCAGTCTCAGTACTATGGAAGGATATATTTTTTGAACACTTCAGAGATTACCTTTGAGTACAAGTGCTCATTTACAAAGGTTCCACATCAAACACACAGTCACAAAAAACATTACAAGTTCAGTGAGCAGTTCCAGAGGAAAGGTAGTTGAGTGTTAAAGCACTTAAGACAGTGTAATTACATACAGTTTGAAAAATTACATACAGATCGTTGTATAAAAACTCGTAGTTTATGTACAGAGAGAAGCCCAATAAAACAGTTTTAATGATTACAACTGCATTGGACTGAAAGGCAGACCACAGAGATCTTTTAAATTGATTAGTTGGGGAGAACAGATCCAGAAGCAAATGGTTTGATACCTTTTATTGGACCAATGTAGATGTTACAAAAAGAACAAAGTTGGGGAGAGTCATCCATGTATCAGGCAGTTCATTTAAAGGTAATTTCTGATATAAGGGAGCTACTCACATACTGTGGTAGCTGCCCTCAGCAGTAGTTATTGTGGCCAGTTTTTTACTATAAATAGTAGCTGGTACCTGATAATATCCTCATAACTTTTCTATAGCCCTGGCTGATCCATTCTGGTGCCCGGTGATGGTGACATGCCCCCGCACTCCGCCGCGTAATGATGTGTGTGTGACCAGGAGGGTGCCTCCCATTGAAATGAATGAGGCTTGATTTCTCTTTGTTTTTGCGGAAGAATGGCCACTGAGACATTAATGGAGGCACCACCAACTAACAAGACCCTTGTTAGTCGAACGGTACCCTTTATTAATCTCAGTGGCCATTCTTGAGCATGAAAAAACCGAAGAGAAATCAAGCCCTGTTCATTTCAGTGGGAGGCGCCCCACACTCTCCCTTGTCACACGTTACTACATGCTTGAGCGCAGGGGCGTGTTACCATCACCGGAGCACTCAGAATGGATCGGACTGCCAGGGCTATAGAAAAGTTACGAGGGATATTATTTAGGTACTGGCTACTATTTATAGTACAAACCTGGCCTTTTTGTGAGGGATGGGATTTTTGAGTGATGTGTGGCTGACGAGGAGGAAAGGCAGAGTTGTTTGGAGAGAGGAAGCTCAGATTTGAGAAAAAAGTGGTCACTGAACTTGAGGTCAAGGACAGAGGAGTGAACAGTGAGGAAGGAGGGGACGTTGACAATGAGATTACGAGTGTGTGGCCACAGTTGTGTGATAGGGAGATTGACTGGGAGACACAGAGCTAGTGAGAAAGAGAAAAGAATTTTAGAAATGATACTACAGAGGTACCTATCAATATTTATAAAATGGGTAGAGAAAAATCTTGTGTCCTGATTGGTAGCTAGCTGTGTATGCATGACTAAAAACAAGTGCTGGTCAGAGCAGGATGCAGGTCAGGAAAAAAAATGGAGCCACTAGAATTTTAAAAACTGACAGACGTTTTTTTTTTTTTTTTTGCCTTTACCTAGACCCTTGAACTCCCCAACACTCAGTAGTACTAAATCAAATCATAATGAAGCAAATCACACAGAATGTCTCTGTATAGCTTCAGGTTTGTAGTGTTTTAATAACTTTTTTTCATTTGATCTCTTTAGTTTTTATGAACTTCGACTTCGCCCACCACCCCCTCCCTGCCCGCCCATTCGATTGACCATCACTCTGACTGTTATTCATGCCATTCCACTGCTCATAGATATTGAAAGTGTCAGGAAAATAACAACGTTATATTGAAAGTGAAAGGTAATAACTTTGTTTTTTTCAACCATCACACTCCAGCTAGTGGTAGCACTTCCCTCAGCAAGGCACTGCTGAAAACGCCATCTACAGAACAGCTGTCTCTCCACTCCCACCTGTCCGCCCACACACCACTTGCTACTCACCACTACTGCAGTACTGATCAAAAAGGAAAATAAGGCAGATATTTCTTAACAGTTGCAAATACTAATTTTGCTGTGAACGATCACAGCTGCACTTCAACCCTCTCTTGCGCTGTTTTTTTTTTTTTAAATCACATGTTGCATAAGGAACTGGGGGGAAGGGTCTGGGGACACTACAATCAGGCTGTTACCTCTCTGCCACTACAGATGTGACCCAGCCAATACACATTAAAGACATTACTACATCAAAACTACAGGAACTACAGAATGGGGGTGGGGGGTGGGACATCTACGGAAGCCCACTAAGGACAGAAGAATTAAAGTGAAATAGAAAAGTCTCACATTGTAACCAGGTAGAGGGACTATTTTATTAAACCCAAACCACAGATCTAAGTTTTTTAAATATTTAAACATATAGATTATAATTTTTTTCCATTAATGTAAATACGGGATTTTGCATGTGCAATAAGACACTCCAAGGGGTGTGCATCAGACAGCAATAATGCACGGCCAGGGGCTGAAGGCACTCTGCCTATGACTTTGTGCCTTACTGCGCTCCTGACCGTGCATTAGAACTGTCTAATGTACACCCTGTCATGTCTTCTTGTTTACATTTTTGAAAAGGTAGTTCTCGCCACAGGAATACTCCAATATTCCTAACTCTTCTGCAGTATACCTTTAAGGTCAGAGCTGCCCGGAGATAGAATGCTATGCAATTGATGGAATCATTGGCATGAGCCACTTTTCAAATGCTGCCACCTATCAACTGCCTACATTCTAACCCTCAGATTTCTCTTCTCTCCGCCTGTCAAGACCAACGCCTGGAGATTTCCTCTTCATCATCTAGTCTAAGAAGCCGTTTTTATTAACAAATACTTAAGTATTTTCCATTTATTTTCATTTGCTGCCTCTTATCAGTATTACGTTATTTAGTTAGTTTTGTATTGTTTTCTCTGTTTCTAACAGTTTGGAATAACCGTTGAGGAACCGAGGTACTTTTAGTTAGTTTCGGGGTATTTTTCCCATTTATTTAATAGTTTCTGTAAGTTTTGTGTGTTTAAATCTTTCTTTTTTTAGAACCGATAAGTTCGGTTCCGAACCGCTAATCCCAGTTCTATTCTTATCGGTTCCCGGTTCCGTTCGGTTTCTCAGATCGGTTCCTGAACCGACCGCAACCGATAATTTTTTTTTTTTTTTTTTTTTTTTACTTTTAAAATTTAGTAGCGCTTTATGGTTGTGGTTTTCTACATTATATTAGAAAAACCTAAAAAGAGAACTGGGGAACACGGTTTTAAAAATTGTTCTGAGTGTGGTGAGGTCTTTGCCAAGGCAGAATAAGCACTCTGTCTGTTTTCTGCCTGGGTTTTGACCATCTAAAGACAGACTGTGTCATTTGTAAGTCTTTTCCAGACAAAACATTGGAAAATGTCCGGACAGATTGAATAAGAGATTCAAGGGTCCCTCTGGCACTGACTAGCTGAAACCCTCAGGCTCTGTGGGTGACACCACAATTTCTACTATTTCTACCCCTGATACGGGTAAAAAGAGACCCTCTGAACCAGCTAGCTGTCCGGTTCCAGTTAAAAAAACTAAAGAAGACAAAGCACACTGAACCCCCTATGGAAAAGGGGGCTTCTGTGATGCCTGCCACTGTGCTTTCTCCTTCTGAGATTGCACAAGCTATAAAAATAATGCACACCTTGCAGGGTCTGCTGCCTGTGGTTTCACAGTCTCCAGTCCAGACTTCTGCACCTTCCAACCTACCTTCTTTTCCTGAGCAGTGTGGTGAGGAAGAGAAGGAGGAGGAAGAAGGTGAGCCTATAGAGCCTAAGGTCTCCCCTGAACAGGAGTTTGATGCCCCTCCCAGGACCACAGAAGATTATTCTTCTCATGTTTCCTTCATCAGGAAAATTGCAGATGCCTTGGACATTCCTGCCACTGAAGCTGTAGAGGATGAGGAGGAGGCTGAATATCTGGAAATGATGAGGCTGACTCCTACTAGAAAACTGTCACTCCCCATCAAGTTCTTTAAAAGATATATTTTAAAACTCCTCCAAGCTCCTGGGTCTGTCCCTCCTTTGGACAAAAGGTTGGATAAAAAAGTATCAGCTTGACAGAAAAGGGGCTGAATTCTTATTTTCACACCCTGACCACCAAGGGGTGGTGAAAGCTGCAGCTTGTGACAAGGCAGAAGTCCCTCTGGCTTCCCACCCTCCAGAGAAGGACTCCCAGAAAATTGAAAGTATGGCCAAGAAAGGTTACCTGTCAGCCTCTCTGGCCATTAGGCAAGCCAATTATCAGGCCTATGCAGCCCAGTACCAGAAGGCTGTCTGGCAGTCTGTACTGGACATGGCTGAGAAAGCATTTTCTCCTCTTTTTGGCAGACCTAGCTGAAACTGCTAGGTTTGGCCTGGAAGCTGCCAAATACCAGTTCCAGATGGCAGCAGACAGTAATGAGACTGCTGCAAGGTGGATGGCAAATACCATCGCACAGAGAAGGTTTGCTTGGTTGAGGGCCACAAATCTTTCATGGGATACCCAGAATAAGACACTGGATTTTCCTATGGAGGGCAGTTCCCTATTTGGCAGCCATACAGAGGCCTACATGAAGAAGGTGGATGAGTAGAAGACCACCTTCTATAGCAATTCTGCAAAGGAAAGACCCTCTACCTCCTCTAGACCCTTCAGTAGGGGAGGCAGGGGCAGACAATTTAATTCCAGGCCTTTTTACCAGGCCATGGTACTTCCTCAGGCACCCCAATACCCACAGCAATGGTATTTCAGGGGTAGGGGTAGAAAAGGTGCCAGGTGTGGTGCCCAGTCTCAACCCCAATCCAAGCAGGGCTCCTGACTTCATCGATCAGGCTGCCTCTCCTTTGCCAGTAGGGGGCAGGCCGACACATTTTTTCCAGAATTGGAAAACCATCACCACAGACAAGTGGGTTTCTGGAGATAGTTTGTCAGGGCTTGTCTCTAAGTTTCAAGTCCTCCCTTGTTCAAAAAATCAGAGTTTTCAAACCAGCTTCCCTCCTGGAAACAAAAGGCTGGAAAAGAGGTGAAACACCTTCTTTCACTAAAAGCAGTGGAACCAGTGCCTCTGCGTCAAAAGGGAAAAGGACTTTACTCAAGGTATTTTCTCACACCAAAGAAAAAGGGAGAGCTGCAGCCTATCTTGGATCTCAGGGTCCTCAACAGGTTCCTAGCAAAACCAGAGTTCAAAATGGTAACTTTGTCTCTGGTTCTGCCAGTGCTCCAGAAAGGAGATTGGCTGGCATCATTGGATCTGAAAGATGTCTATTTCCACATCCCCATAAGGGAGTCTCACAGAAGGTTTCTCATGTTCAGACTCCTATCAGTTCTCAGCTCTTCCCTTCGGTCTCACTTCAGCACCAAGGGTGTTCACAAAGTGTTTGGCTGTGGTAGTGGCACACTTGCGAAGGCAAGATGTTTCAGTATTCCCTTATCTAGTCGACTGGTTGGTGGTGGGAAAGTCACCACAACAGTTAACAGAGCATCTCCAACTCACTCAGCAAATTATGGAGTCTCTGGGATTTCTTTTAAACCTAGAGAAATCAGTTCTAATTCCCTCTCAGATTCTGCAATTCATAGGAGCAGAATTGAATGCCAAAGTGGGCAGAGCATTTCTACCCAGAGACAGGGTAAAAAGCATCATGTAGTTGGCAGACTCTTTCAGGCTCAGTGTCCCAAGGCCTGCAAGGCATTTTCTCCAACTCCTGGACCACATGGCAGCTGCAACAGGCACAGTGTTGGGCTCCAGGTTTCAGATGAGGGACATCCAATTTCACTAAGAAATCATTGGTGCCAACGAAAGGATTCCCTGTCAGAGCTCATTCCTGTAACAAAAACATTTATCCAAGCTCTTCAGTGGTGGAAAGAGGAAGCCAACCTCAGAGAAGGGGTTCCTTTCCAAAAAAGAACTTCCTTCGATGATTCTCACAACAGATGCATCCCTCCTGGGCTGGGGGGCTTATCTAGCAGAGCACACTACCCAGGGCACTTGGTCAAGTGCAGCGACTCTTTTACACATAAACTTGTTAGAGCTCAGGGCAGTGTTTCTGGCAATGCAAGTTTTCAGACCACTTATACAGGGAAAGGTAGTGCAAGTCGGGACAGACAAATACTACCACCATGTACTACATAAACAAGCAAGGGGGAACAAGGTCAAGCCTCCTTTGCATGGAGGCTAGGAGAATTTGGACCCTAGCTTACTCACTGGGCTCCTCATTTCAGGCCATTCATCTGCCAGGCAAGGACAATGTTCTGGCAGATGCCCTGAGTCGAATCAGCCAGGACCATCACGAATGGTCCTTGAACAGGCAAGTGGTGCAGACCTTAGTCAAGAGGTGGGGAACCCCAGAAATAGATATCTTTGCCTCTTATCAGAGTCATCACTTACTTCAGTTCTGGGGGCACGGTTCCTCTAGATGCCCTTATTCTGGATTGATCAGGCAAATTCCTGTGTGCATTCCTTCCATTTCCCCTGGTATACAGGGTGCTGTTGAAACTCCGGTCTCAGCCAGCAACAGTGATTCTGATAGCCACAGAATGGGCCAGGCTGCCATGGTACTCCCTGTTACTGTCCATGTCAGTGGACAAACCAATACACCTTTCCAGGAGGCACAATCTTCTGACCTCCAACCAGGGGAGGCTCCTGTATCCGAACCTCAGGTTACTCATGCTCAGAGCTTGGCTTTTGAGGACCTAGAGTATGCTGGTTTACATCTTTCTGAATCAGTTATGGATGTTTTAAGAGGATACAGGAAATCCTCTACCAAGAAAACCTATGCTGCAGAGTGGAAGAGGTTTTCTATTTGGTGATCTAGTAGGGGTATGGTGCTAACCCAGGCAGGAGTGCCGGGGGTACTGGACTACCTAGTCTATTTACATTCCTCAGGCTTGCAGCCTTCTACACCAAAGACTCATTTGGCTTCAGTCTCGGCCTATGCTTCTGCAGGCAAGCCTGTTTCTTTGGCATCAAACCACATTTTTAAAAGGTTCTTCAAGGGCCTTTCACATATGTACCCACTGGTGAGGGAACAGCTTGGGACCTTAATATTTGCATTGCTCAACTCATGGCACTTCCCTTTGAGCCTATGTTTTCAGCACCTTTGAAGTATGTCGCATGGAAAACAGTGTTTCTAGTGGCCATTACTTCAGCTAGAAGAATTGGTGAGCTCCAGGCCTTATGCATTGAAAAGGACTACATTGCCTTCCACAGGAATAAAGTAGTCCTTCAGACAAATAGAACATTTCTTCCCAGAGTGGTTTCAGACTTCCATTAGAACCAATCTATCACTTTGCCAGTGTTCTTCACTAACCATTCTTCTTCTGGTGAACGTAGGCTGCATAGCCTGGATGTCAAAAGAGCTTTGAGCTACTACATGACAGCCACTAAGTCCCATAGGCAGGACTGAACACAACTTTTCCTCACTTATAGGGATGTGGGAAAGGGTAATCCAGCATCTAAGAGATCCGTTTCTCATTGGATTGTTCAGTGCATCCAATTTTGCTATTCAAAGGTGGGCAAGGAAGCTCCAGCAGGGCTTAGAGACCACTCCACAAGGGGTACAGCTGCAGCACTGGCAGCTGCAAGGGATGTACCGTTAGTGGATATCTGTAAAGCAGCAACCTGGCAAACAGTACACACATTTGTCAAGCATTACAGCTTGGATATGCAGGCTAGGGCTGCCAGGTTTGGTACAGCTGACCTGCAGAGCTTGTTTCCAAAATAGGTTCTTCCCACCTCCTAAGGTAGTGCTTTTTAGTCTGCAGAAGAATTAGGAATATTGGAGTATTCCTGGGGTGAGAAGAAAAAGTTACTTACCATAGTAATCTTATTTCTCCCAGGGGATACTCCAATATTCATAACTTTCCCACCCTGCCTCCCCGTTTTAAGAACCAGTGGCCTCTGTATTCCATGCTGTACCTTAGTGTTTGCATGCCACATTCTACTTTTATTAGAACTTGTTCTTACGTTTTCTCCTTTTCAGGTGATTCTGACATAGAAGCTTGTGGGGTTGTTTATGATAGTTTTTACTGTATATTTCCTCCAGATGGAGGTTTGGGTGGGGAATTTTGAAGTTCGAATTTTATATATATTAAATTTTGGGCCCTGTCTTGCAGGCGTCCACTAAATCTGAGGGTTAGAATGTAGGCAGTTGATAGGTGGCAGCATTTGAAAAGTGGCTCATGCCAGTGATTCCATCATTTGCATAGCATTCTATCTCCAGGCGTATCTGACCTTAAAGGTATACTGCAGAAGAGTTATGAATATTGGAGTATCTCCTGGGAGAAATAAGGTTATTATGGTAAGTAACTTTTTCTTTTGTTTGCACCAGGGCAAAGTTTAAAGTTTACTTGAATGTAGAATTTATTGTCAGGAAGAAATGTTCTGCACGAAAGATAAGATTGAGGATTTAATAAAATGCTGTTGGTGAACCATCAGTAGCCACAGGGCTCATTCACAAATATTTTATATACAAAGATTTTACACATTGGTCCATGGTTTGCTGGTAATTTTCTGGTCTCCAGTAACATTATGTTTAAAGCCTGTCACAGGGTTTTGAAATGTTTTTTTCATTTAGTTAGCCCTCCATGATGGAACAACATGGGCGAAATGTGTCTTACTCCTACAGTAATGGATTATGTACTCAATGTATATGCACTTTCACTGTAGATCAAATGTATAAGTTATACGTATAAAATCAATAAAATATAAGTTAAAAAAGGAAAAATTGTAGGAGAACAGGCAGAGAGGATAATCAGTATGGATGTTAGTCATTGGTGAAGACTGTGCCAGAAGAGGAAAGGCTGATCACAGAAAGATGATCAGAGCTCACCATGAAAAAAAAACAACTTAGTGAGGCTTAAGGAGTCAATAGGCGTCGGAGAGCTTTAGGTTTGTAGGGGAAGGGAGGGAGAAAGTAAAGTGTCCTAAGAACAAGAAGGATTGGGGGAGAGAGGGACATTTAGGGTTGAGCCTAGAGATAATGACACCATCACCACATCCGTGGCCTGAGGAGTGGGTTTGTTGGAAGGAAACAGTAGTCAGGGAGTGGTTTCTGAGAGTATGTAGAAGTTAGAGTGGAAAGCTAGGATTCAGTGAGGCAGAAGATGTCAGTATTTATTTTTAATGATGAGGTCATGCATGAGCAGTGATTAGCAAGTTTAATGGGAAGCAAGGATGGATTAGTAGCAGATTGACAGTAACATTACATGAATGTGTCTTATTTTTTACTGGTACTGTATCTATCTTGTATTAGAAGTAAAATAATGTGTTTTATAGATTCTGAACATAGACTCTACCAGAAAGTGTCTTCCCATTTCTATCTAATGCTGCATGAGACAACCCTAGAGGATCTTGACTCTTTGTCCGCCCCCCTCCCTTTTCAGGTACAGTCTTTACTAAGCCCTTGTATCTGTTGCACCCTTGTTTGACTTCTCCCACTGATTCTGTTCAGACCACATCTTACGGTAGCTTATTTCATCCCTCCACACCCTCTCAGTGAAAATTTACTTCTGGTATCTCTCTTAAACTCACCCCCCACCAGTTTCACGTAGTTGCCCCTGGTTTTTGTGTTCCTACTCAGTCTGAACAGTTTACTGCTATCCACTTTATTTATCCCGTGAAAGTATTTGTATGTTTTGGTCATGTCCCCGCACTCCTTCCTCGGCTCAAGGATGTGCATGTTCAGATCTGCCAATCTCTCTTCATACATCATTTCCTGCTGACCCAGGATCATCTTGGGTAACCTCCTCTGCACTGCCTCCATTCTGTCCCTGTCCTTCAGATGCCAGCTCCAATACTGCACGTGGTACTCCATGTAAGGGCGAACCAGTGACCTTTACAGTAGTAGCAGCACCTCCCTTCTCTTCCTGGCAGTCCACCTCCCCGTTCCCCCAGCATCCTGTTTGCTCTACCCACCACCGTATTGCATTGTGCTGATGTTTTCAGACTGTCTGAAATTAGTACCCAGAAATGGGGGAACAGCTACACCTAGGGACGCCGGTGCAAAAATCAAGCAGAGACAACAGAACGGAAAAGGGAATCTGCACTCAGAAATCTTGTCTCTGAGAAGCATGGCAAATGCACTGTTAAAGTGCCAAAAGTGTATTAAAGTGTCAGTGCAAAAAGGCTGTTACAAGCATACCTTTAGCAAACACAAAAGCCCCCAACGCATTTCTCACCTACAGAATATGAACTTTCCTGTTCTTTTAATTATGTGTGTAGTAGTATTTTTTTTTTTACATTTTTAAACACTGAGCACTGATACTTGACACTTCTATGCTCTTTGCTTTATGGTTTGTAATATACTGTATTTGGCAGTTTCTGAGGTACTGCACTGTATATCTACCATGACTTGTCTGAAAAGATTTAATGTAGATTGCAGACGTCAAAGTGGGCGGTCCCCTAGGTACCAGTGATCACTGGACGGTCTGGTTTAACATTAAGATGGGAGCAAAGACAAATCACATGAGGATGAGGGTCCTGGACTTTAGGAGGATGGGTTTTAAAGAAATGGGAGACTATCTCAGAAACTGCCTTATGATGGGGGGATTGCCAGGAAAGGGTAGAGGGACAGAGGGGAAAAATAAGGGAGGGCATAATTAAGGCATCAGACGTCTGCATGAAGGAAGTGAGTAAAACTAAAAGGAAAAAGAGACAATTATGGTTCTCTAAGGAAGTGGCTAAGATGGTGAGGGGGGAAAAAAGGATGATATTCAGGAGGTATAAGGAAACGCAGAAGGAGGAAGACAGGGAGGTGTACCAAGTAAAACAGAGGGAAGAGCCAGCCCACTGGAGCAGCGGTAGAGCTACCGCTTGTGATGCCAGCAACCTGGGTTCAGGAACGGACTCGGGCTGCTGGGGGGCCAGCCGGGGGAGGAGGATTGAGCGCCCATTGGGCTGCTCTCCTTCCCCAGGGAGGGAGGGAAGGTTGCCTGTCCCGCTGCTGTACCACCACCTGGGTGACCATGGGTGGACGTGCAGCGGGACAGCACGAAGTGGGTGGGAGGACATCAGCCAGGAGCTGAAGCGGCAGTGCGTTGCAACATGCTCCACCCCTTGGCTCCCCTAGCACGCCGGCATCCAATGGGGTGGCACCAGAAAAAGTGGAAAACCCCCACACTGGATGCCAGAAGACGGGACCCAGTTGTCCGAAGAAACTCCATAACCAGGCTCCTTGGAGGGCTGGGACAGACCACCCGATGCACACTTATGGACTGGGGGAGGACTTAGGGGGGTTCTCTTCCTTACTGCCCAGGGAGGTAAACCGCAGCAGGATGGGGGCAGATCCACCGGTGCCCCGATGGAGTTACTTGGGGCAGACCTACGGGAGCACGCACAGCCTAGGGCTCCCTGATGAAAGGAGTCTGGTGTAGTGAGTAAGGGGGGCATAAAGAGTTAATATAACAAAAAAAAAAAGAGGGAAGCAGGAAAGGCAATGAGTGGGGCAAACACACAGACTGAGGAAAAAACCAAAGGGGTAGCTAAAGGGGATAATACATTCTGCAGGTACACAAGTGAGAAGTGGATAGCAAGGGGGGACTAGTAAGGATAAGGAAGGCGGCAGGAGGGAACTGTGCAGATGATCAAGAAAAAGCAGACATCATGAACAGGTACTTCTACTTAGTTTTCACAGTGGAGGGAGGGGGAGGGACAGACCACCAAAGAGCAGTATGAACAAAGGAGGGAGTAAGGTGGACACTCGTCCATTTTCAGAGGAAAGAGTCCTGAAGGATCTTGCATCTCTGAAAGAGGACAAAGTTGTGGGAACAGACTGGACACACTGAAGGGTGCTAAAGGAACACTGGGAGGTGTTAACTGCCCCACTGAGGGCCTTATTCAACAACTCACTGGAAGCAGGCATGGTTACATAGAATCATAGAAGTCGACAGCAGATAAAGACCGCAAGGCCCATCCAGTCTGCCCATTTTTTCTACCTTATGAATGTGCCATAGGCCCTTACTCTGTCAATGGCCTATTTATTCATATTCATCTGTATTGCTCCCTTATGCATATCCCATGCCTGTTTGAAGCCCTGCACAGCATTCCTATCCACCACTTCCTGAGGTAGGCCATTCCGTGCATCCACTACCCCTTCTGTGAAAAAGACCTTCCTTGCATTACCCCTTAATCGACCTCCCTCTAATCTCATGTTGTGTCCTCTTGTCCTGCTATTTTGCTTATATTGAAACATGTTCGATTCTTTCACCTTGTTAATGCCCTTAAGATATTTGAATGTTTCTATCATATCACCTCTCTCCCTCCTTTGCTCAAGGGTGTACATATTGAGCTCCGTTAATCTGTCCTCATGTTTTCTGATGCAGTCCTTGCACCATTTTGGTTGTCCTTCTCTGGACTGCCTCCATTTTGTTCAAGTCCTTGTGCAGGTGCAGCCTCCAGTACTGCACGCAGTACTCCAGATGGGACCTAACCAGTATCTTGTAAAGGGGGATTATTACCTCCTTCTTACGACTTGTGCTACCCCTACTAATATACCCCAACATCCCTCAAGCCTTATTTACTGCTTTAGTGGTCTGCTTGGATGATTTCAGATCATCTGTGATGGTGATGCCCAAGTCTGTTTCTTCCCTTGTGGTTGCCAGCAACTCCTCTCCCAATCTATAGGTAGCTTCAGGGTTTCTCTTTCCTATGTGCATGATCTTGCACTTCTTTGCATTAAACCCCAGTTGCCACTCTTCAGACCATTTTGCCAGTTTTTCCAGCTCTCTTCTCATTCTGCCCACCCCAACTGGATCATCTACTCTGTTGCAGATCTTGGTGTCATCTGCAAACAGGCAAACCTTAGCCTCCAGTCCATCTGCAATTTCACTGATGAAGATATTGAAGAGGACTGGCCCCAGGACTGATCCCTGAGGTACCCCACCTGTGACTTGCATCTCTTCTGACTGTATTCCATTTACCACCATTCTCTGTTTTCTACGCACTAACCAGTTTGCCACCCAGTTAATCAACTTCTGACCCCCCCCCCGAGCCTACCTAGCTTATTAATCAATCTTCTATGTAGAACAGTATCAAAAGCTTTGCTGAAGTCAAGGTAGGCAACATCAACTGCATCCCCTTGGTCCACCACTCTGGTTACCCAGTCAAAGAAATCTGAGATTAGTTTGACAGGACCTTCCTGTTGTAAACCCATGCTGTCTTGGATCCTGTGCTCCTATGGATTCTAGGTATTGCACTATCCTTTCCTTAAGGAGTGCCTCCATAATCCTGCCCACAACTGAGGTAAGACTGACTGGTCTGTAGTTCCCTGCTGCCACTCTTGTGGAGCAGGATCACATGAGCCCTTCTTCAGTCTTCTGGGACTTCTCCTGTGCTCAGAGACTCACTAAACAGTTCTGCGAATGGTTTTGCTAGTTCCATCCTTAGCTTCTTTGGTACCCTGGGATGTATGCCATCAGGTCCCATTGCCTTGTCCACCCTGAGCTTAGTGAGCTCTTGTAGGGCCCTTTTCTTTTGTGAAGGGACTTGTGCATACCCCCCCACCGCCATGTCCATGGTGCTGAGCTGTGGGCCCTGCCCTACCTTCTCCTCATGTAAATACTGAGCGAAAGTATCTATTTAGGATAGATGCTTTTCCTTGGTCCTTCTCCACACACTCCCCTTATCCCCTTTGATCTTAGAAACATTGGAGGAGAGCAGACATCGTACTCCATAGGAGCAGCAGCAGCGAGGAGGCTGGCAACTACAGGCCGGTCAGTCTCACATCAGTGGTGGGGTAAATTAATGTAAACCCTGTTAAAGGAAAGGTTGGTAGAGCATCTTTAATCCAATGGGCTACAAGATCATGGGCAGCATGGATTCACCAGGGATGGAGGAGGCCATGCCTGGCAATTCTGACTGATTTCTTCAACTGAATGACCAGAGAAATAGATCAGGGGAGAGCAGTGGATGTTGACTATCTGGACCTTAGCAGGGCCTTCGACTCTGTGCCGCACAGAAGACTGATAAAGAAATTGTGCAGCCTAGGGGTGGGATCCAAAGTGGTGGATTGTATAAGGAACTGGTTAATGGATAGGTGACAGAGGGTGGTGGTTTACAGAACTCACTCTAATGAGGGGAGAGTGACCAGTGAGTTCCGCATGGCTCAGTACTGGGACTGATCCTCTTCAGTGCCTTAATAAGTGACATTGCAGAAGAACTGGAAGGGAAGGTATGTCTTTTTGCTGATAACACCAAAATCTGTAATGGGGTGAGCACTCAGGAGGGGGTTAGAGAATGCGTAGGGACCTTGGGAAACTCAAGGAGTGGTCAAGAGCTTGGAAGTTGGGGTTCAGTGCCCAAAACTGCAAATCATGCATCTAGGGCATAGGAACCCAGAAGCTGAGTAAAGGATGGGGAGAGGTACTGACAGTCACTAAGCAGGAAAGGGACCGTGGGGTTATCAGATCTCAGCGTTCCCCATTCATTAAAAGTGAGAGGCGGGCCACCATGCTATTTCAGAAGGCTGCCTCTCAAACTGTGTGACCGCCTCTCTTTAATTGTGGCTTTCACTTTAAATCCTCGTACTCAGAGTTCGCAGGCAACGCGGGTACATGGAGAAGTGGTCGCGTGGCAGCATGGAGGCGTTGTTGCCGCATTGAGGGAAATCGTTGTAGAGAGCAAAGAGAAAGCCAGCCAAATGGAGTGTGGCGCGATCTGTGTGTATGCACGCAGCTGCAGTAACGGACGATGCAGTCGGGTCTCTCGGCTGTGTCAGGGGATATCTTCTGGTGTGTCAGATGACCATTGGAAGAACAGAATGTTTAAATGCAGGATCCAGTGAGGGAACATGCTCGAGGAGTGATGGCACAGACACCCTATCAGTGGAGCAGGTACACCACTGGGGTAAGTCCCATCTCGGTAGTCTACTGCCACTTGAAGATTTTTTGCCATTGCGTTTGTGTGGTGGAAAGCATAAGGATCATTTCTGATGAGACTGAGAGTTGGCAATTGTGACTGAAATTCTGTCAGCAGTCAGCTAAGTTTAATGCAAAACTATAATACAAAATAGTTATTTTCCTGATGACTCTCATAGAAAACCTATCACTGTATATTTACAAGGCTGCAATAAGAGAAGGGTGCGTTGGGGGGGGCGGGATTGCATGGTCTCTTCAACAGACTACCCATGCAGTTGTGATTCATTTGCTATTGAAGTTAGCTGCATTAAGGAAAAAATAAAAGTTATTTACTGGGGTGGCTCAAAAAAGTGCACAGTATTTGGTGGTGGTGAGATACTTGGAACAGGATTTGGATTGGATAGTTTTGTGGCCACTGTGCTCATTTCTTGACAAGTACCCATCTGAGGTATTTGCCCAGGGTTTCTGAGGCCACTACCCTTTCTATGTGAACAATGGTATTGTTTGCCTTCTAAAATTTATATCACAGTCGACCTGTCTTACAGTTTAATAAAAATTAACTATGTGTGTCAGAAAAACAAGCCAGAGGGGTCATTTCCATGATCTAACTTTTGTTATACTGACTCTAACCTGTCCCTGTTCTTCATAACATGCACTGTCTTCTCCTAATGTGTGTGTTGGTGTTTTCTTCCAAACTACTCTGACATATTTGATAAACAGAAATATTATTTGTGTGTGAGGTGGAAAAAAACAGGGCTGCCGGCTCCATTGTTGTGCCCCCCACTGCACCTGTCAGTCCCTGTCTTTTGCTATTGAAGTTAGCTGCATTGTTATTTACTGGAGTGGCTCAAAAAAAAGTGCACAGTATTATAGAGTTGTGGTGAGGAAACACTTGACGCAGGAGTCTGCCTGTGTTGACCCACCCAAAAAAAAATATCAAGACCTAAGGGATTATACTTTATAGGGACGTGGATATGTTGTTCAATCCACACTTATTAGCAGGTTCCTTGCCACTTTAAATGTTGCCGGAAGGTCTTCAAGCTGGCTCCTCCCACCCACCCAGGTGGTAAAACCCTCAGCTCCGCCCTATGACGCCAGATCTTCCTTACCGCTTGGAAGCTCCGGTTCCCTCCTTAGCGCTCTGCGTTTTAGGCCTGGATCCACACTCTTCAGAATTTCTGAAACTTATTTTAAAATTTACAAGACTTCGGTCTTCGTCTTCCCTTGCGGCTGTGATAGACAAATCGACTCCTGGCTTCCGTCAGTGCCCGTGTGGGCAGAAGATGTCCCGGACCGATCCGCACCCCACGTGCGTCCACTGGGTGTGGCTTGGTCACGACTTGCAGGCTTGCAAATTGTACAAGTCCTTTTTCGACTTCAGTCTTGGAGGACGCGCTACCAGACTTCTTCACCGAGGCGACCTGAAAAAATAGTATCCGCCAGTCAAGTTCAGGGAGGCTCTCAGCAGTGTCCGCGGCTGTGGGCTCCGAGGAACAGTTGGAGCAAATGATTGCCCTCGAGGAGGAGGTGGTCCAGGCCGCTTTTTCTTCCTCCTCGGCCATGGCATTTATGCTGCTCTCTTTGGGCTCCTCCTACACAGCCTCATTTAAGGAACTTTGCCAGTCCCTCTCCACCAAGGGAGAAGGGCCATCGGGACATTCCAGTCGGTCCAAGAAGAAGAACTCTAAGGGTAAGTCCCACCATCAACGTTCATGGGAGCGACAGAGATCCCCTTCACTGGGCCGTCGACTCTCGACTTCGGTCGAGGTTGCGGCTGCAGCCGCTGGCTTCACAGTGCCCCCATCAGGTCAGCCGGCTGAGACATCCGTCGATGTGGTCGAGATTTTTCTCGACCCGTCTGACGGTTTGTCGACTGGAGAAGCCGACAACCCTACTTCACCGGTTCCCCCGGTGGAAACCGAGGACTTGCCTGTGCCTCCTGTGCCAGGGTCCCTGGTTAAGGTCCCTGTACCGAGGGATGAGCGGGTTTCCCCCATCCCCTCTCTGACCCACCCTCAGAACCCCCGAAGGTGTCGGTCTCGGTCCTCTTCTAGGTCCGGCCAGTCCCGCCGACGTTGGCAGTCTCAGCACCATGAAAAGCGGCGCTGCTCATCCTTGTCGTCCTCTTCGGAGGATAGGCTCCGATGCAAGTTGCGTCGGTGCTACGAGGAGTTAATGTGGCAGCAGCTGTTATTGTCCGGGAATAAGCCGACTGGCCGCTTTCTCCCGCCATTAGGTGGCTGTCACCGGAGCGTCAAACAACCCCTGTAGTGGTCGAGAGCCGACCCCGGCACCGGTTGTTCAGTCAAAGCTCCGCCCATTGTGGTGGAACCTCCGCCTCCACAACCGAAGACTGGGGCCCTGACCAAGGATTCTCGGTCGGGTCAGGGCCTGCCCCACAGGTTGTCGGTCACCCTCACTGCCGATCGACCTCGGCAGGTGGAGGGTGGCTCAGGCACCCGGAAGTTGTTTGCAGACTCCTCGGAGTCTGACAATGACTCCTCCCTGTTCTCCAGGCCACTTGACCTGGAGTCTGTGGGGGGCCAGTCAGTGGACGAGAGCCTATCCTTGTTTTTAGGTTTGCTTCGGCTCATCTCGGAGTCCACCGGGATGCAGCTCGAAACCGTTTCAAAACGGGCCGAGTATCCACTCACGGAGATACTGGACCGAGGGGATTCCCCTACGGAGGCCCTTCCTGTGGCTGAAGCCATTGTTGGCCCGGCCCTGGAGTTGTGGCAGCAGCCAGCATCTTGTCCCATGCCTTCGGCCAGGGTGGCTCGAAAGTAAGCAGTCCCCACCGGCTCACTCTCCGGCGCTCCGGGGATGCTCGGGATATGGATAAACCACCCGATAACGAATCCAAAAAGCTGGATTATGCGGGATGGAAGGTTTACGCTGCTTCCTCCCTAGGCCTTCGTCAGGCTAGCTCAGCTGTTCTGATGGCACATTTCTCACACGCACTTATGGGTTTCCTGGATGAGGTGATTCCTTATCTCCCGGCTGACCTTCAGACGACGGTCAAGCAGGTCCGGGATCAGGGAATGGTGGTGGCAAAACAGCAGCTCCAAACTTCGTTGGACATAGGTGATTCTTGTGCCTGATCAGTAGCGGCCGCAGTGGCCATGTGCTGTAGAGCTTACCTGCGGATCTTCACCTTCACGGCGGACACCCAGCACAAGCTGGCAGACGTTCCCTTCCTGGGCACTGACTTGTTTGGGCTGGGGGTGGAAAGCCATCTCCAGAGGATCGAGAAGTCCAATGCCACCTTGTACTCGGTCACGTCTGCCCAGAAGGACAAAGGCTGCCAGCAGCAGCGTAAGCCCTTTCGCCCTTCTGCCCCTGTGGCACGTCCGGCCCAGCAGCAACAGGGCCAGCAGGCATGCACTTGGCATCCTAAAGCCAAGTCTGCCGCTTCCTCCAGTAGGAAGCCTGGAGGCAAGGGTCCAGGAGGTCCCTCAGTGGGTCCTTCCTCCAAGCCTGCCCAGTGATGGGTTGAGGGGTGTCGCCCCCCAACCTTGTCACTCCTCCCTGGGCTCCCCCTGTGGGGGGACGGCTCCGCCACTTCTTTTCCGCCTGGTCCACTATCACCACGGACCACTGGGTGCTATAAGTGGTAGGCTGGAGACAATGTGGATTCTCTCCTGCCACTTTGGGGCATATTTTTTGGTCATGCACAGCCCTTCGGCCTTTTTTTATACAACTTAACGAGGCTCTCCATCAGATAATATCCCAGAATTTAAACTTAAATGCCCAACTCTTCTTATTTGGCCTCCTCCCTCCCGAAATAGCAGATGCCTCCTCTAAGAAAATTCTAAACCTGGCCCTTTTGGCTGCTAAAAAGGCCATTACTAAAAAGTGGTATTCAAATTCCCCCCCAACCCTGGACCTCTGGCAGCAAGTAATGATAGATTTATACAAGATGGAGAGTCTTACAGCCTTAATTAACAAATCACAAGAGGCTTTTGAAATCCAATGGAGAAAATGGGTTCTGTGTATAATGTCTTCTAGGTCTGACTTTACTCCTTAAAGCTTTACTGAAAGAATTTCCCCTAATTATATATATATATATTTTTTCCTTCCTTGTACAGTACTAACTCTCTGGTTTTGAAATGTTTAGCTGTATTCCCTAGCTTTCATTCTCGTCTAGCAAATGAAATATTCTGATTCACCTGATGTACAGTATGTGCACATAATAATATGTTGTTTCTTTTTATATTATTTTTTTTCTTGTTAATCCTCTTTTTCCTTGTTTTTGTAAATATTTTTTATTACTCTCCCTTGTATATCTTGTTATTAAAACTCAATAAAGACTGAGAGTTTAAAAAAAAAAAAGTGGTAGGCAGTTGTCTGCCTCTGGAATTCGAGCAGTTCCCTCCCAATCGAGCCGTCGCCCCACGGGGGGGCAACAGGTTCCACAGCCTCTCTGTTGGCTCGTTGAGCAGACATTGCTCTGCTTCTCCAGAAGGAGGTGATCAGCGAGATGGTGGACCTTCCTTCAGACCCAGGGTTTGTGTCCAGGTACTTCCTGGTCCCAAAACGGATGGGGGGCTGGTGCCTCATTCTCGACATGTACGACCTGAACAAGTTCCTAAGGTCTCGCACCTTCAGGATGGTCACTCTGGCTCAGATCATTCCATCCTTGGAACTAGGCATGTGGCTTTGTTCTCGGGACCTTCAGGACATGTTCTTACACGTCCCAATCCGTCCGTCTCATCAGCAGTTCCTCTACTTTCGAGCAGAGGGATCTCTTTACGAGTTCCGGGCCATGCCCTTCAGCCTCTCTCCAGCTCCCAGGGTCTTCACCAAATGCATGGCAGTGGTGACAGCATTCCTGCAGCGCCGAGGGGTCCGGGTGTACCCTTACCTGGACGACTGGCTGATTGCTGCCCCCTCCAGGATGGAGGTGGAGCGGTCTGGGGATCTGGTCCTCCAGGTCTGCTCTCAGATTGGCCTCATCAACAAGACCAAGTTGGAACTCGTGCCATCGCAGGTGATTCAGTTCATCAGGGCAGAGCTTGACTCTCTTCGAGTCACAGCCCGACTTCCGGTGGACAGGGCCGAGGTCCTTTCCTCCTTTGCCCAATCATTTCTGGTTGGGCAATTGTGTCCTGCCCAGGACTTCCTGCGCCTTCTGGGCCTCATGGCGGCCTGCACCAGTGTGGTCCGTTGGGCCCGCTGGCACATGCGTCCCCTGCAATGGGGGCTGGCCCACCAATGGTCACAGCACTCTGGTCCTCTCGACCAGCCAGTGACCGTGACCCAGGAGATGTGGGACGGCCTACAATGGTGGCTCGTTCCAGCTCATCTGCAGGAGGGTATCCCATTTGTCCGTCCCGAGCCGGCGGTCACTCTGACGAACGACACGCCTCTGATGGGTTGGGGTGCCCATCTGGGGGAGCTCAGGGCCCACAGCCTCTGGTCCCCTTAGGAGTCTCAATGCCACATCAACCTGCTGGAGCTCCGAACGGTGCGTCTAGCCCTTACCGCCTTCGCTCCGTTTGTATGGGGTCAAGTGGTCCAGGTCTGTGCAAGGAGGCTCTCCGCACTTAGTCTCTTGCGAGCAGACTGGAGGCGGATCTCCTAGCCATCCATGTGATAGGAGCCTCCAACACTGTGGCCGATGCCCTCAGCCAGATAGGTGCTGCATCTCACGAGTGGTCTCTCCTGCCGGAGGTAGTACAAGATCTGTGAAGAAGCCAGAAGGGGAAGGAACGAAACATATTCAATTAAGTGCTTTAGAGTAACTGGTAATTGCTATTTTTCTTTTAAACTTAGATTGTGGGTGTTTAGTGACACTATACTTTCTTTGTTGTCTTTATTTATAATTGTTTTTGGGCTGTTGAAAATTTAAAACATAGTGGTGGTGTAATTCTGTGCTGTCTTTAATTGCTGCACATTTTATCTTGGCTTGTCTGACTGCCCTGTAGTTGGGAGAAGGGTGTTAATTGTCTGGCCTCTGACCTCAGCTACGTGATAACTGGAGGTGGGGCTTAGTCAGAGTTAAAGTAGCAAGCAGATGTTTATTTTCTCAGAAGAAGCCAGAAGGGGAAGGAATGAAACATATTCAATTCAGTGCTTTGAGTAACTGGCAATTGCTATTTTTCTTTAAACTTAGATTGTAGGCGTTTAGTGACACTATACTTTCTTTGTTGTCTTTACTTATAATTGTTTTGGGCTGTTGAAAATTTAAAACATAGTGGTGGTGTAATTCTGTGCTGTCTTTAATTGCTTGCAAATTTTCGCCTCCCCTTCCCCCAACTCTTAATTATATGCCCTGTTAAATCTGATTGACAGGAGCTAAACACAGGGTATAGTAAGGGGTGTGAAGCAGGAGGGGCATAAGGGGGAAGAAGCCCACCCTCAGCACGACAAGTGTTTTGACTCATTTATTTATTGGTTTCTTTTTCCTTTACAAAAAATATCTGAGGATCAGTGACAGGATTTTTAGTACAGTCAAATAATAGAAAGAGAACTCGGAGAGCTTCAGTAGCAGACAAGCAGTGGAACTGCAGTATAATGTGGGGAGTGGTGCAATGCAGTGGCTGTGGGGCAGCCATATTCAGGCAGACCTTCTGGACACTGAGGTGCTGCCCTATCTGCATGCATCTCTCTGGACTGTGGAATGAGGTAGCCAGACTCAGAGCGGAAGTAAACTGGGTCAGGAGTACCATCACCCCTATCCAGGGACCACCCAGTCCAATGCAGCTGCCTCAAAGGATGCCGAGAACGAGGAGCACTTGGATGACAGTGGGCTCAGGTAGGGTTAGAGCAGTCAGGCAGAGGCACATCCCAGATCCTATTCCACTCAAGAACTCATATGCCACACTGGCAAACGAGGACAACCAAATAGAGGTACCCAGAGAAGGAAGGAAAGGATGTAGAGGTTAGCCAAGGAGGTGACCTCAGCGGGAAAGCAGTGGACCCCAGAGAGGAGGAACGAATCCTGGTGGGGGACTCCATCGTAAGAGGGATCCAGCTAGGAACACAGGAGGGGGAGGACAGGGAGGTGAGGTGCCTACCAGGTGCCACGGCATGGAGGGATGGAAGGAAGATCCTGGGGATCACTGGGAAGGCAGGACGGGAGGGTGAACTGGATGTCATTATCCACCTAGGTACTAATGACCTGGCAAATGGGGAGCCAAAGGAAGTTCAGGACGAGTTTAGGAAACTGGGGAGGGGTCTCAAGCAAGTAGCTACTTCTGTCACTTTCTCAGAAGTACTACCTGTGAGAGGCAAGGGAGACATAGAGTGCATGCACCAGGAACTTTAACTCATGGTTGAAGAACTGGTGCTGTGGAAGGGTTTGGATTCATTGGTGACTGGGGACCCACCTGGAGGATGGAGGTTTGTTCAAGCCTGACTGCCTGCATCCATCCTGGAGGGAATCCAAGCACTCAATGATAAGTTTAAATGCTACATTGACAAGCATTTAAACTAGCAAAGGGGTGGCAGGCCAGGAAGGAGGGTACCTACTTGCTCACCCCCACAGCTAGCAGTGGAACCAGTGAACCAGAGGGTGGCTATCTCTGCAAAGCAGTGTGCAAAGCTGAGATTAGTGCCCAAGAGGTGGATACAGAAAAGGGCAAAATTCAGCAGAAGGGCAGACGGCAAGGAGAACCAGGGATAAATGACAACCAAGGAAGGGCTGGAGTAGAACAGTGAAGCAGTCTAGGAGGTCAAATCATGGAAAGCTATGTGTGCAAATGCCAGGAGCCTTAGCAACAAGATAGAAGATCTGGAGGCTGTCATGGTACAGTCAGACCTGGACATTGTGGCCATCACTGAAACCTGGTGTAATGATAATCATGACTGGGAGATGGCCATACCTGGCTACAACATATTCAGAATAGACAGAGCAGGCCGGAAGGGAGGAGGAGTGGCACTGTATGTAAAAAATGACATAAGGGCCACAGAGATCCAGGAGGAACAAAATGGGGGAGAGATACTGTGGGTTAAGCTGGAAAGGAAAATGGGGCCAGCCATCCGCCCAGGTGTGGTCTATAGACCACCAGCCCAGGAGGAAGAAACAGAATGGGAGCTGATGCTAGCCTTTCAAGGGTGCGGTAGTACTGGTTGGAGACTTCAATATTCCAGACGTGGACTGGAGCATCCCAGCAGCAGCATCAACTAGGAGCAGATTTATCCTGGACTCCCTTCAGGGTGCTTTCCTCAAGCAACTGGTCATGGAACCAACTCGGCAGAAGGCAATACTGGACCTTGTGCTCACAAACAGGGACAGTGTGATGGGGGTAACAGTGGGGGAGCACCTGGGTAACAGTGACCACCAGTCATTGTGGTTTGAAATCACAGAAAGAGCAGAACCAAACCACACAAAAACATGTATCCTGGATTTTAGGGGGCAGACTTTGGGAAAATGGGGAGATACTTGAAAGAGGCATTAAGGGGAATGGGACAGGAATCAGGGGTTGAGGAACAATGGGCAGTATTTAAAATGGGGATTATAAGAACAACAGAATTATGCATTAAGCAGGTTAGCAAGAGGAAAAGGAAGAGGAGACCATTATGGTTTTCCAAAGAGGTAGCAAAGAAAGTGAAAGCCAAAAAGATTGCATTCAGGCAATACAAAAAGACACAGGCAGAAGGGGATAGGGAGAAGTACCAGGAGAAGCAAAGGGAGGCAGGGAGGTCAGTAAGGGAAGCCAAAGCTCAGACAGAAGAACACATTGCAAAATCAGTGGGTAGAAGGGACAAAACCTTTTACATGTACATAAGTGAAAAAAGAAAGACAAAGGGAGGGATAGTGAGACTGAAGGGGGAGGATGGGAGCCGCGTGGAGGATGACAACAGTAAAGCTGTCATATTGAACAGGTATTTCTGCTCAGTCTTTACTGAGGAAGAGGGGGGTAATGGGTCTGAAGGGAGTACAAGGGGTGAGAATGGTGCAGAAATGGACACAAGTCCCTTTACACGAGAAAGGGTCCTGAAGGAACTGAAAGTAATAAGAGTTGATAAAGCAGTGGGGCCAGACAGGATGCACCCCATGGTCCTTAAAGAACTAAGAGAGGTGGTGGCTGAACCTCTGGCTATCCTGTTTAGCCGATCACTGGAAACAGGGGAGGTACCCAAAGACTGGAGGACAGCAGATGTAGTCCCCTTATACAAAAGTGGGAACAAAGAGGAAGCAGGGAACTACAGACCAGTCAGCCTCACCTCGGTAGTGGGGAAGATCATGGAAGCACTACTGAAGGAGAGATTGGTGGAACATCTGGTTGTCAATGGACTACAAGGCAGCATGGTTTCACCAGGAGGAGGTCATGTCAGACCAACCTTGTTGAATTTTTTGACTGGGTGACTAGGGAGGTGGATCAGGGGAAGGCAGTGGACATGGCCTATCTGGACTTCTGCAAGGCCTTTGACACTGTGCCACACAGAAGACTATTACACAAACTGGGGAATATGGGTGTGGGCAGGACAGTAGTGTGGTGGGTAGGTAACTGGCTGGGTGGCAGGACACAGAGGGTGGTGGTAAATGGCTGTCACTCCACAGAGGAAGAGTGACCAGTGGGGTACCACAGGGATCAGTGCTGGGACCGGGTCCTATTCAACATCTTCATCAGTGACATTGCTTGGATCTAGAAGGCAGAATTTCACTGTTCGCTGATGACACAAAGCTCTGTAACAGAGTAGACACACCAGAGGGTGTAGACAGAATGAAAGCGACCTGCAGAAACTTGAAGAATGGTCAGGGTTTGGCAGTTGAAATTCAATGCAAAGAGTGCAAGATAATGCATATGGGGCACAAAACCCTGGCACAATATATCAGTTGGGGTGAGGATATAGCATGCACCAAGCAGGAAAGGGATCTTGGGGTTGTCATCTCTGATGACCTCAAGGTAGGAACAGTGTGACAAGGCAGCAGGTAAAGCAAATAGGATGTTGGGATGTATAGGCAGGGGCATCACCAGCAGGAAAAGGAGGTCATAATTCCGCTATACAAGACACTAGTGAGGCCCCACCTGGAGTACAGTGTACACTTCTGGAGACCATACCTAGTAAGGACATAGACAGGGTAGAGAAGATTCAGAGGAGGGCAACAAAGATGGTGCATGGATTGCATCACAAGTCCTATGAAGACAGGTTGAAGGAACTGAACATGTACTCCCTGGAGGAGAGGAGGAGAGAGGATATGATAGAGACATACAAGTATCTTACAGGGAGGAACAGGGTGCAGGAAAACACTATTTTAAGCGAAAAAGATGTTCCAGGACTAGAGGCATGGGATGAAGTTGGAGGGAGGACGATTCAGAGGAAACATGAGAAAGAATTTCTTCACAGAACGGGTGGTGGACAAGGGAACACCCTGCCAGAGGAAGTGGTGGGGCTGAAACAATCACGGGATTTAAGAATGCATGGGATAGACATAAAGGAATTCTAGAGGTCAGGGGTAAGGGGCAACAGACTTCTAGGAAAACAAACTGAACTTACAAGCTCAAATGGGCAGACTGGGTGGGCCATAGGCCCTCATCTGCCGACACTGTCTATGTATCTATGTTCTCCCACTGGGGCACTCCTCAGGTGGACCTGTTTGCCTCCAGGGAGAATGCGAAGCTGAGGCTGTTTCATGCCCGCCCCCCCTCAGCAGGGCTCGCTGCAGGGGGATGCTTTCTCGAGGCCGTGGACCCCGGGCCTGTTCTGTGCCTTTCCTCCATTTCCCTTGATCCACAAAGTGCTTCCCAAGGTGAAGAGGGACAAGGCACAGGTGATTCTGGTAGCCCCAGACTGGCCCCACCAGTTCTGGTATCCTGATCTTCTCAGCCTCAGCTCCAGGCTCCCAAGGCGGTTTCCAGCCTGCCTGGACCTGATCTCAGTCAACAAGGGGAAAGTGCTCCACCCGGGCCTTCAACCCCTGCACTTGACGGCCTGGTTCCTGAGTGGCTAGAGTTCCAGGCCTTGGGTCTTTCCGACGAGGTCCTCAACGTTGTTGAGGCATCCTGTAAGGAGTCGACCAGAAAATGCTATGCCTTCAAATGGAAGGGATTCTCCATTTGGTGTCAGGATAAGGGGTTGGACCCTTCCTCTTTCTTCTTTGGCTAGCATTCTGGACTACCTGTGGTCCCTTCCTCAGCTACGGCTTCGGTCGACGACCCTTAAGGTGCACCTCGCAGCCATCTCTGCTTACCGGGTGCGGGCCGGAAAGCAGTCGGGATACAAGAAAAGGTGGTCGGGCGCTTTTTCAAAGATCTTGATCACATATCCCCTCTGGTGCGAGAACGTCCACATCTGTGGGATCTACTGCTGGTATTGGCTAAGCTCATGGGCAAGCCATTTGAACCGATGCACAGGTGTGATATCTCTCGCCTCTCATGGAAGACCGCCTTCTTGGTGGCTATCATGTCAACCAGAAGGATGGGAGAGCTCCAGGCACTTTCCATTGAGTCTCCTTATCTGGTCTTCCACAGGGACAAGGTGTCCTGCGCCCCCACCCAAAATTCCTTCCAATGGTGGTGTCGGAGTTTCACCTTAACCAGGTGTTGACTCTGCCGGTGTTCTACCCCAATCACACCTCGGAGGCCGAATATAGGCTCCATACTCTGGACCCTAGAAGAGCACTCTCTTATTATAAGGAGTGGACGGCTGAAGTTCGGGGAGAGGTTTGCCAGCTGTTTGTCACCTACGCTGAAACCGCACCTGGCAGACCTGCAGCCAAGCGGACAGTAGGCAGGTGGGTCACCTCCTGCATATATCTATGCTATAGGCTGGTGGGTATGGAGCCTCCCAAAGGGATAAGTGCTCATCCTACCCTCCACATCGCTGCTTCGGTGGCTGCTTCCAGGGACGTCCCTATCCAGGAAATCTGCAGGGCTGCTACCTGGAAGTCAGCACACACCTTCATTACCCACTACCACATTAACCTCAAGTCACGTCGGGATGCTGGTTTTGGGACCTCAGTTCTCCAGTCCTTATTTCCCAAGTAGGGTGTGCATGCCATGCCTCCCTCCTACTGGAGAACTGCTAGGAGTCTGCCAGTAAGTGTGGATTGAACAACATATCCAAGTCCCTAGAAACACAGGTTACTCACCTGCAACAGGAGTTCTAGGAGTGGTATATGTTGATCTTCCTGGACACAAGTCTCCACCACTCATTCACACTAATGGGATCAGCGCCAGAGGCACTAAGACCCATTGGAAGCAAACTTTTTTGCTGGTAGGTTGGCGCCTGAGATGGCGCCGCGAGGAGCAGCACCGCGAGCCTCAGCTCGTGCGGTAATGAATATCTCGACGTCGACCTTCCAACCGCCTCAGTTCCTTTTTTCCCGCCGTCGAGTGCACTTCAGTGACGACGTCGCTCGCCCTCCAGGAGTCAAACTTCAAACTAGCAGCATAGTTTTCAGTTTTATTGTTTTGTATTAATATCTCGAATAAGTATCGCTCAGGTTTATTCTCATTTACAAAGAAGTCTCAGCCTACTTTGACGGAGTCGACCATGAGCAGATCAGGTGACGGTAGGGAGACTTCGTATGAAAGCTGTTCAGTCAGCCGGGCTGGGTCCGGTCCACCGCCTTCTCCGGGGGGGGGTCCGACAACGGTCAGTCCAGTGCCCGAGGGGGTGGGCGGTTCCCTCGAAAGCATAAAAGTAAACGGTCGCATTCTTGGCACCGTTCGGCCTCGAGCTCTTCTTCGGCCCATAGGTCAAAAAAGAGAAGGCATCACTCGAGGTCGCCCTCTGATATGTCTGCACGTAGACGGTCAGTTATTGAAACTAGTTGCTGGTCTCCTCCTTTGGAGCAAGTTTCTGTTTCTGGTAGCCGACGTCTTTGACATCGGAGCCCTACCTCGCCCTCTGGTAGGTCTTCAGATGAGCAGTTTCATCACTGGGCTGCTCTTATGGAGCAGTGGGCTCGGAGGTTGGTCCAGCTGCCTGGCCCGGTCACTCAGGGGTCTTCAGGGTTCTTGGGAGACCAGGTAGGGCGGTTGAGCCTCCCTGGTTGTGCGGCACCGTCTCCGGTGCCGTCGACTCCGTGCTTAGGTGTCTTCCCCCATATGGCTGCAGCGCGGGGGCCACACCGATGCCCTATCTCCTGCTCTTCTTCCTCCTTCTCCTGAAATCCTGTTTTTCAGAGTCTTGGGGTGTTTTCGGCCCTTGGCGTCGATAAGCGCGGCAGCGGTCTTTGGCACCGGGGCGTCCGTCGGCGCTGCCCTTAGCGCTGTTAGTTACTTAGTGCTAGGCGCTTTGTCGCCCCGCCCTCGCACTCTGCTGCTCGGGACACCGTGCCCTCGGTGCCATGCGCTTCAGTGCTTGGGAGTCCTTAGGGCGCCGCCCATCTCTCAGGACTCTCCTTAACCCTTTTCCTTCCTCATTTCCATGTGATTTTCACCTTTTCCTGTCCATACAGTCCCTCCTGGACTGTCAGGAGATGACATTGAGCCTGACCCAGACCTTAGGCTGGGTGATGAAGTGGAAGAAACAGGGTCTATTCCTGCAGCAGAGCCTGTGGTCGAGGACCTGTCTTTTAAGTCTCTGCTGAAAAACTTGATTTCCACCCTTTCTCTCCAAACTACAGACACCAATCCTGGGAAATTGCTAAGACTCCAGTATCTCCATGTTCCGGAGATCCCTATGGATTTGACTCCTCCGGGACAGCCATCCTTTGAAACGCTGTCTCAAATGGTATGGAGTAATCCTGCTCTCATTCCTTCGGTAGCTAAATCCATAGATAGGAAATACTCAGCCCCCAAGGATCGACCCATTTTGGCGTCCCAAGCCTTTGCGGATCCTATTGTAGTTTTGGCAGAGAACGATAAGGTCATCGTTCCCCAAACTACTACAGCTCGACCTATTAACAAAGAATCTCATAAGATAGACACTTTAGGTAAGAGAGTCTTTGCTGCATCCGCCCTGGGTATGCGTATTGCTAGCTACCAGGGCTATTTCTCTCAATATGAGTATATTCTTTGGCATTCACTCAAACAGATGGTTGAAGCTCTTCCAGAATCAGATACAAAGTCAGAGCTTCTTCAAACCATTACCAGGGGTATCGAATCCAACAACCAGCAGGTTAAAGCGGCTATGGATGCTTTTGATACTGCTTCCAGAGCGGCAGCGGCTGGCATTTGTTCCCACTGTCATTCCTGGCTGCGCACTTCAGGTTTTACAAATGACGCACAGCAGCAGGTAATGGCGTTACCTTTTGATGGTGTGTATCTCTTCGGCCCTCAAGTAGAACAGGCTCTAGAAGCTACACAAAAAACTAGATCAGCCATTAAGTTGGCTCGCCCTCCTCCTCCTGTCCCCTCTCGAGGGGGTGTTAATAAATGCCAGTTCCATAACCGTCAGTCCGTTCGAGGCAGAGGCAGAGGAAGTTTTCATAAAAACCAAGCCCCCCAGCCTCAAAAGAAAACGCAACAGAAGGCGCAAGGTCTCAAAGCGCCCAGAGCCACGTTCTGAGTTGTTGGCCCAAGTCCCACCTCAGCTGCCCGAGGTGGACTCTTCCTCAGTGGTGGGAGGTTGTCTGACGCACTTCTATAATTAATGGAAGTCCATAACCTCAGACAAATGGGTCCTCCGGATAATCTGCGAGAGATTTTCACTCAATCTTGTGGAGACCCCTCTGGATCGTCCCCCCAAATGACAGCCCAGGCTGTCAACACTTCAGTCAGACCTTCTCGCCTCCGAGATCCAGGGCCTTCTGCACAACAGTGCAGTAGAAGTAGTTCGCTGCACCAATGGAACACAGGGTTCTACTCCCGTTACTTTCTGGTTTCAAAGAAAACTGGGGGCATGCGCCCCATTTTGGACCTCAGAAAACTAAACAAATTTCTGCCCAAGGAGAAATTCAAAATGATTTCACTAGGAACCTTGTTACCTTTGCTTCATCAGCACGACTGGCTAGCCTCCCTAGACATGCAGGATGCTTACCAGCACATTTCTATTCACCCGAAGCATCACAAATTCCTAAGGTGTGTGGCTCTGGGACAGCATTATCAGTTCAGAGTCCTGCTCTTGGGCTATCCTCAGTGCCGCAGTTTTTACAAAGTGTTGTGCAGTTCTCGCAGCGCATCTCAGAAAGATCGGAATTCAAGTGTTCCCTTATCTGGACGACTGGCTTCTGGCAAGTCCTTCCAGGCAGGGAACTCTGGACGCCGTAGCCACGGCTTCAACCTTTCTCACATCCATGGGAATCCTGCTAAACCTCAAAAAATCGTAGCTGCAGCCCTCCCAGAGACTCTTCTTTATAGGAATTCTTCTAGACACCTCCTGTGTGAAGGCTTTTCTTCCAGAGGACCGAAGGAGCGATATCCTTCAGATGGCCCGTCACATCGGAGAGAGCAACTCGGTTCCAGCTCTCTCGATGCAACGGATGCTAGGTCTCATGGCATCTCAGTAGTTCACTGTGACTCCCCAGCACGCTCACATGAGAACTTCTCAGTGGATGCTCTACTCAGTGGTCCCCAACCACTCACCAGCAGTCCTTTCTCATCAAGGTGACAGAACCTCTAAAGAGGTCACTCACCTGGTGGTCGTAAGAGAACAATCTTCTAGAAGGGTATCCCTTTGCTCCTCTGGATCATCAGATTTCCATCACCACAGATGCGTCCCTGATGGGGTAGGGGGCTCACTGTCAGGATCTCCACACTCAAGGTACGTGGACTCAGGTAGAGTCCCAGCTTCACATAAATGCCTTGGAAATGAGAGCCGTCCTTTATGCGGTCCGGGCATTGAAGGACATTTTCTATCACAAGAGCATTCTCCTTCAGACAGACAACAAAGCGGTAATGTATTACATCAACAAACAGGGCGGTGCTCACTCTTACCCCTTGTGCAGAGAAGCGATGAGAGTGTGGGAATGGTGCTTACAGCACAAGTCTCTAATTCAAACGATCCCCCTGCCAGGAGTACAGAATGAACTGGCAGACCGCCTCAGCAGAACAGAGACAGATCTTCACGAATGGTCTCTCGACTCAGCCGTAGTTCGGTCAGTATTCGCAGAGTGGAGAACTCCAGACCTGGACCTTTTTGCATCCCCACTCAACACAAAACTGCCTCTCTTCTCCAGAAATCCAGCGCCTGGCATTTTCTGTCAGGATGCGTTCAGGCTGCAGTGGACAAAACGCTTTCTATATGCCTTTCCGCCTCTTCCTCTGATTCCGAGGGTACTTCTCAAGTTTGAATCCCAGGAGGACACAGTGATCCTCATTGCTCCCTTCTGGCCTCGACAAATGTGGTTTCCACTACTCAACAGTATGTTGACAGCTCCGCTGAAACCACTCCCTCTTAGACGAACCTCTTGACTCAAGGGCCGGTAGTTCATCCCAACTTGAGGTCGCTTCACCTTCACGCTTGGCTCCTGAAGAAATAGAAGTGAATAGATTCAGCGTCTCTCGCAGGGTTTCAGATATTCTTTGGCTGCGTGAAGCCAGCCATCTAGAAAAAACTTATTAGCCAATGGAAGTTGCCGCTCTGGTGTGCAAAATCCTCTTTAAATCCCTTTTCCTGCCCACCAGATAAAATTTTGGAGCACCTCTTAGACCTCTCAAATTCAGGTCTGCAGTACTCTACAGTGAAAGTTCACCTTTGTGCTATTTCAGCTTATGAGCCGGTACTTTCCTTGTCACTGGCTCAGTTACCTGTGGTTAAGAGGTTTCTTAAGGAAATTCTGCATACCAGACCTGTTATAAGACATCCAGTCGCAGCCTGGGACATTAATCTTGTACTAGAAATGCTCACTCGGAAACCTTTCGAACCTCTGGCTACCTGTGAGCTAAAATATCTGACCTGGAAAACGGCCTTCCTAATGGCCATTACCTCAGCCCGTAGGGTCTCTGAGATACATGCCTTGGTCACAGACCCTCCATATACTGTGTTCCATAAAGACAAAGTAGTCCTTAGAACCCATCCTAAATTTCTTCCTAAGGTTGTTTCGGAATTTCATCTAAACCAACCTTTGGTCCTACCCTCTTAGTTTGCGGACTTCCAAAATGAAGGAGAACATTCTCTTCATTCCTTGGACGTCAAGAGAGCTTTTCGTTTCTATCTAGATAGAACAAAAGACTTACGTAAAGCTCTACAACTGTTTGTTTCCTTCAGTGAGACCCAGCTGGGTCAACCTGTCGCTATAAGGAAGAGGGGGGTAATGGGTCTGAAAGGAGTACAAGGGATGAGAATGGTGCAGAAATGGACACAAGTCCCTTTACACGAGAAAGGGTCCTGAAGGAACTGGAAGTAATAAGAGTTGACAAAGCAATGGGGCCAGATGGGGTGCACCCCAGGGTCCTTAAAGAACTAAGAGAGGTGGTGGCTGAACCTCTGGCTATCCTGTTCAGCCAATCACTGGAAACAGGGGAGGTACCCAAAGACTGGAGGACAGCAGATGTAGTCCCCTTATACAAAAGCGGAACAAAGAGGAAGCAGGGAACTACAGACCAGTCAGCCTCACTCGTAGTGGGAAAGATCATGGAAGCACTACTGAAGGAGAGATTGGTGGAACATCTGGTTGTCAATGGACTACAGGACCCAAGGCAGCATGGTTTCACCAGGGGGAGGTCATGTCAGACCAACCTCATTGAATTTTTTGACTGGGTGACTAGGGAGGTGGATCAGGGGAGGGCAGTGGACATGGCCTATCTGGACTTCAGCAAGGCCTTGACACTGTGCCACATAGAAGACTATTACACAAACTGGGGAATATGGGTGTGGGCAGGACAGTAGTGTGGTGGGTAGGTAACTGGCTGGGTGGCAGGACACAGAGGTGGTGGTGAATGGCTGTCACTCCACAGAGGGAAGAGTGACCAGTGGGTACCACAGGGATCAGTGCTCGGACCGGTCCTATTCAACATCTTCATCAGTGACATTGCACAGGATATAGAAGGCAGAATTTCACTGTTCGCTGATGACACAAAGCTCTGTAACAGAGTAGACACACCAGAGGGTGTAGACAGAATGAGAAGGGACCTGCAGAAACTTGAAGAATGGTCAAGGGTTTGGCAGTTGAAATTAATGCAAAGAAGTGCAAGATAATGCATATGGGGCACAAAACCTGGCACAATATATCAGTTGGGGGTGAGGATATAGCATGCACCAAGCAGGAAAGGGATCTTGGGGTTGTCATCTCTGATGACCTCAAGGTAGGGAAACAGTGTGACAAGGCAGCAGGTAAAGCAAATAGGATGCTGGGATGTATAGCAGGGCATCACCAGCAGGAAAAGGGAGGTCATAATTCCACCATACAAGACACTAGTGAGGCCCCACCTGGAGTACAGTGTACAGTTCTGGAGACCATACCTGTGAAGGACATAGACAGGGTAGAGAAGGTTCAGAGGAGGGCAACAAAGATGGTGCATGGGTTGCATCACAAATCCTATGAAGACAGGTTGAAGGAACTGAACATGTACTCCCTGGAGGAGAGGAGGAGAGAGGGATATGATAGAGACATACAAGTATCTTACAGGAGGAACAGGGTGCAGGAAAACACTATTTTTAGCGAAAAAGATGTTTCAGGACTAGAGGGCATGGGATGAAGTTGGAGGGAGGACGATTCAGAGGAAACATGAGAAAGAATTTCTTCACAGAACGGGTGGTGGACAAGTGGAACACCCTGCCAGAGGAAGTGGTGGGGGCTGAAACAATCACGGATTTAAGAATGCATGGGATAGACATAAAGGAATTCTAGAGGTCAGGGGTAAGGGGAAATAGACTTCTAGGAAAACAAACTGAACTTACAAGCTCAAATGGGCAGACTAGGTGGGCCATAGGCCCTTATCTGCCGACACTGTCTATGTATCTATGTATCAGATGTATCTCAGCATGGCTAGTGGCATGCCTTCACCACTGTTATTCCATGGCGCAGGTTAAGCTGGAGGGCAGAGTGCACGCTTACTGTACTAGGGCGGTAGCGGCATCTGTGGCAGAAATCCGCAATGTTCCCATTGCAGATATTTGCAGTGCCGCTACATGAAGCTCAGTGCATACTTTCGTTAAACACTATGCCCTGGATGTTCATGCCAGACGACATCTGTCCTTTGGCAGAACCATCCTTAATGGACTTCTGTCCCAAATCTGTGAGCTCTTGGTCTCCTGCTACCCTCTCGGGGATTATTAGCTCGGTATTCTCCCATTAGTGTGAATGAGTGGTGGAGACTTGTGTCCAGGAAGATATGGAAATTATATTACCGTAATTCTTGCTCTTCTTGGACGAGTCTCCACCACTCATTCACACGCCCACCCTCCATCCCCCGAGCTCACCTCTGTTGTTGGTCTTCACTCCCTCAGATCTTTAGGCTGTGAAGACTTCTTTGTTGACCCTTCTTATACGGGTCTTCCAGACTATCGTATGTCCGGTTTTTGTTTAGGCTATCCTTCTAGGTTAGTTAGGCAGCACCTCCTCGGAAAAAAAGGTACTGAGGCGGTTGGAAGGTCGACGCCGAAATATTCATTACCGCACGAGCTGAGGCTCGTGGTGCCACTCCTCGCGGCGCCATCTCGGGTGCCGACCTTCCAGCAAAAAAGTTTGCTCCCAATGGGTCCTAGTTCCTCCAGCGCTGATCCTGTTAGTGTGAATGAGTGGTGGAGACTCGTCCAAGAAGATCAAGAATTACGGTAGGTACGTAATTTGCATTTTGTCAACACAACCCACCCGACCTCCCCGGCTTTGACGCGCAACCTGGCTTCTGGCGGGCTAGATCTGGCGTCATGGGGCGGAGCCGAGTATTACCACCCAGGTGGGTGGGAGGTGCCAGCTTGAAGACCTTCTGGTAAGATTTAGTGGTATGAACTCGTTAGTATGGATGAACAAAATATACCACTCCTAGAACTCCTGTTATAGGTGAGTAACCTGTATTTCTAGGGACATGGATATGTTGTTCATCCACACTATCTGGCAGGTTCCTTGCCGCTTAAATCTTGCCGAAGGTCTTCGGTTAGCTCCTCCCACCCACCCGGTGGTAAAACTCGGCCCGCCCCATGACGCCAGATCTTCCTCACCGCTTGGAAGCTCAGGTTCCTCCTTAACGCCTCTGCATTAAGTTTTGGGCCTAAAATCCTTCGGGTTTAAAAAGAGAAAAATTTTTTTATTACCTTTCTCGGTCTTCTTCCTCAGGGGTGCGATGGACAAATCGACTCGGATTTCGGAGATGTCCCTGTGGGCAGAAGATGTCTCGGACGGACCCGCACTCCATGTGCGTTTATTGCCTTGGCCAGGAGCACGACCCGCAGGCTTGCGACCTGTGTTCCTCCTTCTCGGTCTACGTCCTCGAGGACTGCGCTGCCCGCTTATATCTGGGGCGTCCCGAAAGAAGATTTCCTCCGGTCAAATCCAAAGAGGCCCGACTGGCGGTTTCTGCGGCTGCGGGATCCGCCGAACAACTAGAGAGGTTGGTCGCCTTCGAAGAGCAGGCGGCCCAGGCCGCGGCTTCCTCTTCTGCGGCCTTTGTCCCTCTATCGCTCGGGACCTCATATTCAGCTTCCTTTAAGGAGCTTTGCTTGACCCTCTCAACTAAAGGTGAGGGTCCTACTTCTTCGAGTCCGCTTCATCGGTCAAGAAGTCTAAGGTAAGTCTCATCGCCGACACTCTTGGGAGCGGAAAGATCCCTCCCTCTCTGCGTAGCACATCGCATTTCGGTCGCACTTTTCGGCTTCTGCCACTGGCTTCACGGTGCCTCCGCCAGGCCAGGTGACTGAGACTCCCGCCGACGTGGTCGAGATTTTTCTCGGCCCGTTAGATGGGTTGTCGGCTGGAGAAGCCGAGAATCCCTCCTCCCCGGTTTCCCCGGTGAGGGCTGAGGATATCGTCGGCTCTTTGATACCTGTGACTCAGGAGCCGTCGGTTTTGCCGACCGAACCGAGGGGATCGCCGATCCTCGGCTCCCCGCCTCACCGACCTCGGCCTAGCCGAGATTCTCGGTCTCGGTCTCGGACATCTTCGCGTCCAGCCGTCCCGCCGACATAGACGGTCTCGGTCTCGCATTCCCGTGTAAGCGGCGCCCGCCAGCTTCCTTCTTCTTCCTCCTCGGATGAGGAGGAAAGGCTTCGGCGTAAGCTACGCCGAAAATACGAGGACCTCATGTGGCAACAATTTTTTCTGGCCAATAAGCGGCTCAGGCCTCTTCTCCGGCCATTAAGTGGTTGCCACCGGACCAGGTAGTGGTCGAGGAGCCTGTTTCCAGGCCAGTTGTCCGACCTATTCCAGCTGCCCCACCAATTGTGGTGGAACCGCCTCCACCTCAGCCGACAGCCGGGCACCGACGAAAGAGTCGCGGCTGGCCCAGGGCCTCCCGGAGGCTGTCGGTCACTCACGCCTGACAAGCCTCGGCAAGTGGAGGGTGGCTCAGGCTCCAGGCAGCTATTCGACAACTCGCCGGAGTCGGATGACTCCTCCCTGTTCTCCAAGCGCTTTGACTTGGAGTCCTCTGGGGGGCAGTCAGTGGACGATAGCCCTTCATCCTTCCTAGGACTTCTTAGGCTCATCTCAGAATCCACTGGGATGAAGCTTGAACCCGTATCCAAACGGGCCAGATATCCCCTCACCAAGATTCTGGACCGAGGGGATTCTCCCACGGAGGCCTTTCCAGTGGCCGAAGCCATCGTCGGGCCGGCCCTGGAACTTTGGCAGCGTCCGGCTTCCTGTCCTGCGCCTTCGGCCAGGATGGCCAGGAAGTATGCGGTCCCTACTGGCTCTCTGTCCGGTTTTCTGAACACCCTCGCTGAAGGGCTGGTCACAGACAGTGTTTTCCGCGCGCCGGTAATGCCAGGGACGTGATAAACCGCCTCGACAGAGTCCAAGAAATTGACTACTCGGGCGAAAGTGTATGCTGCCTCTTCTTCTCGCCTCAGCCAGTTCGGGCCGTCCCTCATGGCACATTTCTCCCATGCCCTGTTGGGTTCCCTGGATGAGGCTGTCCCTCATCTTCCCGCTGACCTGCAGACTACGGTCCAGCAGGTGCAGGATCAGGGCAGGGCAGTAGCCAAGCAGCAGCTCCAGACTGCTCTAGATATAGGAGACTCATGTGCCCGTCAGTGGCGGCCGCTGTGGCTACAAGGCCAGCGGGCGTGCTGCGAATATCCACCTTACCGGATACCCAGCACAAGCTTGCGGATCGCTCCTTTCCTGGGAACAGACCTGTTCGGCCCTGAGTGGAAGGCCACCCAGAGGATCGAAAAACCAATGCCACCTTGGATTCGGGTCTCGTCTCACAAGAGAGGGACAAGGGTCATAAGCCCAAGCCTAAGCCTCTTTCGCCCTGTACTCTCGCCAAGACGCCTGCCCAACAACAGCGCCAGGGCCAGCAGGCTAGACCTTGGTATTCCAAGCCCAGCCATCAGCTTCCTCAATAGGAAGCAAGGAGGAAAGGCCCTGTGGTCCCCAGGCGGTCCTTCCTCCAAGCTTGCTAGTGACGGGCTGAGGTGTCACCCCATCCCCGCCACTCGTCCCTGGTTCCCCTGGGGACGGCTCACACTTCCTTTCCGCCTGGTCCGCTGTTACCACTGACAGGTGGGTTTTGGAGGTGGTGAAGAGGCCTGCTCTGAATTGGAGCAGGCTCCCGCCTTCAGAGCAGCCCTAAGTGGGGGCTTTAGGGTCCCCAGAATCTCTACAGGCTCGCCGAGCCGACACGCCTCCCTCCTTCAGAAGGGGTGATAAAAGAGATAGAGGACCTCCACCAAAACCAGGGTTCGTGTCCAGGTACTTCCTGGTCCTGAATGGACGGGGCTGGCGCCATCTTAGACCTACACACCTGAACAAGTTCCTAAGGTCTCGAACCTTCAGAATGGTTACCTGGCTCAGATAATACCATCTCTGGAACACGGCGTGGTTCTGTTCTCTGGACTTCCAGAACGCTGTCTTTTCATGTCCCTATCCGTCCTGCTCTCATCAGAGATTCCTCCGCTTCAGAGCGGAGGGATCCTCTTCGTTCCAGGCCATGCCCTTCGGCCTTCTTCAGCTCCCAGGGTCTTCACCAAATGCATTGCAGCGGTGACAGCTTTCCTATGGGCGCCGAGGGTCCGGTGTACCTTTACCTGGACGATTGGTTGATAGCAGCCCCTCCAGGTTGGAGGTGGAGCGGTCCAGGAATCTGGCCCTCCGGGTTTGCTCTCAACTGGGCCTCCTGGTCAACGAGGCCAAGTCGGAACTCGAGCCGAAGCAGGTGATATCCTTCATCGGGGCAGAGCTCGACTCTCTTCGAGTCAGAGCACGGCTCCCGGCGGACAGGGCCGAGGTTCTTACCTCCTTTGCCCAGTCATTTCTGGTTGGGCAATCGTGCCCTGCCCGGGACTTCCTGCGACTCCTGGGTCTTATGGCGGCCTGTACCAGCGTAGTCCGTTGGGCACGCTGGCACATGCGCCCCCTCCAGTGGGGTCTGGCTGGCCAGTGGTCACAGCTTTGCGATCCTCTGGACCAGCGCGTGTGGACGACCCAGGAGATGTGGAACGCCTCCAGTGGTGGACCGCCCGTCCCATCTGCAGGAGGGTATCCTGCTTGTCCGCCTCCCGAGCCGACGGGTCTCCCCATCGACCGACGCCTCTTGATGGGTTGGGGTGCCCATCTGGGGAACACTGAGCACACGGCCTCTGGTCCCGCGGAGTCCATGCCATATCAACCTGCTGGAGCTCCGTGCGGTCCGCCTAGCTCTCACCGCCTTTGCTCCGCTTTCTCCGGGGTCAAGTGGTCCGAGTCCAGACGGACAATACCACGACCATGTACTATCTAAACCGCCAGGGCGGGAGCGCCTTGCCTCTATGCAGGAAGCTCTCCGGATCTGGTCACTAGTGCGAGCCTGGAGGCGGATCTCCTGGCCATTCATGTGGCAGGAGCCCAACACCCTGGCCGATGCCCTGAGCCGGATAGGGGCTGCATCGCACGAGTGGTCTCTCCTGCCGGAGATAGTACAAGACCTGTTCTCCCGCTGGGGCACACCTCTGGTGGATCTGTTTGCCTCCAGGGAGAATGCGAAGCTGAGGCTGTTTCATGCCCACCCCTCAGCAGGGCTCGCTGCAGGGGGATGCCTTCTCGAGGCCATGGACCCCGGGCCTCTTTTACGCCTTTCCCCTTCCCCTGATTCACAGGGTCCTGCTGAAAGCGAGGAGGGACAAGGCGCAGGTGATTCTGATAGCCCCAGACTGACCTCGCCAGTTCTGGTACCCAGATCTCCTCAGTCTCAGCTCCAGGACTCCGCGGCAGCTTCCAGCTCACCCGGACCTGCTCTCAGTCAATCAGGGGAAGGTGTTCCATCCGGACCTTCAATCCCTGCACCTGACGGCCTGGTTCCTGAGCGGCTAGAGTTCCAGGCCTTGGGTCTTTCCGACGAGGTCCTCAACATCGCTGAGGCGTCCCTGTAGGAGTCGACTAGAAAATGCTATGCCTTCAAATGGAAGAGGTTCTCCATTTGGTGTCGGGGAAAAGGTTGGACCCTTTCTCGTGTCCTGTGGCGAGCATTTTGACTATCTATGGTCCCTATCTAGTCAGGGCTTAGGTCGACGACCCTTAAGGTGCACCTGGCATGTTACTTTCCGGCTGCGGCGCGGTCAGCAGTCAGTGGCGAAAAGTGGTCGGCTTTTCAAAGGCCTTGATCACATTTCCTCCAGTGCGGAACCCCACCTCCGGTGGGATTTACTGCTGGTACTGGCAAAGCTCATGGGCAAGCCATTCGAACCAATGCGCAGGTGTGGTCTCCCCACCTGTCGTGGAAGACCGCCTTCTGGTGGCTATCACGCCAGCCAGAAGGATGGGAGAACTCCAGGCGCTGAGCATCGAGTCTCCTTACCTGGTCTTCCACAGGGACAAGTTGTCCTACGCCCCAACGAAATTCCTTCCCAAGGTGGTGTCGGAGTTTCACCTAATCAGGTATTGACTCTGCCGTGTTCTACCCCAATCACACTCGGAGGCCAAATATAGGCTCCATACTCTGGACCCTAGAAGGGCGCTCGCTTATTGTAAGGAGCGCACGGCTGAAATTCGGGGAGAGGTTCGCCAGCTGTTTGTCACCTACGCTGAAGCCGCACCTGGCAGACCTGCAGCCAAGCGGATGATAGGCAGATGGGTCACCTCCTGCATAAATCTCTGCTATGAGTTGGCGGGCATGGAGCCTCCCAGAGGGATAAGAGCTCATTCTACCCGCCATACTGCTGCATCGGTGGCTGCTTCCAGGGATGTCCTATCCAGGAGATCTGCAGGGCTGCTACCTGGAGGTCAGCACACACCTTTATTTCCCACTACCACATCGACCTTGAGTCACGCCGGGATGCTGGTTTTGGGGCCTCGGTTCTCCAATCTTTGTTCCCCAAGTAAGTATTAGGGTGTGCTTGCCCCTCCTCCCGAGAACTGCTAGGAGTCTGCCAGATAGTGTGGATGAACAACATATCCATGTCCTAAGTACAGATTACTCACCTGTAACAGGAGTTCTAGGAATGGTATATTGTTCATCCTGTCTCAAACCTCCCGCCCCGGCGCAACACAACTGAGCTTCCAGCGGGCCAGATCTGGCGTCATGGGGCGGAGCCGAGAGTTTTACCACCCAGGTGGGTGGGAGGAGCTAGCTTGAAGACCTTCCGGCAAGATTTAAAGTGGCAAGGAACCTGCCAGATAGTGTGGATGAACAACATATACCATTCCTAGAACTCCTGTTACAGGTGAGTAACCTGTATTTACAGGTTTCATAAACATAAGGTGTATATATATATCAAGGTGTTTTATGACATAGTAGTGCTATTACATACTAAATCCAACAACAGTTAACACAACCTGTTTTACATACATGTGGAGGTCACCACAATACCCTTCCTGTATAAGGACCTGAGAGGGAAAAGGAAAATCAAAGAGGACACTATAGCATAGTCAGGAAAGGAGAGGGGGGTGCCCATAGGTGACCAACCTTATGGACTAGAAATTGTAAAAGATAGATTAGGCTAAGAAATGGAAGAACTGTGTCAGCAGATTTAAGGAAAGGTCGGTCCTCAAGAGTGGCAGGAGCTCCCGGTCACATGGACCCTGAAGTCGTTTCACTCCTTGGGCATCACGTTCAACCTCCCCAATTCCTTGCTGACACCCTTCTCAGAGACTGCAATACATAGGAGCAGTTTTGGATTCTACTTAAGGTAAGGACTTCCTCCCTCCCTCAGGGCAGGGTGGATCACCTTAGTGCCCAGGCCCAGGAGGTGTCTCAGAGCTGGTATGTGCCAGCCAGAACTTTTCTCCGGTTCCTAGGTCTCATGGCAGCTGCCATAGTGACGGTCTCTCTAGCCAGGCTACACATGAGGATTCTGCAGTGGACCCTCCGGGTCCGGTGGGATCAATGTTCAGGTGACCTGGCTCAGCTGATCCTGGTCTCCTCACCAGTCTGCAAAGTGATCCACTGGTAGATGAATCCAGCCAGTCTCCCAAAGGGAGTTCCCTTTCTGATCTCCACCCCCCCCCACCAGATCCTCACCATGGATGTCTCAGGTCAGGGCTGGGGAGCCCATCTAGGCCGCTATCAGACCCAGGGCCTCTGGTCTTGCGGAGAGATTCACCTCTACTTATGCGTTCTAGAAATGAGGCCTGTTCTGTACGCCTTACAGGCCTTCCAGAACCATCTTTCCTTTGGTTCTCTGTTGGTGCAATCGGACAGTCTCAGTGTAGTCTGTTACACCAACAAGCAAGGAAGGACCAATTCCTATCCTATGTGCCAAGAAGCAATGAGGGTCTCGTACTGGGCTCTAGATCACAGTCTAGAACTGTCAGCTATCCATGTGCCAGGCCCCCAAAACACCTTGGTGAACAGCCTCAGCCGGTCATAGTCCAAAGTGCACGAGTGGGAACAGCTGACCTTGGTTACAGAAGACTTGTTCGACAGATGGAGTCGCCACAGCGTTTGACACCGTGGACTATGGGGTGTTGCTAGAGCGCATGCGGCTTCTCTGTGGGCTGTCTGGTATAGTCCTCAGATGGTTTAATTCCTTCCTCACTGGCAGGATGCAGAGAGTAGAGTTGGGAGTATTCTCCTCTCCCCTGCCATGTGGGGGTACCACAGGGCTCTGCTTTTTCCCCATGTTGTTCGAGGTGTACATGCTGGCGTTGGGGGACATTATTAGGTAGTGCAGGTTGAGATTTTACTACTGTGCAGATGTTACTCATCTGTACATGTCCTTTGTGCCCGAACAAAACGATGGTTCGCTCTTTAACAACTACCTTTCTGAGATTCAGGACTGGATGAGTGCCAGTTGGCTCAGACTGAATCCGGATAAGACTGAGGTGTTGGTTGTAGACCCAGGTTGTCTGGCAGAGGGGTTATCGGCTGGGCACCCATCCGGGCTTTGGCTGGGAGGCTGCCAGCTGCTGATCACTGACCGGGTGTGGAATCTGGGCGCTACGCTTGATAGCGAGCGAACACTTAAGTCTCAGGTGTTGGCCAGTGTCAAGACCTCATTTTACCATCCGAGGAATATCGCCTGGATAAAACACCTGGTCCCACCTGATGACCTTCCGACATTGGTCCACGCCTTTTGACCGCGCACCTTTATTACTGCAATGCCCTATACCTAGGGCTAACGGGGGTGGACCTTCGCCACCTGCAGCTGGTGCAGAATGCGGCTGCCAGGTTGCTGATGGGCTTGTCAAGATCTTGCCATGTCACACCTGCGCTCCCTGTGATCTGTACTGGCTCTCGGTGCGGTGGAGGATCACCTTCAAGGTCGGATTACTGACCTATAATGCCCTACATGGATAGGGACCGCAGTACCTGCAACATCTCCTTTGTCCTTACCGCCCCCTTCATCCTCTCCGCTCCACCGATGAGGGATTGCTAGAAATTCCCAGGGTCCGTTTGACAACTTCAGGAGCCAGATTGTTTGCCTTTGCAGCGCCGACCCTGTGGAATTCTCTACCTCGTCAGATATGGGAGTGCCTGCCCATTGAGCCCTTTAAATCTGCCTTAAAAACTCATTTATTTGACTTAGTATTTTCTAGCAGTTAAAAGTCCTGCTGTTTTTTTACATTTTGTTGAATTATTGATTTATGAGTTTGTGTACAACGCTATGATCTTGCTGGAATAGCGTTTTATAAATAAAGATTGCTTGCTTGCTTGCCCCGAGTTGGACCTTTTTGCATCCGCACTCAATGCAAAACTACCACTTTTCTGCTCGCTGGATCCAGGGCCTGGAGTTTTCTGGCGACATGTCGCCCCTCTCCTGGAAAGGGAGGTTTCTTTACACACTCCCTCCCTTTCCTCTAATTCAGAGAGTTCTCATCAAACTACAGATGGAGGGCGCCACTCTGATCCTGGTAGCCCCGTTCTGGCCATGGCAGATATGGTTTCGATTACTGCAACAATTACTGTGGAGCCTCCAGTTCCCCTGCCCCTTTGCCGAGACCTGTTGACACAGGCACAGGGGTCCCTGGTTCATTCCAGCCTCAAGTACCTTCATCTGCATGCATGGCTCCTGTGAATGTTTGCATTGCTCGGTTTGGGGTTTCTCAAATGGTGGCAGATGTCCTGGTGGGAAAACCCTCCACCAGGGCCACTTATTCTATGAAGTGGAAGCAGTTTGCTATCTGGGCTGCTCTCACCATCTGGACCCTTTCACCTGTCCGGTGAACCAGGTTTTAGAGTATCTCGTGACCTTGTTGATGCCAGTCTCAAATACTCTCCCTCAATGCACCTGTCTGCCATATCTGCCTTCCATGTGCCCATCGATGGCCATACGGTGGTACAGCTGGATGTGGCCTGTACTTTTCTGAGAGGCATTCTTCACTTGAAGGCTCCCATCTGTAACCGTATTCTGGTTTGGGACCTTAATTTTATTTTGGAGAAGCTGATCCTGCCTCCTTTTGAGCCAGCCGCATCTTGCGAGCTATGCTTTCTGTCTTGGAAAGCATTATTTTTCATTACTCCTGCTTGAAGGATTTCAGAGCTACAGGCTGTCATGTGTGAGCAGCCTTATTTGATTTTCCACAAAGACAGGGTTTCATTGCATACTAATCCTAGGTTTCTTCCTAAGGTAGTGTCTGAGTTTACCCTAAACCAATTCATCTGCCAGTTTACAAGGGATAAATTAAGCGGGCTTGCTTCGCAATTTGCAACCCAAGAATCGGGAAACACGAGTCAATTGCCAGCTTGATTAGCAATGATTGCTAATCATATAAGCTGGCCGTCCCCTGAATTTTTAAAATTTTCCCTGGTGTCTAGTGGTGCCCCCCCTCCCAACTGCCAGCTCTTTACTTGTTTCCCTGGTGTCTAGTGCCCCCACCGGTCACCATCCCCGTAATGCTTTTTTTTTTCTATCCTTGGTGTCTAGTGGCCTCCACCCATCCGATCGCTGTCCCCGTTATTTGGTTGTTCTCTGGTATCTAGTGGCACCCCCCCACCACCACCACCATCCGATCACTGTCCCTGTTATTCGTTTGTTCCCTGGTGTCTAGTGGCATCCCCCCATTTGATCATCGTCCCCATTTTGTCCCTCAATGATTTTTTTTAAAACCTGCCCACCAAAAAACAGAAAAAAAAAGGTCCATCGCTGATCACTCCCGTACCCCCACCCGACCACCCACTGTGCATCCATCTCCCCACACACACCCCCGACACCCCCCACAGACCATCACTCACTTACGGACGTCCCAGGTTCGAAATCCACTCTCCGATCGAAGACACATCTTGCTGCAGGAACCGGTGACTGCAGTATGAGAACTAAGATAAATGCGGTTCAGTGTATTTCATTGGGTGGGGTCAACTTTGGTGCATAACTCAGTCATTCTTTGACATATTAACCCCAAATTGTCAACATTGCCTTTTGGGAACCCCGCCTCTTGAACAATATGACTGTCATTATGCTACTCCTGCTCAAAAGGTGATTTCTCAGTTGCTTGGCGAATTCACCTTTCGGGCAGGATTTACGTAATGACAGTCATAGTGTTAATGAGGTGGGGTCATAAGAAGGCTATGCTGAAAATTTGGGGTGAAAATGTGAAAAAAAATGGTAAAGTCATGACCATTTGTTGCAATTTCGCTACGCATATTCGCTCGAAATTTTAAATATGTTGACCCCAGATTTTCAACATAGCCTTTTTATTACCCCACCTCATGTATGTCACAGCTGTCATTTTTCAAATCCTGGCCAAAATGTGTTTCCGCAGAATTATACTTTGGCAGGGATTGGAAAATTTTCTGTACCGGATACATGAGGTGGGGTAATAGGAAGGTTATGCTGACAGTTTGGTCAGAATGGCAAATTCAGTTTCAAAACTATGTGTACAATGTCTATTTTATCAATATGTACAATAAGTAATAATTAGATGGTTTAAAGTTAAAAAAAAAAAAAAAAAAAAAAAAAATACCCATTTTAGAAAACTACTAATCAGAATCGACTGATTGCTAATCTTTTTTCATTTTGATTAGCAAAGGCCGCTAATCAACTCTCCAACACTAATTTATGCCTTGGTTTATTATCCGGAGCAGGCCAGTTCAGGGGGAGCATTGCTCCATACTTTGGATGTGCATAGAACTTTGCATTACTATACGCACTGTACTAAGGACTACAGAAAGTTCAAACAGTTGTTAGTTTCTTTCATCTCTGGTAGAGAGGGACTCCAGTTTTGAAACAGCGTTTGTCCAGATGGTTGGCCAATTGTATTGTTTTTTTGTTACAGGAAGTACGGTAAGGAACTTCCTGGGGTTGTTAAGGGCCATTCCACCAGGGACATGGCCACGTTTGTTGCCTGTTTCAGAGGCATGTCTGCAGCTGAAATCTGCACTGCTGCCACTTGGAGTACTGTCCACTGCCCACACTTTCACCGAGCACTACAGGCTAGACATTGCATCCAAAAGAAGGGCAGGCTTTGGCCTTGCTGTGCTTTAGGGCCTTCTTTCATAGGCCTCTGGCCTGCTGCTGCTCAAACTGTCCTTGCCCGCAGCACTGCTTGGGACTCATTCCATAGGTGTGACCTGATGACAGAGATATACCCGAAGAAGATTGAACAGTTACGTAAGAACTTACTGTAACAGTAGATCTTTGAGGGAATCTCTGTCATCAGGTCATGCTGTCCTTCCCTCCGTTCCCTTTTCTCTCTCTCTCTCCAGCTTAGCTGTCCTGTTGCTCCAGCACTTCTACTCGCTGGGCACCTTTTCTCTCTCTCCTCTGTTCCCCAGTTGGACTCCTGTCTCATGGCCTTCAAATAGGGAAAGAACTGAGGAGGGAGCGGGGCTGCCCGCACTTTTATAGAGTGAGTGATATCAGAGCCTGAAGCTGGCGTGGGAGGACCCTAGTAGACTACTGCAGAAAACCTTCCATGGGATCCCGGGGCCTGATGGCAGAGTTCCATAGGTGTGACCTGATGACAAAGAGTCCCTTGAAGATCTACTGCTACGGTAAGTTCTTACGTAACTGTTCTTTCTAGGAGTGGTATATGGTGCACATCCGCAAAACCCACCTGACCTCTCCTGGCAAGTGGCACATGGATCCCTGCTCCCAGCGTACAAGATCTGACATCACGGGGTGGTGCCGAAAAGGATATCACCCAGGTGGGTGGGAGGAGCTTAGCTTGAAGACTTTCTGGCTGGAATTAAAAGGGAAGGAAGACTGCCAAAGTGTGGACGTGCATCATATACCACTCCTAGAACTACAGTTACAGTGAGTAGCCCTTTTTTTGTTTGTAGTTGTCCACTGTTAAGACTGAGAATAGTGAGTTACAGAATATTGTCATCAAGGCAGAGCTCAGGAAGCATAGGAAAACCAGGAGCAGTTATAAAATTTGCAAGTAGCATTTTATTAACAGTAACAGTAGAATAAAAATAAAAAAAGTTCTTATACAGGCAGTTCAAACAAAACAAAGTCCTTTCATCTGAGGGTATCTCTGATTCTGAATTTCAATCTCGCTCTCTCCAACAAAAGATTTTCTGTTTGTATATAATGTATTTTGCTGTCAACTGCATGGCAGACAGCTGAATGAAAGAGAGAGAGAGAGAGCATCTTATATGGGTGCTACAATCGTAAAGCGACTGTAGAACCAGCAAAAGAAATGCAAGTTTAGTGAGAAATTGAGGCATTTTAACAGTATACCTATATGCATTCTCAAACCAGAGAACCCAGTTTCACATAAAGATCCACATACATTCCTATAACCACAGATAAGCAAGGGGAAAGAAAAGATAGAAACAGCAAGTGAAAGCAGGGAGATAGCGGGAGGGGGAAGAATCGCGAGACTGTCATAGTGATCAGTTCCTAGGTCTCACAAGAAAATTTGATTGCTCGGTCAAACAGACGAGACAGAAAAGGAGAGAATAGAACAAATCCTTGCTTTTGACTCTTTCTACATAACAAATAGGACAGGGTCTTATTCAACCCTGTCACAAATATTAGTAAAATATAAGCAGAATTCAAGTTTTCCCAAATACTGAAGAATTTTTAAGCAGTCAGAGTTAACAGAAACAGGCCGCTCTTCACTGAAGTAAGACCCTTGTTCGTTGAGCACTGGCTTTGATTTTTTCAAAAGCTTAAGTGAAACAACATAAAATGCGTCAGAAAAGCTGCTCCATAGACTTCTATGGAGCGTGCCTCTGGCTCTCCCTATTCAGACATCACAAAATGTTGAAGTGCTGGGACGTAGCCAGCAACTGGAAAGTGAAAAGGATCGAGCAGCGAGCCCCTATGGGACAAATTACAATCCCTTCCTTAGGGGCAGCATTTAAGAAGTAATCTTGGTCACAGAGGAGCTCCCATGAAGGGGTTAGGGAGCTTCCTGTTTGTTTTTGAGACATTTGAATTTTATCAGGAAAGGTTCTCTTCAAGCCTTATAAAATTATATTGTGTAGACCACACATTCCCACTAGTCAAGCAAGCCTACCTAACACACTCGTGGATTTGTCACTTATACGTTATGTTTCTCATCCTTACCTGTGAAGCTGCAGATAAATGTGATTCCACACTACAGCCCACTGCATATCCCTCGCTTTTAAAAATGTAATGGCATGTCTTATTGTCATTGTTTGACACTCCAAGAGTCGTCACCTGAAGAAGGGACCTGTGTGGCCCCGAAAGCTTGTGTATAATTCCATCTTTGTACAAGACACTTGTCGGTTCAATAAAAGGGATCAAACTTTTCATCTTCACACTGTGAGACAAATTACTGTTGTCAATGCCAGTGCATGTATTGAGAAATATACTTGGGTATGGGTCTGCCTGTCTTTGATTGATCTGTTGTCTGTGGCTGTTTTGCTCGTTAGTCGTTTTTCTGATTAAGGTGAACCTTGTTTGATGAACTCCATTTGTTCTCTTTTATGCCCTATCAGCTTACGTCATTTGACAGAACAAATACTGATTCAGCAAAACTAAGAGGTTGGTACTAGTTTAAAAAAGTGCAATTCCGTTTCTGTGGTTTGCTTGTGAAATCAAAGGCCTGCATTTTCTTCCTCTTTTTTTTTTTTTTTATTTCATTTGCCCAGCTATAGAGAAGTCGGTCGTATCTTGGGTCAGTGATCACGATGTGCCGTTTTGCCCCGACTGTGGAAATAAATTCACCATCCGAAACAGGCGGCACCACTGCCGGCTCTGTGGGTCCATAATGTGCAGAAAGTGTACGGAGCTCCTGGGCCTCCCCCTTGGCACGTAAGTAAAAGCTTGTTCTGATACGGCTTTGTCTGGTGAGCTTAAATTAGTGGAGGTGGCATGACTATGAAATAAACATTTTGCTAGTAATTTACTTTTAGTATTTGGATCAGTAGTAAGATCTTTCAAATTATATTATTAATTATAAGACTTCTAGGATAGATAAATTATATTTACTTACAGTTTGTTTTAACAAGTGGCTTTGTTCTAGGAGAACTGGCACAAACTTCAGATAAGCACAGTACCTACGGGGGAAAATGTGGTTATCAGGGAGGATGGAAACAGAATTGCTGTGTTGCCGGTGTTGCATGATGTATGCCATCCTGCCTGCAGAGGGCAGAGTAGGGTACATGTGCAGCCAGTGTGAGCAGGTTGCTGTGCTGGAAAAGCTCGTCGCCAGCCTAGACTGGCAGCTGGCTTTACCATGAGGGAACATAGAGGAAAGTTGGCAGATTGTGTGTGTGTGTGTGTGATTGGTGGGGGGGGGGGGGCTCTTGACATGTGGCAGGCTAGAGTCTAGGACACTGTGAGGGATGCACATCTGGAATGCTCCCAGGCTTTGCTATGTGCACTATTTGGCCTGTTGGGGGCTTGAGGTGCAATAATGCATCTTTAGACATTGCTGGCTGGCTGATGCTCTCGAGAGGTACATTGACATGCTTGAGTGGCAGTTGTACAAACCATTTGGGGGCAAGGAAGTGAGCAGGAAGCTGAGGAAGATGGGGAAAGGAGGCCAGGGGCATGGGCTGTAGGTCAGGGGGTGGACCAGTGGACATAAGTGGAAACCAGCAACAGGTGCCAGTATCTGGCTAACCAGCATTTTTTGGGTCAACAGATGACTGGGGCTGATCGGGGCAGACCAGGCAGCAGGACACCTAACTTGCCAAGTAAGAGGAAGGAAAAGGCTGTGGGGTGGCAAGGGGGTAGTAGTCATTGGTGACTCCATAGTTAGGGCAGTGAGTGAGATAGGAGGATCGCTAGACCAGTATGGTATATCGAGAGAGGTGGTTTGCCTGCCTGGAGTGAGGATCGAATGACTACTACGCAGGGCCAACCAGTGCAGCTGCGGGAGAGTTAGACTTTTGTCATCCATGCTGGCACGAATGACATAGGGTGTACAAAAGGACATGAGGAGGACATTCACAGAATTAGGGCTGTTCAGGAAGGGAAAGGTGTCCAGGGTGATCTTTTTTCCACCATGTAGCTTTTCACCTGCTGGTTGGCCCGGGCAGGTTTGTCAGTCCTGTCCCTGCCCCCACCTGCCTCCTTCCTCAACTGCAACCAAGACCCTAAAACCCTCCACCTGGTGGCAGCCAAGAGGCAAGACGATACACCACCCGGATGCAGGAGAGAAGTGCTTGGCAGCCACTTGATCCATTCCCAGACCCCCGACGCATCCCTGGCAACCTGAACTCGCTCCTGAACTCGGTTCGCCAATGTGGTAAGAGGCAAGGCACTCGGTGCCTTAGCCCTCTGCGCCATCAATGCCCAGGGTGATCTTTTCTGAGATCCTCTCCGTCCTGTGTGCTAGTGAGGAGTGGCAGTGAACCATTAGGCAGGTATATGCTTAGTCTGTTGAAAGATGAAGGTTTCCTTTTCTTGCTAACTAGAGGGCCTTCTTGGGCAAGGGATGCCTGTATATCCATGATGGGATGTGTATGTGCCAGGAGAGAGTCGCGTCAGCCCCCCACAAACTCATGGTACACATTGGGAGCCCACCCCAGTATGCCCAACATCCCCCTGAAACTCAAGGGACACTCTGGGAGCCCACCCTAGTGTGCCCAACATTTTGTTTTAGTTCACCTGTAAGAAAGAAAACCATCCTTCGATGTCTGTTATTGTTTTTTCCCTGTATAAAAGAAAATGGTCCCTCTTAGTCCCCTGTGCCCCCCTCCCCAAACCTGCACCCACCCTCTGTACACCCCACCTCCCCCTCACCCCATACTTACTTCCGGAGGTCTGGCGCTGCGATCATCTGTGGAGCGGGACGCATCTGGACTCTTCAAAGCCGACTTGCAAAATGAAGAAATGCCAATAAGCTATACAATGGCATCGATTTGGGGGGGGGGGGGGTTAACTTAGGTGGTTATCTCAGCCATTTGTTTGAATTTTAGCTCCAAATTTTCAGCGTGGGGTTCTTGGGACCCTACCTCATGAACACATGCTCTGTCATCTCATTATTCAGCCCTGAAAGGTGATTTCACGGTCACTGCACAGAATCACCTTTCAGGACCGATTAATGAAACAACAGTGCCACTGTTCATGAGGTGGGGTACCAAAAAGCCTATGTTGCAAATCTGGTAAACAAATTCCAAAAAATGACTGTGTTACGAGCGTGCGTTGCGCAGTTTCCACACACGTGCATAACTTCGACAATTTTTAATATTTTCACTCCAGATTTTCAAGATTGCCATTTTTTCACACCACCTTATGAACAGTAAAGCTGTCATTTTTCACGTCCTGCCCGAAATGTGTTTTCGTACATCTGGCGCACAGTGGTGCAGTCGCTATGGGAAATCAACTTTCTGGACAGATTAACAAAACTATAGTGCCACTGTTCATGAGCGGAGGTCCCAAAATGCCTATGTTGAAAATTTGGTTAAAAAAAATCCCAAAAATAATTGAGTTATGTGCGTGCATTGCGCAGTTTCTACGCACACTCATGACTTCATTTTTTCATATTTTCACTCCAGATTTTCAACATTGCTATTTTTTACACCTCCTCATGAACAGTACAGCTGTCATTTTTCTCATCCTGCACGAAATGTGTTTTCGCACCTGTGGTGCCAAATGACGCAGTCACTATGCAAAATCACCTTTTGGCTAATGAACTGATCATGCCACTGTTCATGAGGTGGGATCACAAAAAGCCCATGTTGAAAATTTGGAGTGAAAATACCAACAAACGCCTGGGACGTTAGGGTTTCCAACCGTAACGCCCCACCCTGTAAAGACTTGACAGGTGTCAGGGGTGTGACTTGGGATCGTTTGCTGTAATGCTTATGCCATTCCACCCCCACCCCCACCCTGCAACCAGTGACAAGCATCGAGGTGTGCCTTGGAGTCTTTGGCCCCAAAGTTCACCCCATTTTCCTTTACTACACCCATCTCAGCATATTTCCTTATGGAATGGGGTGAGCATAAGGCCCAAAGACCCTGTCTGCAGGGTAGGGTGAGGTGAAATGACATGAACGTTATGGCCGATGACCCAAAGTCACACCCCAATGTTTGTCAGTCTCTGCAGGGTGGTGGTGGGGTTGGCGTCAGTTCAATACTTCACTGCCATTCCTATTATGCATCTCTCTAACTTCTGAACTACCAATGCCAGCAAGGCAACATTTGACATTGACAGCTGCTTGTCTAAAAGGGGTTTAATGCATAGGCAAACAGAGGGATCCACTTTTCCTTAGCTGTAAATTGCTATAAGCATCTAGATAAAAACAGATCCACAATATGCTTATCATAAAGAATCACTAGAGGGCACTAGTGCCCCATCCAGATGCAATAGATCTAACAACCTTGTGGCAGTGGAATGTCTGAACCAGAGAGATAGCCTATATATAACAAACTCTGGCCAGAGCCGGTAGGGCTGCAGCTGTGGAATTTGGGGTACAAATACTGAAAATGTGTTTTTTAATATTTTTACACCAAATTGTCAACATAGCCTTAAGACCCTGCCTCATGAAGATGATCAGAGAAAATGTTCACCTCCTAGCCTAAAGGTGATTTTGAGCAGGGACTGCGAAATTGATTTTCAGGATGCCTCAGACATCGGGAGGGGAGTTAGGAGTAGGATGAGTCTCTTTGCAGATGACTCAAAACTGGAAGCACTGGCGGAAGGGGGTGAAGCGAGAGAGATGGTCCAGATGGACCTGGATATCCTGGAGGGGTAGTCAAGGAGGTGGGGACTGAGGTTTAATGCAGGGAAGTGTAGGGTGCTGCATCTGGGGGTCAGAAACCCGGGCTGTGTATACTCCCCTGGGGGGGGTCACACTGCAAGCCACAGTGAGTGAGAGGGATCTAGGGGTGGTGGTAGACGTCAAAATGAATAACACTGAAAATTGCAGAAGAACTGCAGCAAAACAAAACAGGATACTGAGCTGCATAGCCAGGGGGATTACGTGCAGGAGGAGAGAGGTGATCCTCCCTCTGTATAATGCCTTGGTCAGACCACATCTCGAGTACTGTGTGCAGTTCTGGAGACCTCACCTCAAGAAAGACATAGCACTGCTGGAGAGGGTACAGAGGAGGGCAACCAGGATGATTCAGGGCATGGAAGGGAGGCCCTATGAGGAAAGGCTGGAAGAACTGGGGCTGTACTCACTGGAGGAGAGATAGAGGGGACATGATAGGGGTCTTCAAATATGTAAAAGGAATAAACGGGCAGAGCCAAAGATGTTCAGACTAAAGAGGGGAACAACCAGGGGGCATGAGTGGAAGCTGGAGGGGGAAATTACAGGGGGAACACAGGAGGCATTACTTCACTGAGAGGGTGGTGGAGCCATGGAATGCACTGCCTGGGAGTCTGGTGGAGGAGGGCCCAGTGGAGGGCTTCAAGAGGGGTGGGACAGGTACAAGGGAAAACTGAAGCCGAAGGTGACCCTCACTGGGACTAGGGGGGTGGAAAAGCGAGCACCCATTAGGAGGCTGGCTACCAAGCAGACACGACAGACCGTCAGGCCTATTCTGCTGGCTTTTAGTATGTTAGTATGATGCAAAACACATTTTGGGCTGGAGTTGAAAAATGATAGCTGTCACATTCATAAGGTGCTGTAAAGAAATCACTGTTGTAAATTTGGGATAAAAATATTGAACATTACCAATGTCATGAGCCTGCGTCCACAAAATTCAATGTAGGCTCATGACTTTGTTTTTTTAATATTCTACACCAAATTTTCAACATAACCTTCTTCTTATCCCACCTCCTGAACATGAGCAGAGAAAATTTTCAACTCCTGCCTGTGACACGTGGACAGCCATTTCTGAGTACACTATGGTTTTTAAAATATAAAAATGTGTTACTGACATTGTCTGCTGAGAAATCTGGTGCTCTTGGAATGACCTCCTCCCCCACTTCCCCCACCGGTCTCAACAAAAGGTGAAAGCCATGAGATAATTAAAGGCTAGAAGATACCTAATCAAGGATCTTCTATTTATCTAAGTTAATTATAGCTGTAGGGAGAAAAATCATAAAATGTTATGACGTTTAGATGAAAAAACCAGGTTATGGCACACTGGTGCTAAATCATAAATGCTTTGATGTCTGTGAGAGAGAGGATACTGCTTATAGATGAAAGGAAATTTACAGACTTGATTGGGGAAGGAGTTTCTGCTGATGTAACCTTAATTATCTTACCTTCTAATATAATAAAATATTCTGGGTGTATGATTTTTCGTAAACTGAGGAGGAGCCAGGTGACCTCACGCAGAAGGGTTGGCAAAGACAGTTTTTTAAACAGTATTCTGTTTTCGTTGACACACACTTCTATCTACACTCTGAAAAAGACACATCTTTGAGCACTTTAAGCAGGTATTGAGAGAGAGAGAGAGAGAGACAAATCTAAGTACTGTAGTAGGAATTGCACTGTTAAAACCTTGTTCTTTTAAAGATTGTATGGTTCTTGAGATACATGGTTCTATATTTTATGTTTTACATATTTTTATCTAGTTTAGTAAAACTCTATTTTTAGAGCCTACTTGGTCTGTCTTTGACTTTCTTTCTTTAACAAGTAAAGTATATATGGTTAAAGCTGGCAGTATGCATAAGCTTGAATGGTGATACCAAACTGGAATAAGGTAGAGTTAAATCTGAGGTCTTTTATTAGAGTTTTTATGGGTTCATTTATGTACACCTGGTTAGGTTCCTGTAGGCAAAGATATCTGGCCCCCTGAAGACAGAATTATCTGAGCCTGTGCACTGGGTGCGCTAACAAGAGGTTCTCAGTTTGAATCTCTCCGGAACTTAAGACCAACGGTTGATTTGAACCCACAAAACAGACAGGAGGGTTACCCAGTTTCTTTTAACTGTTCACAAGACTGCGCTCGGAGGCTGGCACTTTGGGAGTAGAGGGCTGACCTGCTGAGTGGGTTTGAGATACTGCCCAAAAGGTTATTTTGCACAGGGGCCGCAAAATGGCCTTTCGGGATGTAAAAAAAACATTTTTGCCAGGATTTGAAATATGACATCCATTACACTTGTGAGGTGCTGTAAAGATATGGCTATGTTGTGAATTTGGGAGAAAAGTATTGAAAATTACCAAAGTTATGAGCCTGCATTCACAAAATTCAATGTAGGCTCATAACTTTGTTGTTTTTTAATATTTTTACACGAAATTTTCAATATAGCCTTCTTATGACCCCACCTCATGAACAAGGGCAGAAAATATGTTCAACTCCTGCCCGAAAGGTGATTTCGCGCATGGACCACAAAATCACCTTTTGGAAAAAATCTGCCTAATGACAGTTCATTTGTTCATGAGGGAGGGTCCCAAAAAAGGCATGTTGAAAATTTGGGCCAAAAATGCCCAAGTGATGCCACTAAATTCAAAACCTCATTGAAATACATTGGACGGCACACCTGTTTCCTTCAGTTCATGGGCTGGCTTTGAAGAGTGAAGACGTGTCTGCGGTCCAGAGAGGATGGCAGCATTGGACCCCTGATGGGTAAGTAAGGGCTTGGGGGAAATGCAGGGTGGCGGGTGCTGAGTGGGAGGGTCGGATGGGGGAACGTTAACGCAAAAGCCATTGATGGACTTTTGTTTTTCAGGTTCAAAAAAAAGAACAAGAAGGACCCCCGGTCCAGACACTGGGGGATTGGGCACCCTCAGTGTCACTCTTATGTTTCTGGGGTGGGGGTTCTGAGAGTGAGGGTTGGATGGGGTAATTAAAAAAAAAAACGAAACGCTGAGGAGTCCTAGTGCGACACTGGGGATTGGGCACTCCTAGTGTCACCAAAAAGGTAATGAGAACTTCCAGTCGCGACACTGGGGGTCGGCAGCACCAGAGTTACTCTTTATGTTTTGGGTGGGGGTGCTGAGAGGGAGGGTTGGGTGGGGATAATTTAAAAAGAAAAGGAAACGCAGAAGAGTCCAGAGCACAACACTGGGGATTAGGCATCACCAGTGTCACTGTTGTGTTTTTTTTTTGGAGGGGGTGTTGAGAGGGAAGGTGAGGTAGATATCGAGAATTAAAAAAAAAATGCTGACATGGCGCAACACGACGCATCCTGCCGCATCCAAGATGGCCACCTACTGTACTGTGCATGCACTAAAAGTTGCGCATACGCAGTACAGTTTGGCAGTCATCTTGGACATGGCAGAGTGTGCCGTGTTCTACTGTGACCGCTGATACTAAAAATATTGCATTGCTACTTCCAAGCCAGACAGCAAGCGGACTGCTTCACGGTCGCGGGGGCGACTGTGTTGCAAGTCCAACAGGTTGTTCGGTTGGAAGGAATGCGGAGTCTTTTTCTCATAGCAAGAGGTCTGCAGGGCTCCGCCCACTGCAGCCCTAAAAACTAGAAGGGTCATCAAGTGGCCCCCACCCATTTGCATATTATCCCCCAAAACATAGTGTAGGCCACTTGCATATGGCAACAACCCCTAGTACTCCATGTGATGTCCCCTCTAGTTTTTGTATAGAGGATCTCTATGGTCTGAACCAACATATTTTCAGTTTGTTTGTAAAATTGGTGACCATGCGGTTGGGAGGGGTGTCTACATGTTTTTTGGTTGTTAGTAAATTATTTCTGCACAAACAGCAGCCAAGTACCAAGTATGGTTCTGTAAATCAACTGACTGCAAATGAAGCAGAGATTTTCTTACAGACAGAATCACCTCATCTAGTTCTGGCAGTGAAAAGGCATTTCAGAACTACCGTACCTCATTTAGTATCAAACTGCAGCTGGTCAGTAGTTCATCCAGGTATTGGTTATACATAACCTGATATGCGATCTACAGAGGGGAAATTGAAATATAACCATTGTGTCTCAAAGCTGGCCCCTTGTTACACCAGTTAATCATTTTGGGCCCCTAACAATGTTCAAAAATTATCAAAAAAAATCGTACTCGACCAGACCACCAATTTCCTCAACAAATACAACATCTTGACAAGCTCCCAACATGGCTTCAGGGCACATCATAGTACCAAGTCTGCACTCATCAACTTTACCTATGAAATCTACCAAGCCATCGACAACAGTCTTTATACAGGCTCCATCTTCGTAGACCATATCAAGGCATTTGACCTTGTAGACCATTCTGTCCTCTTCAAGACCTTCAAACAATTGAACTTCTCCAACAGTGTCATAACTTGGGCCCAAAACTGTCTAAGTCACAGGACCCATAGAACCATTGTCGAGGGACAGCTCTCCAATTCCCTTCACATCAGATATGGAGTCCCCCAAGGTTCAATCCTCAGCCCACTACTCTTTACCCTCTTTGTAAACTCCCTTCTGGGCATCTGCATGGCCACTAAACTCCTGTATGCCAACGATGCAGCCTTTTTCTTCCGTGACAATGACCCTTCCCTCAGACACAAATTCTAGTCCGATTCCAGTAGACTCCACACCTGGTTCTCCACACATGGGGATGGTCCTCAACACCACAAAAAACGATGACAAACCCATGGTCTTCACTGGCATCAAGAAAAACACCAATTCTAGGGACGTGGATATGTTGTTCAATCCACACTTATTGGCAGGTTCCTTGCCGCTTTAAATGCTGCCGGAAGGTCTTCAAGCTGGCTCCTCCCACCCACCTGAGTGGTAAAACCCTCGGCTCCGCCCCATGACACCAGATCTTCCTTACCGCTTGGAAGCTCAGGTTCCCTCCTTAGCGCTCTGCGTTTTAGGCCTGGATCCAAACTCTTCGGTTAACCTGAAACTAATTTTAAAGTTTACAAGACTTCAGTCATTGTCTTCCCTCGTGGCTGCGATGGACAAATCGACTCCCGGCTTTCGTCGGTGCCCTTGTGGGCAGAAGATATCCCGGACCGATCTGCACTCCATGTGCGTCTACTCCCTGGGGTTTGGTCACAGTTCTGCAGGCTTGCGAATTGTGCAGCTCCTTCTCAGCTTCGGTCTTGGAGGACTGCGCTGCTCGACTTCTTCTTGGGCGCCCTGAAAAACGGTATCCACCAGTCAAGTCTAAGGAGGCCCTTTGGGTGGTGTCCGCTGCGGCGGGCTCCGCGGAACAGTTGGAGCAGATGATCGCCCTCGAGGAGGAGGCGGCCCAGGCCGCTTCTTCTTCCTCCTCGGCTGCGGCATTTATCCCACTCTCTATGGGCTCCTTCTACACGGCTTCATTTAAGGAGCTTTCCCAGTCCCTCTCCACCAAGGGAGAAGGACCATCGGGACATTCTAGTCGGTCCAAGAAGAAAGACTCAAAAGGTAAGTCCCACCGTTGACGTTCGTGGGAGTGAGAGAGATTCCCTTCTCCGGACTGTCAACTTTCGACTTCATCCGAGGTTTCGGCTAAGGCCGCTGGCTTCACGGTGTCCCCGTCAGGTCAGCAGGCCGAGACAATCATCGAAACGGTTGAGATTTTTCTTGACCTGTCGGACGGTTTGTCGACTGGTGATGCCGACAACCCTACCTCACCGATTCCCCCGGTGATTACCGAGGACTTGCTTGTGCCTCCTATGCTGGAGTCCCCGGTTAAGGTCCCTGAACCAAAGGAAGGGCGGGTTTCCCCAGTTCCCTCTCTGACCCACCCTCGGAAACCCCGAATGTGTCGGTCCTCTTCCAGGTCCAGCCGGTCCCGCCGATGTTGGCGGTCTCAGCACCATGGAAAGCGGTGTCGCCGCTCATCCTCATCGTCCTCTTTGGAGGATAGGATCTGGCGCAAGTTGCGTCGGCGCTATGAGGATTTAATGTGGCAGCAGCTCTTATTGTCCGGGGAATAGCCGACTCCGTCGCCTTCTCCGGCCATTAAGTGGCTGTCACTGGAGCGGCCGAAACAACCCCTCGTAGTGGTCAAGGAGCTGACTCCAGCACCAGTTGTTCGGCTGAAGCCAGCTACTCCTCCCATTGTGGTGGAACCCCCGCCTCCACAACCGAAAACCGGGGCCCCAACCAAGGATTCTCGGTCGGGTCAGGGCTTGCCCCACAGGTTGTCTGTCACCCTCACTCCCTATCAACCTCGGCAGGTGCAGGGTGGCTCAGACGCCCGGCAGCTGTTTGCAGACTCCTCGGAGTTTGACGACTCTTCCCTGTTCTCCAGGCCACTTGACCTGGAGTCTGTGGGGGGGGGGATCATCTGTTGGTGGACGAGAGCCCATCCTCGTTTTTAGGTTTGCTTCGGCTCATCTCGGAGTCCACCGGGATACAGCTCGAACCCATTTTGAAACTGGCTAAGTAGCCCCTCACGGAGATACTGGACCAAGGGGATTCCCCTACGGAGGCCTTTTCTGTGGTCAAAGCCATTGTTGGCCCGCCCTGGAGTTGTGGCAGCGGCCAGCATCTTGTCCCGCGCCTTCAGCCAGGATGGCCCGAAAGTACGCAGTTCCCTACCGGCTCACTCTCCGGTTTCTCTGAGCACCCCCCTGTGGAGGGGTTAGTGACCAACAGTGTTTTCCAGCATTCCGGGAACGCTCGGGACGTTGACAAACCACCCGATAAGGAATCCAAGAAGCTGGATTACGCGAGGCGGAAGGTTTACGCTGCTTCCTCCCTAGGCCTTCGTCAGGCTAGCTCGGCACTTCTGATGGCACATTTCTCACACACCCTCATGGGCTCCCTGGATGAGGTGATTCCTCATCTCCCGGCTGACCTTCAGACAGTCAGGCAGGTGCGGGATAAGGGAAGGGTGGTGGCAAAACAACAGCTCCAAACTTTGTTGGACATTGGTGATTCTTGTGCCCGATCAGTAGCGACCGCAGTGGCCATGCGCCGCAGAGCTTGGCTGCGAATCTCCACCTTCACGGCGGACACCCAGCACAAGCTGGCAGACGTTCCCTTCCTGGGCACCGACGTGTTCAGGCCAGGGGTGGAATGCCATGTCCAGAGGATCGAGAAGTCCAATGCCACCTTGGACTTGGTCACGTCTGCCCAGAAGGACAAAGGCCGCCAGCTGCAGTGTAAGCCCTTTCACCTCTGCGGCACGTCTGGCCCAGCAGCAGCAGCACCAGGACCAGCAGGCACACACTTGGTGCCCTAAGGCCAAGACTGCCGCTTCCTCCAGTACGAAGCCTGGAGGCAAGGGTCCAGGAGGTCCCACAGCGGGCCCTTCCTCCAAGCCTGCCCAGTGACGGGTTGAGGGGTGTCACCCCCAACCCTGTCACTCCTCCCCGGGTCTCTGGGGGGACTGTTCCACCACTTCCTTTCCGCCTGGTCCACTATCACCACGGACCGCTGGGTGCTAGAAGTGGTGGGCAGGGGTCTACCTCTGGAATTCGAGCAGTTCCCTCCCTATTGAGCCATCGCCCCACGAGGGGCTTCGCGGTTCGCAGCCTCTCTGTTGGCTCGTCGAGCCGACATTGCCATGCTCTTCCAGAAGGAGGTGATCAGAGAGGTGGCGGATCCTCCTCCAGACCCAGGGTTTGTGTCCAGGGATTTCCTGGTCCCAAAACGGATGGGGGGCTGGTGCTCCATTCTCGACCTACACGACCTGAACAAGTTCCTAAGGCAGCGCACCTTCAGGATGGTCACTCTGGCTCAGATCATTCCATCCTTGGAACTAGGCATGTGGTTTTGTTCTGTGGACCTTCAGGACGCGTTCTTTCACGTCCCAATCCATCCGTCTCATCAGAGATTCCTCCGTTTTCGAGCAGAGGGATCCCTTTACGAGTTCTGGGCCATACCCTTGGCCTCTCTCCAGCTCCCAGGGTCTTCACCAAATGCATGGCAGTGGTGACAGCATTCCCGGTCACCGAGGGTCCAGGTGTACCCTTACCTGGACGACTGGCTGATTGCAGCCCCTCCAGGTTGGAGGTGGAGCAGTCCAGGATCTGGCCTCCAGGTCTGCTCTCAGATTGGCCTCCTCATCAACGAGGCCAAGTCGGAACTCGTGCCATCGCAGGTGATTCAGTTCATCGGGGCAGAGCTCGACTCTCTTCGAGCCAGAGCCTGGCTCCCGGCGGACAGTGCCGAGGTCCTTTACTCCTTTGCCCAGTCATTTCTGGTTGGGCATGCGCCCTACCCGGGACTTTCTGCGCCTCCTGGCGGCCTGCACCAGCGTGGTCCGTTGGGCCCGCTGGCATATGCGTCCCCTACAGTGGGGGCTGGCCCACCAATGGTCACAGCACTCCGGTCCTCTGGACCAGTCAGTGGTGGTAACCCAGGAGATGTGGGACGGCCTACAGTGGTGGCTCGTTCCAGCTCATCTGCAGGAGGGTATCCCATTCGTCTGACGACCGACACCTCTCTGATGGGTTGGGCTGCCCATCTGGGGGAGCTCAGAACCCATGGCCGCTGGTCCCCTCAGGAGTCTCGATGCCACATCAACCTGCTGGAGCTTCGAGCGGTCCAACTAGCCCTCACTGCCTTCGCTCTGTTTGTACGGGGTCAAGTGGTCCAGGTCCGGACGGACAATACCACAACTATGTACTACCTCAACTGACAGGACTCCGCACTTGGTCTCTCGTGATCAGCCTGGAGGCGGATCTCCTAGCCATTCATGTGGCAGGAGCCTCCAACAGTCTGGCCGATGCCCTCAGCTGGATAGGCGCTGCATCTCACAAATGGTCTCTCCTGCCGGAGGTAGTACAAGATCTGTTCTCCCACTGGGGCACCCCTCAGGTGGACCTGTTCACCTCCAGCGAGAATGCGAAGCTGAGGCAGTTTCACGCCTGCCCCTCTCAGCAGGGCTCGCTGCTGGGGGATGCCTTCTCGAGGCTGTGGACCCCGGGCCTCTTCTGCGCCTTCCCTCCATTTCCCTTGATCCACAAGGTGCTTCTCAAGGCAAAGAGAGACAAGGCGCAGGTGATTTTTTGTAGCCCCAGACTGGCCCCGCCAGTTCTGGTATCCAGATCTCCTCAGCCTCAGCTCCAGGCTCCTGAGGCAGCTTCCAGCCTGCCCGGACCTGATCTCAGTCAACAAGGGGAAGGTACTCCATCCGGACCTTCAGTCTCTGCACCTGACGGCCTGGTTCCTGAGCGGCTAGAGTTCCAGGCCTTGGGTCTTTCCAAAGAGGTCCTCAGCGTCGTTGAGGCGTGCCGTAAGGAGTCGACCATAAAATGCTATGCCTTCAAATGGAAGAGATTCTCCATTTGGTGTCAGGACCCTTCTTCCTGTTCCTTGGCTAGCATTCTGGACTAACTCTGGTCCCTTTCTCAGTTAGGGCTTCGGTTGACGACCCTTAAGGTACACCTAGCGGCCATCTCTGCCTACCAGGTGCGGGCCGGCAAGCAGTCAGTGGCGCACAGGAGAAGGTGGTTGGGCGCTTTTTCAAAGGCCTTTATCACATATCCCCTCCGGTGCAAGAACCTCCACCTCCTTGGGATCTACTGCTTGTGTTGGCTAAGCTCATGGGCAAGCCATTCAAACCGATGCACAGGTGTAACATCTCTCACCTGTTGTGGAAGACTGCCTTCTTGGTGGCTATCACGTCAGCCAGAAGGATGGGAGAGCTCCAGACGCTTTCCATCGAGTCTTCTTATCTGGTTTTCCATAGGGACAAGGCTGTCCTGCGCCCCCCACCCAGAATTCCTTCCGAAGGTGGCGTCAGAGTTGCACCTTAACCAGGTGTTGACTCTGCCGGTGTTCTACCCTAATCACGCCTCGGAGGCTGAATATAGGCTCCATACTTTGGACCCTAGAAGAGCGCGCTCTTATTTTAAGGAGCGGACGGCTGAAGTTCGGGGAGAGGTTTGCCAGCTGTTTGTCACCTACGCTGAAGCCGCACCTGGCAGACCTGCAGCCAAGTGGATGATAGGCAGGTGGGTCACCTCCTGCATAGATCTCTGCTATAGGTTGGCAGGCATGGAGCCTCCCAAAGGATAAGAGCTCATTCTACCCACCATACTGCTGCTTCGGTGGCTGCTTGTAGGGACGTCCATATCCAGGAAATCTGCAGGGCTGCAAACCTGGAAGTCAGCACACACCTCTATTTCCCATTACCACATCGACCTAGAGTCACGCCGGGATGCTGGTTTTGGGGCCTCGGTTCTCCAGTCCTTATTCCCTAAGTAGGGGGTGCGCAGTTTGCCTCCCTCCTCCCAGACAACTGCTAGGAGTCTGCCAGTAAGTGTGGATTTCACAACATATCCACGTCCCTAGAAATACAGGTTACTCTCCTGTAACAGGAGTACTAGGAGTGGTATATGTTGTTCATCCACACGACCCATCTGACCTCCCCGGCTTCGACACGCAACCTAGTTTCCAGCAGGCTAGATCTGGCGTCATGGGGCGGAGCCGAGGGTTTTACCACCCGGGTGGGTGGGAGGAGCCAGCTTGAAGACCTTCCGGCAACATTTAAAGCGGCAAGGAACCTGCCAATAAGTGTGGATGAACAACATATACCACTCCTAGAACTCCTGTTACAATGTGTAACCTGTATTTTCAATTTCTACCTCTATGACAATGATGGCAGCCAGATCGAAAGGGTCCTAGAATTCAAGAGCTGAGGGGTTCGCCAGTCGGGTGAACCCTGGGATCACTGGAGGACCAGCAGCAGGTAGGGGGTCGCCATTCGGGACACACAGAGATCGCCGGAGCCACGGAAGAGGATCGGCTGAGTGGGGATAGTTTTTGAATTTCCCCACTCTCGGCCGCAACCTAAGGAGAAGCGGAGGGGAGTCAGTCGGGCTCCAGGTATAGTAGCCAGTCCGGCTACTATACACAAAGCCAAGGGGGTGGCCTGGCAGGAGGCCGGGCTACAAAAAGCGGAGCCATCTGCTGCGGAGCAAGAGCTGAAGGGTTCGTCAGTCTGGTGAACCCAGGTATTGCCGGAAGACCAGCAGCGGGTAGGGGTCGCCAGTCGGGTGCATCCAGAGATCATAGAAAATGTTTTCCCCCACACCACCACCAAGTTTAAAAGGAGCTGGCTCACTCCCACCCAGGATTTCTGCCAGTGGGAGGAAGCTGGAGGCAGGGTCTCCAGGAATGCTATATTGATAAATGCACGAAGCTTACAAAACAAATATGATGAGCTAACAATAATCCTACGCAGTAATAAAGTACATATAGCCTTGATCACAGAAACATGGTGGGATGAAAATGATGAATGGGACAAGGAAATTGAGGGGTATAAACTCTTTTCCTATTGTAGAAAGTATAGAAAAGGGGGAGGACTGGCAATTTATATTCACAATTATATTGTCTCAGAAGAACTAAAATGGGACGTAGGTCAAACTGAACTCCTTTGGGTTCAATTATCACCGATTAATAGACCCCAAATCATATTAGGGCTACTTTATAGACCACCATCTATGTCACGTGATGACGATAGGACTTTATTGAATATATTTGAGAAATTGGACACAAACACTAGATTATTGATAACTGGTGATTTTAACTTACCAAATATTGACTGGGTAAAAGGTATGGGCATCTGTCCCCTTGAAAGGCACTATATTGATATAATGGATCATAGGGGTCTTGTCCAGCTGGTCCAAGAGAGTACAAGGGGCAATAATACTCTTGATTTAATTTTTACTAATATGGGAGATATGGTAAATTCTGTGGTAGTGGGAGCCCTTTAGGTAACAGTGACCATATTATCGTATCATTTAATATAAAGGAAACTGAAATTAGCAAACCCACGGGAGCTACTGTAAAACTAAATATTAGAAAAGCTGATTTCCATAATATGAGAATTAAATTGGGCTGCTGGGATTGGATTTCTGAATTTGACAACAAACCCATACAAAGTATGTGGGATTCTCTCAAAATTAAATTGGAGGAATTAATTTCTGAATTTATCCCTGTAACAACCAAATATCATAAGGACAGAGCTATTAGACCTGCCTGGCTTAATACAAAAATTAAAAGCTTAATAAACAAAAAAAAATAGACTTTAAGAAGCAAAAAATTCATAAAACGGTTAAATTATATACAGAGTATAAGGAATGTCAAAAAAAAATTAGAATTAATATTAGGAAAGCTAAAACCACATATGAGTATAACCTTGCTAAGAAAGTACAGAATAATAAAAAAGCTTTCTTTTCTTATATTAATAATCGGAGGAAGACATCAAACAGTATAGGTCCCTTCACTATTGATGATGGATCCCCAGCTTCTAACCTACAAATGGCGAATATTCAAAACAAATACTTCTGTTCGGTCTATAATTCTAACGAAAATGATACATATAACACAAAGCAACCTCTTGAGCGAGAAATAAGATTGAATCCAGATAACACATTTAAACAGTTAGTTGGACTTAACCCAAATAAATCCCCTGGCCCAGATGGTTTGCACCCTAAAAATCCTAAAGGAATTGGCTAGAGAACTGACCTACCCTCTGACACACATATTCCAAATATTTTATAAACACTGGTTCTGTCCCTCATGACTGGAAATTAGCAAATATTGTACCCATCTTAAAAAAAGGACCCAGTACCCAACCAGAAAACTTTCGGCCCATAAGTTTGACATCAATCCCAGGGAAACTTATGGAGAGCTTAATTAAAGATTTACTAAAAGAACACCTGGAGGCACAAGACATGGGGGATCCTATACAGCATGGGTTTGTGAAGAACAGATCATGCCAGACAAATCTACTGTCCTTTTATGAAGGAGTAAACCGAGAACTGGACAATGGGAACCCTGTGGATGTGGTTTTTCTCGATTTTGCTAAGGCCTTTGATAAATTGCCACATAAGGAATTACTGTTAGTGTTGGAAAATAAAAAAACTACCCAGTAACATATGCAGATGGATTTCTGATTGGTTGAGGAATAGAAGACAGAGGGTGGTCATAAACGGGGAATATTCTGACTGGGCTTTGGTGACCAGTGGTGTGCCTCAGGGATCAGTGTTGGGCCCCAGTTTGTTTAATATATCTATTTCCTCTTTAAAGATTAGGAATAATAATGTATGGATACAAAAATTCGCCGATGATTGCAGAATGGGTATGGTCACAAATAAAGACAAACATACATTAGCATTACAGCAAACACTGGACTCAATATATGAATGGACAATCAGTAATAAGTTAGGGCTAAATAAAGCCAAATGTAAAGTTATGCACATGTGGAAAAATAACACAGAAGCAACCTATCAAATAGATAATATTACACTAGGGGTTGCAACTGAAGAAAAAGACCTGGGAATTACAGTTACCAAGGACCTGAAGTTCAGAGTGCACTGTAGAAACCAGCTTAGGAAGGCTAACCAGATTTTAAATTGTATACTTAAGCACATATTAAGTAGAGATAGGAATGTGTTGATGCCTCTGTACGTCGCATTGGTCAGGCCGCACCTGGAGTATTGTGCAAGAGTTTGGTCACCCTATAATAAGGAAGATATATTAAATATTGAGAGAGTCCAGAGAAGATTTACAAAAATAATAAAAGGAATAGAAAATAAAACATATTATATTAGACTGGTTAGTCTAAATCTTTATTCTCTACAGTATCGTAAAATAAGAGGAGATCTACGTTTCTTATATAAGAGTATGGAAGATGACGAGTTAATAAAAGAACGGAGGTTCACATATAAACTTGGGAGAACTAGTTCAAGGAATCATAAACAATTGTACCAACAAATTTGGGAACATAACTTTCGGAAATATTGGTATAGCTTAAGAGTTGTGGGATTCTGGAATAAATTACCAAAGGAAACTGTTATTAGTACAACAATGAATCAATTCAAGAATGGGATAGATCTATTTTTTGGAGACAATAAATTTATATGTCAATAATATTGGAAGGCGAGCCTTATAGGATGGTATTTCTATCCTCGGCTTGAATCAACCTATGAAACCTATGAAAGGGTCATTGAAGGAGCAGAGGGTCTGGAGCAGTGGGAGCAGGGCAATGAGAAGTCCAAACCAGGGAGCAGACTGAGTTAACAGGGACCAAGAGAGCCGGAGGAGGGGGTCGCGGAGAGGATGATCAGCTGCTGGTCAGGGACACACCAGCAAAAAGGTACTGTAAACATTGGGGCTTAATCTGTTGGGAAGGAGAGGTGGATTTAAAAGCCCCCAACAAGCTAGATGAGATATACTTGGACTAAGGAGGTGGCTGTGGGAATCAAGGGGTTACCTGAAGCGGCTTGAGTGTCTAATATCTTGATCTGCTGAGCTGAGGGTCCAGTAGTGGGGGGGGCTATGTGCTTAATCTCTGCATTATCTGTTTGGGGTCTTAACCCAGCTGTGTACTTGATCTCTGCCGTAAACAATTTGTTTTCACCCTGGGGACTTAGGTGGTGTAAAGGGGACCCATACACTGTCAGTATACAAGGATTGCCTATACAAAGTGAGGGTGGACAATTTTTCTATATCTGCAGTAACTGTTATTATTGCCTATACAAATGTGGGAGGTAGTCAGTTGTAGGATCTGAACTATATCACCCAGTGTCTGAAACCAGGAGATTGGTTTAAGTTTGGTTGGGGAACGAAGCTGCTTACTGGCTTTAAAAACTTGGGTGTCTGGTGGTATAGGTATGTGTAAGCATTGGCTGTGGCTGGGGGGCTTAAGGTACAGGTTTCGGACATTGGGAAGCTACTGTTGGAATGGGGGGTGGGCTGGTGCATATAGTACTAGTAATACTGTGATACCCTGGTTGAAGGGTCAAGTGGTGCAAACATGGGGAGGATTGTGGGATGCAGTGGGTGTGGAGCAGCGGTATGGATGAATGTAATGTGGAGGCTGGGAGGGTGTCCAATATGTCACAGGATGAACCGGTTGGAAGAGGAGGCGAGAAGGATTAGGAGGGAACTCGAGGGAGTAAGGGAAAGGGGAGTAGAGTCTGAGACAGGTGAGCAGGAACATGGAAGCAACACACGGACACGGCATGCGGGGGGGCAGTGGGTCAAGGGAAAGGGGGAGGTGTGGGGTGCAGCAATCTGAACAGGCAGTCCAGCAATGAGGGATGGAGTAAGGTTGGGCCTACCAGGAGGGTAGAGAGTTCGCAAGCAAAAACGAAGAGGGGGATAGGTTTGATGTGCTGATGACACGGGTGAGGGTGGGGGAAGAGATATGGGGGTATAAGGTACCAGGAGTGACTGGCAGTGGGAGGCCAAAGGGTTAAAGAGGAGGGAAAGAGCAAGGAGGGAGATGAGGGGCTCTGCAGCAGCAGGGCAGGTGTGTGGGGGAGGATGGGGAGGCATCTAACAGGAGGGGATGGATGGGAGGGGCCACTGGAAGCATGTCAGAGTTCCTAGAGGAGGAGAATCCAGGAATGAGTACATGGGGGGGAAGGGGGGTTTAAGTGGAGCAAGGGAGGAAGGGGGTGTTTTGATGTTGGGGGACTCCATACTTAAGGGGATCAGATGGGACAGTAGAGGGGAACGGCATAGTTGCATATGGGTGGAAGCCATACTGGGACTAAGGGCAGGCAGTGCGAGACAGTCAACTCTAAGGCGTGTGAAGAGGGGCACGGGGAGACCGCACTAGTGGTGTACTTGGGGACAAATGACTTGACAGGGGAGCCTGTGGAAGTAGTGAAGGAAGGGTTTGCAGGATTGGGAAGGCTGTTCGAAGAGGTAGGGGAGACAGTTGCCTTCTCAGAGGTGCTCCCAGTACCCTGTGCGAGTACAGTGAGGAAGGATAGGATTAAGGAATTCAGCGTTTGGCTGGAGGAGTGGTGTAGATCAAAAGGGTATGGGTGGGGGGATGGGGACAGACCTGGGACATTAATGAGCTATGTGCAGGGGATAGGCTGCACCTAATTGGGGAGGGAAAGGGGATATTAAAGCAGAAGCTGCAGGGGTATATAGCAACTAAAGTGGATTTAAACTAGCTGGGGGGCGGGTGGTCAGGCGATAGGCAAGGTACCCAGGGACCATGTGAGCCTACCCCCTAAGCTAGTAGGAAGATCTAGGGGAATTAGTACAGAAGGGGCAAGTTGGGGAAGGGGAACTGGAAAAGGAGGGGATGGTGACAGGGTGGAGGGTGGTCTCAGTGAATGTGAGAAGCCTAGGTAAGAAGCAGTGGAGCTACAGGCGCTCTTGGCTGTAGGGAGGGCGGACATCGCGGCCATCACAGAAACATGGGCCACAGAGCACCGGGACGAGGATCTGACAAACGCAGGGCTCAGACTGTACAGAAAGGACCATGGGGAGGGGAGGTGAGGTGGCTGTCTATGTGAGGGAGGGGCTTGAATGTACAAGGGAAGAGAGGGGAGTGGAGGCAGTTTGGATGTAGCTTCTGGACTCCAGGGGAAGGAAGTTGAGGTTTGGGGTGGTGTATAGGCTGCCATCCCAGACAGTGGAAAGGGACAGGGAACTGGTGGAACAAATCAGGAGAGTATGTAGGAGGGGGAAAGTGGTCATAGTGGGGGATTTCAACCTGCCTGGGGTGGACTGGACTGTGCCAGTCACCTCCAGCACTAGGGAGAAGGTCCTCCGGGATGTGTTTCAGGAGGGTTCCTGACACAGCTGGTTGCTGAACCCACTAGAGTAGGGAACATGCTAGACCTGGTACTATCTAACAGTGAGGGACATAAGGGTAGAAGACCCGTTAGCTGACGTGATCACCAGATGGTGTGGTTTAACATCACAGTGAGCAGGGAGCCAGAGGGATCAGTAACAAAGGTGGTGGATTTCAGGAGGGTGGGCTTCGAGAGGATGAGGGAGTTGCTGTAGGGGAGACTCGAGAACATAAATCAGGGGATGGAAACAGCACAGAAATGGGACATAATAAAGCAAGGAATATAGAGGCGATGGAAGCAAGTACCAGGCTACAGAGCAAGAAGAGTAGAGTAAAGAGACCGTGCTGGGTGAACAGGGAGGTGATAGAGGGGTGAGGGCAAAAGGAGTGGCATACCTGAAGTTTAGAAGGAGGAGGACAGGGAGGAGTACGCCAGATGGTCTAAGGAGGTGACCAAGGATGGTAAGGGGAGCGAAGGCCACATGGAAACTCAGATTAGCGCAGGGAGTAAAAAGGGGGGGGGAGTTTTTAGATACGTCAGGGAGAAAAGGAAGTGCAGGGACAGTATGGTGAGGATAAAAAGGGGTGAGGAGTGGGTGGAAAAGGGGAAGGAACAAGCGGAAGCACTAAACAAATACTTCTGCTCAGGGTTCACAAAGGAGAAGGGGGGACCATTACTACCCTGGTCTGAGAGGAAGGGAAGTGGGGAGGGTGAGGTAACAGACGATAGGATAGAGTGTAGTAAAGTTTTAGAGGGTGCTGAAAATGAATAAAGCACGCACTGGGGTCGGATGGTATCCACCCCAGGGTGCTGCGGGAGATGGCAGAGGTTCTACCGGAACCACTGTCAGACCTGTTCAGCATCTTCCTGGAAACAGGAGAGATGCCTCAGGACTGGAGGATGGCCCATGTGGTACTGTTACATAAAAGCGGTCTAAGGGATGCGCCAGGGAATTATAGGCCAGTCAGTCTGATGTCCCTAGTGGGAAAGCTCACGGAGACGATACTAAAAGAAAGGCTGGTGGCATTTCTGGAGGGCAGTAACCCTCAGGACAGGAGGTAACACGGGTTTGTTTCAGGGAGATTCTGCCAGACCAATCTTATACAGTACTATGACTGGGTGACGAGGTAGCTGGATGGGGGCCATGCTGTGGATGTGCTGTACTTGGATTTCAGCAAGGCCTTCGATTCAGTGCCCCATGGGACGACTAGGGGTAAAGTTATCCGGGGAGTGAGTGGGGAAAAAGATAGCATGTTGGATCCTAAGCTGGCTATGGGGTAGGCTACAGTGGGTGGTGATGGGGGGGTCTTGGAGCCTAGATCTGTGACGAGTGCGGTGCCGCAGGGCTCAGTGCTGGTTCTGGCGCTGTTCGGGCTATTCATCTCGGACATTGCGCAGGGGGTGGTGAGCAGGATTAGCCTGTTTGCCGACGACACCAAAATGGGTGCAGTAGTGGACGATGAAGAGGGTTGGATGCAACTACAGAGGGGCTTAACCAAGCTGGAGGAATGGTCAGGGAAATGGCAGCTGGGGTTCAGTGTGAAAAAATGCAAGGTGTTGCATTTTGGGGCTAGGAACCCAAGGAGAGAATACTGGCTGGGGGGTATCAAGCTGGGGATCACCAAGGAGGAAAAGGACCTGGGGGTATTGGTAACAGGGAGCATGAACAATATTGCTCAATGCAGGGGAGCGGCGACGAAGGCAGACAAGGTGCTGGGGTGTATAGTTCGGGGATTCACGTCCAGGTGCAGAGAGGTAATCTTGCCCCTCTACAGGTCGCTGGTCAGGCTGCACTTGGAATACTGTGTGCAGTTCTGGAGGCCGTACCTGAGGCGGGATGTCAATCTGCTGGAGGGAGTGCAGTGGAGGGCGACGAGGATGATTCAGGGGATGGAGGGAATGGACTATGAAGTAAGGCTAAAGGAACTGAATATGTACACACTGGAAGACAGATGGGAAGGTGGGACATGATCGAGACCTTCAAGTACCTGAAGGGTATCAACAAGGTGGTCGCGGAGGGGTATTTAAGCTAAGGAGCGAGAGAGAAACTAGGGGGCACGGGCCAAGAATAGAGGGAAGAAGATTCAGGAGGGAAATGAGGAGGCATTACTTCACAGAGAGAGAGAGAGTGGTGGCGAGGTAGAACGCACTACCAGAAGGGGTGATATCAAGCAAAAATGTGGTTGGCTTTAAGACTGCCTGGAACAGAGTACAGGGGTGGGTATGGGTGGGCTAGGAGGACAACAAAGGGAGGTCAAGGGAATGGGGGAAGAGCAGCTGCTTACTAGGGGGCCAGCTGCACAATCGAGTAGACTTTGATAGACAAGTAAGTTTGTTCTGTTGGCACTTTTCATATGTTCGTATGTTCAGATACATCGGGGTCCTCCTTGACAGCCACCTAAATTTTGAAAACCACATTAACCTCTTTATCTCTAAAGTGCACCAAAGACTTGGTATGCTGTACTGCATTAAGCAATTCCTCTCCCTCGACTCTAGAGCCCAGCTAGCCAACTCCCTTCTCCTCCCCCCCCGTTCGACTATGGCTCCCTAGTATGTATACTCTCCTTCTCCTTCCTCAAAACACTTCACCAGACTGAGAGCCATGCACCTCAGTATCCTCAGGTTTGTCTCTGGTCTCCCAAGGTTAACACATCACTGCACTCTATACAGGGCAACAAACAGCCTCTCCCTTGAGGACAGGCTCAGAAGCAGAACCTGCACATCTCACTTTGAGGAGGCTCTTGCAGCAGGTTACACTATAAGGACTGAAGCCGGCAGGCACTAGGACCCCATGGAAAACTTTTAGCTAGCAGTATATAGCAGGGGACCGCCCTCTGACGTCGGCCCAACCAAACTTCACCTATGGTATAAAAGAGGCAGTCCCCCAGCACCACCTCAGTTCTTTTCCCACCGTCGACCCATGCAAGTCGGACCTTCACAGACACCTTCTGCTGTAGTCTACCACCATTTTCTTCGCTTTACCCCTGCTTTATTATTTTTCAATTTTTTTACAAAATCTACAGCTATTCTGCACGTCGTCTTCTCCATCCTCTTCAGTAGATTGGCGGCGAACAACGTGTGCTTGTGGAAAGCAACTTACCCACAAGGATGGCCATTCGTTGTGCCTGCTTTGCCTAGGCTCAGACCACGAGACTGAGGTCTGCCAGTACTGCCAGGACTTTAACCAGTGCACCCGGCTTCGCCGCCAGAAGACCCTGGAAGCCTTCCTGCTGCAGCAGAAACTTGCAGCGATGGAGAAGGAGCTCCATAAAAGTATGTCCTCTTCATGGGCCTCTGGGGCCTCCACTTCTTCTTCAGCCAAGGAGAAGAAGTCTTCGGGGAAAGTACATGCACCGGGAGGAGCACAAGGACAAACCCCGCTCAGCTTCCTGCTCCAGGTCCCCGTGCTAGTTGGGTACCGAACAAGGGTCTTCCTCCTGCGCGAGGTCGGCCCCTTTCACTCCAGGCAGCCTTCTCTCCTTTTGGGCTCCCTGTGGTCAAACCACCCACTCTTCTTACTGTCTCCAGCAGTGGTTCTTTGGGGCTCGGAATTTTGTCCCCAGCCTCCCAGCCCGTGAAGCTTAGGCCCTTTCAGCAGGCAGGTCCTCAGCCAGGTGGCTCTGCCGGGTCTTCCTCATGTGGCGGGGTCCTTGCCTGTCACCCTCATTTCAAGGCATCAGCAAGTTGGTTCCAATGCCAGGGACAGATGCCTCCAAGTGATGTAAGGGGATGCGGTCACCTCCCCCGAGACAGTGACACCTCTGCCCCACACGGGAGCTCGCTCCTCGGGAAGGCTTCCCCTTCTAGGCTGGTGCCAGCTGCATCACTAGACCGGTGTCAGTCTATGCCTGTCTCCTCGGCACTGGCCACCCCAATGTCGACCCTGGCAACGCTTCAGCCATCATCTAACCCTCCACAGTCGCATGCTGGACCTGTCATCACACAGCCAATGCCAGAGGGACCGGCGCCTGGTCTCTCAACTCCAGTCAGACCGCCGCTGGATGGTTCCTTACCCCAGGGACTGATGCCAGTTAAACTGATGCCAGTGCATCCGATGCCAGGGTTACCACAACCAAAGGAACCAATGCCGGGGCCCTCTCAGCCTACCCCCAGATGCTAGCTCCCCCACTTCTGCCTCAGAATCCACCCACGGATCTTAACGCCTTTTTTGCAGCCTGGTGAGCATTTTAAAGATAAGGTGGCCCCAAAAGAGCCACCAACTCCAACTCTGAGGGACGCTCCTTCCAATCCAACTGTGGAGCAGGTTCCCCCAGGAAGGCCCCAACACCACCTCCTAGCCTACTCCACAACCAGAAGGAGCAAGGACCCACTGGTGAAGGCATCATCGATCACCCTCTCTGGCTCATACTTATCAACCTCCAGAGTCTGAAATGAGGGACACCAACCCTTGAAATGAGGGACAAAGAGGGACACCACACCCTGAAATAAGGGACACCATGAGGGACATCAGAACTTTAGCACTTTAGGGGACCCTTGGTATAATATGAGGACTCTGACTGTAAGTGACTCAACTAGTAGGGCTATGATCAGCTGCCTGTGACAACTGAGGATTCACTAGCACTAGCAGTCAGCCAGCCAAACATAGCCAAGTTAAGTTGCCAACACAATACACAAGAAGTCAGGGCACTAAGGGCAGGGGCAGGGACAGGCTCACTCATTCCCCTTCACCTTTTCTCCATCCTCTCACTCCTTCATACCCTTGTAACTCGCTGGCTCCAGTAGCGCTTTCAAAGTTCGAGAATTCCATTGCTTAACCTTAATTCAAAATGCCGTCTCAGAGCCAGTGAGTTAAGTTGAGACCTTTTATAGGTACATTAGGGAGCAAAGAAAGACCAAAGGAGGGATACTGAGGCTTAATAAAGGGGAAGGAATGTGGGCAGAGGCTGACAGTGAAAAAGCAGGGATACTGAACAAATATTTCTGCTGAGTATTCACAAAGGAAGAGGAGTGGGAGGTACCTAAACCAAACAAGAGAAACACTCTTGAAGATGGGGGTCAATACCAGTCCATTTACAGAAGAAAGGGTTCTGAAAGAACTAATAAAATTGAAGGTGGACAAAGCAATGGGGCCTGATGGGATTCACCCAAGAATTCTAAAAGAACTAAGGGTAGAACTAGTGACACCGCTGGCTACTCTCTTTAACAAATCATGGGAGGATGGAATGGTACCTGAGGACTGAAGGACGGCGGATGTGATTCCTCTTCACAAAAGTGGGAACAGGACAGAGGCAGGAAACTACAGACCAGTTAGTTTGACCTCAGTGGTATGGAAAATGATGGAATCGCCTCTGAAGGAAAGAATTGTTGAGTACCTAGAGGCCAGTGGGGCACAGGACCCAAGACCGCATGGATTCACGATGGGAAGGTCATGTCAGACGAATCTAATGGATTTCTTTGGCTGGGTGACCAAAGTAGTAGACCAGGGAGGGGCTGTGGACCTGGCCTACCTAGATTTTAGCAAGACATTTGATATAGTCCCACACAAAAGGTTAATACACAAGTTAGCCAGCCTTGGAGTGGGTCCCAAGGTGGTAGCCTGGATAAAAAATTGGCTAGACAACAGGACGCAAAGGGTAGTAGCAAACGGAGTCCACAGTGAAGAAAGGAGGGTTACTAGCAGGGTACTGCAGGGTTCAGTACTGGGACCGGTCCTTTTTAATGTCTTTATAAGTGACATTGCAGAGGAACTGGAAGGAAAAGTATGTCTCTTTGCAGACAACACAAAGATCTGCAACAGGGTTGATGCACAAGATGGAGTCGAAAGGATGAAAAGGGACTTGACAAGGTTGGAGGAATGGTCCAATGTATGGCAGCTCAGATTCAATGCAAAGAAATGCAAGGTAATGCACCTGGGTGAGATACTGACAACAGTAAAAATGGAAAGGGACCTGGGGATAATTGTATCAGATGACCTAAAGGTGGGCAAGCAATGTGAGAAGGCAGTAGGGAAGGCTGGGAGGATACTGGAATGCATAGGGAGATGCATCAATAGTAGAAAATAGGAAGTTATTATCCCTCTGTACAGACAGTTGATGAGACCCCATCTGGAGTACTGTGTGCAGTTCTGGAGACCCCATCTCCGCAAAGACAGAGTGGAGGCTGTCCAGAGGAGGGCAACCAAAATGGTGCAGGATCTGCACCAGAAGACATGCAAAGAAAGACTAAAGGAGCTTAATATGTATACCCTTGAAGACAGAAGGGAGAGAGGGGACATGATAGAAACATTCAAGTACCTCAAGGGAATCAACAAATTCCAAGAGGGTAGCATCTTTCAGAAAAAGAGATGTGCAGGAACAAGGGGGCACAATTTGAAGATAGAGGGGGGACGGCTCAGAGGTAATGTGAGGAAGTATTTTTTCATGGAGAGGGTTGTGGATGCATGGAACAGTCCCCCTGAGGAGGTCGTGGAGTCAAGAACAGTGGGAGAATTCAAGAATGCATGGGACAGACATAAGGCAGTCCTAGTGGGGGGTAGGAGGAAGTAAGCTGTTGGTTAACTAGGATCTGCAGCTTATCTGTTAGGTAGGAAAATGAACAGACTAGGTGGGCCAAGTGGTCCTTATCTGCCGTCAAACTCTAGGATTCTATGCAGACTGCAATGCAGAGAGCCCCCCCCCCCAACCAGCACAGTACAGTAAACACCTACCTCACACAGCAGAGAGTAGTGGCACACAGTCGGTCCAGCACTGAGTCGATCAGTCGACTTGCACTCCCGTGTGGTCTGTAGTAATTTAGTGCTTGCTACTCTGTCACACTGACCTGCTTGCACTGCCTGGTGTGCTTGCTCTCCAACCAGGTGGGTGGGCCGCTCTAGTCTCAGCTGCTGAAGGCCGCACGCAACCCGCCAGGCCGCAACCATAACTTTGGAGCCTAAAAAGGCTAGGGGACTCGGGGGCTCAGATCCTCCAGGTTGGCGGTGCCATAAACAAGAATCTGAATGTCTAGACCAATACTAGCTCAGCAGGGTCAGGGGTCAGAAACAAAAATCAACTCCGACCAGTCCAGATACTCCCAGTCTCCACCCAGAAAATAATTCAGTGGTTTGCACTTTTCAGAGTTGCGAGTCACAGCCGCACTCACTGCTCACTCCTCCTCACACACTCTCCCCAACCTATGTGTCTTGTGGCCATGCATTTTCAGAGCACCAAACTGAACCTGCGCCCTTTCTTCATTGGCTGAGATGTCAGTGAGGAGGAGGAGGAGCAGACTTGGAACAACCAACCCAACCCGGACCTGACTTGGACTTAATTTAGCAGCCTTGTGCTGCCGTACTGATCACTCCCATTCCAATCCAGCCAGTATCGCACTTTTAAAGGACCCGGCAGCCCTCTGACATCAGCACTGTCATCACTGTCAGTCAAATCCGGGACAATGACAGATGCTCGGGGGACAAGTTAAAAAAAATTGGGGCAAAATCAAGATGTCCCGCACAATGTGGGACACTTGAAAGGTATGCTCCAGACTCAGGCGAGTCGGGGGGATACAGTATTCTTTTTCCTCCTCTTCTAATGGGGATTCTGGGGACTCTGACCTACCGTCAGATCCAGAGGACCAAAGGGCACCCCGTGGTCTCCTCCAGATGATCCGACGTTCGTGGATGTGATGAGGCGGCTAGCCACATTCCTCCGTAAGGAGGAGTCATTGCCCTTAGTAATTCCTCCTCGGACTCCTTCAAGGATGACAATAGGGCTGCTTGGAAGCATCCATCCATTACACCGGTGACGTCTAAGTAGGCGGATCACCTGTATAATGCCCCAAGGAATGAGCTGTTTTATGGGGAACACCCAAAGGCTGACTTGGTCGTTATTAACGCGGCCCACGACCGCTCTAAGTGGCCCCGGTACCTTAGCACTCAACCTCCTGACAAGCACTCCAGGCAGATAGACCATTTTGGTTAAAAGGTCTATTCCTCAGCCACCTGCGCTGGCCATTCTCTAAATTTCCTGGCCCACATGGTTCAGTATCAGAATGCCCTGTGTGAGAAAGCTTTCGAGGTGGCACAAGCTCAGCCTGATCTACCTGGGAAGTTCTGAACTGTTAACACATCCTGAAGTCAGGCCCAGATGTGGATCCTCATATGACTCTGCGGGAAGAGCAGTGGCTGCGGAGTTTGCCTTCACCACTACTTCTGGCTTAGGGTGTCCGGTTTTGCACCGGATGTCCAGTCTAAGATTCTGCATGCCCCTTTCAGAGGCCTAGTTTTGTTTGGCGAGGATTCTGAGAATATCACTTGCCTTCAAAAGTCGGACAAGGCTCTACGTTCGGTTCAAACATTGTACCGATCTCAGCCTAAATCATGCCAGCGGCAGTCCTTTCATCGCACCTCTGAGCAACAACCCAGAGGCCAACAACTCAGAAGTACCTTTAAGAGAAAGGCTACTTCCCAAGCCACAGGAGGTTCTGCCCCCAGAGCCTCCAGAACCTCCCAGGCCACGCTGCCTGTCCATGGCTCCTCTGCCTGACTCCTTGCCCAAACCCCCTCCCCCAACCAAATCCCTGGGGCAGGTGGTGTGGTGGGGGTCAGTTCTGTCTACGGTGTGGGTTGGTCCAGAATAACTTTGGTTCAGTGGCTTCTGCAGTTAGTGGAACAAGAGCACACCCTAGAGCTTTTGGAGATCTCTCCGGACAATCCTCTGGTACCCTACCATTTCCTTCAGGCTCATATTGCCCATCTCCAAGAAAAGATCCAAGCGCTCCTGTGAAAATAGACCATAGTACCCATCCCACCAGCACAGTGAGGAGAGGGATTCTACTCACATTTCTTCCTGGTCCCAAAGGGAACTGGAGATCTACGCCCCATCTTGGACTTCAGCCACCATTTTAGAAAAGAATAGAATAGAAACGGTTCAGGATGGTCACTCTTACCAGCCTTTTCTCCTTCGTCAGGGGGTTTGGCTCTGTTCTCTGAACATGTAAGATGCTTATCTTCACATCTTGATGTTCCCTCCCCCACAGGAGGTTCTTTTGCGTCCACTTCCAAGGAAACCACTGCCAGTTTCAGGCTCTGCCGTTCTGCCTGTCCTCAGTCCCACGGGTCTTTACAAAATGCCTCTCAGTAGTGGAGGTGGCCTTAAGGAGGGAAGGCCATTATGTCTTCCTTTACCTAGATGACTGGCTTCTGACTGTTCCCACCAAGGAGCAGTTGCTCAGAACCATGGAGGCCACTGTCACTCTGTTTCAGGATCTGGGGATAACTCTCAGCCTCCCGAAATCCTCTCCTTGGCCAAGTCGAAGACTTCAGTACATCGGGGCAATCTTGGACACCTCCCAAGGCAAAGTTTTTCTTCCACCAGACAGGGTAGAATGCCTTCAGGCACAGGCTCAACTGGTCCTGTCGTCTTGCCAGGTTCCAGCCAGAACTTTTCTAAGACTACTGGAACAAATGGTGGCGGCCATTGGAACAGTTCCCCTGGCCCGCTTGCACATGTGGGTAGCCCAATGGAACCTTCGGTTCCAGTGGGATCAGCACACAGATGACTTGGATCTTCTGGTGTAGGTATCCAACTCAGTGCGGCAGACTATGAAGTGGTGGCTGGACCCCTCGAATTTCTCCAAAAGGGGTCCTCTTCCGGTCAGTCACCTCAGCAGATCCTGACCACGGATACTTCGGACCAGGGCTGGGGCACCCATCTGACAGACTGTTGGGCTCAGGGGATCCAGTCCCCATTAGAACAGCATCTCCACATCAGTGCTTTAGAGATGAGGGCAATCCTGTATGCTCTGCAGACCTTTCAGACAAACCTGCTCCCGGGACCTCTTTTAATCCAGATGGACAATCTGTCTGTGGTCTTTTACATAAACAAGCAGGGAGAACACATTCGTACACCCCTCTGCAGGGAGGCAGTGAGAGTTTGGTATTGGGCCATAGATCATCACCTGGACCTGACAGCTGTGCATGTTCCAGGTGTTCAAAACACCTTTTCTGACAGTCTAAGCTGTTCTCAGTCCAAGGCACACAAGTGGGAACTTCTTCCCTTAGTAGTCGAGGATCTCTTCGACAGGTGGGAATGCCAAGAGATGGACCTATTCGTGTCCCCATTCAACGCAAAACTGCGCAGTTTCTGCTCACTGAATCCAGGGCCTGGTGTTTTCTGGCAAGACGCATTGTCCCTCTCTTGGACATGGAGGTTTCTCTATGCCTTCCCTCTCTTTCCTTTGCTGCAGAGAGTCCTGCTCAAATTGCAGTCAGAAGACACAGACATGATCCTGATAGCCCCTTACTGGCTGCACCAGATATGGTTTCTGCTCTTCCAGCAACTAGCAGTGGAGCCTCCGATTCCCCTACCTCTGTGTTCCAATCTGCTCTCCCAGGAGCAGGGTCCATCCGGACCTCAAGTCACTGCGCCTTCATGAATGGCTCCTGCAGACTTAGCAGTTGCCAGATTTGAGGTTTTTCTCTGAGTGGCAGATGTCCTAGTGGCAACTAGGAAACCATCTGCTAGATCCACTTGTGCTATGAAGTGGAAGCATTTCTGCATATGGACCACTGCTTGTCACCTAGATCCCTTTACATGTCCAGAGAATCTAGTACCTCCTTTTCCTTTTGGACCCAGGCCTGAGTTACTTGTTGATCATGGTGCATTTATCTGCCATCTCTGCATACCATGCACCTATTGAAGGCAAGACTGCTGCCTAACTTGACCTCTCCTGCACTTTTTTGCAGGGCATACTGCATCTGAAGCCTCCCATCAGGGACCCTGTCCCCCCCCCCGGGATCTGTTGTTCATTTTAGAAAAGCTTACTTTGCCTCCCTTTGAACCTGCTGCGAGCTACACTTTCTGTCGTGGAAAGCATTATTTTAGTTCCTAGTGGGTGAGTTCGCCGTATGCAAGTTGGCGTATGCTAAAACCATGCAACGCAGACAGCCCAGGTGGGATCGGCAACGGTACAAAACCACTAAATGGTCTGTGCGGTTTTGCATCCTGTCACTGTTCCCTAGCAGAGGATAAGTTCTCTGCTGGAAGGAGGATCCATTGAGCAGCTGCCGTGGCTCGACAGGATGAGCCACAGGCAGCAGTGGAGGCGGTGCGTCTGCGGACTGGGTATTGAATCCCAGCCCCAGACGCATGGAATTTTTCTTTAATTCACACTTTGTGCGAATAAAGTGTACAACACCCAGCACTCCCTGGAGTTGATTATTTTAGTTGGGGGGGGTCGGGCAGAGCCCCCTGCAAAACACAGAGATATGCTGCTGGCAATATATTGCGCTGTGTTGACAGCGTGGTATATTGCTGCGGCAGAATGTCTTGATACATTATGACCCCGTACCTTTTTACTTGCGATTACTTCTACACGGAGGATTTCCGAGCTTCAGGCTCTGATGTGTGAAGAGCCCTATTTAGTTTTCCACAAGGACAGGGTGTCCTTGCGGACCAATCCTAAGTTCCTTCCTAAAGTGGTGTCTGAATTTACTTTGAATCAAGACATCCACTTGCCTCTGTATTATCCAGATTGTTTGAATCCAGGGGAGGCCTTACTGCTTACTTTGGATGTCTACCAGGTGCTTCGTTATTATTTGTGTCGCACCCAAGCCATCGAAAGGTCTGATCAGTTATTTGTTTCATTCGTCCCGAGGAAAGAAGGAGACCCTGTTTCTAAACAATGTTTGTTCAAATGGTTAATTGCATTGTTTATTGTTACCATAACTATAACAGGCCTTTACTGGGCCCAGTTAAAGGCCATTCTACCAGGGGAGTAGCTGCTTTGTTTGCCTCATTCAGAATGCATTTATTGCTGACATTTATGCAGCGGCCACTTGTAGTTCTGTCCACACTTTCACCCAGCATTACTGTCTGAGCACTGCATCTAGGCACAGAGCAGGTTTGGGACTGGCTGTCCTACAGGGCCTGCTCTCTTTAGAGCCTTACGCTGAGTTCTTCCTCCTCCCAGCTGACTGGGGTCAGTCCTTTCACTGCTTGGGACTCTGTCCTTATGGTGTAACCTGCAAGAACCCCCTTGAAGTGAGATAGTATAGTTACGTAAGAACTTACCGTAACAGTAGATCTTCGAGAAGATCTCTTGCAGCAGGTGCTGCTTTCCCTCCCTCCATCCCCCTGGTGACTGCTTCTCCATCACTGTTTCCTTTTCCTCGGTTTTAGAGGAATACCTCTGTTCTCCAGTCACTGTGCTTGCCGGGGTCTCCGGTGGGTGAATTGAGGTGGTGCTGGGGACAGCCCTTTATATCATAGGCGGACATGGGGGCGGGATGACGTCAGGGAGCTAGAAGTTTCTGTGGGGTCCTGGCGCCTGCTGGCTTTAGTCCTCATGGTGTAACCTACTGCAAGAGCTCCTCTCAAAGATCTACTACATACATACGAACATACGGAGAAGCCAGCAGAAGAAGGCCATTTAGTCTATCAAGCCTGCTCATATTGCAGGGTCCACAGCTTGAGCTAATGTCCCTGCCCTCCATCCCCACTCCTACAATCCTCTCTACCTATGATCCTTACTTTCCCCCTATGCCTATCCCAGCCTGTCTTAAAGCTGCCCACTGTCTTCAATGAGATTACCTCTTCTGGCAGTGCATTCCAAGTGCCCACCACCCTGTCTGTGAAGAAGTGCTTCCTGACCTCCCTCCTAAATCTCACACCCACCAGCTTAAGACTGTGCCCCCTAGTGTTATGGTTGCCATTCAGCTTAAAGATACTCTGCTTATCAACCTTATTTATCCCTTTCAGGTACTTGAAGGTCCCAATCATGTTCTCTCTCTCTCTCTCTCTCTCTCGCTCTCTCTCTCTCCTGTCTTCCAGGGAAAACATGTTCAGTGCCCTCATCCTCTCCTCGTATGCCTTACCCTGCTGACTCACTATCATCTTTGTAGCCCTCCTCTGGACCTTCTCCAGCAGGTTAATGTCCTTTTTGAGGTGTGGGCACCAGTACTGAACTCCATACTCCTAGATGCTGCCTTACAAGTGACCTGTACAAGGGCAGTATAACCTCCTCTCTCCTACTGTTGATCCCCCCAGATATGCATCCCAGCATCTTGTTTGCCTTTGCTGCTGCTTTCTTGCACTGCGTGGAGTGCTTCAGTTCACTAGTGATCCTCACTCCCAGGTCCTTCTCCTCCTACTCCTCCTCCTCTGATGCAGATACTTGGACTCCACACAGGTAGTACTCTGTCCTGGGATTCTTGGCTCCAATATGCATAACTTTTTATTTTCTGGCATTGAAGCCAAGCTGCCAGATCCTGGACCACCTCCCCAGCTTTTCCAGATCTTCCTGTAGGTCCTGTATGTCTTCAGCTGTGTCCGCTCTCCCACAGAGCTTGGTGTCATCCGCGAATAGGCACATTTTGCCCTCAATGCCATCCCCAGTGTCATTGATGAAGACATTGAACAACACCGGCCCCCAGCACAGAGCCCCGTGGGACCCCACTGGTTACCTGTCTGGTACCAGATAACTCTGCCCCCACAACCACCCTCTGGGTTCTGTTCCTCAGCCAGTTTTCCACCCATCTGGCCATCTTTTCCCCAATCCCAAGATCCACCAACTTCCTGATCAACCTTTACTGGGGCACAGAGTCAAAAGCGTTGCTAAAATTAAGACAGAGGATGTCTACTGCTTGACCCATCTACTGTCTTAGTGAGAATCAAAAAAGTCAATCAGATTCGTTTGACACGATCTCCCCCTCATGAAATCAAATCAAATCAACTTTATTTTTATAGCGCCATTCAAAGCCAAGGCGCTGTACATAAAACGTATACATAATGATAACATTTTTTTTTTATTAAAACAGCATTAAAATATAACAGTCATAACTAAATAAATGCTAAACTAAATAAATATGTCTTCAACATGAACACATGCTGCCTCGCATCCTGGAGACCATGCTCCTCTAGATAATCTACTAACCTTTCCTTTAGTATGGTCTCCATGAGCTTGCCCACAATGGAGATCAGACTGACTGGTCTGTAATTCCCTGGGTCATCCTTCGGACTGCTTTTGTGGAGGGGCACTACATGTGCTGTTCTCCAGTCCTGCGGTACCACACCTGATTCTAGTGAACTATTAAATAGGTCTGCCAGTGGCCCAACTTTACTAAGTTCTTACGTAACTGTACTTTTCCTTTTCAGAGTTCTTAAGGGCTCCCTCTCTGAGAGTACCTCCTCCCTTTTCTCACTGCCATTCCAACCCTGCTCCCCCAGACATCAAGCACACTATTCCTTCACAATCCCACTCTGCCGCACCTCGCTGGGTCAGTGCTCACTCACCTACAATGGCCCAAAACTCTTCAACTCTCTCACCCTTTCTCTTACCCACTGCACATCTGTCAACACATTCAAAAGCAGTCTTACTGAATTTCTTCTCAACAATTTCCTATGCAGCTGCTTGTAACTCTCTCCCTCTGTACAAAATTGTAATTCCTATCTGCTAATATATTTCTTATTGTAAATTGTACAGCGTCATCATGCTCTCTTATTTGCTGTAAAAATGCTGTTTTGTGTTCTCTAACATGCTGTAAAAATGTTGTATTGTGGTGTCACACTGGGTGCTTGTAAAAACAGGCAGAATTGCTCACATGCCTTTCCAGTATAAAGATAAATAAAATAAATTAACCTGAGGAACAAAGGCCGAGACTCTTATGTGCCACTAATTAGGCATCTCCACGCCACACTACAAACATCCAGAAGCTGCTGAAATGTGTCAGTAAATAAAATTTGGCAATCCTGCTTTGTCACAATTATGGGATTAAAACTGTAAAATAAAATAGAGACACTGTATCACAACAAACAGGCAACAAAATGCATGGGGATCAAACTAATTTATGGAAAATTTGTATTGCTGTATTCGGTCGATCAGGAATGATTACCCCTACCACGTCTTGTTTTTTTAATGTAACTTGAGTTGTGCAAAAGCTAAAATAACACAAACACAAAAACAAAGGCTAAAATAACACAAACTTTGTTTCAATTTCTAAACTCCTACCAGATGTAACAGAGCTAAGAATTAAGAGCTTAAAAATAGGGGCTCCGACTTTTATGTTTTGTTCTACCAGAAACTGTTATTCTAGGGACATGGATATAGTTCACTATCCACACATTGGCAGTTTCACTGGAAGTGCTGATTCATCAGAATGTCTTCAAGCTAAGCTTCTCCCACCACCCAAATGGTATATCCTCTGGCTCCGCCCTGTGACATCAGCCTTTCCATTCCGTTGGAAGAGTTCGCTTTTCCTTCACAGCTCTACATGTTTCATGGTTCATAATTCTGATTCGGGGCCAGCAGGGCAGATCCTATGAGGTATGCCTCAAGGCACTAAATATGTACTTGCTGGAGACCAGAAGGGAGAGGGGAGATACGATAAGAGACCTTTAAGTTCCTTAAAGGAATTAACAGAGTGAACTGTGGGTAACTGTTTAGCCTGAATACCAATTTGCGGTCACGTGGACATGAATGGAAATTAACAGGAGGTAGGTTCATGAGGGATGTGAGGAAGTACTAATTTACAGAAAGGATGGTGGAACCTTGGAACAGTCTGTTGGCTGAAGTGGTGGGTGCGAAAATGGGATTCAAGCAGGGCTGGGACATAATGAAGGAAATAGTGGTTACCGGGGGCAACATGACCAAGGAGGAGAATAGAGAGAGAGGACGGGGTGGGTTAGTACCCTGGAGGAACAGTAAGCTCTAGGGATTATAGGGAGCTTGGGCAGACTGGATGAACCGCTGGTCTTTTTCTGCCATTATTGTTTATGTTTCTATGTTGTAGGCTACTAAGTTCGCCGTTGACAATTTCTAGCTTTTCTAAGCTTTTTTTCTATATTTTCTATTCCGCGGTTCAGCTCTAGCCTCATCAATGGAAGACTGACCACAAGGAAGTGAAGCCTACTCTTGGCGTCAAATCCTACATCATGTGCTGCCAGAAAATGTTTTGGTTGGAACCACGTATGTCTTGCCTCTACTGTTTGAGGACTCTACACCATGTTTAGGGCTGTGACCTGTGCCAGATGATGCTTCCTTCCTCTCTGGAGGATCACGCAACTTGGCTTCTTCTTAGCTGGCTAGCTAATCAGGACCTAAAACTTTGGTCAGAGGACTGCAAGAAGACCTCCACAGCAGTGGGGTCTGTGGCCCAGTGTGTGGTCGGCCTCAGTGCTGCTCCTGACTGGGGCCAACATTGGAACGTCCTTCACTGGTGAATTCTGGGAAGTGTCAGGCCCTCGAGGCCTTCAGGGAGCGCCCTGTTTGCCATGGTAAGAAACACAAGCAGCACTGGCACTGGTTGTGGAACCAGGAGAGAGCACGGTCCTCTCGCTCCCTCAACCGCTCGACTTGGGCTAAGCATTCTGTGGCAGAGGGCCAGGTTGCAAGCTACATGGTGCTTATCTCCAAGACCTAATTTTTCCCAGTCCTCACCGAGGAGAACATGCACAGGTGGTGTCTCCCACTAGCTCCACTCAGGAACAGCCTCCACTGGCAGTTGTTCCACCAAAGCCAGTGCATGTGGTCTATAATGCATCACCAGTGGCTTCTCCTCTTCGTTGACGGTTGAGGTGCCACATGCTCTCGCTGTTGCCCAACTGAAAGGCATCACTGTCAATGTTCCTCAACCTCCTTGTCCTTGGGTGAGGATAGGCTCCACCATCAGATGTGGCAGCACTACGAGAAGCTCATCTGGCAGCAGTGGGCCATTGCAGGGTGGGGTAGGGCTCTACATCTGACACCTGTGTTTGAGTGGCAGGCTCTGGTTATGCCCACACCAGTCCATCCTCAACAGATGTCCCTTGCACCTGTCTCACCACCTTTGCGGGTGGAGCCGCCTTCACCACAGCCATTGGTGGGAGCTCCGATGAAGGACTTGCATGCTGCGGACAGCTTGCTAGGCTGGCTGTTGGTGGAAATCACCCAGTCGGGTGACTCTGTGGTGGTCCATGGCGGGAAATGGTTGAGGGCCTTTTTTGAGGAGCCCTTGGATGGCTCATCCATGCTGTTGTCAAGGATGCATTCCTTCACCCGTGTGTCGATTGAGGAACTGTCTACCAACCATTGGCTGGTGTCATTCAGGGTGCTACTCAGACTCATTTCGGAGTTGCTATCTATCCCTCTTGAGCCTATTCAGAAAAGGCCAAGTACCCTTTCACAGGCATCCTCTATGGGGTCGAATCCCTGGGAGTTGCCTTTCCCATGGCTGAGGCCATATTGGGACAGGATCCTGCTCGCACCCTCCACCCACAAGTATACGCTCTCTACTGGGTCCCTTTCCAGGTTCTTGGATCATCCCTTGGCCGATGATCTGGTCTTGGACTCTGCTTTGTCATAGAGGCAGAGGTCAGGAAGCTTAGGCAGACTGGGGCTGTTACAAAATTTGCAAGTAGCATTTTATTATCAATAACAATAAAACAAAAAAAATTGTACAGGAAGGGTCTTAATACAGGCAGTTCAAGCAAAGTCCTACATCTGAGAGAATCTCTGAATTGAAGTCTGGAAAACCAGAACATTGCTTTCTTTTTTAAGCTGTCTTTACCTAGCAGTGTTTTTTTGTTTTTTTTTTAACTCTGCATCCTGTCCTTATTAAACTGCATCTCCTGTTTTCACACAGTGTAACAGGGTTTTCTCAGTTTCTTCCATGACCAGCCTGTAAAGTCCATCTAGTCTGGACAGGTGTAACAAGTAAGCATTAATCCCCGACAGAGGAGGGCTTTACTAGGGGATTAATGCCCAGTTGGGGGGCGGCCCCGTGCTTCCAACCACCAACCGGGCATTAATCCCCTAGTGGATGGGATTAATTCACTTGTAACATGGCAAGCGCAAGGGAAATATTGTGCCAGTACTGTTTCACTTGAAAGTACAAAACAGTTCCCGAAAACACTAATCCTACTTGCAAAACTATGCTGCATTTCCTTGGTTTTTACACAGTATGAAGATCTAACAACGTGCGTGTTCACATACGACGCTAAACATTAATTTATGTAGTGTCTGCTATTTTTGAACACAACATCAAGAGAAGATTACTGTCTCAAACACACAACAACCTTAACATTTTGTGATTCCTACTGACAGTCTTCATGCTTTGTCCTTTGAGGTTATATCCCCGATGATGCTTTGTGAGAGAATTGTACAAATAGAATGACACTAAGAAATATAGACACACTGATTTGTGCTGCTTTTTCTGTCTCTCTTGATGGGAACAGTGATCGCTGCAGTGTGGATATTCTGTGCGGGGCTGCATCCACTGACCTTTTGCATACATAGAGCACTGTACAGTATGTTGTGTTCTGCCTTGATCACTACATACAATATATTTCAGTTAGTGGTGCACTTAGAGAGGTCGTGTAATCTCCGAGATCCCCCGAGCTGGTAGGTGGCTCCTTAGGATACCGAAGAGCATTCTATTTCTCTTCGACCATCAGCTTCATCTACAGGCATGGACAGAGGCCGGCACAAACAAAGGTGGGAACACAGAGTGATTATTTTACTTGTTCTGTCTGTGTATTTTGCACGGTCCCGATACCAAGCGGACATTACTGCTGGATTAATTCCCGCTTCCTTTTGATCGCCTGCTGCCTTTCAGTGTATCAGGATTCTGGTATTTGGCTGTCATTAGCAGTGTCAGTGGCTCAGTAGGTAGCACACTCTCCTCTGAGGCCGGGAGATCAGAGGGCTGTGGGTTCAGCTCCCACATCTGGCACTTGGGTTAATATCACAGTATTGAGGTGCTGTCTTTCTGATGAGATGTTAAACCGAGGTCCTATCTGCCTGAATTGGTGGTAGGTTAGGTGGATGTTAAAGATCCCATGGCACTTATTGAAAAGAGTAGCGGAATTTTTATTGAAAAAGAGGACTCCAGTTCTGAAAAAAGAACCATACAACAACAAAAACATAGCAGATACATACAGAAGAAATAAATTAAACAGTCAACACCCAGTGTTCACAATTAACCCACAAAGATTTGCCCTGTTAGACCCAGAAGCTTAAAGTCATGATCATGAATTTTCTGCCATGTACATGTCACATTATAAAAAAATTCATCAAACAAAACAATTCTTTGTTGTGTACCCCATAATCATCTTGATTGCCAAATATAAAATCGGAGGATGAAAAAGACCAATAATAAGGTATCATTATTATACATAGACCAAGGCCCATCATGTGCTCCATAAAGCAATGTACAATAAGTAAGAGAAGTAAATAGAGGTTATTTCCATTTGGAAGCTAAATAAACCCAAAAGGATTTAACATAAGGACACCCCAAACAAAGGTGCTCTTGTGTTTCCAAAACTGTGATACAAGATGTCCTAGAACAATATCTATCACTAACTTGTTTATGTTTATGATTAGTACCAACAGGTAATCTACCTTAAGAACTCGACCAAGCACTATCCCAAACAAAATCTGGCAATCGTTTATTAGATAAACACTTAAGAACCATAGCCAAGGAGTCCTGAGGACAGTCCGGAAAATGTACAGCATCCGGAAATTCTGTAAAAACAACAAGATGGTACAACCATTTCCAATCCATAGTCTCCAAATGAGAAACTGAAATACCCCATTTCAATAATTGTTTAAATATTTCCAGACCAAACTTAGGAAAAAAAGGAAGCTTCGAAAAAGGATCTGATTTACCCATTTTCCAAAGTGGTAATCCCTTGGAGAACCAAGCCCTTACATAAGGATGCCAAGGCTTCACTCCAGGCCGTAAGAGAGGACTCAAATTGTAAGATACAAAAAGACAAAGAAAAAAGGCCACCGGATGCACCATTGCCACACCACCTTCCCGAATACTCCTGTAAGTATACCCACGTTTAATGGGGTTCAACCTACTCCCTCAAAATGCCTGGAAAAAAACACTAAATAAGGAAGTAAACAAAGAGACGGGGAGGAAACACATAACTGACACACAAAAAAATAGGAACCAACAAAGATTTAATCAATAAAACACGTTTACATTTAGTAATTTGCCTCCCTTTCCATCTAGCCACAAACTACATAGCCTTATCAAGCCTCTTAGACCAATTAGCATGGGCCATGTCACTAGAACCAAATTCAACCCCCAAAACAACGAGAGGAGCTGTACTGATCGGAATACCTGAAACACAACCCAACTCGGGCATTGGGGTATCCCCTAAATGGACACCTCTGCTCTTGGCATAATTGATCTTGGAACCAGACCAGCGAGAAAATAAGGATAGAACGTCATGCACAAATGGCCCTTCCTTATCATCAGATAGACAAAGAACCAAATCATCTGCATATGCCAAGATTTTCACAGGTGAACATCAAGGTTAATACGTAAGCCAGCCAGATTAACATTTTGTACTACCATTCTAAGTAAAATATCAATAGAAAAAACGTATGAAAGAGGGCTCAAGGGAGAACCTTGATGCACACCACGCTGTACCCTGATTGGGTTACCAATCCAGCCATTAACATTGGGAAAAAGTAGTGCCGAGCTATACATAGTGCAAATCCAGCCCACAAAGGCATCTGGTATACCATAAGCCGCCAAGACGGAAAATAAAAAATCATGTGATACCTGATCAAAGGCTTTTTCCTGGTCCAAACTTAAAACATAACCACATAACCTGCTATGCTGTGCAACAGTAAATAACTCCCGCAATATCAATAAATTGTCATATTGAGTCCGACCAGAAATAGAACATGTTTGGTGCAGACAAATTAAACCCTCAGCCACCATAGAAAGTCTATTGAGTAAAACCTTACTTAACACCTTTAAGTCTGTATTCAATAAACTAAGCGTTCTCTAATTTCGTAAATCTTCTTTCGGACCCTTTTTATATAATAAAAGCACTAGAGCATGATTCATGGAGGACGCCAATGCGGAATTAGACAGCATATCATTAAGAACATTTAACAAAAACAGGAATCAGATCATCCTTAAACGATTGATAAAAAGCAGCACCTAAACCATGAGTACCAGGAGCAGAGTCCGGATTTAAAGAGGAGATAGCAACATTGACTTCATCAGCTTTAATCAGTGCTAATAATTGCTGCCTACTAAAATCCGACACCTGAGGCAAATGCAAAGTATCAAAATTCAAAGCTGTGGAGTCAGTATTAATGTCTGCTCGATAAAGTGAATCCAAATATTGTTCAACTACACAAACCAAGTTCTCTGGGGAAGTAACCAGATCATCATCCATGGATTTTAAACAGGTAACTATACGACTACTCATCCGATCCTTACAATCCTGAAAAGGATCCAAGGAACCTTTATGCATTTTCAAACTGTAATGATGCTCATGCTCCAAGGATTTAGACCTATCATATTGATATGACATTTGCTTTTTAACATGATGTATCTGAACACTATAATCACGCTTCTCAGTTTCAGTCAAAGAAATTAACTGCTGCAACTGATCCCGAAGACGAAGGTATTCAAAGTAATGGGAGGTAGCAAGGGTACGAGAACGGGCCTGAAAAAAGGCTTTCCAGTCGTGCTTGGTGTCCTCCCACCAGAATGCCAAATCATCATGCATATCAATAACCGAAAGCCGAGCTGCCCACTCCCTTTTCCAGGCTCTACGAATAGCAACATCGGACAACAAAGTATTAAGGCGCCAGAGATTTTTTTAACATCTGGGTACAGTGCCCCAAGCAAGGCAGACAGTAAGGGATCTATGGTCAGTAAATTCCCAAGCATGCAAAACAGCTGAGGACACATGAAAAACAGCAGAAAGAAAAACAAAATCAACACGAGTAGACAAAGATGCCTTAAAAAAAGTATTACCACCAGAGGAATGAACATGTCGATAAGCATCCATTAGCTGAGCAGTGTGGAGTACATTGAGGAGCTTATTTGAGTCACAAAACAATTTCAAAGTTTTCAAACCCCCTATCTGAGGTACTCAGAACACAATTAAAATCACCCACCCAAACAACAAGTCGAGAAGTGTGAAGATAAGGTTGAATATCAGACAACAACGCCACTCGCTGAGCCTTGGTCTGAGGGGCATAAACAGTAATCAATCTAAATCTGTCACCCCGAAAATTAATGTCTAACAATAAAGCTCTACCAGGGTAAATGTCAGCCACTCTGGAAACTTGTAATTCTGAATTATACAGTGGCAAGGAAGAATCTTGGACTGTGATTGGTCAGTTTGGGGCTGGACCCATGGCGTTATCCCAGCACGTCGCCACAGGTCTAGTCTCAGCCTCACTGTGAACCTGGAGATGAGCTTGAGCATCTTGAACATGATTGTTTCATCTGCTCTTAAAAAAACAAGAAATATTTTTCCACACAAAAACATCTTTAAAATTATTTTTTTTATTGTGTATAACAACGAGCCATTGTATAATAGGAATAATGCACTCCAGGGTGTGTGTCATTTGGATAACGCCACGCCTGGGGCATTGGACGCACTCGGCCTGCGGCCTCATGCCCAACCCCCCCCAAGGCGTGGCATTATCCCAGCACAACACACACCCTGTCATGCATTATTCCTTTATTAGCAAACAAGATCCCAACCCCATCACACGTCCATTCCCCAATAGACCAAAAGGTAGCGCCCTTAGACCATAGGTTAGTAGCAAGTTTAACATCAAGAGATGTTTTCAACCTAGTATCCTGAATGCAAAAGATATCAACCGGACGTTGTTGTAAAAGGGTCAAGGTAGTCACCATCTTCTTATGACTCTTAATGCTATTAACATTAAGAGTGGAAATAGTCAGGGATGCCATAAAATGAGGGGAAAAAGAAAACAAACAAAAAGGAAAAATCATCAAGGAGCCTTAACCACCCTCTGACGTCTGGACCTCCTTAAGCTAGATTCCACAGGCCGAACTTCACTATCCTCACCTTCAGAAGTAAAGTCAGTGACAGTGGAAGCTCTAGAGGAGTGGTCAGAATCGTTACCATCAGACTCATCTCCAGGTGTTAAAACCGAAAACTGATTGCCAGTTTTCCAGGTATCTAAGGGCTCACAACAGGAAGAAGCCAAAGGTGAAGATTTCGATAGAATGGCCTTACCAGATCTGTTACGCTTCTTGGCAGTAACCTTCTTAAAGGCTGCTGAGAGAGTCTTGGGGCAGGTGGCATGTCAACAACACCAGAATCCTCCTGAGCGGAAAGGACAGAAGCAGATGGATCTGGAGTTGTAAACGGGACAGAAGTGGATGGTACAGGAGAACTAGAAGGAGCAGTAGGAGCCACAAAGGGAACAGCTCGGTCCTGGTCACTAGGCTCAGGAGGAGCCATATCGGGTACAAGGCCCTGTACCACAAGGGAAGTCTCCGAAGGGAGAAATGGAGGGGATTGAGGGTCAACTCCAGCAGGGGCAATTGCCTTAGGAGCTTGAATATGTTGGGTAATATTAATCAAACCTTCGTGGGAAGGACAATCATCCCTGTTATGGGACGCCCAAGGACATTTAGCATAACCATGCCCAGTCTGTTCACATAAATTACACTTAAATAAATTAAGACAATTAGTAGCCAAATGACCAAATTCAAAACAATGCGTACACCTAGGGGTATCACAAGCCATATTAAGGTGCGTCCTAGACCCATACTTAAAGCAAGTTTTAGGCTGACCGTAGTAAAATAAACTACCCCTATCCTTCCCCAGAAAAAAACTATTGGGAAGATGATCAGGCCCATTATTTGTGGAAAAAAGTTTCACCCTCAGATTCAATCCACCATTCCAGATCTGCTCACTATCAAGAATAGGAGCAGGTTTATCCAACACATCACACCCTTTTCTCAGCCAAAAAAGAATATCTTCAATATGCACACCCTCATTATGAAACAGGATAGTAATTAACTTAACAGCAGCCTTAGTCAAAGGAACCGCTAAAAACGGTACCCATAAAGGAGTATTTTTAACCTTATTATAGAGAGTCCAAAATTTCTCTAGATTAGAGATTTAAAGCTGATGTCAAAATTAGAGCTGCCAATATGTATCGGTGCATAAATTTCAGAGGAGACAAAATGCAGGGAACCCTTAAGTAAACGCCTAGCAATGTACAGTCTTTCAGGCTGTTCTTCCAAGCCCCCTTTATAGATCAGATGAACAGCGTTTTTCTGAGGGGCAGGTTCACCCTTGTTAGAAAAAGAGTCAGACAACTTAAACTGAGGATTAAACCACACAGACAGCTTAGGGGCAGGAGCAATAGAAGCCGTAGGGTTCTGGCGAGAAGTGTCTGTGGCAGTAGAACCGGTTAAGTCCAAAGCACCATCCTGCAAATCCAGCACGGACGTTCCCTCGAGATCCATAAGATTCGAAACTTCAATCCTAGATTCAGGAAGTACAGGGGTAACAGAGGTTGAAGGCTTAGGGGATGTAGCAGGGACTGTACGAGCGCCATGATGATAGCGCTGCACAGCAGCATCATTGGGATCCGGGAGCCACATCCCGTCTGATTGCTGAAGCCACCCAGCCCCAGAAATAGCGTGTTCAGGGGACCAACTTGCCTTAGGAGGGAGGGATAACACCCGAAACAGACCCACCAGCAGCTTCGGACCCCACAGACAAAGAAACAGCAGCAGCGTTACGTACAACAGTCACACCATGCAGTTCCGGACATCCCAGGGCGGGAGAACGACAACATACCTCAGGCAGGACTGGCCCCTTAGGCAACAGGACTGAGCCATGCACACCAAGATGTTCGGGCAGCGACGGGGAGACAGTCACACTCCGACCGGGACAAGTGGCACCAGCCAGCGGCTTTAGGCATGCATCGACAAGATGCTTACTATTGCCAGCCGCCAAAGAAGGAGATGGGTCAAGAACTAAACAGGGCTCCGAAACAGTACAGACGTCACTAGGGAGCGACGCAGCAGAACGGGAGGCAGGGGAAGAAGCAGGTACGGGAAGTAAGCGCAATGCAGCTATTTCAGTTAACAAAACAGATTTCTGACGCATGCAGCGCTCCTCCTCTTCTAATAATAAAGCCAAAGTACGTTCCTTGTCAGCAAGGTCAGTAGAAATACCGGTATCAGAAACACCATCCGTAGTAAGGGAAGCAACATCACGTACATCCTCTAGAGCCACATCAAAGAAATCCTCAGGCATATCAGAAATAGAAAAATCCTCCTCAGAAACAGCAGCCTCTCGAGTAGCAGGTATAGAGGAGGAGGCCGGCTCCTCTGTATCACCAACGTCCATCTCCCTCGAAGTTGGCTCAGAAGTGGCCATCTCCTACAGACAGCCACAGAGTCCCCCTTCTGGAGAGTAGGGGAATTTCCCCGGTGTCCTGGCCAAAATTTCCGTCATTCACTAAAAATACCACCAACAGCTTAATCTGGTTCAAGGTCAGTTGGCATTCGTCTGTATCCCACTCCCCTGGGTCGTGCCTGAAAATAGGCAGAATTTGTCTAGTGCACTTACCCAGTCAACAAAACCTAAATAAATAAATTGCCATATTACAAAATAGAACATTCTGGCCCAGGGATACTCCAGTATTCCTAATTCTTCTGCAGTGTGCCTTTAAGGTCAGAATGCCCAGAGATGGAATGCTATGCAAATGATGGAATCATTAGCATGAGCCACTTTTTCAAATGCTGCCACCTATCAACTCTCTACATTCTAACCCTCAGATTTCTCTCTCCGCCTGTCAAGACCAGACACCTGGAGATTTCCTCCTCAACATCTAGTCTCAGAAGCCTTAAATACTTAAGTATTTTTGTTTATTTTCAATTGCTGCCGCTTATCAGTGTTTTTAAATAACCGTTCGCGTATTTAGTTAGTTTTGTATTGTTTTCTCGGTTCCTCTCGGTTCGGAATAACCGCTGAGGAACCAAGGTATTTTAGGTTAATTTTAGTGTGTTTTCCCTTCATTCGGGTATATTTTGAGTGTTTTATTTTAGTTTTTTAGAACCGATTACTCCGGTTTTGAACCGCTAATCTCGGTTCAACTTTTATCGGTTCCCGGTCCCGCTCGGTTTCTCCGATCGGTTCCTGAACTGTCCGCAACCAATAAAAAGTGTTTACATTTTAGTTTTGAAGGGTTTTACTATTGAGGTTGCAGTTTTTCTCCATTATGTCAGAAAAACCTAAAAAGAGAACCAGTGAACCCGGTTTTAAAAACTGTTCTGAGTGTGGTGAAGTCTTTGCCAAAGCAGGTAAACACTTTGTTTGTGTTTTTCTGCTTGGGTTTTGACCATTTAAAGACTGACTGTGCTATCTGTAAATCTTTCCCAGACAAGACTTTAGAAAAATGTCTGGACAGACTTAGCAGAATATTTAAGGGTCCCTCTGGCTCTGATCAGCCAAAACCCTCAGGGTCTGTGGGTGACACCACAATTTCTGCTACTTCTACCCCTGACACGGGTAAAAAGAGACCCTCTGAACTGGCTAGCTCTCCGGTTAAAAAACAGAAAAAGACAAAACACACCGAACCCCCTGTGGAAAAGGGGACTTCTGTGGTGCCTGCCACTGTGTCTTCTCCTGCTGAGAATGCACAAGCAATAAAAATGATGCAAACCTTGCAGGGTCTGCTGCCTGTGGTATCACAGTCTCCAGTCCAGACTTCTGCACCCTCCAACCCACTCTGTTTTCCTGAATAGCGTGAGGGAGAGGAGGAGGAGGAGGAAGAAGAAGAAGGTGAGCCTATAGAGCCTGAGGTCTCCCCTGAACAGGAGTTTGGCTCTCCTCCCAGGACCACTGAGGATTATTCTTCCCATTTTTCCTTCATTAGGAAAATTACTGATGCCTTAGACATCCCTACCACTGAAGCTGTAGAGGATGAGGAGGAGGCTAAATATATGGACATGATGGGACTGACTCCTACTAAAAAGCTTTCACTTCCCATCAGTAAATGCTTCAAAAGGGATATTTTCAAATTCCTCCATGCTCCTCGGTCTGTCCCTCCCTTGGACAAGAGTGTGGACAAAAAGTATCAGCTTGACAGAGCAGGGGCTGAATTTTTATTTTCACACCCTGACCACCAGGGGGTGGTGCAAGCTTCAGCTTGTGATAAGGCTAAAGTGCCCCTGGCTTCTCACCCTACAGAGACGGACTCAAGGAAAATTGAAAGCATGGCCAAGAAAGGTCATCTGTCTGGCCATTAGGCAAGCAAATTATCAGGCCTATGCAGCACAGTACCAGAAGGCTCTTTGGCAGTCTGTCCTCGACATGGCTGAAAAAGCATCTCCTCCGCTTTCGGCAGACCTAGCTGAAATAGCTAGGTTTCGCCTGGAAGCTGCCAAATACCAGTTTCAGATGGCAGCAGACAGCAGTGAGACTGCTGCAAAGTGGATGGCAAATACCATCGCACAGGGAAGGTTTGCTTGGGTAAGAGCCACAAACCTAACACAGTACACCCAGAACAAGACTCTGGATTTTCCTATGGAGTGCACTTCTCTATTTGGCAGCCATACAGCGGCTTATATGAAGAAGGTGGATGAGTATAAGGCCACCTTCCATAGTAATTCTACAAAAGAAAGACCCTCCACTTCCTCTAGACCATTCTGTAGAGGAGGTAGGGGCAGACAGTTTCATATCAGGCCTTTTTACCAGGCCATGGTACTCCCTCAAGCACCCCAATACCCACAGCAAGGGTACTTTAGGGGTAGGGGCAGAAGCGGTGCCAGGCGTGGTACCCAGTCTCAGCCCCAGGCTAAACAGGATCCCTGACTCCTTTGTTTAGGCTGCCTTTCCTTTATCAGTAGGGGGCAGGTTGACTCATTTTATCCACAACTGGGAAACCATCACCACAGACAAGTGGGTTCTGGAGCTAGTGGGTCATGGCCTGTCCCTAAACTTCAAGTCCTCCCCTGTTCAAAGAAACAGAGCTTTCAAACCAGCTTCCTACCTAGAAAACAGAAGGCTGGAAGAGGAGGTGAAACACCTTCTTTCGCTAAAGGCAGTGGAACCAGTGCCACTGCATCAGAGGGGAAAAGGACTTTACTCAAGGTACTTTCTTACACCAAAGAAAAATGGAGAGCTGCGGCCTATCTTGGATCTCAGGGTCCTCAACAAATTCCTAACAAAACCAAACTTTAAAATGGTAACTTTGTCTCTGATTCTGCCAGCAATCTGAAAAGGGGATTGGTTGGCATCACTGGACCTAAAATATGCCTATTTCCACATTCCCATAAGGGAGTCTCACAGAAAGCTTCTCAGGTTCAGACTCCAATCAGGACACTATCAGTTCTCAGCTCTTCCTTTCGGTCTAACTTCAACACCAAGGGTGTTCACAAAGTGTCTGGCTGTGGTAGTGGCACACTTAAGAAGACAAGGTGTCTCAGTATTCCCATACTTAGACGACTGGTTAGTGGTGGGGGACTCACCACAACAGTTAACAGAGCACCTCCAACTCACTCAGCAGTTGCTGGAGTCTCTGGGGTTCATTTTAAACTTGGAAAAATCAGTTCTGATTCCTTCTCAAATTCTGCAGTTCATAGGAGCAGAATTGAATGCCAAGGTGGGCAGAGCATTCCTGCCCAGAGACAGGGTAAAAAGCATCCTGCAGTTGGCAGCCTCTTTCAGGCTCAGTGTCCCAAGGCCAGCAAGGCAGTTTCTTTAACTCCTGGGTCACATGGCAGCTGCAACAGGTACAGTGCTGGGATCCAGGTTTCAGATGAAGGACATCCAATTTCATTTAAGAACTCATTGGTGCCAACGGAAGGATTCCCTGTCAAAGCTTGTCCCTGTAACGAAAACATTTATTCAAGCTCTTCAATGGTGGAAAGAGGAAACCAACCTCAGAGAAGGGGTTCCTTTCCAAAAGGAGCTTCCTTCAGTGATCCTCACAACAGATGCATTCCTCCTGGGCTGGGGGGCTCATCTAGCAGAGCACACTACCCAGGGCACTTGGTCAAGTGCAGAAGCTCTTCTACACATAAAACTGTTTGAGCTCAGAGCAGTGTTTCTGGCAATGCACACTTTCAAACCACTGATGCAGGGAAAGGTTGTGCAAGTCAGGACAGACAACACTACCACTATGTACTACAGAAGCAAACAAGGGGGAACAAGATCAAGCCTCCTTTGCATGGAGGCTATGAAAATCTGCACCCTGGCTTACTCATTGGGATCCTTACTACAGGCCATTCATCTGCCAGGCAAAGACAGTGTTCTGGCAGATACTGAGTCGAATCAGCCAGGACCATCACGAATGGTCCTTGAACAGGCAAGTGGTACAGACCCTATTCAGGAGGTGGGGCACCCCAGAAATAGATCTATTTGCCTCTCATCAGAGCCACCACTTTCCTGAGTTCTGTTGCAGACCTCCAGTAGTGGGCACAATTCCTCTAGACTCCCTTGTCCTGGATTGGTCAGGGAAATTCCTGTATGCATTTCCTTCATTTCCCCTGGTATACAGAGTGCTGTTGAAACTAAGATCTCAACCAGCAACAATGATCCTCATAGCCCCAGACTGGACCAGGCAGCCATGGTACTCCCTGTTGCTGTCCATGTCAGTGGAACAACCAATACACCTTCCCAGGAGGCACAATCTTCTGACCTCCAATCAGGGCAAACTCCTGTATCCGAACCTCAGGTCGCTCAGGCTCAAAGCTTGGCTCTTGAGGACCTAGAGTATGCCAGTTTACATCTCTCTGAGTCAGTTATGTATGTTTTAAGAGGATATAGAAAATCCTCTACTAAGAAAACCTATGCTGCAAAATGGAAGAGGTTTTCCATTTGGTGCTCTTAACAGGAGTATGGTGCCAACCCAGGTAGGAGTGCCAGGGTTGCTGGACTATCTAGTCTATCTACACTCCTTAGGTTTACAGCCTGCTACACTGAAAGTTCATTTAGTTTCAGTTTCTGCCTATGCTCCGGCAGGTAAGCCTGTTTCCTTAGCATCAACCCCAATTTTTAAAAAGTTTTTCAAAGGCCTCTCACATCTGTACCCACCGGTAAGAGAACCAGTGCCAGCTTGGGACCTTAATATTTGCATTGCTCAGCTCATGGCTCCCCCTTTTGAGCCTATGTTTTCAGCACCTTTGAAGTATGTCACTTGGAAAACAGTGTTTCTAGTGTCCATCACTTCGGCTAGAAGAATTAGTGAGCTTCAGACCTTATGTATTGAAAAGGACTACATTGTTTTCCACAGGGATAAGGTAGTCCTTCAAACAAATAAGAAATTCCTTCCCAAAGTGGTTTCAGGCTTCCATTTGAACCAGTCCATTACTTTGCCAGTGTTTTTCACTGACCACTCTTCTATTGGTGAGCGTAGGCTACATAGCCTGGATGTCAAGAGAGCTTTCAGCTGCTACGTGACAGCCATTAAGCCCCATAGGCAGGATAGAACACAGCTTTTTCTCACTTATGGGGATGAGGGAAAGGGTAACCCAGCATCTAAAAGGTCCATTTCTTGCTGTATTGTTCAGTGCATCCAATTTGTGTTATTCTAAGGTGGGCAAGGAAGCCCCAGCAGGGCTCAGAGCCCATTCCACAAGGGGTACAGCTGCAACATTGGCAGTTGCAAGGGATGTACCCTTGGTGGATATTTGTGAAGCAGCTACCTGGCGAACAGTACACACATTTGTCAAACATTACAGGTTGCATATGCAGACAAGGGCCGATGCCAGGTTTGGTACAGCTGTCCTGCAGAGCCTGTTTCCAAAATAGGTTCTTCCTGCCTCCTAAGGTACTGCTTTTTAGTCTGCAGAAGAGTTAGGAATATTGGAGTATTCCTGGGGTGAGAAGAAAAAGTTACTTATCATAGTAACCTTGTTTCTTCTCCCAGGGGATACTCCAATATTCCTAACTCTCCCTCCCTTCCTCCTCCCCGTTTTAAGAACCAGTGGCCTCTGTATTCCATGCTGTACCATAGTGTTTGCATGCCACACTTTTACTTTTATTAAAACTTGTTTACCTTTTTCTCCTTTTCAGGTGATTCTGACATAAGGAGTGTATGGGAATTTTTCTTAATGATAAGTTTTACTTTTCATGTTTCCTCAGTTGGAGGTTTTAGGGAGGGGAATTTAAAATTAGAATTTGCTATATTTAAATTTTGGGCCCTGTCTTGCAGGCGTCGACGAAATCTGAGGGTTAGAATGTAGGCAGTTGATAGGTGGCAGCATTTGAAAAAGTGGCTCATGCTAATGATTCCATCATTTGCATAGCATTTCATCTCCGGGCATTCTGACCTTGAAGGCACACTGCAGAAGAGTTAGGAATATTGGAGTATCCCCTGGGAGAAACAAGGTTACTATGGTAAGTAACTTTTTCTTCTGGCCCAAGGCTGATCTTCTGTTGCAATTTTGTAAATGAGCTTGAAAAGGTCAAACTGCATCTCAGAATCAGCCACCTGTGTTCCAGCTTTGTTACCTTTTCTAGTAAATTCAAATAGCTTTCTGCAATTCATTTTAAACAATACATTTGCAAACCAAGGGATCCCAGTTTCCCATAAAGATTCACACTTTTTGTCCACACTGAGAAGGAAGGGGAGAAAGAAAGAAAAAATAAACATCAAGTGAAGGACAGGAGATAGGGGAAATTGGTTCCATGTCATAATAGCAATCGCAATACAGCGATCGCTATATAGCAAATGTATATCACCGAAAAACACGTTGGCAATATATAAACCCAAGCGACCCAACTTCTGGCCCTATAAGTGTTTTAAGCCCCCGCACCCCTGAATTAGGATTGTTAACTCGGGGGTGAGGTCGAGAGGGGCAAACACGAGCGGAAAAAATAGTGAGCCACTAAGCAGCGGCAAAACAATTGCCCCCAGCAGGTCCTGGACCCAGTGCCTGCTGCACCGTAGCCAGCCACCCACACACCACATTACAGGGTTGGCTCGGCTGCAGCAGGATCCCCTACCCATACAAACCCTCCTTCCTATCCCTCCCCTACACCTCCCTATCCCTGCCCTTTTGGATCGCTTTTCTCTCTACATCATCGCTACCCTTTCAGGGTAGCTGATGATGGTAGCACTATAAATGAGTCGCTGTTTTAACAGTTGCTCATTTATAATCGTTATCATCATGGTATACTGGGGAAATTGTGGGACCAGCAGAGTGACAAGTGCCTAGGTGCCACAAGAAAAGTTGGTTGTGCAATCAGACAGGCAAGGACAGACAAGTGATGGAACAGGGCAGGACAGAACAGACCCTTGCTTTTAACTCCCTCTGCATAACAAATGGGATAGGGTCATATTCAAACCTTCATAGGCTTTCTGGGAGAGGCATACCGAGCCAAGGCTCGTTTCCAGCTGTGACCCAAGGGAAACAGAAAAACATAATACAGGACATTAAATGGAACAGAATGCAAAGTGCAAACTTGGAACAAATTAAAGCGCAAGCATGTTGTGCAAATACATGTGAGAGTGGAAAACTGGGAATTCACCAACAAAACAGTACAGAGGCAAGCAATGCGGTGTACCAGGGATCAGTAAAGGACTAGGGGACCCAAAAACCTGAGCTACCTAAAATAAGGGACCAAAAATAACTAGGGGGACCCTCCTACAGGAAACGTGCAGGTGGGTACTTATAATGGACAAAATGGGGTCATACAAATTAGTTAATTATAAGCGACTTGCACTGTATTTTACTGTAATGTGTGGTTTGTACTTACGTGTTTGTTTAGGAAAAATTAGCCACTGTTGCTTAGAATTTACTTGCTGGATCATTAATAAAATGCAGGCCACATAAGGTCTGCCTTAATTTGAAAGCCCCCAGTGCTCTTGTCCTGTGATTAAAAACAAATAACCGTGCGGTAGAAGGAGTGAGTCAGGACTGGAATGGAATGGACTGACTGGGATAAAGGATTTGGGGGGAGGAGGCTACCACAAGGCGAGTTGGATTTGGAGGTAAAGACTTGGAAAATTGCCATATTCTCTGTTTAAATAGAATTGTCGGTTCTTGGTTTGCTTGCTGCAGATCCTTACACCAGTAACTGAGCATGACGGTAGGAATGGTAGTAGGAACACGGTGGCCTCATCTGTGAAACACTGCTCTAGGGGCTGGTGAGGGGCCCCAACAATGCTACATTGGCCATACAGGGGGAAGTACATAGTCACTTATGCAGCTCTTAGGGCAGCATAGCCTCCACCCCTCCACAGACCATACAGACCACAGATTCTGCCTGTGAATGGGACCCATCCCCTCTCCCTGGTCTACCCTGTCCCAGCCAGCCACGTAGCTAGGGATCAGGTGCAGACAAGGCACACAACCAGTTAGAAAGATGCAATGGAATGCCCACAGGCACATATCGTGTGTGAAGGGGGTACTCCACATCTTTTCATGGCCCTCTGCAGTCTGCACTTATGGAAGGGTTGGGAGCCTTTTGTGGATTTTGCTCAAAGGGGCATGGCTCTGTGTGTGGGGCCCAGATTTTTCCGGGGCTTAGGGCCCCTGATAACTGGCCCTGTTTTGAATGGAGGGCCACAACCTCCTGCTTTGAAAAGGGTCTAAGAAAAGTAATGTGGAGGTGGTAGCCTGGGAGCAGAAAGCTCTCTAGCAAAACAAAATGTAAGAAGCAGACATAATTCAGCATATGTTGTGTATACTGTACATACCATTATTTCATACTATGAAGTTTTCATGAAAACAGAATCCCTCAGTGCCACTTGCTCTTGTTCTGCTCTTGCTGCTTGTCTACATGTGATATCTTAATCCTCTCTTGTGACCTCACAACTGGTTGCTGTAGAAAGGATTATCATGTCATGAGCAAAGGACTATGCTGTCACTTGAAGACAAGCAACCAGAGCATATGAAGATATGCCCACTAGTTCCACTGAAATTAAATGTCTGGGGTGGGGGGGGAGCTGCCTTTGATCAATGCTACTGCTTCACTGTCTGAAGCACAGTCAGGTACAGTAACTTGCTCAAGTTCGTGCAGCAAGCCAGTGGGTGTGATGGGATTTGAACCTGGGAACTTCTGGTTTTCAGTTCTGTGCCACCAGACTACATTACCAACCCATTTCATTGCAGGATTACTGGTGAACCACTGGGGGGCGGGGGGGGAGTTGTCCTGTTTGCAATTTACTATGTTTTTGCTCCTCCGTCTGGCTGGGCAGATGTACCGCCTTCTGGCCATGAAGGCTAACGTGGTGCTCAGACAGGGATTTACCCCTTAGCCCCCCCCCCCGGCTTTTCCTTCCTTGTGAAGATGCTGGCTTAAAGACAGCTGTCCAGGTGGAAGTGCACGCCCTGCCACACTCTCCGCAACATTTCCTCCTCCCTTACACCCTGTATACTGCACTACCGCCGTACTCCTACATGTAGTGGTGACAGAGTGAAGTGATGCAGCCCTTCCTTCCTGGAACACTTGATCCTCCTCCCTCTGGCCAACCCGCAGCATCCCAGGCTTGTTTTTTTCTTTTTTTTTTTTTTCCAATTGTTTAACCAGGAGTAGCACACTAAGCTGAAAGCTTGTTTACAGGTGCGACCTGGGAGCACAGGGAAGTTAAGTGACTTGCTCAGGGTCGCACAGTATGCAAGTGGGGTCTGTGGGATTCAAACCCAGGTCTCCAGATTTGCAGCTCAGAGCCTTAAACCATTGCAGTATACCGCCTCCTGAACCCAGTTCGCTGGTGTCATGAGTGGTTGCACTACCACTGTGCCAGCAAGCCAGCTGAGTTTGCCTGTTTGTGTTTATTTAAAACTCACATGTTCTGTTTTGCTTCTCCCACGAAAATGTGTCTAAGTGTGCTGAAAACGAGGGAGCTTCTCACTCCCACCTGCGGTTTCTTTGCGTCCAGTGCTGAGTGATGTTCTGCACATTTTCTTTTGCAGAGAAGCTCACAAGTGCAGCAAAAGAGGTGCTCTCTTCTCAGATCAGTCCACACCACTCACCCAGCAATGTCCAGAGCTCACGGCGTGGCAGCATCAGCAGTATGAGCAGTGTGAGCTCTGTCCTAGAGGAGAAGGAAGACGACCGTATCCGCTGCTGTCAGCACTGCATGAGCATCTTGCTCAAACGGGAGCAGCAGATCGACGAGAAGGAGTACGTCCCTGACATTGTGAAACTATACGAGGTTAGAACAGCTTTTGGTTTGTAGCATTGCGTTCACTTTTTTCACTGTAAAATGTGTTTTGTTGTATTTTCAGTTTTAAGGTGTATCAGTAACAGTGTACTGCAAATTAGAGTCCTGTTTTTACACTGCAACTTGATTTTCAGTACACTGATTGTGCCTCCTATAATGAACAGTTTGTACCATTATCCAGTTTCAGCAAATTGACTTTGGAACCAGATTCCTGCACCCATATTTATTTATTAATTCATTCATTTCTTACTTTGCTTAACCAGGTAAGAACACTGAGCCAAAGGCCCATTTTCAGGGATGACACGGAGCCTTACGATTAGGCTAGATGTAGCAACATGAATCATACAAACGAGTACAATACAGTACAATAACAGTGCAATGCATCACATTAAAAACAATTACAGTTCATCTGTTTTTGCCAAACAAGGTTTTAGTTACGTTCTGAACACATTAAAACTGATGGCATCCTTGGCATGCAGATAGAAGTGCATTCCAAATCTTGGTAACCTGAACAGAGAAAGATTGTTCACCAATTAAAGTTGAAACCCTAGGAATTGTCATTCTAATACTAGAAAAAGATTTTAATACCCTATTTTCCTTCATTGGTAATATTAATCTAGCTAAAGGCAAAATGCTGCTAGATTTAATAGAATTATAAACAACCTAGTTCATATTGAAAGCTTAATCTAGGAGGAAGCCATTTTATTTCTTCATAAAGTAAACAATGATGAGTACTATATGGTTTAATAGTTGTGAATCAACATACAGTGTTAAATATTTTTGTGATTAAATTTAAATTAGTTGTTGATAAATGAGTAAATAAAAATGAATTGTAATTCAATGTAGGCAAAAGAATACCTTTTGAGATTGCAAACCTGGCTTCTTTAGTCAAGCTCCTCTCAACCTAAATAAAAATCCCAATCTTTGATATATCTTCCTACTGATGCACTTGATATGAGAAGTGAATGACAAATTGAACTCAAGAACGATCCCTAAATATTTGAACTCTGGAACCTGTTCCAACATCTCACCCTTTTGATTGAAAATCTGCAGAGGCTGACTGTTGAAAAGCTTTGGTTTAGAGCCAGACAGTAAGCACTTTGTTTTCTTTGAATTAAACAATGATTTAACAACCAGGATTTTAAAGCTGCAGAATCCGTATTCAAAGTTGAGTTTATAGCTTCCACTGTAACAGCACTTGACTAGAGTATTATATCATCTGCGTACAGCAGTACTGATGAGTTGGTAGGAATTTCTGTTATTGTATCTATATATAGAGAAAATAACAGGGGTCCCAATGTGGACCCCCGAGGCACACTCTATTCAAGCAGTCTTACAGAGAACTTAGTCCCTCCACAGATGACCCTCATTGGGCAGTTCACCAAATAACTTGCAAGCCATATACAAGGTATTTTAGCTAGGCCAATGTCTGTCAGTTTCCAGAGCAGCATAGTATGGTTTACTAAATCGAAAGCCTTTGACAAGTCAGCAAAGGCCGCACCAGTTAGTTTACCGGAATCATATATACCTCCGTGCATGATCAGTGAACCTTGTGAAAGCAGTGCCTGCACTAAAGGACTTTCAAAAGCCATGCTGCTCCGGAAACCAGAGACCATTGGTTCCCAAATAATCCACCAACTGTTCATTGATTAATTTATCTAATATTTTGCTTAATGGAGACAAAATTGATGTACTGGCCGGAAATTCTCCAAATCCTGCAATGATCCAGTATAGGAATGGGCTTAATGATGGTTTGCTTCCATAGACCAGGGAATTCTCCAGTGGTTAAATAAAGATTATACATATATATATATATATATATATATATATATATTTGTTAGAGACTGATATATAAAGGGTGCCGCTAACCTCAAAAATCGAGGCTCTAAAATGTCCGTCCCGGGACTTTATTAGTATAAGTGCACCTTTTATTTATTAACATTTTTATTATTTTTGGACAATATCTCAGGAACTGTGTCCAGTTCTGGAGGCCCCATCTTAGAAGGGACATAGACAGGATGGAGGCAGTGCAGAGGAAGGCAACCAAAATGGTGCAGGGCCTGCAGGGGAAGACCTATGAGGAAAAACTAAAGGAGTTAAACATGTATTCCGTGGAGGAAAGGAGGGAGTTCAGGAAGGGCATCTTCCAAAGAAAGAGATGCTCAAAGACAAGGGGCACAATATAGAGTTTGGGGGCAACTCAGGGACAACGTGAGAAAGTATTGATCTTACTTTGAGAGGGCTCTTGCAGTAGATAATTACATATAGGACAGAAGCCGCAGGCGTCAGTACCACCGGAAACATTTCTAGCTAGCAGTCTCTGTTGGCGGACCGCCCCGTCAGGTGACCCGGCGTCGTGCGGCGTCAGTATGAAGGGTGGTCCCCCGCCTGCCTTCAGTTCTTTCTCCGTTAGCTTGTGAAAGCGCTCGCTGTTAAGTTCCACTGCCGGTCAGTCATTCGTCGGTAGTTTTACCGCCTTTTTTCTTCGATTTCTTCAAATTTTTCGTCTGGTTTTGTGCGGTGTGTGTCATCCACGACTCCCTCTGAGCACAAGAACAAGTGCGACTCGCGCGGCGCCCCACTCCCGCACAAGGACGGACATTTCCAGTGCCTCTTCTGTCTAGGCCCAGACCACCCAGTGGAGAAGTGCCAGCATTGCCTGAAGTTCAACGCCGCCACCCGTCGACTGAGGCAGCAGTCCCTGGAGGCCCATATCCTTAAAAAAAGAAAATGGCCTTCATGGAGAAGGAGCTGAAAAAGCTTTGTCAGGCTTCAACTTCCCCCGAGGGTCACCATAAAAAGGAGAAGGACCGGGACTCCTCTTCCTCGGCCACCGCGACTTCGGCTGGAATCGCCATGCTTAAGGTAACGTCCCCTCCCGGGGGACCGTTCCACGATGGCCGTCTTGGAGGTGTCCAAGTCAGCGTCGACCCTCCCGTCTGGCTCGCTTTCGGGCCCTTCAGGAGCCTCTGGGTTAAAGGCGGCCTCCACTCCTGGTAAGGCCGCCACCGTGCGGCCTTCCGGTGCGAGTGGCTCTGGTAAGCCGGACATCAGCTCCTTTGACGCCCACCTGGAGAAGACCACTAAGTCGCTCGACCCTTTGGGGCAGCGCACGGTCTCCAAACCGCCCGACAAGGCTGCTCCCCCTTCACGGCCTTCCTCGGGCGCTGGTTCCTTTAAGTCAGACGACGGCTCCTCCGACATCCACCTAGATCCTGTTGGTAAGATATCCGTCGGTCGCACGGTGTTGGAGCCGACGCCGGACCCTGTCATCCAGTCCACCGTCTCTAGCTCTCCGCAGCATTCGCCGCTGCCCTTCGAGGCCCCAGCGTCTCCCCTGGTAGACCCCGGGGATTTTAATCCTCCTTCCCCAGGTGATATGGAGGATGCAGGCAGGCTCCCATCAGGTCCCCCTCCTGCTGGGCTGGATGACCTGACATCGGACCCTCGGATGCTGGCACCGACGCTGGCCTTGCCAACGCAGGGCGACATTCCTAGCCCGGCTGCCGTCCCTACGCTGGACCCGATGCCCGCCGGGCCTCCTATTCCTGGCCCGCCTCTGGGGGTGTTTCCAGGGCCTTCCGCCCCGTCGGAGCCCCTGGCGCCACAGTACCCGACGCTGCACTATCCGACGCCCTAGTACCTGATGCTGGGCTTCCTGCTGTCAAGGTACTGATAATCGCCATACGGATATCCTCAATATCCATATCCCCCCCTCCTCCACTGCCCCCCCCAGCCGCGGTGGACCTGAGGGAGACTCTGGCTTCCTCTTGGGCTGAGGCCAAGGCTCAGCTCACCAAGGAAGTAGAGAGCTGCCTTCTGATGCCAGAACCCGTTCCGGACCCGTCATTGAGGGAGGGCCCCTCCTGTTACCAGAGGTGTCCCTTCTGGTTCCAAGACAGGGGTGGCACATTTCCTGGGAGCTCCCAAGGTCCATTCCTCCCTGAGCGGAGGGTCTTCATCTCCTCCATCTTCCTCGGATGATTCTGACGGTCATTCCGACTTCGATGACGAGCCACGAACTTCGGACAAGCCCCAGCCTAGGACTCCACCGAAGTCTCCTTCAGCGGATCCTTCCTAAGTCCAGGAGGGTAGCATCTTTCAGAAAAAGAGATGTGCAAGAACAAGGATGCACAATTTGAAGATAAAGGGGGGAACGGCTCAGAGGTAATGTGAGGAAGTATTTTTTCACAGAGAGGGTTGTGGATGCATGGAACAGCCTCCTTGAGGAGGTCATGGAGTCAAGAACAGTGGGGGAATTCAAGAATGCATGGGACAGACATAAGGCAGTCCTAGTGGGGGGTCGGATGAAATAAGCTGTTGGTTAACTAGGATCTGCAGCTTATCTGTTAGATAGGAAAATGGGCAGACTAGGTGGGCCAAGCAGTCCTTATCTGCCGTCACATTCTATGTTTCCGAGGAAAGCAGACAGGCTGTACCAGGCTCCGGAGGGTGTTGAATTCCTTACTTCACACCCCAAGGCTGACTTGATCGTGATCAGTACTGCCCACGGCCACACAACCAACCCAAAGGATTTGAGCTTGTCTTCACCCGATAAGGAGTGCCGTCTTTTGGACCAGTATGGGACGAAAGTTTTCGCTTCTTCCACTCTGGGTATTAGGGCCTTGAACTACGTTGCTCACATGGGGGATTACCAGAAGGCCATCCTTAGTGAGGTAGAAACTAAATTGGACTCCCTTCCTGAGCCGCAGACCAAACAGGAAGTGGCAGACTTAGCCCGTTCTGCTCATTCGGCCAGTAGGCATATGCTACGCACTACTTACAATGCAGTGGATGCTGCTGGAAGGAGCTCGGCGTTCGTTGTCAGTTTGCTGTGTCATGCCTGGCTCCAAGTGTCAGGTTTGGTCCCAGAAGTGCAGTCCGCTATCCAGGACACGCCCTTCAGGGGTTCGGTGCTGTTCAGTGGTGATGTCAAGGACATAATCACCGGCCTGCATGAGAAGGGCACTGCTGTCAAGGAAGTTGACTCCATGTACAGAGCCCCTCAGCCTCAGCAACGTCCCTTTCGCAGGTGGGCACGGGTCAAGGTGAAACCCCTACGGCTGCAAAGCACCACCCACCCACCCAAATGAGCAGCGGGAGCTCTAGCCATGTCGCTGCCTCACACCTCCTGACTCGTTTCCTCTCCCACAGCCTCTGGGACTTCCAGAGGAACTGGTGGGGGGGGGGGGTTCTCCCTGCATCTGCCGGGTTGGGACAGGATCACTTCCGACATTTGGGTGCTCCAGCTGATTGCGGAAGGACACTCAATAGAGTTTATTCAGAAACCTCCCAGAACCCCCGGGTCATCTTACAACCCGAACACCTTCTTCTGTTTGAAGAAATCTCTGCCCTTCTTTTGAAGGCGGCAGTAGAACTCATCCCTCCCCATCTCCGGGGGACAGGTTACTATTCCCATTTCTTCCTGGTTCCGAAGAAATCAGGTGATGTGAGACCTATCCTAGACCACAGCTCCTTGAACCTGTTTTTGGAGTACAAAAGGTTCAGAATGCTCTCTCTGCAGGGCCTTCTGCCCGTACTTCGACTGGGACAGTGGCTGTGCACTCTGGATATGCAGATACCTACCTGCATATCCCTATCCGCCCATCCCACTGCAAATACCTTCGGTTTTTTTTTTCAGGGGGACCACTACCAGTTCAAGGCCCTCCCATTTGGTCTGTCCTCGGCTCCCCGATTATTTGCCAAATGCCTTTCTGTGGTGGCGGCCCACCTGCCTACCCAGGTGGTTCAGGTCTTCCCATACCTGGACGATTACCTCCTGGTGGCCCTGTCCAGGGAGAACCTCCTACGCTCCCCTTCCCTTACCCTGCAGGTTTTCACCAGCTTGGGTATTACCATCAACCAGGCCAAGTCCCATTTGATCCCATGACAAAGACTCCAGTTTATGGGGGCAATCTTGGATACGAGCCTTCCTGCCTTTGGACAGGGTGGCCACCCTTCAGACTCAGGCCAGCCTGTTGTCCACCTGCAGACTTGTCTCTGCCAGGTCAGTCCTTGCCCTCCTCGGGCTTATGGCAGCTGCCATTCCGATGGTGCCTCGCGCTTGGCTCCACATGAGAATCTCTCAGTGGACACTTTGGTCTCAGTGGGATCAATTGGTGGACAACTTAGATCGGGAGATCCTGGTCCCCTCTCCAATGGTTCAGGACTTGCAATGGTGGATGGTTCAGGAGAACCTTTGCCGGGGAGTTCCCTTCTTTCTTTCTCCCCAAACTCTGACAACAGATGCCTCGAGCGAGGGTTGGGGAGCCCACTTGGGATCTCAGAGGACCCAGCGCTCTTGGTCCAGACTCGAGCAGCCTTCACATAAATGTGCTTGAGCTAAGGGCCGTCCTGTATGCCTTACAAGCTCTGCATCTGTATCTGCTTCCCGGTCATCTGGCTGTTCAGACCGACAACATGTGCGTAGTGTGGTACATCAACAAACAGGAAGGAACTCATTCCTACCCTCTTTGCAGGGAAGTGATGCGAGTTTGGGATTGGGCAGTACTTCATAACCTTCACCTCACGGCGATTCTTGTTCCAGGGGTCGAGAACACATTGGCAGACCACCTCAGCCGGTCGTCCACCCAAGCACATGAATGGGAACTGGATCAGGGGGTAGTAGACGATGTCTTCCTATGTTAGGGGACCCCTCAGGTAGACCTGTTTGCCACTGCTCTCAACGCAAATCTTCCTGTCTTCTGCTCACTCACTCCAGGGCGTAGAGTTTTTTGGAGAGACGCTGTGTCTCTAAACTGGAAGAGCAGATTCGTCTATGCTTCTCCCCCCCTGCTGATTCCGTTGATTCCGAGGGTATTACACAAACTCTGTTCAGAAGGAGCTCACATGATCCTCATTGCTCCATTCTGGCCCAGGCAAGTTTGGTTCTGTCTTCTGCAGCAGTACTCAGAGGAACCTCCTCTTCCTCTATCGCAGCTCTTGTTGACTCAGGATCAGGGGACCCTGGTCCATCCAGGACTCAAATCCCTTCAGCTGCATGCATGGCTCCTGTAGACGTAGTTCAAACCCAGTTCAGGGTATCGCCGAAGGTGGTGGAGATTCAAGTGGAGGCCAGAAAGCCTTCCACCCATTCCACTTACGCCATGAAATGGAAAAGGTTCTCCATTTGGGCCTCTTCCAGAGCATTCGAGCCATTCTCCTGCTCTGTTGGGAGGCTCCTGGATTATATGCGCCACCTCTTCGACCTGGGTCTCAGTCAATCCTCCTTAAAGGTTCACATGGCGGCCATTTCTGCTTACCATGTTACTTTTGGGGACAGGTCTTTTGCGCAGCTGGAGGTCACCAAGACCTTCCTTAAAGGGGTTCTCCACTTGAGACCCCCCATTCCTGCACCTGCCCCCCGGGACTTGAATTTAATTCTCAAGAAGCTTACCCTGCTTCCTTTGAGCTGGCAGCATCAGCAGACCTAAAGTTCCTTTCCTGGAAGACTCTCTTCCTGGTGGCCATTACCTCTGCTCGACGAATCTCCAAGCCTCAGGCCTTAATATGCAAAATCCCATACCTGATTTTCCACAAGGAATGTGTGGCTCTGCGTACCAACCCTAAGTTTCTCCCTAAGGTGGTAGCGGAATCTACGCTGAATCAATGTATGGAACTGCCTGCGTTTTTTACACAACATTCCAATCAAGGGGAATACCTCTTACCTACTTTGGATGTTCACCTGATTCTGAGAAACTATATCAGCAGGACAGAGGATCTCAGAAAGGCTGATCAACTGTTTGTCTCTTTTGCTTCCAAAAGAGAAGGCAACGCTGTTTCCAAGCAATGCCTTTCTAGAAGGTTGGCTTATTGTATCACTTTCTGTTATGATAAGTATCACAAGACCTTGCCAGGTCAAGTCAGAGGTCACTCCACTAGGGGTGTAGCTGCCTCTGCTGATTGTTTCAAGAATGTGTCGGCGGCTGACATTTGTACAGCCGCAACTTGAACTTCTGTCCATACGTTTACGAAACATTACAGTTTGGACATTGCCTCTCACCGTAGAGCTGGCTTTGGGTTGGCTGTTCTGCAGGGTCTTCTTTCCTAAGACTTTCACAGCCAGAGGATCTGTGTATGAGTAGTTTCCTCCTCCCGTGAGCTTCTCTTTGTTCCAGACTGCTTGGGATTCAGTCCTGTATGTAATTACGTACTGCAAGAGCCCTCTCGAAGTAACATAGTACAGTTACGTAAGAACTTACCGTAACAGTAGTTCTAGGGACATGGATATGTTGTTCATCCACACTGTCTGGCAGGTTCCTTGCCGCTTTAAATCTTGCCGGAAGGTCTTCAAGCTGGCTCCTCCCACCCACCCGGGTGGTAAAACTCTCGGCTCCGCCCCATGACGCCAGATCTTCCTTACCGCTTGGAAGCTTAGGTTCCCTCCTTAACGCTCTGCGTATAAGACTGGTTCCTAATTCTTCGAATTTCGAAATCAAAAAGGTTTTTGCTAAAAAGACTTCGGTCTTCTCTCCCTCGCGGCTGCAATGGGCAAATCGACTCCCGGTTTCCGGAGATGCCCTTGCGGGCAGAAGATGTCTCGGACAGATCTTACTCCACGTCGTCTACTGCTTAGGCCTTGAGCACGACCCGCGGGCTTGCGACCTGTGCTCTTCTTTTTCGGCCTCGTCCTCGAAGACCGTGCTGCCCGATTACTAGCTGGGCGTCCGAGAAAGATTTCCTCGGTTAAATCTAAAGAGGCCGGTTGGCGGTGTCCAGCGGCCGTGGGCTCGTGGATCAGCGAGCAGATGATCGCCCTCGAAGAGTAGGCGGCGCGGGCCGCTTCTACCTCGGCTGCGGCATTTGTCCCGCTCTCTCTCAGTGCCTCGTATTCGGCTTCTTTTAAGGAGCTTTGTCTGACCCTCTCGACGAAAGGTGAGGGTCCAACTTCTTCTGGACCTTTTTCTCGGTCCAAAGAGAACAAAAGTAAGTCTCACCGTCGTCGCTTTTGGGAACGGGAAAGATCCCCCTCCCCTAGTTGTCGACAGTCGACTTCGGTCGACCCCTCAGCTTTGGCCACTGGCTTCACGGTGTCCCCGTCAGGCCAGTTGACCGAGACTCCCGTCGACGCGGTCGAGATTTTTCTCGACCCGTTGGGCGGGTTGTCGGCTGGAGAAGCTGAGAATCCCCTCTCCGTTCCCCCGGTGGGAGTTGAGGATCCCGTCGGCTCGTCTGTGCCTCCGGTTCCGGAGCCTTCGGTGGAATCGTCCGAACCGAGGGGAGTGCTGATTCCCAACACCTCCCGCGCGTCCTCGGCCCTGGCGAGGTTCCGATCTCGGACTTCTTCAGCTTTCAGCGATCCCGCCATCGCGGCGGTCGGTCCTGGCTTGCGGCAAGCACCACGCTCTTCCTCCTCCTCGGGACGAGGAGGCTTGGCGCAAGTTGCGTCGGAGGTATGAGGAACTCATGTGGCAACAGCTCCTTCTGACCGGGAATAAGCCGACCTCGTCGTCTTCCCCGGCCATTAAGTGGCTGTCACCGGAGTGGCCGAAACAACCCCTCGTTGTAGCCGAGGAGCCTGTTCCCAGGCCGGTTGTTCGGCCAAATCCAGCTGCCCCACTGATTCTGGTGGAACCTCCACCTCCACAGCCGTTAGTTGGGGCTCCGACCAAAAATTCTCGGTCGGCTCAGGGACTGCCCCATAGGCTGTCTGTCACCCTCACTCCCGATAGACCTCGGCAGGTGGAGGGTGGCTTAGGCCCGAGGCAGCTCTTTGAGGACTCTTCCGAGGACGATTCCTCCCTTTTCTCCAAGCGAATGGACTTGGAGTCCTCAGGAGGACAGTCAGTGGACGATAGCCCTTCGTCCTTCCTAGGATTGCTTCGGCTCATCTCAGAGTCCACTGGGATGAAGCTCGAACCCGTTTCTAAACGGGCCAGGTATCCCCTCACGGAGATTCTGGACCGAGGGGATTCCCCTACGGAGGCCTTTCCGGTGGCCGAGGCCATAGTGGGTCCGGCCTTGGAACTTTGGCAGTGCCCTGCTTCCTGCCCTGCGCCTTCGGCCAGGATGGCCAGGAAGTATGCGGTCCCTACCGGTTCCCTGTCCGGTTTTTCGGAACACCCCTCTGCTGAGGGGTTGCTTACCGACAGCGTTTTCTGGCGCGCCGGGAACGCCAGGGATGTGGACAAACCTCCCGACAAGGAATCCAAGAAATTGGATTATGCCGGGTGAAAAGTCTATGCTGCGTCTTCTCTCGGCCTTCGTCAGGCCAGTTCGGCCATCCTCATGGCACGTTTTTCTCATGCCCTGTTGGGCTCCCTGGATGAGGTCGTCCCTCATCTTCCCGCGGATCTGCAGACTACGGTCAGGCAGGTGCGGGACCAGGGCAGGGCAGTGGCCAAACAGCAGCTCCAGACTGCTTTAGACATTGGGGACTCATGTGCCAGGTCTGTGGCGGCCGCAGTGGCCATGCGTCGTCGGGCTTGGCTGAGGATAGCCACCTTTACTTCGGATACCCAGCACAAGTTGGCGGATGTTCCCTTTTTGGGGACTGACCTCTTCGGCCCTGGGGTGGAAGGTCACCTGCAGAGGATCGAGGAAGTCCAATGCTACCTTGGACTTGATCTCTTCCGCTAGAAGGACAAAGGCCGCAAGCCACAGCCTAAGCCCTTTCGTCCTTCTGCGCCTCAGCGTCCGGCCCAGCAACGTCAGGGCCAGCAGGCTAGGGCTTGGCATCCCAAACCCAAGCCGTCGGCTTCCTCCAACAGGAAGCAGGGAGGAAGGCCCAGGAGGTCCCTCGGCGGTCCCTCCTCAAGCCTGCTCAGTGGCGGGCTGAGGGGTGTCGCCCCCATCCCCGTCACCTCACCCCTGGTTCCCCCCGTGGGGGGACGTCTCCGACACTTCCTTTCCGCCTGGTCCGCTATTATCACGGACAGGTGGGTACTGGAGGTGGTGGGAAAAGGCCTGCCTCTGGAATTCGAGAAGGCCCTGCCCTTCAGAGCCGTCGCACCTCGGGGGGGCCTCGGGGTCCGCAGCCTCACTGTCGGCTCGTCGAGCCGACATCGCTCTCCTCCTCCAAAAGGAGGTGATCAGGGAGGTAGCGGACCCCCCCTCAGACCCGGTTTGTGTCCAGGTACTTCCTGGTTCCGAAACGGACGGGGGGCTGGCGCCCCATTCTCAACCTACACGACCTGAACAAGTTCCTAAGGTCTCGAACCTTCAGGATGGTCACTCTGGCGCAGATAATACCATCTCTGGAACACGGCGTGTGGTTCTGCTCTCTGGACCTGCAGGACTCGTTCTTTCACGTCCCTATCCATCTGTCACATCGAGATTCCTTCGCTTCGGCGGAGGATCCCTCTTCGAGTTCCGAGCCATGCCCTTCGGCCTGTCTTCAGCTCCCAGGGTCTTCACCAAATGCATTGCAGTGGTGACAGCTTTCCTGCGGCGCCGAGGGGTCCGGGTGTACCCTTACCTGGATGATTGGCTGATAGCAGCCCCTTCCAGACAGGAGGTGGAGCGGTCCACAGATCTGGCCCTCCAGGTTTGCTCTCAAGTCGGCCTTCTCATCAACGAGGCCAAGATGGAACTCGAGCCGAAGCAGGTGATTCTGTTTATCGGGGCAAAGCTCGACTCTCTTCGAGCAAGAGCACGGCTCCCGGCGGACAGGGCCGAGGTTCTTACCTCCTTTGCCCAATCATTTCTGGTTGGGCAATCGCGCCCTGCCCAGGACTTCCTGGGTCTCATGGCGGCCTGCACCAGCGTGGTCCGTTGGGCACGCTGGCGCATGCGCCCCCTTCAGTGGGGACTGGCCAGCCAGTGGTCACAACGCTGCGATCCGTTGGACCAGCTTGTGGTGGTGACCCAGGAGATGTGGAACGCTCTCCGATGGTGGACCGTTCCATCGCATCTGCAGGAGGGTATCCCGTTTGTCCGCCCCGAGCCGACGGTCTCTCTATCGACCGATGCCTCTCTGATGGGTTGGGGTGCCCATCTGGGGGAACACCGAGCGCACGGCCTCTGGTCCCCGCGGGAGTCCCGATGCCACATCAACCTGCTGGAGCTCCGAGCGGTCCGCCTAGCTCTCACCGCCTTTGCTCCTCTTGGGTCAAGTGGTCCGAGTCCAGACGGACAATACCACGACCATGTACTTCCTAAACCGCCAGGGTGGGACGTTGCCTCATGCTTCTATGCAAGAAGCTCTCCGCATTTGGTCACTCGTGTGCAGCCTGGAGGCGGATCTCCTAGCCATTCATGTGGCAGGAGCCTCCAACACCCTGGTCGATGCCCTGAGCGGATAGGGCTGCATCCCACGAGTGGTCTCTCCTGCGGAGGTAGTACAAGATCTGTTCTCCCAGTGGGGCACACCTCAGGTGGACCTGTTTGCCTCAGGGAGAGCGCGAGCTGAGGCTGTTCCATGCCCGCCCCCCTCAGCAGGGCTCGCTGCAGGGGGATGCCTTCTCGAGGCTGTGGACCCCGGGCCTCTTTTACGCCTTTCCCCCATTTCCCTTGGTTCACAAGGTGCTTCTCAAGGCAAGGAGGGACAAGGCGCAGGTGATTCTGATAGCCCCAGACTGGCCCCTGTACCCAGATCTCCTCAGCCTCAGCTCCAGGCTCCCGAGGCAGCCTCCAGCTCGCCCTGACCTGCTCTCAGTCAATCAGGGGAAGGTGTTCCATCCGGACCTTCAGTCCCTGCACCTGACGGCCTGGTTCCTGAGCGGCTAGAGTTCCAGGCCTTGGGTGTTTCCGATGAGGTCCTCAATGTTGTTGAGGCGTCCCGTAAGGAGTTGACCAGGAAATGCTATGCCTTCAAATGGAAGAGATTTTCCATTTGGTGTCAGGGCAAGGGCTTGGACCCTTCCTCCTGTTCTTTGGCAAGCATTTTGGACTATTTATGGTCCCTTTCTAGTCAGAGGCTTGAGTCGACGACCCTAAAGGTGCACCTGGCAGCCATCTCTGCTTACCGGGCGCGGGCCGGGGAGCAGTCGGTGGCGCAGGAGAAGGTGGTCTGGCGCTTTTTCAAAGGCCTTGATCACATTTCCCCTCCGGTGCGAGAACCTCCACCTCTGTGGGATTCACTGCTGGTACTGCAAAGCTCATAGGCAAGCCATTCGAACCAATGCACAGGTGTGAACTCTCTCACCTGTCGTGGAAGACCGCCTTCTTGGTGGCTATCACGTCAGCCAGAAGGATGGGAGAACTTCAGGCGCTCTGCATTGAGTCTCCTTACCTGGTCTTCCACAGGGACAAGGTTGTCCTGCGCCCCCACCCGAAATTCCTTCCGAAGGTGGTGTCGGAGTTTCACCTTAACCAGGTGTTGACTCTGCCGGTGTTCTACCCCAATCACACCTCGGAGGGCCGAATACAGGCTCCATACTTTGGACCCTAGAAGGGTGCTCGCTTATTATAAGGAGCGCCGCGGTTGAAATTTGGGGGAGAGGTTACGCCAGCTGTTTGTCACCTACGCTGAAGCCGCACCTGGCAGACCTGCAGCCAAGCGGACGATAGGCAGGTGGGTCACCTCCTGCATAGATCTGCTATAAGTTGGCGGGCATGGAGCCTCCCAGAGGATAAGAGCTCATTCTACCGTCATACTGCTGCTTGGTGGCTGCTTCCAGGGCGTCCCTATCCAGGAAATCTGCAGGGCTGCTACCTGGAAGTCAGCACACACCTTTATTACCACATCGACCTTGAGTCACGCCGGGATGCTGGTTTTGGGGCCTCAGTTCTCCAGTCTCTATTTTCCTAAGTAGGGGGTGTGCGCCTTGCCTCCCTCCTCCCGGAGAACTGCTAGGAGTCTGCCAGACAGTGTGGATGAACAACATATCCATGTCCCTAGAAATACAGGTTACTCACGTGTAACAGGAGTTCTAGGATTAGTATATGTTGTTCATCCACACGACCCACCCGGCCCACCCGGCTTCGACGCACAACCTGAGCTTCCAGCGGGCCAGATCTGGCGTCATGGGGCGGAGCCGAGAGTTTTACCACCCGGGTGGGTGGGAGGAGCCAGCTTGAAGACCTTCCGGCAAGATTTAAAGCGGCAAGGAACCTGCCAGACAGTGTGGATGAACAACATATACCATTCCTAGAACTCCTGTTACAGGTGAGTAACCTGTATATCTTTGAGAGAGGCCTTTGCAGTAGGAAATACCTTCCCGCCCTCCATCCCCCTAGGCTTTTTCAGCTCCTTTTCCATTGAGGGAAATATCCACTTCTCTCTCGTTCGGCCTCTTTTGGCCTTTGGTGGGAAAGAACTGGAAGGCGGGCGCGGGGGACCACCCCTTTATACTGACATCGCATGACATCAGTCACCTGACGTGGGGGCGGTCCCTCGCCAGGGACTGCTAGCTAGAAATTTTTCCGTGGGGTCCTGTCGGCGTCAGTCCTATATGTAATTACCTACTGCAAGAGCCTTTCTCGAAGATCTACTGTTACGGTAAGTTCTTACTTAACTGTACTTTCCTCAGGTAGTTGGGAAAATTCCCTCCTGCTGCTGTGGAGTAAATCTTCTTCATAGATTTCTATTTATTATGGTTTTAGCCTTTGTTTCAAGTTTTTAGGAGCCAGAGTATTTCCTCGCTCCTTCCTGGCTCTCCGCAACCTGCTATGTCAATGAAAATTATTGTGACAGCCCAGTGTAGGCTATCGGAGAACCAAAGGCAGCTTGAAAGATTACAGCCACATTGTAACAAAGTCATGGTGTTTTCTTTGTTATTGGTCCTGATTTGTTTTATCCTTCAATGGTTTACTCTCAGTATTGGCACAGTGTGTCCCCTTTTACAATGGCACAATGCATTTATATCAATTTTTTTTTTCATTTCAAAAGAAACTGCGACTCTGCATGGAGAAGGTTGACCAGAAAGCTCCTGAGTATATCAAGATGGCGGAATCATTAAAGTAGGTACCCATGTTGCCTGTTGATTTTAGGATAAATTAGCTGTAGGGGAGCAGGGTTATGAGATGATTTACCGGTGGCCTTTTGTGGATGCTGTTCAGTATGTTAAATTGTTAAGGACATCAAACCTGAAAGAGTATACTGTTGTCACAACCTGCCCTCAACCAGGACTCAGTCTGCACAGGTTGCCAAGTTTCTCAGCCCTAAGCACTCGTAAAGATACCGCAGTAACTGCCACCACCCAGAAGTAATTCTCTCACTTGGAGTATTTCTTGGTATGAATCCTGCCAGAGGCACTGCCCACACAGTACAGATCTCCTTTGGCTAAGGGCAAATGGCTTTCCCTGTCACTCCTGAGAAAACACTTTACTTAGAATATAGTAATCATAACCTACTAACCATGGCCTTCTTCTCTCTTCAAAGACAGATTGTGTATTTGTCTGTACCATCAGTTATCTATTCCCCCAAAAGTCAGTCACAGAGGCCTAAAGTATATAAAAAAAAATTATTGCTTCATACTATTTACACATTCTACAGGATATCACACATATACAAGACTATGGCAATTACAGGGTTAGTACAGAAATTAAAAAAAGAAATGGTTTGCACACAGCAGAAGAAAGAAATAGAAAAACCTGCCTGTAGCATCTTAACTCTAGTAGAGTAGAAAGTTTCTTACCACACAGGATACCTTAGTGAGCCGTGGTAGACTCCATCTCTTAGATGGTGTATGTACAAAGTTCCAGCACAGACTGGCTTACACGTCTCACATTCAGCCTTAAACCTGTTTGCAAGCCTGCCTCCACCCACCCTCAACATCCCTGCTCAGTGAAATCATTTCTAGGACCAGTGCTTTGTTCTCTTGGGGCAGACCCTCTTAATAATCTAGTTGAAACTGGACCCATGGATTTTGTGTACTCAAGGACACCACTCATTGTTTTACTTGCTGTCTGCTCTACAAGGAATAGTCTGAGTGCCCAAGGCAGTTTCCCTACATAAAAGAGACTTCTCTGTTTTGAAGTTCTCCCATTAACTGACCAGGGGGTCCTCTTATTTACATGAGAAAGAGACTTGAAATTATCCTGATAGACAGCTGGTCTGCCTTCTGATAAAAATCTTCCTTTTATTTTCTGGAAGCCCACTTTGTCCCTTCAGCTGATTAGATTCTAACTGACATCAGTGTAGATAGAATAAAAAAAAAAAAGTACAGAAGTATTGCTCTTACTTCGAGAGGGTTCCTGCAATAGGTCATCACAGATAGGACTGCGCCCCCTGGCGTCAGGACCGCATGGCAAACTTTTCCAGCAATGCCTGGTGGGGGACCGCCCACCCGGCGTCATGTGGTGGACGTCAGCGTGATGCTATATAGTGGACGGTCCCCACGCCTGCCCTCCAGTTCTTTTCCGCCGTCGTCCTGTGCATAGTACCACATGGTTACACTTGCTCAGCCGATCGCCATTTTTGCTAGTTACTCATTTGGTTGTAATTTCTTTTGTCTTCTCCACCGCCTACTACAAAGTCGAAGAAGTGTGAGAAGTGCGGCGCTCATATCCCTCATAAGGACAGCCACCTTTGATGCCTCTTTTGCTTGGGCCTAGACCACGACATCGTGGCCTGTCCAGACTGTCAGCCCTTCAATCAAGCCACCCATAAGAGGAACACCAGCAGGCCCTGGAAGCCCATCTTTTGAAGTCTAGAATAGCTTCACTCGAGAAAGTGATGCAAAAATTGAGGGACACCGCATCTTCCCATTCTTCTGAGATGAAGAAGAAGAAGAAGAAAAAAGGAAAACATTGAGAGAGGGAGTGCCTGGAGGATCGGGACCGATGGGACTCCAATAGACCCTCAACCAGGAAGGCCGCTTCCCCGCCACCTGCCCTTGTAGTTCTCCAGGCTGCGCCCAGGACTTCTCCAGGTACTTCTGCTGCCTTTCTCCCGATCTGTACTGGTAAATCGTCCACCACCTCCTCTGGCGAAGATGCCTGGTTATTTACCGATGGTCGACATCAACTTCTCCAGGGCCGCCCGGCCGCCGTTAAGCCGAGTCCCAAGGATTCATTTGGGACTTGCCTGGCCTCCACCAATAAGTCAGTTGAGGGGTCTTCCCTCCTCTGCCCAGTAACTTTTGCATCTGATCTGGCATCCGCCCAGACCTTGCTCACATGTCAGGGGCTCATGCCGACTCACCCGACATCCGGTCGAGCACCACTTTGCTCCCAGCCATCAATCCCCCCAGACTTCTCCTGAGTGGGTACCTTCCCTCCCCTTTCCCCAGGTGGTTCCTCTGGCCCCAGTGGTCACTTCAGGTACGGAGGAGGGAATGGGACCCCTGGAAGTGGTTCTCTCTTCGCCCACCCCAGTGACGATCTCCCAGATGTCTCTGGAAGGCTCTAGGCCAGAGGCTCCGATGCCAACCCCCCCCCCCCCGAGTCTCTGTCCTGCTCTCTGGGCCATCGGACCCGCCGTCAGGCCTTCTTACGTTGGTTCCGCCTCACCCATCGTCAGAGGCTCCGACCTGCATTTGGTTGGCCCCTCCGTGGGGGCCCTTACGTCCGATCCCAACCCCAACTGCAGTTTAGTTGGGCCCCGATGCCCTTCTTTTTTTTTTTTTTCTTATTTATTCCTCCTCTCCTCCCTCAGCTCTGGTCTCCCTCCACGGTCCACCCTACCTGGTCAGTCCTCCGTTGCCCATGTAGCCTCGGATTACCCCCCCCGGGCAGGGTCAAGGTGGGCCCCAACACCCCGAGCAGTCTGTAGTGTCGGTCGGGAGGGTGCCAGGTGGGCGGCCACAAATGGAGGGCAAGCTCCAGTGTGCTCCGTCTCCGCCGGAGCCGAAGGGCATTTTCCCCTGTTTTTTGGGGAGTGGCTAGCACCCTGACATCAAGGGATAGTACAGACGTCTGCCACTCCCCGCCCCCTTCCCTAAGTTTTCAGCACTTGCTGTATCTCCGGCTTCCGCCAGAGGCCAGCCAAGTTCCGAACAGGGACCCCTGTCCCTCCTGGGAGAGGAGAGCTGTCCTCCGGAAGGCGCGATCCTCTCCCTCCCTTGCCGACCCCCAGCAACCCGGGCTCGTTTCCTAACCTGGGTCGCCTGCGTGGCGCGAGGTGTTGCGTGGCCCGATGCCTTTCACTTACACGTCGGCTGGTCTGACATAGTTTTCCCTGATGTCAGCTCCTTTGATGTCAGGTACCCTTATGCAGGGATTCATGCCTGGACCTTCCCGTCCACATGTTCCAGGCTTCTTTCCCCATGGGCTAACGTCGGCTTACCTTCCGGGCCCTTCGTCAGACTATCTACCCCACTCTATTCGGGATACCAGTACCCAGAGTATCCCTCTTATCAGGGTTATCCCCATCCACACCATTTTCATGGACCGGGTGCACCTAGCTACCACTTTCCACCCGCCCATGTTCCTCCTTAACCTTCTCCACCTCCTCCCCCTGCTTCCCCGCAGCAGGATTTTCAAAGCATGATCCAATCCTGGTGGAAGGAGGCTAGGTCTGAGGTGGTGTCTGTCTTGGAAAAACGCCTGCCGGCTCCAGTGATTACCCCTTCCCCATGTTCTTTGTCGCCCGTCAGCTCAGTCCATTCGGTGCATATTTCGGGGTCCACTCCTAAGTAGGTCACTTTTCCTGATTTCGAGCCTCCTGACGATCATGAATCCTCTCTTTCTGGGGAAGACACCTTGAAGGATTCTTCAGATGACCTGTCCTCCGCAGCTAAGGGGAAGGATTCCCCGAAGTCCTCCCCCCTCGAGGATCCTTCGTTCACAGAATTATTGCGTATTATCCAGCAGTCTAACGGCTGTAATACAGAGGAACAGGATCCTAAGAGGAAGCGTCTCGCTGAGCATTAAGAGCTTGAGCGGCTTCCCTGTCCCTGTCCCCCGTGGACAGCCCTCGCGAAGACCGCCTCATGAAGACCTCACCAGTACCATCTGGCAGCTGCTACATTTCATTCTGGCCATCCCTAAGAAGGTGGACCACATTTACCATGCTCCGGAAGGGGTTTCTTTTTGACTCCCACCCCCAAAGCCGATTCTATAGATCTTGCCAGGGAGGGCTCTTGCAGTAGTACTAGCATATGGGTCATATAGGACTGCACATGGGCGTTAGGACCACACTAAGCTTCTAGCTAGCAGTGTCCGGCGGGGACCGCCCCGACGTCACGTGATGGATGCCAGCATGATGCTATATAAGGAGCGGTTCCCACGCCTGCCTTCCAGTTCTTTCCCCGCCATGAACCTGTGTATGTCGGACCACGCGGAAGAATGCTGCTACTGTCGACGCCATCTTTGGATGAGTATAATTTTCAAAAATAGTTACTTTAATCGTATTTCTCACTTTGCATATTCAAGAATCATTGTGTATGTCATCTCAGACGCCTTCAGAATTGCATCAGAACAAGTGCGACTCCTGTGGAACTCCGCTGCCTCCAAGGTTGGCCGTTCCCTTTGCCTTTTCTGCCTGGGCCAAGGCCATAAGGTGTAGGGGTGTGAGCACTGCTAGAAATTTAATGCGGCCCCACATAAACGTAGGCAGCAGTCCCTGGAAGCCCATCTTTTAAAAGAAAAAATGGCCAGTATGGAAAAGGAGCTGAAGAAACTCAGGCATTCGTCGTCCTCCCCAGAGGACCACCACAAAAGGAAGGACAAGGAGAGACATCGGGACCGGGAAGGATCCCCAGCAATCTCGCCGCCTCCCACTGGAGTCACGGCCTTTAATATAACATCCCCTCTGGGGGATCAGCCTTCAACAGCCGCTTTGGTGGCTAGCAAATGGCTGTCTGCTCCCCCATCCGGCCCTGGCTCGAGCCCGATGGGAGCCTCCTGGGACCGAGAGGCACCCACCTCCTCTAGGGCCTCAAAGATTTCAAGGCCTAGCGGTATGAGTGGGACCAGTAAGTCGAGTTCTAGCTCTGCCGGTTCTCGCATGGCTACAGCTGCTAAGCTGTCCACCGGCTCCTCCGATGGACGCCCAGCCCCGGATCCTCTGTCAGGCCCCTATAATAGGCCTGATAAAGATGTGACGGCCCAGCTGGCGCTGGATACGCAGCTGACGACGGAGACTTCTCTGACATCTCCCTTACCGCTGATAGAGACGGTACCTCGTAAGACATAATATTGTTGGGGACTTGTTAGGAAGGTAAGCTACGCTTTATACAGAAAGTTTCATTTTTTCTTATTGGCATTAAGAAGAGAATTGCAGGATTCCATTAAAATGTAGTAATTTTATAACCAGAGGGGGTGAATTACAACTGAAGTTGCTTGATTCCTGTGCTTGAGACCTAAGATTTGGAAGGATATTTGTGCAACATTTTAGAAGTGTCCTGCTGGCTGAGGAGTGAGTTCATTTTTATCCCTGGACTCAGTAGAGTGGTTTGTGTAGGAGCAGTGGTCTAGTAAATTGTGGTGTTGGTTGAATTACTATAAAGGGCAGTACTCACCAGGATGGTGGAGCAGTGGTGTTTTTGATTTCTAACAGTCACCAGTGGTTGTGGCCTACCCACCACCCTTCCCCTTACCCCGCCCACCCCAGGTGTGGCATTTCCTTTATAGCCAAGATTCTGACATCACTTCCTCAGCAATTCTTGGGGCAGAAGTGTCATATTCTTAATAACCTCGCACAGTGCATAAAGGGTAAGTACACACCAAAACAAAACAAAAAAAAAAGACATTTTATGTATTACTCATTGTATATTATAGGGGAGAGGGACATGTGGGGAGTGGTGCAATGCAGTGGCTGTGGGGCAGCAGTTTTCCGGGACACATTCTGGAACCTGCGTTGCTGCCCTATTTGCAGGCAACTGTCAGCTCTGAGGGAGGAGGTTGCCCACCTCCAGGCTGAACTGGCAAGGACTAAGGAGGCCTCCCCCACCCAAAGAGCACCACTGCCTCAGAGGTTGCCAAGTGTGAAAAGCAGTTGGACCACAGTGGGTTCTGGGAGGGCGAGGGTGGTGGAACAGAGGCGTAGCCCCCTAGTTGTACCTCTACACAAATCATATGTCAGTCTGGCAAATCAAGGTTCCTCTATGATGACACCCTCAGTGGAGACCAAGAAGAATGCTGGGGACATCCACAAGGGAGACCCACAAAAGGGTGTCAAGGGACACCACAGGGGAAGGAAACAGCTTCTGATAGGGGACTCAATTGTTAGGGGTGTAGACCTGGGGATGGGAGAGGAGAGGGAAGTAAGGTGCCTGCCTGGTGCCATAGCTTGGAAGGACAGGAAGCAAATACTCAGGATTGCAGAAGCAGCATCTCAGGAGAGGGAACTAGATATTGTCCATCTTGGGACAAATGACCTAGCTAGGCATGAGATCAGTGCAGTGCAGGATGAATTTGTGGAGTTGGGAAGGGGCCTCAGACAGGTAGCAAGCACAGTAACCTTCTCAGAGGTGTTGCCAGTCTATGGCAGGGGTGAGGCTAGAGTACTGCACACCATGCAGTTTAATGAATGGTTGCAAAACTGGTGCAGAGCACAGGGCTTTGGCTTCATTGGGGACTGTAGGTCCACCTAGAGAGATGAAGGTCTATACTGGCATGATGGTCTGCATCTGTCCAGGAAGGGAAACAAGCACCTAGGTGACAGGTTTAAATGCTTCCTTGGCAAGCTTTTAAACTAGCCAAGGGGGGAGGTGCTAATAGGAAGCAGGAACGTTCAAGCCTCCCCCCACAAAACATGGCAGGTAGTTGGGTAAACACTGAGGTACAGAGCTTGACAGAAGGCAGGACAGGACAGGGGTAAATGGAAAAATAGACAAGAGCAATAAGAGTAGAGATGGGGTAAAAAAGGATAAAGCCAACATTAAATGGAGGGCAATGAGTACCAGTGCCCGTAGTCTGGGAAACAAGCTTCCTGAGCTAGTAGCCCCGATGGAAGAGGAACACTTGGATATTGTGGCAGTCACAGAAACATGGTACACGGAGAACCATGACTGGGATGTCAACATACCAGGGTACACAATCTACAGAAGGGACAGGAGGGTAAAGAGGAGGTGGAGTAGCTCTCACATAAAGGAAGGATCAAAGCTACAGAACTAAAAAGTAAAGGGGGAGGACAGGAGGCACTCTGGGTCACCTTGGAGGCAGGGAATGGCATCACAATCCGCACAGGGGTTGTATACAGACCCCCGTCTCAAGGGGAGGAACTGGACAAGAAAATCATAGAGGACATTCTCAAAATGGCTGAAAAAGGGGAGATACTGTTGATGTTGGACCTGAATATGCCATATGTTAACTGGACGACATGGACTGCAGCCACATCCAAGAGCAGGGTCATTCTCAGTGCCCTACAGGTGGCATGCCTTAGACAGCTAGTGGTGGAACCCACTCAGGAGGGAGCAATATTAGACCTGGTACTCTCAAATGGAGAGAGGATCACAAATTTAGAAGTCAGTAGACATCTGGGAACAAGCGACCACTGCACAGTGTTGCTACAATAAACACAACCATGGAGACAAGCCATACAAAGACAAGGATACTGGACTTTAGAAGGGCTGACTTTGGCATAATGGGTGAATACCTGAGGAATGCATTAGCAAGTGGCCAGAAAGGAGGGGTTGAAGAACAATGGAGAAAAATCAGAACTGCCATCATGGAGGCAACAAGCCTTTATATGAAACGAAAACAAAGCGGAATAAAAAACCACTATGGTTCTCAAAAGAGGTGTCGGGGAAGGTTGAGAAAAAGGCTGCATTCAAAAAGTATAAGGACTCACAGAAGGAGCACGACTGGGAACTGTATCAATTAAAGCAGAAAGAAGTGGGGAAGGCAGTCAGAAAAGCAAAGGCCCAAACTGAGGAAAAGATAGCCAACTCAGTTAAGAAGGGGGATAAAACCTTTTATAGGTACATTAGGGAGCATAGAAAGGGTAAGGGAGGGATAGTAAAGATTAATAAAGGAGAGTGGAGGTGGGCAGAGGGAGACAGTGAAAAGGCAGAGATACTGAATGAATACTTTTGCTCAGTATTCACAAAAGAAGAAGAGGAGGAGTTACCTAAACCAGACAATAGAAGCACTCTGGGTAGTGGGGTTGACGCCAGTCCATTTACAGAAGAAAGAGTCCTAAAAGAACTCCTAAAATTCAAGGTGGACAAAGCAATGGGGCCTGACAGGATTCACCCTAGAATCCTAAAATAACTAAGGGAGGACCTAGTGACACCACTGACCACACTTTTTAACAAATCATGGGAGGATAGGGTGATACCTGAGGACTGGAGGAGGGCAGATGCGATTCCCCTTCACAAAAGTGGGAGCAAGGCAGAAGCAGGAAACTACAGACCTGTTAGTTTGACCTCAGTGGTGGGGAAAATGATGGAATCACTTCTGAAAGAAAGAATTGTTGAGTACCTAGAAGCCAGCAGGGCACAGGACCCAAAGCAGAGTGGATTCACAACAGGAAGGTCATGTCAGACGAATCTAATCGATTTCTTTGACTGGGTGACCAAAGTAATAGACCAGGGAGGGCTGTAGATATGGCCTACCTAGACTTTAGCAAGGCATTTGACACAGTCCCGCACAAAAGATTAATAATCAGGTTAGCCAGCCTGGGAGTGGGTCCCAGGGTGGTAGCCTGGGTAGCAAACTGGCTGCACAACTGGACACAGAAGGTAATGGTGAATGTAACACATTCCAAAGAAAGGGGGGGTTACTAGTGGAGTACCTCAGGGCTCAGTACTGGGTCCAGTCCTCTTTAACGTCTTTATAGGTGACATTGCAGAGGGTCTGGAAGGAAAGGTATGCCTCTTTGCAGATGACACAAAGCTCTGTAACAGAGTTGATACACAAGGGGGATAGAAAGGATGAGAAAGGACTTGGCAAGGTTGGAGGAATGGTCAGACATATGGCCAGACATATGGCCACTTAGATTCAGTGCAAAAAAGTGCAAAGTAATGCACCTGGGAAATGAAAATCCAGGAGAAGAGTACACAATAGCAGGGGAGGTACTAACAACAACAGTAATGGAAAGGGACCTGGGGGTAGTCATATCAGATGACCTAAAGGTGGGTAAGCAATGTGAGAAGTTGGTAAGGAGAGCCAGGGGGATACTGGGATGCATAGGGAGGGGCATCACAAGTAGAAAAAGGGAAGTGGTTATCCCTCTGTACAGACAGTTGGTGAGACCCCATCAGGAGTATTGCGTGCAGTTTTGGAGACCTCATCTACGCAAGGACATAGACAGGATGGAAGCAGTGCAGGGTCTACATCAGAAACCATATGAAGAGAGACTGAGAGACCTTAATATGTATACCCTTGATGAAGGAGGGACAGGGGGGACATAATAGAAACTTTTAAGTACCTCAAGGGAATCAACAAAGTCCAGGAGGGTAGCATCTTTCAGAAAAAGAGATGTGCAAGAACAAGGGGGCACAATTTAAAGATAGAGGGGGGGACTCCAGGGGGTAATGTGAGGAAAGTTTTTTCACGGAGAGAGTGGTGGACGATGGAACCGCCTTCCTGGAGAGGTTAGGGGTCTAAAACAGTGGGGGAATTCAAACATGCATGGGACAAACATAAGGCAATTATAGTGGGGGGCTGCAGGAAGTAGGCTGTTGGTTAACTAGAATCTGCAGCTTATCTAATAGGTAGGGAAATGGGCAGACTGGGTGGGTCAAGTGGTCCTAATCTGCCGTCAAAGTCTCTGTTACCTCCAGCTTTCCCTGTGGGGATGCAGAGCCAGGAGATTGCCCACCGTCGGGGGTTCCGTCACCCCTTCCGTTGGAGCCTCAAATGCCAGAGCCATCGTCGGACCAGACGATTGTTCCTCCAACTCCCTCAGGCATCTCGGTCCCCTCAAGGTCCTCCATGTAGTTCGACACCAGGAACAGTGGGACCCACGCTGCCGCCTTCTCCATTGGGGCCTTCTGCATCCCCATGGGACACGATATGGACCTGATGATACCTCCGTCAGGGCCAATGCTGGGCCCTTCTACCCCTCCATCAGGCCCTCCATCAGGACCACCTGGTATCCTTTTGGGGCAGCCAACACCAGGCTATCCTCTGCAATACCCAATGCCAGGATACCCCCACACCACAGTATCTGACATCAGGATTTCAAATGCTGGGCTACTCTCAGTCAGGCTTTAACTACCCCTGCTATGGGTACACCAGCTATGGGTTTAATAGCCCTCTACGACAGCTGCAAGTGGACCTTCAGGTGGTCCTTAAGTCCTGGTGGGTGGAAGCAAAGTGACAGCTCACACTGGAGCTGGAAAAGCGTCAGCCGCCAACGGCCCCGATGCCGACTCCAAGGCCTCCTTCGCCGGCTCCTTCCCCGCCATCCGGCCCTAAGGGCCCGACACAGGGTGGACGACCGGGACCTTTATCTAATGCTCGGCCCTGGGAATTTTCCAGGCCAATGGAATTTTTAAGGCCAGTGGACCTTCCGCCAACAACCATCAGTTCTCCTAGTGATCAGGATTCCTCAGACTCTGACAATGACATGGCCCACTGCGACTCCGATTTGGAAACCCCTACACCGGAGGACCCTAAACCTAAATAGTCTCCAAAATCCCTTCCAGGGAACCCCTCCTTCTTGAAGCTCCTCAGGAAGATTCAAGCTGCCTATGATTGGCGCACCGTTGCCCAGGATCCGCAAAGACAGACTGGCAGCCCACCTTGATTTGGCAGACTCTTCTCCAAACCTCATTCCGCCCTGGATAGAGCCGCATGAGGACTTGGCAACCAGTATCTGGAAGTAGCCTTCTTCACTGGCCAGAAAAGCAGACAGGCTTTATCAATCTCCAGACGACAGGGATTTTCTTAGTCTCCACCCCAAAGCAGACTCTGTGGTCATCAGCACGACCCATGACCGATCTGCAAACTGAAACACCTTATGTACGCCCCGATAAAGTATAGAAAATTCTGGACCAGTATGGGAAGATTTATTCTTCTTCTACCTTGGGAGTTCGGGCACTTAATTATGTCGCCCACATGGGAGACTATCAGAAATCTGTCCTAGGTCAGAGTCCAAAATAGACTCTCCTCAGTACGCCACTGTAAAAGAGGAGATGGCAGATCTGGTTAGATCAGCTAGATCTGCATGCCGACACATGTTACGTGCCACCTATGATGCAGTGGACCCTGCAGGTAGGGGCTGTGCAGTAACCATTAGTCTGAGATGTCACGCGTGGCTTCGGATTTCAGGCCTGGCACCTGAGGTCCAGACGGCCATACATGACGCTTCCTCCAGAGGGTTGGTCCTTTTTGGTGGAGACGTCAAGGACATAATGACTGACCTCCACGATAAAGGCAAGGCCCTACGTTCCGTACAGTTAATGTACAAACCTCCACAGAAACCAAAACAGCCATTTCGAAGACAGCAACATCGCCAACAAAGACAAAATCATAACCGACGACAAAACAAACTTCAGGCAGCCTCGGTCACTAGAGCCCCAGGCTAAATCTCACAAAGCCTCGGGAGCCACAGTCTCGGCCTTGCCCTCCACCTCATGACTCCTTAGCCCTCCCGCCTCCACTGATCAGCACCCCAGAGGAGCCAGTAGGAGGCAGGTTCTCCCATCATCTTCCAGAGTGGGAGAAAATCACAACAGACTCATGGGTATTTCAACTGGTGACAAAAGGCCGCCCAGTAGAATTCATAGACAGACCTCCGACAAAACCTCCAGGTCACTCATTCTACCCACCCCACCACTTACCTTTGGTAAAAGAGAAAATAACATCCCTGCTGGCAAAGGCAGCAATAGAACCAGTTCCCGCAAAACATCAAGGGGAAGGTTACTACTCGCATTTCTTCCTTGTTCCCAAGAAGACTGGCGACCTCAGACCAATTTTAGATCTGAGCTCTCTGAACCTCTCCATGCAATACAAGAGGTTCAAAATTGCTATCTCTTCCAAGCCTGCTTTACAGAAAGGTCAGTGGCTCTGCACCCTGGATATGCAGGATGTTTACTTGCACATCCCAATCTGTCCACCACACCGCAAATTCCTCCATTTTTGCTTTCGGGGGAACATTTCCAGTTCAAGGCACTACCCTTTGGCCTTTCCTCGGCTCCCAGGGTGTTCACGAAATGCCTAGCGGTGGTGGCAGCTTTCCTGCGCAGACAAGGGGTCCCAAGTTTTCCCATACCTGGACGATTGGCTGCTCTCAGCACCATCCAGGGAGGCCCTAGTGTCAGCTCTGCATCTTACCCTGGACACTTTCCAACGGGTGGGTATAACGGTCAACTATGCCAAATCCCACCTGGTCCCTACCCAGCAGCTCCAATTTATTAGGGCAGCTTTGGATACAATCCAGGGCAAGGCTTTCGTGTCATAAGACAGGATAGTGACTTTACAGCACCAGGCACGCCGGGTGGCCTCTCAGAAGAAAATCTCAGCCAGAGCGATTCTTCGGCTGCTAGGGTTCATGGCGGCGGCCATCCCTTCGGTCCCCTTAGCCAGACTACACATGAGGATCTCTCAGTGGAGCCTCAGTGTGCAGTGGGACCAGAGATTAGACAATCTGGACCACGAGATCCTAGTCCCGGATCCAATGGCATATGATCTTTTGTGGTGGCAAGACCAGGACAACCTCTCTGAGGGGGTTCCGTTTCGCTCAGACAACCCCTTCCAAACACTGACAACGGATGCTTCAGACCTGGGATGGGGAGCACACCTGGGGCCACACAGAACACAGGGTCTTTGGTCCCATTTTGAAATGTCTCTTCACATCAACATACTCGAGATGAGAGCTGTGCTGAATGTCCTCGAGGCCTTCCAACATCTCATTCTCCTGGGTCATCTTATGATTCAGATGGACAACATGTGTGTTGTCTGGTATATAAATAGACAAGGCGGAACCCACTCTTATCCCCTTTGCCAGGAAGCAATGAGAGTGTGGTACTGGGCAGCCAACCACAATTTACATTTGACGGCAGTTCATGTACCAGGCGTTCAAAACATCCTGGCAGATGCACTGAACCGCAGGCAAGCCAGAGCACGAGTGGGAGCTCAGAAAGTTAGTGGTAAACATCTTCGCAAGGTGGGGAAAACCTCAAATAAATGTGTTCGCCTCTCCACTCAACGTAAAACTACCAACCTTCTGCTTGCTCCAGGGCGTGGTGTTTCCTGATGAAATGCGCTGTCTCTCTGCTGGAGGGGAAGGTTCATGTGCGCTTTCCCTCCGCTCCCAGTGATTCAGAGAGTGCTAATGAAGCTCCAGACAGAAGGAGCGTGGATGATTCTTATTGCTGCCTTCTGGCCGAGATAAATATGGTTCTCTCTACTGCAACAACTGTCAGTGGAACCTCCCTTTCCACTGCCGGTCTCTCAAGATCTCTTGACATAGGAACAGGGGACCCTGGTTCATCCAGGTCTCGAGTACCTTCATCTGCATGCATGGCACCTATTGACATAGCTGCTACTCATTTTGGGGTCTCCCTGAGGGTAGCACAAATTCTGGTGGAGACCAGAAAGCCCTCCACCAGAGCCACATATGCCATGAAATGGAAATGGTTTTCCATCTGGGCAGACTCGAAAGGGACAGAACCTTTCTCCTGTTCAGTCACAAAGGTCTTAGATTACATGCTGCATCTCTGTGACTTGGGTCTTGGTTACTCGACTCTAAAAGTACACTTATCAGCCATTTCTGCCTATCACGTCCCTGTGGGGCAGAAGACTTTGGCTCAGTTGGAGGTATCCAGAACTTGCCTGAAAGGGATCCTCCATCTGAAACCACCAGTACGGAGCCCTGCTCCTCCATGGAACCTGAATTTCATACTAGAAAAACTCACTCTGCCCTCTTTTGAGCCGGACATGCGCTATCTTTCTTGGAAAACACTTTTTCTAGTAGCCATCACTTCAGCTAGAAGGATCTCAGAGCTTCAGGCTCTCATGTGTAAGGTTCCTTACTTGATTTTCCACAGAGACTGGGTGGCTCTGTGGACCAATCTTAAGTTCGTACCCAAGGTGGTATAATCCACCTTGAGTCAGTCACTGGACTTGCCAGTGTACTATCCAGAGCACTCCAATATGGGTGAAGCACTTCTGCACACTGTGGACGTACACAGAATTCTTCGGTACTATACAGATGGGACAAAGTCTGTCCGTAAGACTGACCAGTTGTTTGTTTCCTTTGCGCCAAAAGAGAGGGTGCAGCTGTTTCTAAACAGTGTTTGTCCAAATGGTTGGCAAACTGCATTGCTTTCTGTTATCAGAAGTACAACAAAACCCTTCCAGGTCAAATCAAAGGACATTCAACAAGAGGCATGGCTGCTTCTGCTGCTTTTTTCAGGAATGTTTCAGTCGCAGACATTTGCGCAGCTGCAACTTGGAGTTCTGTCCATACCTTTACCAAGCATTGCAGTCTGGACATTGCATCTAGGCACAGAGCGGGCTTTGGTCTTGCTGTCCTACAGGGACTCCTTTCGTGAGTACTCTAGAGTCGCTGGGAAACTCATTCCTGCCTCCCATGTCTCAGACTTGTCTCGGGTTACTGCTTGGGACTCAGTCCTATATGAGTACCTACTGCAAGAACCCTCTCGAAGTAAGATAGTACAGTTATGTAAGAACTTACCGTAACCGTAGATCTTCGAGAGAGCCTCTTGCAGTAGGTACTGCTTTCCCTAACCCAACCTTCCCCTGAGTTTCTTTCTGTGGTTTTTCATACTAGACATAATTAGGCTCCAGGAGCCCTCTCCTTATCTCCTGTCGCACCTCCTGAGCTCTCCGGTTGGAGAACTGGAAGGTGGGCGTGGGGACCGCTCCTGATATAGTGTCACGCTGGCGTCCATCACATGACGTTGGGGGGCAGTCCCCTGCCGGACACTGCTAGCTAGAAGTTTTCCATATGGTCCTAATGCCTGGCGGCTTAGTCCTGTATGTCCTATATGTGAGTACCTACTGCAAGAGCCTCTCTCGAAGATCTACTGTTTGTTTGTTGAATTTTGTTGACCCGGTAAGCCCACTGAGCCTAGAAGTCCCTTTTTCAGTGGCAACCCGGCGGGGGGGGGGGATACAGATGGTAAGCAACTGAAATTGGACCAGATTAAGCTGTTGGTGGTATTTTTAGTGAATGAGGGAAATTTGGCCACGACACTGGGGAAATTCCCCTACTGTTTTTTCAATGAGTGCCATGGGATCTTTAACATCAGACTGAACTACCACCAATCCAGGCAGATAGGACCTCAGTTTAACATCTCATCCGAAAGACGGCACCTCAGAAGTGCAGCACATCTCTCATGCTGCATTACAATGTCAGTACTGGGATATTAACCCAGGTGCCAGATGTGGGAACTGAACCCACAGCCCTCTGATCTCCCGGCCTCAGAGGCGAGTGTGCTACCTACTGAGCCACTGATACTGTTACGATAAGTTGTTACATAACTGTACTTTCAAACAACATGAAGTTTTGCTGTATTCTGACAAATTGCAGCGAGTCCCAACCTTCGAACTGCCCCGGAGATGAGAAAGAGTTAACTTTCCATGCCAGGCATGGAACGCTGAGCTCGAGCTCGGTTGAGACTCTGTCTGTTGCTGTTTGAACTCAAACCATCAGATTCTTTATTCCGACTCACTGAACAGTCGCTCCCGAGATTTCTCCTTTGCTCGGTTCAATTTGTCGGTTAAAGTATCTGTTGTTTTCAACCGACTTAAACCGCGAACCTATCGGGTTCTGTCTGTGGTATTCGTGAGTACTAGATAGGTTTATATTGTTTTTCTATTCTGTGTGGAACTTGTAAACGTTTCATCGGTTCGGTTTGAACTGATCAAGTTGTTTAAAAATCTTTACTTCTACTTCTAGAGTGTGGTTACCGGTTCTTATCGGTTCTAAAAAAAACGGATTTTATTACGTCTTTTTCCATGACCCATAACACGGTCAGGAACCGATAAGAGTGTCTTGCCTGGCGGATTGCCATTAAAAGGGTAAGTTTTGTTTAGGACTGGCCATGTCTGAGAAACCCAAAAGAAAAACCAGGCCCACTGGGTTTCAACACTGCAGTGTGTGTGGGGAAGTCTTTGCTAAGGCTGACCCCCACACCACCTGTGTTTATTGTCTGGGGTTTGACCACCTCGATTCAGACTGCCAGATTTGTAAAAATTTTCCTGCAGCTACCCTAGAAAAGAGAGTCGGTAGGCTCAGGGAAAGGGAGACCAAAAAGTCCGCTGACCCGGATGGCCAGCCCGGTTCGGTTCAAACCGAACCAGAAGGAGTGCCCTGTGACCAGGGCGAAACTTCTTCGGGCAAAAGGAGAACCGATTCCAAGGACTCGGTTCCGGTTAAGAGAACAAGAAGGGAAAAATCAGCCGGCGTGGATCCAAAACTTTCTTCTCCAACCACTGATGAAATAGCCAAAGCGATAAAAATTGTTCAGTCGCTTTCCCCGGTTCCGACCGAACCGGCACCATCAGGAAGGTGCTCGGTACAGCCGGTTCCGGATTATGATTTGGAGGAATTTTATGAACCAGAGGAGGAGGAAGGAGAGTATGAGGAAAGTGAATGTGATTATGAAAGTCTGGATGTGCCCATTGACCCGGACATCTCCCCAGACAGACCTTCAGGAGTGTCTCCTCCTCTGCTTTCTGAGTCCCCCTCTCATTTCATGTTTTACAAGAAAGTGGCTGAAACCCTTCAGTTTCCTATGGAAGAAACTGTGGATGACCAGGAGGAGCCTGACTATGTGGAAATGATGGATATCCCAGAGTCCAGGAAGCTGTCTGTTCCTTTACGCAAGTCTTTTGGGAAACAGACAAAGATTTTAAAGACTCCTAATTCTATACCTCCTGTGGATAAGAGAATGGACAAGAGGTATACTCTGTCAGGCTCAGATACGGAGTTCCTTACCCAGCAATGCAGCCATGTTGGGGTAGTGCAGGCTGCAGCCTGTGACAAGGCTAATATATACCCTTGGCTTCACACCCCCCAGATAAGGACTCCAGGAGGATTGATGCCATGGCAAAGAAACAGTACATGGCAGCATCCTTGGGACTCAGGCAGGCCAATTATATGGCCTATACAGCTAGATATCAGAAATCTAGATGGGGCACTGTAATGGTTTTAGCTAAACAGATCCCTGGCCAGCTTGCCAGGGAGCTGGAGCAGGTGGCTGCTGATGGTATTGAGGCATCCAAGGTGCCAGTCCATGCTGCAGTGGACTCCAATGATGTTTCATCTAGAGTCATGGCTACATCTGTGGCCCTTCGTAGGATGGCTTGGCTCGATAGTACTAGCCTGTCTCAGGATACCCAGACTAAGGCCATGGATTTTCCTGTTGTGGGTAATTCTCTGGGAGCAAACGAGAACTACATGAAGAAAAGATGAATACAGGACCACCTACAGGAGTGCTCAGGCCAAGGAAAGGCAAGCCCTCCTCAGAGGCAGCATCCCAGGGGCAGGGGCAGGCCTTTCATAGGCCTTTCTACCAAGCCCAGGCCTCTCTTCTGCTTGTACTCAGAGGGGTTCTTTAGAGGAGAGGCAAAGGGGACAAGCAGGCCTGCTTCCACCCCTCAGCCTAAACCCCTGCCAAACAGGCACCCTGATGGGTTTGCTAGGGCCGATTCTCCACCACCTGTAGGGCAGGCTGGCTTACTTTGTCCAGGACTGGAGGTCTTTAACATCAGACAAATGGGTCCTGAAGTAGTAAGCCAGGGACTGATTGTCAGCTTCAAAAAATTTCCAAAGATGAGAACCAGATCCTTTCCACCTGCAAATCCGTCAGAGGCACTTGCCCTAGAGGCAGAGGTCTCTTCCCTCTTGGCTCTCAGAGCTGTAGAAAGGGTTCCACCCCTACACAAAGGGAAAGGATTGTACTCCAGGTACTTCCTCACCCCGAAAAAGACAGGAGAATGGCGGCCCATCCTGGATCTCAGATATTTAAACAAGCACCTTTTAAAGCCAAAGTTCAAAATGGTGACTCTGGGAATAATTCTACCCTCTCTAAGGCCAGGGGACTGGCTAGTCTTCCTGGACCTCAAGGATGCCTATTTCCATATTCTCATCAGAAGCTCCCATCGATAATACCTCAGGTTCGAGCTGCCCTCAGGTCATTACCAATTCAAAGCAATGCCCTTCGGCCTAACCTCTGCTCCAAGGGTGTTAACAAAATGCCTGGCAGTAGTAGTTGCTTCCCTAAGAAGGCAAAGGATTGCCATCTTCCCATACCTGGACGACTGGCTCATAGTAGGCCAGTCCCCAGGCCAAGTCAAGTTACACCTACAGATAACTCAGCAACTGTTCACTTCTCTAGGTTTCCTTCTGAATCTTTCAAAGTCAGTTCTAGAGCCTGTTCAGCTCCTCACCTTCATAGGCGCAGAGCCAGATACAGAAAAGGCAAGAGCCTTCCTTCCCCTGGACAGGGCAAAGACCCTTATTACACTGGCCTTTTCATTCACCCTACAGGTGTCTCGACCAGCAAGGCATTTTCTGCAGCTCCTGGGGCACATGGCTGCTTCTACAGCAGTGGTGCAGGGAGCAAGATTTCAGATGAGGGACATTTAGTTCCACTTGAGAGCCTTTTGGTCTCAGAAAAAGGACCCTCTGACCAAACTGATCCCAGTGACTCGAACCCTGATCCAGGCTTTGCAGTGGCGGCAGGATCAGGACAATCTAAGACAGGGAGTTCCTTTGTCACTCAGTCTCACTCTTTAATCCTTACTACAGATGCCTCCCTCTTGGGGTGGGGCTCTGCTTGAGACCTGACCACCCAAGGTTGTGGTCTCTCAGGAATCTCTGCTTCACATCAGTCTGTTGGAACTCAGAACAGTGTTTCTAGCACTTCAAGCTTTTTCCAAGTCTGTTCAGAACAAAGTTGTTCAGATCAGGACAGACAATACCACCACAATGTGGTATATCAACAAGCAAGGGGGGCACTCTGTCTACGGCCTTGTGCATAGAAGCAATGAAGTTGTGGTCTCTGGCCTATTCCCTGAACACCTCCCTTACAGCAGTACACCTCCCAGGCAAGGACAACGTCCTGGCAGATGCCCTCAGCAGGATATCTCAGGGCCATCACGAATGGACACTGGATGCCCTGGTTTTGGAGGTGATCTTCTCCAGATGGGGCACCCCACAGATAGATCTTTTTGCAGCCCCAGACAATCACCAACTTCCCGTCTTTTGCTGCAGGCCCCCAGTGTTGGGCTCAGTCCCCCTAGATGCCCTGGTTCTCAGTTGGGAAGGGAAGTTCCTGTATGCTTTTCCCCCCTTCCCTCTCCTGTTCAAGGTGCTAGTCAAAATCAGGTCTCAACCCTGCAAGGTGATTCTGATTGCTCCAGACTGGGCCAGACAGCCCTGGTACCCTCTCCTGTTGTCCTTAGCAGTCCACCTTCCCTTGTCTCTTCCCAGGAATTACAACCTGTTAACTTGTGCTCAGGGGAGGGTTTGGTACCCGAATCTCAAATCTCTCAATCTCAAGGCCTGGCTCTTGAAGAGTTAGAGTTTGCTGATTTACACCTTTCCCAAGGTGTTATGGATATTCTAAAGACTCTAGGAAGCCTTCCACCAGAACCACTTATAATTCCAAATGGAAAAGATTCTCCATATGGTGCTCTGGGAAGCATATTTCTCAGAGTCATGCGGCTGCCCACAGTCCTTGACTATATGGTTCATCTGAATAGCTTGGGACTCAGACCAGCTACACTAAAAGTGCATCTGGCAGCTGTCTCTGCTTTTCTTTCAGCAGGTAAGCCTTCTTCCCTTTCAGCTCATCCTGTATTCTCTGAGTTTTTCAAGGGATTGCTTCATACCAATCTGCCATTCAGGGACCTTGCCCCTGCTTGGGACCTTAATGTTTGCATTGCTCAGCTTATGCAACCCCCTTTTGAGCCTTTGTCCTCAGCGGAGCTTAAGTACTTGACTTGGAAAACTGTTTTCTTAGTGGCCATCACTTCTGCCAGGCGCATAAGCGAGTTACAAGCCCTGTCAGTGGAGCCTGATTTATCTCTTTCCACAGAGATAAGGTGGTCCTCAGGACTAACAGGAAGTTTTTACCTAAGGTGGTTTCAGACTTCCACCTTAATCAATCTATGTCTCTTCCTGTGTTCTTCACTGACCATTCCTCCTCTGGTGAGAGGAGGTGGCACAGTTTGTATGTGAAAAGAGCCCTTAGCTACTACATAGAGCGCACCAAGGGTCACAGGTTTGAATCCCTCCAACTGTTCCTCACTTATGGTGAGGTTGGTAAGGGAAAACCTGCCACTAAAAGATCCATTGCCAGGTGGATTGTCTCTTGCATTCAATTTTACTATGAAAAACTAGGTAGGATTCCACCCTCAGGCCTGAGGGCTCACTCTACCAGAGGTACAGCTGCTGCCAGGGATATTCCTATTTTAGAGATATGTCAAGCAGCTACCTGGAAAACAGTTCACACATTTACCAAGCATTACTCTCTGGATATCCAGGCTAGGAGTGATGCTCGGTTTGGCACAGCAGTGCTTCAGAGCCTATATCCTAAGTAGGTTCTGTCCCTCCTCCATGGAGGTACTGGTTGGTAATCTGCTATTTGTCAGAATACAGCAAGACTTCATGTTGTTTGAAGAAAAATTACCACCTTAGTAATGTTGTTTCTTCTAATGGAGTCTTGCTGTATTCTGACCTCCCCTCCCCCGCCTTCCTCTCAGAACCTTGTTTGGGATGTGGTGGGGTAGCAGTGTTGGCACTCAGGAGGTGCCCCACCTTTTTTATTATCACTCTTTTTCTTTTGGGTGATTGGTGTTTTGTGTTATTTCATTTTTGGGTTTCCTGACTTGAGTCTTTGTTTTGGACCAAAAATATGTTTATTATATTTAGTAGCCAGTTGGCTAGTATAGGTTTACAGCTTCCACACAGGACACTCAGTGAGTTTAGCTCGTAAAGATCTGATGGTTTGAGTTCAAACAGCAACAGACAGAGTCTCAACCGAGCTCGAGCTCAGCATTCCATGCCTGGCATGGAAAGTTAACACTTTCATCTCCGGGGCAGTTCGAAGGTTGGGACTCACTGCAGTTTGTCAGAATACAGCAAGACTCCATTAGAAGAAACATTACTAAGGTGAGTAATTTTTTCTTATTGCTGTTGCTTATGATCGCTCGGCCACCCTGAAGCACATGAGCACCTCTCCCCAGACAGGGAATCCCGGCAGCTGGACCAGTATGGCAAAAAAATGTTTCTACCACTACGTGCGCCCTCTGCTTCCTCAACTACGTAGCACATACGATCTCGTTCCAAAAAGCGACTATGGCCATGCTTGAGACCCGTATCCAGGCCATGGAATCTTCGGAGCTCAAGGAGCTGTTGATCAAGGACCTGCACTTGTCTAAAATTTCGTGTTGACACACGCTAAGGGCTACATATGATACTGTAGACGTGGTAGCCCGCTCCTCCGCCACGGCAGTGTCTCTTAGGCGACACGCTTGGCTTCACATTTCTGGCCTTTCTAATGATGTCCAGGCTGCAATCCAGAATACCCCTTTTACGGACTCTGTCCTTTTTGGAGGGGACACCAAAGATATTATCACGGGCCTTCAGGACAGTGGCCAGGTCCTGAGGTCTGTGAGGTCCATGTACGGTCAGGATTTCAGGAAAAGGGCAGGGTAAACAGCCCTTCGTTAGACAACAGGGCAAGAGAAAGTCTACGGCTCCCACCTTTTCATCCCCCCCGCCTCTAAATCTCAGAGAGGGTCCGGGGGACCCCTCGACCTTCCGCATCCTGACTGGCTACTCCCTCCCCCTCCTCTGCTTGCGGGCAAGGAGCCTGTGGGAGGAAGGCTCGCCCTCCATGCGCAGGAGTGGAGGGACGTGACCTCAGACGCGTGGGTCATATTACTCGTTTCAAAAGGGCACACCTTGGAGTTTGTGGAGTTCCCTCCAGATTCCCCTCCAAGTTGCATGTCTTATTCTCCACACCAGCTTCCATTGGTCAAGGAGGAAATCTGGTCTCTAAGTCAGAAGGCGGCCATAGAGCTAGTCCTTCTGCGCCAACGGGGGAAGGGATTTTACACCCACTTTTTCCTGGTCCCAAAAAAGACTGGCGATCTCAGACCCATCGATTCTTAGATCTCCGCAAACTAAACCTTTATGTGGAGTACAAAACGTTTCACATGCAGACACTGCAGGGCCTCCTGCCTCTTCTGCAGAAGGACCTTTGACTTTGTGCACTGGATATGCAGGATGCTTACCTACATGTTCCGATGTTCCCGGGCCACCGCCACTTCCTTCGTTTCTGCTTCCAGGGGAGCACTTCCAGTTTACAGCCCTCCCCTTTGGTCTTTCCTTGGCACTTCGAGTTTTTACCAAGTGCCTAGCGGTGGTGGCAGCGGCCTTGCGCCTTCGAGGGATAGCAGTATTCCCTTACCTGGATGATTGGTTTTTGACGGCCCCATCCAGAGACAGTCTTCTGGATGCTCTCTCGTGTACGTTGGATCTATTTTCTCACCTGGGTATCTCAGTCAACTTTCCCAAGTCGACTCTTACCCCTTCTCAGAACTTACAGTTCATTGGGGTGATCTTAGACACGGTCTAGTGCAAAGCCTTTCTCCCCTCGGACATGGCGGAGGCCATTCGAGAGCAGGTCAACTTAGCGACCTCTTCCAGATACCTTCCGTCCAAAGCGTGGCTTCGCCTCTTAGGCCTGATGGCGGCCTCCATCTCCACGGTCCCATTTGCCAGGTTGCATATGAGGATCACCCAGTGGACCTTGAGTGTCCAATGGGATCAATGCTTGGATGACTTGGACCATCCTGTCCTAGTCTCCAGTGCGGTCAAGAAGGATCTTATTTGGTGGCTAGATCCTCTGAATCTTTCCCGGGGCCTTCAATTCAGAAGCTTCCCACCACTTTGGACCCTCACCACAGATGCCTCTTGTCTGGGTGGGGGGCTCATCTGGGGGACCACCGGACTCTGGGTTCGTGGTCCCAGTTGGAGATGGCGCGCCACATCAATATTCTGGAGATGAGGGCAGTTTTTTATGCCCTCCAGGCCTTTCAGCCCATTCTGTCAAATGGAACGCTGCTGATCCAGATGGACAATATGTCAGTAGTCGGGTACATCAACAAGCAGGGAGGCACCCAGTCATACCCCCCCCCCCCATGCAGGGAGGTGATGCAGGTGTGGAACTGGGCAATTCAGCACAATCTGTTCCTCTCTGCAGTGGACGTTCCAGGAGTTCAAAGTGTCCTAGCAGACAGCCTCAGTCAGACCTCGTCGCTCACTCATGAATAGGAACTCAGTCAGGAAGTAGCAGATTCTCTCTTTCAGAGATGAGGTTGCCCAGACTTAGATCTGTTCACCTCCCCATTCAGCGCAAAGCTTCCCAGGTTTTGCTCACTTGTTCCAGAGCCTGGTGCTTTCTGGCACAACACATTACTTTGTTGGACAGGGAGGTTCTTGTACGCCTTCCCTCCTTTTCTCCATTCTGCAGAGAGTACTTCTAAAGCTTCAGGCAGAGGGAGCCTGGATGATCCTGATAGCTCCCCTCTGGCCAAGACAAATCTGGTTTCTGCTCCTGCAGCAGCTCTCAGCGGAACCCCCAGTTCCACTTCCTCTCAGACACGACCTGTTGACCCAGGATCAAGGCAGGCTAGTGCATCCCAGGCTCAGGACTCTGCATCTTCATGCATGGCTCCTGCAGACATAAAAAAGTCTCGTTTCGGGGTCTCCCACAGGGTCGTTGAAGTCCTGGTAGAGGCCTGAAAACCATCTACCAGGTTGACCTATGCTGTGAAATGGAAGTGTTTTCCATTTGGGGCGGTGTCTAAAGGTTGGGACCCCTTTACATGCTCGTCTCCACCGATTATGGAGTATCTGTTGCACCTGTCTGATTCGGGTCTCTCTTACTCCTCCCTCAAGGTTCACCTGTCGGCCATTTCTGCCTACCATGTGTTGGTGGGGGGGAATCTGTGGCACAGTTGTAGATCTCGAAAACCTTTCTGAAAGGGATTCTCCACATGAAATCCCCATCCATAACCCCACCCCACCTTGGGATTAGAATTTTGTTTTAGAGAAGCTTACGCTTCCTCCTTTTGAACTAGCGATGAGCTGTGATATGCGCTACCTCTCTTGGAAGGCGCTGTTTTTGGTTGCCATTACTTCTGCTCGAAGCATTTCTGAGCTTCAGGCCCTGATGTTTTTCTTAAGGACCAGACAGTCTTACGCACAAATCCTAAGTTTCTTCCCAAGGTGGTTTCCGAGTTCACCTTTGATCAGACAGTTGAACTCCCAGTTTACTACCCTAGCCACTTGAACAAAGATGAGGCTCTTCTTCATATGCTGGACGTACATAGAATTCTGAGATGCTACGTCCACCAGACCAAAGGCTCCAGAAAGTCTGATCAGCTTTTTGTCTCCTTTGCCCCTAGGTCCTCAGGTTCAGCTGTATGTAAGCAGTGCCTATCCAAATGTCTGGCTAACTGCATTCGTTTCTGTTATCAGAAGTATGACAAACCTCTGCCAGGAGAGTTCAGAGGTCATTCTGCCAGAGGTATGGCTTTGTCCACAGCTTTTCTGAGAAATGTTTCTGCAGCGGAGATTTGTGCAGCAGCTACCTGTAGTTCAGGCCACACCTTTACCAAGCACTACAGTCTGGACATTGCCTCTAGGTGTAAGGCCGGACTTGGCCTCGCCGTTCTGCAGGGCCTACTGTCCTAAGGCTGGTCCTGTTTTGTCCTTTCAGTTGCTCCTCCTCCTCCTGTGACTCTCTTGGTCTCTCTATGAGTGACTGCTTGGGATTCATTCCTATCTGTGATGAGCTACTGCAGGAACCCTCTTGAAATAAAATAGTACAGTTATGTAAGAACTTACCGTAACAGTAGATCTTCGAGAGAGGTTCCTGCAGTAGGTCACATTTTCCCTTCCTCCTTCCTCCCCTTAGTTTTTTTGCATTTCTTTCAGCCTGTTATGAACTGGGCTCCAAAATTTCATCCTTTCTCCTGTCTCATCCTACTTGAATCTCCGGTGGGAGAACTGGAGTGTGGGCGTGGGGACCACCCACTATATAGGGTCACGCTGACATCCATCACGTGACGTCGGGTGGGCAGTCCCCTGCCAGGCATTGCTGGAAAAGTTTGCCGTGGTATCCTGACGCCAGGGGGCGCAGTCTTATCTGTGAAGATCTACTGCAGGAATCTCTCTCGAAGATCTACTGTTAACGGTAAGTTCTTACGTAACTGTGCTTTACATCTCTCCCTCCCCCCCAATGGGCAAGAACCCTATGGACTCCTGGCTGTCCGCCCATCATGACTCCTTGCCAGACCCCTTCCCTCCAGAAAAGCAAGAGGTTATCGTAAGGGGTCACTGCTCCCTCTGTCTGGACAGGTGGCCGGAGATCACATCAGACAACGGGGTGCTGCATCTCATAGAGCATGGACACTCCCAGGAACTATTATAGTGTACTCCGCACAATCCCCCAGTTCACTCCTGGTATATTCCAGGTCACGTCCCTCTGATATGGGCCGAAATTCAAGCCTTGCTTCAGCAAAAGGCCTCAGAACCTGTTCCACAGTCCCAGCAAGAGAAGGGGTTTTATTCCCACTTCTTCCTCGTTCCCAAACAGATGGGAGACCTCCGGCCCATCCCGGACCTCAGCGAACTTGACCTGTTTATCCAGTACAAGAGGTTCAGAATGGTCACCATTCAGGGTCTGCTGCCCCTGTTATGACAAGGAGACTGGATTTGCTCCCTGGATATGCAGGACGTCTATTTGCATATCAAGGTTTGCACCTCCCACAGGCGCTTCCTTTGATTTCATTTTCAGGGTGCCCTTTTCCAGTTCAGACCCCTACCATTTGGCTTATCTTCAGCCCCTCGAATGTTCACCAAGTGTTTAACAGTGATGGCAGCTACCGTCAGACGGCAGGGGTTCGATGTTTTCCCCTACCTGGACAACTGGCTGCTTGCTGCACCATCCAGGGAGCATCTGCTCCAAACTCTTTCTCATACTTGATGCCTGTTTCAGGATTTGAGAATCACTGTCATTCTGCCCAAGTCGTTTCTGACACCCCCTGCCAATGACTTCAGTACATAGGGGCAGTGCTGGATACGGTCCAAGGCATGGCCTTCCTGCCTCAAGGCAGAGCAGAGCGCTTGATGAACCATTGACTCTACTCCAGCCAGCGTGTACCAGCTCGGGCTTTTCTGCATCTCGTGGTTCTCGTGGCCCCAGCGATAGTTACGGTCCTTCTAGCCAGATTGCATGAGAGTTCCTCCATAGACCTTGTGGGTCCAGTGAGACCAGCGCACAGACAGCCTAGAACAGCCAGTCCTGATCTCAGATCCAATCAAGAGGGTGCTGTTGTGGTGGGTAGAGCACAGCAACCTCCTGAGGAGGGTGCAGTTTTTCATTACACCTCCACAGCAGATCCTCACCACAGATACCTGGGGCCTTTGCTGGGGGTCTCACCTAGGGGCCCAACAAACTCGAGGAATGTAGTCCAAAGCAGAAGTGGATCTCCACATAAATGCCCTGGAGATTCAAGCAGTCCTGTATGCCTTGCAGTCCTTCCAGACCCAGCTCTGTCCTGGCTCACTGCTGATCCAATCGGATAATTCTGGCATGGTCCATTATATCAGCAAGTGGGGGGAGTTATCCCTACCCCTGTGTCGGGAAGCGATGAGAGTCTGGTATTGCACCATAGACCATGGCCTGGTACTCTTGTCCATGCATGTTCCCGGCGAACAAAATGTCTTGGCAGAGCGCCTAAGCTGATCTCAGTCTTGGGCTTATGAGTGACAGCTTCTGGCATCTGTGGTGGAAGACCTGCTTGACTGGTGGGGTCATCCAGAGCTGGACCTTTTTGTGTCCCCACTCGATGCAAAACTGCTGCTTTTCTGCTCGCTCACTCCAGGGCCTGGATTTTTTTGGCGAAACGTGTTGTCCCTCTCTTAGAAAGGGATGTTTCTATGCGCCTTCCCTCCCCACTCCTTCATAGGGTTCTGATCAAACTTCAGATGGAAGGGGCAACTGTGATCCTGATCGCTCTCTTCTGGCCTCATCACATCTAGTTCCCCTTGCTTCAGCAGCTGGCAGTAGAACTTCCTGTGCCCCCTGCCCATTTATACAGGCTTCCTCTCCCAGGAACAGGGCACTCTGGTCCACCCAGACCTCAGATTTCTCCACCTTCATGATTGGCTCCTGAAGACGTAGTCATTGTAAAGTCTGGGGTGTCCCCTAAGGTGGCGGATGTTCTGGTGGCAGCTAGGAAACTATCCACCAGGGCCACCTGTTCCATGAAGTGGAAGTGTTTTGCTATGTGGGCTGCCTCGCACTACTTACACCCCTTCATCTGCCCAGTGAATCAGATTTTGGAGTACTTGCTCTCCTTTTTTCAGACTCTGGTCTGAAGTACTCCTCCATCAAGGTACATCTTTCAGCCATCTCTGTATACCATGTACCTGTTAATAGCTGTACTGTGGCTCAACTTGACATGTCTCACACATTTTTAAGAGGCATTCTGCACTTGAAGCCTCCAATCCGGTCCCGGTTTGGGACTTAAATTTTGTGTTGGAAAAACTCACCCTGCGTCTGTTTGAACCTGCCGCAAGTTGTCAAGCTATACTGTCTGTCATGGAAAGTGTTATTTTTAGTTGCTATTACTTCTGCTTAAGAAGTTTCTACGGGCTTCTGAAACAGTGTGAGCAGCCGTATTTGATTTTCCATAAAGACAGGGTGTCTTTGCGTAGCAGTCCTAAGTTTCTTCCTAAGGTGGTGTCTGAATTTATTCTGAACCAATCCATCTACCTGCCTGTCTGGTATCCGGAGCTTGCCAATCAAAGGGAAGCATGGCTTCAAACTTTGGATCCCTGGGAAAGAGGGCTTTCCGGTGTCCAAATAGTGTTTATCCAAATGGTTGGCTAATTGTATTATTTTCTGTTACAGGAAGTTCAGCAAGGAGCTTCCACATGTGGTTCATGGCCACTCCACCAGCAATTATGGCCACCTCCTTGACATGTTTCCATAATGTTTCGGCTCTGGAGATCTGTGCAGCTGCTACCTGGAGCACTGTCCATACCTTTACCAAACATTACAGTCTGGACATCACCTCTAAGCGCAGGGCAGATTTCAGACTGGCCATTCTACAAGGCCTTCTCTCATAGGTCCTTTTGACCAACCACTCGGTCTGTCTGTCAGTTTTTGCCAGAACTGCTTGGGACTTGCCCTACCAGTGTGGCCTGCTGCAAGAGATACCCTCTAAATAAGATAGTACAGTTACATAAGAACATACCGTAACAGTGGACTTCAAGAGGATCTCTTGCAGCAGGCCATGCATTTCTCTCCCTCCTTCCCCCTTTGCTTTTTCTCTTGTGGCCTTTTGGCCTCCTGTCAAGCTCTCCTCTTACAAGGCGAGGATTTTTCTGCTTTCCTTTTTCCTGTTGCTGTATGTTTATCTCAGTTCCCCTAATGGGCTCCTGCTTTTGGTCTCCGGTGGGAGAAATGAGGCTATGGGGGCCACCCACTTTTATAGAATACACTGACGTCAGAGGGTGACGTCAGAGGTGGGAGGCCCCCTCTAGTACACTGCTAGCTAGAAAGTTTTCCATGTGGTCCTAGTGCCTGGCAGCTAAGTCCTACTGGTGTGGCCTGCCACAGGAGATCCTCTCGAAGATCTTCTGTTACAGTACATTCTAACGTAACTGTACTATTCAAGCCCTGGGCCAGGTAGTCCACCCCAGCCTGTGCTCCCTTCATTTTCAGACATGGCTTCTGAAGCACAAGGTGGGGTGGAAAGGATGAGAAGGGACTTGGCAAGGTTAGAGGAATGGTTAAATGTATGGCAGCTTAGATTCAGTGCTAAGAAGTGCAAGGTAATGCACCTGGGAAACAAAAACCCAGGGGAAGAGTACACAATGGGGGGTGAGATACTAACAACAACAAAAATGGAAAGGGACCTGGGGGTAGTCATATCAGATGACCTAAAGGTGGGCAAGCAATGTGAGAGGGCAGCAAAGAGGGCTGGGGGATACTGGGATGCATAGGAGAGGCATCACCAGCAGAAAATAAGAAGTTATTATCCCTCTGTACAGACAGCTGGTGAGACCACATTTGGGTACTAACGTGCAGTTCTGGAGACCAATCTCCCTCAAAGACATAGACAGGATGGAAGCTGTCCAGAGGAGGGCAACTAAAATGGTGCAGGGTCTGCTCGAAGACATATGAAGTGAGACTTAAGGAGCTTAATATGTATAGCCTCGAGGAAAGGAGGAGAGGAGGGACATGATAGAAACTTTCAAGTACCTCAAGGGAATCAACAAAGTCCAAGAGGGTAGCATCTTTCAAAAAAAGAGGTGTGCAAGAACAAGGGGGCACAATTTGAAGATAGAAGGCGGTTCAGAGGTAATTAAAGGAAGTATTTTTTCACAGAGAGGGTTGTGGATGCATGGAACAGCCTTCCAGAGGAGGTTGTGGAGTCAAAAACAGTGGTGGAATTCAAGCATGCATGGGACAGTCATAAGGCAATTCTAGGGGGTTGGGGTAGGAAGAAGTAGGCTGCTGGTTAACTAGGATCTGCAGCTTATCCAGTAGGTAGGGAAATGGGTAGACTGGGTGGGACAAGCGGTCCTTATCTGCCGTCAAATTCTATGTTTCTATGTTAAGAAATAGAAGTGAACAGGTTTAACACATTTTAGAGGGTCTCTGAAATACTGTTGGCTGCTTGTAAGCCTTTCACTAGAAAAACTTGCACAGCAGTATGGAAATGCTTTTCCATCTGGTGCTCCAAAACCCCCATGGACTCTTTTGAGTGTCCACCTGAAAAGGTTTTGGAGTACCTATGGACCTTTCAGATGCAGGACTGCAATACTCCACTGTCAAAATCCACTTGTCTGCTATATCAGCATAAACCCTACCCCTCTACCGTCACCTTCATTTTACCCTATGCACCCTCACCCCCCCAAACTGCTCCCCCTTACTGGCCTCCCTTGATCTCTCACAGAATGTAAGGGACGCCAAATGCTCTCCATGGGTCCCTCTCCTACCCTCCAGGGGCTTGTATCCCTCATCTACTCCCCTTCCCTACATCCCTCCACCTCACTCCTCCCTCTCCTTTCCCCCTTTTTCTTTCATGTAAGCACTTGTTTACTTACTAATCCGGCACTTATTATTGTTCACGTTGTCTGCATATTATGCACAACTTTGTTTTAACACTGTTTGCAACACCTGCCTTACAACTGTATGTTAATGTTGATCTTGTAACTTGAATGTAACCTGAACATGACTTTTCCCCCCTTCCCCCACCTTCCCCCTCTCACCGTCCTGCTTTTCTTTTATGTAAGCACTTGTTTACTTATTAACCCGGCACTTATTATTGACCATTCTTTCTGCCTATTTTGCGTAACACTGTTATACCACTGCCTGCAACACCTGCCTTAGAACTGTATGTTAATGTTGATCTTGTAACTAGAATGTTTAATGTTTCCCTTCTATTGTACCCCTTCCCCCCAGGTCACCCGGGAGACGAACGACTTGTTGCTCAGTGTACCTTCCTGATGAAACATTTCAATACATAAATACCTCAAACTTGTAGGCACTCTCTGTCTCTCTCTCTCTCTGGCACAGTTTCCACCATTCATGAAGTTTCTCAGGGGTATCTTGCACACGAGCCCCATTTACAACAACATTTTACAACAACAACATTTATTTATAATGTGCTTTTCAGAAAACCAAAACGCAGATACATAATAAATATAACAGACATCAATAAGAAATACATATATTAAACATTAAAAAGGCAGCAGAATAAACTAAATGTTATCTTCAAATGCTAACTCAAATAAATAACTTTTCAGAGAAGCTTTAAAAATCTCAGTGGACAAGCACTCTCTAATCCGACGAGGTTGAGAGTTCCACAGGGGTGGGGCCACAAAGGAAAAAGCTCTGGCCCCAGATGACTGAAGACGAACCCTGGGAACCTCTAGCAATCCCTCTTCGGTGGAGCAGTGGGCGGAGAGGGTGGTAGGGCTGGAGGAGATCTTGCAAGTAACCCGGTCCCTGACCGTGTAGGATCTTATAGGTCAGCAACGCGACCTTGAAGGTGATCCTCCATCACACCGGCAGCCAGTGCAGTTTGCGCAGCACAGGTGTGATATGGCAAGTTCTTGATAACCCAGCCAACAACCTGGCTGTAGTGTTCTGCACCAGCTGCAGGTGACGGAGATCCACCCCCGGTAACCCTAGATACAGAGCATTGCAGTAGTCAAGACGCAAGGATACAAAGGCGTGAACCAACACAGGAAGATCATCGTGCAAAACAAGGTGTTTTGTCCGGGCTATGTTCCTCAGATGGTAAAAAGAGGACTTGACAACAACTGTCATCTGTGTCTTAAGCGTCAGCTCGCTGTCAAGCGCTACGCCCAGATTCCACACCTGTTCAGAAGGTCTCAACTGGTTACCCCCTAACACAAGGCCAGAAGGAAGCCCAGGAGTCAACTTCTCTATACGCTGACCTGGGTCCAACACCAGCACCTCAGTCTTGTCCGGGTTCAGTCTCAGCCAGTTAGCACTCATCCAGTCCTGAATCTCAGAGAGGCAGTTGTTAAAGACCAAGATTGCATAATTTTGTTCAGGTACAAAGGACATATAGAGCTGAGTGTCATCTGCATAGCAGTGAAAACTCAGCCCATAACACCTTATAATGTCTCCCAAGGGCAGCATATACACCGTGAACAACATGGGGGAAAGCACAGAACCCTGCGGCACCCCAGAAGGCAGAGGAAAGGGAGCCAAGGAAAAAATTCCTGACACTGCCCTCTGAGTTCTGCTCATGAGGAAAGAATGGAACCATCTGAGGACTGTCCCTGACAGTCCACAGAGTGGCCGCAGGCATTCCAGCAACATCCCATGGTCCACGGTGTCAAATGCTGCAGAGAACCAAGATCAAACGACTCCTCCGATCTCTTGCTATTAGGAGATCATTCAGTACTCGAACCAGCGCCGTCTTGATACTATGCCTCTTCCTGAAACCGGACTGGAGAGGATCATAGACTTCATGGTTGGTAAGAAAGTCCTCGAGCTGCAACGCGACTACTTTCTCAATAACCTTGCCCAAAAGGGCAGGTTAGAGATCGGTCTGTAGTTGGCGAGACAGTCTGGGTCGAGGGAAGATTTCTTTAAAAGGGGTGTCAAAATAGCCTCCTTCAGAGACTCAGGAACACCCCTTATTATGAACACCAGACTATCTCAGCAAGGACCGGTCCGATCGCATCCATGCCCCCCAAAAGGAGGCACATAGGACCAGGGTCCAGACTACAGCAAGTCGGTCGCAAGCCCTGGACAGTCTTCATGATATCCATGATCGCTGGCTGGTCGAAGTCTGTCCAGGCAGACCGAGGGCCTGTGGCCTTGCATCGATCACCGCCATGCTCATTTGAATGCATTTTGTGGATCTCTGACCTGATGGATGACACCTTATCATCAAAGAACCAAGCAAACTCATCACACTTTATTTGTGAAAAGGCTCTCCGACCCCACAGACAGGCTGGATTGCACAGCCTGTCCACGGTCCAGAGCTGAGCTGGTCAATTCTTTGATGCAGCTATCTCCCTACAGGAACTCTGCCTTCTTACAGGAGATTTCTGATTGATAGTCTGAATAATAGGCGATCAGTCTAAGTCTGTCACCCTCCAGGCCGGTTTTCCGCCAACAGCGTTTCAACCTTCACCCTACTCTCCTCAACTCCTCAATACCCGTCCAAACCAGGGACCGGTAGGAGGGAGAGGCGGTGGACAGGGCTGTGGAATCCAGGGCCCCTCAGCACCATATTATTATAGTGCACCACTAGGACGCCTGGATCCATGCACTCCACGGGCCAACTCAATAGGTCCAGCACGGCCAACAGACCCTCAAGGGTTATTCCGCTCAAAGGGCGGTACCAGGCCATCTCCAAAGGGGGTGGTCTCATGGGGGGCCGCGAAATTGAACCTTATGGAGTGATGGTCCGACCACCCAACTGGTTCCACCACCAGTTCAGTGACCTCCATCCCCAGGGTGAACACCAGATCCAGAGAGTGACCCTGAATATGGGTTGCAGCGGTAACAACCTATGTAAAGCCCAACAAGATAATCAGTTGGAGGAAGTTTTGGCCAAAATGTGAGCGTTCATCATCGACCCAGGCACTGAAATCCCCCAGGACCAACCACCTGGAGGGTTCCAACACCATGTCGACAATGAAGTCTGCAACTTCCTGCAGAAAAACTTTCTCATCACCGGGTGGATGGTAGACTAGTAGAATTCTGCTGCCCACACCTCCTCCCATGATACACTCGAAGGATGTAGTGGTCACCACTGGAACCTCTGCAAGGCCCAATTCCGATTTAAAACAAATAGCAACCCCCCCCCCCTTCAATCCAGTCTCGGGCGGTGTATCACAGAGTACCCGGCTTGGCTTTTAGGGGTTTCACTACTGTGCTGGATATGCTCACTCGGAAGCCCTTTAAACCTGTTAAGATTTTTGATGTGAAATATTTGACTTGGAATGCAGCATTTCTGGTGGCCGTGATGGTGATCTCTGTATGCAAATCATGTGAAATCCACGCTTCTAGGATCGTGGATATGTTGTTCTATCCACACTTGTTTGCATGTCCCTTTCCCTTTAATTCTTGCTGGAAGGTCTAAAAGCTGGCTTCTCCCACCCAACCGGGTGGTATATCTCTCGGCTCCGCCCCTTGACGCTAGATCTTCCTTTCCGCTAGAAGATTCAGGTTCCCTCCTTATCATTCACGTGTTACTGTAGGCCCTGGTGAATAAATCTCTGGATTTCTCAAGCTTAAACTAAATCCGAGTTTCTTCAGATTGCCGTGATTATGACCACGATGGAGGACAAGTCGTCGCTTTGTTTTCACTGCTGCCCACATGGGCAAAAGATGTCTAGAACTGACCCACATGCCTCTTGCTTCTATTACCTGGGACATGGCCACGACACCCAGGCTTGCAATTTTTGTCGCACGTTCAAACCCAGTGTACTGGATGACCATCTCGCACGACTGCAATTGGGCAGACCGGAGAAATGGAACTCACTGATCAAATCCAAAGAAGCCCCTTGGGCGGTCTCCATGGCTGTGAGGTCCACTGAGCAACTGGAGCAGAAGAAGGCCTTCGAAGAGGAGGCGACATGGGCCGCTGATTAGTCCTCTTCCCTCTCGGTCTTCGTTCTGCTCAATATGGGCTCCACCTTCTCAGGCTCCTTTAAGGAGATGTGTCAGTCTCTCCCTACCAAAGGAGAGGGTCCCTTGGGCATGCATGTCTCTTGGTCCCGTAAAAAGGAAAAGGAGCAAAAAGAAGATTTGTCTCACCGATAGCGTTCTTGGGACTGTGAGAGATCTCGGTCCCAGGAATGTGCTTTCTTGACTTCAGTCAAGATTGCGGCCTCGGCCGCTGGCTTCACGGTGCCCCGTCAGGCGAGATGGCTTTGACGTGGGACGACGATCCAGTCGAGATTATCCTTGATCCTGTCGACCCGTTGTCACTCGATGAGGCCGACAACTTTTTCAGGATCCCGGTCCTGACTGGACCTACTGATGAGGAGACCCAGCCAGCTGGGAACCTTTTCACGGTCCCGGTTCCTGACCCGGAAGAGTTGCGGTTTTTCCTGGCACCTTCCGAACAACCTCATCGGTCCCCCTGATGGTCCAAGTTGAGGTCTCGGACCCCTTTGACCGATAGGCCAAAGAAAGCACACAAGTGCTCCAAGAAGTGGCACTGCCACCCTTCTTCCTCGTCGTCCTCTGAAGAGGAGAGGCTTCGATGCAGGCTGCGTCGATGCTATGAGGACTTGGTGTGGTGACAGCTGGTTATGGCTGGCCTGAAGTTGACTCTGGCTTCCACTCCAGCCATCACTTGGCTGTGGCCTTCTAGGCCGACGCCAGCTCCTCAGGATCCAGTCGTTACCGTCCCTTCGCCCGTGGAGCCGGTTAAGACCCTCCTGGCTCGGCCGAAACTGGCCTCTCCAATTCGTGTGGAACCGACACCTAAACAGCCTACCTTCTAAGGAGTCTTGGCCCATTAAAGGCCTTTCGCATAGGCTGTCAGTCACTCTTACTTCCGACCATCTTAGGTAGGTCAAAGGTGACACAGGGGGCCGGCTGATCTATCCAGACTCCTCGGAGTCCAAGGACTCCAACCTGCATTCTTGTCCTTTGGATAGTGAATCCATAGGGAGAATCTCAACGGAAGAGGGTCCCACATCCTTCATGGGCATCCTCTATCTTATCTCCAAATCCAGGGGGATGCCCTTGAAGCCCATCCAGAAGTGGGCCGGATATCCCCTTACTGACATCCTCAAATGAGGGGATTCTTCGACAGAGGCCTTCCCTGTGGCCAAGGCCATTGTTGGCCCGGCCTTGGAGCTCTGGCAGCACCCAGCCTCCTGCCTTGCGCTCTCAGTCCGGATGGCCCGCAGATCTGCGGTTCCCATCAGCTCCATTTCAGGAGTCATAGAACACCCCTCGGCCAAGAGGTTGGTGACTGAATCTGTGTTCAGGCGCTTGGGAAACTCAGGAGACACCGATAGACCCCTGGGCAAAGAGTCCAGAAAGCTGGACCATTCGGCCCAGGAAGTCGAAGGCCAAGCAAAGAGGCAGCATAGACTTTCTGGGCTGAATGGTCCAGCTTTCTGGACTCTTTTGCCCAGGGGTCATCGGTCTCCTGAGTTTCCAGGAGCCTGAACACAGATTCAGTCACCAGCCCTTGGCTGAGGGTAATCTATGACTCCTGAAATGGGATGGAGGTCGTCAACCCCATTCCCATCGCACCAACTCTGGATCCTTCAATGGGGGGCCTGCTCCTCCACTTCCTTTCCGCCTGGTCTGTTGTCAGAATGGACAGGTGGGTCTTGGAAGTGGTCGGCTCGGGGCTGCCTCTGGAGTTCGATCAGTACCCACCAAGCCAAGCCCATGCCCCACAGGAAGGAATGGTTTCCATGCACACTCAGTCGGCTTTCCGAGACATCATCGCCCAACTCCTCCGCAAGGAGGTAGTGGCCTGAGTCGTGGATCCCCCTGTCAACCCAGGGTTCGTCTCCAGGTACTTCCTGGTTCCAAAACAGATGGGGGTCTGGCTCCCCATTCTAGATCTGCACAACCTGAACCAATTCCTCTGGTCTCGCACATTGAGGATGGTAACTCTGTCTCAGATCGTACCACCTCTCGAGTAGAACATGTGGTTTTGCTCCCTGGATCTGCAGGATGCGTTCTATCACGTCCCAATCTGTCCGTCGCACCAAAGGTTCCTCCGCTTCTGAGCAGAGGGAGCCCTCTTTGAGTTCCAAGCTATGCCATTCAGCCTGTCATCAGCCCCCCTGGGTCTTCACCAAATGCATTACAGTGGTGGTGGCCTACCTTTGGGGTTGGGGGGGTGTCAGAGTGTACCCTTATCTCGACGATTGGCTCATAGCGGGCCCCTCCATTCAGGAGGTGGAGAGATCCAGGGATCTGGCTCTCCAGACCTGTCTCAAACTTGGTCTCCTAGTCAACGAGACCAGGTTGGAACTCATGCCTTCACAAGTGATCTGCTTCATCGGGGCAGAGCTCAACTAATGCAGAGCCAGGCTCTTGGCAGACAGGGCGGAGGTTCTCTCCTCCTTTGCGCAGTCATTTCTGGTTGGGCACTTGTGCCCTGTCTGGGACTTCCTGCGCCTTCTGGGTTACATGGCGGCCTGCATCTCCATGGTCAGATGGGCCCGGTGGCATATGTGCCTCCTTCAATGGGTGCTGGCCAGCTAGTGGACTCAGCGACACGGTCACTTCGACCAGCTGTTCACTGTGACCCAGAAGATATGGGACGCTCTTCAATGGTGAACCATCCTAGAACATCTGCAGGAGGGGATCCCGTTTGTCCGCCCGGAGCCCACGGCCGTTCTAATGACTGATGCCTCTCTCACGGGCTGGGGTGCCCACATGGGGGACTACAGAGTCCATGGGCTCTGGACTCCCAAGGAATCCCAATGTCACATCAACCTGCTGGAGCTCCAAGTAGTTCAGCTGGTGCTGACTGCAGTCGCTCTGTGCCTTCGGGGTCAGGTGATTCAGGTCCAGGCAGACAACACCATGACCATGTGCTATCTCAACAAACAGGGTGGCATGCATTCCCGGCCTCTGTGCAGGGAAACTCTCCACATCTGGACCCCCATGAGCTGACTGGAGGTGGATTTCCTGGCCATTCATGTGGCAGGAACCTTGATTCAACTGGCGGACACCCTCAGCCATGTGGGCGAGGCATCCCATGAGTGGTCTCTCCATCCAGAGGTAGTACACAGCCTGTTCCCCCACTGGGGCAAACCTCAAGTGGATCTGTTCGCCTCCAGGGAGAATGCAAAACTGAGGCTGTTCCATGCCTGCCCCCCCCCCCCCAAGCAGGGCTCGCTGTAGGGGGGGATGCCTTGTCGAGGCCATGGACCCCTGGCCTCTTCTGTGCTTTCCCTCCACTTCCCTTGATTCACAAGGTGCTCCTCAAGGTCAGGAGGGACAAGGCAAAGGTGATCCTGGTAGCTCCAGACTAGCCCCACCAGTTCTAGTATCCAGATCTCCTCAGCCTCGGCACCAGGCCCCCGAGGCGTCTTTCAGCATGCTGGACCTGCTCTCGAACAGTCAGTGGAAGGTATTCCATTCGGACCTTCAATCCCTGCATATGACAGCCTGGTTCCTGAGCGGCTAGAGTTCCAGGCTTTGGGTTTCTCCAATGATGTCCTCAACGTCATTGAGGCTTCTAGAAAGGAGTCGACCAGGAAGTGTTATGCCTTCAAATGGAAGAGATTCTCCATTTGGTGTCAGGGCAAGGGCTTGGACCCTTCATCCTGTCTGGTGACTAGCATTCTGGACTACCTTTGGTCTCTGTCCAAAGGGGGTCTTCGGTCAACAACCCTTAAGTGCACCTGGCAGCCATATCTGCTTACTGGGCATGGGCCGGTCAGCAGATGGTAGCACAGGAGAAGGTGGTCTGGTATTTCTTTAAAGACCTCGAACATATTTCTCCTCCAGTGCATGAATCACCACCACCGTGGGATCTAGTGCTGGTACTGGCAAAGCTCATGGGCAAGCCATTCGAACCAATGCACTAGTGTGAGATGTCACATTTGTCGTGGAAGACCACCTTCCTGGTGGCTAACATGTCAGCCAGAAGGATTAGGGAGCTCCAAGCACTCTCTGTTGAGTCTCCCTACCTGATCTTCCACAGGGACAAGCTTGTCCTGCACCCCCACCCGAAATTCCTTCAGAAGGTGGTGTCAGAGTTTTACCTAAACCAGGTGTTGACTCTACCGGTGTACTACCCCACTTACATCTCAGAGGCCGAGTACAGGCTCCATACTTTGGACCTGAGACAAACTGTCTCTTATTATAAAGAGTGCACGGCTGGAATTCAGGGAGAGGTTTGCCAGTTGTTTGTCACTTACGCTGAAGCCGCACCTGGCAGACCTGCAGCAAAACGGACAGTGGGCAGATGGATAACATCCTGCATCGATCTCTGCTACCGGTTGGCGGGCAAGGAGCCTCCTCCATAGGGATAAGAGCTCATTCCACCTGCAGTACCGCTGCATCGGTGGCTGCTTCTAGGGACATCCCTATCCAGGATATCTGCAGGGCTGCTACCTGGAAGTCAGCAAACACCTTTATTTCCCACTACCACATCGACCTTGAGTCATGCCGGGATGCTGGTTTGGGGTCCTCAGTTCTCCAATCTCTGTTCCCTATGTAGGGGGTGTGCGCCTTGCCTCCCTCCTCCCGGAGAACTGCTAGGAGTCTGCCAAAAAGTGTGGATAGAACAACATATCCACAGTCCTAGAAGAACATGTTACTCACCTGTAACAGTAGTTGTAGGAGTGGTATATGTTGTTCATCCACATGAACCCACCCGACCTCTCTGGCTTCGACGCACAACCCTTTGCTTCCAGCGGGCAAGATCTGGCATCAAGGGGCGGAGCTGAGAGATATACCACCCAGCTGGGTGGAAGAAGCCAGCTTTTAGACCTTCCGGCAAGAATTTAAGGGAATGGGACATACCAACAAGTGTGGATGAACAACATATACCACTCCTAGAACTACTGTTTCAGGTGCGTCACCTGTTCACAGATCATCCATATCCTGTTTTTCATAAAGACAACATAGTGCTCCTTACATACACGGTGTGCTTTCCTAAGGTGGGGTCTGAGTTGCAGTTGAATTGGGCTCTGTTTTCTGCCTACTTACTTTGCCAATTTTCAGAATGAGTGAGAGAGAGTTGTGCGTTTCCTCGACATGAAAAAGGTCCTTAGGTTTTACTGGATAGAACCAAGGACCACAGAAAGACAACACAGCATTTTGTCTCTTTCAACCCCAATTGAAAGGGGCTTCATGTCACAGTCAAATGCATTTTCTCTTGGATTGTGAATTGCCTTTGCCACTGTTATACCATGGCAGTGGGAAAGCCAGAGGGCAAAGTGCATGCCCACTCCACCAAAGCATTAGCCACCTCTTCAGCCGAAATACGTTCAGTGCCAGCTGCAGAGATCTGCAGGACTGCAGCTTGGAGCACATTGCATACGTTTACCAAGCACTGTGCCCGGGATGTCCATGCCAGGCAACATGCCACCTTTGGCAGGACCATTCTGAATGGATTATTATCCTGAGTGAGTCCTGAGCTCTAGCTTCCCTAGTCCAGGAGATTTTATCTCTGAGCTTGGTACTCAAACTAATTAGTGAGAATCTATGGAGAAGATTTATTCTTGGAAGATAGGAAGGGTACATACTTCCCATAATTATTGATCTTCCTGTATATCTTCTCCATACATTACCACATCCACCCACCATCCCCTGGACTCCTTTCAGTATTGCTGTGCAACTGTCTTCCATGTTTTCTGTTAGGTTGGGGTGTGAAGGCAGTGTTACTGGAATTGGAGGCCCTTCTTACACGGGCTATCAGGGCTATCTTATGCCCTTATTTAGTTCATAGGGTATTCGTTAAGTTCATGCTGCTACATCCTAGGTAAAAAAGGTACTGAGGTGGTTGGGGGGCTGGTACCGTTGTATGCCAGCAGGCGAGTGCAGGGCCTTCTCATGTGACCAGCCCTCACCAAAATGTTCTGGTGCCTCCACTTCAACCCCATTGATGATAATCTGTGGAGAAGATAATTCAGGAAAATCAACTTATGTTAAGTACGTAACTTTCATTTTTTTAGTATAAAAACTCCAGTAATAATAATAAAACTTTATTTGTTAAGCGACTTTCAAGCACCAAGGCGCTGTACAGAATGAACAATAAAAACAAAGAAAACATATATAAAATCAGATTAACAATGACCTCAAGTCATAAAAGCTTGATTCCGCAGATGGGTCTTAAGTTCATGCTTGAAAATCACCACGGTCGTGCATTCCCGAAGCTGGTGAGGCAGAGAATTCCAGAGGGTTGGGGCTGCAAACATAAAAGCCCGAGCCCCAGAGGATTTTAAAATAACCCTCGGAACCTCTGGCTCCAACCTCCTTGTCAGTCAAACAGAGTTGTCATACAGGGCTGTAGGGAATCAGAAGCTCTTTCAAGTAGTTGGGGCCAAGTCTGTGCAGGGCTTTGAAGGTCAAAAGACCTACTTTAAGGGTGATCCGCCACTGTATAGGCAGCCAGTGCAGATCGCGCAGAACAGGGGTAATATGTGTCCTTCTTGATACCCCTGTCAACAACCTAGCAGCAGCGTTCTGTACTAGCTGCAAGCGGCGGATATCAGCCCCAGGTAAAGGGAGTTGCAGTAGTCAAGGCGAGAGGTCACAAAGGCGTGGACCAACACAGGTAGCTCGCCAGACGGAACAATGTGCTTCACTCTGACAATGTTCCTAAGATGGTAAAATGCAGACTTAACGACTGCTGACACCTTATAATGAAGGGTCAGCCCGTCATGAAGTACCATTCCCAGGTTACGCACCCATTCAGAGTTAAGGAGCTGATTCCCCTCCCCCCCAGGAATAAACTAGAGGGAAGATCATACCTCAACCCCTCTATCCTGCGACCCGGGTCCACAACCATAACCTCGGTCTTACTGGTGTTTAACTTTAACCAGCTCGAATTCATCCAGTCATGGATTTCAGTGAGGCAGTTATTGAATACCGAGAGAGCACTATCCTGGTCGGGAGCAAAAGACAGGTAGAGCTGGGTATCATCAGCATAGCAGTGAAACCTCAGCCCATACCGTCTTACAATGTCTCCGAGGGGCAGCATATACAGTGCAAACAACATGGGGGAAAGCACTGAGCCTTGGGGAACCCCACACTGCAGAGAGAAGGGGTCATAGGAAAAAATCCCTGACACAACTCTCTGTGTTCTCCCAGATAGGAAAGATGTAAACCATCTGAGCACTGTACCAGACAGTCCACAGATGGACCCCAGGCGCTCGAGCAAAACCCCATGGTCTACAGTGTCAAAGGCTGAAGAGAGATCAAGGAGAACCAAGATAGATTGGTTTTTCCGATCTCTCGCCATCAGATCATTGAGCACCCGAACCAGAGCAGTCTCAGTACTATGCCTCTTACGAAAACCAGACTGGAGAGGTTCATAGATACTATGGATGGTCAAATGGTCCTCCAGCTGGATTGCCACTACCTTCTCAATAACCTTCCCAATAAAGGGAAGGTTAGAGATAGGTCTGTAGTTGGCAAAAATATCTGGATCCAAAGAAGCTTTCTTCAAAAGGGGGAGTCACCACCGCTTCCTTCAAGGAGCTAGGAAACTCACCCAATTCTAGGGAGCACCAGATTATTTGAACCAGAAACAGGCCCATGATCTCAACACAACCCAAAATCAGGGAAGTTGGACCTGGATCTAAACTACAGCATGTAGGGCGCATCCCCTGGACAATCCACATAACATCCTCGAACTTCCGCAGGTCAAAGGAACTCCAGGAGGCCTGGGGTACTGTAGCCAAACGCCGACCAACAGCATCCCCCATAGAGTGTGTCTGGTGGATCTCTGAACTCATGTCAGGCCACCTTATTCGCAAAGAATTGAGTGATCTCATCACATTTCTTTTGTGAAAAGGCTTGACAGAGCTGGAGATAGGCTGGGTTGCACAGCCTGTCCACAGTTCTGAAAAGCTGAGCCGGTTGATTCTGAGCGACAGCGATCTCCCTGGACAGGAATTCTGCCTTCTTACGGGAGATCTCTGATTGGTATAGCTGATAATGCCCCTCCAAACTAAGGCGGTCGGCTTCTAGAGCAGATTTCCGCCAACAATGCTCTGTCGTCCCACACGTCGCAACTCCCTCAAGGACCCATCAAACCATGGGGCCCGGTGGGCGCTGTGGAGCCCGAGCAAGATGGCCGCAAATTGATCGGGCTCCGAGTCTGGCATAAATAATATACTTGGTAACCTTATATTATCTGAAGAGAAGGTACACGTAATTACAATATAATTGTCCTGGAAGGCCTCCGGTCTAAGATGGGGAACCCCCGAAGAGATAAAACTTCAGGGGACGGCACTAAAAGTAAAACCGTCTTCAACACGCTGCCTGTACTCCGCCAGGAGCTTCATATACCAGAAGAGGGACCTCAGGAAGAAACACCCAAACGCTAGAGTAGAAATGAATCGGATGATAGCATCAATCTCTGGACTGGCTGATAAATTTGATGCTCTTACAAATAGAGTGGTCCAGGTTGAAACAAAAGTGGAAACAATCACTACAGTTACAGCGGACTCAAGAAAAAACCAAACTTCAGAAGCAGCCTTAGGAGCGGTCAATCTGGTAATTAAGGAGAATACACATCTCCGTTCACATCTTAAACTTTAGAGAATCAAGTGAGAGCAAATAATCTTAGACTTCTCGGTCTCACGGAAGGCTCTGAAGGGGACCACCTTATGCTGTTTGTGCAAGATTGGTTGGTGCAGCAACTCGGAGATGAAGCCGCTCAGCTGGTTAAGAAGTTTCAGAAAGCTTATAGAGTTGCACCTCGGGGCCGCCAAGACAACCCTGATGCTCCGAGGATGGTAGTGATTGCTACAGATGGTGTTGGAACAAGAAATTACCTGATTGCTCTAGCTAGAAGAAAACGACTCCTGCTGCATGATGGCCAGCCGATACGGATCTTCCCAGACCTGTCCTATGCTACGCGTCAAAAAAGAAAGCGATTTGATGGAGCCCGAGCCATGTTAAGAGAGGCGAGCATTCCTCACGGCCTAGTGTTCCCAGCCTGACTTCGCATAGTGCACCGCAGCAAAGTTTTGTTTTTCAAACCCTGAAGAGGCCCAGAAGTGGTGTCGGAGACATGCCGTTCGTCGACCTCAAGCCGCAACGGAGGGTAACTCATCTTCGGAGGAAGATATTTCTTGAACTGAGCCTGGTACCTCCTTTTTCTTTTAATAAACTACTCCTTGTTTAGAGGAGTGAAAAGGGGATAGGAGGTTTGTTCTTTCTGTTCAGAGTACGTTTTATGGACTAGAGACTTTGAACCTTTACCCTCCTCCCTCTGATATTGCCATATTTTGCCAGTTAAGAAGCTTTATTAAAATCAGGGTGTATATATATCAAACATAAAGGAAAACAGACGTACTTATAAGCCTCTTAGTTAGCGGTTTAAACCACTATGTTCTATAAAAAGTAAGGAAATATTTCTTTACTATTGGGGTACAGCCTGCTAAGGGTATGGTAGTAATAGGCCTGTATTTGAGAAAAGATCAATGTTTGTTTTAGCACTGAATAGTGCAGATTTTAAGTTGATACATGGTAGACTTTTTGTCCTCGTTTTTACAGAGGAATAGATACTGGACTTTAAATGACTATATGATTTAAATCACCATGTAGCTCATGGGTTCCTTTACAGCAATTGTAATTCTAAAACACTAGTTTGGAACCTTAGGTAATCCCCTCAATGACGTATCTTTTAACTTTCAGTGGACCTACTGAGAATATTAAGAGGAGTGGCACCCTCATAGGTTAATAATTATTCAAAACTGTAATACTGAAAAGTTGGAAATTAACTGTATGTTTGATGAATAATCAATAAATATAAAGTTAAAAAAAAACAAAAAAAAACCATGGGGCCCAAGGGCGGAGAGAGAGGGGATGAACACGAACAGCAGCAGTCGAGTCAAGAGCCGAGAACATGGCCTGGTTATAAGCCAGGACCAACAGACAGGGGCAACAGACTTCCTGGAAAACATAAACTGAACTTACAAACTTAAATGGGCAGACTGGGTGGGCCATAGGCCCTTATCTGCCGACACTGTCTATGTATCTATGTAACAACTCCGGACTCATGCTAGCAACAGGAAGCTCTGAGAGGTTCAATACCACCATCAGGTCTTCAGGGCACACATCCCGCAAAGGGCGGTATCAAACCATCTGCACAGGGGCAGATCTACGAAGGGGAGCACAAAAATTGAAGCCCACGGTGTAGTGATCAGACCAACTGACTGGTTCCACCACCAAATCAGAGGCCTCAATCCCCAGGAGGAAAACCAAATCCAAGGAGTGACCGTGATTATGAGTAGCCGAAGAAACAATCTGTGTGAAGCCCAACGATATCATAAGCTGGAGGAAGTGCTGACCAAAAGATGAGAATTCGTCATCAACCCAAGCATTGAAGTCGCCCAGAACCATCAATCTGGGTGACTCCAATGCCATATCGGCGACAAAGTCTGCCACTTCCTGCAGGAATCTTATTTGTCCCCTGGTGGATGGTAGATGAGGGCTATCCTGCAACCCACACCGGCTACTACAGTACAGTCAAAGGATTCGGCCTCATCAACTGGTACACTCGTGAACCCCAATCCGGTCTTGAAACAGACTTCTACTCCCTCACGATTCAATCTCGGGCGGTGAATCACCGAGTACCCGGCTGGAACTGCTGCGTCCAAAATGGGTCCAGCATTTTGATCCAGCCAGGTCTCGGTGATGCAAGCCAGATCAGCTGTTCCAACAAAGTTGGCAATAATAGCAGACTTGTTTTTAACAGATCTGGCGTTGCACAACACAGCCCGAATTGGACAAGGCTCCAGAGCTGTCCCAACTACTTGCCCATCAGAACAGGTGGTGCCCTTGGGTATGGGGACTAGACATGGAACTCCACATTCCAGGTTCCATTTTGCCCCAGGTCATCTTCTGGACCTAACAAACCCTATATGAGAGGTCCATTCATTCGCCCTCCAGTGTCCGCAGCCTCCGCCATACCCACCCCGAGCCCTCCTACATACAATACCAAGCACCTGACAGCGCTGGTAGATGGAAAATTAGAGAGGAGGGGGGAAGGGGCAGAGGGCATGGAGTTCAGAGGATGAATAGCGCACGACTAGGGGGACCTGCCAACACATACCACCAGTGGAGAACAAACTAACTACCAAACACTTCCAATAAAACCCTAACTACCTCATACATAAATTACCGTAAAAAATTAAAAACCCACACAATTACACCTTACATAAAACAGAACAAAAAACAAAATTAACTTCCCCACCCCAGGACCCTTTCACAGCACTGAGGAGGAAAAAAGAAAAAAACAAAAATACAATTCAAAACTAGTTTTTGTCCCAAAGGTCCTCTCACTGCCAGTAGGGTAAAAACATTAAAAAACAAAACATATATAAGTAATCCATTTGCAATTTAAGGCACTCTCACTGCCAGCGATGGTTAATCTTGCACAGAATCCGAATATATAAGGATAGTGAGGCCCTCTCACCACACACACTTTCCTTCATCAGATGGAGCCAGAATCCAGTAAAAAGTCAAATGGCATTACGTCACAGCTTATACAAAAATATATAGTCTCGGTGCAAGTCCATTGATGGATACAGTCTCGAATAAGGCCAGAGATATCCACAGGCCAAGCCACAGGGAGCAGGGGCTCCCCCCCCCACACACACCTCCGATTTGCCTAATCAGGTTCTGTTGCACTACCGGGACCCGCAGCTACAGCTGTCCTGGGGCCAGACTAACAAGGCCGACTCTGGAGTAGTTTAGGAGCCCCCCAATAACCCCCCACCTCCCTAGGGAGAAAATGAGAACAGCTCCTGCTCGGTCCCAGGCAGCACGACCCCAGATCACCCAGGCACAAAAGGGGGGGGGGGTTAAAGCCTCCCACAACCAAAGCCACCACTATTGGCCTGCTTCCCCAAGCAATACTAAACACTCAGATAAAACAATTAAATAAAATAAAAATCCCAAAAGAAGACCAGACACTGATCGATGAATCTGGTCCTAACTCACAGTACTTCAGAGCACCATCGACTGTCTTTTCGGTCAATACTCTTGCCAGAGATACTCAACTCTTCACCAGAGACTGCAGAAAAGTCCTCCAACACTATATCCAAAATGTTAGCCAGGCATCAAACCACAACGACAAACAGATCCATAGGTCCACTACAGACGAACAGCTAGGTGACCAGGAAACAAGCCCAAGAAGTAGGCCACCAAACTCCACGAATCTGTATATCCTCGGCATTGTCCTCGGTCTAGATACAACTTCCTGCAAGGCAACTCACTTTCCTGTACTGAAGGAGGCATCAAAATAGCATCTGGCAACAGGTAGTAAACAACAGCAAAGACATCAATGCAGCTCCCCCGAAAAATGACTTGTTCCACTCATAAGAGAAACGCCAGGGCAAACGGCAACAGACGGCCGACAGTGCAAGATGAACGACCACAAGAGCACCGAACAGCTCCAAAATAAGACAGCGTTTAAACATAAAGGTGTTTAAAACTAAAACTAGAACGGAAAAAAGCGAATAAAATAAAACAAAATACACACTACGAGATACAGAAGGCAGGTCCAGCGCGACCGCCATCTAGGGCCTTTACTACCGGCTGGGAAGGGGAATTCGGTATGTGCTTTTCCTTTAATGTGCCTAAATATTTTAATTAAGAAGTTAAATGAGCTGGGCTGTTGGTGCATTGGTAGTGCTACCACTCGTGACGCCAGTGAGCCGATAGCGGGAATGAGCTCAAGTGGTCAGGCCAGGAGAGGGAGGATGGAGCATGTGATGGACTGCTGTCCTCCTTTCCGGGAAGGGGGGGGCTTACATGGCCTGCTGTCTGACTGCCATGTAGCAAAGGCTAGGTGGCAGAGCGACTGGGGCAGCTGATTAAGGAAGGGTTGGGACATGACCAGTGCTGGCATGATCTCCGCATGTGCAGGAGTGTGCCTTGAGCGTCACTCCAAGGTGTGTCCCAGGGAAGGAGAAAAGAAGAAACATAGTCTGCTGGCCAGGCCAATGAAGCCTGCCTTCCCCTCCACATCGAGCATCGGTCATTCTCTTTCTTGGCTCCAGGGCATGCTTCCGGTCTTCTCTTCTGCGATGGGCAGCTGGTTATGGGGGTGGAGCTGCCAAAGAGCTGAAGGTAGGCCCTACCACAGGGGGTAGGGGGGCATTATTTATTTGAAACTGTTTCACCAGGCAAACACACAGTATGTGTGTACGATAACTATATACACATAGAGGATAATGTATGGTCCTCTATGTATAACAACTGTGTTGCCATCGAGAGGTTGACAATGGCGACTGTTTAAACCTCAAGAGCGAAGCTCGAGAGGCTTTGGTTGCCATGGCAACCTCAAGATGGCAACTCACAGTTGTTATAGATAGAGGGCCATACATTGTCTTTTATAGTGTATGGTCTGCTATCTATAATAAATGGAGCAAGGAGGTACACAGCTGTGTCCTTACTTTGTGTGTGGGGGGGGGTGCCTCCGTGCCGCTCTCCTTCTCTGTTGCTCTCGCCGCTGCTGCCACTTCCTGACAGGTGGAGGTTCTAACACACATGCACGGAGGTATTCATTGTTGTTATGCTGCAGTAGCGATGTAGCTAGTGCAGCCTAACAGCCACGATGATGTAGCTACTGCAGCATAACAACGCTGTTGTAGGGATGGATTTCATTCCTTAATAGCGTTCCACCATACACTATAGAAAAATAATGTATGAACACAGTATGTACATAGGATGGCTGTATACACAAATTCACAGTAAAATTAATCCAAGGTGACAACACAGCAGTGTGTTGTGGGTGCCTGAGGAGTCCCCAGGAGTCCACGTAACAGGTGCCTTGATGGATGGGAGGTACCATTGGCAGAGACGGAAGAAGGTTTTAGCCAGATGGGCGTTAAGTTCATTTAAAAAAAAAAAGACAAAACTAAATACATGGGAATTTATAACATAAAAACTGAAATGTGTCTAAGTAACTCATACATATGAACATACTAAGAAACCAGCAGAAGAAAGCCATTTGGTCTGTCAAGTCTGCTCATATTGCAGGGTCCACAGCTTGAGCTAATATCCCTGCCCTCCCTCCCCACTCCTCCCATCCTCCCTACCCATGATTCTTATCTTCTCCCTATGCCTATTTCAGCCTCTCCTAAAGCTGCTCACCGTCTTTAACAAGATGACCTCTTCCGGCAGCACATTCCAAGTGTCCACCACCCTTTCTGTGAAGAAGTGCTTTCTGACATCCCTCCTAAACCTCCCACCCTCCAGCTTAAGACTGTGCCTCCTCATGATATCGTTGTCACTCAGCTTAAAGAGACTTTCCTTATCAACATTATTTATCCCTTTCAAGTACTTGACTGTCCCAATCATGTCTCCTCTCTCTCTCCCGTCTTCCAGGGAGTACATGTTCAGTGCCCTCAACCTCTCCTCGTATGCCTTGCCCTGCTGACCGGCTATCATCTTTGTAGCCCTCCTCTGGAGCCTTGTAGCCCTTCTCCAGCAGGTTAATGTCCTTTTTGAGGTGTGGGCACCAGTACTGAACTCCATACCCTAGATGTGGCCTTAACCAGTGACCTGAACAAGGGCAGCATAACCTCCTCTCTCCTACAGTACTACTGATCCCCCTAGCTATGCATCCTAGCATCTTGTTTACCTTTGCTGCTGCTTTCTTATTATTTATTAGACTCTAGGATTACAAATACCTTTGAGCAACTACTGCTCATTTACAAAGGTTCCACATCAAAGGATGGAGGGAAACATACATGCAGAGGTAGTCCATGGTTACAGGTTTAACACAGCGAAGGCTAGGCTTTAAATTTAAAGTACATTATGGAGAGACATGATAAGCCAGTTTATGAGAAAAAGACGTTTCAGAGCGAACAGTACATTATATAGAACAGATAGTGATTATAGGGTAGTAGGGTTAATAAAAGGGGTGGGCAGGCTGAAGGGCCATTTTCAGAGGGTGATGGATGGGTAGCATAAGTGCAGGGTAGGTAGGGGGAACCGAAATCTGAAAGTGCCTACAAGAGGGGAGGTGGAGGGTAAGGCAGGGTGGTGGTGAGGAAGGGTAGGGGTGGAAGGAGGGAAGCAGGTGACTGGTGAATGCTGAGGGGGGGGTAACAGGTCACCTTTGACTGGGGTGAGAGAGGAGGCTGCCCCTAGGAGAAGCAGTCACATTGCGTGCTTGATATTGGGTATAGTCAGACTTGCCTTTTAAAGGGTCCAAGTGTTGCAGGTGTAAGTACTTCTTTATTGAGGGCATTGTACCACTGAGGAGCTCTATGGGTGAATGACCTTTGACCCATTGTGGTCCTACATCTTTGGACCTGGAAGGTTTGATGTTGAGCACTGCGTGTATGCTGGGTACTGCTGTATGCAGTGAGGAGCCTTTGAATACCTGGCAGCATGAGACCCAAGAGAACCTTCTTTTAGATCAGGCATGTCTGATACTGAATTCTACAATGAAGTGGAAGCCATCCGGCTTGTGTGTACAGGTCACAGGTGTGAGTTAGGCAGGCAGCACCCGTTAGGAGCCTGCAGGCTTTGCTGGGTGTCATCGATATCCTGCGGAGTGCAGTAGGGGAAGCAGAGCCCTAGAAAGCTAGACCGTAGTCCATGATGGAGGTGACAGAGCTGTAGCTAGCCAGTCTAAGGGCATCCTCAGTCATGCAGTGTTTCTGCCTGTGGAGTAGACTGATTCGTATGTTGGCGGCCTTTGCTACATTGTTGATGTGCCATGCATAGGAGAGGGAGCTGTCCGGTATGATGCCAAGATATCTAAACTCAGGCGCATGTTCGAGTGAAGTCCCAGACTGGTTCTTAATGGTGAGGGAATGAGATTTGTACTTGCTCCGTGTGTTGCAGAAAGTCATGACCTTGGTTTTGGTATAATTTAAGACGAGCTTGTGAGAATTGAACCATTCTTCGACATGACTAAAGTCTCTCTGCAACTGACTCTCCAGGTGTTTGATGTCATGATGACTAGTAAACAGGACTGCATCGTCCGCGTACAGTAGTATTTTCTGGTAGCAAACACTAGGGAGGTTGTTCAGGAAAAGAGAGAAGAGTAGAGGGCCAAGTATAGACCCCTGCGGAACTCCTGAAAAGACTGTTTTTTCATTGGAGGTGACACCAGCAATTCTAACGTGCTGGACCCTTCCCCCAAGGTAGCTAGCGAACCAGGGCAGTGCGTCATTGGAGAGCCTGATGGTTGACGGTTGCCTAAGTGTGGAGGGGTTGTGGGATGACAGATGGGCCAGACACCAAACTTCAGGTTCAACACACAATCTCTGTGTGATGTTTATTCAGAATACAAGAAATAAGCTTCTACAATGCCATATTCCTTCTTCAGTAGATCAGTTTGCAGCAACAGACTATGAATGTCCTTGTTCTGCACTTAGCGAGGACCTACTGACACTGATCTCTAATCCAATTCAGTAGTTGAGATGTAACGACCACCCCTATGCAAGCCCTATTTGCTTACATAGTGGGGGCTCAAAAAGAAAAAAGAAAAAAAAACAAGCTATAAACAAAGAACCTCTATGCAGAATCACTGAAAGAAGGGTTACCCCAAAGGGCATTGGTAACAAATCAAGTTTCAAAGAAATACAACATTATACATACTTCCATAATGCAGTGCATCATGGGATATATGCAAATCACCATGACATCTCTGGCTGAAGTTTACAACAATTTACATGCATAGCACAACTAACTTAATTTCTATAATAGTCACCTAGTACTTTTTACCATTATCAAAACACCAAGTGCCATAGTATTTTCAACATTTACAGGTTTCATAAACATAAGGTATATGCATTAAGGTATTTTATAGCATAGTGCTATTACATACTAAATCAAACAACAATAAACACAACCTTTTTTACATATACTCTGAAGTCACCACAGTAACCTCCCTGTACGAGGACCTGAGAGGGAAAAGGAACATTAAAGAGGACACTATAGCATAGTCAAGAAAGGGAAGGGGGGTCCCCACAGGTGGCCAACCTTATGGACTAGAAATAGTAACGGATAGATTAGGCTTAGAAATAGAAGAACTGTTGCAGCAGATTTAAGAAAAGGTCAGTCCTCAAGAGTGGCATGAGCTCCCGGTCACACTAAGTAGAAGTGGGTGGGTAATGGTATCAAAGGCCTTAGCAAGGTTGATGAATACTGCCCCCACACAGTTACCTTGGTCGAGAGTGGCATTTATGAGTCCTGTAAATTCCAGCAGTGCAGTGGTGGTGCTGTGCCCTTTTTCTGAAGCCGTGCTGTTCCGGGAATTGGATGTCATACTTGTCCAGGTACTCAACTAGCTGGTCCGAGACTGTACGTTCAAGTGCTTTGGATGGGGGGTGGGTGGAGATAGAGCTGTAGTTGGTGTGCAGTGACTTGTCTCCACTTTTGTGGACTGGTGTTATAGTCGCCTGTTTCCAGAGTGATAGGAATTGGCCCAATCTTAGTGAAAGGTTGAAGATCTTAGGGGTTCAAGGATATCATCTAGGGCTAGCACAATCAGCTTCAGGTCGAGAGTGTCACCACTGTAACCAGCTGTGCAGATGGCCTTGTATATATAGGATCTGGCTACGTGTATAGGGATCTCCTTGAAGAAAAACTGTGAAGCCATGTGTACACGGGATGTCGTGCCGTAGGGGGTGCTTGTGGAAGGGGCGTTGAAGAAGTCAGGTGGGAGGACACTGCGAGGTTTGAGAACACATTATTGAAGGTTTTGGTGATAATGCCAAGGTCTTGCGTAGGTGTTCCATCAGTGTTGAGTATTGTGGGAGGTGTTTTAGGATCCTTGCCTGTGAGGTCTTTCATATTATTCCAGAATTTTTTCCTGTCACCTCAGGAATTGGTCAGTGACTCCCTGAAATATTTGCTTTTAGCATTCTGTATTGCTCGAGTGCAGTTCTTATATTTCTTGTATTTTTGTAGATCCCCTTGCATGGATGAGGCTCGAGCACAGTGCCAGAGGTGGTCCCGTTGTTTGAGCTGTGTTATGAGTTCAAAGGTGATCCATGGGTTGGGTCTGCCTTTGACCTTCATCTTTTTGAGTGGAGCATATGTATCACAGGCAGCAGTAAAGCGGTTGATGAAGAGTTCCAAGGCTTTGTCAGAGTCATTTAATGTATCAATTGTAGCCCAGTCCAGCCTTTCAAGATAGCATTTTAGCAGTTGGAGGTGCCCCTGTTTTAGTACCCTGGTGTGAATTTGTTAGCCCAGGAGCAGATAACAGGTGAGTGGTCACTTACAGTGTCTAGGAGTACTGAGACCTTTGAGATACGTTCGGGGTGGTTAGTCAGTGCCCAGTCTAGCAGGGTGTAGGTCCCAGTCCTATAGTCGCATCTGATGGGGGTAGGGACAAGCTGTGTGAGGTGCTATGCTGAGATAGCGTCTTTGTAAGTGCAGGCCTCAGGCGAAAGCCAATTTATGTTAAAATCGCCCAGAATTATAGTCTCAGAGTTATGGTGTAGGCCCCTTAGATAATCCATGATGCTATTGAAGCCCCTAGTCTGATCCTTAGGGGGTAGATACACTGAGGCAATAGTAAGATGCTTATTATGGGCTCCCAGGAGAACTTTGATGGTGAAGACCTAAGAGGGGGAGTCCGGGTTAGAGAAAGGAATGACATGACCCATGAAAGTATCCCTCAGATAGATGGCACAACCCCCTCCTCGTTTTGCAATTCTGTCCTGCCTGACGAAAGAGTATCCGGGGATTGTGACCACAGTGTCAGGTATCTTAGGGTTTAGCCATGTTTCAACCACAGAGAGGATGGCAGGGTTGTGATGCTGTACCCATGTTTGGAGGTTATCAAGTTTGCTGAGGAGGCTACAGACATTGATTGATGCGGGTATGAGGGACCCTTCCCTCCTGTTGGGGGGAGGGGGGTGCGGTTTGCCCTGCTGGCCCTGGGTTGGGGTGTATATTACCAGAGATCAGAAGCAGCATTAGAAGAATTCTCAGGAGAGAGGTTTTAAGCATTTTATAGACTTGTTTATTTGTTAGGCGCTTGTACCTCTTGGCACTATGGTAGTGTTGGTGCCCTGCTGTATTAGAAACATAAACTTTGACGGCAGATAAGGACCACTTGGCCCAACCAGTCTGCCCATTTCCCTACCTACTGGATAAGCTGCAGATTCTAGTTAACCAACAGCCTACTTCCTGCAACCCCCCACTATAATTGCCTTGTGTCTGTCCCATGCATGTTTGAATTCCCCCACTGTTTTAGACCAACGACCTCCTCAGGAAGGCTGTTCCATGTATCCACCACTCTCCGTGAAAAAAATTTCACATTACCCCTGAGCCGCCCTCTATCTTTAAATTGTGCCCCTTGTTCTTACACATCTTTTTCTGAAAGATGCTACCCTCCTGGACTTTGTTGATTCCCTTGAGGTACTTGAACGTTTCTATCATGTCCCCCCTGTCCCTCCTTTCATCAAGAGTATACATATTAAGCTCTCTGTCTCTCTCTTCATATAGTTTCTGCTGCAGACCCTGCACCATTTTAGTTGCCCTTCTCTGGACTGCTTCCATCCTGTCCATGTCCTTACGTAGATGAGGTCTCCAAAACTGCACACAGTACTCCAGATGGGGTCTCACCAACTGTCTGTACAGAGGGATAACCACTTCCCTTTTTCTACTTGTGATGCCCCGTCCTATGCATCCCAGTATCCCCCTGGCTCTCCTTACCGACTTTTCACATTGCTTACCCACCTTAGGTCATCTGATACGACTACCCCAGGTCCCTTTCCATTTTTGTTGTTGTTAGTACCTCCCCTGCTGTTGTGTACTCTTCTCCCGGGTTTTTGTTTCCCAGGTGCATTACTTTGCACTTCTTTGTATTGAATCTAAGTTGCCATATGTCTGACCATTCCTCCAACCTTGCCAAGTCCCTTCTCATCTTTTCTAACCCCCTTGTGTATCAACTCTGTTACAGATCTTTGTGTCATCTGCAAATAGGCATACCTTTCCCTCCAGAGCCTCTCCAATGTCACCTATAAAGATGTTAAAGAGGACTGGACCCAGTACTGAGCCCTGAGGTACTCCACTAGTAACCCCTCTTTCTTTGGAATGTGTTCCATTCACTATTACCTTCTGTGTCCTGTTGTGTAACCAGTTTACTACCCAGGCTACCACCCTGGGACCCACTCCCAGGCTGGCTAACTTGATTATTAATCTTTTGTGCGGGACTGTGTCAAATGCCTTGCTAAAGTCTATGTAGGCCACATCCACAGCCCCTCCCTGGTCTATTACTTTGATCACTCAGTCAAAGAAATCAATTAGATTCGTCTGACATGACCTTCCTGCTGTAAATCCATGCTGCTTTGGGTCCTGTGCCCTGCTGGCCTCTGGGTACTCAACAATTCTTTCTTTCAGAAGTGATTCCATCATTTTCCCTACCACAGAGGTCAAACTTACAGGTCTGTAGTTTCCTGCTTCTGCCTTGCTCCCACTTTTGTGAAGGGGAATCATATCTGCTCTCCTCCAGTCCTCAGGTACCACCCCATCCTGCCGTGATCTGTTAAAAAGCGTGGTCAGTGGTATCACTAGTTCCTCCCTTAGTTCTTTTAGGATTCTGGGGTGAATCCCATCAAGCCCCATTGCTTTGTCCACCTTGAGTTTTAGGAGTTCTTTCAGGACTCTTTCTTCTGTAAATGGACTGGTGTCAACCCCCCTACCCAGAGTGCTTCTATTGTCTGGTTTAGGTAACTTCTCCTCATCTTCTTTTGTGAATACTGAGCAAAAGTATTCATTCAGTATCTCTGCCTTTTCACTGTCTCCCTCTGCCCACCTCCCCTCTCCTTTATTAATCTTCACTATCCCTCCCTTAACCTTTCTGTGCTCCCTAATGTACCTATAAAAGGTTTTATCCCCCTTCTTAACTGAGTTGGCTATTTTTTCCTCGGTTTGGACCTTTGCTAGTCTGACTGCCTTCCCCACTTCTTTCTGCTTTAATTGATACAGTTCCGTGTCATGCTCCTTCTGTGATTCCTTATACTTTTTGAATGCAGCCTTTTTCTCCTTAACCTTCCCTGCCACCTCTTTTGAGAACCATAGTGGTTTTTTACTCCGCTTTGTTTTCTTTATTTGTTTCACACAAAGGCTTGTTGCCTCTATGATGGCAGTTTTGGTTTTTCTCCATTGTTCTTCCACCCCTCCTATTTGGTCATTTGCTAGTGCATTTTTCAGGTATTCACCCATTTTGCCAAAGTCAGCTCTTCTAAAGTCCAGTATCCTTGTGTTTGTATGGCTTATCTCCATGGTTGTACTCATTGTGAAGCACACTGTGCAGTGGTCGCTTGTTCCCAGATGTCTACTGACTTCTAAATTTGTGATTCTCTCTCCATTTGAGAGTACCAGGTCTAGTATTACTCCCTCCCAAGTGGGTTCCAACACTAGCTGTCTAAGGCCTGCACCCTGCAGGGCATCGAGAATGACCCTGCTCTTGGATGTGGCTGCAGTACATGTTATCCAGTTAACATCTGGCATATTCAGGTCCCCCATCAACAGTCCTCTGTCATTTTGTTGTCCATTTCCTCCCCTTGAGACGGGGGTCTGTATACAACCCCTATGCGGATTGTGATGCCATTCCCTGTCTCCAAGGTGATCCAGAGTGCCTCTTGTCCTCCCCCTTTACTTTTTAGTTCTGTAGCTTTGATCCCTTCCCTTATGTATAGAGCTACTCCACCTCCTCTTTTTCCTTCCCTGTCCCTTCTGTAGATTGTGTACCCTGGTATGTTGACATCCCAGTTATGGTTCTCAGTGTACCATGTTTCTGTGACTGCCACAATATCCAATTGTTCATCTTCCATCAGGGCTACTAGCTCAGGAAGCTTGGTTTCCAGACTACGGGCATTGGTACTCATTGCCCTCCATTTAATGTTGGCTTTATCCTTTTTCCCCCATCCCTGGTCTTATTGTCCTTGTCTATTTTTCCATTTACCCCTGTCCTGCCCTGTGTTGAGCTCTGTACCTCAGTGTTTACCTTACTACCTGCCATGTTTTGTGGGGGGAGGCTTGAAATTTCCTGCCTTTTATCAGCGCCTCCCCCCTTGGCTAGTTTAAAAGCTGGCCAAGGAAGCATTTAAACCTGTCACCTAGGAGCTTGGTTCCCTTTGTGGACAGATGCAGACCATCATGCCAGTATAGACCTTTATCTCTCCAGGTGGCCCCCCCAGTCCCCAATGAAGCCAAGGCCCTGTGCTCTGCACCAGTTTTGCAACCATTCATTAAACTGCATGGTGTGCAGTGTCTCACTCCTGCCATGGACTGGTAGCACCTCTGAGAAGGTTACCTTGCTTGCTACCCGTCTGAGGCCCCTCCCCAACTCCACAAATTCATTCTGCACTGCACTGATCCCATGCCTAGCTAGGTCATTTGTCCCAAGGTGGACTATGATATCTAGTTCCCTCTCCTGTGATGCTGCTTCTGCAATCCTGAGGATTCGCTTCCTGTCCCTCCAAGCCATGGCACCAGGCAGGCACCTTACTTCCTTCTCCTCTCCCTTTCCCAGGTTTACCCCCCTAACAATAGAGTCCCCTGTGGTGTCCCTTGCCACCCTTTTGTGGGTATCCCTTGTGGATGTCCTCAGCATTCTTCTGGGTCTCCACTGAGGGTGCCATCATAGAGGAACCTTGCTCTGCCAGAATGGCATATGATTTGTGTAGAGGTACAACTAGGAGGCTTCGCCTCTGGTCCACCACCCGCACCCTCCCAGAACCCACTGTGGTCCAACTGCTCTTCATACTGGGCAACCTCTGAGGCAGTGGTTGTGGCAGTGGTGCTCTTTGGAAGGGGGAGGCCTCCTTAGTCCTTGCTAGTTCAGCCTGGAGGTGGGCAACCTCCTCCCTCAGAGCTGACAGTTGTCTGCAAATAGGACAGCAACGCAGTTTCCAGAATGTCTCCCGGAAAACTGCTGCCCCACAGCCAGTGCATTGCACCACTCCCCACATGTCTCTCCCTTGTAATATGCAATATATATATATATATATATATATATATATATATATATTTTTTTATTACTATTTGTGGTGTGTACCTACTCTTTTGCACTGTGCTGGGTTATTAAGGATATGACAGTTCTGCCCCAAGACCTGTTGAGAAGTGATGTCAGAACTGTGGCTATAAAGAAATGCCACGCCTGGGGGTGGGTGTGGGGTAGGGTGGGTGGGTAGTCCACAGCCACTGGTGACTGTTAGAAACAATCAAATACACAACTGCTCCACCACCCTGGTGAGTATTACCCTTTATAGTAATTCAGCTAACACCACATTTTACTAGACCACGGCTCCTGCACAAACCACTCTACTGAGTCCAAGGATAAAAATTAACTCACTCCTCAGCCAGCAGGACACTTAAAATGTTGCAAAAATATCCTTCCAAATCCTAGGTCTCAACCCCAACAATCAAGCAAATTCAGTTGTATCTCACTCCCTCTGGTTATAAAATTACTACACTTTTAATGGAATCCTGCAATTCTCTGCTTAATGCCAATAAGGGAAAAAAAAAATGAAACTTTTTGTAGAAAGCGTAGCTCCCCTTCTTTTTTTTTTATTTATTTATCCTCCTTCTCTGCCTTCGGTCTCCCCTCTTTCAGACCGCTCAATTCTTTCTCAGACCCCCAACCCGGATCTGCCCCTAGAGTGCCTGTTCCCTCCTCTCCTGCACAGCAGGGTCTGTCCTGGGGATCGGTGGTCCCTATTAGATGGAGCCGTCTTCATATAGGGGTGCCAAGGGTTTTTCCATTTTCTGTCCTCCCCATAGCTCCACCCCTGGGATGTCGGCTAGGGCGTTGAGGCGTCCAGAGAGGTGGCGTATACATCGCCTCTCTCAGGCGCCTGGCAATGCCCCTCCCGGACTCATGAACGGAGCCACAAGCCCCTCGAGTGCCAGTGCTCCCACTGGCATTTTTGGGGTTAGCATTCCCCCTGAGGGAGGAGAGCATCGTTGGGACGCTCAATCCTCCTCCCTCTGCCGACCCCCCCGACGACTCCGAGTCTGCCTCAACTCGTCACCGCGTGCGCGAGGTTCGCCTGCGCCTCAACCCTCAGCGCCACCGGGCCCCAGCTCCCCTTCTTTACAAGTATTATGTCTTACCAGGTTTCCAGGTCCTAAATGGAGTTATAGTTTGTTCTTTGCAGTATAGCAAGGTTCTCAGCTTCTAACAAACAAATCAAAGTCAGACTGAGTATTGTTAATAGTTGAAAATTCTCTGGAGAGCTGAACGCTTGGAGCTTCAGCAAGTAAACAGTGTGCCAGATTGGGGCATAGTGGTTCGTGGAAATATAGTTATGGGTTCTCATTGACCTACTTTGCATGTAGTGCATGGCTGAAGGTGGTGCTTGCTGGAGGAAAGTTAGATATGAGGTCCCCACAAGGGTAATGGGGTAGCATAGTACCACGAGCACCACTAGTAGCATCTTAGGGTGCTGGTTTAGGCAAGACATCCTATAGTTACAGTGAGAAATGCCGGGTTGGCAGAGGGCGGTCACTGATATAGGTTTGCCTATCAAATTTCCCTAAAATGTTCCCTGTGACATCCATGCCTCTTTAAACTATTAGTAAGAATGTCTATAGCAGGTCCACCTGCCTTGATAAATCTCACATGAGGGAAATGGTGGCTGAATATGTGACCTTTTTTCTTTCTTTTCATTCTTATAAAGTGTTATAGTTGTAGTCAAATTAAATTAATAAAGCAAGAATGTTTTTTCTCTGGTTTTTTAGTTGTCTAAAAAAACTAATAGGTTGGCCCAGTGGGGCTAGGAGACCAGGGTTTGTGTGAGAGTCCCAGAATACCATACAGAGGGTGTTGAGAGGTCGAGGTCGAGAGCATTGTGTAGGGGAGGCGCTTCGCTCTGAGGGAGGGAAGAAGGTAGTGTGCCAGCCATCTCAGAGTTTACATGCACCCAGCTATCCAGCCAAGGAGCAGCATTGGCGTCAGCTGCGAAAGCAACCACACTTCTATAGTACCAGCCAGAAAAAGACATGGCTGTGGCAACCTTGGCTGCCATGGTCGGGAACTACTGCCTGCAAAAATGAGCACAACCCTTTACTGTGTATGTAATTCCTTAACCTTGTAAATATTTATTAGCAGGCAACTTCTAATCTCCCTTTCTTATTTTCTTATTCTGTGCGGTAACCTTAATGTTTGCTTGTTTGGTTGGGAGGAAATCATTTTTAGTGAACTGATTTGTTGATCTTTTTCTATCCTCAGTGCTGGAGAGACGACTTACAATCTTGAAAATGCGAGTGGCCTCAGAATGGAGGTGCAGAAGTTCTATGAACTGATAGATGCACTAAGGTGAGATAGCAAGGGGGGGGGTTGGTTTAAGTATTGAAAATCACTATCATATTTAGAACAGCTTATGAAGCAGTTACTTCAGGAGTAGATTTACTGCAGAAGTAGTTACCCACAGAGTAAAACTGGACTGCACAAGAGCTGAGTGATAGCTAATTTACTGCCTCCTTAGTAAAAAAAAAAAAAAAAAATTTGACTTGAGTGAATTACACAAATGAGTTCTTCCGGGACTGTCTAGTGCTTGCCCAGTTTACTTTTGCTCTGAGTTGAGTGTGTGGGACAAAGACAAAATGGTAAAAAAAATAAATTCCAAAACAAAAAACTTTCATCAAAAAAGCTGATTGTCCCACATCTACTTTAAGAACATCTCCTTCCATTCAGCCACACCTGTGCAAACACCACCGGCATCAGGACCTCTTGGAAACTTTTGCTAGTTGGGGCCACTCACACTGACTTACATTAACACCAACTATATAACTTGTGTGGGCAGCCCCTCCATTCCTCAGTTCTTTCTCCCACTGTCAACCAGTCCTCGGATCTGCTGAGAAACGATGACACATAGCAGTGTCACCTGTGGGCAGGACAGTAGTGTGGTGGGTAGGTAACTGGCTGGGTGGCAGGATCCAGAGGGTGGTGGTAAATGGCTGTCACTCCACAGAGGGAAGAGTGACCAGTGGGGTACCACAGGGATCAGTGCTGGGACCGGTCCTATTCAACATCTTCATCAGTGACATTGCACAGGATCTAGAAGGCAGAATTTCACTGTTCGCTGATGACACAAAGCTCTGTAACAGAGTAGACACACCAGAGGGTGTAGACAGAATGAGAAGGGACCTGCAGAAACTTGAAGAATGGTCAAGGGTTTGGCAGTTGAAATTCAATGCAAAGAAGTGCAAGATAATGCATATGGGGCACAAAAACCCTGGCACAATATATCAGTTGGGGGGTGAGGATATAGCATGCACCAAGCAGGAAAGGGATCTTGGGGTTGTCATCTCTGATGACCTCAAGGTAGGGAAACAGTGTGACAAGGCAGCAGGTAAAGCAAATAGGATGCTGGGATGTATAGGCAGGGGCATCACCAGCAGGAAAGGAGGTCATAATTCCTATACAAGACACTAGTGAGGCCCCACCTGGAGTACAGTGTACAGTTCTGGAGACCATACCTACGTAAGGACAAAGACAGGGTAGAGAAGGTTCAGAGGAGGGCAACAAAGATGGTGCATGGATTGCATCACAAGTCCTATGAAGACAGGTTGAAGGAACTGAACATGTACTCCTGGAGGAGAGGAGGGAGGAGGGATATGATAGAGACATACAAGTATCTTACAGGGAGAAACAGGGTGCAGGAAAACACTATTTTAAAGCGAAAAAGGTGTTCCAGGACTAGAGGGCATGGGATGAAGTTGGAGGGAGGACGATTCAGAGGAAACATGAGAAAGAATTTCTTCACAGAACGGGTGGTGGACAAGTGGAACACCCTGCCAGAGGAAGTGGTGGGGGCTGAAACAATCACGGGATTTAAGAATGCATGGGATAGACATAAAGGAATTCTAGAGGTCGGGGTAAGGGGAAACGGACTTCTAGGAAAACAAACTGAACTTATAAGCTCAAATGGGCAGACTGGGTGGGCCATAGGCCCTTATCTGCCGACACTGTCTATGTATCACCTTTGTAGGTGTTTCATTTATTTTGTTATTCGGAGTTATCACTACACGCCGCCAACAAAGGAACCTTTATTCACTGCAGCAAGGTGAAGATGTACAAGGACAGCACTCATACTCTGTGTTTCTTGTTTGGGCCTCTCGCATGACATGAAAACCAGCACCATTTGCCAAGGCTTTAACCGTGCCACAAGAAGACATTGCCTACATAATGTGGGCAGCCTCTCCATTAATTAGTTCTTTCCTCACGCTGTGTGCCATTGTTGCTTTTCGAGGTGTTTTGTTTATTATTTGAATTATTGTTGCATTTAGTTTCTGTCACTGCAGCAACAAGAAGAAAAATAAGGATGACACTCGCACTCTGTGTGCTTGCTGCTTGGCCCTGTCGCATGATGTGAGGACCTGTACTAATTGTCAAGGCTTTAACCAGGCCACAAGGAGATGCCGTTAGGAGGCCTCAGAGGATTTCCTTCAGAAAATAGAAAGTACTCTGTGTACAACGCCAGCCTTGGCACGAGGCTTGCATCCCGCTCCACTGATCTGACATTACTCCACCAGTCACCACAGAGGTCAACAAAGATGCTCCTCCACAGTTGTTGAAGCCCAGACAGATCTTCTAAATCTGCTTCTGCAGTGAAGGATAAACACAAACACCAGGGTTAGCATAGCAAAGATACCAGGTCATCTGTTTCTCCCTCCAGTTCTCCACACGTACCGGTGTTCTAGAAGGTAAGTCAAAACAATCTCTCCAGGCTGCAACCTCATGTTCTGTTTCCCCCCTCCTCCTTCCCCATCTGTCTCTGAGACACCAAAGTCAGGTTATAGCTCTGGCTGTCCTGCTAATAGCAGTACACAGCCTGTTGCGCCATCTGGCTATGGTTCATCCAAATTGGTGTCATCTACCCCTGTTACGGGTATCGTCTCTGTCTCCGCCCCCCCTCCTGGTAGTACTGGCTGTGGTGTCTTAATTATTCAGACAATTACAGTGTATGGTAGAACGCTGTTTCGCATGGAAAACCATACCTGGAACAGCATTGTTGTGGTGCCCTGACTACATCACAGTCTTGTTGTGCTGCACTGAGTAACGTCACTAGTGCAGCACAACAAGATCGAACATCGTTGCGCATGCGCATTGAAGTGGCCACGGCATTGAGGGTTGAAACAGCAGTTACCGGCGCCGAAAACAACGCACCACAGTAAGTCAAAATACAGTGATTTGGGGGTGTATTTCGCATTGTGGCTCAATAATGAGTGCCCATATACTATAAAGATTGTGTATGAGCACCAATACACAAAGAAGGCTATTTTTTGATCACGGAAACCACTCGATCAAAAAATAGCCTTGTTGTGTAGGAGTGCTCGTACACAATCCTCTATATTGCAGATACTACGAATGACCGTCACAGCATCGTTGTCCCTTTTGGCCTGCTCGTCAGCATTACCCATGGTTGTTGCGAGTTCAGCTCCGATCATTAACCCAGTGCCACCTGTGTCAACACAGTCTCCCTATAGGGAGCCTCTTGAATCTCCTCTGCTTGTAGAGGAGGAGGAAGAACATAATCCTGGCCTCCAGCTTATGGAGGAGGGTTACGAGGTGGAGGAAGGGGATTGGAAATTGCCTGAGGACATAGGGTCCAGTTTATACTCTGTCATCCTGCTGCAAGGACATTTTAAATTTAAGGTGTTTATGCTCCTGGACCAACGGGGTTGGCTTTATTCAACCCTCTCACAGGTGCCACCGGCTAGCCTGCTACCTCTCTCCGGTCCTCCTCCCTTCTGCCAGAGCGTCTGGGTGGGCCACGGCACCTAAGGCAGGGCTTCCTAGAGGACAGTCCCCTGTCCATTTTCCACCTAACTTTTCCTATCCAGGACTGTGGCAGGCGTGGAGGCGCATGCACATGGAAACATGCATGTGCTCCGGAACCGCCAGCCCTGTTCCACCCACTCAGCATACCGCCAGCCATCAGAGTGTTGGCGCTACCACTGAACTTCCACCCGATGGCAGCCAAGAGCGGGAACAGTTTGCCATCCCAGTCCAGGAGAGGAGAGCTGCTAGGACGCCTGCTTGATCCTCCAGCCTGCCACCCCCACCCCCAGCTAACCTATGGCAACCTGAGTTTGTTCCCAAACTCGGTCGCTAGCATGGGGAGAGGTGAGGCAAATTAAAAGTGCCTCAGTCTGTATGCCACTGGTTCGGCAGGACACTGTGATTTATACCCTACAGTCTCCTCTTGCTGGAGCTCTTGCAGGAATCCCTAGGGCTCCCTGCTGAGGAGTCATCCACTAAAAGAGAACCTGTATAAGCTCCTGGAAGTCCCCACTCTGCCTACTGTTATCATTCCCTCAGTTCACCCGCTGTGGATGCTACTGTGGCTGTCTGGAATACGCCAGGTACCCTGCAAGGCCGACAAACAGTACCCAGCTACTGCTACTAGGTCCTTTTACTCCTCACAGTCTGAAACTGACTCTGAGGTCATCATGGCTGCACATGATGCATCAAAGGCACCAAGACATATGAACTCCCTTCCTCTTGATAAGGAATCAAGAAGGTTAAATGTCATGGGCAAGAGGAATTATGCATGTGCATCCTTTGGATTATGAATTGCTATTAGGTTTATATGTTAAAATATCAAAACAGCCTGTGGAAGGCCTTATCTTCCATAGTAGACAAGCTGCCTGATGGGCCCACCAAAAGTGAGATCCAGCAGACTGTCACCCATGGATTAGGTGCCAGGAAGTATCTCCTGTGTTCCACCTGTAACGCTTCGAATCCTTTCACCTTTGCAATCATGTCTGGCATTGCCTCTGGTGCCATTCCTGACTTAGGGTGGCTTGTCTCTGTGCAGATGTACAGCATTCAGTCTTTAATGCACCTATTCATGGCCATGATGTGGAAATGACTTTGAGGGTCTTGGTCTTCAAAGATGACTCTCTCTCTCTCTCTAAGCTCTGACCCCTCAGCCCTGCTGTCTACATTGCCAAGGTTCTTTTCTTAAGCCCTCCTGCAGTCCTGACTGTGTCAGTGCCTGTGACCCAGGTCATGGAACTCCGCATACACTGACCTGTCCTCCCTTGACCCCTGGTGCCCATTCTAGGGCATTCAAGAGTGCAGGTGCTGGTTGCATCCCTGCCACCCCCGGAGCCTTCTGACTCCCCCAGCTCCTCTAACAGACCCAGGGATGCTGGTTTGGGGAGCCGGATCTCCCTCTGTCAAAATTGAGGGAGACCACATCTGATGAATGTGTCCTGGAAATAATTCAGAAGTCACCTATCTGTCCTCTTTTGTGAAGTTCAGACTTTGTTGGTCAGACGGGCCCTACAGTCCTGTTCCTGTTGCAGAACTAAACTGAGATCATTACTCCTGGTATTCTAAGGTTAAGAAATGGACATGAGTCTTGCTTTTTGTCCTGGACCTAAGGGGCTTGAACAAATACACAGAGTGCAAGACGTTTTGAACAGTGTCTTTTCAATTCCTGCTCCCCCTGTTGGTACAGGGGAATTGGATGGGTGCACTGGATATGTGGATATAAAGGGTACTTGCCTTCATATCAAGGTGCGCCGCTGCCATCGACGGTACCTCCGCTTGGGGGTGGGGGGGCTGCCATTATCAATTTCTTGTCTTGCCCTTTGGTTTATTCTCAGCACCACACAGGTGTTCACAAAATGCTTAGCAGTGGTGGCCTCAGCTCTCCAGAAGGAAAGAGGGACTGTACACCAGTCAATACGTAGGTGCTGTTCTGGACACAACCTTGGTATGGGCCATCCTCCATCATTATAGCCTGGTTGAGGGGCACATCTACGGTTCCTTCAAACTCAAGGTCTCTGGTCCTCCCTAGACTGCTCTCTCCACATCAGCATTCTCAAGATGAGGGCTGTTCTATATGGCGTACAGGATTTCACTGTCCACATTCAAGGTCGACCATTTCTGGTACAGACAAATTACAGAATGTTCATGTGATAGAGAATACCAACAAATAAGGATGTGTCCGCTTTGCAGAGGAGACTTGAAGGTCTGATACTGGGCGATCAATTACGGTGTGTTTCTGACTGGTGTCTTTCTGCTGGGCACCCCGGATGTCCTAGTGGACCATCTGAGCCAGACACAAGCCCAGTCCCTTGCGTGGGAACTTCAAACAACATGAAGTCTTGCTATATTATGACATTTGCAGTGAGTCCCAACCTTTGAACTGCTCCGGAGGTGAAAGAGTTAACTTTCCATGCCAGGCATGGAACTTTGAGCACGAGCTCGGTTGAAACTCTGTCTGTTGTTCTTCGGACTCAAACTGTCAGATTCTTTACTCCGTCTCACTGAACAGTCGCTCCGGAGATTTCTCCTTCTGCTCGGTTCATTTTGTCGGTTGAAGTATTAATTTTTGGTTTTTTAACCGAATTTAAACCGCAACCGGTCGGTTCAAGCTCTGTCTGTGGTACCGTAAGTACTAGATAGGTTTTACATTTATTTCTGTGTGGAACTTGTAAACGGTATTATTGGTTCAGTTTGAACCAATCAGGTTGTTGAAAATTCATTGAATTCTGTCTTTTAGACTGCGGTTCCCGGTTCTTATCGGTTCTAAAAAAAACGGATTTCATTACATTTTTTTCCACGACCCGTGACACGGTTGGCAACCGACAAGAGGGTCTTGCTTGGTGGATTGCCATAAACGGGCAAGTTTTGGTTAGGCTGGCACTATGTCTGAGAAACCCAAAAGAAAAACCGGGCCCACTGGGTTTCAGCACTGCAGTGTTTGTGGGGAAGCCTTTCCCAAGGCTGACCCCCACACCACCTGTGTTTTTTGTCTGGGGTTTGACCACCTCAATGCAGACTGCCAGATTTGCAAAAATTTTCCTGCAGCTACCCTGAATAAGAGAGTTGGTAGGCTCAGGGAAAGAGAGGCCAAGAAGTCCACTGACCCGGATGGCCAGCCCGGTTCGGTTATAACCGAACCAGAGGGAGTGTCCTCTGACCAGGGCAAGACTTCCTCGGGCAAAAGGAGAGCCGAATTGGAGGAGTCGGTTCCAGCAAAAATGACTAGAAAATCAGCAGGTGTGGAGCCAAAATTTTCATCTCCAACCGCTGAAGAAATAGCCAAAGCGATTAAAATTGTCCAGTCACTTTCTCTGGTTCCGACCGAACCGGCACCATCAGGTAAGCGGTCAGTTTCACCGGTTCAAGAATGTGATATAGAGGAATTTTATGAACCGGAGGAGGGGGAGGAGGATTATGAAGAGAGTGAATGTGGTTTTGAAAGTCTGGATGTGCCCATTTAACCGGACATCTCCCCAGACAGACCTTCAGGAGTGTCCCCCCCCCTAGGCTTTCTGAGTCCCCTTGTCATTTTATGTTTTATAAAAAAAGTTGCTGAAACCCTCCAGCTCCCTTTCAAGAAGCTGTGGATGAACAGGAGGAGCCTGACTCATGTGGAAATGATGGATATCCTAGAGTCAGGAGATTGTCTATTCCTTTACATAAATATTTTAGGAAACAGACAATAAAATTTTAAAAGCTCTAACACTATACCTCCTGTGGATAAAAATGGACAAGAGGTACACATTGTCAGGCTCTGATACGGAGTTCCTTTCACAACAATGCAGCCATGTTGGAGTAGTGCAGGCTGCAGCCTGTGATAAGGCAAATATTCCCTTGGCTTCACACCCCCCTGACAAGGACTACAGGAGGATTGATGCCATGGCAAAGAAACAATACATGGCAGCATCCTTGGGACTCAGACAGGCAAATTATATGGCCTATGTTGCAAGATACCAGAGATCCAGATGGGATACTGTTATGGCTTTAGCGAAACAGGACCCTGGCCAGCTTGCAAAGGAGCTGGAGCAGGTGGCTGCTGATGGTATTGAGGCATCCAAGCTGCAGTTCCATGCTGCAGTGGACTCTAATGATGTATCTTCAAGAGTCATGGCTACATCTGTGGCTTTTCGCAGAATGGCTTGGCTCAGGTGTACTAGCCTGTCACAGGATACCCAGGCTAAGGCCATGGATTTTCCTGTTGTGGGTAATTCTCTGTTTGGGGAGTAGACAGAGAATTACTTGAAGAAAATGGATGAGTATAGGACCACTTATAGGAGTGCACAGGCCAAGGAGAGGCACAGGGGACTGGCTAGCGTCCCTGGACCTCAAGGATGCCTACTTCCATGTTCTCATCAGAAGCTCCCACCGAAAGTACCTCAGATTCGAACTGCCCTCAGGCCATTACCAGTTCAGAGCAATGCCCTTCTGCCTCACCTCTGCTCCAAGGGTATTCACAAAATGCCTGGCAGTAGCAGTTGCTCACTTAAGAAGGCTAAAGATTACCATCTTTGCTTACCTGGACGACTGGCTCATAGTGGGTCAGTCTCCAGACCAAGTCAGATTACACCTTCAGGTTACCCAGCAGCTGCTTACATCTCTAGGTTTTCTTCTCAATCTTCCAAAGTCAGTTCTAGAGCCTGTTCAGCTACTCACCTTCATAGGCGCAGAACTGGACACAAAGCAGGTCAGAGCTTTCCTTCCTCTAGAAAGAGTAAAGACCCTGGTGGCTCTGGCCTCCTCCTTCACTCTGCAGGTCTCTCGACCAGCAAGGCACTTTCTACAGCTCCTTGGGCACATGGCTGCTTCCACAGCTGTAGTGCAAGGAGCAAGATTTCAGTTGAGGGACATTCAGTTCCATTTGAGAGCCTTCTGATCTCAAAGGAGAGATCCTCTAACCAAATTGATCTCAGTAACTCGAACCCTGATCCAGGCCCTGCAGTGGTGGCAGGATCAGAGCAATCTGAGATAAGGGGTTCCTTTCATCCCTCAATCTCACTCCTTGACCCTTACTACAGATGCATCCCTCTTGGGATGGGGAGCTCACATGGGCGACCTCACCACCCAGGGATTGTGGTTCCCTCAGGAATCTCTGCTCCACATCAGTCTGTTGGAACTTAAGAGCTGTTTTTCTAGCACTTCAGGTTTTTCTGCATCTGTTCAGAACAAAGTGGTACAGGTCAGAACAGACAACACCACTACAATGTGGTACATCAACAAGCAAGGGGGCACTCGGTCTTCGGCCTTGTGTACCGAGGCAATGAAGTTGTGGTCTCTGGCTTATTCCCTGAACACTTCCCTCATGGCAGTTCACCTCCCAGGCAAGGACAGTGTCCTTGGCAGATGCTCTCAGCAGGATTTCCCATGGCCATCACGAATGGCCATTGGATCCCCTAGTACTGGAGGTAGTATTTGCCAGGTGGGGCACCCCTCAGATAGATCTTTTTGCAGCCCCAGACAATCACCAACTTCTGCTTTTTTGTTGCAGGCCCCCAATGTTGGGCTCAGTCCTCTGGATGCCTTCCTTTCTGACTGGAGGAAGTTCTTCATGCCTTTCCCCCTTCCTCTCTTGTTCAAGGTACTAGTCAAAATCAGATCTCAACCTTGCTAGATGATTCTGATTGCTCCAGATTGGGCCAGACAGCCCTGGTATCCACTCCTTCTGTCCTTAGCAGTCCACCTTCCCTGTGTCTTCCCAGGAATCACAATCTGTTAACCTGTGCCCAGGGGAGAGTTTGGTATCCGAATCTCAAATCCCTCAGCCTCAAGGCCTGGCTCTTGAAGAGTTAGAGTTTGCTGACCTACACCTTTCTCAAGGTGTACTCGATATCTTGAAAGCTTCTAGGAAGCCTTCCACCAGGGCTACTTATAATTCTAAATGGAAAAGGTTTTCCATATGGTGCTCTGGTAAGCATATTTCCCCAGAATCTGCTGATTTGCCCACAGTCCTGGATTATATGGTCCATCTAAATACTTTGGGGCTGAGGCCAGCTACCCTGAAAGTGCATTTGGCAGCTGTCTCTGCTTTTATTTCAGCAGGAAGCCTCTTTCTTCTGCTCACCCTGTATTCTCCAAGTTTTTCAAGGGATTGCTTCACACCAACCCTCCATTCAGGGACCCTGCTCCTGCCTGGGATCTTAATGTTTGCATTGCTCAGCTAATGCAACCCCTTTGAGCCTTTGTCTTCAACAGAGCTTAAGTACTTGACTTGGAAAACTGTGTTTTAGTAGCCATCACTTGCCAGGCGATAAGGAATTACAAGCTTTGTCAGTGGAGCCTGATTTTATCTCCTTTCACAGAGATAAGGTAGTCCTCAGGACTAACAGGAAGTTCTTGCCAAGGTGGTTTCAGATTTCCACCTTAATCAATCTATATCTCTTCCAGTGTACTTCACTGACCATTCCTCCTCTGGCGAGAGGAGGCTGCTAGATTTAGATGTAAAGAAGGCCCTTAGTTACTACATAGGTGTACCAAGGGTCCTGGATTTGACTCCCTCCAACTGTTCCTCACTTATGGTGAGGTTGGTAAAGGAAACCTGCCACTAAAAGATCCATTGCCAGGTGGATTGTCTCTTGCATCCAATTTTGTTATCAAAACTGTAAGGTTCCCTTCAGGCCTGAGGCTCACTCTACTAGAGGTACAGCTGCATCCCTAGCTGCGGCCAGGGACATCCCTATCTTAGAGATATGTCAAGCAGCTACCTGGAAAACAGTTCACACTTTTACCAAGCATTACTCCCTGGACATCCAGGCTAGGAGTGATGCTCGGTTTGGCACAGCTGTGCTTCAGAGCCTATTTCCTAAGTAGGTTCTGTCCCTCCTCCATGGAGGTACTGCTGTGTAGTCTGCATATGTCATAATATAGCAAGACTTCATGTTGTTTGAAGAAAAAATTACTCACCTTAGTAATGTTGTTTCTTCTAATGGAGTCTTGCTATATTCTGACCTCCCCCCCCCTGCCTGCCCCTCTCAGAACCTCTGCTCTTGGGATGTGGGTGGGCAGTGCAGTGTTCGTACTTAGTGATGCCCACCTTGTGTTTTTCACCCCTCCTTTTTGGAGTGTTTGGGTATTGTATTTTATTTTAATTTTTGGATCCCCTGACTTGAGTCTTTGTTTTGGGACCAAAAAATGTGTTAATATTTTAGTAGCCAGTTGGCTAGTGTAGGTTTACAGCTTCCACACAGAATCTTAGTGAGTTTTGCTCGAAAAGATCTGACAGTTTGGGTTTGAAGAACAACAGACAGAGTTTTCAACTGAGCTCGAGCTTCAGATTCCATACCTGGCATGGAAAGTTAACTCTCGCCTCCGGAGCAGTTCTAAGGCTGGGACAAACTGCATATGTCATAATATAGCAAGACTCCATTAGAAGAAACAACATTACTAAGGTGAGTAATTTTTCTTCTGACAGTGTCCTTTCTCTTTAAAGATGTGCTGGAAAGTCTTCAAGCTGGCTCCTCCCTCCCACCCACCCGGTGGTAACTTCCTCAGCTCCACCCCATAACAGCAGATTTTCCTTTCCGCTGGAAGAAGCAGGTTCCCTCCTTACTGCTCCCGCCTTGAGTAGGCCCTAGTGCTTAAAATTCTTCAGAAATACTTCCAAACCAACTCTTACGAGTTTTTATCTTCAACTCAATCTTCAATCGTGACCATGATGAATGATAAGTACGCTCCCAGGTTCCCGCTGGTGCCCTTGCAGGCAGAAGATGTCCAGGACCGACCTGCATGCCACATGCGTCTACTGCATGGGGCACAACCATGATCCCCAGGCCTGTGATTTTTGCCGCTCGTTTCACCCGACTGTTCTGGAGGATCGTCTTGCCTGCCTGAAACTGGGCCATCCTGCACAATGGAACCCGCTGGTCAAATCCAAGGATGCCCGTTGGGTGGTCTCTGCGGCTGCAAAGTCTGCCAAGCAGCTTACTGCCTTTGAAGAGGAGGAGGCAGCACCAGGCCACGGCCCATTCCTCATCGGCTTCTGCCTTCGTGCCGCTTCATCTGGGCTCAGCCTTTACGGGCTCCTTCAAAGAATTATGTCAGTCTCCACCGAACTTCGGTCAGGGACCCACCGGCAAATCTAAATCTAAAAAAAGAGTCTACGAAAGAAAAGACTTCACCGATTGTGGGATCGGGAGCGCTCTCCGTTTGAGGGCTTCCGATTCCCGTGCTTCTCCAGATTTGACTTTGGTTGAATCTTTGCCTTGTCCACTGGCTCCACTGGAACCCTGTCGGGCCTTCCAGCTGAGACGTTGGTCGAAGTCCTGGCACTGACTGCATTCGCTCCACACATTCGAGGTCAAGTGGTCCAAGTCCAGATGGACAACACCACGGCCATGTAATACCGCAACAAACAGGGTGGGATGCACTCCCTGCCTTTGTAAAAGGAAGCTCTCCATGTCTGGACCCTCATGAACAGCCTGGAGGTAGATCTCTTAGCCATCCATATGGCAGGAGCCTCCAGTCAGCTGGCAGACACCTGCAGCCAGGTGGGCAAGGCATCTCACAAGTGGTCTCTCCACCCAGAGGTAGTTCACGGTCTATTTTCCCAGTGCGGCACCCCTCAGGTGAACCTGTTCGCTTCCAGGGAGAATGCAAAGCTGCGTCTGTTTTGTGTCTGCCCCTTCGGCAGGGAACGCTGCAGGGGGATGCCTTTCCGTAGGCCATGGTCCCTGGATCTCTTCTATGCCTTCCCTCCACTTTCCTTGATCCACAAGATGCTTCTCGAGGCCAGGAAGGACAAAGCACAGGTGATCCTGGTGGCTCCAGACTGGCCATGCCATTTCTGGTACTCCGCTTTCCTCAGCCTCAGCAGCAGGTTCCTGAGGCATCTTCCCCTACACCCAGACCTGCTTTTCATCAATCGGGGGAAGGTACTTTACCCAGACTATCAATCCCTGCACCTGACGGCTTGATTCCTGAGCAGCTAGAGTTCCAGACCTTGGATCTCTCTGAAGATGGCTTCACCATCATGCAGGCATCTTGGAAGGTGTCGACCAGGAAATGCTACGCCTTCAAATGGAAGTTTCTCCATTTGATTGGTGTCAGGACAAGGGGTTGGACCCTTTGTCCTGTCCAGTGACTAGCATACTTGATTACCTTTGGTCCCTCTCTCAATCGGGCCTTTGGTCGACAACCCTTAAGCCATCTCTGCTTACTGGGTGCGGGCCGGTCAGCAGTCGGTGGCACAGGAGGTGGTCTGGTGCTTCTTCAAGGGGCTCGACCACATTTCACCTCTGGTGCGTGAACCACCACCACTGTGGGACTTGTTGCTGGTTTTGGCAAAGCTCATGGGCAAGCCATTCGAACCGATGCACAGTTGTCTCACCTGTGGTGGAAGACCGCCTTCTTGTTGGCTATCACGTCAGCTAGAAGATATTGGGAAGCTCCAGGTGCTTTCAATAGAGGCTCCTTACCTGGTCTTCCACAGGGACAAGGTTGTCCTGCGCCCCAACCTGAAGTTCCTCCCGAAGGTTGTGTTGGAGTTTCATCTTAACCAGGTGATTAATCTCCCTGTGTACTTCACCAATAGCACCTTGGAGTCTGGGCACAGGCTCCATATTGTGGACATGAGGCGAGTGCTCACTTATTACAAAGAGCGCACAGCTGGAGTTCAGGGAGAGGTTCGCTGGCTGTTTGTCACCTACGCTGAAGCTGCGCCTCGCAGACCTGCAGCCAAGCAGGTCAGTTGGCAGGTGGCTCACATCCTGCACTCATCTCTGCTATAGGTTGGCAAGTAGGGAGCCTCACGAAGGGCTAAGGGCTCATTCCACCCACCATACTGCTGTGTCGGTGGCTGCTTCCAGGGACGTCCCTATCCAGGAAATCTGCAGAGCTGCGTCCTGCAGGTCAGCGCACGCCTTCATTTCCCATTACCACATTGACCTCAAGTCATGCCAGGATGCTGGTTTTGGGGCCTCAGTTCTCCAGTCTCTGTTCCCTAAGTAGGGAGTGTGCACCTTGCCTCCCTTCTCCTGGAGAACTGCTAGGAGTCTGCCAGAAAGTGTGGCTAGAACATCATATCCACATCTCTAGAAACACTGGTTACTCACCTGTAACAGTAGATCTTCCACAGAATGGTCTCTTGCAGCAAGTCATTACTTCTGGGAGTTCCCAATAGGTGGCGCTCCAGCATGGAAGTTTTTTCCAGCAGTCTTCACACCAGGGACCACCCACACGACCTCACTTCCTGGGCTGTACCTATAAAAGTGCATAGTCCCTGGTAATCTCCTTTCATTTTCCCACCGGCTTCAGCTCTGGCAGCATCACTTCTACAGCAGTATATGAAGTGGATTGAAAATATAGCCTGGGGTGCCTGGACTGCATACAAGGCACTAAGCTCCTATACTAGATAAGACTACTACAATGGATGTTTCCCTCTCGCGCACACAGGGTGCTACTTTAAAGGGCTCATGAACAGAGTCCCATTCAGTGACTAAAATAGGGAAGGAAAACCCTTCACCTAAAGTCCTGCCTGACCACCTTTCAATGGTCATACCTCCGAAACAGAGATCATCAAGAAGACATTCATCATCTATGGGCATTCATTCCCGTCAACAACAGGCACTACCTCATCAAAAGCGCACAGACGGGCATTCACCCCCATTGACGGCAGGCTCTTCTTCATCAAAGGAACATTCCTCGTCGATGGAGTTTCCTTCTTCAGCTCCCCCCCCCCCCCCGTCGACAACGGAGGTCCTGCTACTTTTTCCATCGACGGGAGGGCTCTACAAGACATCCTCATCAATGAAAACACCTCCTCCATCGATGGAGCACACTCTACATGCTCCATTGTTGATGGGGCTACCTCCCCCATCGACGGGACATGATCCTAAGCTCCACCGTCGATGGGATGCCTACCACCGGGGCATGTACTCACTATTTCATCGACTGAGCATGTCCCACCGTCGACGGAGCATGTACTGTCTTCCTCGTCGTCGTTGGAGTATGTTCCACCCTCAATGGAGCATGCTTTTACTTACCCTTTATCTATAAGTCATAGTATATCATTGATGAGGCACGCTGCTCCTCTTCTTCTGTCGACGAGGCTGCTGCAACCGTCGACAGAGCAGCCCCTGCTTCATAGAACAGCATCTTTACCTGCATATAATACAATTATGGAGGATCCTTATAAGTTTACCATGGACTTCCATGAATACTTTCAACGACACGTATCAAAAAGATACCATGGGACTGCATCACTACAGAATAAAGAATTATATGCTACAGAATGCAAAGGCATACCTGCCTTATCTGCTGTCATGCATGATACTCACATACCATTTATCACAGACTGTGTCTCTGCCTCCATTGACTTTGGCATGCATGGGGCTGGACTGCCCACCTGTCATGCCTCTTCATGAATATTCTGGAGAATATGAGTCCCCATATGATGTACCATCTAGCTGGGACGACGGACTACTGTAACATTCAGAAATGCGACTATTGAAGCATGGAGTTAACCCATAATGGCACAGGAGTTACCTAGAAAAGCACACAGGTTCTATCAGGCTCCTCTTTGACTAGCCGTATTTAACAAATATGGCCACTGTGGATTCTGTGGTTTTGCAGCTGGTCACGACCGCACTGTCATGCCTGAACATACAAGTACTATAACCTGTGTCTGGTAAGTACCTCTGCTGGTGACCTTATAAATAGACTGCCTGCCTCCTCTGAAAAAGATCAGGATGTGACATTACCGATGCTTCAGCTTGAGCCGCTGCAGTCAGTATTTTCTACGCCGTCAGGCATGGCTCTGACTCTCAGGGCTAGCACCTGATATTCAACGGAATGTGGCTAATGCTCCTTTTAGGACAACCATCTTTTGGCCCTGGGGCTCAAATGGTACTGGATAACCTGCAAGCCTCTACACCCGTGTCCGCTCCATGGGCTGGTTGGGCACCTCTTCTTCTCACTAAAGGCTTCAACTGAAAATTGAGGCCTTTTTTCAACAGGCTGCATACATCTAGCCACTTTTTCAGAGGTATCACTGTTACAGACCATCATGGCCATTCCATCGGGATGCCTCTCGGCCTGTTGTGTGCCAGACTCCATGTCCCTCCCATGAACTGCTACTCACATATTGAGACTGAATCGATATATCCTGGTATGGATTATAATATCTTCAGTTTTCTACTTCTATAAGCTGCTTTCACTTGATCATGACCATAGATCACATGGACAAGGGTGAGTACCCATACAGAGATTATAAGTATTAAAAACGCTGCATGTCTTTTTTGCTTGGTCAAAAAAAAAAAAAAAATTATATATACACATATGTGTTTATGTAATCTCAAAAATGAGATCCACTGCCCTATGATTTCGATTATATTGTTCATTATTTAGCTTCTGTTTTCCAAACAGTTCACATGATGGACTCATCATATGAACATTTCAGATTACGCCCAACAAGGTTACAGGCCCTGACATACCTGGGACCCCCTTGTAAGTAAGATTATTAATACAAGATGGATATATCAGCATCACTCTACATGTTCTCTAAACCAACTGCAAGATTGGTTATAACTGCTGATTCTAAGAATCACTGACTTCCTTTATGTCACAGATACATTGTTTCATTTTGCAACATTATCTGCTACTTCAGTATCCTATTTATAGTACATGGATACAATTTCTACTGTCTGGACAGACGGCATAGTGAATACATAAAACCTGTATAAACTGCAACTTTTATCACACGTGCTGATCCACACTACTTGGATAACAAACTATGGACAGGTTACAAACCTTATGAATTTCTTACATCTCAAATCTCACACATGAGAGAGATCAAATGACTCCTAAATCTGTAAGTATCCAGATCGTTGTTTACATGTCTGTTCACCCGACAGTATCAACAAAAGGCCCATCATACTAACATTTTTTGGGTTCAGATCCCTGTCTGTGGTACAGTAAGTACATAGGTAGTGGACTAAATTTGGAAAAACTTGTGGAAATTGTAAACTTGATATTTCAGCTGAACCGGTTGCTGTGTAGAACATATGTTATTGTTTTTTTCCTTTAATTTAGTGTGTGGTACTTATCGTTTTAAAAAAACAACAACTTGTTTTTGCAATTTTTTTTTTTTCAAATACCCGTGTCACGGTTAGAAACCGATAAGGGGGTCTTGCTTGGCTGAAGCTGAGTAAAGGGTAAGTTTTCTGATTAAGGATGGCTACGTCTGAGAAACCCAAAAGAAACACCAGGCCCACTGGGTTTCAACACTGCAGTGTGTGTGGGGAGGCCTTTGCTAAGGCTGATCCCCACACCACTTGTGTTTATTGTCTGGGATTTGACCACCTTGATTCAGACTGCCAAATCTGCAAGAATTTCCTTAAAGCCACCCTGGATAAAAGATTGGGCAGGCTTAGGGAAAAGGAGGCCGAGAAGTCCGCTGACCCGGATGGTCAGCCCGGTTCGGTCCGACCAAACCAGAAGGAGTGCCCTCTGACCAGGGTGAGACTCCTTCGGTCAAAAGGAGAGCCAATTCCGAGGGATCAGGTCCATCAAAACGAAAAGAAAAATCTGCCGGTTTGGATCCAGGACTGCATCATCCGACCGCTGAGGAACTTGCCTGAGCGATTCGCATAGTGCAATTGCTTTGTTTGGTTCCGACCAATCTTGTGCCTTGTGGCAGACGTTCGGTTCTGTCGGTTCCTCCGGTTCAAGATTATACCCCTGAAGATTTTTATGAACAGGAGGAGGAGGGGGAGGAGGAGGACGACGATGACTCCCCCAGACAGGCTTTCTGAGTCCCCTTCCCACTTTCTGTTCTACAGGAACGTGGCAGAAACCCTCCAGCTCCCTATGGAAGAAGCTGTTGAGGAACAAGAGGAGCCTGACTATGTGGAGATGATGGACATCCCAGAGTCCAAAAGGTTGTCCATTCCCCTTCATAAGTCTTTTGGGAAATAGACACAAAAGTTGTTAAAAACTCCAAATTCCTTACCTCCTGTGGACAGACAGATGGACAAGAGGTACATGCTCTTAGGCTCAATTACAGAGTACTTGTATCAGCAGTGCAGCCATGTTGAGGTCGTGCAGGCTGCAGCCTGTGATAAGGCTAACATTCACTTGGCTTCACACACCCCAGATAAAGACTCCAGGAAGTTGGATGCCATGGCAAAGAAGCAGCACATGGCATCTTCTTTGGGACTCCGGCAGGCTAATTACATAGCCTATACAGCCAGGGACCAGTAGTCCAGGTGGGACACTGTACTGGAACTGGCTAAGCAGGCCTCCCCCCAGCTTGCCAAGGAGCTGGAGGATATGGCTGCTGATGAGACTGAGGCATCGAAGATCCAGTTTCATGCTGCTTTAGACTGCTGTGATTTATCATCTTGAGTCATGGCTACATCTGTGACTCTTCGGAGACTAGATTGGCTCAGGTGTGCTAGCCTATCTCAGGATACCAAGGCTAAGGCTATGGATTTCCCTGTAGTTAATTATTCTCTGTTTGGGGAGCAGACGGAGAATTATTTGAAAAAGATGGATGAATACAGGACCACCTGTAGGAGTGCACAGGCCAAGGAAAGGCAGGCAACTCCTCAAAGGCAGCAAGGCAGGGGCAGGCCTTTTCATAAGCCTTTCTACCAAGCACAGACCTCCTCTCCTTTTTCCCAGAGGGGGTTCTTCAGTGGGAGAGGCAGAAGGGGGATGAGCAGGGCTGCATCCACCTCTTAGCTTAAGGCTCCTGCCAAGCAGACACCCTAATGTGTCAGCCCAGGTGCCCCCCCCCCCAAATTCCTGTAGGAGGCAGGCTGGCTTACTACTTCCAGGACTGGAAGTCTCTTACCTCAGACAAGTGGGTCCTGGAGGTAGTAAGCCAGGGACTGGCTCTCAGCTTCAAAAAATTCCCAAAGCTGAGAGCCAGATCTTTTCCACCTGCAAACATCTCTGAAACCATTGACCAAGAGGCAGATGTTTCATCTCTGCTGGCCTTAAGTGCCATAGAGAGAGTTCCTCCAATTCACAGGGGCAAAGCTCTGTACTCCAGATACTTCCTTATCCCAAAAAAAACAGGGGAGTGGCGGCCCATCCTAGACTTAAAGTACCTGAATAAACATCTATTAAAGCCAAAGTTCAAAATGGTGCCACGGGGAATAATCCTTCCCTCACTAAGGCCAGGGGACTGGCTAGCCTCCCTGGACCTCAAAGATGCCTATTTTCACATTCCCATCAGGTGCTCCCACAGAAAGTACCTCAGGTTCGAACTGCCTTCAGGCCATTACCAGTTCAAAGCAATGCCCTTTGGTCTAACAGCTCCATGGGTGTTCACAAAATCCTTAGCAGTAGTAGTAGCATTCTTAAGGAGAAAAAAACATCTCCATATTCCCATACCTGGACAACTAGCTCATTGTGGGTCAGTCTCCAGACCACATCAAGTCAGATCTGCAAGTGACCCAGTAAATACTCGCTTCTCTAGGATTTCTTCTCGATCTTCCCAAGTCAGTTCTCGAGTCAGTACAGCTTCTGACCTTCACAGGGGTAGAGCTGGATACTGTCAAAGCAAAAGCTTTTCTTCCCCTGGTAAGGGCCATCATAGAGCTGGCTTCTTCCTTCCACCATCTTGTCTCTCGACCAGCAAGGCACTTCCTTTAGCTTCTGGGCCGCATGGCAGCTTCCACTGCAGTGGTCCACGGAGCCAGATTTCAGATGAGGGACATTCAGTTTTACCTGAGGGTCTTTTGGTCTCAGAAAAAAGACCCTCTAACCAAACTTATTCCAGTGACTCAGACCCTGATCCAGGCTCTTCAGTGGTGGCAGGATCAGGACAATCTCAGGCAAGGAGTCCCATTCATCACTCAATCTCATTCAGTGGTTCTAACCACAGGTGCTTCTCTCCTGGGGTGGGGAGCTCACCTGGAGACTCTCACAGCCCAGGGAGTGTGGTCCACTCAGGAGTCTCTTCTCCACATCAGTCTTCTGGAGCTCAGGGCAGTTTACCTGGCACTGCAAGCCTTCTGAAAATCTGTACAGAACTAAGTGGTCCAGGTCAGGACAGACAACACCACCACCATGTGGTATATCAACAAGCAGGGAGGCACTCGGTCTACGGCCTTGTGCACGGAAGCCATGCCATTATGGTCACTGGCTTATTCTCTGCTGACCTCTCTGGTAGCAGTCCACCTTCCAGGAAAGGACAATGTGCTAGCAGATGCATTGAGCAGGATCTCCCAGGGCCATCACGAATGGTCCCTGGATCCCCTAGTGTTAAAAGTGATTTTTTTCAAGGTGGGGCACTCCAGAGATAGATCTCTTTGCAGCGCCCAGACAAACACCAACTTCCTCTCTTCTGTTGCAGATCCCCAGTTTTGGGCTCAGTCCCTCTGGATGCTCTGATTCTGGATTGGGAAGGGAAATTTATGTGTGCCTTCCTTCCTTTTCCTCTACTGTTCAAGGTTCTGGTTAAGATGAGATCACAGTCTTGCAATGTGATCCTGATTACTCCAGATTGGGCCAGGCAGCCTTGGTATCCCCTGCTGCTGTCCCTAGCAGTCCATTTTCCCCCATCTCTTCCCAAGAATCACAACCTGTTAACTTCCTCTCAGGGGAGAATCTGGTATTCCAACCTGCGGTCTCTCAGCCTCAAGGCATGGCTCTTGAAGAGTTAGAATATGCAGGTTTGCATCTCTCTCTCAAGGGGTTCTGGACATTCTCAAAGCTTCTCGAAAACCCTCCACCAGAAAAACTTATAATTCCAAATGGAAAAGATTCAGCATTTGGTGTTCCAAGAAGCATATAACCCCAGATACTGCTGACTTGTCTGCAGTTCTGGACTACATGGTTTATCTTAATGGCCTAGGCCTCAGACCAGCTACCCTCAAGGTACACTTGTCAGCTGTTTCTGCTTTTTTGTCAGTGGGAAAGCCCTCCTCACTGGCATCTCATCCTGTTTTTTGTAAGTTTTTCAAGGGATTGCTTCATACCAATCCCCCCACCCCACCCCCAGGGCTCCTGCTCCTGCTTGGGACCTTAATATTTCATTGCTCAGCTTATGCAACCCCTTTCTTAGCCTTTGTCCTCAGCAGAGCTTAAGTACTTGACTTGAAAAACTGTGTTCCTGGTAGCTATTACCTCTGCCAGGCGTATCAGTGAATGAGCTCTGTCAGTGGAGCCTGATTTTATCTCATCCCATAGAGATAAGGTGGGCCTTAGAACCAACAGGAGGTTCTTACCTAAAATTTCAGATTTTCATTTGAACCAATCCATGCCTCTCCCTGTTTTCTTCACTGATCACTCTTTTTCAAGAGAGAGAAGATTACACAGTTTAGATGTTAAAAGGGCCCTTAGCTACTACATTGAGCGTACTAAGGCACTCAGGTTTGACTCCCTCCAGTTGTTCCTTACTTATGGGGAAGTGGGGAAGGGCACGCCTGCCACTAAGAGAACTGTTGCCAGGTGGATTGTTTCTTGTATACAATTGTGCTATGAAAAGCTAGGCAAAATACCACCCTCAGGCCTGAGGGCTCATTCGACTAGAGGTACAGCTGCTTCCCTGGCTGCTGCCAGGGATATTCCCTTGCTAAAGATATGCAGAGCAGCCACCTGGAAAACAGTACAAACATTCACCAAGCATTACTCTCGGGTTATCCAGGCTAGGAGTGATGCTAGGTTTGGTAGAGCAGTATTACAAAGCCTATTCCCAAAATAGGTTTGATTCCCTCCTCCATGGAGGTACTGCTTGGTAGTCTGCATTTGTCTGAATACAGCAAGACTTCATGTTGTTTGAAGAAAAAATTACTCACCTTAGTAATTGTGTTTCTTCTGATGGAGTCTTGCTGTATTCTGACCTGCCTCCCCTCTCAGAACCTTGTTTTTGGGAAGCGGGCTAGCAAGCGCAGTGTTGCACCCCAGGGGTGTATTTGGGAACTCACTCTTTTTAGAGAGGGGGAGTGGGTTTGTTTTATTGTTTTGATAGTCATAAGTTGTTCACTACCTAGTTTTTGGTTTTGGATTTCTCGACTTGAGTCTTTTGGGGGATCCAAAATATTTGGTTGCCATCTGGCTAGTAAAACTTTTACAGTTTCCACATAATGGGGTTAGTTAGTTAGTATTAGCTCGTAAAATCTGACTGTTACACTTCAGAGTGCAACAGACAGATGTTTGAACTGAGCTCGAGCTCAGTGTTCTATGCCCTGCATAGAATTTAACTCTGTCCTCTCTGGAGCAGTTCAAGTGCTGGAGCTAACTGCGTATGTAAGAATACAGCAAGACTCCATTAGAAGAAACACAGTTACTAAGGTGAGTCATTCTTTCTTTCTGCTCGCTCACTTCACGACCTGGAGGTTTTTTGGGGGGAGTTGCATTGTCCCTTTCCTGGAAATTAAGATTCCAATATGCATTATTTCTTCCAGCCCCCTTCATTCACAGGGTATTGATCAAGCTTTGTGTGGAACATGTCTCCATGATTCTAGTGGTCATTTCTGGCTCATACTGATTTGGTTTCCCCTGCTACAACATTCAGCAGTGGCACCACTCATCTTGCTTCTTCTTCAGGCGGAACTCATGGGAGTAGGACTTTCTTGTACATCCTGATCTCCAGTCCCTGTATCTTCATGTCTGGCTCCTGAGAACATAGAACTCTCCTACTGTGGGATCTGTCCTTCAGTTGGGGATGTTCTGCTAGTGGCATCTAAGCCATCCAATAGGCACGCTTACTCTCAGAAATGTTTTGGTATCTGATGTTCCTCCTTTTCCCTTTTTCACGTCCAGTTAGACTGTTTTAAATTACCTCTAATCCTTATCAGAACCAGGCCTACAGTACTCCTGTGTAAAGGTGCACTTTGTGGCCATCAGGCCTTTTATGCCATCATAGATGGCAGGACAATAGCCCAACTAAAGGTGTCCCACAGGTTTCTTAAATGTCCCAAGCATATCTGTCCCCCAGTCCATAAGCCAGTTCCGGTGTGGGACATTAACCAGGTTCTGGAGATGCTTATGTGGTAGCCCTTTGAACCAGCTACCACTTGTGACATGCTCTTTCTTTCATGGAAGATGCTGTTCCTGGCTGCGCTTAACTCAGCAGAGTGTCTGAGCTGTAAGCTGTGGTTGCTGAGCCTCCATAGCCTACTTTTTAGGTGGCTCGAGTCCCTCTGTGGACCCATCCTTATTTTTTGCGGATGTTCATTTCTGTTTTTACATTAAATCAGACTGTTCACCTTCCAGTGTATTCCCCTTCCCCTTCTGATAGAGTGGAAGACTTGGTACATTTGTTGGATGTCCATAGTGCCTTACGCTCCTAGTAGGACCATACTAAAGACTGTAAAGAATCCTTTCCACTTTTTGTTTCCTTCACCTCATGATGGTGGACTCTCCTCTTTCTGAAAAGTACCTTACCAAGTGTTTGGCATCCTGTATTTCTTATTACCGAAAACACAGTAAGGAGTTTCCCAGTCCTGTTCATGGCCACTCATCCCATGGCTCGGCCACTTCTGTGGCTTTTCATAATGTATTGGCAGCTGATATTTGCTTTGCCGCCACCTAGAGTTCTGTTCGCACTTTCACTAAACACTACAGTCTGGATATCTTCTCTCACTGATGAAGCGGCTTTGGCCTTGCTGTCCTTCAAGACCTGCTATCCTAGGATCAAGTGGATCCATGACATGCTTCTTACCTCCCTGAGTTCATGCTGCACTGTTTGGGAATTGTTCCACATGTGTGGCTCAATGGAGATGTCCTTGAAGAAGATACAGTATTTCAGTTATTTACCATAACAATGGATGTTGGAGAGAATCTTCTCCATTGAGCCACAGCTCACCCTCTCACTTTACACTTTTTCTGTTTTATGTGGCTTTTTCTGGAAGTCCTACCTACTTTCACATGCTATGTACTACTCCTCCTCCTCCTGCCCTATGTTGGGTATGATTTCTGGTGCCATTACCTCTCCCTTGTGCCTAGTTCTTGTTTCCCATTCCTGCTAGTATGATGCATCCTCCAAGCTTGTCTGGTTGGGGGAAGGGATGAGGAATGGAGGGTATGCCCACATTATGTAGGTGGTCACAGCATACCTCAGCGTGGGTGGCCTAGCCAGCAAACGTTTCTGAGTGGTCCTGATGTCAACGGCTTACATTTCCATAGGTGTAACTCAGTGGTGGAGATTCTCTCTAAGATCTAGTTAAGGTAAGTAACCGAACTTTTGCACAAGTAATCCCCATTCACCTTGTGGGTGTTACGTGCATTTGGACTTTTTACCACTCCACCTTCTCAGCCAGTGTCTCTTTCGCTAGAAATCAGGAGTGTAGCCAGAAATTTCCGTTTTGTACACAATCTCCAACAGTTACACCCCCCACATTAAAAAATGTACACATCCTTTCCAAATGGCACCCCCTTCCAAACAAGTCAGATTGTTGTCAGATGATTCCTCTACTCTCTAAAAGGGTTATACATGTATCAGACACTCCTCAGTGGCCTACACTAACCCAAATACTACAGATTAGAATGATAATATTAACAGAGTGGCTTATGGTTTGTGTCCGGCACTCAGCAAAACTGTACACAAATGTGTACAGTGAGTATGCCTGTCTACACCCTTGCTAGAAATACCCCCTTCCTTTGGAGCTTTCTGGTGCATGAACACACTCGTCCTTCAGTCCATTCCCCAGTTTCGTGTACTTAAACATAGACATTGCCGCAGAAAGGGACCCATTGGCTGATCCAGTCTGCCCAAAATACCACCCCCTTGTCCTTTTAACCTACCCCCTCGCTTCCATTTTATTTATTTATTTATACTTTCAAAGAGACTTTTGAGCGTGAGCTCTTTTACAAAGGTTCTACGTCATGGTGGACAAATAGGACAATACCCATATACAGGTTTTTTACAGAAAGCCTGCTCAGTTGGCATTCAGGAGCAATTGCATCATAGTTGGAAAAATTATGTACAAGAATTATAACATGCCATTTTTGCTTCTGTTTAGCCCCATGTAGTTGTCCCAAGCCCTCTTGAATTTGCTCACTGAATCTGCCTACACCACCCATTCTGGCAGCCTATTCCTGGGACCAATCACTCTCTCAGTGAAGACCTTCCCCCTCGCATTTCCTCCAAATCGTCCCCCTTCCAGCTTAAATGCATGCCCTCTTGTTAATTTGTTTTTACTCAATCTGAATATGCAACCCTCTCTCACCTTATTTATTCCCTTTACATATTTGAAGGTTTCTACCATATACTCCCTTTCCCTGCTCATCTCCAGTGTGTATAAATTTAGTTCCTCTAATTGCTCCTCATATGAACTCCGGTACAGCCCTTGAACCATCTTGGTTGCCCTTCTCTGGACCCTTTCCAACCTGTCTCTGTCCCCCTGCAAGTGTGGCCTCCAGAACTGGACCCTGTATTCCAGATATGGTCTAACCATATTTTTGTATAATGGCATGATCACCTCCATCCTCCATATGCATGCCAATGTTCTACTAGCCTTCCCCATCTCCTTATTGCATTGGTTCCCCACCTTCAGGTTATCTGAAATGATGATCCCCAGGTCCCTTTCCTGCTCCATTACCTCTAATTCCCACCCAGCCAGTATCTTGCCCTTAGGTTCCTACTCCCTATGTGCATAATTTTGCATTGAATTGTAATTGCCACTTCCCTGACCACTCCTCCAACCTGACCAGGTGCTCCCTCATTTTTTCCACCCCTCCAATTAAGTCCACCCCGTTACAAATCTTGGTGTCATCTGCGAACAGACACTTTCCTGTATAGTCCTTCTGAAATGTCCCCAATGTAAGTGTTGAATAGTATGGGACCCAACACACTACTGGGGTACCCCACTTGTCACCCCTTCCTCCATGGGGTGCGTCCCATTTACCACCACCCTCTGCATTCTCCCCTCCAGCCAATCATCCACCCAGTTTACTAGTTTGTTCGCTACCCCAAGCTACCCAACTTGCTTATTAGTCTTCCGTGAGGGACAGTGTCAAAGGCCTTTCTGAAGTCCAGATATACGAATATGGTATAGATAAGGTGATGTCTCTTATAGCATGAACCATTCAGTGATTATTGTAACAGTGAGCACACAGTGCATCTTGCTTGTTTTAGCCTGGGAATACAACCAAGGATGACAAGAAGGTCCGAACACATTTGTAGAACATTTCCAAAAGTGTTTGTTAAAACTGGCTTCCACACGGTGTTCGGAGTGTCTGCACTGTGCTCACACACTGTGCTAGCCTGTTTGGGTTCCCATTCAGCACTGTGGCACATGTGCAAGGCACTGCAGGTGCCAGAGTGCATTGTGGGACACTTGTGAATACATTTTGTGATGGAATCTAGTGAAAAACATGCTGGTCGCTGGTCAGTGCCAGCTGTGCCTGTTGTTTTCACGTGGTTTTCTTTGCTTTGTGGCCCATAAATTGATGCACATGCTTCCCATAACCTAAGTTGCAGCACACTGTCCATTTGTCTTGTTTTACGCTCCAGTTTTTTGTTTTTTTTGTGACTTTCTATTAAAAAACATTTTCAGATGAGATACAGACAAGTACAACAAATAACAGAGAATCAGCTGCTGTCATCACAGTACGCTTACAGTGTAGTTGGCATCATGGTGTGAAAAAACTACAAAATAAGAAACATCAAAAAAGAAAGTATGCATGGATGTTCAGTACTCCATGAGAGGTTAAAGAATTGGGGGGGGGGGGATTCCTAAAGACATAAGTTCATAGTGAGACTCCATGGTATGCATAGATAATAAACAGCAGTTGGGGAAAGCCTGTGGAGCATACCCCCATCCCACAATCGGCCAAGCACCCCAGCCATCAGGGAACAAAATAGTTCCTATGATTCATAATATATAGCACCCATCATCTCCAAAAGATTTCAAACTGTACAAATCGCTGCTTTAATTGTGCTGTACTGTAAGTTTTTCCATTTTGCAGATCCTTAAGCCTTGCCAAAGGAGAACGAGGGAATACTGTGAGTAGGCCAGTTTTTCGTCATGGTCTTTTTGGTTGCTAGCAGATAGATGTTCAGTGATTTTCTAGTGGGAGGGGACTGTAAGGGGGCTGGATAATAGAAAAAATCCACCGTCACCTGGATCAGTATTCCAAAAATGTCTGAGGGAGCAACATTGAGTAACAAAAAATGGTTGCAACATGCGGCATTCCCAAGAGATGTGACCATGGGTGACTGGCGAGTGGCCACAGCCTCTCCAACATACCACACTACCCCTTGGAGTGTATTTCTGTTGTATACCTGATTGTCACATTTCAAGAAAATGCTTTACAGTTATGGGATGCCGTAATGGAATGCAGCGATTAAAGGTGTCTTTCCCAGTCCTGAATGTCATGGGGATGGTGTATCCATCTCCCAAGCTTTTTGTACTGTCAACTAAATCCACCCGTAACTGATGTAAGGTATCTTAAATGCCCTTTAAAACTTGGCTGTATGGCCAGTATCCTCTGGGATAACCCATGCCTCAGGGCATTTGCTCTGGGGTTCTTTTATAAATGTAGGAAATCATATGAGGGAGGGGGGTGGTGCTTTCCACTGTGGCTTGTAAGACAGTGATAGCCAAAAGGATAGACGTGGCCAGGGGAAGGAGTTTTTAATAAAATCTACATCTTGGAGGTACCGAAATCTGTCTTGAGGACGTAAGGAGTACTTTACTTGCAGCTCCAGGTATGGTTTTGTCTGACCATGTTTAAGAAAATGCGCTATCAGGTGTACGCCCAACCTTCCTATCCCCTGAAGCAATGGTTTAGATGGGTTGGAAGGAATATGGCCAGATATAGAAGTGAATATAACAAATATCTATATCTCCATGTGGGGGGAGGGGACTCGGTTAAGAGGCGCCAGTGTCAAATGGTATTATGGGTGTACATATTAGCATTTGTTTATGATTGAGGGGGATGTGATAAGATTGGAATTAAGTGATGGAGGTCCTCCTGCATTTCCTGGCTTTTCCAGTGGGCCTGATAACTGTGATTAAGCCAATAAAATATGGTACGAAGCTGAATTACCCAGTGATACTGAGCGAAATCTGGCAGGGCTAAGCCTCCCGTCCACTTAGGCAGCTGTAGAATGGTGACTCTGATACGTGGATGTTGTGTCTGCCAGACATATCTGGAGGTGTTTGTATTAAGATCCCGAAAGAAAGTTGCAGAAGGAGTAATCTGTAGGCTTTGGGCTAGTTATAGGAAACGAGGGAGAAAGTTCATACATACTGCATCTATTCGTTGGATCAGGAGAAGGGAAATATTTTTCCATGTCTCCAGGTCCCTGGTGATTTATTTTTTTTTTCAACTTTATTTATCCTCCTGTCGCTGGACCACCAGACTCTTTCCGGTAGGGATGCTCGTCTTACCCATCTCCCGCCCGCCTGAAGGCTTAGTCCACCCTGTTGGATGGGGCTGCTCCACTCCGTCGTCCTGGTGCCTGTTCCCCCCTGCTAAGCCCCACGGGGCAGGGCCGCCAACCTCCTCAGGCGTCCTTTTCTGTAAGTCTGTGTGGGCATCCCGGAAGCACTCGGCTCGGACATGGGGGGTAGTCCCTGATCACCACCATCGCCTACTGGTGGCCAGTATTTTCCACCTTATTGGTTGCCCCAGGTGCGCAGCGTGCAGTGCTTCTTGCTCAGTGCCACGCTCTCCTGCCACTGGAAGCTGCCGATGCCCCTCTCTCTCTTACACCCCACTGCTGCACCGGGACCCCCCAAAAGCCCACCCCCAGGGGAGGAGAGCAGTCCAACGGACTCTCAGCCCTCTCCCGACCCGCAACGGCCCAGGCTCACTCCCGAACCTGGGTCTCCGGCATGGTGCGAGTTGTGGCATCCAGTGCCTCAACCCTTGGCGCCAATGGGCCGGCCATGATTTATTGTATTAACTGTACATAGTTACATGAAGCCAGAAGGCGCTGGAATTTCCCACAGGGTCCACCCCTAAATATTTTAGTGATGAAAGATCCCACTGGAAGGGGTACGGTTTCTGTATATTGGAAAAGGGTCCATAATGTATTTGCAGGACCTCTGTCTTTGTCATATTTAATTTGTATCCTGTGAGCTGGCCAAAGAACATGAGGGTATGAAATGGCAGAGATACTAAACAAATATTTTTGCTCACACAAGTGAAGAAGGGGGAGGTACCTAAACCAAACAGAACACTCTTGATAGGGAGGTTGATACCAGCCCATTTACAGAAAAAAGGATTCTGAAAGAACTCTTAAAACTGAAGGTGGACAAAGCAATGGGGCCTGATGGGATTCATCCCAGAATTCTAAAAGAACTAAGGGTACATCTAGTAACACCACTGACTACCCTCTTTAACAAATCATGGGAGGATGGGATGGTACCTGAGGACTGGAGGAGTGCAGATATGATTCCACTTCACAAACGTGGAAGCAGGGCAGAGGCAGGAAACTACAGACCTGTTAGTTTGACCTCACTGATAGGGAAAATGATGGACTCGCTTCTGAAGGAGAGAATTGTTGAGTACCTAGAGGCCAGAGGGGCACAGGACCTAAGACAACATTAATTCACAGCAGGAAGGTCAGATCAGACAAATCTAATAGATTTCTTTGACTGGGTGACCAAAGTAGTAGTAGATCAGTGGAGGGCTGTGGATATGGCCTACCTAGACTTTAGCAAGGCATTTAACACAGTCCCACAGAAAAGATGAATATACAAGTTAGCCAGCCTGGGAGTGAGTCCCAAGATGGTAGCCTGGGTAAAAAAGTGGCTGGAGAACAGGACACAGAGGGTAATTGTAAACGGAGTCCACTCTGAAGAAAGGGGTGTTACTAGTGGGGTACAGCAGGGTTCAGTTCTAGGACCAGTTCTCTTGAATGTCTTTATAAGTGACATTGCAGAGGGACCGGAAGGAAAAGTATGTCTCTTTGCAGACGACACAAAGATCTGCAACAATGTTGATACACGGGGGGGGGCGGTAGGAAGGATGAGAAGGAACTTGGCAAGGTTGGAGCAATGATCAGATGTATGGCAGCTTAGATTCAGTGCTAAGAAGTGCAAAGTAATGCACCTGGGAAACAAAAACCCAGGAGAAGAGTACACAATAGGGGGTGAGATATTAACAACAACAAAAATGGAAAGGGACCTGGGGGTAGTCATATCAGATGGCTTGAAGGTGGGCAAGCAATGAGAGAGGGCAGTAAGGAGGGCTGGAGGGATACTGGCATGTATAGGAAGAGGCATCACCAGTAGAAAACAGGAAGTTATCTCTCTGTACAGACAGCTGGTGAGACCCCATCTGGAATACTGCATTCAGTTTTGGAGACCCAATCTCCGTAAGGACATAGACGGGATGGAGGCAGTCCAGAGGAGGGCAACTAAAATGGTGCAGGGTCTGCACCAGAAGACATATAAAGAGATACTTAAGGAGCTTAATATGTGTACCCTCGAGGAAAGGAGGGACGGGGGGACATGATAGAAACGTTCAAGTACCTCAAGGGAATCAACAAAATCCAAGAGGGTAGCATCTTTCAGAAAAAGAAATATGCAAGAACATGGGGGAACAATTTGAAGAAAGAGGGGGGACAGCTCAGAGGTAATGTGAGGAAGTATTTTTTTCACAGAGAGGGTTGTGGCTGCATGGAACGGCCTTCCTGAGATGGTTGTGGAGTCAAAAACAGTGGGGGAATTCAAGAATGCATGGGACAGACATAAGGCAATTCTAGGGGTTGGGGGTAGGAGGATGTAGGCTGTTGGTTAACTAGGATCTGAAGCTTATCCATTAGGTAGGGGAATGGGCAGACTGGGAGGGCCAAAAAGTCCTTATCTGCCGTCAAATTCTATGCTTCTGTGCTTCTGTGTATGCCACAAGAGAGACAAGACTTGGTGGTGTGCCCTTAGATAGAACATAAAACACTAGCTATTGTGACCAACCCCCCCACCACCACCTCCCCGATCAATACCAGAGATCATGCCATTTTGCTGAATGGCTAGCGTTAAAGGTTCTAAATAGACCGCAAATAATAGAGGGGTAAGTAGACAACCCTGCCAGGTGTCCCTGAATAAATTAAAGGGTTCTGAAATATGTCCATTCACTGTTACAAATGCTTTCAGGGTGTCATATAAGCTCTTTAAAAGTCCCCCAAATTGTTTAGAAACTCCCATCCTTCCCAAGGTGGTGGTCAAAAATGATCATACCACACTGTCAGAAGCTTTCTCTCCATCTAAACTGAGTAAAATGAAGGGGATTTTTGTCCGTACAGCATTGTAGAGGATGCAAAGGGTGGTGCGCTTTATGTTCTCCTGTATGAAGCCAGTTTGAGCCCCATTAATGATAGTTGGTAATATGATTTCCAGTTGTTTGACCGCTATCATGATAAACTGTTTATAATCAGTATTTAACACTGAAATCTGGCGATATGGAGCGTAGTGACTCGTGTCTTTTCCTGGTTTTGAGATAGGGGAAATAGTGGCAAGCTTCCAGGTGGGTGGTGTGGCTTTACCTTGCACCACATTTTTACATATGTCCAACAACAGTGGGGCCAAGAATTCACAGAAAGACACATAAAATTCCCATGTGTAATCATCTAGGCCGAGGCTCTTTTACTCCCCAATTTTTAAGAAATGCTGCCTAAAAAAGTGTTTGCGTATCACTACTCATTCCACACTTGGAAATGCTTTATAGGTGCTTCAGATTGAGCTGCCCCCAAAAAAGTTTGAAGCACTTCTGCTCATCAGAATAATGTTAGAAATGTTAAGTACATTACTCTTGAGTGCAAATGTATTCTGGAGCAACGACAATGTCTGTCTCCACTGCTTTCAACTTGGGTTTAGGAAACCATGTTCTAGCTTTCTAAATACAGATTGTAGCACAGTTTTTACTGTGCTGCGGTCTGGAGACAAACCTTCTAAACCTGTTTTTTGAAAGAGTTAAAACAGATTAAAGAGCTAATGTACTGCCTAAACTAGTAGTAGTTTTTCAAAGCAGTTAACCATTGTCTTTTATATCTGAGGTACTTTTTCTTTTCCCTTTGGTTAATTAGAAGTTTGGTTTACCTGGAGTTAGTAGGCGTGCTGTGTAGAACAGCACTCTTCCTGGCAGCTGACATTATCTTGCTGTGTTCCACCCATTACACCATGATCATCATCATTGTGACCTCACTGACTGTGACATCAGTGCTGCTTAGAAACAGCCACTCCGTAGCTGTCAGGTCAGTCACCTGTGATGTCACTGTCAGATGATGCTGATGATGTAGTGGGGGGGGGGGGAGAGACTGGAGCTAGGTATGTTAGCTGCCAGACTGAGAGCTATTCCACACATCTAACACAATATTATCACATAAAAAACTTTCTAATGAACAAAAGAAAAATATTTCAGAAATAAAAAGTTGCAACCAACTACTACTTAAAATTTGTATCATTTTCCTGTCTGTTTTGGATCCACTAGCTCTTTAAAAGTCCCAGTTTTCAAAGGACACAAGTGCTTTATGTCATGTGTCGGAACCATTTTCTCTTAAATTTAGCTATAATCATGTATTGAGATTTCAGGTTTACAATAATTCTGTAAGATGAAGCATTGTGTCTGTAGATAAAAATAGTTTTGTTTAAACAAAAAGTCACATTTTAATGTCATATATGCAGGTTGCTGGGATTGAACTTCTAGTTGTTTATAGCCTTTATGCCCTCCTCGTGTGGTAACCATTACACTTGTGTTGATTATTTGAACTCAGTAAGAAGATTTTGATTTTGGGTATGAATGAGGAGCCCAAGCCCCATCCAAAATCTCAACAGCTTCAGCGGATGATAAGATATTCAGCAACACTCTTTGTACAGGTAAACAAGAAAACAACCATTGCCAGAATGTATTACTGTTTCTTTAACTCTTCTGTTTTTTCCTTGCCCTGCCTGGTGAGCAATTTAGCTCCCCACCTCCCCCCACCCCAATCATACTCTGTTTACAGGACTGCAGCCCCATTCCCAAATTAGAATCATTAATATTCTGTGTAGGGGTGGGGCTGAAGAGTGCTTCTTGGGTTGGCATGGGAGCCAGAACATAAAAGTGGGCAGTAGTAAGTTAAACTATGTACAAACCACTTGCCAAAAACATTGATCTTCTTCAAAGATATCTCCCTCCATTCAACCATGTCATGGAACTGTAAAACGTCAGCATCGGGGTCACCTGGAAATTTCTGCTGGCTGGGATCACCCATGTTGACGCGCCTCATCGGCGCCTGTATAATGTGGGCATGTCTCAGTTCTTTCTCCCATTGTTAATCTCTTGTTGGTCCACTGCTGCTGAAGACCGCCATTAAACTTTCGCAAGTATTCGCTAATGCTGCTACTTCTCTAGGTTCATTTATTTTGGAACTTTTTTTTTTAATGCTGCTGCCAAAAGACAAGGAACCGCTGTTCCATTATTGCTGTTGTGGCGACATTAAAATTTACCACTCCATTTGTATCCATTGCCTCGTTACAACACAACGTTAAAGGTTGCTCAGTTTGTCAGGGCTTTAATCAGGCAACCAGGAAACATTGCAAGAAGGCTTTGGAAGTTCATTTAAAGCATCAGGAAATGGGAGAAACAGGTTACAGCAAAGGCAGCTTCACTGTCGTCAACTTATTCTGTCCGTGGTTCACCGTCTGCCCATCGATCCCTGCAGTTGACGGCGGCCTCCGCTGACATCGTCAGAGAAAAAGGATACGTCCTCTAAGCCAGCAGAAAAACACTGCCACTCTCTGAGAAAGAGAAGCGGCACAAGGGCAAGGTCACTTTCTCAGACTGTTCCTGTTCACCTCTAAACAGAGGTAAGTCTACTGAAAAAAAAACGCCCGCACTTCAGCTATGGGTCTTGCTCCCCATCCCCCCACTGCCTCTCAGACAGCAAGGTCCGGGTCCAGCACCTGTTTGACCCCCCCAAACACCGGTGGATTCATAGCCTATATTCCTGGTGAGGACTGAGGACGCCTCGGAATCTAGTTGGGGTGTCCATCTGGGCCCATTCAGAACTCATGGCCAGTGGACCCCTCTGGGTGTGGTTCTGCATAGAAGTACTCTGGAGATGAGGGTTGTTCTGCATAGCCTACAGGCCATTGTCGCTGTCCTCTGAGGAACTCTGCTACTGATCCGTACAGACAATATTTCGATGATGTTTTACATCAAACAGCAAAGTGGTGGAGTTCTTTCATACCCTCTCTGCAGGGATGTGATGAGGGTTTGGCACTGGCCAGTAGAACAGGACATATTTCTGTCCAGTGTTTCTGCCGTGTACTCAGAATGCTCTGTCAGATCACCACAATCAGCCCCATACTGAGAGCCACACATGGGAACTCTGCAACTCCATTATGGACATCCTCTTAAACAAATGGTGTTGGCCAGACATTGGCATGCTTGCGTCTCCATAAAGCGCAAAATTGTCGTGATTCTGCTCGCTCAATCCAGGGCCTGGAGATTCCTGGTGAGAAGCATTTTCCCTCTCCTGGAAAGGGAGGTCTCTGAACGTTTTTCCCCCATTCCCTCTAAAACAGAGGGTTCCTGTTAAGCTACAGGCTGAGCTGGCTGCCATGATTTTGCTGGCCCCTTACTGGCCCCGACAAACTTGGTTCCCTTTACTCCAGCAACTGGCAGTGGACCCTCCAGTCCCGCTACACCTGCAGGCAGGACTTCTGACATAGGAGCAGAGTGCTCTGGTGCACCTGGATTTTCAGTCCCTGCACCTCCACGCCTGGCTCCTGAGGGCATAGAGCTCTCCCATTTTGGGGTTTCCCCAGTGGTTGCAGATGTTCTGTTGGCAGCTAGAAAACCATCTACGTGGTACACCTACTCTCAAAAAAGGATACATTTTACAGTTTCTAGAAACATAGACTTTGACAGCAGAAAAGAACCGCTTGGCCCACCCAGTCTACCCATTTCCTTACCTACTGAATAAACTGCAGATCCTAGTTAACCAACAGCCTACTTCCTCCAACCCCCCACTAGAATTGTCTTATATCTAACCCATGCATTCTTGAAGTCCCCCACTGTTTTTGACCCCATGACCTCAGGAAGGCCGTTCCATATGTCCACCACCCTATCCGTGAAAAAATACTTCTTCGCATTGCCCCTGAGCCATCCTCCCTCTTTCTTCAAATAGTGCTCCCTTGTTCTTGCACATCTCTTTTTCTGAAAGATGCTACCCTTGTGGACTTTGTTGATTCCCTTGAGGGACTTGAAAGTTTCTATCGTGGCCCCCCCGCCTTTCCTCAAAGGTATACATATTAAGCTCCTTTAGTCTCTCTTTGTATGGCTTCTGGTGCAGACCCTGCACCATTTTAGTTGCCCTCTTCTGGACTGCCTTCATCCTGTCTGTCCCCTTGCGGAAATGGGGTCTACAGAACTGCATGTCTTACTCCAGATGGGGTCTCACCAACTGTCTATACAGAGGGATAACAACTTCCTGTTCTAGGGACATGGATATGTTGTTCATCCACACTTATTGGCAGGTTCCTTGCCACTTTAAATCTTGCCGGAAGGTCTTCAAGCTGGCTCCTCCCACCCACCTGGCTGGTAAAACTCTCGGCTCCGCCCCATGATGCCAGATCTTCCTTACCGCTTGGAAGCTCAGGTTTCCTCCTTAGCGCTCTGCGTTTTTTGACTGTTTACTGATTCTTCGGCTCGTTCGAATTTAGTTCTGAAGTTTTTCTAAACTTCGGTCTTCTTTCCCTCGTGGCAGCAATGGACAGTTCGTTTCCTGGCTCTCAGAGGTGCCCTGACAGGCGGAATATCTCCAGGACTGATCCGCCCTCCAGGTGCGTATACTGCCTCGACTTGGACCACGACCTGCAGGTCTGCTAGTTGTGTCAGCGCTTTCGACTAACATCCTGGAGGATCGTGCGTGCTCGATTGAGGCTTGGTGCCCGAGGAGTTTTCCCCCACCGGTAAAATCCATAGAAGCTCGTTGGGCGGTGTCCCACGACAGCTGACTCGGCTGGGCCTTCGAGGCACTCCTATCGCCATGGAGAGCGGCTGCCAAGTCGCATCTCCCTCTCCTCCTCGGTCGCTGGCATTTATCCGCCTCTCTGAGTTCCTCTCATTCTGCTTCGCTCAAGGAGCTCCGCCAGTTCCCTCCACGAAGGGAGAGGCCATCGAGCTTGCCTCTCGGCCCAAGTCGAGGAGTCGCAGGATAAGTCCCATCGCAGTGCGTTGAGGAGCCGGGAGAGGCCTCTTTCCGGATAGCTGACTGTCGACTTCGGCCGAGGTTATGGCTCAGGCCGCTGGTTTGCTGGTGTCCCCGTCAGGCCAGCCTGCCGAGACTCCCGTTACGTAGTCGAGTTTTCTCTCAACCTGTCACCGGGTGGTCAACTGGAAGAGCCATCAACCCTTCGCGGTTTCCCGGTGGAGGCGAGGGTTCTACTCCTCGCCAGGCGGCAGTCCTCAGTCAGAGTGCCGAGCCAAGGGAAGAAGCGGGTGTGCCCGCTCCTTCCCAGAACCCGCCCGAGGATCTTGGTCTCGGTCATCCTCTCGGTCAAGTCGCTCCCGCCGACTTCGGCGGTTTCAGTCGGGGCACTGAGTTAAGTGGCAACACCGTTCCTCCTCGGATGAGGAGAGGCTTCGACGCAGATTGCGTCGACGTTTCGTGGAGCTTATGTGGCAGCAGTTGCTGTTGTCTGGGAATCAATCGACTCCGATTCATTCCCCGGCTATCAAGCGGCTGCCGCCTGAACGGCCGACGCAACCGCTTGCCGCAGTCGAGATGCCCACTTCCGGGCTGGTTGTTCGACCAAATCTAGCTGCCCCACCGATTGTGGTGGAACCTCGGTTGGGTCACGGCCTGCCCCGCAGGTTGTCGGTCCCCCTCACTCCCGCCCGCCCTCGGCGGGTGAAGGGTGGCTCAGGCCTGAGGCAGCTCTTTGCAGACCTTTTGGAGTCCGACGACGACTTCTCCGTGTTCCCCAGGCGGCAGCCCATCATCCTTCCTGGGTCTGCTTAGGCTCATCTCGGAGTTCACCGGGATGCAGCCCGAGCCCGTGTCCAAATGGGCCTATTATCCCCTGACGAAGTTCCTAGACCGAGGGGATTCAGCCTCGGAGGCCTTCCCTGTGGCTGAGGTCATTGTCAGCACAGCCTTGGAGCTTTGGCAGCGGCCTGCTTCCTGTCCTGCGCCCTCAGCCAGGAAGTATGCAGTCCCTATCGGCTCTTTGCCTGGTTTCTCGGAGCACCCCTCTGCGGTGGGGTTAGTTACCGATAACGTCTTCCAGCATTCCGGAAACGCTCGGGATGTGGATAGGCCTCCCGACAAAGAGTCCAAAAGGATGGACTATGTCGGGTGTAAGGTTTACGCCGTGTCCTCCCTAGGCCTCCGACAGGCCAGGTCGGCCGCGCTGATGGCACACTTCTCCCACGCCCTCTTGGGCTCCCTGGATGAGGTGATCCCTTATCTCCTGGCCGACCTGCGGACCACGGTCCGGCAGGTGCGGGACCAGGGTAGGGCCGTGGCTAAGCAGCAGCTTCAGACTGCTCTGGACATAGGTGATTCCTGTGCCAGGTCAGTAGCAGCTGCGGTGGCCATACGCTGCAGGGCGTGGCTGAGGATATCCATCTTCTCGGCGGATACCCATCACAGGTTGGCAGACATCCCCTTCTTGGGGACTGACCTCTTCGGCCCTGGAGTGGAGGGACACCTCCAAGGGATCGAAAAGTCCAATGCCACTCTGGACTCGGTCACCTTCGCCCAGAGGGACAAGGGCCGACAACCCCGTGAAGCTCCCCTTCATCCGCACGTACCCACCGCCCATCAGCACCAGCAAGAGGGCTAGCAGGCTTCGCGCTGCATCCTGAACCTCAAGCCAGCTGGCTTCCTTTTATGGGAAGCAAGGAGGTAGGGGGCTCAGGGGCTCCTCAGCCAGTCCCTCCTCCAAGCCTGCTTAGTGACGGGTTGAGGGGCCCCCAACCTTGTCACCCTACTTGGGTCCCTTCTCGGGAGGGATGGCTCCACTTCCCTCCGTTGGGTGTGGAGGTGGAAGGTAAGGGCCTGTCTCTGGTCTTTGAGCGGGCCCTTCCCTTTTGAGCTGTCGCCCCCCCTGGGGGAACCACGGGCCCGCCGAGCCGATGTTGCCCTGTGCCTCAGGATAGAGGTGATCAGGAAGGTGCGGATCCTCCTTCAGACCCGGGACTCGTGTCCAGGTACTTCCTGGTCCCCAAACGGATGGGGGGAAGGCTGGTGCCCCATTCTCGACCTGCATGACTTGAACAAGTTCCTAATGTCTCGGACTTTCAGGATGGTCACTCTGACTCAGATATCCCATCCTTGGAACGAGGCATGTGGCTCTGTTCCCTGGACCTCCAGGACGCATTCACGTTCCAATCCGTCCATCTCTTCAAAGATTCCTCCGCTTCAGAGCAGAGGGATCCCTTTACGAGTTCCAAGCCATGCCCTTCGGCCTCTTCCAAGCTCCCAGGGTCTTCTCCAATGCATAGCAGTGGTGACAGCATTCCTGCGGCGCCGAAGGGTCCGGGTGTACCCCTACCCAGATGGCTGGCTGATTGCAACCCCCTCCAGAGAGGAGGTGGAGCGGTCCAGAGTTCTGGCCCTCCAGGTTGCTCTCAGATGGGTCTCCTCTTCAACGGGGCCAAGTCGGAACTTGTGCTGAAGCAGGTGATTCTATTCATTGGGGCAGAGTTCGACTCTCTGAGCCAGAGATCAGCTCCCGGCGGACAGGGCCGAGGTTCTTCCTCCTTTGCCCAATCACGTCTGGTTGGGAAATCGCGCCCTGTCCGGGACTTCCTGCGCCTCCTGGGCCTTGTGGCGGCCTGCACCAGCGTGGTCTGTTGGGCCCGTTGGTACATGCGTCCCCTTCAGTGGGGGGCTGGCCAGCCAGTGGTCACAATGCTGCGATCCTTTGGACCAGCCCGTGACAGTGACCCAGGAGATGTGGAACACTCTCCAATGGTGGACCATTCCGGCACATCCGCAGGAGGGTATCCCGTTCGTCCGCCCCGAATCGACTGTCTTTTATCGACCGATGCATCTCTGATGGGTTGGGGTGCCCATCAGGGGAGCACAGAGTGCACGGCCTCTGTTCCCTTCGGGAGTCCCAATGCCATTTCAACCTGCTGGAGCTTCATGCGGTCCGCCTAGCTCACACCGCCTTTGCTCCATTTATACGGGGTCAAGTGGTTCGGGTCCAGACGGACAATACCACGACCATGTACTACCTAACCCGCCAGGACCGGACGCGCTCCTTGCCGTTATGTAAGGAGGCTCTTTGCATATGGTCTCGTGCGCAGCCTGGAGGTGGTTTTCGTAGCCATTTGTATGGCAGGAGCCTCCAACACCCTGGCCGATGCCCTAAGCCGAATAGGGGCTGCGTCTCACAAGGGATTCTCTCCTGCCGGAGGTAGCACAAGATTTTTTTTTTCTCCCACTGGGTCACGCCTCAGGTGGACCTTTTTCCCTCCAGGGAGAAGGCGAAGCCGAGACTGTTTCATGCCCGCCCTCAGCAGGGCTCACTGTAGGGGGGGTATCTTTTCGAGGCCGTGCACCCCGGGCCTCTCTTACACCTTTCCCCCATTTCCCTTGATCCATCTCAAGGAGAGGAGGGACAAGGCACAGGTGATTCTGGTAGCCCCAGACTGGTTCTGCCAGCTCTGGTATCCAGCTCTCCTCAGTCTCAGCTCCAGGCTCCTGAGGTGGCTTCCAGCCTGCCCGGACCTGATCTCTGTTATCAGGGGAAGGTATTCTATCCAGACCTTCAATCCCTGCACCTGACGGCCTGGTTCCTGAGCGGCTAGTTGCCAGGCCTTGGGTCTTCCAGTGAGGTCCTCAACGTTGTTGAGGCGTCCCATCAGGAGTCGATCGGATATTGCTACGCCTTCAAATGGAAGAGCTTCTCCATTTGGTGTTAGGGAAGGGCCTTGTCCCTTCTCCTGTTCCTCGACGAGCACTCCGGACTACCTGTGGTCCTTTCTTCTTCAGCAAGGTCTTCGGTCGACGACCCTTAAGGTGTTCCTGGCAGCCATCTCTGCCCTCCGGGCACGGGCCGGAAGGCAGTCGGTGGCACAGGAAAGGTGGTCTGGCGCTTTTCCAAGGCCTTGATCACATTTCCCCTCCGGTGCAAGAATCTCCACCTCCGTGGGATCTATTGCTAGTATTGGCTAAGCTCACTGGCAAGCCATTCGAACCAGTGCACAGGTGCGATTTCTCCCACCTGTTGTTGAAGAACACCTTCTTGGTGGCTACCACGTCAACCAGAAGGATGAGAGAGCCCCAGGTGCTTCCTTCGAGTCTCCCTATCTGGTCTTCCACAGAGACGAGGTTGTCCTGCGCCCCACCCGAAGTTCCTTCCGAAGGTGGTGTCGGAGCTTCACCTTAACCGGGTGTTGACTCTGCCGGTGTTCTACCCCATTCACACCTCGGATGCCGAATATAGGCTCCATTTGGACCCTAGTTGAGCGCTCGCCTTCTTAGGGAGCGTAGGGCTGAAATTCGGGGAGAGGTTCGCCAGCTGTTTGTCATCTATGCTGAGCGCACCTGTGGCAGACCTGCAGCCAAGCGGGCGATGGCGGGTGGGTCACCTCTGCATAGATCTCCACTATGAGTTGGCGGGCATGGAGCCTCTCAGAGGGATAAGAGCTCATTTACCCGCCATACCGCTGCATCGGTGGCTGCTTCCAGGATGTCCCTATCCAGGATATCTGCAGGGCTCCTACCTGGAAGTCGGCACATACCTTAATTACCCAATACCACATCGACCTCGGGTCATGCCGGGATGCTGGTTTGGTGCCTCGGTTCTCCAGTCCTTTTTCCCTAAGTAGGAGTGTGCACCATGCCTCCCTCCTCCCAGAGAACTGCTAGGAGTCTGCAAATAAGTGTGGATGAACAACATATCCATGTCCCTAGAAATACAGGTTACTCACCTGTAACAGGAGTTCTAGGAATGGTATATGTTCATCCCCGACCCTCCCGATTCCCCGGCCGACGCACAACCTGACTTCCAGCGGGCTAGATCTGGCGCCGTGGGTGGAGCCAGAGTTTTACCACCCGGTGGGTGGGAGAGCCAGCTTGAAGACCTTCCGTCAAGATTTAAAGCGGCAAGGAACCCGCCAATCAGTGTGGATGAACAACATATACCATTCCTAGAACTCCTGTTACAGGTGAGTAACCTGTATTTTCTACTGTGGTGCTTCTTCCTATGCATCCCAGTATCCCCCACCCCAGCCCTCCTTACTGCTTTCTCACATTGCTTGCCCACCTTCAGATCATCTGATATGACTTCCCCAGGTCCCTTTCCATTGTTGTTGTTGATAGTACCCCCACATTGTGTACTCTTACCCTGGGTTTTTGTTTCCCAGGTGCATTATTTTGCACTTCTTTGCATTGAATCGAAGCTGCCACACTTCTGACCATTTCTCCAACCTTCCCAAGTCCCTTCTCATCCTTTCCGCTCCTCCTTGTGTATTAACCCTGTTGCAGATCTTTGTGTCATCTGCAAAGAGGCATACTTTTCCTTCCAGTCTCTCTGCAGTGTCACCTATAAGAAAAAATTACTCACCATAGTAATGTTGTTTTTTCTAATGGAGTCTTGCTGTATTCAGAAATAATGCAGTTAGCCCCAGCACTTGAACTGCCCCGGAGAGGAAAGAGTTAACTCTATGCAGAAACATAGAACATTGAGCTCGAACTCTGTTTTCAGATCTCTGTCTGTGGTACTTCCCAGTGTAACAGATTCTTACTAGCAAACTAACTAATATACTGTAGTATGGAAATTGTTTAAAATATAACCAAAGAGCTAAAGATTCCTTTTGGGCCCAAAAGACTAAAGTCGAGAGCCCAAGAAGGAAAGATAGTGACAATATTGAAGTATAAAACACCAGAAAAATACTAACATCTACCCCACCTAAGAGGAAGGGTACAAGGTACACCCCTGAGGTGCAACACTGTACCTGCCAGCCCACTTCCCAAAACCAGGTTGAGAGGGGAGGCGGGGGGGAGGTCTGAATACAGCAAGACTCCATTAGAAGAAACAACATTACCATGGTGAGTAATTTTTTCTTCAAACAACATGAATTCTTGCTGTATTCAGACATAATGCAGACTACCAAGCAGTTCCCTATGGAGGAGGGAATGCAGAACCTACTTTGGGAAGAGGCTCTGCAGTACTGCTGTACCAAACCTAGCATCACTCCTAGTCTGGATGTCTAGGGAGTAATGCTTGGTGAAAGTATGTACTGTTTTCCAGGTGGCTGCTTTACAGATCTCTAACAAAGGTATATCTCTGACCACAGCTAGAGAAGCAGCTGTACCCCTAGTCGAGTGAGCCTTCAGGCCTGAAGGGGGCATCCTACCCAACTTCTCATAACAAAATTGTATACAAGAAACAATCCACCTGGCAATAGTTCTTTTAGTGGCAGGCTTACCTCTCCCCACTTCACCATAAGTGAGAAACAATTGAAGACAGTCATTTCTATGTGCCTTAGTATGCTCAGTGTAGTAGCTAATGGCCCCCTTAACATCCAGACTGTGTAACCTTCTTTCACCTGAAGAAGAATGGTCAGTGAAAAATACAGGGAGCGATATAGAGTGGTTCAGATGAAAATCTGATACCACTTTGGGCAAGAACCTCCTCTTGGTTCTTAGGACCGATTTGTCACTATGGAAGGAGATAAAGTCAGGTTCAACTGACAGAACCTGTAACTTGTTAATCCGCCTGGCAGAAGTAATAGCTACCAGGAACACAGTTTTCCAGGTCAAGTACTTCAATTCGGCCAAAGCCAGAGGTTCAGAGTGTGGCTGCATTAGCTGAGCTATGCAGACATTAAGATCCCAAGGCAGAGTGGGCTCCCTAAAGGGGGGAAGGGGTAATGTGAACCAGACCTTTGAAAAACTTTCTGAAAACAGGATGAGATGCCAGGGAAGAGCCCTTCCCCGCTGAGAGGAATGCAGAGACAGCTGCTAGATGAACCTTCAGAGTGACAGGCCTAAGGCCTAGACCATTGAGATGAACTAAATAGTCTAAGGTTGTGGAAATGTCTGCAGAATCGGGCAGCATGCCTTTCTGAGAGCACCAAATACTGAACCTTTTCCATTTGGAGTTGTAAGTTTTTCTAGTGGAAGGTTTCCTGGAGACCTTCAGAATATCCATAACTCCCTGAGAAAGATGTAGTGCTGCTTATTCTAACTCTTCAAGAGTCAGGCCTTGAGATTGAGAGACTGGAGATTGGGGTACCAGATCCGCCCTTGAGAGGAGGACAGGAGATTGTATGTCCTGGGCAGAGAGAGGGGAAGTGACACTGACAAGGACAGCAGTAAAGGATACCAAGGCTGTCTGGCCCAGTCTGGAGCCACCAGTATCACTGTGCAGGGCTGATTCCTGATCTTGATCAAAACTCTGAACAGCAGAGGGGAGGGAAGGCATAGAGAAACCTGCCCTTCCAGTCCAAAAAGAGAGCATCCTGGGGAACCGTCCCCAGGACTGGAGGTCTGCAACAAAACAGAGGAAGTTGATGATTGTCCAGTGCTGCAAAGAGATTTATCACTGGAGTACCCACCTAGAGAAGATTACCTTCAGGATATGAGGATCCAGGGACCATTCAAGGTGTCCCTGTGAAATTTTGCTCAGAGCATCTGCTAGTATGTTGTCCTTCCCTGGAAGGTGAACTGCTGCCAGAGAAGTCTGAAGAGAATGGGCCAGAGACCACAGCTTCATGGCTTCTGTGCACAAGGCCGAGGGCTGAGTGCCTCCCTGCTTGTTGATGTACCACATTGTGGTGGTGTTGTCCGTTCTGACTTGGACCACCTTGCCCTTGACTGAATCTGATAAGCTCTGCAGGGCTAGGAAAACTGCCCTGAGTTCCAGGAGATTGATATGAAGGGGAGACCCCTCTGGAGACCAGAGCCCTTGAGCTGTCAGGGCTCCCAGGTGGGCTCCCCACCCTAGGAGAGAAGCATCCGTAGTTAGAACTACTGATGGGACTTGAGGGAGAAATGGAACCCCTTGTCTGAGGTTGTCCTGGTCTAGCCATCACTGGAGAGCTTGGACCAGAGTCTTGAGTCACTGGAATCAGTTTGGTAAGTGAGTCCTTCTTTTGAGACCAAAAAGACCTTAGATGGAACTGAATGTCTCTCATCTGGAACCTTGCTCCCTGCACCACTGCCATGGAAGCTGCCATGTGGCCCAGGAGCTGGAGGAACTGTCTTGCTGGGCGGGAGACCTGAGGTCGAAAGGAGGAAGCAGAATCCGCTAGGGCCTTCACCCTTGCCAGGGGAAGGAAGGCTTTTGCTTGTACAGTGTCCGGCTCTATGCCTATAAAGGTGAGAAGTTGAACTGGTTCGAGTACAGACTTTGGAAGATTGAGAAGAAACCCCAGGTAGCTGAGTAGGTCCTGGGTAGTTTGAAGAGCTAACTTGACCTGTAAAGGTGAGTGACCCACTAAGAGCCAGTCATCCAGATACGGGAAGATGGTGATACCCTGTCTTTTGAGGTAAGCCACCACTACTGCAAAGCACTTTGTGAACACCCTTGGAGCTTATGGTAGACCGAATGGCATGGTTCTGAATTGGTAATGGCCTGAAGGCAACTTGAACCTGAGGTATTTTCTGTGGGAGCACCTGATAGGAATATGGAAGTAGGCATCCCTGAGGTCCAGAGATGCCAGCCAATCCCCTGGCCTTAGAGAGAGAAGGATTATTCCCAGAGTTGCCATTTTGAATTTGGGCTTTGAAATGTGTTTGTTCAAATACCTTCGGTCTAGGATGGGTCGCCACTCCCCTGTTTTCTTTGGGGTAAGGAAGTACCTGGAATAGAGTTCTTTTCCCTTGTGCAGAGTAGGAACTTTCTCTATAGCTCTGGGAGCTAGAAGAGAGGAAATCTTTGCCTCTAGGGCAAGGGTTTCTGAGACTGATGCAGGTGGAAAAGACTTGGCCCTCTTTTTTGGGGAATTTTTTGAAGCTGAGGGCCAGTCCCTGGCTTACTACTTCCAGGACCCACTTGTCTGAGGTCACAGACTTCCAGGCCTGGAAGTAGTAAGTCAGCCTGCCTCCTACTGGAAATGGGGAGTCGACCCGGGCTGACACATCAGGGTGTCTGCTTGGCAGGAGCCTTAGACTGAAAGGAAGGAGGAGGGAGCAGCCCTGCTCATCCAGCTCCTGCCCCTCCCTCTGAAGAACCCCCTCTGTGGGAAGGGAGAGGAGGCCTGGGCTTGGTAAAAAGGCCTTTGAAAGGGCCTGCCCCTGCCCCTAGACTGCTGCTTGTGCAGAGTGGCCTGCCTTTTCTTGGCCTGTGCACTCCTGTATGTGGTCCTGTATTTATCCATTTTCTTCATGTAGGCCTCTGTCTGCTCCCCAAACAGAGAGTTACCTACTACAGGAAAATCCATGGCCTTAGTCTGGGTATCTTGGGAAAGGATGGTACATCTGAGCCAAGCATGTCTTCTGAGAGAGACAGATGTAGCCATGACTCTAGATGCCATATCATTGGAGTCCACAGCAGCATGAAATTGCATTTTGGATGCCTCAGTTCCATCAGCAGCCACCTCCTCCAGCTCCTTGGCTAGCTGGGGAGAGGCCTGTTTAGCCAGTTCCAGAACCATATCCCATCTGGATTTCTGGTACCTGGCTGTGTAGGCCATATAAGTAGCCTGCCTGAGTCCCAAAAGAGGATGCCAAATACTGTTTTTGGCCATGGCATCCACTTTCCTGGAGTCCTTATCTGGGGTGTGTGAAGCCAAAGGAATGTTAGCCCTATCACAGGCTGCAGCCTGCACTACCCCAACATGGCTGCAATGACTATAAAGGAACTCCGCAGCTCAGCCTGATAACGAATACCTCCTGTCCATTCTCTTATCTACAGGAGGTATTGAACTAGGAGTTTGTAAAATTTTGTCTGTTTCCTCAAGGATTTATGAAGAGGGAATGACAGCTTTTTGGACTCTGGGGTGTCCATCATTTCCACAAAATCAGGCTCTTCATCCTCCTCTGCGGCCTCAACCAAGGGAAGCTGCAGGGTATCTGCCACCTTTTTGTAGGACAAAAAATGTGAAGGGGGCTCAGAAAGCCTGGGAGGAGAGACACCTGAGGGCCTGTCTGGGGAGATGTCCGGTTCAGTGGGCACATCCTGACCCCTTTCATCGTCATCATCAGCGCCATCATCACCGGGATAGTCTTTGTCTCTCTCCCACTCCTCATAATAAGCATCTGGATCATAATCAGGAGGAGACAGATCCGACCGAACCGGCGGCACCGGTTCGGGCGGAACCGGTCTAAGCGATTGAACAATACTAATCGCTTTGGCTATTTCGTCCGCAGTTGGAGAGTGAGATACAGGATCCGAACCGGCAGACTTACGCTTCTTCTTTGACTGAACCAACCCCTCGGGGTCGGCTCTCCTTTTGGCCGAGGAGGTATTGCCTAGGTCAGTAGGCACCTCCTCGGGTTCAGCCGCAACTGAACCAGGCTGGCCATCCGGATCTACGGACTTCTCGGCCTCCCTTTCCTTCAGTGTACTCAGTCTTTTATCTAGAGTGGATTTAGGAAAGTTTTTACAGATTTGGCAGTCTGACTTGAGGTGGTCAAACCCCAGACAATAAACACAGATGAGGTGGGGGTCAGCCTTAGCAAAGGCCTCCCCACACTCAGTACAGTGTTGAAACCCAGTGGGACCGGTTTTCCTCTTGGGTTTCTCAGACATGGCCAACCTAACAAATTACCCTATTGCAGCTTTCAAGCCAGGTAATAAAATAACCAATCGGTTACAAACCGTGTCACTGGCTTTTTAAAAGAACCTGCAAAAGGTCCGGTTCTTTTGAAACCAGTCGGTACCGGAACACCACACTAATCCCAGAAAAAATAAAATTAAAATTAACAAGGTCAGTTCCAAACCGGACCGACCGGAAAGAAACCGAAGAAAAGGACAATTTCCACTTTTTCACCAAAATAAAACATAGTCACTACTTATCTACACACTATCTATACCGTAGACAGAGGATGGAAATCCGAAAATAACAAAAAAATATACAGTTTAAACTGAACGCTTCACTTTTACCGAGCAGAGGAAATCTCCGGAGCGACTTCACTGTTAGGCAGAGAAAAGAATGACGGTTACGCTGGGAAGTACCACAGTCAGAGGTTTGAAAACCAAGCTCAAGCTCAACGTTCTATGCTTCTGCATAGAGTTAACTCTTTCCCCTCTGGGGCAGTTCAAGTGCTGGGGCTAACTGCATTATGTCTGAATACAGCAAGACTTCATGTTGTTTGAAAGACAATAAAAAGACCAGTTCCAGTACTGAACTCTGTGGTACCCCGCTAGTAACCCCCCCTTTCTTCAAAGTGGACTCCGTTTACTATTACCCTTTGCGTCCTGTTGTCCAGCCAATTTTTTAACCAGGCTACCACCCTGGGACCCACTCCCAGGCTGGCTAACTTGTTTATTAATCTTTTGTGTGGGACTGCGTCAGATACCATGCTAAAGTCTAGGTAGGCCATATCCACAGCCCCTCCCTGGTCTACTACTTTGGTCACCCAGTCAAAGAAATCTATTAGTTCTAGGGACATGGATATGTTGTTCATCCACACTTATTGGCAGGTATCCTTGCCACTTTAATTCTTGCCGGAAGGTCTTCAAGCTGGCTCCTCCCACCCACCCGGGTGGTAAAACTCTCGGCTCCGCCCCATGACGCCAGATTTTCCTTACCGCTTGGAAGCTCAGGTTCCCTCCTTAGCGCTCTGCGTTTTCGACTGGTTCCTGGAAATTTCGGTCTTCAAAATCAATTGGAAGTTTTTCTGATACTTCGATCTTCTCTTCTTCGCTGCGGCGATGGCTCATTCTTTTTCCGGCCCCGGGAGGCACCCGGTTAATTCCTCCACGAGAGACCCGCACTCCATGTGCGTTTACTGCCTTGACCTGGATCATGATCCTCAGCTTCGTGAGTTTTGTTGTGCCCTTTCCGCCAGCTGTCTGGATGATTGCGTGGCCCATTCGGGGCTCGGGCGCCCGGTAAATTTTCCGCTCCGAAAATTCTCGAGACTCATCGGGCAGCGTCCCCGATCGGCTGTTTCTGAGCAGCCCGATCTTCCTTCTCCGGGAGGGATAGCCCTCCCTCTCTTCCTTGGTCGCGGCGCTATCCCGCCTCCTTGGGTTCTCCTGCAGCTTCGCCAAGGAGCTTCACCAGTCCCTTTCCTTGAAGGGAGAGGGACCTTGGGACCTGCCTCGGCCCAAGTCCAAGGAGCCACAGGTAAGTCCCTCTCGTCGGCTCTGGAGGAGCGAGGAGTTCCCTCCCCGCCAGCCACGCCGACTGCGGTCGAGATGCGGCTTCGCCGATGGCCTCACGGTGTCCCCATCAGGTCAGCTGGCCAGGACCCCTGTCGACGTTGTCAAGTCTCTCAACCCGTCATCTGGGCTGTCTTCTGCTAGTGCCGCCATCCCTTCGCCGGTCCCCCCGACGGAGGCTGAGGTTCTGTCAGTACCTTCGGGTCGACAGTCCTCGGCCATTTCTTCAAGCCAAGGAGGAGCGAGCGCGCCCGCTCCTTCCCAGGCCCGCCTCGGTTCTCCCGAGGATTCGGGTCTCGGTCTCAGTCCTCCTCTTGGTCTAGCCGCTCACGCTGACCTCGGCATTCTCGGTTGGGCACCGAGTCAAGTGGCATTGCCGTTCTTCCTCGTCCCCCTTCTCGGATGAGGAGTGGCTTCGATGCCGTTGACGTCGATGTTACGAGGAGTTTATGTGGCAGCAGCTGTTGTTGTCTGGGAATCAATCGAGCCCGATTCATCCTCTGGCTAGTAAGCAGCTGCCGCCTGGTCGGCCGACGCAACCGCTCGAGGCAGTCGAGGTGCCCTCTCCGGGGCCGGTTGCTCGTCCGATCCCTGCTGCCCCACCGTCCTCGTTGGAACCCAGGCCGGGCCATGACCTGTCTCGCAGGTTATCTGTTCTCCTCACTCCTGCCCGCCCTCGGTGGATGAAGAGTGACTCAGGCCTGCGGCAGCTTTTTGCAGACCCCCCGGAGCCCAAAATTGACTCCTCTATGTTTCCCAGCAGGGAGGACCCATGGTCTTCTCCGGAACATTTCATGGATGACAGCCCATCGTCCTTTATGGGTCTGCTCCACCTCATCTCGGTTTTCACCGGGATGCAGCTCGAACCCGTTTACAAACGGGCCCCGTACCGTCTTATGGAGATTCTAGACCGAGGGGGCTCACCCTCGGAAGCCATCCCGGTGGCTGAGGCAATCATGGGCCCAGCCTTGGAGCTCTGGCGGCAGCCTTCTTCCTGCCCTGTGCCTTCGGCCAGGATGGCCAGGAAGTACTCTGTCCCTGTCTGTTCTCTGCCCGGTTTCTCGGAACACCCCTCGGCTGAGGGGGTAGTCACCGACGATGTTTTCCAATGTTTTGGAAACTAGGAAGTGGATAGAGCCCCTGACAAGGAGTCCAAAAGGATGGACTATGTCGGTGCAAGGTTTACGCTGCGTCCTCCCTAGGCCTCCGTCAGGTCAGCTCGGCGGCACTGATGGCACACTTCTCCCACGCCCTTTTGGGCTCCCTGGATGAGGTCCTCCCTCATCTCCTGGCCGACCTGCGGACCACGATCCGGCAGGTGCTGGACCAGGGTAGGGTGGTGGTGAAGCAGCAGCTCCAGACGGCTCTGGATCTGGGCGACTCCTGTGCCAGATCGGTGGCGGCCGCGGTGGCCATGCACCGCAGGGTGTGGCTGAGGTTATCCTCCTTCTCTTTGGAAACCCAGCACAAGTTGGCAGACATTCCCTTCTTGGGCACTGACATTTACGGCCCTGGAGTGGAGGGACACCTCCAGGGGTCTGAGAAGTCTGATGCCACCCCAGACTCTGTCACTCCTGCCCGGAGGGAAAAGGGCAGCCGACAGCCTTTGCGTAAGCCCCTTTGCCCCCCGGCCCCTGCGGCTCAACCGGCCCAGCACGAGGGCCTGCAGGCATGCGCTGGGTGACCTGACGCCAAACCAGCGTCTTCCTCCAAAAGGAAACGGGGAGGTAAAGGTCCGAGAGCTCCCTCGGCCTCTTCCTCCCCCAAGCCTGCTCACTGATGGGCTAAGGGGCGCTGTCCCCGGCCCAGTCATCCCTACCCGGGTTTCCCCGTGTGGGGACGGCTCCACACCTCTTCCTCTTGGTCCGTTTCCCAGACTTCTAGGGGTCGAGGGTACTAAAGGTAGGTCCTGTTGCGGGTTGCCAGCAGGTTCCACCCTTTTTTGAGCCGTCGCCCTACGGGGATCTTGGGATCCACAGCCTCTTCGCGGCCCTGAGCCGACTTGCCTGGCTCTCTAATTAGAGGTAATCAGGAAGGTTGCGGATCCTCCTTCTGACCCCGGCTTCGTGTCCAGGTATCCCTGGTCTCAAACGGACGGGGGGCTAGCGTCTCATTCTTCCGCACGCTTGGATGGTCTCTCTGACTTAGATATCCCATCCTCAGAACGGGCGTGGGGCTTCGCTCCTGGGCCCCCAGGACGTACTTCCTCCTCGTTCCGTCTGTTTCCTGGGAGACTCCTCCCTTTCCGAATGGGGGATCTCCTCACGAGTTCCAGGCCAGGCCCTTCGGTCTCTGCCCACAGCTTTCTGTGGCATCGAGAGGCCCGGGCGTAACCCCACCCAGATGGCTGCCTGACTACAACCCTTCCAGGTGGAAGGGGTAGATCCAGAGTTCTGGATCTCAGGCTGGTCTCCTGTTATCGGAGCCACGTTGGAACTCATGCCTTAGTGGGTGATCCTTCTTCGGGACCAGGCTCGACTATTGAGTCTGAGCTCAGCTCCCGGCGGACAGGGCTGAGGTTCTTCCTCCCTTACCTGGTCAGGGCTGACTGGGCAATTGCGCCCTGCCGGGACCTCCTGCTCCTCCTGGGCCTTGCGGTGGCTGGCTCCAGCGTGGTCTGTTGGATCCGCTGGTTCATGCATTCCCCTCATGGGGACTGGCCAGCCAGCGGTGTCAGTACTGTGTCCCTTCGGACCAGTTTGTGACTACAGCCCAGGAGTTAGGGAACACTCTCCTTCGGACCGTTCCAGCTCTTGCAGGAGAACATCCTGTTCGTCCGCCCTGAGTCAACGGTCTTCTCCGACCGATGCTTCTCGGATGGGTGGGGGTACCCATCTAGGGGAATACAGAGTGCTTCGCCTCTGGTCCTCTCGGGAGTCCCGATGTCTTTCCTGCCTGCTGGAGCTCCAGGCAGTCCACTCAACTTGCACCGCTCGCTCCGTTTGTGCGGGGTCTAGTGGTTTAAGTCCAAGCGGACACCACCACGACCATGTGCTACCTACCCCGCCAGGTTCGGTCGAACCCCTTACCTCAGCGTAAGGAGGTTCTCCGCATTGGGTCTTTCGTGCAGCGGAGGCGGTTCCCAGCCATTTGATGGCAGGAGCCTCCAGCACCCTGGCTGATGCCCTGGCCGGGCATAGGCTGCACCTCACGAGTGGTCTCCCCTGCCGGAGGTAGCACAGGATCTTCTCCCTCCTTCCCTCCAGGGAGAATACGAGGCCGAGACTGTCTCTTGCCCGCCCACCTCAGCAAGGTTTGCTGTAGGGGATGCCGTCAAGGCCACGGACCCCGGGCCTTTCTACGCCTCTCCCCTATTCCCCTTGACCCACGGCAAGGCAAGGAGGGTCTAGGCGCAGGCGATGCTGGTAGCCCCAGACTGGGTTTCCAGCTCTGGTATCCAGCTCTCCTCAATCTCAGCCCCAGGCTCCCGACGCGGCTTCCAGCCCGCCCGGTCCTGATCTCTCTTTCAGGGGAAGGTCTTTTCATTGGACCTTCAATCCCTGCACCAGCAGGCCTGGTCCCTGTGCAGCTAGGGGCCAGGCCTTGGGTCCTTCGGCAAGGTCCTCAACGTTTCGAGGCGTCCTGCTAGAAGTCGGCCAAACATGCTCGCCTTCAATTGGAAGAGTTCTCCATTGGTGATGGGATAGGGCCTGGGCCCCTCTCCCGTCCCTTGGCGAGCATTCTGGACCATCTGCAGTCTTTTGTTTTGAACTAGGACTTCGGCCGACAACCCTCTAGGTGCTTCTGTTGGTCACCCCTGTCTTCCGGGCGCGGGCCAGAATGCAGTTGGTGGCCTCGATCACACCTACCCTTTGGGGGAGAGTATCCCCATTTCTGTGGGATCTTCGCTGGTATGGGCTTAGCTCACGGGCAAGCCGTTCAAACCTTTGCACAGGTGCGAGTTCCCCCACCTGTTGTGGAAGAACGCCTTCTTGGGGCTACTCTGCCATCCAGAAGGAGGGGAGAGTTCCAGGCGCTCCTTTGAATCTCCCTATCTGGCCTTCCACAGGGACAAGGTTGTCCTGCGCCCCAACCGAACTTCCTTCCGGAGGGTGGCATGAGTCTTCCTAACGGTATGTCTCTGCGGGGTTCATCCCCATTCACACCGGAGGCCATATATAGGTTCCATGGGACCCTATTTAGCTCACCTACCCAGGAGCATGGGGCTGAAGTTGGAGAGGTTCGCCAGCTGTTTGTCGTCTCGCTGAAGCCGCACCTGGCAGACCTGCAGCCAAGCGGACGTGGCGGGTGGGTCACCTCACTGCATGGAGGTCTCCACTATAGGTGGGTGGGCATGGAGCCTCCCAGAGGATAAGTGCTCATTTTCCGTCCTTCCGCTGCATGGGTGGCTGCTTCGAGATACTCCAGGTCCAGGATATCCATGGGGCTTCTACCAGAAGCAGGCTTACATTTCCTTCCACATCGACCTTGGGTCACGCCAGGATGCTGGTCGGGGCCTCGGTTCTCAGTCTTTCTACCTAAGTAGGGGTGTGCGCTTGCCTCCTCCTCCCGGAGAACTGCTGAGGTCTGCCAATAAGTGTGTATGAACAACATGTCCATGTTCCTAGAAATACAGGTTACTCACCTGTAACAGGAGTTCTAGGAATGGTATATGTTGTTCATTCACGACCCACCAGCCTCCCAACCCGGCCTGGCCTGGCTCAGCGGGCTAGATCTGGCGTCATGGGGCGGAGCCGAGAGTTTTACCACCCAAGTGGGTGGGAGGAGCCAGCTTGAAGACCTTCCGGCAAGAATTAAAGCGGCAAGGATACCTGCCAATAAGTGTGGATGAGCAACATGTACCATTCCTAGAACTCCTGTTACAGGTGAGTAACCTGTATATTTGTCTGACATGACCTTCCCGCTGTGAATCCATGCTGCCTTGGGTCCTGTGCCTTGCTGGCCTCTTAAGTACTGAACAGTTCTTTCTTTCAGAAGTGATTCCTTCATTTTCCCTACCACTGAGGTTAGACAAACAAGTCTGTACTTTCCTGCCTTTGCCTTGCTCCCACTTTAGAGAAGGGGAATCACATCCACCCTCCTCCAGTCCTCATGGTTTGGTGTTCTGTGCATGCTCAGGATCCCTTTATGTGTCTAGTTCCTGAAGTGCTGGACTACTTCTTGTCCCTTAAGGGCTCAGGACTGGGGAATTCATCTATTAAAGTCCACTTGGCTGCAGTGTCTGCTTTTCATGCACTCTTTGAGGGCAAAATGATGGTCTTCTAGATGGAGGTTTCCCATAAATTCCTAAGTGGTATTCTACTGTTGCACCCTTCTCCCTGGTCCCAGATCCAGTTCTGGTGTGAGACTTTAATTTGGTCCTAGAGTATCTGACTGCACCTCCCATTGAGCCTGCTGCTACGTGTGGGCTGCACATCCTGTCTAGGAAGGCACTGTTCAGACAACATGAAGTCTTGCTGTATTCAGACATAATGCAGTTAGCCCCAGCACTTGAACTGCCCCGGAGAGGAAAGAGTTAACTCTGTGAAGAAGCATCGAACGTTGAGCTTGAGCTTGGTTTTCAAACCTCTGTCTGTGGTACTTCCCAGTGTAACTGTCAAATTCTTTACTCCACCTAACAGCGAAGTCGCTCCGGAGATTTCCTCTGCTTGGTTCGGTAAAAGTAAAGCATTCGGTTTATATCATATATTTTTTTATTTTCAGATTTCCAGCCTCTGTCTATGGTACAGGTAGTGTGTAGATATGTAGTGACTGTGTTTTATTTTGGTGAAAAAGTGGAAATTGTCCTTTTCTTCTGTTTCTTTCCGGTCGGTCTGGTTTGGAACTGACCTTGTTTAATTTTAATTTTATTTTCTCTGGGATAAGTGTGGTGTTCCGGTACCAGTCGGTTTCAAAAGAATCTGACCTTTTGCTGGTTCTTTTAAAAAGCCTGTGACACGGTTTGTAACCGATCAGTTATTCAAACAACATGAAGTCTTGCTATATTATGACATATGCAGTGAGTCCCAACCTTCGAACTGCTCCGGAGGTGAAAGAGTTAACCTTCCATGCCAGGCATGGAACGCTGAGCTCGAGCTCGGTTGAAACTCTGTCTGTTCTTCAGACTCAGACTGTCAAGATTCTTTACTCCGCCTCACTGAACAGTCGCTCCGGAGATTTCTCCTTCTGCTCGGTTCATTTTGTCGGTTAAAGTATTATTTTTCTCGGTTTTCAACCGAATTTAAACCGAAACCCGTCGGTTCAGGCTAGTACTAGATAGGTTTTACATTTATTTTATTCTGTGTGGAACTTGTAAACGGTTTATCGGTTCGGTTTGAACTGATCATGTTGCTTAAAATATCTTAATCTATCTTTTAGTGTGTGGTTACTGGTTCTTATCGGTTCTAAAAAAAACTGATTTTATTACGTTTTTTTCCACGACCCGTGACACGGTTGGGAACCGATAAGAGGGTCTTACCTGGCAGATTGCCATAAACAGGTAAGTTTGGTTAGGACTGGCACTGTGTCTGAGAACCCAAAAGAAAACCGGCCCACCGGTTTCAACATCAGGTGTGTGTGTGGGGAAGTCTTTGCCAAGGCTGATCCCCACACCACCTCTGTTTATTGTCTGGGGTTTGACCACCTCAATGCAGACTGCCAGATTTGTAAAAGTTTTCCTGCAGCTACCCTGGAAAAGAGAGTTGGTAGGCTTAGGGAAAGGGAGGCCAAAAAGTTAGCTGAACTGGATGGTCAGCCGGTTCGGTTTCAGCGAACGGAGGATCCCCTCTGACCAGGGGTGAGACTTCCTCGGGCAAAGGAGATCCGACTCTGAGGGCGGGTCCAGCAAAAGGACTAGAAAATCAGCTGGTGTGGAGCCAAAACTTTCCTCTCCAACCGCTGAAGAGACTATGTAGCGATAAAATTGTCCAGTCGCTTTCCCGGTTCCGACCGAACCGCACCATCGGTAAGCGCCCGGTTCGGGCCGGGTTCCACCAGTTCAAGAGTATGAGTTAGAGGAGTATGAACCGGAGGAGGGGAAAGAGGAGTATGAGGAGAGTGAATGTGGATTTGAAAGTCTGGATGTGCCCATTGACCCGGACATCTCCCCAGACAGACCTTCAGGAGTGTCTCCTCCTAGGCTTTCTGAGTCCCCTTCTCATTTTATGTTTTATAAAAAAGTGGCTGAAGTCCCTCCAGCTCCCTATGGAGGAATCTGTGGATGATCAAGAGGAGCCTGACTGTGGAAATGATGGATATCCCAGAGTCTAGGAAACTGTCTATTCCTTTGCATAAATCTTTTGGGAAACCGACTTTTACTCCTACTGTCCTTAGCAGTCCACCTTCCCCTGTGTCTTCCCAGGAATCACAACCTGTTAACCTGTGCTCAGGGGAGAGTTTGGTACCCGAACCTCAAATCTCTCAATCTCAAGGCCTGGCTCTTGAAGAGTTAGAGTTTGCTGACCTACACCTCTCCCGAGGTGTAATAGATATCCTGAAGGCTTCTAGGAAGCCTTCCACCAGGGCTACTTATAATTCCAAATGGAAGAGATTTTCCATATGGTGCTCTGGGAAGCATATTTCCCCAGAATCTGCTGATTTACCCACAGTCCTGGATTATATGGTCCATTTAAATACCTTGGGGCTGAGACCAGCTACCCTGAAAGTGCATTTGGCAGCTGTGTCTGCTTTTATTTCAGCAGGTAAACCCTCTTCTCTTTCAGCTCATCCTGTATTCTCAAAGTTTTTTAAGGGATTGCTTCACACTAGCCCTCCATTCAGGGACACTGCCCCTACCTGGGATCTTAATATTTGCATTGCTCAGCTTATGCAACCCCCCCTTTGAGCCTTTGTCTTCAGCAGAGCTCAAGTACTTGACTTGGAAGACTGTGTTTCTGGTAGCCATCACTTCTGCCAGATGCATAAGTGAATTACAAGCTTTGTCAGTGGAGCCTGATTTTATCTCTTTCATAGGGATAAGGTGGTCCTCAGGACTAACAGGAAGTTCTTGCCTAATGTGGTTTCAGATTTCCACCTTAATCAATCTATGTCTCTTCCAGTGTACTTCACTGACCATTCCTCCTCTGGCGAGAGGAGGCTGCACAGCCTAGATGTGAAGAGAGCCCTTAGCTACTACATAGAGCGTACCAAGGGTCACAGGTTTGACTCCCTCCAGCTGTTCCTCACTTATGGTGAGGTTGGCAAACAGAAACCTGCCACTAAAAGATCCATTGCCAGGTGGATTGTCTCTTGTATCCAATTTTGTTATGAAAAACTGGGTAAGGTTCCTCCCTCAGGCCTGAGGGCTCACTCTACCAGAGGTACAGCTGCTTCCCTGGCTGCAGCTAGGGACATCCCTATCCTAGAGATATGTCAAGCAGCTACCTGGAAAACAGTTCACACTTTTACTAAGCATTACTCCCTGGATATCCAGGCTAGGAGTGATGCTCGGTTTGGCACAGCTGTGCTTCAGAGCCTATTCCTAAGTAGGTTCTGTCCCTCCTCCATGGAGGTACTGCTGTGTAGTCTGCATATGTCATAATATAGCAAGACTTCATGTTGTTTGAAGAAAAAATTACTCACCTTAGTAATGTTGTTTCTTCTAATGGAGTCTTGCTATATTATGACCTCCCCCCTGCCCCTCTCAGAACCTCTGTTTTTGGGATGTGGGTGGGCAGTGCAGTGTTGGCACTTAATAGATGCCCACCTTGTTGTTTCACCCCTCTTTTGGGGGTGACTTGGTGTTGTGTTTTTCATTTTTTGGGTCTCCTGACTTGAGTCTTTGTTTTGGGACCAAAAAATGTGTTCTTGTATTTAGTAGCCAGTTGGCTAGTGTAGGTTTACAGCTTCCACACAGGACCTCAGTGAGTTTAACTCGTAAAGATCTGACGGTTTGAGTTTGAAGAACAACAGACAGAGTTTCAACTGAGCTTGAGCTCAGCGTTCCATGCCTGGCAAAGAAAGTTAACTCTTTCACCTCCGGAGCAGTTCGAAGGTTGGGACTCACTGCATATGTCATAATATAGCAAGACTCCATTAGAAGAAACAACATTACTAAGGTGAGTAATTTTTTCTTATATTGCTTGGCTTGAAAGTTGCTATAGGATAATTTGTTAGGTTGACCATGTCTGAGAAACCCAAGAAGAAAGCCGGTCCCACTGGGTTTCAACACTGTACTGAGTGTGGGGAGGCCTTTGCTAAGGCTAACCCCCCACCTCATCTGTGTTTATTGTCTGGGGTTTGACCACCTCAAGTCAGACTGCCAAATCTGTAAAAACTTTCCTAAATCCACTCTAGATAAAAGACTGAGTACACTGAAGGAAAGGGAGACCGAGAAGTCCGTAGATCCGGATGGCCAGCCCGGCTCAGTTGCGGACTGAACCTGAGGAGGTGCCTATTGACCTAGGCGATACCTCCTCAGGCAAAAGGTGAGCCGACCCCGAGGGGTCAGTTCCATTAAAGAAGAAGCGTAAGTCTGCCGGTTCGGATCCTGTATCTCACTCTCCAACCATGGACGAAATAGCCAAAGCAATTAGTATTGTTCAATCGCTTAGACCGATTCCGTCTGAACCGGTACCGCCGGTTCGGTGGTCGGGTCAGTCAGATCCATCTCCTCCTGATTATGATCCAGATGCTTATTATGAGGAGTGGGAAGGAGACGAAGACTATCCCGGTGATGATGGTGATAATGACGATGATGATGATGATGATGATGGTGATAATGATGACGATGATGATGATGAGAGGGGTCTGGATGTGCCCATTGAACCGGAGACCTCCCCAGACAGGCCCTCAGGTGTCTCTCCTCCCAGGCTCTCTTGAGTCCCCTACACATTTTTTGTTTTACAAAAAGGTGGCAGAAACCCTGCAGCTTCCCTTGGTTGAAGCCGCAGAGGAGGAGGTTGAAGAGCCTGATTTTGTGGAAATGATGGACACCCCAGAGTCCAAAAAGCTGTCATTCCCTCTTCATAAATCCTTGGGGAAACAGACACACAAAATTTTACAAACCCCTAATTCAATACCTCCTGTGGATAAGAGAATGGACGGGAGGCATTCGTTATCAGTGCTCCAGCTGCAGAGTTCCTTTATAGTCATTGCAGCCATGTTGGAGTAGGCTGCAGCTTGTGACAGGACTAACATGCCTTTGGCTCCCGGATAAGGACTGCAGGAAAGTGGATGCTATGGCCAAAAACATTATTTGGCATCCTGTTTGGGACTCCAGAAAGGCTACTTAAATGGCCTACACAGCCAGGTACCAGAAATCCAGATGGAATACGGTTCTGGAACTGGCTAAACAGGCTCTCCCAGCCAGCCAAGGAGCTGGAGGAGGTAGCTGTTGATGGAACTGAGGCATCCAAAATGCAATTCCATCCTGCTGTGGACTCCAGTGATGTGGCATCTAGAGTCATGGCTACATCTGTGTCTCTCAGAAGACATGCTTGGCTCAGATGTACTAGCCTTTCACAGGATACCCAGACTAAGGCCATGGATTTTCCTGTAGTAGGTAACTCTCTGTTTGGGGAGCAGACAAAGGCTTACATGAAGAAAATGGATGAATACTGGACCATGTACAGGAGTACACAGGCCAAGGAAAGGCAGGCAACTTCGCACTAGCAGCAGTCTAGGGGCAGGGGCAGGCCCTTTCAAAGGCCTTTTTACCAAGCCCAGGCCTCCTCTCGCTTCCCACAAAAGGGGTTCTTCAGAGGGAGGGGCAGGAGGGGGATGAGCAGGGCTGCTCCCTCCTCCTCTCAGTCTAAGGCTCCTGCCAAGCACACCCTGATGTGTCAGCCGGGTCCAGCCTCCCATTTCCAGTAGGAGCAGGCTGGCTTACTGCTTCCAGGCCTGGAAGTCTGTGACCTCAGACAAGTGGGTCCTGGAAGTAGTAAGCCAGGGACTGGCCCTCAGCTTCAAAAAATTCCCCAAAAGAGTGCTGTCTTTTCTACCTGCATCAGTCTCAGAAACCCTTACCCTAGAGGCAGAGGTTTCCTCTTCTCTAGGTCTCAGAGCTATTGAGAAAGATCTTACTTCGAGACACAGCTCTTGCAGCAGGTTACACCATTGGAACTGAAGACGGCAGGCGTCGGGACCCCACGGAAAAATTCTAGCTAACTATCTTCAGCGTGGACTGCACCTGACGTCGGTCCCGCCTCCGACGTCAGGCGTGGTACATAAGGGGCGGTCCCGCCAGATTCCCTCAGTTCTTCCCACCCCACAACTTGCACAGTCTCGACCCTTCGGTTTTCAGTCTAGCGCGACGCTGGTTAAAGAGCTTTCCTCCGGAAATTCCTTTTCTTCAAGCAAGATTGTTGCTGATGTCCTCTCCGACCTCGGTCATCCCTCCAAGTGTGCTTATGGGAAACAGATCCCCTTCAAGGACCCCCCACTGCCCACGTCCGTGCCTTGGCCCAGACCACGCATACCCGGCCTGTCTGCTCGCCAGGGTTCAACAGCCGTAATCCAGGATCCGACGCCGAAGGCTCTTCAGGCTTTTTGTTGGAGGAGAAATTAAAGACCATGTCCTCCAAGGGGAATCGCCATCCAAATCCCACAAGCATGCATGGAGAAAGAAGAAGGAGAAGGCCCTTCCAGGTCCCCTGCCCAGCTTCGAGTCCACAGCCCGTGCTCCCAGGTCCAACCGCTTCTCCTTCCAGGGCCAGCTTCCTCAGCCTCCCCCGGCCGCGTAAGAAAGCCTCCTCTTCTCAGGCCAGGTCCGCCAGGCCGTCAGTCGTTTCTTCTTTCCAAGGCCTTGCCGAGTCCGGGAGCGCCATCACCATCATCATAAGTCGGGTCCCCGCCTCGGCACCGGGACGTCCGTCGCCTTCTGTGCCTCCCCGCAAAAACTTTGGAGCTCACAACGTTGAAGAGACCGGTGGACCTGACGCCGGCTCGACCATCGTCGGCCGTACGTCATTCCTCCCTGGAGCCATCGACAGCCGTCATCGGCCAAGTCATCCCAGCGGACACTGGTTGGGGGACCGACGTCCGTTCTTCCTGAGAAGAGGGCTCCTACGCCTCCGACCGACGTCTGTCAGGAGACGTTGACTGAGGAGGATTTAACGCAGCCCGAGGACCAGACGGGCGCATCCCGCCCAGCGGAAACTCCCAGGGCCCTCGCCTTTACCCGAGGCCCTGTGGAGCCGACGGGACCTGACGACGCCCTCCGGCACCTGGGCGCCGTCGGACTTTCTTTTAGCGTGAAGTGAAGGACTCTCTTCACTTATTGGTGGGATATCACCACAGAGGGATATGGCTTCCACACCTCCTCCCTCCTCTTCCTCCGTGCCGCCCCCTTCACCTTCTCGGGTTGGCAGGTCATTAACTACTCCCCTCCCCGGAGCCTAGATCCTTTCCAGGGGAAGATCAGAAAAACCGAGACCCGCCGAAATCCTCTTCTGGATCACCCAGCCTCAAGAGGTCCAGGAGACACTGACGCTCGCTGCTGATCGAGGACACGGGACTGAAGTCTACACCTCTAGATCCCCATCTCCTCTCTCCATCCCTTCTCCAGACCCACGCGAGACGCAGAGATCTCCTCCAGATGACCCTTTGTTCATGGATATTATGCGACATATCCAGGAGAACATGGGATGGGATGCAGAAGAACTAGACCCCCGAAGGTTACGCCTTGCCAAATATCTTCGCAAAAGCGACCCCAAGCCTGTGGTGGTACCACCCTTGGTGACACTCGTGGACGCCACCAAGGCACCGTGGAAGCCGCCCACATTCGCCTCCGGCAGTGCCAAGAAAGCTGATCGTCTGTACAAGGCTCTAAGGAGGACCAGTACCTGATACAGCAGCCTCAGGCCGATCTAGGTCTGGTCATCACAGCCTCATGGTCTGGCCTGAGGCCGCAACATCTGAGCACCCTGCCACCGGACCCAGAGTCCAAACAGTTGGACGCTTGGGCAGGCGCACGCACTTTCCGCTACCTGCGCCCATCAGATCCTTGAACTACCTAACCATGGTTCCAATTCCAGGAACGCTTTGTGGGAACAGGGTCTGGAGGTGGCTGAAAAGCTGCCCGCAGGTGAGCAGCAGAAGGAGGAGATGCTCCAGTTCCTCCGTACGGTTCAGACGGGGACCCAAGTAAGCTCGATCCACGACGACTCCAGAGACTCATCGCCCGAGCAGCAGCTTCTGTCGTATGCCTCCGAGACACTCCTGGTTACGCATCTCCGCTTTACCCCGATGTCCAGAAAACATTATGGACGCCCATTTGAGGGAGATGTTTTATTTGGTAATCCTTCCAAGAAGATAATTACCAAACTTCAAGAGGTCGGAAGGCGGTAAGGTCGGGTTCGGCCATGTGTTTCTAATTCCAAGCTTGTTCCTTTTGTAGGAACCAAAGCCGCTGCATGGGCACAGAGGCAGCAGCCCTTGTTCTGCTGGCTAATATCAGAGTGGGGCCCAAGCCTCAGAGAACCCAGGGAAAACAGCCCGCCAGCCGAGGTCAACGCTCCCCAGGGCGACCCAGCCAGCGGGCCCATCTGCCGCCACAGCCTGACTCTTTCCGCCCCCGCCCCTCAGGATCAACGGGAAATCATGGTCGGGGGTCGCATTGCGAACTTTCTGCCGGGATGGCAGGCCATCACCACCGACAGGTGGGCTCTGCAGTTGGTCAGTCTAGGCCACTTTATAGAATTCGCAGAAAAGCCACCCTCGAGGCCTCCTTTGCTCTCCCGGTATCCGGGTCAGCACAAAAATTTGATCTGGCAAGAGGTACTCGCGCTCCTAAGAAAAGGAGCGATAGAGTACATCCCGGAGAACCAGAGGGGACGAGGATATTATTCCCACTTCTTCCTGGTTCCCAAGAAATCAGGGACCTCCGTCGATTCTGACCTCAGCGACCTCAATGTGTCGGTCGCCTACAAAAGATCTCCGCATGGTGACTTTTCCGGCCTTATTCCTATGCTGAAACAAGACGCCTTTTTAGCTGTCTCCCAGACATGCAGGGACGATACCTGCTGATATCCCCATAGCTCACGCGCGCTGGAGGTTCCAGCGAGCGTTTCTCGACCACCACTTTCAGTTCTGAGCTCTTCCGTTCGGACTGTCTCTCTCCGCAGCAAGGGCTTACCAAGTGCATGGCAGTCGTGGCAGCATCTCTGAGGAGACAAGGGCCACTATGTGTTCCCTGCACTCGTCGACTGGCTTCTCATGGCCGCCTCCAGAGGCGTTGTTACTCATGATCCAGAGCACCCAGGATTTGTTCCAATCTCTGGGCATTCTCATAAATTCAGGAGTCTCTCCTGGTACCGCCGCAGAAACTGCAGTTTATAGCGCAGTACTGGTTAATTGTCTGTGGAAGAGCTTTTCTTCTGACTCATTGAGCGAACGCATCAGATCCCTCATAAGGGATTTGTCGCCGAACAAGATCGCATACGCCAGGTCAGTCCTACGTTTGCTCAGACACTTGGCTGCGGCCATTCCTACTGTCCCTTTCGCAAGGCTCCACATGCGGGTAACTCAGTGGATGCTCAAGGTGCAATGGGACCAAAGGCAAGACCACTTGCAGCATCCGGTCAGGATCACGAACTCAGTGATCCGAGACTGGCAGTGATGGCTAGTCCCCGGGTCGCTGTCCAAGGGCGTCCCATTTGTAGCGCCGTCCCCGGAGGTAACCTCACCACAGACGCCTCAGGTCTTGGGTGGGGGGCACCTGGACGGGTAAAGTCCCAGGGCACGTGGACCTTGGAAGCTCATCTCCATATCAATGTCTCAGATGAGGGCGGTTCTCTATGCCCTGCAGGCCTTTCAGTCAGTAATCCCACCGTAATTCTCCTGCTTCAGACAGACAACACGGCGGTGATGTATTACCTCAACAAACAAGGAGGCGCACACTCTTACCCCCTTTGCAGGGAGGTTATGAGGGTGTGGGATTGGTTAATCGGACACGGCACAAATCTGATCACTGTGCACGTTCCCGGGGTGGACAGTACGATCGCAGACGGCCTGAGTCGATCCCAGGCCAGAGTCCACGAGTGGGAACTTCTTCAAGAGGTAGCAGAGGATCTGTTTCTTCGATGGGGAATTCCAGAACTAGACTTGTTCACATCCCCGTCCAACTCAAAACTGCCCAATTTTTGCTCGCTAGATCCAGGGCCTGGTGTTTTCTGGCGAGACGTGTTATCCCTCTCCTGGGTGAACAGATTCCTCTACGCTTTCCCTCCCTTCCCGTTGATCCAGAGAGATCTTTTCAAACTGCGCAGGGAGCACGCACTCATGATCCTGGTGGCCCCATTCTGGCCCAGACAGATCTGGTTCCCTTTGTTGGTGCGTCTATCTCGGGAACCCCCGCTCCCGTTGCCGCTCAGCTCCCACCTGCTGTCTCAGGAGAAAGGTTCATTGGTCCATCCGGATCTACGTTCTCTGAACCTGCATGTCTTGCTCTTAGAGACATAGCCATCTTACGGCCATGGGGTCTCGCAAGAGGTTGCAGAGGTCTTCTGCAGCCAGAAAGTCGGGCAACGATGCGATCGACGCCATGAAATGCGCCGCTTTTTGTTTATGGTCACGCTCGTGATTTTTCCCTTTAGGTTGTCCTGTGAAGTAGTTTTGGATTATCTCCTCTCCTTTTCATTCAGGCTCAGCCTACTCCTCTATTAAGGTACATCTTTGTGCCATTTCTGCCTATTACCTCCGGTGGGGCATCGTATGTAGCTCAATTGGACGCCTCCTCAGGAATTTCTTAGAGGAGTGTTACACCTAGACCTCCCATTAGGGACCCTGTGGCTCCATGGATCTGCTCTTTGTCCTGAACAGCTCACGCTCTCCTTGAACCTGCCTTGATTGGTAGCTACGTTTTCTGTCGTGGAAGACGGTTTTATTTCGTTGCCATTTCAGCGAGGAAGAATTTCTGAGCTGCCACGCCTCATGTGCAAAGAGCCTTATTTAGTTTTCCACCGGGACAGAGTATCCCTGAGGACCGAACCCTAAAGTTTGCCTAAGGTGGTCTCTTCACTCACTCCTAAACTAAGATATTGACCTTCGGTCTATTTCCCAAGTTATTCAAATACAGGAGAGGCTTTGCTCCACACCTGGATGTTCACCGCAGCCTGAGGTATTACCTCAACAGAACTAAACCCTCTCGTAGTTCTGATCAGCTTTCGCTTCTTCTGAGAGAATAATGGGCAATCAGTATCCAAACAGACTTTGTCTCGCTGGCTTGTCCAGTGTATTTCCTACTGTTATGATTTAAAACAAAAGCCCTCCCAGGTTCTATCCGGGGTCATTCTACCAGGGGTGTGCATCCTTTGCAGCACTTAAGAACATGTCCATCTCTTCTATTTGTGCTGCAGCTCACTTGGAGCTCTGTGCATACCTTTTATCAGGCATTATAGCTCGGACACGCCTCGGCGTAGGGCTGGTTTCGCCTTGGGTGCTGCCGGTCTCCTGTCCTAGGCTCAGGACCTGGAATGTTTTTCCTATTTTCCTTCTCCCAGATTTCTGGCAGCGTTACTGCTTTGGAATCAGTCTAGTGGTGTAACCTGCTGCAAGACTGTGTCTCAGTAAGATAGTACAGTTACGTGAACTTACCGTAACAGTATATCTTCGAACAGCTCTTGCAGCAGGTACCTCCTGGAGGAGGCATGGCTTTACCTCAACATGTTGGGATTTTCATTCCTTATTTTCCTCTGACGGTGGATCTCGGTCTCCCATTCTGATGTCATCCTGCGGCCGGGAGTCTCGGCGGAGAACTGGAGAATCTGGAGGGCCTCTTATGTACCACGCCTGACGCCGGAGGCGGGACAGACGTTAAGGTGTCCCCGCTGAAGATAGCTAGCTAGAATTTTTTCCGTGGGGTCCTGACGCCTGCTGGCTTCAGTTGTAATGGTGTAACCTGCTGCAAGAGCTGTTCTCGAAGATCTACTGTTACGGTAAGTTCTTACGTAACTGTACTTTCCTGCTCAGTACAAGGGAAAATGACTGTATTCCAGGTACTTTCTTACCCCAAAGAACACAGGGGAGTGGCGACCCATGCTAGGCCTAAGGTATTTGAACAAACACATTTCAAAGCCCAAATTCAAAATGGTAACTCTTGGAATAATCCTTCCCTCTCTAAGGCCAGGGGATTGGCTGGCATCTCTGGACCTCAAGGATGCCTACTTCCATATTCCTATCAGGCGCTCCTACAGAAAATACCTCAGGTTCGAGTTGCCTTCAAGCCATTACCAATTCAGAGCCATGCCATCCGGCCTGACATCAGCTCTAAGGGTGTTCACAAAGTGCCTTGCAGTAGTGGTGGCTTACTTCAGAAGACTGTATCACCATCTTCCCATATCTGGATGACTGGCTCTTAGTGGGTCACTCACCTTTACAGGTCAAGTCAGCTCTTCAAACTACCCAGGACCTACTCAGCTCCCTGGGGTTTCTTCTCAATCTTCCGAAGTCTGTACTCAAACCAGTTCAACTTCTCACCTTCATAAGCATAGAGCTGGACACTGTACAAGCAAAAGCCTTCCTTCCCCTGCAAGGATGAAGGCCCTAGAGGATCTCACTTCCTCCTTTTGACCTCATGTCTCCCGCCCAGCAAGACAGTTCCTCCAGCTCCTGGGCCACATGGCGGCTTCCACGGCAGTGGTGCATGGAGCAAGGTTCCAGATGAGGGACATTCAGTTTCATCTAAGGTCTTTTTGGTCTCAAAAGAAGGATTCACTTACCAAACTGATTCCAGTTACTCAGACTCTGGTCCAAGCTCTCCAGCGGTGGCTGGACCAGGTTAGCCTCAGACAAGGGGTTCCATTTCTCCCTCAAGTCCCATCAGTAGTTCTAACTACGGATGCTTCTCTCCTAGGGTGGGGAGCCCACCTGGGAGCCCTGACAGCTCAAGGGCTCTGGTCTCCACAGGAGTCTCCCCTTTATATCATCTCCTGGAACTCAGGGCAGTTTTACTATCCCTGCAGAACTTCTCAAATTCAGTCAGGGGCAAGGTGGTCCAAGTCAGAACGGACAACACCACCACAGTGTGGTACATCAACAAGCAGGGAGACACTCGGTCCTCGGCCTTGCGCACAGAAACCATGAAGCTGTGGTCTCTGGCCTATTCTCTTCAGACTTCTCTGGTAGCAGTTCACCTTCCAGGGAAGGACAGCGTATTAGCAGATACTCTGAGCAGAATTTCACAGGGACACCACAAATGGTCCTTGGATCCTCACATCCTGAAGGTCATCTTCTCCAGGTGGGTATTCAGAGATAGATCTCTTTGCAGCACCGGACAATCATCAGCTTCCTCTGTTTTGTTGCAGATCTCCAGTCCTGGGATGGTTCCCAGGGTATTCTCTTTGGACTGGAAGGCAGGTTTCTATGCCTTCCCTCCCTTCCCTCTGCTGTTCAGAGTTCTGATCAAGATCAGGACTCAACCCTGCACAGTGATACTGGTGGCTCCAGACTGGGCCAGACAGCCTTGGTATCCTTTACTGCTGTCCTTGTCAGTGTCACGTCCCCTGTCTCTGCCCAGGACATACAATCTCCAGTCCTCCTCCCAAGGGCAGATCTGGTAACCCAACCTCCAGTCTCTCAATCTCAAGGCCTGGCTCTTGAAGAGTTAGAATAAGCTGCACTACATCTTTCTCAGGGAGTTATGGATATTCTGAAGGTCTCCTGGAAACCTTCCACTAGAAAAATGTACAACTCCAAATGGAAAAGGTTCAGTATTTGGTGCTGTCAGAAAGGCATGCTGCCCGATTCTGCAGACATTTCCACAACCTTAGACTATTTAGTTCATCTCAATGGTCTAGGCCTCAGGCCTGCCACTCTGAAGGTTCATGTAGCAGCTGTCTCTGCATTCCTTCAGCAGGGAAGGGCTCTTCCCTGGCATCTCATCCTGTTTTCAGAAAGTTTTTCAAAGGTCTGGTTCACATTACCCCCTCCCCCCTTTAGGGAGCCCACTCCGCCTTGGGATCTTAATGTCTGCATAGCTCAGCTAATGCAGCCACACTTTGAACCTCTGGCTTTGACCGAACTGAAGTACTTGACCTGGAAAACTGTGTTCCTGGTAGCTATTACTTCTGCCAGGTGGATTAATGAGTTACTGGCTCTGTCAGTTGAACCTGACTTCATGTCCTTCTATAGGGACAAAGTGGTCCTAAGAACCAATAGGAGGCTCTTGCCCAAAGTGGTATCAGATTTTCATCTGAGCCAGTCTGTATCTCTCCCTGTGTTTTTCACTGACCATTCTTCTTCAGGTGAAAGAAGGTTACACAGTCTGGATGTTAAGGGGGCCCTTAGCTACTACATTGAGCATACTAAGGCACATAGAAATGACTGTCTTCAATTGTTTCTCACTTATGGTGAAGTGGGGAGAGGTAAACTTGCCACTAAAAGAACTATTGCCAGGTGGATTGTTTCTTGTATACAATTTTGTTATGACAAGTTGGGTAGGACGCCCCCTTCAGGCCTGAGGGCTCACTTGACTAGGGGTTCAGCTGCTTCTCTAGCTGCGACCAGAGATATACCTTTGTTAGAGATCTGTAAAGCAGCCACCTGGAAAACAGTACATACTTTCACCAAGCATTACTCCGTGGACATCCAAGCTAGGAGTGATGCTAGGTTTGGTACAGCAGTACTGCAGAGCCTCTTCCCAAAGTAGGTTCTGCATTCCCTCCTGCATAGGGAACTGCTTGGTAGTCTGCATTATGTCTGAATACAGCAAGACTTCATGTTGTTTGAAGAAAAAATTACTCACCATAGTAATGTTTTTTCTAATGGAGTATTGCTGTATTCAGACCTCTCCCACTGCCTCCCCTCTCAGAACCTGGTTTTGGGAAGTGGGCTGGCAGGTACAGTGTTGCATCTCAGGGGTGTACCTTGTACCCTCCCTCTTGGGTGGGGTAGATGTTAGTATTTTTCTGGTGTTTTATACTTAAATATTGTCACTACCTTTCCTTCTTTGGTTCTCGACTTGAGTCTTTTGGGCACAAAAGGAATCTTTTGCTCTTTGGCTATATTTTGAACAATTTCCATACTATAGTATATTAGTTAGTTTGCTCGTAAGAATCTGATGGTTACACTGGGAAGTACCACAGACAGAGGTTTGAAAACCGAGCTCAAGCCCAACGTTCTATGCTTCTGCATAGAGTTAACTCTCCTCTCCGGGGCAGTTCAAGTGCTGGGGCTAACTGCATTCTGTCTGAATACTGCAAGACTCCATTAGAAGAAACAACATTACTATGGTGAGTAATTTTTTCTTCCTAGTGGCTATGATGTCTGCTAGAAGCATTTCAGAATTGCATGATCTGGTTGCAGACCCTCCTTTTATCATGTTTCACAAGGATTGGGTTATATTGCACACTAATCCTCACTTACTTCGAAGGTAGTGTCTGAAATAACACTAAATCAGACTATTGACTTTCCTGTGTATTTTGTCTCCCACGAACAGAGGGGAACATTGTTTAGATATGCTGGACGTTGCAGGACACTGCGTTGGTGCTTGGATCATACAAAGGATTGTAGAAAATCCTCACAACTGTTTGTGGCTTTGCCCCCAGGATGGTGGGCTCCCCGATTTCCAAACAGGACCTTCCCAAATAGCTGGCAAACTGTTGTGTTGCCAGAATTGCAGTCAGCAGCTTCCTGGTCCGGTCCGTGCTCACTCCACCCTTTGGGGTGGCTGCTTAAGTGATTTGCTTCCAGAATGTGTCCACTGCTACTATATGTGCTGCTGCCCCTTGGAGTACTGCTCATACATTTACATAACACTACAGTCTTTTGCCACATTAGCATGGAAGACATAAAGTAACTGGTCTTCAGTAGTGGGGGGTGCATGCGGAGGACCACGTTACTGCAGTGATAGGGTATTTAAAATAAAGCCTACATATAGCAGTATATGCTACCATAAGGTTGCCATTGAGAACATTTATCCACTTGTGAAGGGAGCTGGATGACTCGCTCGTGTTTATTTAATTTGTGTTATTTAAGGATAAACAGTAAATTGCAATGGAAACCTTGTGATATCATCTGTGTATGCTTTCTCTTGGGGCCATGTGGTTTGAAGACACAACTAAGAAGAAGGTTAGTAGCGAAGATCTGGTAGTTCAGGTTCTGCCCGATGGTTCAGAGGAAGTACGTTGGCTTTTCTGCCAGTGACCGGAGTTCCAGAGTGGACTCGGAGCTAGGATCGGAGCTTCCATGGTTGGGGATTACTGGCAATTGCAGCATAAGCCAGCCTTTTAGGGAGATGTTGGGGTTTTGGCACAGCAGCCACACCTTGTGGTGAGTCAGGGAGCTTTCTCCTTCATGAGGGTGGCATCAGCCCATAGTGTGCTGCAATGTACGAGACTGCCGGAGGCATCACCTGACACCAGGGGAAGTGGGAGAGACTTGGCAGGTAGGAGGGAAAAAAATGAAAAAAAAAAGTATTCCAAGTATGTGGATATGTTGTTCTTATCCACACTTGTTGGCATGTCCCTTTCCCCTTTAAATCTTGCTGGATGGTCTAAAAGCTTGGCTCTCCCACCCACACGGGTGGTATAAGCCTTGGCTCCACCCCTTGATGCCAGATCTTCCTTTCTGCTGGAAGATTCAGGTTCCTTCCTTATCGCTCCCGTGTTGAGAAGGCCCTGGTGAACAAATCCTTGGATTACTTACCCAAACTGAAACTCGTTCGAGTTTCTCTGCATCGATTTGCGATTGCGATGGAGGTCAAGTCCTCACCCGGGTTCCGCGGTGCCCTTGCAGGCAGAAAATGTCTCATACTGACCCGTATACCTCATGTGTCTACTGCCTGGGCTATGCTCATGACATCCAGGCTTGCGACTTCTGTCGCACATTCCAGCCTGACGTTCTGGACGATCATCTCGCACGACTTCAGCTTGGCTGACCAGAGAAACAGAACCTGCCAGTCAGATCTAAAGAGACCCATTGGGCGGTCTCCGCAGCTGTGTGGTCCACTGAACAACTCGAGCAGACGAAGGCTTTCGAGGAGGAGGCGGCTCGGGCCACTGATCGGTCCTCTTCTGCGTTAGTCTTCGTCCTGCTGAAATTGGGCTCTACCTTTTCAGGCTCCTTCAAAGAGGTGTGCCAGTCTCTCCCAGCCATGGGGGAGGGTCCGTCAGTCGCGCACATCTCCCTCTTCTGTAAAAAGGATAAGGAGTCAAGAGAGGAATCGTCTCATCGACGACATTCTTGGGATTGAGAGAGGTCTCAGTCCTAGGAATCTGCTGTTTCGACTTCAGCCGTAATTGCGGCCTTGCCCGCTAGCTTCACGGTACCCCCGTCAGGCCAGCCAGCTAAGATGCAGGATGACGACCTGGTCGAGATTATTATCGACCTCATCGACCTGCTGTCACTCGATGATGCCGACAATTCCTTGTTCAGGACTCTGGTCCTGACCGGACCTACCAAGGAGGAGACCCAGCTCGCTGGGAACCTCTTCACAGTCCCTGTCCCTGACCTGGAGAAGCCGCAGTTCTCCCTGGCTCCTTCTGAGCACCCCCATCGCCCTCCCCAGGTCGAGGTCCTGAAACCTTCAGCTGACAAGCCAAAGAAATCTCACAAATGCCATTCAGGGCATTCTAAGAAGGGGTGCTGCCGCTATTCATCCTCATCCTCCTCAGGAGAGGAGAGACTTCAGTACAAATTGCATCAACGCTACGAGAATCTCATGTGGCAACAGTTGGCATTGGCTGGTCCGCAGTTGACCCCAGCTTCCACGCTGGCCCTCAAATGGCTGTCACCCTCTAGGCCAATGCCGACTTCTCCGGAGCCGGTCGACACCGTCCCTCCACCTGCAGAGCCAGTGAAGACCCTCCCAGTTTGGCCCAAACTGGCCTCTCCACCTATTAGGGTGGAGCCACCACCTCGGCAGCACCCTACCAGGGCTTCTGTCAAGGAGTCTTGGCCCACTAACTGCCTCCTGCACACACTGTCAGTTAGCCTCACTCCCAGCCATTCGCAGCAGGTCGAAGGAGACTCAGGTGGTCAGCTGATTTATCCGGAATCCGAGGACTCCCAACTTGCATTCTCATCCATTTGACGATTAAATTAGGGGGTCTCTCAAGGTACCACGTCCTTCATGGGCATTCTCTGTCTTATCTCTGAATCCACGGGGGTGCCTTTAGAGCCTGTTCGAAAATGGGCTGTGTATCCCCTGACATATCTTAAAAAAAGGGGATTCTCCGACAGAGGCTTTCCAGTGGCTGAAGCCATTATTGGCCCGGCCTTGGAGCTTTGACAGCACCCTGCCTTCTGCCCTGCGCTTCAGCCGGGATGGCCTGCAAGTACTGTATGTGGTCCCCATCAGCTCCCTATCGGGATTCAAAGAACACCCCTCGGCTGAGGGGTTGGTGACCGAATCTGTGTTTCGGCACTCTGGCAACTTGGGAGACACTGATAGACCCCCGGACAAGGAGTCCCAAGAAATTGGACCACTCTGCCAGGAAAGTCCGTGCTGCCTCTTTGCTTGGTCTCCGTCAGGCGAGTTCAGCTGTGATCATGATACATTTTTCCCAGGCCCTCTTGGGCACTCTGGGTGAGGTGCTTCCTCATCTCCCCACAGACCTTCAGACTACAGTCAGGCAGGTCCGTGACCAGGGTTGGGTGGTTGCTAAACAGCAACTCCAGATGGCTCTGGACATCGGGGATTCTTGTGCATGTTCAGTGCCAGCCACAGTCGCCACATGCCGCAGGGCCTAGCTGAGGGTCTCGACCTTCACGGCAGATACAGCACAAACTGGCGGACATTCCCTTCCTGGGCACCGATTTATTCAGTCTTGGGGTTGATGGGCACCTCCAACGTATCAAAGTCCAGTACCACCTTGGACTCTGTGACTTCCACCCAGAATGAACCTCAGGGTTCCAAAAATCAGAAGCAGAAGCCCTTTTGGCCTTCTGCCCCTGCGGCCAAGCAGCCCCATTACCAGGGGCAGCAGCAGGCTCGGCCTTGGCGCTCTTGGCCCAAGTCAGGGGCTTCGGCAGCCCGTAAGCCTGGAGGAAAAGGTCCCAGTGGTCCCCAGTCTGGGTCGTCCGTCCTCCGCCTACACAGGATTTAGATGGGGGTTGTCACCCCATGCCCGTCATTAATTCACTCTTGGCTCCTGTGGGGGACCGGCTCCGCCACTTCCTTTCTGCCTGCTCTGCTGTTACAGTGGACAGGTGGGTCTTGGAAGTGGTTGACCGAGGTCTGCCTCTGGAATTCGAGCAGTACCCCCCAAGCCGAGCCCACGCTCCATGGGAGGGAATAGTATCCATACACACTCAGTCGGCTCTCTGAGATGACATTGCCCAACTCCTCTGCAAGGAGGTAGTGGTCAGAGTCATGGATCCCATGGTCAACCTAGGGTTCATTTCCAGCTACTTCCTTGTCCTGAAATGGACAGGGGGCTGGTGCCCCATTCTAGATCTGTACGACCTGAACCTCAGGTTCTTGCACCTTCAGGATGGTAACTCTGTCTCAGATCATACCATCCCTCAAGAAGAACATGTGGTTTTGCTCCCTGGATCTGCAGGACACGTTCTTCCATGTCCCGATCCATTTATCATGCCAAAGGTTCCTCCGCTTCAAGGCAGAGGGAAGCCTATACAAGTTCCAGGCCATGCCGTTCGGTGTATCATAGGCCCCCAGGGTCTTCACCAAATGCATTTAAGTGGTGGTGGCCCAACTCCGGCATCGAGGGGTCAGAGTGTACCCATACCTGGACGATTGGCTTCTAGCGGGTCCCTGCAGTTTGGAGGTGGAGGCGCCCAGGGATCTGGCCCTCCAGACCTGCAGTGACCTTGGCCTCTTGATTAGCGAGGCCAAATCGAAACTCATGCCATCACAGGTGATCTGTTTCACTGGGGCAGAGCTTGACTCTTGCCGAGCCTGAGCCAGGCTCCCGGTGGACAGGGCGGAGATTTTCTCCTCCTTTGCCCGATCATTTCTGGTTGGGCACTTGTGCCCTGCACGGGCTGTCCTGCGACTTCTGGGTTACATGGTGGCCTGCACCTCCGTGGTCCAATGGGCCTAGTGGCATATGTTTCCCCTTCAATGGGAGCTGGCCAGCCAGTGGACTCAGCATCACGGTCACTTCAACCAGCTGGTCACTGTGACCCAGAAGATGTGGGACGCTATCCAGTGGTGGACCATCCTGGAGCATCTGCAGGAAGGGATCCCATTTGTCCACCCCAAGTCGATGGTCACTCTTACGACTCACACTTCTCTCACAGGCTGGGGTGCCCACATGGGGGGCCAGAGAGTCCACAGGCTGTGGACCCCCCAAGGAGTCCCGATGCCACATCAGCCTGTTGGAGCTCTGAGCAGTTCGGCTGATGCTGACTGCATTCGCTCCGTTCCTTTGGGATCAAGTGGTTCAAGTCCAGATGGACAGTACCACGATAATGTACTGTCTCAGCAAACAGGGCGGAACGCACTCCTGGCCTCTGTGCAGGGAAGCCCTCCGCATTTGTAGCCCCATGAGCTGACTGGAGGTGGATCTAGCCATTCATGTGGCAGGAGCCTCAAATCAGCTGGCGGATGCCCTCAGCCATGTGGATGAGGTGTCCCACGAGTGGTCTTTCCATCCAGAGGTAGTACACAGCTTGTTCTCCCAATGGGGCACCCCTCAGGTGGACCTGTTTGCCTCCAAGGAGAACGTAAAGCTAAGGCTGTTCCATGCCCGCCCCTTTCAGCAGGGCTCGCTGCAGGGGGATGCCTTCTCAGGGCCGTGGACCCCAGGCCTCTTCTGTGCCTTCCCTCCACTTCCCTTGATCCACAAAGTGCTTTTCAAGGTCAGGAAGGACAAGGCACAGGTGATCCTGGTGGCATCGGACTGGCCCCACCAGGTTTGGTATCCAGATCTCCTCAGCTTCAGCAACAGGCTCCCGAGGTGTCTTCCAGCATGCCCAGGACCTGCTCTCAGTCAGTCAGGGGAAGGTCTTCCACCCAGACCTTCAATCCCTGCACCTGACAGCCTGGTTCCTGAGTGGCTAGAGGCTTTGGATCTCTCCGAAGATGTACTCACTTTAGTTGAGGCATCCAGGAAGTGGTATGCCTTCAAGTGGAAGAGATTCTCCATTTGGTGTCAGGGCAAGGGCCTGGACCCTTTGTCCTGTCCGGTGGCTAGCATCCTTGACTTCCTTTGATCTCTCTCCAAAGGGGGTCTTTGGTCTACGACCCTTAAGGTGCACCTGGCAGCCATTTCTGCTTACCGGGCGCAGGTCGGTCAGCAGACGGTGGCACATGAGAATGTGGTCTGGCGTTTCTTCAAAGGCCTCAACCTTATTTCCCCTCCGGTGCATGAACCACCACCACCGTAGGATCTACTGCTGGCATTGGCAAAGCTCATGGGCAAGCTATTCGAACCAATGCACAGGAGTAAGATGTCACACCTATCGTGAAGACTGCATTCCTAGTGGATATCACATCAGCCTGAAGGTTTGGGGAGCTCCAGGCGCTCTCTGTTGAGTCTCCTTATATGATCTTCCACAGGGATAAAGTTGTCCTGTGCCCCAACCCGAAGTTCCTTACAAAGGTTGTGTCGGAGTTTCATCTGAATCTGGTGATGACTCTGCCAGTGTACTACCCCAGTTACACCTCGGAGGCCAAGCTCAGGCTCCATACTTTGGACCTGAGACAAGCGCTCGTTTATTACAAGGAGCATACGGCTGAAGTTTGGGGAGAGGTTCACCAGCTGTTTGTCACCTACACTGAAGCCGCAGCTGGCAGACCTGCAGCCAAGCGGACGATTGGCAGATGGATTACATCTTGCATTGATCTCTGCTATAGTTTGGCAGGTAAGGAGCCTCTCATAGGGATGAGAGCTCTTTCCACCCTCCATACTGATGTGCCGGTGGCTGCTTATAAGGACATCCCTATCCAGGATATCTGCAGGGCTGCTACCTGGAAGTCAGCAAACACCTTCATTTCCCATTACCATATCGACCTAGAGTTGCGCTGGGATGCTGGTTTTGGGGCCTTAGTTCTCCAATCTCTGTTCCCTAAGTAGAGGGTGTACACCTTGCCTCCCTCCTCCCAGAGAACTGCTAGTAGTCTGCCAACAAGTGTGGACAAGAACAACATATCCACATCCCTAGAAACACAGGTTACTCACCTGTAATAGTACATACGAACATATGACTAAGCCAGCAGGAGAAGGCTATTTGGTCTATCAAATCTGCTCGTATTGCAGGGTCCACAGCTTGAGCTAATGTCCCTGCCCTCCCTCCCCACACCTCCCATCCTCCCTTCCCATGATCTTTACCTTCCCCCTATACCTATCCCAGCCTCTCTTAAAGCTGCTCACTGACTTCAACAAGATGACCTCTTCCAGCAGCACATTCCAATTGTCCACCACCCTCTCTGTTAAGAAGTGCTCCCTGACCTCCCTCCCTCCTAGACCTCCCACCCTCCAGCTTAAGACTGTGCCCCCTCATGTTACAGTTGCCACTCAGCTTAAAGAGACTCTCCTTATCAACCTTATTTATCCCTTTCAAGTACTTGAAGGTCCCAATCATGTCCCCTCCCTCCCTCTCTCTCTCCTGTCTTCCAGGGAGTACATGTTCAGTGCCCTCAACCTCTCCCCATATGCCTTATCCTGCTGACTGGCTGTCATCTTTGTAACCCTCCTCTGGACCTTCTCCAGCAGGTTAATGTCCTTTCTAGAAGCGTGCATATGTTGTTCATCCACACTCTTTGGCATGTCCCTTTCCCCTTTGAGGATCACTGGAAGTCTTCATGCTGGCTCCTCCCACCCACTCGGGTGGTATATACCTCGGCTCCAACCCCATGATGCCAGATCTTCCTTTCCGCTGGAAGATTCAGGTTGTCTCCCTTGTGCTCACGCATTTTGTAGGCCCTGGCTTTCAAGCCCTCAGTTTTACCGAAAATTCGAATCATTCGCGTTAGCGATTGAGAATTTGTCTCTTCAACTATGGAAGAAAAATCTTCCCCTGGATTTCATCAGTGCTCCTGCGGCCAAAAGATGATGTGTACTGATCCCCACTCCACGTGCATCTACTGCCTTGGTGTCGGCCATGACACCTCATCCTGCAGTTTCTGCTTGGCCTTCCATCCCAAAGTCCTGGACGACCGTCTTGCATGTTTGCAGCTGGGGAGACCGGAGAAGAGGAATCCGGTGAAATCTAAAGAGGCTAGGTGGGCGGTTTCCACGGCTCCGGGATCCGCCGAGCAGTTGGAATGCATGCAAGCATTCGAGGAAGAAGCGGCTCGCGCTGCATCCTCTTCCCAGAGTTTCTTCGTTTCGCTCAATCTGGGCTCCACCTTCTCAGATTCCTTCAGGGAATTGTGCCAGTCTCTCCCTACCAAGGGGAGGCACCCGTAGACCCGCACTCTTCTCGATCCCATCATCGGAATAAGGACCCGAGCAAGTCTTCACCCCAACGAAGGCGCTCTTGGGACTGAGAGAGGTCTCAGTCCCAGGAGCACGGGTCTCAACCTCGGTTGAGATCGCTCGGACCGCTGGCTTCTCGGACCTTCCATCGGGCCAGTCGACCGAGGATGAGGTCGAGATAGTCATCGACCCAATCGAGCCCCTGTTGCCGACTCCAGTCGATGACTCTCTAGAAGGATCCTGGTCTTTGTCTTCCCCAGTGAGGAGATCCAGCCTGCTGGAGTCCCCATCAAGGATCCGGTCCCAGACTCCGGGAAGCCACCGGCCCCACCAGTGTCTCCCGACCAACCGAGTCGGCCTGCCCGATCTAGGTCGAGGTCTTAGGACCCCCCTCATCCAACAGGCCGGGGAAGAGCCGCAAGCGCTCTAAAAAGAGGCAATGCCATCGGTCATCCTCATCCTCCTCGGATGAGGAGAGGCTCTGGCGGAAACTCCGGTGCTGCGAGAACCTCATGTGGCAGCAGCAGCTGATTCTGTCCGGGCATAAGCCTACCTCAGCTTCTTCCCCGGCCATTACTTGGCTTTTGCCTCCCAGGTCAAAGCCGACTCCCTTGGAGCTGATCAAATCAGTTCCCCTGCCCGCAGAGCTGGCAAGACCACCTGTTCTACCCATAATGGTCTCTCCACCCATCGTGGTGGAACCACTGCCCAAGCAGCCTGTGGGAGGCGCTCCTTCCAAGGAGGACAGACCAGACACCGGCTTCCCTGGCCATTGTCGGTCACAGTCACTCCAGATCACCCAGCGAGTTGAAGGTGACATGGGCGGTAGGCCATTGTATTCAGATTCGGACGTCACCGGTCTTCACTCACATCCAGGGGATGATGATTTGACCGCTGGCCTAGAGACAGAGGAAGGTCCCTCATCCTTTCAAGGGATTCTTCGCCTCATGTCTGAGTCTACAGGGATGCCTCTGGAGCCTATCCAGAAAAAGGCGGAGTACCCTCTCACCGACATCCTCAAGAGAGGGGATACTCCGGAGGCCTTTCCTGTGGCCAAGGCCATTGTTGGACTGACCTTAGAACTTTGGCAGTGTCCTGCCTCTTATCTAGCTCCGTCTGCCCGCATGGCCTGCAAGTACGCAGTGCCCATGGGGTCCCTTGCGGGGTTCACAGAGCACCCTTCGGCCGAGAGCCTGGTGACCGCCTCTGTGTTCAGGCATACTGGCAGTTCTGCTGACACGGACCGACCTCCTGATAATGAGTCCAAGCTTTTGGACCATTCAGCCAGGAAGGTCTAGGCAGCTTCCTCCTTGGTCCTTCGTCAGGCAAGTTCGGCTGTCATCATGGCACACTTCTCTCATGCCCTTCTGGGGTCGTTGGATGAGGTCCTCCCACATATCCCTGCGGATATGCAGTCCACAGTCAAGCAAGTCCTGGACCAGGGCCAAGCTGTTGCCAAACAGCAGCTCCAGACGGCCTTGGACCTTGGGGACTCTTGTGCCCGTTCGATGACTGCCGCAGTTGCCTCTCGTTGCAGGGCTTGGCTGAGGCTCTCCTCCTTCCCGGCAGATACCCAGCATAAGTTAGCTGACGTGCCCTTCCTTGGGACCGACTTGTTCAGCCCAGGAGTGGACGGTCACCTTCAACGCATCGAGCAGTCCAGTGCCACCTTGGATTCTACCTCTGCCAAGAGTTCTTTGGGCAAGAACCAGCAGAGGAAGAAGAAGAATCCCTTTCAGCATTCTGCCCTTGCGACTCAGCAGTCCTCCTTCCAAGGCGGACAGCAGCACCAGCAACAGCAGCAGGCTCAAGCTTGGCGCCCTCGGCCCAAGCAAGGGCCCCAACAGGCCGTAAAGGAGGCTGAGGTTCAGGTCCTGGTTCCTCCTCCTCCAAGCCTGCTCAGTGACAGGGCGGGGGCTGCCAACCCTGCTCCTGTCATGCCAGTTTTGGGTCCTCCCATGGGGGACCGGCTCCGCCACTTTCTTTCCGCCTGGTCCATTATAACCACGGACAGGTGGGTTCTGGAAGTGGTTGGTCAGGGACTGCCTCTGGAATTCGAGCAGTACCCTCCAAGCCAAGCCTGTGCCCCTCGGGAGGAACAAGTATCCGCTCAGACCCAGTCAGCTCTCAGAGACGACATCACTCAGCTCCTCCTCAGAGAGGCAGTAGCTCCAGTGACAGATCCTCCAGCAGACACAGGCTTTGTCTCCAGATACTTCCTGGTGCCCAAGAGAACGGGGGTCTGGCACCCCATTCTAGATCTGCACGACCTGAATCAATATCTCGGGTCACGCACCTTTCGGATGGTCACTCTGTCCCAGATCATACCATCCTTGGAGCAAAACATGTGGTTCTGTTCACTGGATCTGCAGGACATGTTCTTTCACGTCCCAATCCATCCATACCATCAACGGTTCCTCCACTTCAGGGTCAAAGGGACCCTGTATGAGTTTCCAGCCATGCTGTTCGGCCTGTCATCGGCCCTTCGGGTCTTCACCAAATGCATTGCAGTGGTGGCGGCCCATCTCAGGGGTGGGGGGGGGTCAGGATTTATCCTTACCTCGATAACTGGCTCCTAGCAGGTTCCACCCGACAGGAGGTGGAGAGGTCCAGAGTTCTGGCCCTATAGATCTGCTTGCAGCTCGGCCTTCTGGTGAATGAGGCCAAGTCTGAACTCATGCTATCTCAGGTGATAGGCTTCATCGGGGCAGAGCTCGACTCTTGTCAGGCCAGAGCTCGGCTCCTGGCGGACAGGGTGGAAGTTCTTTCCTCCTTTGCCCAATCATTTCTGATTGGGCACTTGCGCCCTGCCCGGGACTTTCTGCACCTTCTGGGCTACATGGCAGCGTGCACCTCAGTGGTCCGTTGGGCCCAGTTGAACATGTGCCCCCTTCAGTGGGAGCTGGCCACCCAGTGGACTCAGCACCACAATCATTTGGACCAGCTGGTCACTTTAACCCAGAAGATGTGGGACGCCCTCCAATGGTGGACCGCCCCAGACCGGTTGCAGGAAGGGATTCCATTCGTCCGACCCAAGGCGACGGTTGTCCTCATGACCAGTGTCTCTCTCATGGGCTGGGGAGCCCACATGGAGGACGAAAGGGCCCACAGGCTCTGGACCCCCCGAGAAGTCCTGATGCCACATCAACCTGTTGGAGCTCAGAGCAGTCAGACTGGCACTGTCAGCTTTCGCCCCTCAGCTCGGGAGTCAAGTGGTTCAAGTCCAGACGGCAGTACCATGACCATGTACTACCTCAGCAAACAGAGCGGCACGCACTCCTGTCTGCTGTGCAAGGAGGCGCTCCAGATCTGGACCCTCGTGAGCCGGTTGGAGGCAAATCTCCTAGCCATCTATATGGCAGGAGCCTCAAACCATCTGGCGGATGCTATCAGCCGCTTAGGCCAGACATCCCATGAGTGGTCCCTCCATCCAGAGGTAGCTTACATCCTGCTCTCTCACTGAGGCAACCCGATGGTGGACCTGTTTGCCTTCAGGGAAAACACCAAGTTGAGACTGTTTCATGGCTGCCCCCCCCTCAGCAGGGTTCGCTGCAGGGGAAAGCCTTCTCGAACCCGTGGACCCCAGGCCTCCTCTAAGCCTTCCCTTCATTTCCCTTGATGCACAAGGTGCTTCTCAAGGTGAGGAGGGACAAGGTGAAGGTGATCCTGGTAGCCCCAGACTGTCCGCGCCAGTTCTGGTATCCAGATCTCCTCAGCCTCAGCTGCAGGCACCCGGAGCAGCAGTGCACACACCCAGACCTGATATCATTCGATCAGGGGAAGGTATTCCATCCGGACCTTCAACCCCTGCACCTCACAGCCTGGTACCTGAGCGGCTAGAGTTCCAGGCTTTGGGTCTTTCCGAAGATGTCTACACTGTGGTGAAGGCATCTAGAAAGGAATCGACCAGGAAATGTTATGCCTTCAAATGGAAAAGGTTTTCCATTTGGTGTCAGGGTAAGGGCCTGGACTCTTTATCCAGTTCAGTGGCTAACATTCTTGACTACCTTTGGTCTCTCTCCAAAGGGGGTCATAGACCATTAGGGTGCACCTGGCAGCCATCTCTGCTTACCGAGCGCGGGCCGGTCAGACGACGTTGGTGCAGGAGACAGTGTTCGGGTGCTTTTTCAAAGGCCTGGATCACATATCCCCTCCGGTGCGTGAACCTCCACCTCCGTGGGATCTACTGCTGGTACTGGCAAAGCTCATGGGCAAGCCATTTGAACCAATGCACAAGTCTGAGTTGTCACACCTTTCATGGAAGACGGCCTTCCTGGTGGCTGTCACGTCTGCCGGAAGGACAGGGGAGCTCCAGGCGCTTTTGGTGGACTCCCCTTACCTGGTCCTCCACAGGGACAAGGTTGTCATATGTCCCCACCTGAAATTCCTTCCAAAGGTGGTGGTAGAGTTTCACCTTAACCAGGTGTTAACCCTGCTGGTGTACTACCCTAACTACTCCTCGGACGCCAAGTACGGGCTCCATACTTTGGACCTGAGACGCGCTCTCTCCTATTATGGGGAGAGGTTCGCCAGCTGTTTGTTACCTATGCTGAAGCCACTTCTCGCAGACCTGCAGCCAAACGGACTACTGCAAGATGGGTTACATCATGCATAGGTCTGTGCTGAGTTGGCGGGCAAGGAGCCTCCCAGAGGGATAAGAGCTCATTCCACCCGCCATACTGCTGCATCGTTGACTGCTTCCAGGGACATCCCTATCCAGGAAATCTTTCGGGCTGCAACCTGGAAGTCAGCAAACACCTTCATCACCCACTACCACATCGACCTTGAGTCACGATGGGATGCTGGTTTTGGGGCCTCAGTTCTCCAATCTCTGTTCCCCAAGTAGGGGGGTGTGCGCCTTGCCTCCTACCTCCCCGAGAACTGTTAGGAGTCTGCCAAAGAGTGTGGATGAACATATCCACGCTCCTAGAAGAACAGGTTACTCACCTGTAACAGTAGTTCTAGGAGTGGTATATAGTGTTCATCCACACGGACCCACCCAACCTCTCCGGCTGCGGATGCACACAGCCTGGCTTCCAGTAGGCTAAGATCTGGCATCATGGGGCGGAGCCGAGGTATATATCACCCAGGTGGGTGGGAGGAACCAGCTTGAAGACTTCCGGTGATCCTTAAAGGGGAAGGGAACATGCCAAAGAGTATGGATGAACAACATATACCACTCCTAGAACTACTGTTACAGGTGAGTAACCTGTTCTTTTGAGGTGTGGGCACCAGTACTGAACTCCATACTGTAAATGCAGCCTTACCAGTGACCTGTACAAGGGCAGTATAACCTCCCCTCTCCTACTACTGGTCCCCCTAGATATGCATCCCATCATCTTGTTTGCCTTTGCTGCTGCTTTCTTGCACTGCGTGGAATGCTTCAGGTCACTAGTGATCATCATTCCCAGGTCTGGAGGGGTTGTGGGATAACAGATGGACCAGACACTGAACTTCAGGTTCAACTCACAATCTCTGTGTGATGTTTATTCATAATTCAGGAAATAACTTTCTGCAATGTCATTCTTTCTTCAATACATCAGTTTGCAGCAACAGACTATGTATTTCCTTTCTCTGCACTTAGCCAGCACCTACTGACACTGATCTCTGATGTAACCACTTTTCAGTGAAAACCCTTCATCTCTTTGTGGGCCCCGTTTACTTGGGTAGTGGGGGCTCAAAAAGAAAATAAAAACAAGCTAAAAACAAAGAACCTCAATGCAGAATCACTGAAAAAAGTGTTACGCCAAAGGGCATTGGCAACAAATCAAGTTTCAAGAAATAAAACATCATACATACTTCCATAATGTAAAGCATCATGGGATATATGCAAATCACCTTGAAATTTCAGACTTGTTCAGTTTACAGCAATTTACATGCATTTTAAATAGCACAACAAACTTAATTTCTAGAATAGTCACGTACTACTTTTTACCATTATCCAAAACTCCTAGTGCCATGGTATTTTCAACATTTACAGGTTTCATAAACATAACCTATATACAATACATCAAAGTATTTTATGACATAGTAGTGCTATTACCTACTAAATCCAATGACGACAAAATGCATCCTGTTGTCTTACATACGCTCGGAGGTCATCACAATAACCTCCCTGTACGAGGACCTGAGAGGGAAAAGGAAAATTAAAGAGGACACTATAGCATAGTCAAGAAAGGGAAGGGGTGGCCAACCTTATGGACTAGAGATTGTAAAGAATAGTTTAGGTTAAGACATAGAAGAACTGTTGCAACAGATTTAAGAAAAGGTCGGTCCTCAAGAGTGGCAGGAGCTCCCTGTCACATATTCCCCCACCTTAAGAGGGGAGCAGTTATTGCAGACTGCTTACCACCTTCCTGTCCCAAGAAGGGATGGAGCTTCCACCCATCCATCTTCAGAACTCTGTCTCAGGATCCCTATTAACGATAAACATTCTATCATAAACATAGTGAATATCATCATTCCTTACCCTGAGGCATTAACGCATTTCTCAGTAGAGACTAACAGTACCTTTCCTGAACTATCTCTTTTTAGGGAAAGTACATCATATTTCTTAACCAAAAAATCTATACAGCTGTAAAGTCCAGTACCATAGAAACAGTTTCTCTGGGGTAATTACCTACTCCAACCCCACCCGACGTATCAGTTTTAAGCAGGAGCCCAGTCCTAGGTTCAACCCCTCTACATAAACCCACTATGTCTCTTGATTCATTTCACTTGTTACAGATATAGACACCTGAGGGTAGACACTCAATGTGTTACCCCAGCACAGGTTCCAATCCATTTTCCACCCACTTCTCCTTTGTAGGTTTTCACTCAGAAAAGAATAAAACACACGTACCACCTCAGACTCCTTGTCTGCCCTTGGGTACCTCTTTCTTTGACATCAGGCCTGCCCCTGACCAAACATGCTACACTTGCCTACAAAAAGGGACCATTGCAGAGCCACATCTGGTCTTTCCTGCAATTGGCTTGACCTCTCTGTCTTACACAAAGTGTCTGTGGGAATATGGAAGGAGCAACAGTAGTTCCTACTCTCCTATTTCAGCCTTTTATAACCTATGACCCCAGATCCTTGGTCATCCTATCCCCAGGCAGGTCTCTACAGAAACCTACAGGAAACCAAGGAACCTCCCATGCTGAATACCCTGCAATGTTAGAACAGCAGGTTCCTAAACCTTTTAAATCTGGGGTGTCTTGGTAAACATCCTTTTAATCACTGTGCTATTTCAGCCATCTGTTACCATCTAGTACCTTGTGACCTAGGTGAGAGTTTCCCCTTTTTTCAAGGGTGACTTTTTTTAATGACCTCTTTCCCGGCACCATTTTCTATTGAGTGTGCTGCAGTAGTATTCTGATTTTCAGAACAGAGTAGACCTAAGTTTCAGAGACAGTCAACAGCTCTCCTCTGGCATCAGTTTCCATCGAAGGTGCTGCAGCTGTGTTTTGAATATCATTTTTCGTCCAGCTGTCATTTGTGCTGCCATTTGGATCTTGGCTTGGGGAGAAACTGCTGGAATTTTAGGAATGGTGCGAACCGTTGTGGAGTGTGTCATCTTGGTTCAACTGCCAGACAAGAAAGGTGGACTGTAGATTGGTCTGGCCGGCTATGGTGGTGGGCGCCTGGTGTTGGGACTCCCCATGGGGACAGAGAGCACTAGTCGGAGGGCTGGTGGAAAATCTCCCACTCCTGCGCTACACTGTGCCTCCTAGTTTTACTGGTGGGCTAAATGGGGTGTCTCCCTCTCTAGGGGCCTATCTCTGAGCTGGGCTGGGGCCAGTAATATTTGCACCCAGGTTGTCTCTCCTTTGACTGGCTAATCGTCCAACTTCCTAAAGGTTTGCTGCTTCTTCCATTTCCTGATCAAACTTCTGGCAGGTACTATACCTGTATCTTTTCAGTTTGGAGGCAGTGAGAGATCCTCATTGGGAATTAATATTTACTTTGACTCAGTATTTGTGGCAGTGAGAGGGCCACGTTTTTGGACTTATTATTCAGATAAGGGTTTGGTGAGAGCTACCCTTTGCTACATTATCTCTTAAAGGATTTGGCAAATTCTTTGAAACAGTTTCATATAAGAAGATATTGGACAATTAACTTATATTGGACAATAATAAATGATTTAATTTAGTGCTGCAGCTATCTATATAGCTTTAGATAGTTATTTTTGTGAGGTTTTAATTTGAGGTGGGTTGTGATTGTTGTTGGTATTATTGAGTTTTAATTTTATATTATTTAATTTGATTATTTTGTATAGTTTAGGGTTTAAGGGATTGTTGTTATTAAGATAAGATTTATTGAGTTTTATTGCTTTGGGGAAGGATGTCAGATCTTAGAATTTTAAGATATGTACCTGAGAAAGAACTTGGGAGGGTGCAGCTACTCGGCGGCTCTCCTTTGGAGCCTCCGTCCACTTGAGCTCCCATCACTCCCTTTAGAGACCTATGGGAGATGTCGGGCTCTGGGAATTGTTCAGAGGGGGGGTTCCGGAGAGGGACCGGTCCAGGTGGCTGCCAGAGAGTCACGGATTCGTCTGGTAAGTTGAGGTACTTTGGGCAAATACTGGAGAGGGGTCCTCTCTTTAATGCCCATACCCAAGGGCTCCATGGAAATTAGTGGGCAGGTAGCTGATCCAGCGATTTCCCCCCTCATCCTACTCTGGGCGTGTTATGCAATGCCAGGTCAAAGAGGAACAAGACTGCCATAATGGTGGACTTGATTGCCTCGGTAGACCTGGCTTGCATCATGGAGACCTGGCTGGATGAAAATGCCACTCCCATTGTGGAGGCAGTGGTGCCAGCTGGGTACTCCATGATACACAGCCCGAGGAAGGATTGCAGAGGCGGGGAGGTGGCCATTTGTTTTAAATCTGACCTGGGTCTCACAGTGCTACCTATGGGCCCTACCAAGTCCTTTGAATGTGTTGCCGCATGGGAGGGGGTCTTGGCACAGGTTACAGGATCCTCCTGCTCTGTCACCCCCTGGTAGGGAGGGTGAATATTTGAGGGAGATGGGGGAGCTTGTCTCTGGTCTGGCATTGGAGTCCTCGAGATGGTTAGCTCTCGGGGACTTCAGTGCCTGGGTAGACGACGGGCTGTCCACATTTGGTAACGATCTCCTAAGGAGTGTGGAGGGGCTGGGCTTGGTGCAACATGTAACCTCAGTGACCCACTCACGCGGCCACACACTGGACTTGGTGTTTTCATTAGGTCTTGAGACCACTGACCTTAGAGTTGATCCGGTAGTTTGGTCGGATCACAGCATCGTTTGGTTCAGGTTTTGGGCGCCCCTGAAGCCTGTGCCTCTGTGGAAATGGTCCGGTACCACCCTTTGCGGGGTTTATCCTCATCCCGGTTATTGGCAGTGCTGGATCTATCGAGTGTGGGGACTGCTTGTGCAGTTGGCACGGAGGAGGTGGTGGCGGCATATAGTAGTGGTGTCGCGGCTGCCTTTGATTCAATCGCACCAGTTCATGTCCAACCCTTATCTACTCATAAGAGACCTCCCTGGTTTGATGGGGAACTCAGGGAGTTAAAGTTTAAGGGTCGGAGGTTAGAGAGGCGGTGGAGGAGATCTGACCTGATGGAGAACAAATTGGCCCTGATGTCCCATTATAGGGATTATCAGGGGGAAATCTCCTGTTAGAAGGCAGAATTTTTGTCAAAGGAGATTGCTGCGGCAAGGAACAGACTGGCTCAACTCTTCCACATGGTGGATGGGTTATTACATCCTGCCTGCCTCCGTGTGGGGGAGCAGGTTCAAGCACTATGTGCGAGGAGTTCGCTCTCTTTTTTGCCGACAAAGTGTCCACTATCAGAGCTGAGATCTCTTCCGCCGTCACTCAAAGGGATTGTGGGGTCCACTCTGAGGTGCTGCAGAACACTTCCTTCTGTCTGGACTGAGTTTGATCCAGTTGGGTTGGAAGCGGTGGTGAGGGTTCTCTCGAGACTGAAGCCAGCACATTGTGATCTGGACCCAGGTCCAACACAACTTTTGGTTGGGTGTATGGACCTGATTGCACCTGTGGTTGCCAAGTTTGTCCAGAGTTCCTTGAGGGAATGGGGTCTTCCCATTGGCCCTGAAAGAGGCCTTGGTCAGACCTCTATTAAAGAAAACCTCATTGGACCTGGACTGTCTCGCCAACTACAGGTCAGTCTCTAACCTCCCATTTTTAGGTAATAGAAAAAGTGGTGGCAAGTCAGCTTGAGGAACGTCTCACTTCCTCTTCCACCTATGAGATTTCCAGTCCGGGTTTAGGGCTGGGCATAGTAGGGAGACTGCCCTGCTGAAGGTGATTAATGATCTCCTACTGGCAAGAGACAGGAGAGATTGTTCCATCTTGGTCCTCCTGGATCGCTCAGCGGCATTTGACACTGTGGACCATGAGGTGCTACTGGACTGACTGCGGTTCTGGTGTGGCCTGTCTGGGAAAGTCATCAAATGGTTCAGGTCATACTTACAAGGTAGAGTGCAGAGGGTAGTGATGGGGTTGGCCTCGTCTAACCTGAAACCTCTTACCTGTGGTGTTCCGCAGGGGTCGGTCTTGTCACCCTTATTGTTCACTGTGTATATGCTGCCATTGGAAGACATTTTCAGGTGGTTTGGGCTGGGTTTTCACTGCTGTGCAGATAATACCCAGCTATACCTGTCCTGTACACCAAGTAACCAGATAGCAGACTCTGTATTTAACAACTGCCTGTCTAAAATCCGGACTTGGATGTCCTAAAACTGGTTGGGACTCAACCCAGACAAGTCACAGGTGCTGGTGGTGGATCCGGGTCATTGTGGGGGAATGGGGGTTTGTGGAGGCTACCTAGTCTTGTACTGGAGGGGTGCCACTGATCCCATCCGAATGGGTAAAGAATCTGTGTGTGATCCTTGACAGCGGCCTGACACTTGATGCTCAGGTGTCGGCCATTGTTAAGAGTGGATTCTGTCATCTGAGGAACATTGCCCGGATTCGGAACCTGTTACCCCTTGGGGACCTAGCCTCACTAGTACGTGCTTTTGTAACATCCAGGCTGGATTACTGCAGTGCCCTGTACCTAGGGCTATCTGGAGGTAACCTCCGCTGACTGCAGCTGGTGCAGAACGCGGCGGCAAGACTATTGACAGTTGTGCATAAGTACGATCATATCGCGCCATCTTCGGCAAACTGCACTGGCTGCCGGTTAGGTGGAGGATTGCCTTTAAGGTCGGGCTTCTGACCAATAAAGCCCTACCTGAAGGGGGACCAGTCTACCTGCAAGATCTCCTTGTGCCTCATCGTCCATCCCAGGCTCTCCATTCCACCGAGGATTATCTCCTGGATATTCCTAGGATGAGGTTGCGCCATTCGGGCGACCGAGTGTTCTCAATGGCTGCACCCACCCTATGGAATCAATTACCTAAACAGCTACGGGAGGCACCGTCGGTGGATACCTTCAAAAAAGGTTTAAAAATGTATTTATTTAACCAGGCTTTTAATTAAATTTTTTCTGAAATTGATTAGATAGATAATTTTATTTATTATGTGTCATTTATTTTGCCTATTTTCAGCCTCATCCCGGGGGCAGGTGATACAGGTGGATGCCAGCTCACATTGATGGAAGATGGCCAGCAGGCTGGGCGAGCAGTTAGTCACTAGTTTAGCTTAAGCGCGTTAGCATTTTAAAGTTTTAATTCCGTTTTATTTTATACTGTGTGTATAGCGTCAAAGTTTTACATTTCGTAACTTTGTGTCTTGGAGAACAGTTTCTTGCCTGTTTGTATCTTCATCCGCACTTCTGGAGACTCGTAGCAGGGCTGCAGCTTTCAGGCGTACTGGATGCCAGTGCAGTGCCGTGGTGACTACGGAACATCACCTTACTGCACATATTGGGGTTTGTCCTTCGTTGACCCATTACTGACTTTCATTCTTTGGCTGGTTCAGTCGCTGCTGCTGCTGCTGCCCTTTTCCCTACTAAATTCTGTGGAGACTGGCTTCTGTGTGTCGGAGACTATATGGAATGTGTGGTTAATTTTTGAGAGTGCTTGTGATGATTTTGGGAATAGTCGCCATTTCAAAGAGGTGACACTAACTTTGTGGTGGGGAAGTTCCTCGACTATTACATCTCTGTCCTTTGGATTATTGGCTATGTGGATTATCTGTTGAGGAACTCTTTGTATGGTGGTTCGTGCTATGTGTAGGAGCAGCAGATATTCGATCGGCTTTAAATTTGGTGCCTGGAGTTAGGCCTTGATCCTTGGGGTGGATTGGCTGCAGTGTGCGGCAGGGCAAGGGTCTTGGTTTTGTTCTGCCGGGTAGCCTAGCGGTATAGCCTGATGTCCCCTATAGTCTCTCCCTGGGGCTTGCTGGAAGGTGAGCACAAGTGGGGGACTGTTAGCAACGGGCGTAGACTTGTAGTTTGTCTGCCCTGTGGGATTTATTGACGCTTTCTCTCTGGCCCCAAAGCAACAGACCATCGAGGTGGACCTCTCTTTTTGTATTTTCTTTATGCAAATGACGGTCAGATGCACTTTATATTTGCATTTAAATCTGTAAGGCAGTGAGAGAGCCTTTTCTCCAGGTTCTGGGCTACAGTGAGAGTGTGCCTGGTACTAAAGAGTTTGGACATTGTTTGCTTTTTCCCTCCCCCTTACTTAGTGGGAACAATTAAGGGGGTTGGGGAATGTTCTAGACTTCTGTTTCTTGAACTGGTCCTCTTTGGTGGTGTGAGGAGCATTAGGGGTTTGATTCATTAGTAATTTATTACAGTTCAGTGTTTTTTTTATTATTTAGCCTTCACTGTGAACTTGATATTATAGGCATGGACTAGAAGACTGAGACATTTTAGGTTTAGAAAATGTTATATTGCTGGCAGTATTTTTTCTTGTTTTATTTTGTTATTTATTTTTTTGGGGGGTTCGAATTTTTATATATTATTTTAATGTTATAGATTGTGTAGTTATTTGGGCCATTGAAATGTGTAGGGAGCCTGCCCCCACTGTTGTGCATTATCATCGTTCGCCTTTGCCCTCCATCCTTTTACCCCCCATTGCAGCTTACTACCTACCAAGCTGTAGAGCATTGGTATTGCTATGGTGCATGGTAACAGTGGAGGGTGATCAAGCAGGTCCATCACATCAGGGTAGTGAGATCCAGAAGACGCCCTGGGGCAAAATGGAACTCTGTGTGGTTTTCCATATCTGGTTTCCATACCCAAGGGCACCACCAGTTTTGGTGGGCAGGGGGCTCGGACGGCCTTGAAGGTTCATCCAGCTCGGGTGGTTATGCAATGCCAGGTCTGTGAAAAACAAGACTGCAGTTATTGCAGATCTTGTTGGAACAGCAGACCTGGCTTGTATTACCGAGACCTGGCTGGATGAGAATTCTGGCCCTGTATTGGAGGCCGCTGTTCCAGCTGGGTACTCTGTGTTTGACCACCCAAGATTGGATCACAGGGTGGGGGGGTTGCGGTCTGTTTTAAGACCAAATTGGGCCTCACGAGTGTACCAGTTGAGGAGACCCAGTCATTTGAATATATCGTGGTAGTAGGTGTAGGTTGCAGGATCACTCTCATCTACCGTCCACCTGGAGATGAGAAGCGGTTCTTGCAGGAAGTGGTGGACTTCATGATCAACATGGCATTTGAGTCACCTAGGCTGATGGTCCTGGGTGACTTTAACGCCTGTTTCGATGACGAACTTCTGCAATTTGGTCAACACTTCCTCCAGTTTATGACATATCTGGGCCTCACACAGATTGTTTCCACTGCTACCCATAAATTTGGTAATTCCCTTGACTTGGTCTTCCTCCTGGGGGTTGGAGCCTCCAGTTTGGAGGTGAAACCAGTTGGATGGTCTGACCACTACACCATGCAGTTCAATTTTTGCACCCCCCTTCGAAGGCCTACCCCTGTAGAGATGGTCAGGTACCGCCCTTTACGAGATATAAGCTGTGAAGGCCTGGTGGTGGCCCTTGACCTATCGGACCTTCCGATGGCAAACAGTGACCCAGAAGCCCTAGTGCTGGCCTATAATACGGCCATGTATGGCTCTGAATATCATTGCTCCAGTCCGTGTTTGTCCTCTATCCCTTCGCCCTTGGTCCCCTTGGTTTGATGGGTCCTTGAGGGAGATGCGGCGACTAGGACGAAGGTTGGAGCGTTGCTGGCAGAAGTCCTGCCTTGATGCCGATCACCAAAGATTGATGGACCATTATCAAGCCTATCAATCCGCAATCACCCGTAAGAAGGCAGAGTTCCTGTCTGGGGAGATTGCGGCTGCTCAGAATCGACTGGCTCAGCTTTTTCGAAATGTGGACAGACTGTACAACCCAGCCTGTCTACAGGTATGGAAACTGTTTTCGCAAACTGAGTGTGAGGAGCTTGCTCGATTCTTTGTGGCTAAGGTGGCTGACGTCAGAGCGGTACTGCAGCCAGCACACTCCATGGGCATTGCTGTGAACCAATGTCTGGGCGCTTCACCTAGGTTTTCCTGGAGTACTTTTGGCCAGCCTGAGCTTTTAGACATCATGCGGGTTGTCCGAGGTATGCACCCTACATGCTGTAGTTTGGATCCTGGACCAACTTCCTAATTTTGGGTTGTAGTAATATTCTTGGTCCATTCCTGTCACGGATAGTCTGATGCTCCTTGGAAACAGGTGAGTTTCCTAGCTCCCTGAAGGAGGCGGTGGTGACACCGGAAAGCTTCCTTGGACCCAGACTGCCATGCAAACTGCAGACCTATCTCGAACCTCCCCTTTATAGGGAAGTTGATCGAGAAAGTAGTGGCCATACAATTGGATGACCATTTGACCATCGATGAGATCTATGAGCCTCTCCAGTCTGGCTTTTGAAAGAGGCGTAGTACTGAGATGGCACTGGTTCGGGTGCTCAATGATCTCCTGATGGCTAGAGAGCGGTAGAACCATTGCATCTTGGTTCTTCTTGATCTGTCTTCAGCGTTTGACACTGTGGACTATGGGGTTCTTCTTGATTGTTTGAGGTTCATCTGTGGCCTGTCAGGTACGGTCCTCAGGTGGCTTTCATCTTTCCTCCCTGGAAGAACTCAGGCTGGTGTCGGGGAGTTATTCCTCCAACCCAGTTCCCTCTCATGTGGTGTTCCTCAGGGATCGGTATTGTCCCACATGTTGTTCGCAGTGTATATGCTGCCCCTCGGAGACATTGTGAGAAGGTATGGGCTGATTGCTTTGCTGATGATACTCAGCTCTACCTATCTTTTACACCTGACCAGGATAGATCCCTCTCAGCATTTAACAACTGCCTTGTTGAAATCCAGGAGTGGATGAGTTCGAGCTGGTTGAGGTTGAACTTGGAAAAGACAGAGGTGTTGGTGGTTGACCCGGGTCGCCGGATAGGGGGGTTGGGGGTGGGATTACCCTCTAGACTTTTTCTTGGGTGTTTGCCTCTCCTGACCTCCGAACGGGTGCAAAACGTAGGGGTAATTTTTGATGAAGGGCTGACATTGCGTCTGCAGGTGTCAGCGGTCGTCAAATCTTCCTTTTACCATCTGAGGAATATCTCCAGGGTTAAGCACCTTGTTCTATCCGGTGATCTGCCTACTTTGGTCCATGCCTTTGTGTCCTCGCGTTTGGATTATTGCAATACCCTATACCTAGGGTTTCCAAGGGTGGTTATTCGTCACTTGCAGCTGATGCAGAACGCAGCGGCCTGGTTATTGACAGGAACCTCTCAGTCCTGTCATATTTCTCCGGTGCTGCGTGAGCTGCACTGGCTGCTGGTACAGTGGCGAATCACCTTCAGGGTCAGTTTACTGACATATAAAGCCCTACACGGACTGGGTCCAGACTACCTGAAAGAGCTTCTGGTCCCTTACTGCCCTGGGCGATCACTCCACTCGACTCGACTGACGAGGGGTTGCTAGAGGTTCCAAGGGTTTATTTAAAATCTTCTGGGGCCTGTGCATTTATGCATGTGGCCCCTACCCTTTGGAATTGATACGTGATTGGTGGTGGGTTTTAAACGGGCCTTAAAAAACCTTCCTTTGGACCAAAGCATTTGGGGAATTAACCTGAATAATATACTGTTGTTTTATTGGTTTTGTATTTTATACTATTTAAAGTTAGTAATGATGTGCTGTAGCTCTTTTATTGTTATGTGCGGTGCCTTGGTAATTTGAAAGGCGCCATACAAATAAATTTTGATTTGATTTGATTTTGACTGGATAATGGTGTCGATTTTAATTGTATGTTTGTATACTTTTAGTATTGTGGTATTCTATTGATTGTGAAGCGCTCTGAGTCTCCAGAAAGGAGCGCTATACAAATAAAGTATCTATCTATCTACCCTCCTTAACCTTAACATACTGTAACAGTTTGGCAACATTCGCATTTTTAGCACGCCCCAGTCAATACTGTTAATACATTTAGCTGCATCAGTACAAGAAAAAGTCCCTTCAGCCTCATAGGCCTCTTCTTGCTTACTTGGAGTCTTCAACCCCAGCACAATATCTCTAGGCATAGTATTACCTGGGGTCGCACATTCAAGTTCCATACTTGCAGCTCCGACCTCCAACAGGTAACATCCTGGGAGCACAGGAAACAAAGGAATATCCTGATAAGTCAGGGGGTCCTCCTCAAACTGCGCCCACGAAAAATCCTCCTCCAACTCTTTATCCAGACTCTCCAGCAGGAACCTCTCAAACACCTGGCACCGGTGTTCTACCTCTCTTCGTAGATGGTCTGCCTCCAGCCATTGCCCACTCATCCAGTGGATCATCCTCATCAGGGTCTCCACCTTCTGGGTGTTGTCTCTCGCACCTCCAGTCTGCCTCGACCTGCATCTCTTCGTCGTCTTCAGGCTTGGCCTTCCTCTGAGCTCCCAGGTCCAGTCCAGGCAGCAGCTTCTTTCCGTCTGTCAACCATGGTTCTGGTCAGAACTCCACAGACTTTCCTCTCTGGGTTCTCCTCTGGCAACTCCTGGTCATTAGTCCACCTGGGATATCTGGGCGATATCCACCAGAAAACGTCCCTCTTTGGCCAGTCCAGATGCTTCCAGCAAGTTATCCCACTTGACACCAAGTCTGTGGAGTGGTTGTGGGATAACAGATGGACCAGACAACGAACTGCAGGTTCAACACACAACCTCTGTATGATATTTATTCAAAATTCAGGAAATAAGCTTCTGCAATGCCATATTCCTTCTTCAGTACATCAGTTTGCAGCAACAGACTATGTATGTCCTTTCTCAGCACTTAGCCAGAACCTACTGACACTGATCTCTGATCTAGCCACTTTTCAGTGAAAATCCTTCATCCATATGTGGGCCCCGTTTGCTTGGGTAGTGGGGGCTTAAAAAGAAAAAAAAAATAAGCAAGCTAAAGACAAAGACGCTCAATGCAGAATCACTGAAAAAAGGGTTACCCCAAAGGGCACTGGCAACAAATCAAGTTTCAAGAAATACATCATCATACATACTTCGATAATGCAGAGCATTATGGGATATACAGTGAAGCCCACCAGGATGAAGTGCAGTGTCACAGGTTTACTGCATGACAAAAGGGATTAACTACCATTGAAATTGAATTGTTTGCTGCAATAACTCTACTGCAGAATTCGGCAGCACTGCGCTCGATCCTGGTGGGCTTCACTATGCAAATCACCAAGAAATGTCAGACTTGTTCAGGTTACAGCAATATACATGCATTTTAAATAGCACAACTAACTTAATTTCTATAATAGTCACCTAGTACTTTTTACCATTATTAAAAACACCTAGTGCCATGGTATTTTCAACATTTACAGGTTTCATAAGCATAAGCTATATACAATACATCAAGGTATTTTACGGCATATAGTAGTGCTATTACGTACTAAATCCAACAACGACAAAATACAGCTTGTCTTGTATTGTCTTTTGCACAAAGCACAATTAAACCATTACTTGCATTTTGTTTCCTTTTTTTTTACTTCTAATTACTCTGACTAGGTTACAAACCCAGCAACTTATTTGGAATGGATTTCATTAACTGCAGGTACTGTGGAACAATTTTCAGAAGGACAGTCTTACAGGATTTAGGACACTGTCCTACATGCTGGGCCTTTGGAGATCTTAGGTCTCAGCTCCGGGCAGCATGGGCAGAGATTGCACGCCTCAAATTTCATATTGAAGAGGAAATACATTATAAGAACCACCCGCCATTTCCCCAGCATCCAACAGAAAAACCTGGACCGCAGAGGGTAGTTGGTCCAGGAGGTTGGCAGGTGGTTAGGAGGAGCAAATCAGGTGCCCCATCACTCTCTGCTCTCAACACATTACCTCCAAAACCATATAAACACTAAAACAGGTATCTGCCTCTATCTCTGAAATCAAATAAAGAGGCAGAAGACACTGCAGAGCAGGACACTGCGGCACAGGAGCTAACACAACAATAGTCACCCAAATCAGGAACCAAAACTAAACAAGCACAAAGGAAATCCAAAAACTTGATCATAGGAGACTCCATGATTCGGGAGTTGAAACCCATCTCCAGCCAGGGTGATGGTCAGATGTCTCCCAGGTACATCAGCATGGAGAGACACTGACCGCATTGCTAAAATTGTTCACAAAGCAGGAGAAAACATTGATGTCCTAGTACACATAGGGACTAATGATCTCGCCAGCCGGTCAGTTGTGGAGACCAAGGAACACCTGACTACGCTGGGTGACAAACTATCATCTATTTCGTCCGACATCTCCTTCTCTGAGATCCTGCCAGTCTGGGAGAAGGGAGCAGATGGACGGAAGGTCAGAGAAGGGGAGATAGGGGAGCTAAACACGTGGCTCAGGACTGGTGCCAGGAAAAAGGACATAGATTTGTAGAGACTGGCAGCAGTTCTGGGGCCAGCTCTTTAAATTTGATGGACTGCATCTGACTAAAGAGGAGTCAGTGCATTGGGGCAGAAGTTTGACGTCTTTGCAGAATATTTAAACTAGCAAATGGGGAGAGGTGCAGCACCACATCGTCGAATGGGAAGAACACCCTCCCCTCAGCTAGTGGTCAAACAGGAATTCAAGCGTGTTTGCCGTTCATTTGCATCACCAGGTAAGAAAAAGGTTTGTCTCCCCATACGATGCACAGGGGTAATGCTAAACTTCACCCAACAACTAACACACCAAAATCTGGCCAATGGAAAATCATGTACACAATGCTCACAGCCTGGAAATAAGATCCCAGACCTGCAGGCAATAATGTCAGAGGCTAAACTGGACATAGTAGCAATTAGTGAGACGTGGTTTACCAGTAACCACACTTGGAGACTTCAGTACCTGGCTATGTATTGTTCAGAAGAGACCGAGGTGCAAAAGGGAGGAGTGGCCCTGTATGTTAATGAAAATATCAAAGCTACAGAAATTCAGAATACACATAAGGAGCCAGAAGAACTGTGGGTCACCCTGGAAACAGGAAATGGGACAGCCATAAGAACTGGGGTTGTCTACAGGCCCCCAGACCAGAGGAGGACATAGACACATTACTGTTAGAAGATATACAAAACATGACAGCTAAAGGGGAGGTTCTGATAATGGGAGACTTCAACATGCCAGATACAGATTGGTTAATACCAGCAGGAACATCTGCCAGAACTAGACTCATAGTGGATTCCCTGCAGGGGTAGGGCCTCAAACAACTGGTACAGCAACCCACAAGAGACAGGGCTATCCTAGATCTAGTACTGACTAACAAAGAAGGGATCACAGATCTCCAGGTAGAAGGTCACCTGGGGGCCAGTGACCATCACATGGTATGGTTCAATTTGGCTACTACATCTAAATCATCCCATTCCAAGGCAAAAATATGGGACTTCAGAGGAGCTGACTTTGATAAGATGGCCAACAGAGTTAAGCTAGCCCTGGCAAAAAGAAACACAGGTGAGGAGGTACAGGCAAAGTGGGCAAGCATTAAGGATGCAATACTTGAAGCAACATCCCATTGTGTTAGACAGAGAAGAAAGTGCAAAAGAAGAAGGAAACCACTTTGGTTCTCAAATACAGTAGCAGAAAGGTCAGAGCCAAAAGGCTGGCCTTCAGGAAATATAAGGGTACACAGCGGATGAAGATAGGGAGGCATACCAAACGCCCTAAGGGAAGCAGGTAAGGCAGTAAGGCAGGCAAAGTCCCAAACTGAGGAAACACTAGCACTAACAGTAAAAGAAGGTGACAAGACTTTCTATAGATACATTAGTGAAAGGAGAAAGTCCAGAGGGGTATTGCTAAGCTTAATGGAGAAAAGGGAGCATGTGAGGAGGAGGACCCTGTAAAGGCATCTATCCTAAATAGATACTTTTGCTCAGTATTTACTGAAGAGAAGGTAGGGCAGGACCCACAGCTCAGCATCATGGACACGGGGAGGGAGGTGAGCACTACTCCCTTCACAAAAGAAAGGGTCCTACAAGAGCTTGCTAAGCTCAGGGTGGATAAGGCAGTGGGACCTGATGGCATACATCCCAGGGTACTTAAGGAGCTAAAGGAGGAACTAGCAGAGCCATTAGCAGAATTGTTTAGTGAGTCTCTGAGCACAGGAGAGGTCCCAGAAGACTGGAGAAGGGCTCATGTGATCCCGCTCCACAAGAGTGGTAGCAGGGAGGCGGGAACTACAGACCGGTCAGTCTTACCTCAGTAGTGGGCAAGATTGTGGGCACTCTTAAGGAAAGGATAGTGCAACACCTGGAATCCTAGGGGCACAGGATCCAAGACAGCATGGGTTTACAAAAGGAAGGTCCTGTCAAACTAATCTCATAGATTTCTTTGACTGGGTAACCAGAGTGGTGGACCAAGGGGGAGCAGTTGATGTCGCCTACCTTGACTTCAGCAAAGCTTTTGACACTGTTCCACATAGAAGATTGATAAATAAGCTAGGTAGGCTCGGGGTGGGTCAGAAGTTGGTCAACTTGGTGGAAAACTGGTTGACGGGCAGAAAACAGAGAGTGGTGGTAAATGGTATACAGTCAGAAGAGATGCAAGTCACAAGTAGGGTACCTCAGGGATCAGTCCTGGGGCCAGTCCTATTCAACATCTTCATTAGTGACCTCAGATGGACTAGAGGGTAAGGCTTGTCTGTTTGCAGATGACACCAAGATCTGCAACAGAGTAGATGATCCAGATGGGGTGGGCATAATGAGAAGAGATCTGGATAAACTAGCAGAATGGTCAGAAGAGTGGCAACTGGGATTTAATGCAAGAAGTGCAAAATCATGCACATAGGGAAGAGAAACCCTGAAGCCACTTATAGGCTGGGAGGGAGTTGCTAGCAGTCACAAAGGAAGAAAGAGACTTGGGCATCATCATCACTGATGACCTAAAATCATCAAGCAGACCTCTAAAGCAGTAGGTAAGGCTAGGGGGGTGTTAGGGTGTATTAGTAGAGGTATCACAAGTCGTAGAGGGAGGTAATAATCCTCTGTACAAGACATTGGTTAGAGCCCCCATCTGGATTACTGCTTGCAGTATTGGAGGCCACACCTTCACAAGGACATTAACTAAATTGAGGCAGTCCAGAGAAGGGCAACCAAAATGGTGCAGGGACTGCATCAGAAGACATATGAGGACAGATTAACGGAGCTCAATATGTATACCCTTGAGCAAAGGAGGGAGAGATGATATGATCGAGGGTTCAATCACCTTAAGGGCATAAACAAGGTGAAAGAGTCTAACATGTTTAAATATAAGAAAAATAGCAGACAAGAGGACACAGCATGAGATTAGAGGGAGGCCAATTAAGGGGAATGTAGAAATTCTTTTTCACAGAAAGGGTGGTAGATGCATGGAATGGCTTACCACAAGAAGTGGTGGCTATGAATACAGTGCAGGGCTTCAAACAGGCATGGGATAGGCATAAGGGAGCAATACAAATGACTTTGAATAGATAGGTCACTGACAGAGCAAAGGCCAATGGCACATTTCTAAGGTAGAAAAAGAAATGGGCAGACTGGATGGGCCTTGCGGTCCTTATCTGCCGTCAACTTCTGTGTTTCTATGCTGCTTGTTTTGCATACGCTCGGAGGTCACCACAATAACCTCCCTGCACGAGGACCTGAGAGGGAGAAGGAAGATTAAAGAGGACGCTATAGCATAGTCAAAAAAGGGAAGGGGTGCCCATAGGTGGTCAGCCTTATGGACTAGAAATTGTAAAGAATAGTTTAGGCTAAGAAATAGAAAAACTTTTGCAACAGATTTTAGAAAAGATCGGTCCTCACGTGTGACCAGGAGGTCCTTGTCACACCAGCTCATTCTCCTCCTCCGATGCAGATACTCGGACTCCACCCAGGTAGTACTCTGTCCTGGGATTCTTGGCTCCAATATGCATAACTTTGCATTTCTTGGCATTGAAGCCAAGCTGCCAGGTCCTGGACCACCTCCCTAGCTTTTCCAGATCCTTCTGTAGGTCCTGTGTCCATTCAGCTGTGTCCACTCTCCCACAGAGCTTAGTGTAATCTGTGAATAGGCACATTTTGCCCTTAATGCCATCCCCAGTGTAATTGATGAAGATATTGAACAACACAAGCCCGAGCACTGAACCCTGCGGGACCTCACTGGTTACCTCTCTAGTGCCAGATAACTCTTCCCCCCCACAACCACCCTCTGGGTTCTGTCCCTCAGCCAGTTTTCCCACCCATCTGGCCATCTTTTCCCCATCCCTGAAATCTACCAACTTCCTGATCAGCCTTTTGTGGGGCACAAAGTCAGAGGCCTTGCTGAAATCAAGATATAGGATGTCTACTGCTTGGCCCCTGTCTACTGGCTTAGTGACACAGTTAAAGAAGTCAATCAGATTTGTTTGACGCAGTCTCCCTGCCCCCCACAACCCATGCTGCCTTGTATCCTGGAGACCATGCTTCTCTGAATGTTCCACCAACCTTTCATTTAGTATGGTCTCCCTGAGCTTCCCACAATGGAGGTCAGACTGACTGGTCAGTAGTTCTAGGAGCGGTATATGTTGTTCATCCACACTGACCCACCTGACCTCCCCGGCTTTGACACACAACCAGTGCTCCCAGCATGCAGGATCTGGCATTAAGGGGCAGAGCCGAGGCTTATACCACCCAGGTGGGTGGGAGGAGCCAGCTTTTAGACCATTCAGCAAGATTTAAAGGGGAAAGGGACATGCCAGCAAGTGTGGATGAACAACATGTACCACTCCTAGAACTGCTGTTACAGGTGAGTAACCTGTGTTAATGTGCCTCAGGCCATCTAAATGACAGTCACCAGATTCCTCAAGCCCCGCTCAGTGCAGGTGTTGGGGCTAGGAGGGGTCTGAAGTGAGGAGTAGGTGGAAGCTTTAGTGGACCAGCCAGCTCAGAAAAAAAAAATAAGATGTGGTTCTGCAATGGAAGATAGTGGACTTTTCTTTAGCACTCAACATGGCTTCACAAAGCCTGCCTGATTTCCTTTGAGGAGGCATCCCAGCAGGGCATTTGACTGTCTGCCTGATGGAAAACTCCTGAAGAATGCAGAACAGTATGGGACACACAAACTATACAAAACCAGTGTGCAAATTGGGTCACAGCTGGAGAGCGATGGTAGATTGTCACCATTCAGACCAAGGAAGAATAGTACCACTATGGTCAGTACTGTGGTCACGGCAGGTAGAGGAAAGAGGCTGTACCGCAGGGATACCTACATACACTGGAGGCATGTTCCGAGAAATTAACTTTAGGTTTAATATGTTGAAGTGCAAGGTACTGCAGTTTGGAGCAAGAATTTGTGTTGTACATGAATTCCTGTATGGTACAACAGTGGACAGCACTACCAAGCAATAGGATTTATTTATTTGACTTTCTTTATACACTCCACTGCAGCTTGGGGTTTACTTACCCCCACTCAGGCTATGTATGTTGACCCTCAACTGATCTAGGTGGAGTCAGCCTCTGCTGTGACCGCCGAAGCGAGGAGGACCATGGCTTGTCCCCCACGGTGGGGCCTCCCCCAGCGAGGGGGAACTGGGAGAGGAGACTGCATCACCCCAAGCCCTCGTCCCCAACTGTCTGGCTTTGTTTGGCCCACTTGATCAGGTTGTCTGTCTGTGGCTTTCATACTGCTGCAGGGAGAGGATTTTTGTGTAGGTACCCCCAGGAGCCGGACATGCAGTGACGCCTGCATGGAGAAGCCATAAGCATCCGCCGTGCTCCTCCCCCTTGTGTTCCAGGCACAGGTAGTACACCCGGTCTCCACCTGGTGTCATCACGGTGCCGAGGAGCCCCCGAATCCACCCGAGGGAGAGGAGAGCCGTCCTCCGCACGCTCAGTCCTCTCCCTCCCCTACCGACTCCCGGCAGTCCGTGCTCATTCCTGAACCCAGGTCGCCGGCATGGCGCGAAGTATGGCATCCAGCACCTCAACCCTCAGCGCCACTGGGCCGACCAAACAATAGGATTTTGGGCAAGAGCAAACAGAAAGCAGACATCCGGGAATGTGTTGCTGCAGTCAAAAGAGCAGTCGCAGTTTTGGAATGTATTAGACAGGGATGTGAAAACCAGGTCAAGAGAGGTGGTCCTCCACTGCCTTAGTTATACCACACCTGGAATAGTGCAGCCAGTTTTGGTCACCGCAGTACAGAAAGGGCATTGAAGAGGTCATCGTGGTCTAGTACAGGGTTTCAAAATTCATAAAAAGACTGGGTGAAAGAGCTGATGTAGCTTCTTCAAGGATATCAGCCAGACCTTTGGAACTGTAAATTGTCAGAGTCAGAACCACTCAGACTTTTGGCAGCAGGGGCTGCCCACATCAGTGCATGTTGGCACACCTAGATAATGTGAGTAGCCCTATCTCTCATCATTTCTTTCTCTCACTATCAAGTGCTTGTCAAGTCTGTGAGGAACACGTTTTTTTTTTTTTTTTTTACTGTTTATTTTATCCCAATGTCTGCTGCATGCTGTCATCGGGTAGTGCAAAGAAGCAGGAGCTGCTTTTTTGCCTCTGTGCAGTACCAAAATATACAGAGATGAAACTCGTTCTGAGAGTCTGCTGCCTAGGCATCTCGCATGACATAAAGTACGCACCACTTGCCGGGGCTTTAACCAGGCCATGTGGAGGTGCTGTCAAAAAGGTCTATAGGCATTTTTGCAGAAAATGGGGGGAGGGGGTCCCAACGTTTGACACCAGTTTCTAGCCCAGTCTCGCCATCTCAGGTGTCTGCTCTGGTGCTGTTCCCCAGGTCTTTTCAGTGGTCAACTACATTGTTGCCGGACGACTCTTCCTCTTCAAAATCAGATGAAAAGCATCACAAGTCTTCTTTGTTAGAGCACTGTTTTAAGAAGCATGCTAAAGAGAAGACTGCTGCTTCTCCCTGCTGTTTATGGTTGCCACATTGCTCCAGTGATAGAGTAAGTGTTCCACCACTTCAGTGGTCCCTGTCGACGCCTCTCTCACTGTCATTACGAAGTCACGGTCAGAGTCTGGCTCTGGCTCAGCCGCCAGTGGTGGTGTGCAGCCACTGATGACCTGCACTGTCCTGTCATCTGTGTCATCAAACACGCGCCGTCGACACTCAGGCACTCTTGGCTACTTCTCTGAGATATTCCAACAGCTAATGCCATCTCTGCTGTTGACAGTACCCCTATTGTTGTTTCTCCCACCTCCGTTGATGCCGACTGCAGGATCCTGTGGGCATATAGTTCAGTTTGTGCCTTCTCCCTCCCCGCCTTCAAAGCAGCTGATGGGGCCCTATCCTACCTCTTTCTCAGCTTGAGGATGATGAGGTGGAATATAACCCTTACACATGATGGGCAGGCTATTGAGGGTTTGGAGGTTGATCTTGATATGCTTTTAGGTCTAGACTCCAGTTCTACTCTGTCTTCCTGTAATGAGGGCTCTTTGCTTTTCACCCATTGGTTCCTTCCAGAGGATGACTCATTTTAGGCTTTACTCCAGCATATGTAGGAGGTTCTGGGCTTTGCAGCTAAACAGGAGGATTCCTCAAAAAGGACCTTCTATGAAGTCGTAGAGGTATCCTCTAGGCCATCATTTGTGGTTCCGCTGCCTAGTATAGGCCTGGTAGCTGGCCTGCAGTGACTCATTAGGCAGGTAAAATGTACCCTTCTCCTTCTACTGAAACTTATGCCTCCCAGCCTGAGATGGATTCTGTGATTATCATGGCTGCTCGTGATCATTCAAATTAGTTCCTTCCCCCTGACAAGAAGTCCCGGAGGCTCCATATTTTGGGCAAGAGGACCAATGCATCTGCCTCATTTGGGCTTATGTATGGCTAATTATTTATTTTTTTATTTTTTTATTTAGGGGTTCGGATCATACCTTTGAGCTCAGAGCTCTTTTATAAAGGTTCCACATCAAATACATTTCAGACACGTCAGACATACATGATAAAATACCAAAACATCTTATGAAAGTTCCCCTCTTCTGTGGCTGAGAAGCTACCAGGTAGTCCCTTGAAGGTGAAGGTCTCAGGACTGCTGCTGCTACTGGCATAGATGCAGAACATCATTTGCACCGCTCGATTTATGATGCCTTGGATGCCTCTGCTCATGTGGTAGCCTCAGGCATTTCCTTCAGATGACACTCTTAAGTTAAGAGTCACTGGCTTTGCCCCGATGGGCAAGCCGGTCCTGCGTTCTCCTTTTCATGGTCAAAAATTGTTTAGACACGTTGTTCCGCTTGCTCTTCGGATCTACCGTCTTTCTGTATGACACTTCACTCTTTGTAGTCTCAGACACCTAGGCTGTCAGAGGATTGTGGCCACTATGTGTATAAAAGATGTGGTCCCCATACTCCCGGTGGCCAATTTGGGGCTGTTGCCCTTTCTTTGCTTCCTGCTCCTGTCTCTTTGGGTGCATATCATAAGACCCCAAGGAATGCTAGTGCTGACAGGGCTCCAGTTGAGCCGGGTGCCTTTTAATTTCTGTTCCTGACACATTGTTGATCTTTCCCTTTTTCCCCTTCTTCTTGTCCATTGGGGAAGTCTCTGGCTTTTACATCATATTTAATTTCAGATGGTTGGTGACCTTTTTCTTCCTCTGCTGATTATGAATGGCACTACCTGTGTTATGTTTCCTTCGATCAGGAAGCCTGGTAAGGAGCTTCTCTCTCTTTATTATGTGTATTGCTCTATTCCCGTTATAGCTTCTGGGCTCTGGGCATCTTGGAGTTGTTTTTTTGCTTGCCCTTCCTCCTGCTGTGCTTATTGTACTGTTTGGTAATCGTTCCAAAGGTGTGGTTCTGTGGAGGCGATATCCTTGAAAAAGATAAGTTCATTGCTTAACGTGATAGTAGGTTGAGACAATCTCCTTCATAGAGCCACAACTCACCCTTCCACCTGCCCCCTTATGTTGGTATACCAAACAAAACTCACAAGAGGCATTTGGTGACAGTCTGGCACACGTTGGATGCACTTGGTGCTTGCTGTATTATTTTATTTATATCAGAAAGTCACAGACTGAAGGAGCATCAGGAAACATGTGGTGCTGTATTCAAAATACAATCAGGCACAGGAAAAAAAAGGGAAGAAGCATCCACACAGTAACAGGAACTACCAGAACGCCAACTTGTGGTATAAAAAGTTCTATACATAAATACGGACGTGCGACTAGACACACTGAAGTGGCTAACAAACAAGAACTAACGTTTCACCTGGTACACTGCCAGGTTTCATCAGAGTAAAATATTGCAGATAACAGGTGCTCATTAAACACATGTCAAGGTTAAACATGTGATGCAAACCAGCCAATCACCACTCTGTGAAATTTAACCATCTCATTACCCCTTAAACAGAGGCATAAAGACTACAATTTATTATTTGTCCTTTCATTTCATAGCATTAAAATTCATCATATATTACTTGGCAACCTCAGACCATTTTTTACCAATGTTGAATCAGACACTGCATCCCAAAAGGTTATTTATCTGTGTAACTCTCTCAAGTGATGTAAAATCTAAGACACTGTGCACTATCTCTTGCACCTATGTGTAAAGAAAGACATGGAGTATTTAGATCATTCCCAAACGTATTTAATCAGTCTGAACTTTTAGTATTAGGTCTGGGGTCCCAGGCACCTTATTATTTATCAAAGCAACAGGAGGCATTTTCTGTTATTTCTATGGCAGGTTCTAAGTTTCAACAAAAGCAGACCCTAACATTTATATTTCTTCAGAAATGCTGCGAGATCAATATTTTCATTTAGTCCCTTATTGGAGCGAGCTCCCAGGCTGAAAATCCAAAAACGTTCCCTTTGTCCAATAATTTTATTAAGGTCTCCTCCCCTAGGACCAAGGGTAACCAGTTCTATGCCATGGAAGCTATAAGTGTGTTTTATGGTGTCATTTTGTTGTATATGCTTCACTATGGCATAGTTAGTGTCTCCCTTTTCTACTGCCCTCACATGCGCACCTCTCCTAACCTTAAATGTCCTCACTGTTCACCCCACATAATATGCTCCACAATCGCACAATAGTAGATAGACTACCCCCACACTATTGCAAGTAATGAAATTTTGTATTTCAATAGTTTTTCCTGAGATGGGGTGTGTAAACGTTTGCAACTGTGTACATATTTGCAGTATACACAGTTGCCACATCTGTGTGTACCTTTGGGCCTTGCTCCTAACAGGATGTGCCTGCTCACTTCCTGGGTTGGTGTTACACTCGACACCACAAAATCCTTTATACTATTGCATTTACAAAAGATCACTTTAGGTCCCTTTTTAACTGTTTCTGTGAACCTAGGTTCCAGCTCTAAAATGGGCCAGTTGTTGACAATAATTTGTCTAACTTCATTGGCCCGTCTGGAGAAGCTCGTCACAAAGATGCAACCAGGGTTTTCTTTCTTCATCTCATGTTGTCTGTACTGCAACATTTCTCCCCTGTCCAATTCATCTACCTTTTTAATGGCTGTCTCAATACTATGTTGACTATAACCTCTCTCAAAGAACCTACAAACCTGCTGTTCCCTCTTTTCAATATACTCCCTCTTCTCAGTGTCCTAAGTAGTTGTCCCTTTGGTACATTGTGGCGAGTGTGAAAAGGGTGGCAGCTATCAAACGCAGATCGAAGACGAAGACTATCAGACGAAGGCTATTGCGGTCTGTACTGTCTTGAAATAATGTAGTACAAACCACCCCCAGTCCTTGTACAATTTAAGGTCCAGAGAGGTGTCGTCTGTTTGAGTTCAAACTTATACCTCAAGCAATTTTTGTACCTGGCTGCCTTATCTTTGCCGGCATGTCTTGTTATAAGAGCCTGTCTCCACTGAGTAATGCAACTGAGGAGAGGAGGTGATGTCATCAATGTGGACGGCCGCTGCTGGCAGAAGTTTCCAAAAGGTCCTGACGCTGATGGCTTACATTTCAAAAGTATTTATTTATCTTTTATTGACTGGGTAAGTACACTAGACAAGACATTTGCCTATTTTCAGGTACAACCTGGGAAAAGTACAAGGAAATATGACATAGTACAACATGATACACTTTAGGCAGTTACACAGTCGGGGAAAACAGAAGCATCACATAGTCAGTAAGTACACACAAATGGTCTGAACATATACATCAAATCACCAAGGCTGCAAGCAGCACATTATACTGTATACAAATTATATACAGTATATTTCCCCATAAAGTGGAGGCACGGTCAGAGCAACACCTAATACATAGGGTGAATACATTGTATGCAGGACAAAAAACCATGGCTGTATGGAGGAGGTTCCCTCAGAAATCTACTGTTAAAGAGCTAGTGTACTGCCTGGAATTAATAGCAGCTTTTAGTTATATATGAAGTATTTTTTTTTCTGTTTTTTCTAATTAGAAGATTTTCTATCTTGATAGTACTGGGTGTGATGTGTGGAACAGCACTCTGCGCGGAGGTTGACATAGTCAGTTTTGCCCCTCCCTGTACATCATTAGCATTGTGTCCTCACTCACTGATGTCACTACTAACCAAAAAGAGCCAGTCTCCTGCTGCTTGATTGGTAAGTCGTGACACGTTACTAATCACGCAACAGGGCTTGTGATGTACCGGGTGAGTGACGTCACATGCTGATGAGGTATGAGAGGAAAGAACTAGATATGTTTACTTCCAGTTAAAGCACTGCTTTTCACATCACACCCAATACTATTAGGAAGAGAACACTCAAATGAGCATATAGAAAAAGAAAAACTCTTCAGAAATAAAAAGTAAGAAGGGACTACTTTCTGCCTGCTAGTTTTTGGGACTACTTGCTTTTCAAGGCAAGTAACAGAGAATAATGGCTGGGTAAGGGGTTATAATGATAATTTTACACACACCCCGAGGTATGGGGTGCCACGCTCTCGGAGTTCATAAAGGCATCCCACATGCCGGCTGATCGGTGCAGCAGTTGGATTTCCACTTGCAACGCCAGTGACCCAGGTGAGGGAATGGACCCGGGTGCTGGAGGGCTGGCCAGGGAGAGAGGGCTCAAGTGTCAGATGACTGCTCCACTTCTCTTAGGGGGAGGGCAGGGAAGTGACGTGGTGCTTGCTGACCCCTGGCGGAGGCTGGGGGCACGGCAATGCACGGGCTCCCACTAACTTATGGGGCATGGTGAACATCGCCATACTCCTGACGTTAGTGGCACGCTACCCCCCCCGGGAGCAAACAGGGAAAAAGAGCCCCATGGCCTACTGGATTACAGTCACCAGCTCCCGTGAGATCTCGAGCAGTGTACGGACCACCCCAGCAGCACCCAGGCCAAGAATTGCGCTGGCTGCCCCACTGGTGCCTTCCCCCTTGGAGGAGAGGGACCCATCCGTCGAAGGCTTACGTCCAGGTTACCCGGAGGGGCTGCAGTATGGGGTGATGGGGTGCTGCATTGAGGCAGTGTGGCAGTGAGGGGTATAGAAAGGCCTGGAGGAGAGGCCGGCCCAAAGATGGGGGAGCAAAAAATAAAAAAGACATGCCACACTGAACACATTGATTTTTACAAACCTGTGCAGCCTTTATTTTATATAGTTGCTGGGGATTGTTTTTTCGCGACAGCAGTTAGATAAAATAAACCGACATCCACTGTGGAGCCCCGGACCTGTATGGTTTCAGTGCAGTCTGTGGTCGGGAGTGGGGAAGGAATATTTTCTTTTTCTTTTTTTGAAAAGCAGTCCAGTCTGACAGCATTTTTGTAGCCCAGTTGTGGTTTTTAAAAAATTTTTTAAATATACCTACCACCAAGTCCTACTGGCGGTGAAGTGCTGAGCGGTAAGGAAAGATGACCGGCGTCGAGGAAGGGAAACACTGCGGCTAGTGCATGCGCAGACCCTGGGAAACTGGCGCGTATTCGCCGTTATTACTAGCTGGTTATAATGCTGAGATTACAACCAGGTTTCTCTGTGGGGGGAAAAAACAAGGATCAGTAATTCAAACAACATGAAGTCTTGCTATATTATGACAATTGCAGTATGACCGCAGGTTAGAACTGCTCCGGAGGTGAAATAGTTAACTTTCCATGCAGGCATGGAACTTAGAGTGCAAGCTTGGTTGAAAACTCTGTCTGTTGTGCTTCAAACGCAAACTGTCAGATTCTTTACTCCACCTCACTGAACAGTCGCTCCAGAGATTTCTCCTTCTGCTTGGTTCATTTTGTCGGTTTAAAAGTATTATATTTCGGTTTTTAGCTGAAATTAAACTGCAGCCGGTCGGTTCAAGCTCTGTCTGTGGTAATGTAAGTAATAGACAGGTTTTACATTTGTTTTTTCTGTGTGGAACTTGTAATTCTTTATCAGTTCGGTTTGAACCGATCAGGTTGTATTTAAAATCTATCAGTCCTTTTTTAGAGTGCGGTTCCCGGTTCTTATCGGTTCTAAAAAAAAACGGATTTCATTACATTTTTTCCACGACCCGTGACACGGTTGGGAACCGTAAGGGTGTCTTGCTTGGTGGATTGCCATAAACGGGCAAGTTGGTTAGGCTGGCATTATGTCTGAGAAACCCAAAAGAAAAACCGGACCCACTGGGTTTCAACACTGTAGTGTTTGTGGAGAAGCTTTTGCTAAGGCTGACCCACACACCACATGTGTCTATTGTCTGGGGTTTGACCACCTCAATTCAGACTGCCAGATTTGCCACAATTTCCTGCTGCCACCATAGATAAGAGAGTTGGTAGGCTCAGGGAAAGGGAGGCCAAAAAGTCCGCTGACCCAGATGGCCAGCTGAACCGGAGGGAGTGCCCTCTGACCAGGGCGATACTTCCTCGGGCAAACGAAGAGCCGGTTCTGAGGAGCCGGTTCCAGCAAAAAGGACTAGAAAGTCAGCTAGTGTAGAGCCAAAAGTTCTCTCCCCAACTGCTGAGGAAATAGCTAAAGCAATTCAAATTGTCCAGTCTCTCTCTCTCCGGTTCCGACCGAACCGACACCTTCAGGTAAGCGTTCGGTTTGGCCAGTTCCACCGGTTCAAGATTATGATTTTGAGGATTTTTATGAACCGGGGGAGGGGGAAGAGGAATATGAGGAGAGTGATTATGGTTTTGAAGATCTGGACGTGCCCATTGATCTGGATATCTCTCCAGATAGACCCCTAGGGGTTTCCCCTCCAAGGCTTTCTGAGTCCCCTTCTCATTTCATGTTTTATAAAAAAGTTGCTGAAACTCTCCAGCTCCCTGTTGAGGAAGCTGTTGATGACCAAGAGGAGCCAGACTATGTAGAAATTATGGATATTCCAGAGTCTAGGAGACTGTCTATTCCTTTGCATAAATCTTTTCGGAAACAGACAGTAAAAGTTTTAAAAACTCCTCACACTATACCTCCTGTGGATAAAAGGATGGACAAGAGGTATACCTTATCAGGCTCCGACACTGATTTCCTCACTCAACAATGCAGTCATGTGGGGGTAGTGCAGGCTGCAGCCTGTGACAAGGCTAATATTCCCCTAGCTTCACACCCCTGAGAAGGACTCCAGGAAGATTGATGCTATGGCAAAGAAACAGTACATGGCAGCATCTTTGGGACTCAGACAAGCAAATGATATGGCTTATGCTGCTAGGTACCAGAAATCAGATGGGATACTGTGCTGGCCCTAGCAAAACAAGTCCCTGACCAGCTTGCCAGGAGCTGGAACAGGTGGCTATGGATGGTATTGAGGCATCCAAGGTGCAATTTCATGCTGCAGTGGACTCTAATGATGTTTCATCAAGAGTCATGGCTACATCTGTGGCATTACGTGGGATGGCTTGGCTCAGATGTACTACCCTGTCTCAGGATACCCAGTCTAAGGCCATGGATTTTCCTTGTTAGGGAAATTTCTATTTGGGGAGCAAACAGAGAATTACATGAAGAAAATGAATGAATATAGGACCACCTATATGAGTGCACAGGCCAAGGAAAGGCAGGCCACCTCAAAAGCAGCTTCCTAGAGGCAGGGGCAGGCCTTTTCATAGGCCTTTTACCAAACCCAAGCTTCCTCCTCCTCCGCCTATGCTCAGAGGGAGTTCTTTAAAGGAGAGGCAGACTGGGTACAAGCAGGTCTGCTTCCACCCTCAGCCCAAAGCCCCTGCCAAGCAGGCACCCTGATGGGATTTCAGGGCCATTCTCCTCTCCTGTAGGGGCAGGCTGGCTTACTTTGTCCAGGACTGGAAGTCTTTAACATCAGACAGGTGGGTCCTGGAAGTAGTAAGCCAGGGACTGGTTCTCAGCTTCAAAAAATTTCCAAAGCTGAGAACCAGATCTTTTCCACCTGCAACTCCATCAGAGGCACTCGCCCTAGAGGCAGAGGTCTCTACCCTCCTGGCTCTCAGAGCTGTGGAAAGGGTTTCTCCCCTACACCAGGGCAAAGGGTTGTACTACAGGTACTTCCTTACCCCAAAAAAGACAGGAGAATGGCATCTCATCCTGGATCTCAGATATTTAAACAAGCACCTTTTAAAGCCAAAGTTCAAAATGGTGACTCTGGGAATTATCCTACCCTCTCTAAGGCCAGGGGACTGGCTAGCGTCTCTGGACCTCAAGGATGCCTACTTCCATATTCCCATCAGAAGCTCCCATCGAAAGTACCTCAGGTTTGAGCTGCCCTCAGGCCGCTACCAGTTCAGAGCAATGCCCTTCGGCCTCACTTCTGCCCCAAGGGTATTCACCAAATGTCTGGTTGTAGCAGTTGCCTACCTAAGAAGGCAAAAGATTGCCATCTTTCCTTACCTGGACGATTGGCTCTTAGTAGGCCAGTTCCCAGACCAGGTCAGTTTACACCTTCAGATAACGCAGTAACTGCTTACCTCTCTAGGTTTCCTTCTGAAGCTCTCAAAGTCAGTTCTAGAGCCGGTCCAGCTTCTTACCTTCATAGGCGCAGAACTGAACACACAGGAAGCCAGGGCCTTCTCCCCTGGACAGGGCAAAGACCCTAGTCTCCTGGCCTCCTCATTTACCCTGCAGGTCTCCTGGCCAGCAGGCATTTTCTGCAGCTCCTAGGGCACATGGCTGCTTCCACAGCAGTTGTGCAAGGAGCAAGATTTCAGATGAGGGACATCCAGTTCCATTTGAGAGCTTTGGTCTCAAAGAAAGGATCCTCTTACCAAGCTGATCCCAGTAACTCGAACCCTGATCCAAGCCCTAAGTGGTGGCAGGATCAGAGCAACCTGAGACAAGGGGTTCCTTTGTCACTCAGTCTCATTCTCTAATCCTTACTACAGATGCGTCCCTCTTGGGCTGGGAGCTCACAGGGCGACCTCACCACCCAGGGTCTGTGGTCTCCCAGGAATCTCTGCTCCACATCAACCTGTTGTAGCTCAGAGCAGTTTTCTAGCACTTCAAGCTTTTTTCAAATCTGTTCAGAACAAGAGTATTCAGGTCAGAACAGACAACACCACTACAATGTGGTATATCAACAAGCAAGGGGGCACTCGGTCTATGGCCTTGTGCACCGAAGCAATGAAGTTGTGGTCTCTGGCTTACTCCCTGAACACCTCCCTTATGGCAGTTCACCTCCCAGGCAAGGACAATGTCCTGGCAGATGCTCTCAGCAGGATTTCCCAGGGCCACCAGGAATGGTCACTGGATCCCCTGGTCTTGGGAGTAGTATTTGCCAGATGGGGCACCCCGCAGGTAGATCTTTTTGCAGCCCCAGACAATCACCAATTTCCTCTTTTTTGCTGCAGGCCCCCAGTGTTGGGCTCACTCCCCCTGGATGCCTTAGCCCTCAGTTGGGAGGGGAAGTTTCTCTATGCCTTCCCTCCCTTTCCTCTCCTCTCCTGTTCGAAAAGCTAGTCAAAATCAGATCCCAATCATGCAAAGTCATTCTGATAGCTCTGGATTGGGCCAGATATCCACTCCTGCTGTCCTTAGCAGTCCATCCTCCCCTGTCCCTTCCCAGGAATCACAATCTGTTAACCTGTGCCCAGGGAAGGGTCTGGTACCTGAATCTCAAATCTCTCAATCTCAAGGCTTGGTTCTTGATGAGTTAGAGTTTGCTGATTTACACCTTCCCCAAGGTGTAATGGATATATTGAATGCTGCAAGGAAGCCTTCCAATTAGGTTACTATAATTCCAAATGGAAAAGGTTTTCCATATGGTGCTCGAAAAGCATATTTCCCCAGTCTCAGCTGATCTACCCACAGTCCTGGATTATATGGTCCACCTGAATTCTTTGGGGCTGAGACCAGCTACCCTGAAGGCACTTGGCAGCTGTGTCTGCTTTATTTCAGCAGGTAAATCCTCTTCCATTTCAGCTCATCCTGTATTTTCCAAGTTTTTAAGGGTTGTTTCACACCAACCCTCCATTCAGGGATCCTGCCCCTGCCTGGGATCTTAATGTTTGCATTGCTCAGCTTATGCAACCCCTTGAGCCCCTGTCTTCAGCTGAGCTCAAGTGCTTGACTTGGAAAACTGTGATTTGGTAGCCATCACCCCTGCCAGACGATAAGTGAATTACAAGCTATCAGTGGAGCAGGAGCTTATCTCTTCACAGAGATAAGGTGGTCCTGACTAACAGAAAGTTCCTGCCTAAGGTGGTTTCAGATTTCCACCTTAATCAATCTGTTTCACTTCAGTGTACTTCACTGACCACTCCTCCTCTGGGGAGAGGATGCTGCACAGCCTAGATGTGAAGAGAGCCCTTAGTTACTACATAGAGCGTACCAAGGGTCATAGGTTTGACTCCCTCCAACTGTTCCTCACCTGTGGTGAAGTTGGTAAAGGGAAGCCAGCCACTAAAAGATCCATTGCCAGGTGGATTGTCTCTTGTATCCAATTCCGCTGTGAGAAGTGGGGTAAAGTTCCCCCCTCAGGCCTGAGGGCTCACTCTACCAGAAGTACAGCTGCTTCTCTGGCTGCTGCCAGATTCAATCCTATTCTAGAAATATGTCAAGCAGCTACCTGGAAAACAGTTCACACTTTTACCAAGCATTACTCCCTGGACATCTCTGCTAGGAGTGATGCTCGGTTTGGCACAGCCGTGCTTCAGAGCCTATTTCTAGGTAGGTTCTGTCCCTCCTCCATGGGGGTACTGCTGTAGTTTTGTGTTCGTCGCAATATAGCAAGATTCTCATGTTATTTGAAGAAAAATTACTCACCTTAGTAATGGTTGTTTCTTCTAATGGAGTCTTGCTATATTATGACCTCCTCCTGCCTGCCCCTATCAGAACCTCTGTTTTGGGAGGTGGGTGAGGTACAGGGTTGGCACTTTTTGATGCCCACCTTTTGTTGTTTTTCACCTATCTTTTGGGTGAATTGGTGTTGTGTTTTTGCATTTTGGGTCTCCTGACTTCAGTCTTTGTTTTAGGCCAAAAATGAGTGTTTATGTTAGTAGCCAGTTGGCTAGTGTAGGTTTACAGCTTCACAGAGAACCTTAGTGAGTTTTAGCTCGTAAAGATCTGACAGTTTGTGTTTGAAGCACAACAGACAGAGTTTTCAACCAAGCTCGTGCTCTAAGTTCCATGCCTGCATGGAAAGTTAACTATTTCACCTCCGGAGCAGTTCTAACCTGCGGTCATACTGCAATTGTCATAATATAGCAAGACTCCATTAGAAGAAACAACATTACTAAGGTGAGTAATTTTTTTTCTTATAAACCTTTATTTAGCCTGAAGAAGATAACGCTTAGGGGAACATGATCATTGTGTTCAGACTACTAAAAAGGATCGGCAGTGCGGCTTATACTATTACAAAAAAGCAAAACTGGGATGGGAAAAGTAGGAGGGTGCTTTTAGATAACACATGACAATCCAGCACTCGTCCCAGCCGCTCTTTGGAATCGCTTGAACATGTAAGCATGGAGACAGATATTGTTACTAAGTTGCTGTAACCTTGACTGTGTTTGAACCAATGTATAGTACTAAAGTGAGATGCTAACAACATATTTGTGTTGCTGTTTCTTTACCGGTAGGAAAAGCTGCTTGGTTTGATGTCTCTGCCAACGAAAGAAAAATATGAAGAACTGAAAGAAAAGAGGAAGCAAGAGATTGAAAAGAAGTTACAACTAGAAAGACAGGTAGAAATGCCAGAAGAGTTCAAGAAAACTGGCTTGAGCTGTAATGAATAATGGGACCATACCATTACATAGGGAGTAATGAATGGAGTGTTGTACATCATGAAATCTTACTTTGAGAGGGAGCTCTTGCAGCAGGTAACACATATAGGACTATGCCATCAGGAACTAGGGCCCCACAGAAAATTTATAGCTAGCAGTCCAAGACGGGGGACCGCCCCCTGACGTCAGTCCCACCACGATGTCCCGCGTGGTATAAAGGGGGTGGTCCCCCAGCACCACCTCAGTTCTTTCAAACAACATGAAGTCTTGCTGTATTCTGACTATTGCAGCTAGCCCCAGCACTTGAACTGCCCCAGAGAGTAGAGGGTTAAATTCTATGCAGAGCATAGAACGTTGAGCTCGAGCTCAGTTCAAACCTCTGTCTGCTACATTTGAAGTGTAGCCATCAGATTCTTTACTCCGCCTAACTGAACAGCCGCTCCGGAGAGTTCTCCTCTGCTCGAGGTTCAACAGTCTGTTAAAGTCGACGGTTTTACCGATTATTTCATCTGATTCCAGTTCAGATCTCTGTGGTACAGTAAGTACTAGGTAGTGAACTAGCTGTAGTAAAAACTTGTGGAAATTGTAGAAGTGATACTTTGACTGGTTCGGCTGAACCGGTCGTGTAGTGTGTTTTGTTTCTGTACTTATCGGTTTTAAAAAAAATAATGTATTTTCTTGCGGTTGTTTTCCAATACCTGTGACACGGTTAGAAACCGATAAGGGAGTCCTGCCTAGCTGTTGCTGTAAAAAGGGCAAGTTTGTTGGTTAGGATGGCTATGTCTGAGAAACCCAAAAGAAAAGCTGGGCCCACTGGGTTTCAGCACTGCAGTGTGTGTGGGCAAGTCTTTGCTAAGGCTGATCCCCACACCACCTGTGTTTATTGTCTGGGGTTTGACCACCTCAATTCAGACTGCCACATTTGCAAGAACTTCCCTAAGTCTACCCTGGAAAAAAGGTTGGGCAGGCTTAGGGATAAGGAGGCCGAGAAGTCCGCTGACCCGGATGGCCAGCCCGGTTCGGTTCCTGCCGAACCAGAAGGAGTGCCTTCTGACCAGGGCGATACTTCTTTGGGCAAGAGGAGAACTGATTCTGAGGGATCAGTTCCGTCGAAACGACATATCGGACGGTTCAGATCCAGAGACCACCCATGTTCCGACCGCCGAGGAGATTGCCAGAGCGATTAGGATTGTGGAATCGCTTCGTCCGGTTCCGTCTGATCCGCGCCTTCTGGCAGGCGTTCGGTTCGGTCAGTTCCTCCAGTTCAGGATTATGCCCCTGAAGATTTTTATGAACCGGTTTTGGAGGGGGACGAGGATTACGAAGGTGATGGTGGTGGTGATGATGAAGGTATGGAAGGTCTGGATGAGTCCATTGAACCGGACATCTCCCTAGACAGGCCTTGTGGTGTTCCCCTCCTAGGCTTTCTGAGTCCCCTTCCCACTACATGTTTTACAGAAAGGTGGCAGAAACCCTCCAGCTCCCTGTGGAAGAAGCTGTGGAGGAACTAGAGGAGCCTGATTATGTGGCGATGACTGGCATCCCAGAGTCCAAGAGGTTGTCTATTCCCCTTCATAAGTCCTTTTGGAAACAGACACAAAAACTGTTAAATACTCCAAATTCTGTACCTCCTGTTGACAAAAGGATGGACAAGAGGTGCACTTTATCAGGCTCGGGTACGGAGTATTTGTACCAACAATGCAGCCATGTTTGAGTTGTGCAGGCTGCAGCCTGTGATAAGGCTAACATACCCTTGGCTTCACACCCCCCCGAGATAAAGACTCCAGGAAGCTGGATGTCATGGCAAAGCAACAGTACATGGCATCCTCCTTGGGACTCAGGCAGGCAAATTACATGGCCTATACAGCCAGGTACCAGAAGTCCAGGTGGGACACTGTACTGGCACTGGCTAAGCAGGGCTTCCCCCCAGCTTGCCAGAGAACTGGAGGAGGGGGCTGCTGATGGGATTGAGGCATTAAAGGTTTCGTGCTGCTGTAGACTCCAGTGATGTGTCATCACGAGTCATGGCTACATCTGTGGCTCTTCGGAGGATATCTTGGCTCAGATATATTAGCCTTTCACAGGACACCCAGGCTAAGGCCATGGATTTCCCTTTGGTAGGTAATTCTCTGTTTGGGGAGCAGACAGAGAATTACATGAAAAAGATAGATGAATATAGGACCACCTATAGGAGTGCACAGGCCAAGGAAAAGCAGGCATCTCCTTAATGGCAGAAGGCTAGGGGCAGGGGCAGGCCTCTTCACAGACTTTTCTACCAAGCACAGGCCTCCTCTCCCTTTTCTCAGAGGGGGTTCTTTAGAGGGAGGGGCAGAAGTGGGATGAGCAGGGCTGCATCCACCCCTCAGCCTAAGGCTTCTGCCAAGCAGACACCCTTATGTGTCAGCCCGGCTTGACTCCCCCCATCCCTGTAGGAGGCAGGCTGACTTACTTCTTCCAGGACTGGAAGTCTGTAACCTCAGGCAAGTGAGTCCTGGAGGTAGTAAGTCTGGGGCTGGTTCACAGCTTCAAAAAATTCCCAAAGCTGAGAGCCAGATCCTTTCCACCTGCAAGCATCTCCGAAACCATTGCCCTAGAGGCAGAGGTTTCACCTCTACTGGTCTTAAGGGCCATAGAGAGGATTCCTACAATACACAGGGACAAAGGTCTGTACTCCAGGTACTTCCTTACCCCGAAAAAGACAGGGGAGTGGTGACCCATCCTAGACTTAAGATACCTGAACAAACGTCTTTTGAAACCAAAATTCAGAATGGTGACTCTAGGAATAATCCTTCCCTCTCAAAGGCCAGGGGACTGGCTAGCCTCCCTGGACCTAAAAGATGCCTACTTTCACATTCCCATCAGGTGCTCCCACAGAAAGTACCTCAGGTGCGAATTACCTTCAGTCTATTACCAGTTCAAAACAGTGCCCTTCGGCCTAACATCAGCTCCAAGGGTGTTTGCAAAATGCCTAGCAGTAGTAGAGGCCCTTCTAAGAAGAAAGAATATTTCCATATTTCCATACCTGAACGACTGGCTCATTGTGGGTCAGTCTCTAGACCAAGTCAAGTCAGATTGCAAGTGACCCAGCAAGGGCTCACTTTTCTAGGATTTCTTCTCAATCTTCCCAAGTCAGTTCTCGAGCCTGTACAGCTTCTCACTTTCATAGGGGTTGGAGCTGGATACTGTCAAAGCAAGAGCTTTTCTTCCCCTGGAAAGAGTAAGAGCTATTATAGAGCTGGCTTCCTCCTTCCACCTTCTGGTTCCTCGACCAGCAGGGCACTTCCTTCAGCTTCTGGGCCACATGGCAGCTTCCACTGCAGTGGTCAAAGGGGCCAGATTTCAGATGAGGGACATTCAAGGTTCAAGAGAAAAAGAAAGCATTCAGGAAGTACAAGGAATCACAGAAGGAGCAGGACAGAGGACTGTATCAGTTAAAGCAAAAGGAAGCTGGGAAGGCAGTCAGAACAGCAAAGGCCCAAACCGAGGAAAAGACAGCCAACTCAGTTAAGAAGGGGGATAAAACCTTTTATAGGTACATCAGGGAGTGAAGGAAGACCAAGGGAGGGTTAGTGAGGCTTAATAAAGAGGAGGGAGGGTGGGCAGAGGGTGACTGTGAAAAGGCAGAGATACTAAACAAATATTTTTGCTCAGTATTTATAAAGGAAGAGGGGGAAGTACCTAAAACAAACAGTAGAAACACTCTGCATACAAAAGCTGATACCAGCCCATTTACAGAAGAAGGGGTGCTGAATGAACTCTTAAAACTGAAGGTGGACAAAGCAATAGGGCCTGATGGGATTCATCCCAGAATTTAAAAGAACTATGGGTAGAACTAGTGACACCACTGACTACCCTCTTTAACAAATCATGGGAGGATGGGGTAGTACCGAGGACTGGAGAAGGGCAGATGTGATTCCCTTCACAAAAGTGGGAGCAAGGCAGAAGCAGGAAACTACAGACCTGTTAGTTTAACCTCAGTGGTAGGAAAATCATGGAATCACTCTGAAGGAAAGAATTGTTGAGTATCTAGAGGCCAGAGGGGCTCAGGACCCAAGGCAGCATGGATTCACAGCGGAAGGTCATGCCAGACAAATCTGATAGATTTCTTGACTGGGTGACCAAAGTAGTAGATCAGGGAGGAGCTGTGGACATGGCCTACCTAGACTTTAACAAGGCATTTGACACAGTCCCACACAAAGATTAATATACAAGTTAGCCAGCCTGGGAGTGGGTCCAGATGACAGCCTGGGTAAAGAATTGGCTGGAGAATAGGACACAGAGAGTAATAGTAAATGGAGTCCACTCTGAAGAAAGTGGGGTTACTAGTGGGTACCGCAGGGTTCAGTATTAGACTGGTCCTCTTCAATGTCTTTATGTTTACATTGCAGAGGGACTGAAGGAAAAGTATGTCTCTTTGCAGATGACACAAAGATCTGCAACAGAGTTGATGCAAAGGTGGGGTGGAAAGGATGAGAAGGACTTGGCAAGGTTAGAGGAATGGTCAAATGTATGGCAGCTTAGATTCAATGCTAAGAAGAGCAAGGTAATGCACCTGGGAAACAAAACCCAGGGAAGAGTACACAATGGGGGTGAGATACTAACAACAACAAAATGGAAAGGGACCTGGGGGTAGTCATATCAGATGACCTGAAGGTGGGCAAGCAATGTGAGAGGGCAGCAAGGAGGGTTGGGGGATACTGGGATGCATAGGAGAGGCATCACCAGTAGAAAACAGGAAGTTATTATCCCTCTGTGCAGACACTGGTGAGACCCCATCTGGAGTACTCATGTGCAGTTCTGGAGACTCAATCTCCGCAAAGACATAGACAGGATGGAGGGGCTGCCGAGGAGGGCACTCAAAATGGCAGGGTCTGCACCGAAGACATATGAAGAGAGACTCTAAGGAGCTGAATATGTATAGCCTCAAGGAAAGGAGGGAGAGGGGACATGATAGAAACTTTCAAGTACCTCAAGGAAACAACAAAGTCCAAGAGGGTAGCATCTTTCAAAAAAAAGAGTGTGCAAGAACAAGGGGCACAATTTGAAGATAGAAGGGGGCAGCTCAGAGGTAATTTAAGGAAGTATTTTTTCACAGAGAGGTTGGGATGCATGGGAACGGTCTTCCAGAGGAGGTTGTCAGTCAAAACAGTGGTGGAATTCAAGCATGCATGGGACAGTCATAAGGCAATTCTGGGGGGGGTAGGAAGAAGTAGGTTGCTGGTTAACTAGGATCTGCAGCTTATCCATTAGGTAGGGAAATGGGCAGACTGGGTGGGACAAGCGGTCCTTATCTGCCGTCAAAATCTATGTTTCTATTCAGTTTCATCTGAGGGCTTTTTGGTCTCACAAAAAGATCCTCTAACCAAATTAATTCCAGTGACTCAGACCCTGATCCAGGCTCTCCAGTGGTGGCAGGATCAGGACAACCTCAGGCAAGGAGTCCCATTCATCACTCAGTCTCACTCTGTGGTTCATACCACAGATGCTTCTCTCCTGGGGTGGGGAGCCCACCTGGGGTCTCTCACAGCCCAGGGGAGTGTGGTCCTCGCAGGAGTCTCTTCTCCACATCAGCTTCCTAGAGCTCAGGGCGGTTTATCTGGCCCTGCAAGCCTTCTCTGTCAGTACAGAACAAGGTGGTTCAGGTCAGGACAGACACCACTACCACCTTGTGGTATATCAACAAGCAGGGAGGTACTCGGTCTACAGCCTTGTGCATGGAAGCCATGAGATTATGGTCCCTGGCTTATTCTCTGGAGACCTCTCTGGTAGCAGTCTACCTTCCAGGGAAGGACACTGTGCTAGCAGATGCATTGAGCAGGATCTCCCAGGGCTATCACGAATGGTCCCTGGATCCCCTAATGTTCATGGTGATTTTTTCAAGGTGGGGCACTCCAGAGATGGATCTCTTTGCAGCCCCAGACAATCACCAACTTCCTCTATTTTTTTGCAGACCCCCAGTCTTGGGCTCAGTCCCTCTGGATGTTCTGATTCTGAATTGGGAAGGAAAATTTATATATGCCTTCCCTCCTTTTCCCCTACTGTTCAAGGTCCTGGTCAAAATAAGGTCACAATCCTGCAAAGTGATCCTGATTGCTCCAGACTGGGCCAGGCAGCCTTGGTATTCTTTGCTGCTGACCCTAGCAGTTCATCTTCCCCTGTCTCTTCCCAGGAATTACAACCTGTCAACCTTCTCTCGGAAGGATTTGGTATCCCAACCTTTGGTCTCTCAATCTCAAGGCATGGTTCTCGAAGAGTTAGAATATGCAAATTTGCATCTGTCTCAAGGGGTTCTGGATATTCTCAGAGCCTCTCGGAAACCTGCCACCAGAAAAACGTTTAACTCCAAATGGAAAAGATTTAGTATTTGGTGTTCCAAAAAGCATATATATATCCCCAGACACTGCTGAATTTTCTGCAGTTCTGGATTACATGGTTCACCTCAATGGCCTAGGCCTCAGACCAGCTACTCTCAAGGTACACTTGTCAGCTGTTTCTGCTTTTTTTGTCAGTGGGGAAAACCCTCTTCACTTACATCTCATCATGTGTTCTGTAAATTTTTCAAGGGATTGCTTCATACCAATCCTCCCTTTAGGGATCCTGCTCCTGCTTGGGACCTTAATGTCTGCATTGCTCAGCTTATGCAACCACCCTTTGAACCTTTGTCTTCAGCAGAGCTTAAGTACTTGACTTGGAAAACTATGTTGTTGGTAGCTGTTACCTCTGCCGGACGTATCAGTGAATTACAGGCTCTGTCAGTGGAGCCTGAATTTATCTCTTTCCATAGAGATAAGGTGGTCCTTAGAACCAGTAGGAGGTGCTTACCTAAAGTGGTTTCAGATTTTCATTTGAACCAGTGCAGGTCTGTCCCGGTGTTCTTCACTGATCACTCTTCTTCAGGAGAGAGAAGATTACACAGTTTGGATGTTAAAAGAGCCCTTAGCTATTACATTAAGCGTACTAAGGCACACAGGTTTGACTCCCTCCAGTTGTTTCTCACAGGTGGATTGTCTCTTGTATACAATTCTGTTATGAGAAGCTAGGCAAAGTACCACCCTCAGGCCTGAGGACTCATTCGACTAGAGGTACAGCTGCTGCCAGGGATATTCCTTTACTAGAGATATGCAAAGCCGCCACCTGGAAAACAGTTCATACGTTCACCAAGCATTACTCCTTGGATATCCAGGCTAGGAGTGATGCTCAGTTTGGTGCAGCAGTACTGCAGAGTCTGTTCCCAAAATAGGTTTGAATCTCTCCTCCATGGAGGTACTGCTTGGTAGTCTGCAATAGTCAGAATACAGCAAGACTTCATGTTGTTTGAAGAAAAAATTACTCGCCTTAGTAATTATGTTTCTTCTAATGGAGTCTTGCTGTATTCTGACCTCCCTGCCTCCCCTCTCAGAACCTGTTTTTGGGAAGTGGGCTGGCAGGTGCAGTGTTGTACCCCAGGGGTGCATTTGGGCGCTTCCTCTTTTAGAGAGGGGGAGAGGGTTATATTTGTTAATTTAATAATCTTAAGTTGTTCAGTACCTGGTTTTTGGTTTTGGATTTCTTGACTTGAGTCTTTTGGGGATCCAGAATATTTGATTGCCATTTTGGCTAGTAAAAATTTTACAGTTTCCATATAGTAGTTAGTTAGTATTAGCTCGTAAGAATCTGACTGTTACGCTTCAAAGTGCAGCAGACAGAGGTTTGAACTGAGCTCGAGCGCAACGTTCTATGCTCTGCATAGAATTTAACCCTCTACTCTCCGGGGCAGTTCAAGTCCTGGGGCTAACTGCAATAGTCAGAATACAGCAAGACTCAATTAGAAGAAACATAATTACTAAGGTGAGTAATTTTTTCTTTCCCATCATTGACCCGCTAGTATTGGCTCCACCGACGCCTCTCTCGCAGTCGATTGCCATTTTTCATGCTTCACACAGTTTATCATTCAATCAGTATTTCTCCTTGCCTTTTCCAATTTTGCATGTCTTGTTCATCTCCTCCGTGGCAGATGTCTAAGCACGTGTGCGGCAAGCAGATACCGGCCAGAGACTGCCATTTGGCCTGCCTTATCTGCCTGGGCCCAGGCCACAAGCCGGACGACTGCCCACACTGTCAGAAGTTCAACAACAAGACTCTAATCCACCCACTCAAGACTCTGAAGGCTTACTTACCAGAACAGCAAGTGGCCGCCATGCAGAGGACCCATTCGGAACACAGTTCTTCCTCTTCAGCCAGGAATTCCTCTCCCAGAGAGAGGAAATCGGGTGGGAAACACCACCACAGAAACAAGGATCGAGCCAGGTCAGTGTTCCGCCTTAGATCCCCTCTCAAGACCTCCAAGTCCTCTGCCTCTGGCAGGAGGTTGGAATCTGTTCCCCCAGGTTCCTTAGCCCTCCCCGGGTCTTCCACCAAGATGACTCCTGCCTCCTCCCACATACACGGCAAGGAGTCCTATGGGCATGGGCGTTCACTCGCCCCTACATCCCTGGCTTCAGTGCGCCACAAGCAGTCGCTAGGGTCTAAGCCAGAAGGACAGGCATCTTCGTCGGGTGCTACGTCTGTATCCACTACCAATAAGACTTTGGAGTTGTCCGACAAGACGAAGGGGTTGGGCGACCACCAGATGCCAGGAATTGGAGCGCCGCCAGAAGCACCTGCTGCCCAGAGAGAAGGAGGCGACCACTTCAGAGGATCGCCAAACCTCTGGGCCCTCCGATTCCGCGTCGGAGCTGGAACAGACACCCCCCCCCCATCCCCAAGCAGCTATCTGCTTTGCAGGACCAGATGTCTGATCAGGCGATGGGCCTCATGCCTGAGGACTGAACACCAGGACCTCTAGAACGAGGTTCAAACCCACTGTCACCACCTCCTCCCGAGGAGTGGGACGTCCAACTTGCAGGAGATTCTACCCCAGAACCTCCGATACCGCCGCCTGATGGCAGTCAACCAGTCGACCGGACGGCCGTGCCGGACAAACCCTTGGTCATCCCTCCTCTTGTGGAGCCCTTCCAGGGTGTCACGAAATTGACCTGGAAGCATCCCTCAACTACTTCAGCCATCCCAAGGAAGGCAGACTGCCTCTGTAGAACACCAAAGGGAGAGCCTCACTTGAGTGAACAACCCAAAGCAGACTGTATGGTGCTGACCACAGCTCACGGCAGGGCACAGCAACCTAGGCACATGAGTTCACAGCCTCCTGATCCTGAGTCTAAGAAGATGGATCAAATGGGCAGAAAGATGTATTCCTCTGCCACTTGCACAGTCAGGTCCCTGAACTTCTTGGCACATATGGTTATGTACCAAAAGTCATTATGGAACAAGGCAGTGGACTTGGCAAAAACTCAGCCGGATTCTGATAAAAAATCCGAACTGATGGCTGTTACTCACTCCGGCATTGATGTAGGCAAACATATCCTGAGAAGCTCATATGACTCTGCAGACACAGCCACCAGAGCTGCTGCCACTGGGGTCTGTATGAGATGTCATGCCTGGTTGAGAGTATCAGGATTCCGACAGGACCTGCAGGACGCTGCCTTCCAAGGGTCAGTTCTCTTCGGCCCAGACACCGAGAAACTGATCAACGGGCTACAGGACTCCGGTAAGGTGATCTCCAGTGTTCACCGAATATATAACTCTGAGCTAGCCACTACCGGACTCCGGCCCTTTCATAAGAACCAGGATAAACAGGGAAGGCGTCAACTTAAAGGGGGATTTAAGAGAAGAGGTCCTCCCCTGCCCTTAGGCACTCAGGGTCCCAAAAATGCAAAAAGTGCCAGACCTCTCATGCCCAATCCCTCCGCCTGAGCATGACTCCCTGCCCCCCCCCACCTCCGGCGGAGTTTCAGGGGGAGGCAGTAGAGGGGAGAATCTCCCTGTACCTCAGAGGATGGTCCAGTATCACTTCAGACCAGTGGGTCCTCCAGATCATAGAAAGGGGGTCCGCACTGCAGTTCACACAGATTCCGTCGGACAACCCACCAGTTCCCACCCACTACTCCATGTCCCATGCGGCCCTCATAAGAGCAGAAATCCAATCGCTCTTGCAAAAGAGAGCGATTCAGGTGATACCTCCAAGTAACAGGGGAAGGGGATATTACTCCTATTTCTTCTTGTGCCTAAGAAGACTGGGGACCTCCCAATCCATTCTAGACCTGAGCCAACCGAACAACTTTATAGAGTACAAAAGGTTGAGGATGGTGACTCTGCCTGGCCTGCTGCCCATGATCCACCAAGGGGATTGGCTCTGCTCACTGGATATGTAGGATGCCTACATGCACATAAAGATCCTGCCTTCCCACAGAAAGTATCTCCGTTTCATCTTCCAAGGAGAACACTTTCAGTTCAGAGCACTACCGTTCAGCCTTTCCTCGGCACCGAGGGTCTTCACCAAGTGCCTAGTGGTTGTGGCAGCAGCTCTCAGGAGAAAGGGTCATTATGTCTACCCTTACCTAGACAACTGGCTACTCACAGCTCCTACAGAGGAACAGCTAATTCGTTCAACAGAGGAGACCTTCCGAATGTTCCAAGACTTGGGGATCACTCTGAACATTTCCAGCTCGTTCCTTGAGCCTACCCAGAGATTGCAGTACATTGGGGCAGTCTTGGACACAGTCCAAGAGAAAGATTTTCTCCCTCAGAATCAAGCAGACAGGCTAAGAGCCATTTCTCTGAGGGACATCTCAACAAACCCAGTCCCGGCCTGAGTAGTGCTACAGCGTTTAGGTCGCATGGCAGCAGCCATCACTACAGTTCCCCTGGCTCATCTTAACATGAGAGTTCTGCAGTGGAACCTCAGGGTTCAATGGGATCAACGCATGGACAATCTCGACCAACCGGTCAGGATCTCCAAGGCGGTACACCATACTCCGGAGTGATGGCTTACTCCTTCCCATCTGGACACCAGAGTTCCCTTTCAAAAGCCCAGTCCTCAGCAAATTCTAACTACAGACACCTCAGGGATGGGATGGGGGACGCATATGGCATCCCACCAAACAAGGGGCTCCTGGTGTTTGGTGGAGAGCAATCTCCACATCAATGTGCTGGAGATGAGGGCCGTCTTGTATGCTCTGCAAGCCTTCCAGTCCATACTCAGGCCAGGGCCTCTTCTAGTCCAGTCAGACAACACTCTAGTTGTCTTCTACCTCAACAAGAAAGGGGGCACACATTCTTATCCCCTGTGCAAGGAAGTGATGAGAGTTTGGCACTGGGCAGTGGATCACAGTCTGGAAATAATGGCCATTCACGTTCCAGGGATCCATAACAATCTCGCAGAGAGCCTAAGCTGCTCTCGATTGTGGAGTCACGAATGGAAGCTATTGCAAGAAGTCATGGATGACTTCTTTGGACAGTGGGGTCGGCCAGAACTGGACCTCTTTGCATCCCCACACAACGCCAGACTGCCCAATTTCTGCTCGCTAGATCCAGGGCCTGGTGTTTTCTGGCGCAATGCATTGTTCCACTCTTGGACTGGGAGGTTTCTTTATGGCCTCCCTCCCTTTCCGCTTCTCCAGAGAGTGCTGCTCAAGATGCAAGTAAAAAGCACACATACATGATCCTCATGGCACCCCTTTGGCTTCATCAGATCTGGTTCCTGTTGCTCCAGCAACTGGCTTTGGAACCGCCAATCCCATTGCCCCTGTCTGCTCACTTGCTCTCCCAGGAGCAGGTAACCCTGGTACATCCGAATCTTCGGTCTCTTCATCTGCATGCATGGCTTCTGCAGACCTGATCAAGGACAGATTTGGAGTATCTTCTAGAGTGGCAGAAGTTCTCGTGGTAGTGAGAAAACCCTCAACCAGAGCACATTCTGTTTATGGGCATCCCCCGTTCTGTGGACCCTTTCCACTGTTCGGTGGAATCTGTGCTAGCGTACCTTCTTTCACTGTCAGACAAGCAACTCAGCTGCTCATCGTTTAAGGTGCACCTCTCTGCGCTGTCAGCTTATCATGCGCTGATGAATGGGAAAGCTCTGGCACAAGCGGACTTGTGCAAGACCGTCCTAAGGGGTATCTTGCAGATCAAGCCTCCCAGGAGGATCCTGTTCCCCATGGGATCTTCTATTATGTTAGAGAAACTGTGTTGCCTCCTTTGAACACAGCAGCTATGAATATGCTTCCTTGCTTGAGAAGCGCTATTTTTAGTTGCCATTATTTCTGCTCAAAACATTTCTGAGCTACAAGCTCTGGTGAGTAAAGAGCCTTACTATTTTTCACAGGAACAGAGTTGCCTTGCATACAAATCCTAAGTTCCTTCCAAAAGGGGCGTTCCAATTTAGTTTAAATCAGGACATCCAACTAACAGTTTACTACCCAGAGTACTCAAACAGAGGAGAGGCCTTGTTACACATTCTGGATGGACATAGAATTCTCCGTTACTATATAGAACGGACCCGATTGTCAAGAAAGACAGACCAGCTGTTTGTCTCCTTTGCCCAAAGAATGTTAGGGGCTCCAGTGACCAAGCAGACAATGACCAAATGGTTGATCAACTGCATTACCTTTTGTTACCACAAGTATGACAAACCCTTGCCGGGACCGGTCAAGGGTCTCTCCACAAGGGTGGGGTCACAACTTCTTTGCATCCCTCAAAAGTGTGTCTGCAGCGGATCTCTGTGCAGCTGCTACTTGGAGTTTGGTCCACATTTTGATTAGGCACTACAGTTTCGACACTGCTTTCAGAAGGAGAGCAGGTTTCAACCTCGCGGTCCTCCAGGGATTACTCTCCTAAAGAGTACCAAGGACACTATTTTTCCTAGTCTGCCAACCTTCTGACCTGGGTCTCTCCTTGTACTGCTTGGGACTCATTCCCATATGTGTTATCTGCTGCAAGAGCTCCCTCTCAAAGTAAGATAGTACAATTACGAAAGAACTTACTGTAACAGTAGATCTTCAAGAGGAGCTCTTGCAGCAGGTGGTTTTCCCTGCCACCTGCCCCCTGGGTTATGTAACTGTACTTCTGTCTGGGTGATGGGAGATCCTCCTTGGTTCCCTCATCCTGTGTCTCAGCTGGGTCTCCGGCGGGATGAACTGAGGTGGTGCTGGGGGACCACCCCCTTTATACCATGCGGGATATCGGGGCGGGGCCAACGTCAGGGGAGGTCCCCACCTTGGACTGCTAACTAGAAATTTTTCCTGGTATCCTAGTGCTTGGCGGCATAGTCCTATATGTGTTACCTGCTGCAAGAGCTCCTCTCGAAGATCTACTGTTACAGTAAGTTCTTACGTAATTGTACTTTTTGTTTTTTTACACACCCCAGGTTTGTAACACCACATAGACCACGAGTACAAAGCACGTCTTGTTTGTGATGGTATTATACACTGAGGGTGTGTTAAACCCCATTCTCTGTATAACTGGTGGTCAGTTTAGTGCTGTGTGTTTAACAAAAAAAAATGCTGTTTCCTTTTCTGTGGCATTTTGTTTTGGGGGGCACGAAAATGCTGCAGCTTTCATTTTCACTTTGACTGGCTAACACCAACACCGTAGTAACTGGGTTCCATTCTGTAATAACCAACTGCTTATTACGGCATTAGAAAGTGGTGTCAGTCCAGTCACTAATTGGGCTTACCAGTAATCATACCTGAACAATAAATAAAGCAGCATAGTAATTTAAGTTTGGTAGGGGCTCTAGGTCCATCTTATCTGTCCCTGCTTCATTAGCAGGTATCAACAAGTCTGTTGCGTGAACATATATTAGACTTGTAGGAACCACAGTCTTCATTAGGCTGACAGCATGGTTTTGCCTCTTCTGACCGACAACTTTGGCCTGGCACAAGGTGCTAAACTTACTCTTCCAAGGGACTCATTTCTTCTCCCCTAGGGTCAGGTGGCAGATATCTGGGACCTCTCCTGCGCAACAGGAACCTCCACCTGGCTAAGGGTAACTGTTACCCTCCGGGTGAGCCAGCCTTTCCCTCTGCTGATCAGTAGTCCATTGGTAGAGTATTTGTCCTTAAACCAGAAGGTAAGGGGTCTAGATCTTGGTAATGATGTATTTGGACTGTGCAGGGGGTAAAGGAGGGCAATAAAGCCTTCTTTAGATACATAAGAGAAAAGAGGAAAACGTGGGGGGTAGTTAAACTAGCAGATACTGGAGGGAAACTGGTAGTAAAAGACTGCAAGAAACCATAAGTCTTAAACCAGTACCTTCTGTTCTGTTTTCACCAAAGAGAATGCAGGGGATGGGCCAAGCCTACATAGCAGCGACAGTCAAGGACCGGGGGTTGACACAAACCCCTTCACAGAGGCTTTAGTCGTGGAAGCTTTAAATAAACTAAAGGTGGACAAGGCCATGGGACCGGATGGAATTCACCCTAGAGTTCTCAGGGAGCTGGGGAGTGTACTAGCAGCACCCCTAGCAGAACTGTTCACCAAAGCACTAGAGTGGGACCATACTGGAGGACTGAAAAAGGGCAACAGTGGTCCTGATCCACAAAGCAGGGAGGAGGTTGACGGTTACCATCCAGTAAGCCTCACATTGGTGGCAGGGAAGTTGATGGAGACACTACTCAAACAGAGAACCATAACGTATCTGGAATCCAGTGAGCAACAAGACCCAAAAACGTATGGGTTCACGGCAGGTAGGTCTTGCCAAACTAGCCTGGTCGACTTCTTCGACTGGGTTACAAGGATAGTAGATTAGGGAGCGGCGGTAGATGTAGTCTGTCTGGACTTTAGCAAAGCTTTTTACTCTGTTCCACACAGAAGGCTGGTAAGGAAGCTAGACCACATGGGGGTGGGCAGGAAGGTGGTTGAGTGGGTGAGTAGCTGGCTGAGAGGAAGAACACAGAGGGTTCAGGTAAACGGGGCATTTTCAGCTGAGAGGGAGGTGACTAGTGGGATACCACAGGGTTCGGTACTGGGTCCCCTACTCTTCAGTGTGTTCAAGGCAGACATTGCAAATGGGTTGGAAGGTAAAGTGTGTCTTTTTGCTGACGACACCAAGATTTGCAACAGAGTGGACTCCCCTGAGGGTGTGAGGAGTATGACTTCAGACTTGAAGAAACTGGAGGAGTGGTCAGAAACATGGCAGCTGAAATTCAAAGCCAAAAAGTGCAAGTCATGCACTTAGGCAGAAACAATCCCAAAGAAGTTTACTACCTGAGAGGAGAGAATCTAGCCTCCACCAGCCTGGAGAGGGACCTAGGGGTCATTGTATCAAAAGACTTAGAAATGGACAAACAGTGCGAAAAGGCAGCACTAAAGGCAAGTGCATGCTGGGCTGCTTCGGGAGGGGAATCACGCGTCGCAGGAGGGAGGTGTTGTTACCACTCTACAGGGCGCTGGTGCACCCCCACTTGGAGTACTGCGTACATTACTGGAGACCACATCTCAAAAGGGACATAGAATCGAGACAGTGCAGAGGAGGGCCACAAAAGTGATTCAAGGACTGCACCGCATGGCATGCCAGGACGGGCTGAGGGAACTCAACATGTAATCCCTGGAATAGAGGAGGGAGAGGGGCAATATGATTGAGACTTCTGATTATATGAGGGGTATAAATAAGGTTAACGTTCAGGAGCTTTTCCAATTGAAAGAGAGCAGGAGAACAAGAGGGCATGACATGAGGCTGAAGGGAGGGAGGGAGGTTCAGAAGTAATGTAAGGAAGTTCTTCTGTACAGAGAGGGTGGTGAACCCATGGAATAGCCTACCCAAGGAGGTAATGGGGGCCAAACCGGTAAGCGGAGTTCAGTAACACATGAGATAGACATAAAGGTGGCATACAGAAAGGCAAAGGAGGGGAAGGGAAATAGCCCTAGGTAGGTTCTTGGACAGACTAGATGGACCTTGTGGTCCCTTTCTGTGTTTCTGTAAGAAGGGAAGCTTGGTACTCGGAACCATAAGTGGGAATCAGTGGTGTAGATTGATTCCTGGAAGATATGAAAGTTACTGTAAATGATCTTCCAGAATATCTTCACCATGGGTTACCACACCTGCCCACCATTTCCCGTTCTAGAGCTAGGGCCTCTGTGCAGCTCACCCTGATAGTGCTAGCTGGCATCTACTAGTGCCATGGCATCTCTTCAGTTGTACTCCCTATAGAGTGGTTGTTTAAAAAAAAAAAAAGAAGGTGTGGAAAACACCTCGAAACTGGGGTGAGGGTTTCTTTTAGGGCCCTCATACCAACGGGGGAGAGAAGGCAGCTCCCATCCTCCTGCTGCGGCTGCTTCTTCTTATCCTCCTTGCCCCTGCCCAGGGTATATATCCCTTTCTTGGTGTTTATCTCTATTAGTTGCTATATGCACTTTGTACCTCTGGGCACCATCCAGTCTTAACTGCGCTGTATGGAACGGTGCTGGGCATGGGACTGGATCAAGTGCATTAGCTCTTACACAGGGTACATTTCTGTAGTTACAGGAGAAGCAGGTTATTTTCTCTGATGTTTTTTTTTTTTCCTTCTGACTATGCCAGACTGTCGTTTTTGGTTAATATGTCCTTCTTTTGCTCCAGCTGGGCTGTAACCCCACTACACTAAGGGTGCCTAGGGAGATGAATATATTTCAACTCCTTTGCTTGTATGGCCTTACAGCTCCACATGCAGCTGAGACTCCTTTCCTTTTTCCTGATGGGGAAAAAGGGGAGCATATTTTTACTATCTATTCAGTCAGTCCTTCATCAGGTAGCATGTTGTTGGGTTTTTCCAGAAGTCTGTGGGATTTATTCCTATTTTGATTGAGTGTGGCATCTCAGTTCTGGACATCCTTCTTGTTTTTTTGCCAAAGTCACATGCATCAGAGCTGCAGTGTGAAGCTCCATTTTCATACCAAACCTCTGTAGGCCACCTTGTGTGCCACATTTTTCCCCTTTATTCAGAGATTGGCAGTCAGGTTTTATTTTGTTTATACTTCCTATCCTTTCTCTGTCCCTTTAGCCTAGTAAAATTCTTAACCCTCTTATTTTTTCCCCACTTTGTTTCTCTTGTGACGAACAGAACTGAGGTTAGTGAGGGAGCTGGTAATGGTTACTGGCTGGCACGTGGCAACACGTGGAGGGGGCAGCACAGGCACCATATCCAGTAACCATGGCCGGCCACCTGGCAAAAGCTTTACTCCTGTGGGGTCCTTGTGGCTCCGGGTCAGACCTTAAGTTAGAATCAACAGCGAAGATATTCTGGAAGATCAACAGTTAAGGTAAGTATGTAACTTTCATTTAAAGGTGGATTTTAAACCCTTTCAGTACAGGAGCAGACTGTAGCCTACCTGTTACGTGGCTCAGTGCTGTGAACAGAAAAGTCAGCACTGGAAGGATTAAAATACTGATCCCAATCCTTTAAAGGGCCACTGTGCACTTCAGTATATACTTTGATTTTCATAAACAGTGTGTCAGGCTTTACAGTTTACAAAGTTTTGCCTGCAGCCTTACCAAGTTGGAGCATAATCCCCTCAGAGCTCAGATGCTAAACAGGGTTGTGTCCTAGAAGAACCAGAAGCAAAAGGCTTTTATGTATCGCCCCTTTCAGCCATAGCAGTCCCACTAGAGGCAGTACCAGGCCTGGCACCTGAAACCCAAGTTTGGTGGCCAGGGCCCCGAAAGTGGTGGGGGCAGTGGTGGTGGTGCTTCTCCAGCTGCAGAGCTGTCCAGTGATGAGTTTCGGGGGAAGGTGGTGTCTTCCCTCTACCTGTCCTATCCCTGTCTGCGCTCTAGTCGGGGGTCAGTCACTTGACTTCTTGCCACACGACGGACAAGTGGATGTTAGAAGTGGTAGGCAAAGGGCTGCTTGTAGTCTTCGAGCCTCTCCCACCTTACTGACTCCACGCTCCGCAGGAGTCCAGGGTGTCACAGGACATGCTGTCAGCCCTGTCGATGGACATCACTCAGCCCCTCATAAAAGGAGCCATAGCCTGTGTCCCAGGGCAAAACTAGACTCCCTGCGGGCCAAGGCCCACCCTCCTGTGGACCAGATCTTGCCTGCTTTGCTAGATCATTTCAGGTTGGGATCTTGCGCCCTGCCCAGAATTACCTGTGGCTGCTGGGGTACATGGCATCCTGCACCAGCATGGTCAGCTAGGCTCACTGGTGCATGTGCTGCCTGCAGTGGGAGCTGAACTGTGAGTGGTCCTAGCACCAAGGACACTTGGACTAGTTGGTCACAGTGGCCCATCCGATATGGTGGTGGCTGATCCCAGACCACATGGAGAAAGGAATCCCATTTGTCCGCCCAGAACCAACCATTACACTCAACACATGCATTTGTGGTGGGATGGGGAGCACACCTGAGAGACTACAAAGCCCAAGGGTTCTAGTCACCCAGGGAGTCCCATCACCACATGAACCTGCTGGAGCTCCGTGCAGTGTGGCTGGCTCTGACGAAGTCTGATCCTCTAGTCAGGAGTCAGGTCGTACTGGTCCAGACAGAGACAACACCACAAACATGTTCTACTTGAATAGGCAGGACAGAACACACTCCCTTCCCTTGTGTTGGGAGGCCCTCTGCACCTGGACCTCGTGCACATCCTGAGTGCAGCTCTCCTGGCGATCCGTATTGTGGAAGTTCACAGTCAGCTGGGCGACACTGTTAGCCGATTAGGAAACACGTTACATGAGTGGTCCTGAATCAGGAGGTGGAGAACCACCTGTTCTCCCTGTGGAGGAAGCCTCTGGTGGACTTGTTTGCCTCCAGGGAGAATGCCAAACTGAGGTTGTTTTATGCCCGTCCCCACAGTTCAGGGCACTGTTGGGGGATGCCTTCACAAGACACTGGATCTCAGGGCTCGTGCACGCCTTCCCTCTCTTTCCCTTGATCCACAAGGTGGCGGTCAAAGCCCAGAAGGACAAGGCTGGCCAAGGCAGATCTTCCCTTGTCAATCTTCACCATTCATTACTTCCTGGGTGTAAGCCGGAGGCGCGCACCCGTCACGGAAACTTTTTTTTTAAAGTTGCCCTAGCGGCCCGCCCTCGGCGACGTCTTCGTCATACGCGGCCGTTAGCTAGCGACAACTCCTCCTCCAACTCAGTTCTGTTTCTCCCCGTCCGAGGCAGCACCTGTTCGCTGTAAGCTAATCAAAAGTGCGTATCCGGCTCCTTTTTTTTCTACTCGGCGCCTACGGTAAGACTGTTCCTTTTCTTTCCTTTATGCGGGCCGGGCGTATTTCCGACTATGTTTAATCTTGTTTATTTCGCATTATGTCCGGTTCTGGGCGAAACATTCTTCTAAGCGGGCGTTGCCCCTATCGTCGGTGCTCCTAAGCCGGCATTTCTCCGTCTCGGACGGCATGGCGCGTCTGTCTTCGTTGCCTGGGACCCAACCATAATATGGATTCGTGCGACGCTTGTTTCTCGATGGACCGTCGCGTCCTCGAAGTCCGAGCGTACAAGCTCGGCAAGGCCCCGCCGACTTTCGGGGGACGGCGTCGCTCGCGGGAATCTCGGGCGAGATCCTTAGGCCTTTCCCCCGGGTCCCCTCCCGGGCCTATACGGTCTGAGGAGGAGGGGTCTCCTCTTCCCTTCTTGCGAGGAGGCCCCTACGCCGGTGTTGAGGGCGTCAGAGCCCCTCCGGGGCATGCAGCGCTGACACCGCCTCGGCAGTCACCTCTTCGGAGGTGCAGGCTCCCCCGTGTCGAGGGCCCTTGGCTGGGCCCGGCTCGGGTGGACCCTCGGCCGTCGCCTCGGCGCCGTTTGGATCCCAGGCGCCGTCGCCCGTTGGCGCCCGGTGATCAGAGGCGGCGCCGTTGGTGAAAATGCCGTTTTGGCCTCGGCGCCGTTCAGCAGTGCCGATAAGGCTAAGTGGCGCTGCCGGCAGTGCCCGCTTCGCCCTCGACGCCCGCCAGCAGCGTCGGCGGCCTTCCCCTCCTCGGGCGGTGCGGGTCTGCGGAGCCGCTGGGGTGTGAGTTGGGCCTTCATGCTGCCGGCGTGCTGGGGCGGCGGCGTCGCTTTTTCAGTGCAGGGCGTTCGGCGGCCCGCCAGCCCTCGAGGACCCCTGGGGTGGCCAGCGCGAGTCCTGCTGGTCTAGTCCTCCTCGGAGGGCATTGAGCTCAGATGTGGACCCATCCTGGCATCCCCATTCTTGAGAATCTGGGTCCTCGGTGGCTAGGGAGTACCAGGCGGGCGGCGGAGCCCTCTCCCCTTCCGTGCGTCTCCTGGGGGTTCCTCGGCTGGGGGTGGCGAGGTCCGGGGGGCAGGCGTGTGGGGGTGGCGGAGGGCTCCCTCTCTGGAGGTCGGTGACAGCTACCCCCCGGGGTGCTGTTACCTCTTCTGGGGTTAGGGGAACGTTGCAGTCGGGGAGGAGGGCCCTCTCAGAATCCGAGGGGTTGAGGGGCAGGCGTCCTGCTGCTCGGTCTTCTTTGGCCACCTCAGGGGGGGTGGCCAGGGCGTGGCGCAGGCCGCCCCTCCCAGGGTTCTGGGGTGTCCTCTGCGGCGTTGTGCGGACTGCCCTTCTGGATCCATGCAGTCCCGGCGTCGTCACAGGGGAGTTTCTCCCCCAGGGCTCTTCCAGGTTCCGCTTCCCCAGAGTTCCGTTCTGTGGCCTGGTTTGATATCCGGGATCCCTCCTACTAGAGCTCCTTCCCCGATTCCAGAGCCCTCGCAGGACAGTTGCCTCCTCGGAGGTGCCCTCTCCCATCTCTCTGCCTTCACCACCCCCGCTCCCCAGGCCATATGGTCCCTATGGGTCCGTTATCCTGGGAGCAATTCAGGGTTCTCTGGCCTTCCCCTCATATGTTAGTTACATGCATGGCGGGTCTTTCGACTCTCCCCACCCGCAGGAATCCTCTGGACATTCCAGTTCCCCATCATCCTCGTCTCCCTCCTCTGAGGAGAGGAACCCCTGCTCATCTGTCCTCCGATGCTGATTTCACAGAATATCAGCGTTTCCTCTCGAGGATGGTGAGGAATCTTGGATTTCCTCGTTCGGAGAGAACAATACGAGCAGGTGGTGGCGATAATTCCTTGGTGAATTCAGTGCCCAGCATCTGGTGGTACCTTCCTGGCCTATCCCCTTCCAGGAGGCGTCTATCCGGTCCTGGCAGTTCCCTGCCGCTTCTTCCCCAGCCCCGGCGGACTGCCAGCGTAGGTATTGTACCCCCTCTGAGTCTCTAGGTTCCCTTCCCAACCCGTCCTCAGGTTTGGTATACCTGGATACTCCTTCTGGGCGCCGTTGCCTGGCGCACAACCGCCCACCGGATTCGGACTCTCTCCAGTTCGACCGTTGGGGGCGAAGAGTGTTCTCTTCTTCTCGTGCGAGTGCATGTATTGCATCACATCAGGCTCACCACGCTGCCTACAACCGGCATCTGTGGTCGATGATGTCCCAGCTGCTGGCATCTATCCTGACACGGAGCAAACCAGACAAGCCGTTGCCCTCTCCGGTAGGCCTGGAGCTGGCAAGACACCAAGCAGGGCATCTTATGGCGCCAATGAGGTGGCTTCCAGGCTTGCGGGGACAGCGATCTGCATCAGGCGAGACGGCATGGCCCGTCTCTCAGGTTGTCACCCCTGGCCCGGGCTAGGGTGATCGCTCCGCCTTCGGGGACCCGTCTTTTCTCATCCAGAGCTAGGAGACTTTTACAGGGGCTCCCTCCGTCTCCTCGTCCTCGGAGGCACCTCCTAGCTCTTCTCCCACTTAGGCTTTCTGAATAAGCCAGGGTCTTCTCCTTCTGTTTCTCACCAGCAGAAGGCTGGGGGTCTTGTTCCCTCAGGTGTGGCCTCTTCCCTCCTGGGGAAGAGGAGCTTAGTACTCACAGGAAGTAATGAATGGTGAAGATTGACAAGGGAAGATAGGAAAGGTACATTACCTACCGTATCTTGATCTTCTCTTGTATCTTCACCATTCATTACTTCACCCGCCCACCATCCCCTCAGTGGCCTCTTCCTGTGGCTTTCCACCTCCCGTCTCCTTCCTCTCTCTGCATTATATAAAATATAAGGAAAATTGCTTCATTTTCCAAAAAAACAAAAGTAAAAAAAAAAAAAATCTTCGGGGGTTTAAAATCCAGAAAAATTATTTACTCTAAGATTCATGGGCCATCTCGCCGGATTGCATTGGCGATCAGACTGCACAACTATCTCTTGCTATTCTTATGGCAAGATACCTCTGGGGTTGTTTGGCCTGGCTCCAGGCTATTCAGTTTTGATCCTGCAATCCCGTGTTCAAATAGTTGCCCTGAAATCTAATCCCCCCTCTATTCTTGCCTTGCAGAGCAGAGAGCAACTACATCTCTTTCCTTTCTCTTCTAAAAAAAAAAAAAAAAAATGCTGAGGAACTCTCTCCACTGCTATAGGCATCTTAGTATCTGGGTCATGCATCTAGTTAAAAAAAAAAATTTTTCTATCTGTAAAAAAAAAAAAAGAATAGGAGAAATCAAACAAGAAGGCAAATGAGAAGGTAGGCTATCCTTCTCTCTGTTTTACATAAGTGGTTTCTCCCTTTAAGTTCCTCCTGGACAATTTTACAGTGAGCTCCACTGACCATATCCAATCTTAGCCAGCCTAAGCCATGGCGGCCTTAGCCAGTCAGTCTGAGTCCCGTTTCTATCTTGGAACGCCTGAAAGGCTTACATTTTCCATTTCTAAACCCCTGAGCAGCGCTCTCATGCTGCTGGGGTTTTATTCTTCCCTCCTCGGCTGTCCTCCAGTTAAAGGCCTTCTGCGGCCAGGAGCCCGAGGTGGGTGTCAAGAACAATGGCATGTTGAAGATGAGGACTATGCCCTCCTGAGTCTGTCTAGCGGGTTCGGTGAACCTTCTCTTCAGCTCTATCTCCTGGGATTCTTGCTTCCCCTTTAGTCGAGCCTTCAGCTACAAGCTTACTATGCTCGTTGGGCATTCTGGTCCCTTCAATATCCCATCTCTCTCTTCTCTTTCTTCTTCTTCTTCTATTTTCTCATTTCCTTACTCATCTCTCCTCCTAGAGTCGCCCAGGTAAGGAGGCCCTGCACTCCCTAGGCTAGGGATGTTCTTATCTCCTCTGTCCTTCCTCCATCGGCTTATTCCTTTTTCAGTTCATTCTTCCTTGCTTTGCTATCCTCGGCTATCTTGCTATCTATATTTTTCTGCTTTCATTTTGCCTCTCCGGCTCACAGAACTGAGTTGGAGGAGGAGTGATGCGCTACTAGCAGCCGCCCCTCGCCCAGCGCATGGCGTCGCTCTCGAGGCGGGGCCGTTAGGCAACTTATAAAAAAAAAAAAAAGCTCCCGTGACGGGTGCGCGCCTCCGGCTTACACCCAGGAAGTAATGAATGGTGAAGATACAAGAGAAGATCAAGAATTACGGTAGGTACGTAATTTTCCTTTCTGGTACCTGGAGCTCCTCAGCCTCAGCAGCAGACCTCCAGGGTGGTTGCCTCTTTGCCCAGATCTGTCGACAAGATAACAGGAAAAGGTCCTACACTCAGACCTTCAGTCCTTATACATCTCGGCCTGGTTCCTGAGTGGCTAGAATTCCAGGCATTTTGTCTGTCGGAAGATGTGCTCCATATTGTGGAGGTCTCCCGAAAGGAGTCGACTGGCAAATGCTATGCATTCCAATGGAAAATGTTCTCCATTTGGTGCCAGGTCAAGGAGCTTGATCCTCTTGCCTGCCCTGTGTCAAACATCTTAGAATACCTGTGGTCCCTCTCTTATCTGGAAGTGCGAGCAACAGCCATCAAGTTTCACACCTCGCAGCCATTTCTGCTTCCCAGTCATGGGTTGGTAAGCCAGCAGTGGCCCAGGAGCAGGTGGTCAGGTACTTTTTCAAAGGATTAAACCAGCTCTCCCCTCGGGTATGTGAACCACCACTACCATCGGACTTACTGATGGTGCTGGCTATGCGCATTGGGCAGATCTTCCATAAGGAAAAGGTCATCCTTTGCCCCCACCCAAAGTTCCTCCTGAAGGTAGAATTAGAGTTTCACCTTAACCAGATGATTAACTTGCTGGTATATTTTATCAACCCTTCTTCGGAGGCTAACTGCAGGCTCCATGCACTGGACTTGCTGAAAGTGCTCTCTTTTTATAAGCGCATGGCTAGAGTTTGGGATGAGGCTTGCCAGCTCTTTGTAACATATTCTGAAGCTACGCCTGGCAGACCGGCAGCAAAGTAGACGACTGGCAGGTAGATAACAAGCTGCGTCGACCTCTGCTTTAGGTTGGCTGGTAGGGAGTGTACTGTGGGGCTTAGGGCTCATTTCACCAGACATACCGTTGCCTCGGTGGCTGCTTCCAGGGATATCCCTATTCAGGAAATCTGCAGGGCTGCCACCTGGAAGTCAGCACAGATGTTCATTTCCCATTACAGTGTCGACCTTGAGTCTCGTTGGGATGCTGCTTTTGGTACCTCGGTTCCCCGATCTCTGTTTGTTAAATAGGGATGTGTGCCTCGCCCCCTTCTCCAGGAGAACTGCATTAGGAGTCTGCTAAAGTGTATATAGTGAACAGTATCCATGCCTTTAGAAAAATGGTTTCTAGGGACGTGGATATGTTGTTCAATCCACACTTATTGGCATGTTCCTTGCTGCTTTAAATCTTGCCGGAAGGTCTTCAAGCTGGCTCCTTCCATCCACCTGGGTGGTAAAAGTCTCGGCTCCGCCCCATGACGCCAGATCTTCCTTACCACTTGGAAGCTCAGGTTCCCTCTTTAGCGCTCTGCATTTTAGGCCTGGATCCACACTCTTTGGTTAATCCGAAACTAATTCTCAAATTTACAAGACTTCCGTCTTCTTTTTCCCTCGTGGCTGCGATGGACAAATCGACTCGTTGATTTCGCCGGTGCCCCTGTGGGAAAGATGTCCTGACTGACCTGACTACTGCAGCATTTTACTGCCTAGGACTCGGCCACAATTCGCAGGCTTGCGATTTGTGCAAATCCTTTTCGGCTTCGGTCTTGGAGGATTGCGCTGCTCAACTTCTTTTGGGGCGCCCTGAAAAACGGTATCCACCGGTCAAGTCGAAGGAGGTCCATTGGGCGGTGTCCGTAGCGGCGGGTTCCGCAGATCAGTTGGAGCAGATGATCGCCCTCAAGGAGGAGGCGGCCCAGACTTCATCATCTTCCTCCTCGGTCACGGCATTTATCCCGTTCTCCTTGGGCTCTTCATATACAGCTTCTTTTAAGGAACTTCGCCAATCCCTCTCCACCAAGGGAGAAGGACCATCGGGACATTCCAGTTGGTCCAAGAAGGAGGACTCCAAAGGTTAGTCCCGCTGTCGACGTTCGTGGGAGCAGGAGAGATCCCCTTCACCGGATGGTCAACTTTCGACTTCGGTCAAGATTGCGGCTAAAGCAGCTGGCTTCACGGTGTTCCCGTCAGGTCAGCCGGCCGAGACACCTGTCGACGCAGTTGAGATTATTCTTGATCCGTCGGACGGTTTGTTGACTGGTGATGCCAACAACCCTACTTCACTGGTTCCCCCGGTGAAAACCAAGGACTTGCCTTTGCCTGCTCTGCCGGAGTCCCCGGTTAAGGTCCCTGAACTGAGGGAGGAGCGGGTTTCCCCCTGTCCCCTCTCTGACCCAACCTCGGAATCCACGAAGGTCTCGGACCTCTTCCAGGTCCAGCCGGTCCCACCGATGTCTGCGATCTCAGTCTCAGCACCATGGAAAGCGGCGGCGCCGCTCATCCTCATTGTCCTCTTCGGAGGATAGGCTCCGGCGCAAGTTGCATCGACTTTCTGATTTAATGTGGCAGCAGCTCTTATTGTCCGGAATAAGCCGACTCTGTCGCCTTCTCCGCCATTAAGTGGCTGTCTCGTGAGCGGTCGAACAACCCTCGTAGTCGAGGATCGAAACTGGCACCGGTTGTTCGGCCGAAACCGGCTGCTCCACCCATTGTGGTGGAACCTCCACCTCCACAACCAAAGAGTGGGGCCCCGACCAAGGATTCTCGGTCGGGTCAGGGCTTGGCCCATGGGTTGTCGGTCACCCTAACTCCCGATCGACCTCGGCACGTGGAGGGTGGCTCAGGCGCTCAGCAGCTGTTCGCAGACTCCTCGGAGTCTGACTACGATGACTCCTTGTTCTCCAGGCCACTTGACCTGGAGTCTACAGGGGGTCAGTTGGTGGACGAGAGCCCATCCTCGTTTTTAGGAATGCTTCGACTCATCTCAGAGTCTGCTGGGATGAAGCTCAAACCCGTTTCAAAATGGGCCAAGTATCCCCTCACAGAGATACTGGACCGACGGGATTCACCTACAGAGGCCTTTCCAGTGGCCAAAGCCATTGTTGGCCTGGCCCTGGAGCTGTGGCATTGTCCAGCATCTTGTCCCGCACCTTCGGCCAGGATGGCTCGAAAGTATGCGGTCCCTACAGGTTCACTCTCTGGTTTCTCGGAGCACCCCTCTGTGGAGGGGTTAGTGACCGACAACATTTTCCAGCGTTCCAGGAACACTCGGGATGTGGACAAACCACCCGATAAGGAGTCCAAGAAATTGGACTACTCAGGGCGGAAGGTATATGCTGCTTCCTCCCTAGGCCTTCATCAGGCTAGCTTGGCCGTTCTGATGGCACACTTTTCACATGCCCTTTTGGTCTCCCTGGATGAGGTGATCCCTCATCTCCTGGCTGACCTTCAAACGACGGTCAAGCAGGTGCAGGAACAGGGAAGGGCGGTAGTTAAACAGCAGCTCCAAACTTCATTGGACATCGCTGATTCATGTGCCTGGTCAGTAGCGGCCGCAGTGGCCATGCACCGCAGAGCTTGGCTGCGTATCTCCACCTTTATGGCTGATACCCAGCACAAGCTGGCAGACGTCCCCTTCCTGGGTACCGACTTGTTCGGGCCTGGGGTGGAGGGTCATCTTCAATGGATCGAGAAGTCCAATGCCATCTTGGACTCGGTCACGTCTACCCAGAAGGACAAAGGCCGCCAGCAACAGCGTAAGCCCTTTCGTCCTTCAGCCCCTGTGGCACGTCCGGCCCAGCAACACCTGCATCAGGGCCAGCAGGCTCGTACTTAGCACCCCAAAGCCAAGCCTGCTGCTTCCTCCAGCAGGAAGCCGGGAGGAAAAGGCCCAGGTGGCTCCTCGGCCGGCCCTTCCTCCAAGCCTGCCCAGTAACGGGTTGGGGGTGTCGGCCCCAACCTCGTCACTCCTCCCTGGGTTCCCCCATGGGGGGACGACTCTGCCACTTCCTTTCTGCCTGGTCCGCTATCACCAGAGACCGCTGGGTGTTGGAAGTGGTAGGCAGGGGTCTGCCTCTGGAATTCAAGCAGTCCCCCTCATATCGAGCCGTCGCCCCACGGGGGGGCTACAGGTTCTGCAGCCTCTCTGTCGGTTCGTCGAGCCGACATTGCCTTGCTCTTCCAGAAGGAGGTGATCAGGGAGGTGGCGGACCCCCCTCCAGACCAAGGGTTTGTGTCCACATACTTCCTGGTCCCAAAACGGATGGGGGGCTGGCGCCCCATTCTCGACCTGCACGACCTGAACAAGTTCCTAAGGTCTCGCACCTTCAGGATGGTCACTCTGGCTAAGATCTTTCCATCCTTGGAATGAGGCATGTGGTTCTGTTCTCTGGACCTTCAGAACGCATTCTTTCACGTCCCAATCCGTCCATCTCACCAGTGATTCCTCCGCTTCAGGGCAAAGGGATCCCTTTACGAGTTACGGGCCATGCCCTTCAGCCTCTCTCTCCAGCTCCCAGGGTCTTCACCAAATGCATGGCAGTGGTGACAGCATTCCTGCGGCGCTGAGGGGTCCAGGCGTACCCTTACCTGGACGACTGGCTGATTGCAGCCCCCTCCAGGTTGGAGGTGGAGCGGTACAGGGATCTGGCCCTCCAGGACTGCTCTCAGATTGGCCTCCTCATCAACGAGGCCAAATCTGAACTCGTGCCATCGCAGGTGATTCAGTTCATCAGGGCAGAGCTCGACTCTCTTCGAGCCAGAGCACAGCCCCCGGCGGACTGGGCCGAGGTCCTTTCCTCCTTTGCCCAGTCATTTCTGGTTGGGCAATTGCACCCTGCCCGGGACTTTCTGGGCCTCATGGCGGCCTGCACCAGCGTGGTCCATTGAGCCCACTGGCACATGTGTCCCCTGCAATGGGGGCTGGCCCGCCAATGGTCACAGCGCTCCGGTCTTCTGGACCAGCCAGTGACCGTGGCCCAGGAGATGTGGAATGGCCTCCAATGGTGGCTCGTTCCAGCTCATCTGCAGGAGGGTATCTCGTTTGTCCGCCACTAGCCGACAGCCACTCTGATGACCATCGCCTCTCTGGGTTGGGGTGCCCATCTTGGGGAGCTCAGAGCCCACGGCTTCTGGTCCCTTCAGGAGTCCTGATGCCACATCAACCTGCTGGAGCTTCGAGCGGTCCGACTATCCCTCACCGACTTCACTCCATTTGTACGGGGTCAGGTCCAGACGGACAACACCACGACCATGTACTACCTCAATCAGCATGGCAGGACGCACTCCTTGCCACTGTGCAAGGAGGCTGTCCGCACTTGGTCTCCCGTGATCAGTCTGGAGGCGGATCTCCTAGCCATCCATGTGGCAGGAGCCTCCAACAGTCTGGTCGATGCCCTAAGCCGGATAGGCGCTGCATCTCACGAGTGGTCTCTCCTGCCGGAGATAGTACAAGATCTGTTCTCCCACTGGGGCACCCCTCAGGTGGACCTGTTCGCCTCCTGGGAGAATGCTAAGCTGAGGCTGTTTTGCGCCCGCCTCCCTCAGCAGGGCTCGCTGCAGGGGGATGCCTTCTCGAGGCCGTGGACCCCGGGCTTCTTCTACACCTTCCCTCCATTCCCCTTGATCCACAAGGTGCTTCTCAAGGTGAAGAGGGACCAGGCGCAGGTGATTCCGGTAGCCCCAGACTGGCCCCACCAATTCTGGTATCCAGATCTCCTCAGCCTCAGCTCCAGGCTCCCAAGGCGGCTTCTAGCCCGCCCAGACCTGATCTCAGCAAGGGGAAGGTACTCCATCCGGACTTTCAATCCCTGCACCTGACGGCCTGGTTCCTGAGCGGCTAGAGTTCCAGGCGTTGGGTCTTTCTGACGAGGTCCTCAACGTGGTTGAGGCTTCCCGTAAGGAGTCAACCAAAAAATGCTATGCCTTCAAATGGAAGAGATTCTCCATTTGGTGTCAGGGCAAGGGGTTGGACCCTTCCTCCTGTTCATTGGCTAGCATTCTGGACTAGCTGTGGTCCCTTTCTCAGGTAGGGCTTCGGTCGACGACCCTTAAGGTGCACCTGGCAGCCATCTCTGATTACCGGGCGTGGGCCGGCAAGCAATCAGTGGCACAGGAGAAGGTGGTCGGGCGCTTTTTCAAAGGCCTTGATCACATATCCCCTCCGGTGCGAGAACCTCCACCTCTGTGGGATCTACTGCTAGTATTGGCTAAGCTCATGGGCAAGCCATTCGAACCGATGCACAAGTGTGACATCTCTCACCTGTCGTGGAAGACCGCCTTCTTGGTGGCTATTACATCAGTCAGAAGGATGGGAGAGCTCCAGGCGCTTTCCATCGAGTCTCCTTATCTGGTCTTCTGTAGGGACAAGGTTGTCCTGCGCTCTCACCCAAAATTCCTTCCGAAGGTGGTGTCGGAGTTTCACCTTAACCAGGTGTTGACTCTGCTGGTGTTCTACCCCAGTCACACCTCGAAGGCCGAATATAGGCTCCATACTCTGGACCCTAGAAGAGCGCTCTCTTATTATAAGGAGTGGACGGCTGAAGTTCGGGGAGAGGTTCACCAGCTGTTTGTCACCTACGCTGAAGCCGCACCTGGCAGACCTGCAGCCAAGTGGACGATAGGCAGGTGGGTCACCTCCTGCATAGATCTCTGCTATGGGTTGGCGGGCATGGAGCCTCCCAAAGGGATAAGAGTAATTCCACCCTCCATACCACTGCTGTGGCTGCTTCCAGGGACGCCCTATCCAGGAAATCTGCAGGGCTGCTACCTGGAAGTCAGCACACACCTTCATCACGCACTACCACATCGACCTTCAGTCACGCCGGGATGCTGGTTTTGGGACCTCGGTTCTCCAGTCCTTATTTCCTAAGTACGGGGTGTGCGCCTTGCCTCCCTCCTCCCGGAGAACTGCTAGGAGTCTGCCAATAAGTGTTGATTGAACAACATATCCACGTGCCTAGAAATACAGGTTACTCACCTGTAACAGGAGTTCTAGGAGTGGTATATGTTGTTCATCCACACAACCCACCCAAACTCCCTGGCTTGGACGTGCAACCTGGCTTCCAGCGGGCTAGATCTGGCGTCATGGGGTGGAGCCAAGAGTTTTACCACCCGGGTGGGTGGGAGGAGCCAGCTTGAAAACCTTCCGGCAAGATTTAAAGCGGCAAGGAAACTGCCAATAAGTGTGGATGAACAACATATACCACTCCTAGAACTCCTGTTACAGGTGAGTAACCTGTATTTACTCACCTGTAACCATAGTTCTAGGAGTGGTATACTGTTAACATCCACACAGCCAACCCTGCCTCCCCCAGCAAGTGGCACATGGATCCCTGCTTCCAGCATGCAAAGATGTGATGTCATGGGGCAGAGTTGGAGGATGTACCACCTGGGTGGTAGGAGGAGCTTAGTTTCAACACATCCGGTGAATCGGCACTTTCAGTGGAACTGCTAAAATGTGGATGTGAACTATATACCACTCCCAGAACTACGGTTAAAGGTTAGTAACCTATTTTTCAAACACCATGAAGTCTTGATATATTATAACAATAGCAGTCAGCCACTGCAGCTGAACTGCCCCGGAGAGGAAGGAGTTAACTCCAGAGGATCTGGAGTTCTACAGCGCGAGGGCGCTGTGCCAAAGCTCTATCTGGCCAGTTTCAAATGAAACTGTCAGATTCTTACTCCGCTCCACTGAACAGTCGCTCCGGAGATCAGCTCCTTCAGCTCGGTTCATTCTCGGTTCAAGCGGTATTTTTGATTCATTTGAACTGGCAAAAGTTTATTTTACCGCATTTGGTTAAAAGCTCTATCTGGTAAACCGTAAGTACAAATTTAAAGTCTGTGTGGAAATTCAATTATCAGTTCGGTTTTGAACCGATCGGTTTGCTGATTTTAACGCTTTGAAGTGTTTGGTTGGGCTTTTAGAGTGCGGTTCCGGTTCTTATCGGTTCTAAAAAACCTGGTTTTAAATAGGTTTTCAAATACCGATGACAGTTGGGAACCGATAAGGGTGTCTTACCTGGCACTGCGCTATCGAACAGGCAAGTTTTTGGATAGGCTGGCATTATGTCTGAGAAACCCAAAGAAAAACCGGGCCCACTGGGTTTCAACACTGTGATGTCTGTGGGAAGCCTTTGCCAAGGCTGACACACACACACTGTGCCTATTGTCTGGGCTGACCACCTCCTGTCAGACTGCCAGGTGTGTAAAAAATTTCCTGCAGCCACCCTGGAAAGAGATTGGGCCGGCTCAGGGGACGAGAAACCAAAAGTCCGCTGACCGGATGGCCAGCCCGGTCCAGCACCCACTGGACCAGAGGGTGCCTTCTGACCAGGGCGAGACTTCCTCGGGCAAAGAAAGGCTGGTTCAGATGAACCAGTCCCAGTTAAAAGACAAAGAAATCAGTAGGTTTGGAGTCCAAAATTGTCTCTCCAACTGCTGCAGAGATAGCTAAAGCCATTCAGATTGTCCAGTCACTGTCTCAGGGACCTGTCGAACCACCAACAGTTGGTAAAGGTTGGTTCGTTCAGTTCCAGTGGTTCAGGAGTATGATGTTGAGGAATTTTATGAACCACAGGAGGAGGAGAATTTGATCAATATATGTGTGGCTGGGAGGGTCTGGGCGTGCCCATTGAACGGACATTTCTCCAGACAGACCTTTAGAATCTCCTCCTATTCTGTCTGAGTCCCTTCTCATTTTATGTTTTACAAAAGGTTGCAGAAACCTCCAGCTTCCTTTAGAGGAGGCTGTGGATGAGCAAGAGGAGCCTGATTTTGTAGAAATGATGGATATACCAGAGTCTAGGAGCTTGTCTATTCCTTTGCATAAGTCATTTAGGAAGCAAACAACAAAGATTTTAAAAATCCTCATTCTGTCCCTCCTGTAGATAAAAAATGGACAGAAGGTATACTTTGTCAGGCTCTGATACAGACTTCCTCACTGAACAGTGTAAGTCATGTAGGTGTGGTACAAGCTGCAGCCTGTGACAAGCTAATATTCCCTGGCTCACATCCTCCTGATAAGGATTCCAGGAAGATTGATGCCATGGTGAAAAACAGTATATGGCAGCTTCTTTGGGACTCAGGCAGGCAAATTATATGGCTTATGTAGCTAGATATCAGAAATCTAGATGGGACACAATATTGCAGTTAGCCAAGCAGGCCCATGGCCAGCTGGCTAGTGAGTTGGAACAGGTGGCTGCTGATGGCATTGAAGCCTCTAAAGTTCAATTTCATACTGCTGTTGATGTTAATGATGTCTCCTCTAGGGTCATGGCCACTTCTGTAGCTTTCCGTAGGTTGGCATGGCTCAGATGCACTAATCTGTCCCAGGATACTCAGTCAAAGGCTATGGATTTTCCTGTAGTGGGAAATTCTCGTTTGGGAACAAACAGAAAACTATATGAAAAGATGGATGAATACAGAACTACCTACAAAGTGCCCAGGCTAGGGAGGCATGCCACTCCACAAAGGCACGCTCCCAGAGATGAGGGCAGGCCTTTCCACAGGCCTTTTACCAATTTCAAGCCTCCTCTGCTTTAAGCAGAGAGGGTTTCTTCAGAGGCAGGGGTAGGCAGGCACAAGTAAACCGTCCCCTCCCTCAGCCTAAGGCTGCTGCCAAGCAGACACCCTGATGGGGTGCCCAGGGCCGATTCTCCTGTACCAGTGGGGGCAGGTTGGCTTATTTCAGCCAGAACTGACTGTCCTTAACCCGGACAGATGGGTTCTGGAGGTAATAAGCCAGGGTCTATTCTCAGCTTCAAACAGTTTCCAAAGATGAGAGCCAGACATTTTCCACCTGCAAATCCTTCAGAAGCCCTTGCTTTGGAAGCAGAGGTTTCTTCTCTTCTGGACTGCAAAGCAGTGGAAAAGTCCCTCCTTGCCATCAGGGCAAGGGCTATATTCAAGATCTTTCTTACCCCAAAAAAGACAGGAGAATGGCGGCCCATTCTAGATTTAAGGTACCTGAACAAGCATCTTTTGAAACCAAAGTTCAAAATGTTGACTCTGGCAATGATATTGCCTTCTCTAAGGCCAGGGGACTGGCTAGCTTCCCTGGACCTCAAGGATGCCTATTTTCATGTTCTGATCAGGCCTTCTCACCGAAAGTACCTCAGGTTCGAACTGCCCTCAGGCCACTACCAGTTCAGGGCAATGCCTTTCGGCCTTACCTCTGCGCCAAGGGTATTCACAAAATGTCTAGCTGTGGTAGTGGCTCACTTAGAGGCAAGGGTTGCTGTGTTTCCTACCTGGACGACTGGCTCATTGTGGGTCAGTCTCCAGATCAGTTGAAATCCCACTTGCAAGTCACCCAGCAGCTTCTCACTTCCCTGGGATTCCTGCTAAATTTACCAAAGTCAGTTCTGGAACCAGTTCAGGTCCTAACTTTCATAGGTGCAGAATTGAACACAAAGTTAGCCAGGCATTTCTTTCCTCAGAAAGGGTAGACAGGCTCATTGCCTGGCATCCTCCTTTACCCTCGCAGTCTCTCGACCAGCAAGGCATTTTCTGCAACTCCTGGGGCACATGGCTGCTTCCACAGCTGTAGTGCAAGGAGCAAGATTCCAGATGAGGGACATTCAGTTCCATTTGAGGGCCTATTGGTCTCAAAGGAAGGACCCCTTTCCAAATTGGTCCCAGTGACTCAAACTCTGATCCTGGCCCTCCACTGGTGGCAGGACCAAGCAATCTAAAACAAGGGTTCCCTTCATTCCCATTTCCCACTCCCTCACCCTCACCACGGATGCCTCCCCTGTTAGGGTGGGGGAGCTCACTGAGCGACCTGTCCACTCAGGAGTGTGGTCTCCTCAGGAATCTCTGCTCACATCAATCTTTTGGAACTCAGAGCTGTCTTTAGCTCTTCAGGTATTTTCAGTTTCTGTCCAGAACAAAGTGGTTCAAGTCAGGACAGACAACACCACAACAATGTGGTACATCAACAAACAAGGGGCACTAGGTCATCAGCCTTGTGCACCGAAGCAATGAAGTTGTGGTCTCTGGCCTACTCCCTGAACACCTCCCTGATAGCAGTTCACCTCCCAGGGAAGGACAATGTCCTGGCGGATGCCCTCAGCAGAATTTCTCAGGGCCATCACGAATGGGCTCTGAATCCACAGGTGCTGGGGTCTGTCTTTGCCAGATGGGGCACCCCTCAGATAGATCTTTTCGCAGCCCAGACAACCACCAACTTCCTCTATTTTGTTGCAGGCCTCCAGTGCTGGGCTCCAGTCCCCTGGACGCCTTTCTGTTGGACTGGAAAGGAAGTTCCTGTATGCCTTCCCCCTTTCCTCTTCTTTTCAGGGTACTAGTGAAATCAGATCTCAACCCTGCAAAGTGATTCTGATTGCCCCAGATTGGGCCAGACAGCCCTGGTACCTCTGCTTCTGTCCTTGACAGTCCACCCTGCCCTGAGCCTGCCCAGAGTCCACGACTTGCTGGCCTGTGCACAGGAGAGAGTGGTATCCGGACCTCAAATCCCTCCATCTCAAGGCCTGGCTCTTGAGGAGTTAGAATTGCTGATTTACACCTTTCTCAAGGTGTCCTGGATATTTTAAAGGCTTCAAGGAAGCCTTCCACTAGGGCCACTTACAATTCTAAGTGGAAGAGGTTTTCCATCTGGTGCTCTGAGAGGCAGATTATTCTACAATCCGCTGATCTTCCCATTTTATTGGACTATTTGGTCCATTTAAATTCCCTAGGCCTTAGGCCAGCTGCCTTGAAGGTTCATCTGGCAGCTGTCTCTGCTTTTGTGTCAGCAGGGAAGCCTGCCTCCCTTTCTTCTCTCCCTGTGTTTTCCAAGTTTTTAAAGGGTTACTTCATACTAACCCCTTTTCGGGAACCAGCTCCTGCCTGGGACCTGAATGTTTGCATTGCTCAGTTAATGCAACCTCCTTTGAGCCTCTGTCCTCAGCAGAGCTCAAGTATCTAACGTGAAAACTGTTTTCTAGTGGCTATCACTTCTGCCAGGCGCATAAGTGAATTACAGGTCCTGTCAGTGGAAGAAGATTTTATTTCTTTCCACAGAGATAAGGTAGTCCTCAGGACTAATAGAAAGTTTTGCCTAAGGTGGTTTCAGATTTCACCTGAACCAATCCATCTCTCCCAGTATTTTCACTGAGCATTCTTCCTCAGGTGAGAGGAGACTGCACAGCTTGGACGTCAAAAGAGCCTTAAGCTATTATTTGGAACGCACCAAGGGTCACAGGTTCGAATCCCTCCAACTCTTCCTTACTTATGGCGAGGTTGGCAAGGGGAAACCTGCCACTAAGAGGACAATTGCAAGGTGGATTGTCTCTTGTATCCAATTTTGTTACCAAAAACTAGGTAGAGAACCCCCTCAGGACTGAGGCCCTCCACCAGGGTAGCAGCTGCGTATCTAGCGGCTGCTAGGACATTCCATTCTGGAAATTTGTCAAGCTGCTACCTGGAAGACAGTTCACACTTTTACCAAGCATTATTCTGGATGTCCAGTCCAGGAGAGATGCTCAGTTTAGTACAACTGTGCTTCAGAGGCCTATTTCTAAGTAGGTCCTGACCCTCCTCCATGGAGGTACTGCTGTGTAATCTGCTATTGTTATAATATAGCAAGACTTCATGGTGTTTGAAGAAAAAATTACTCACCTTAGTAATTGCTTTTCTTCTCATGAGTCTTGCTATATTATTACCACCTCCCTCCTGCCCCTCTCAGAACTTCTACTTGGGTAGGGGTGGCAAATTAGTGCAAGCACTGTGTCATGCCATTGTAGTTTTTCCTTTACCCTCTTTCTTTTAGGGTTGGGAACTAGGTTGTTGTTTAGGTAATATATTGGCCCCTTCCTGGACTTGATTCTTTGGGGAAGGGGGTCCTAATGGTGCTTGTCAAGGGGAAACTAATAATAATACCATTATTCATTGTTATTATGGTTATTGGTGTTTCTATTGTTTTTATATTGTTATTATTACTACTAGTAGGTAGCCATTTGGCTAGTGTAGAGCTTTCACACAGACTTGTTGCTTAGTGTTACGCAAGAAGATCTGACAGTTTCATTTGAAACTGGCCAGATAGAGCTTTGGCACAGCGCCCTCGCGCTGTAGAACTCCAGATCCTCTGGAGTTAACTCCTTCCTCTCCGGGGCAGTTCAGCTGCAGTGGCTGTCTGCTATTGTTATAATATAGCAAGACTCCATGAGAAGAAAAGCAATTACTAAGGTGAGTAATTTTTTCTTCTCTATCACTTCATGTTGTTGGGGTGGGGGGGAAGTTATTACATATGGGTAATGTGCTTCCCCACTGGGTTGGCGGTACAGTCCAAAAAAGCTGTGCCTCAGCACAGAATCCTGGGGAAATTAATATTCCGAATACAGCAGTTGCTAACTTTACCTCTGTCCACACAGTCCTTTCAAACATCACAAATGAATACGGACATCCATGTCCCTACATGTGATTCTTGGCAAAACGATCTAACATGATTGATTTAGTGAAGATAAAACATCAGCCTACCTTATCTTGGATGTACCTTTGATAGTGGAACTGACCAACCTTCTCATTATACTCAAAAGAACTGTCAGGGAAAATTCTGCATCTTCTCCTATAGTACTCACGGGTAAACCTCTTCCAACACTGCAGTATATATAATATTGTTAAACAAGACCAGCATTTACACTTGATTTTAGCTACAAGTGGGTACTAACCTGAACAGGTTTTCCATCCTCACGGTCTATGACATCACAACCGGTTGGTCTACTGACCCATCCTGCCATCTGACTGTTTTACACTGGGATGCCCCTGGATAACCAGTGAATCCTAGAACCTGCACAGCTGCGGTAATCATCTTGCCTGAATTAATATGTATACCTAAATATATTGAACAGTATTCTCCAAGAGGAACCAGAGGCTGCAGGGGCAGGCCTCATTGACAATGTTAGAGCTAACAGAAAAGGAAATTATGGTAAGTACGAAGGAATTTCTTCTTTCTGTATCACTCCATGTTGTCAGTGGGGATTAATTTATATATGGGTTCTAAAAAGCAGTACCCTTCCTAGATAGGGTGGGATGAATATTTTCCCATATATGACCCATAAGGGTAGCTGTGGGATTCATCTTTTAACCACCACCTGTAAAACTCTCCGTCCAGAGGTGCATCAGTGGCACTCCGGGCATCCAACCTGTAGCACTTTAGGAATATATGAATGGCAAACTACATCGCTGTTTGCAAGGTTCTGACACTGAGCCACCGCCCTCTCTGCCCAGGATGCGACGAGTGTCCTGATAGGATGTGCTCTGTTCAAAGCAGGAACCCCCTTCTTTCTGACACTCACACCGTCACGATGCAGGACCTTACCTATCTTGTTAGGATGGTCTATGACACATGTTGGCCCTTCTTAGCTACTCCTAACCGAACTAAACAACTTTTCCAAGGCCAGGACCTCACCAGTCCACCTGATCAAGCAAACTGCCACCCAGGAGCACACATTAAAAGACAGAAAACCCAATTGCATAGATGGAAAGAATTTAAAATGGAACCTCGCACGGGGCATTTCATACTAAATTCAAGTCCCACTGCAGAGCCAGGAACCAAGAGAGTGCCCCAACACTGCACCGAGAGTGCGCACCAGCCACAATGCTAGCTGGTTGTAGGCAAGCCAAGCTCTGTGGCATTGAAGCCTCGGCTCAGGCCGTAGCCAACCTGCCACCTGCATCGTCTTTGGATGTGGATCAATCCTTGACCAGAGTCCCTGAAAAAAGAAAATCCAAAATGGTGTCTATATTGTTATATTCACCAGATCTGAAAACTGTGGCCCTGTTGGCCACCCTGATGCTGTCTGAAGAAAACATACTCTTTAATTGCTCAAACTTTTGCAGTACCCTAGGCAACTGTGGTAACAGTGAAAACAGAGGTGCTTTGATGAAGCCCCAGAGGTGCTCTGACAAAGTCCCTCTCCTGGGGCACATTGTCCACTGCTTCTGCCCACAGACACTGAAATCGGCTGAAGAAACTCAAAACCTAAATGTTCTCCATTGCCAAACAAAATCTGAGGTCAAATTGCCTTTCTGCACAGCAGTTCGAGAACCTCAGGCTCTCACTTCAAGGGGGAGCTCTTGCAGCAGGTTACATCATAAGAACTGAAGTCGGCGCCCTTGGAAGTCTTCTAGCTAGCAGTCTACTGTGGGGGACCACCCCCGATGTCCCTCCGCCGACATCACGCATGGAATAAAAGGGGCGATCCCCCAGCACCACCTCAGTTCTTTTCCCGCCATCGACCTGAGCACATCTGCTCCACAGACATATTCTGCGTAGTTTGACCACCATTTTGACTGTGTTTTCAACACCTTCTTTATTTTTCTTTCTTTAAATATTTTTTGACTTTTGCACTGTATGTCGTCTTCCCCATCATCCTCCATCGAGCGACGCTGTCTAAGTGTGTCTGCGGCAAACAAATACCATTGAGAGACGGCAGTTCAGCCTGCCTTTTATGCCTGGGGACAGCTCACAACACCGAGGCCTGCTGGCACTGCCAAACATTTAACAGCAGGACCAGGATTTGCCACCAAAAAGCCTTCAAGGCCTTGTTGCTAGAACAGAAATTGGCTCCCATGCAGAAGAAAACCCAGGGAAAACATCACCATAAAGATAAGCATAAGGACAAGTCCTCCTCGGACTCGCGTTCCCGGTCCCCGCATAAGTTGGGCACCAGCTCCAGCTCCGGTTCCACATCCCATGGGAGCTTGGGCTCAGACTCCCAGGCAGCTCGCTTTCCTACCGAGCTAACCGTAATGAAGCCACCCGCCCTGATCTGGGCATCGGGTGGCAGTTCTGGGTCCGGGGCCTCGGCCCCTGCCCTTCAGCCCCTGAAACTCCGGCCCACATCCCAATCTTTGGGCCTGCAGTCAGGTGGTACGGCCGGCTCCGCCTTAGGCGACCGGTCGGTGCCTGTCGCCGGGCCAGCCAACACGTCATCCAAGTCATCCGCTTCCTCCAGCGTTGACTCCCTGGACCAGCGCCGAGGCCAAGAACTCACCTCCCCTGGGAGTGTGACCTCTCAGTCCCGCTCTGGACTTCAGTCCCCTAAGCGGTCTACACCTAAGCGGCCGTCGGCCGTCACACCAGACCTACACCAACAGACGCCGATTTATTCAACGCCAGCATCCCCAGCGTCTCTTCCTGTGACCTCTAATCCGGCATTACCAATCTTGAAACCATCAGCTGGTCACCACCCTGAGCCGAGATCGACACCAGGTACTCCATCACCCAATCAGACCCCACCTCCGGTCGATGGTACCCAAATACCTCAGACGCTGGCGGCTCCTGTCCCACAGACCCCGGGCACCACCACAAGGCCCGTTGGCCCCTCCAATGCTGGATGTTCCTACGGAACCAAAAATCCTGCTGTCTGATGTCAAAGATCTTATGACTGAATGCCATAAAAGGCAGCCTCCTTCTACCAAGGCCTGCTTCATCCATTCAGGAGCCCACACCTTCTAAGGTACCTCCTAAAAGGCCTACCCCTCAGCCCAGGGAGTCCACTCCCCAACCAAGAGAGGCCACCCTTCAACCTAATGACTCAGGCAGGGGTCGCCCCAACTACAGAGGCAGGAGACACCCGCTCTTCCTCTGTGTCGTCTGGCTAGCACTGACGCCACTCCAAGGGACATCAGTACTGTTGCTCATGCACCAGATCCATTTTACCAGAGGATTCGAGCCATAGCACTTCCTCCACATCAAGTTCCTCTTCCCCAGGGGGAGCTCCTTCCTCTCCTGACCGTAAGGATTCCCCAGGTCCCTGCCCGATGATCCATCGTTCATGGATGTCATGCGTCATATCCAGAATAACATGGGATGGGACACGGAGGACCCAGATCCTGAAAGGCGGCATCTGGCAAAATACCTTCACCACAAGGATCCAAAACGTATCGTAGTGCCCCCCTTTGTGGACACTTTTCAAGATGTCACCAAGGCCGCTTGGAAGCATCTGTCTACCTCATCTGCTGTACTCAAAAAGTCAGATCGCTTGTACCGGGCCCCCAAGGAGGAAACCCTTCTTTGGCGAGCAAACCCTGGCGGATTACATGGCAATCATAGCTGTCCACAACAGGTCTAAGAGACCCAGACATTTGAGCACACAACCCCCTGACAAGTCCAAACAGCTGGACCAACTTTGCAGGAAGGTGTACTCTTCTGCCATGTGTACCATCCACTCCCTCAGTTTCCTTACACACATTGTCCAATTTCAGAATGCCCTTTGCGGGCAGGGCATGGAGCTAGATCAGGCACTTCCGGATGGCTCCCAGAGGTCCGAACTGCTAAACCTCCTCAAAACCGGACATTGGCACCCATGTGCTCAGATCCTTCTGTGATTCCGCAAATACTGTAGCTAGGGCTGTGGCTACTGGAGTCTGCATCAGAAGGCACTCCTGGTTGCGAGTTTCAGGATTTTCCCAGGACGTCCAAGCTGGCATCTGGTCCTCTTCGGAGAAGAGTCTGAAAAGATCATCACTCATCTCTAAGACTTGGGCAAAGCCATTCGGTCCATACAGACTATGTATCGGTCCAATCCGCAGCCCTTTCAATGCCAATCCTTAAGACGCTGTTTCGGTCAACAGTCCAGAAACCAGCAACAACAGCGAGGGGCCTTCAAGCGCAAGACAACCTTCCAGAACTCAGGAGGTTCTGTTCCCAGGGTCACCAGGTCCTCCCAGACTGCCCTACCCACCCCAAACACTACCGCATGACTCCTTGCCAGACCGCCCTTCCCCAGCCAAACTACTGGGAGAGGCAGTGGGAGGTCACTTCTCCCTCTATCTGGAGGGCTAGAGCAGAATCACATACAATCAGTGGGTCCTGCAACTCATCCAAAGAGGACACACGATTGAGTTTCTCGAGGTACCACTGAACAATCCTCCGCTACCCTCTTACTATTCCCCATCATACGCAGCCTTCATTCAAGAGGAAATTCAAGCTATACTGGACAAGCACGCTATAGTGCCGCTATAGTGCCAGTTCCAACCTCCCAAAAGGGAAAGGGATAATATGCCCACTTTTTCTTGTTGCTCACGAAAATGGAATTTGTGACCCATCTTGGACCTCAGCAACCTGAACAGGTTCATTGAATACAAACCATTCTAGGAGCGTGGATATGTTGTTCATCCACACTTCTTGGCATGTCCTCTTCCACTTTAAATATTGCCGGAAGTGTTCAAGCTAGCTCTTCCCACCCACCCGGGTGATATATACCTCGGCTCCACCCATGACGCCAGATCTTCCTTTCCGCTGGAGGATACAGGTTCCCTCGTGCTCTCAGCATATTGTAGGCCCTGGATTTCAAATTGTCGGTTTTACTGAAAATTAAACTTATTAAAGTTAGCAGTCGCGCTTTCGCCGTCTCGACTATGGAGGAAAAATCATCCCCCGGATCTTGCTGGTGCCCCTGCGGCCAAAAGACGCTGTGCACCAATCCTCACCTCACGTGCATTTACTACCTAGGTGTCGGCTATGACACCTTGTCATGCAGATTTTGCCTGGCTTTCTATCCCAACATCCTGGACAACTGCAAGGCACACCTGAAGCTAGGGAGACCAGAGAAAAGAAACCCGCCGGTGAAATCGAAGGAGGTTATGTGGGCGGTTTCCGTGGCAGCGGGCTCTGCCGAACAGCTGGAACAGACGAAGGCCTTCGAGGAGGAAGCAGCTCGCACTTCGGCCAGTCGAAGCTTCTTCGTTCTGCTTAACCTAGGCTCCACCTTTACGGGCTCCTGTAGGAAGATGTGCCAGTCTCTTCCCCACTCGGGGTGAGGCACCCTTGGGCTCACACTCCTCCCGCTCTTGCAAGAGGGAGAAGGACCCGATGTCTTCATCCCGACGGAGACGCTCTTGGGACCAGGAGAGGTCCGAGTCCCAAGAACACGCAGTCTCGACCTGGGTCAAGATCGCATCCTCGGCCGCTGGCTTTACAGACCTTCCATCTGGCCAGGGAACCGAGCAAGTGGCCGACGAGGTTGAAATTATCATTGACCCCTTGTCGCTGGCTGTGCCTGACGACTCGTTAGAAAGGACTCTGGTCCTGGTCTTTCCAGATGAGAAGACCCAGCCTGCTGGTGTCCCCATCAAGGAACCGGTCCCAGACCCCTGGGTCTCACCAATTCCGTTATCTCCCAATCGACCGAGTCTGCCTCCCCGATCTCGGTCCAGGACCCCCTTGGATGATCAACCGAGGAAGAGCCATAAGCGCTCAAAGAAGAGGCGATGCCACAGGTCCTCATCCTCCTCAGACGAGGAGAGGCTCTGGCGGAAACTCCGTCGGCGCTATGAAGACCTCATGTGGCAGCAGCTGATCTTGACCGGGCAAAAGCTGGCTCCGCCGCATACCCTGGCCATCACTTGGCCCTCTGCTCCTCCACCTGAAGGAGGGGCGCCCTCGAAAGAGGATCGACAGAACACCAGGCTTCCCCGACGTCTGTTGATAAGTCACCCCGGACCACCCTCGGCAGATCGAGGGTGACTTAGGCGGTAGACCGCTGTATCACAACTCTTCAGACTCGGACGTCACTGGCTTGCACTCACATCCTGGGGATAATGAGTCGTCGGTCAGTGCAGGGCTGGAAGAAGGCCCTTCCTCCTTCCTTCCACGGCATTCTCCACCTCATCTCCGATTCCACCGGAATGCCCCTGGAGCCCATCCAGACAAAGGCGGAGTACCCTCTCACTGACATCCTCAAGAGAGGGGATACCCCGACAGAGGCCTTCCAGTGGCCGAGGGCCATTGTTGACCCGGCCCTTGAACTTTGGCAGCGTCCTGCCTCCTGCCCAGCACCATCTACTCGCATGGCCCGCAAGTACATGGTGCCCATGGGGTCCCTTGCCGGGTTCACAGAGCACCCTTCGGCCAAGAGTCTTGTGACTGCCTCTGTGTTCAGGTGTACTGGTAGTTCGGCCGACACGGACCGACCCCCAGACAAGAAGTCCAAGAATATGGATCACATTGCCCATAACATCTATGCAGCCTCTTCCTTGGGCCTTCGTCAGGCCAGCTCAGCTGTCATTATGGCACACTTCTCTCATGCCCTTCTTGGGTCATTAGATGAGGTCCTCCCTCATTTCCCACCGGACATGCAGACCACAGTCAAGCAGGTCCATGACCAAGGCCACGCTGTTGCTAAACAGCAGCTCCAGACAGCCTTGGATATCGGAGATTCTTGTGCCCGCTCGCTGGCAGCTGCAGTGGCCTCTCCCCGCAGGGCTTGGCTGAGGCTTTCCTCCTTCCCGGCAGATACTCAGCATAAGCTTGCTGACGTGCCCTTCCTGGGCACCGACTTGTTCGGTCCAGGAGTGGCCGATCACCTTCAGCGTATAGAGCAGTCCAATGCCACCTTGGATGCCACTTCTGCTGAGGGTTCTTCGTGCAAGAACCAGCAGAAGAGAAAGAAGAAGCCGTTTCGGCATTCTTCCCCTGCGGTCAGGCAGCCCCCCTATCAAGAGGTCAACAGCAACAGCAGGCTCAAGCTTGGCGCCTGCGGCCCAAGCAGGGTCCTCAACAGCCCCGTAAAGGAGGCTGAGGCGCAGGTCCCGGAGCCGCCTCATCCTCTAAGCCTGCTCAGTTACGGGTTGGGGGTTGCCACCCCTACACCTGTCATGCCAGCTCTGGGTCCTCCAGTGGGGGGTCGGCCCCGCCACTTCCTTTCCGCCTGGTCCGCTGTCGCTTTGGACATATGGGTTCTCAAAGTGGTCGGTCAGGGACTGTCTCTAGAATTCGAGCAGCACCCTCCCAGCCGAGCCCGCGCCCCTTGGGAGGAATGGATCTCCGCTTGCACCCAGTCGACTCTTCGAGACGACGTAGCTCAGCTGCGCAAGGAGGCAGTAGCTCCATTGTCGGATCCACCGACAGACCCAGGCTTTGTTTCCAGGTACTTCCTGGTGCTCAAGCGGATGGGGGGTTGGCACCCCATCCTAGATCTCCGCGACCTGAATCAATTTCTCAGGCCTCGCACCTTCCAGATAGTCACTGTGACTCAGATCATACCATCCCTGGAGCGAAACATGCAGTTCTGTTCACTTGATCTGCAGGACGTGTTCTTTCACGTCCCAATCCATCCGTCCCATCAGCGTTTCCTCCTCTTAAGGGTAGAAGGGACCCTGTACGAGTTCCGAGCCATGCTGTTCGGCCTGTCATCGGCCCTTCGGGTCTTCACCAAATGCATTGCAGTAGTGGTGGCCCACCTTCAGTATCGAGGAGTCAGGATCTACCCTTATCTCGACGATTGGCTCTTGGCATTTTCCTCCCTTCAGGAGGTGGAGAGGTCCAGGGACCTGGCCCTACAAATCTGCTCCCAACTCGGCCTCCTGATCAGTGAGGCCAAGTCGGAACTCGTGCCCTCTCAGGTGATGGGCTTCATCGGGGCAGAGCTTGATTCTTGTCAAGCCAGAGCTCGGCTCCTGGCAGACAGATCAGAGGTTCTCTCCTCCTCCTTTGCTGAATCATTTCCATTTGGGCACTTGTGCCCTGCCCGGGACTTTGTGCGCCTTCTGGGTTACATGGCGGCATGCGCCCCCTCCAGTGGGAGCTGGCCGCCCAGTGGACTCAGCGATATGGTCACTTCGACCAGCTGATCACTGTAACCCAGAAGATGGGGGACACTCTCCAATGGTGGACCACCCCAGACCAGTTTCAGGAAGGGATCCCGTTTGTCCACCCCGAGCCGACAGTCGTCCTTACAACCAATGCCTCTCTCATGGGCTGGGGAGCCCATATGGGGGACAACAGGGCCCACAGGTTTTGGACCCCTGAGGATTCCCGATGCCACATCAACCTGTTGGAGCTCGGAGCAGTCAGACTGGTGCTGTCAGCTTTCGCTCCTCAGCTCTGGGGTCAAGTGGTTCATGTCCAGACGGACAATACCACGACCATGTACTACCTCAACAAACAGGGCAGCATGCACTCCTGTCTGCTGTGCAAGGAAGCACTCCGCATCTGTACCCTCGTAAGCCGGTTGGAGGTGGATCTCCTAGCCATCCGTGTGGCAGGAGCCTCGAACCAGCTGGCGGATGCTCTGTCACATAGGCCAGACCTCCCACGAGTGGTCCCTCCATCCAGAGGTAGCTTACAGCCTGTTCTTCCATTGGGGCAAACCAATGGTGGACCTGTTTGCCTCCAGGGAGAACACCAAGCTGAGGTTGTTTCATGCCCGTCCCCCTCAGCAGGGCTCGCTGCAGGGGGATGCCTTCTCGAGATTGTGGACCCCAGGCCTTCTCTATGCCTTCCCTCCAGTTCCCCTGATCCACAAGGTGTTACTCAAGGTGAGGAGGGACAAAACGAAGGTGATTCTGGTAGCCCCAGACTGGCCGCGCCAGTTCTGGTACTGATCTCCTCAGTCTCAGCTGCAGGCCCCCGGAGTGGCTTTGTACACACCCGGACCTGATATCTCTCAATCAGGGGAAGGTCTTCAATCCCTGCACCTCATAGCCTGGTACCTTAGCAGCTAGAGTTCCAGGCTTTGGGGGGTCTTTCCGAGGATGTCTACACCGTGGTGGAGGCATCCAGAAAGGATTCAACCAGGAAATGTTATGCCTTCAAATGGAAACGATTTTCCATTTGGTGTCAGGTAAGGGTCTGGACCCCTTATCCTGTTCTGTGGCTAACATTCTCAACTACCTTTGGTCTCTCTCCAAAGGGGGTCTGCGGTCATTGACCCTTAGGGTGCCCCGGCAGCCATTTCTGCTTACCGGGCATGGGCCGGTCAGCCGATATTGGTGCAGGAGACAGTGGTCGGGCGCTTTTTCAAAGGCCTGGATCACATATCCTCTCTGGTGCATGAACCTTCACCTCCGTGGGATCTGCTGCTGGTTTTGGCAAAGCCCATGGGCAAGCCATTTAAACCTATGCACAAGTGTGAGCTGTCACACTTGTCATGGAAGACTGCCTTCCTGGTGGCTATCACTTCAGCCAGAAGGACAGGGGAGCTCCAGGCGCTTTCGGTGGACTCCCTTTATCTGGTCTTTCACAGGGACAAAGTTGTCCTGCGCCCCCACCCGAAATTCCTTCCGAAGGTGGTGTCAGTTTCGCCTTAACCAGGTGTTGAGTCTTCCGGTTTACTACCCTAATTACACCTCGAACGCTGAGTACAGGCTCCATACCTTGGACCTGAGACATGCTCTCTCCTACTACAAGGAGAGGATGGCGGAAATTTGTGGAGAGGTCCGACAGCGGTTTGTCACCTACGCTGAAGCTGCTTCTGGCAGACCTGCAGCCAAATGGACCATAGCAAGATGGATTACATCATTCATAGATCTTTCCTTGTCAGTCTTCACCATTCATTACTGCCTGGGTTAGTGCCAGAGGCGCGCACCCACTACAGGAGTTTTTGTTTTTGAGTCGGCTCCAGCGGCGCCCTCAGCCTTGACGTGCTCGTCATGCGCTAGGGGCGGCCGTTAGGTGCCGCAGACTCCTCCTCTGTCTCAGTTCTGTTTCTCCTGCCATCGAGGCTGCACCTGCTGCGTAGTAGTTGAAGCTTTTCTGCATCATCAAGACTCCTCGTATTCTCAAGTTATATTCGCTCAACGCCGTCTCCCAGTAAGACCGTTTCTTCTATATCTGTCGACGGCGCCAAGTGCTTTGTTGCTGTTTTTGTTCTTATTTAGTTCGCATCATGTCAGGTTCGGGGGCAAAACGTAAATCGAAGGAGGGCCGTGCCCCTATGCTTCGGTGCTCCTGTGGCCGGCATTTCTCCGTCATGGATCAGCAGGATGTCTGTCTCCGTTGCCTGGGACCCAACCACGATATGGACATGTGCGACGCCTGTTTCTCCATGTACCGTCGTGTCCTCGAAGTCCGCACGTTCAAGATCGGCAAGGCCCCGCCAACCTTCGAGGGACAGTGTCATTCTTGGGATTCCCAGGTAAGGTCTCTAGGCCCTTCCTCCAGGTCCTCTCTCAGGCCTATATGGTCCGTAGAGGAGGAGGCTTCCTCCTCTTCTCTTGCCGAAGAGGAAGCTTCTTTCGCGGTGTCGGAGGAACGTCGAGGTCCCTCCCGGGGCCGCGGCGGAGACACTGCCTCGGCAGTCACTTCCTCGGAGGTGCAGACTCCCCCAGTGTCTAGGCCCACACCTGCTGGACCCGGCACCGGTGGACCCTCGACGCCGCCTTCCGGCGCCGTTGGTGGCACCGCTCTGGCCTTCGGCGCCACAGGCCCAGTTCACTCTCCTGGCGGCGCCGGGTTGGGATCTGGCGCCGAGGGCGACGCTGTGGGCCTGGCCAATGCCGGTGGGGAGCCGGGACCGGGCTTAGCGGGTGTGGGTAGGCCGAGGTCGTCTGGCGCTGCCCCTGGCACCGGCGCCATTTCACCGGGAACCCCCGGGGTTGCTAGTATTGTGGTCCAGCTGATCTCTTCCTCTTCGGAGGCTGATGACTCAGACGTGGACCCGTCCTGGCAACCTGATTCTTAGGAGTCGGGGTCCCTGGTGGCACGTGGTGCTAGGCGGCCCAGCGGGTCTCTTCCGCTGTCCCCGCTGCTGTCCGCCCCTGATGGCCCCCGGGCTAGGGGTGGTCTTGGGTCTCTGGGGGGGGCGATGGAGCAGGGGCTGAGGGAAGGGCTCTCCCTCCTGGGGGGCTCGTGGCAGCTACCGACCCTGGTGCTGCTGCAGCCCCTCGGGGTGGGAGATCGCTGGGGTCGAGGAGGGCGCTCGAGTCAAGGGTCGGGGCAGGGTGCAGGCGTCTCGGTCTCTGTCGGCCACCCCTCGGGGGGTGGCTAGGAACCGTAGCGCTGGGCCCCACCTTTCCCTCTTGGACCCCGGGGTCCCCTCCGGTGGCGTTACTGCGGGCTGCCCTTCTGGATCCATGCAGTCCCAGGTTCGTCACAGGGGAGGATCCCCTTCTGTGCTCTTCCAGGCTTCGCATCCCCAGGGTTCCGTTTTGCGACCTAGTCTGTTGTCCGGGATCCGCCAGCTCGGACTCCGTTCCCTGGATTTCAGAGCCCTAGCAGAGGACAGTTGCCTCTTCGTAGGTGCCCATCTCCCATTCCTCTGCAGCCACCCCCGCTCTTCCAGGCCATGTCGGTCCTACGGGCCCGTTATCCTGGGAGCAGTTCAGAGGTTCTGCGGCTGCCTTCCCCTCATATGTCAGGTGTATGAATGAGCGGGTCTTTCGCCTATCCCCACCGCTGCAAGAATCCTCTGGACACTCGATCTCTCCATCATCCTCGTCTCCCTCCTCTGAGGGAGAGGAACCCTCTCCTCATATCTCCTCCGATGCTGATTTCACTGAATATCAGCGATTCCTTTCGAGGATGGTGAGGGATCTACGAATTTCCTACGTTAGGCGAGACAATACCGAACGGGAGATGTGTGAATTCCTTGGCGAATTCAGTGCCCAGCACCTGGTGGTACCTTCAAACAACATGAAGTCTTGCTATATTATGACATATGCAGTATAACCGCAGGTTAGAACTGCTCCGGAGGTGACAGAGTTAACTTTCCATGCAGGGCATGGAACCTTGAGAGCGAGCTCGGTTGAACACTCTGTCTGTTGTAGCTCAAACTTAAACTGTCAGATTCTTTACTCCGCCTCACTGAACAGTCGCTCCAGAGATTTCTCCTGCTGCTCGGTTCGTTTGTCGGTTAAAAAGTGTAATTCTCGGTTTATTTTACCGAAATTAACTGCAATCGGTCGGTTCAAGCTCTGTCTGTGGTATTGTGAGTAATAGATATTCTTCTGTGTGGAACTTGTAAACGTCTTTTTCGGTTCGGTTTGAACCGATCAGATGGGTTTTAAAATTACTTTCTAGTCCTTTAGAGTGCGGTCTCCGGTTCTTATCGGTTCTAAAAAAAACGGATTTTATCACGGTTTTTTCCACGACTCGTGACACGGTTGGGAACCGATAAGAGGGTCTTCTGGCGGATTGCCACTCTAACGGGCAAGTTTTGGTTGAGGCTGGCACTGATGTCTGAGAAACCCAAAGAAAACCGGACCCACTGGGTTTCAGCACTGTGGCCTCTGTGGGAAGCCTTTGCTAAGGCTGACCCACACCACTGTGTATATTGTCTGGGGTTTGACCACCTCAATGCAGACTGCCAGATTTGTAAATTTTCTCTGCCACCGTGGAAAGAGAGTTGGTAGGCTCAGGAAAGGGAGGCCAAAAGTCCGCTGGCCCGGATGGCCAGCCGGTTCGGTTCAACTGAACCTGAGGGTGCCCTCTGACCAGGCGATACTTCCTAAGGCAGCGAAGAGCCAGCTCTGAGGAGCCGGTTCAACTAAAGGACTAGAAGGTCAGCTAGTTTGGGGCAAGTTCTTTCTCAACCGCTGAGGAAATAGCCAAAGCTATTCAAATTGTCAGTCTCTTTCCCCAGTTCCGTCGAACCGGCACCATTAGGGAAGTGCCGGTTCAGTCAGTTCCAGTTCAAGATTATGATTTTGAGGATTTTTATGAACGGGGAAGGGGAGGAGGTATGAGGAGAGTGAATGTGATTTTGAAAGTCTGGATGTGCCCATTGAACGGACATCTCTCAGACAGACCTTCAGGGTCCCCAGGCTATCTGAGTCCCTCTCATTTTATGTTCTATAAGAAAGTTGCTGAAACTCTCCAACTCCCTGTTGAGGAAGCTGTTGATGATCAAGAAGAGCCTGATTATGTAGAAATGATGGATATTCCAGAGTCTAGGAGTCTGTCTGTTCCCTTGCACAAATCCTTTAGGAAACAGATAGTAAAAATTCTAAAAACTCCTCATTCTATCCTTCCTGTGGATAAAAGGATGGACAAAAGGTATACATTATCAGGCTCTGATATGGAGTTCCTCTCTCAGCAGTGCAGCCATGTGGGGGTAGTGCAGGCTGCAGCCTGTGACAAGGCTAATATTCCTCTAGCCTCTCCCTCCTGAAAAGGATTCCAGGAGGATGGATGCCATGGCAAAGAAACAGTACATGGCAGCATCTTTAGGACTCAGACAGGCGAATTATATGGCTTATGCAGCTAGGTACCAGAAATCCAGATGGGATACTGTGCTGGCACTAGCAAAACAGGCCCCTGACCAGCTTGCCAGGGAGCTGGAGCAGGTGGCTGCGGATGGTATTGAGACATCCAAGGTGCAGTTCCATGCTAGTAGACTCCAATGATGTTTCATCAAGAGTCATGGCTACATCTGTGTCTCTTAGCAGAATGGCCTGGCTCAGATGTACTGCCCTGTCTGGGATACCCAGTCTAAGGCTATGGATTTTCCTGTTGTGGGCAATTCTCTGTTGGGGAGCAGACAGAGAATTATATGAAAAATGGATGATATAGGACCACCTATAGGAGTGCACAGGACAAAGAAAGGCAAGCCACTCCTCAAAGGCAGTATGGCAGGGGCAGGCCTTTTCATAGGCCTTTTTACCAAGCCCAGGCCTCCTCTTCTGCTTATGCCCAGAGGGGGTTCTTTAGAGGAAGAGGCAGAAGGGGGTATAGTAAGCCTGCTTCTACCCCTTAACCCAAAACCCCTGCAAAACAGGCTCCCTGATGGGGTGGCCAGGGCCGATTCTCCACTACCAGTAGGGGGCAGGCTGGCTTACTTTGTCCAGGACTGGAAGTCTGTAACATCAGACAAGTGGGTCCTGGAAGTAGTAAGTTGGGGACTGGTTCTCAGCTTCAAAAAATTTCCGAAGATGAGAACCAGGTCCTTTCCACCTGCAAATCCATCAGAGGCACTTGCCTTAGAAACAGAAGTTTCTTCTCTTCTGGCTCTCAGAGCTGTGGAAAGGGTTCCACCCCTACACCAGGGCAAAGGGTTGTACTCCAGGTACTTCCTTACCCCAAAAAAGACAGGAGAATGGCGGCCCATCCTGGATCTCAGGTATTTAAACAAGCACCTTTTAAAACCAAAGTTCAAAATGGTGTCTCTGGGAAGTATTTTACCCTCTCTAAGGCCAGGGGACTGGTTAGCCTCCCTGGACCTCAAGGATGCCTACTTCCATGTTCTCATCAGAAGCTCCCATCAAAAGTACCTCAGATTTAAACTGCCCTCAGGCCATTACCAGTTCAGAGCAATGCCCTTCAGCCTCACCTTGGCCCCGAGGGTGTTCACAAAATGCTTGGCAGTAGTAGTTGCCCACTTAAGAAGGCAAAAGATTGCCATCTTTCCTTATCTGGACGACTGGCTCATTGTAGGCCAGTCTCCAGACCAGGTCAAACTACACCTACAAGTAACTCAGCAACTTCTTACATCTTTAGGTTTCCTTCTCAATCTTCCAAAGTCAGTTCTGGAGCCTGTCCAGCTTCTCACCTTCATAGGTGCAGAACTGAAAACAAAAGAAGCCAGAGCCTTCCTCCCTCTGGAAAGAGCAAGGACTTTGGTCTCTCTGGCCTCTTCTTTCACCCTGTAGGTCTCTCGACCAGCAAGGCATTTTCTACAGCTCCTGGGGCACATGGCTGCTTCTACAGCAGTAGTGCAGGGAGCAAGGTTTCAGATGAGGGACATTCAGTTCCATTTGAGAGCCTTTTGGTCTTAAGGACAGATCCTCTAACCAAATTGATCCCAGTGACTCGAACCCTGATCCAGGCCCTCCAGTGGTGGCAGGACCAGAGCAATTTGAGACAGGGGGTTCCCTTCATTCCCCAGTCTCATTCCTTGACCCTTACTACAGGCGCATCCCTCTTGGGGTGGGGAGCTCACATGGGCGACCTTACCACCCAGGGGTTGTGGTCCCCTCAGGAATCTCTGCTCCACATCAATTTGTTGGAACTCAGAGCAGTTTTTCTAGCACTCCAGGTTTTTTCCACATCTGTCCAGAACAAGGTTGTTCAGGTCAGAACAGACAATACCACTACAATGTGGTACATCAGCAAGCAAGGGGGCACTCGGTCTACGGCTTTGTGCGAAGCAATGAAGTTGTGGTCTCTGGCTTATTCTCTGAGCGCCTCCCTTACGCCAGTTCACCTCCCAGGCAAGGACAATGTCCTAGCGGATGCTCTCAGCAGGATTTCCCAGGACCATCACGAATGGGCACTGGATCCCCTAGTACTGGAGGTAGTATTTGCCAGATGGGGCACCCCTCAGATAGATCTCTCTGCAGCCCCAGACAATCACCAACTTCCCCTTTTTTGCTGCAGGCCCCCAGTGTTGGGCTCAGTCCCTCTGGATGCCTTCCTACTCAGTTGGGAAGGGAAATTTCTCTATGCTTTTCCCCCTTGCCCTCTTCTTTTCAAGGTGCTAGTAAAAATTAGATCTCAACCTGCAGGATGATCCTGATTGCTCCAGATTGGGCCAGGCAGCCCTGGTACCCACTCCTCATGTCCTTAGCAGTCCACCTTCCCCTGTGTGTTACCAGGAATCACAACCTGTTAACCTGTGCCCAGGGGAGAGTTTGGTATCCGAACCTCAAATCTCTCAATCTCAAGGCATGGCTCTTGAAAAGTTAGAGTTTGCTGACCTACACCTTTCCCAAGGCGTATTGGAAATCTTGAAGGCCTCTAGGAAGCCTTCCACCAGGGCTACTTATAATTCAAAATGGAAAAGATTTTCCATATGGTGTGCTGGTAAACATATTTCCCCAGAATCTGCTAGCGTGCCTACGATTCTGGATTATTTAGTGCATTTGAATTCCTTGGGGCTGAGACCAGCTACCTAAAAGTGCACTTGGCAGCTGTGTCTGTCTTTTTATCAGCAGGTAAGCCCTCTTCTTTTCAGCTCACCCTGTGATCTCAATTTTTAAAGGTTGCTTCACCAACCCTCCGTTCACGGACCCTGCCCCTGCTTGGGATCTGTATTTGCATTGCCAGCTTATGCAGCCCCTTTTGAGCCATTGTCTTCAGCAGAGCTTAAGTACTTGACTTGGAAAACTGTGTTTTTGGTAGCCATCACCTCTGCCAGGCGCATAAGTGAGCTACAGGCATTGTCAGTGGAGCCTGATTTTATCTCCTTTCACAGAGATAAGGTGGTCCTCAGGACTAACAGAAAGTTTTTGCCTAAGGTGGTTTCAGACTTCCACCTTAATCAATCCATGTCTCTTCCTGTATACTTCACTGACCATTCCTCCTCTGGCGAGAGGAGATTACACAGTTTAGATGTCAAAGAGCCCTTAGTTACTATATAGAACATACCAAGGGTCATAGGTTTGAATCCTCAATTGTTCCTCACTTATGGTGAGGTTGGTAAAGATAAACCTGCCACTAAAGATCCATTGCCAGGTGGATTGTCTCTTGTATCAATTTTGCTATGAAAACTGGGTAGATTCCTCCCTCAGGCCTGAGGGCTCACTCTACCAGAGGTACAGCTGCGTGCCTGGCTGCTGCCAGGACATCCCTATCTAGAGATATGTCAAGCAGCTACCTGGAAAACAGTTCACACTTTTACTAAGCATTACTCTCTGGATATCCAGGCTAGGAGTGATGCTCGATTTAACACAGCTGTGCTTCAGAGCCTATTTCCTAAGTAAGGTTCTGTCCCTCCTCCATGGAGGTACTGCTGTGTATTCTGCATATGTCATAATATAGCAAGACTTCATGTTGTTTGAAGAAAAAATTACTCACTTTAGTAATGTTGTTTCTTCTAATGAGTCTTGCTATATTATAACCTCCCCAACCTGCCCCTCTCAGAACCTCTACTTTTGGGATGTGGGTGGGCATGCAATGTTAGCACTTCATAGATGCCGCTTTATTTTCACCCTTTCTTAGGGTGCTTAGGTGTTATGTTTTATTTTCTTTCTTGAATCCCCGACTTGAGTCTTTATTTTGGGATCAAGAACAAAAGTGTGTTTTTGTAGTTAGTAGCCAGTGGGCTAGTGTAGGTTTACGGCTTCCACACAGAACCTTAGTGAGTTTTGCTTGTAAAGATCTGACAGTTTAAGTTTGAGCTACAACAGACAGTGTGTTCAACCGAGCTCGCGCTCAAGGTTCCATGCCCTGCATGGAAAGTTAACTCTTTCACCTCCGGAGCAGTTCTAACCTGGGGTTATACTGCATATGTCATAATATAGCAAGACTCCATTAGAAGAAACAACATTACTAAGGTGAGTAATTTTTTCTTCCTGGCCTATTCCCTTCTAGGAGGCGTCTATCCGTTCCTGGCAGTCACCAGCCGCCCCTTCTCCAGCCCCAGCAGACTGTCGACGTAGGTATTGTGCCCCTTCGGAATCCCTGGGTTCTCTCCCCAGCCTACCCTCGGGTTTGGTATACCTAGAGACTCCCTCCGGGTGCCGCCGCCTGGCGCATGACCGTCCACCGGACTCGGATTCCCTACAATTCGACCGGTGGGGGCGAAGAGTGTTCTCTTTCTCTTGTGCGATGTCTTGCATTGCATCTCATCAGGCTCATCACGCTGCCTACAGTAGGCATTTGTGGTCTATGCTCTCTCAGATCTTAGCATCAATGCCTAATACGGAGGAAACCAGACAAGCTATTGCCCTCTCTGCTATAGGCCTGGAGCTGGCAAGACACCAAGCAAGGGCATCTTATGACGCCAATGAGGTGGCTTCCAGGCTTGCAGGGACAGCGATCTGCATTAGACGGACGGCATGGCTTCGTCTATCAAGGTTGTTACCCCTGGTCCAGCGTAGGGTGATTCACTCCGCTTTCCGGGAGACCGTCTCTTTTCCTCCAGAGCTAGGAGATTACTGCAGGGGCTTCCACCATCTCCCGTCCTCGGGGAGCACCTCCTGGCTCTTCTCCCCATAGGCTTCTCTCTAGATTAAGCGCGGGTCTTCCCTTCTGTTTCTCACCAGCAGGAGGCTGGGGTCTTATTCCTCAGGGTTCTACCCCCTTTTAAGGGGGCTTGAGTACTCACCAAGCAGTAATGAATGGTGAAGATTGACAGGGAAGATGAAAAGTGCATTACCTACCGTAATTCTTGATCTTCTCTTGTATCTTCACCATTCATTCTCCATCCACCTTCCCTCAGTGGCCTCTTACTGTGGCGTCCCCCCCCCTCCCGTCTCGTTCCTCTTCCTTCCTTTGGCCTTTATGCCAAAGAGAAAAAAAAAAACTTTCTGTTTTCCATTCTTAATGAATGGTTCCTTTTTTCGTCAAAGTAAAGAGGAACGAGCACGGTCTGTACTTTTCTTTTATTCTGAGGGAACTCTTTCTGACCGCTCTTAGGGTGCGACTTCTAAATACCTTGATCAGGTTATGCAGTTTCACAGCTTAAGAGACGGTGCCCTGATTCGGCCTCAACAAAATTTAGAATCCCCTGGCAGGTATTACCTTTGAGCTCATTCTAGCTGCTGCTTGCACTTGTCAGCCTTGAGCATCTGCTTTGCCTTGCCTTAGAGAGTCTGATTGAGTTCCCACTCTGTCCTTCATACAAAGCTGCCTTCGGAAAGGCATAATCTTTCCCATACACTGCTGTGTTAGCACTTAACAGGGTGCTAAGGGACTTAGTCCCCTTCCTGGGTGGGCGCTCTTCCCGGAACAGGTTCTGCCCGGGCAGTCCATGAGCCCTCAGCTAGGATGTAGGGACTTGGCATGTTGAGAGTTCAGAGATTCTGCCCTCATTTGGATCTGTTCAGGTGGTTCAGTTGAACCTCCCCTCAGTCCTAGCAACTGGGATTCTTGCTCCCTTGTTAGTTTCGAGCTTATAAGCCTCTCAACCAATGCTCAATGGGCACTTTTCTTCCTCTCAACATGCCTCCTTTTTCTTCTTCTTCTTCTTCTTTCTCTTTCCCTCTCTCTGTTCCTCCCCTAGAGCCGCCCCAGAAAGGAGGCCCTGCTGTCCCTTAGGGTAGGAATTCTCTCTCTCCCCTCTGTCTATCCTCTACCGGCTTATACCTTTTTCAGTTTATATCCTTTCCTTTTTCTGTCCCTCGGCTCTCTTGCCTCACTTTCCTTTTTCATACCCTTTATTTTAGCCTCTCGGCTACCAGAACTGAGATAGGAGGTCCTGCGGCACCTAGCGGCCGCCCACCGGCGCATGGCGCGAGTCGTGCCTTTCAGTGAGCCATTGAAACCCGACTCAAAAAAAAAGCTCCCGTAGCGGGTGCGCGCCTCTGGCACTAACCCAAGCAGTAATGAATGGTGAAGATACAAGAGAAGATCAAGAATTACGGTAGGTACGTAATTTTCATTTCTGTGCTATGGGTTGGCGGGCAAGGAGCCTCCCAGAGGGATAAGAGCTCATTCTACCCGCCATACTGCTGCATCGGTGGCTGCTTCCAGGGACATCCCTATCCAGGAAATCTGCTGGGCTGCTACCTGGAAGTCAGCAAACACCTTCATTACCCACTACCACATCGACCTTGAATCATGCCGGGATGCTGGTTTTGGGGCCTCGGTTCTCCAGTCTTTATTTCCTAAGTAGGGTGTGTGTGCCTTGCCTCCCTTCTCTCGGAGAACTGCTTGGAGTCTGCCAAGAAGTGTGGATGAACAACATATCCATGCTCCTAGAAGAACAGGTTACTCACCTGTAGCAGGAATTCTATGAGTGATATATGTTGTTCATCCACACACAACCACCTGACCGCCCCGGCTTCAGGCGCACAACCTTGCTTCCAGCGGACTGAGATCTGGCATCATGGGGCAGAGCCGAGGTATATACCACCCAGGTGGGTGGGTGGCAGGAGTCAGCTTGAAGACTTCCGGCAAGATTTAAAGTGGAAGGGGACATGCCAAGAAGTGTGGATGAACAACATATACCACTCCTAGAACTACTGTTACAGGTGAGTAACCTGTTCTTTCAGATGGTGACCCTTCCAGGCCTGATTCCCCTCCTTCATCAAGGAGACTGGCTAGCCTCTCTGGACATGCAGGATGCGTACTATCACATCCTGATTGCCCAACCCCACCAAAGGTTCTTGTGGTTCCCTTTTCAAGGGCATCACTAGCAGTTTCGGGTCCTGCCTTTTGACCTGTCATCTGCCCCTCAAGTCTTTAACAAGTGCGTCGTGGTGGTCACAGTGGCCCTCAGCAGAATGAGCCATTACGTCTTCCCATACCTGGCTGATTGGCTCCTCACAGCCCCCCTCCAGGGAAAAACTGCTTCAGATCATGGAAAACACCTTTTCTCTATTCCGAGAAGTAGGGATCTTACTGAACCTTCCAAAGTCCTCCCTGTGGCCCAGCCAGAGGCTTCTGTTTATAGGGGCTCTCCTGGACACCATTTAAGGGAGAAAGCCTTTTTCCCCAAGGACAAGGCAGATCCTCCTCTGGGCTCAAGCGCCGGATGTTTCCTTTACCAGCCTAGTTCCGGCCAGATTGAGCCCAGACTCCTAGGTCACACGGCAGGGGCCATCACAACCATGCTGTTTCCAAGGCTGCACATGAGTAATGCAGTGGAACTTATGTGTACATGCGGATCAACAATCGGACAACTTCAACCAACTTGTCAAGGTCTCAGTCCCAGCCCACCAGACCTTACAATGGTGGCTTATTCCATCCAGTCTCTCAATGGGAATGCTCTTTCGGAGGCCGCTGCCCATTCAGTCTCTGACCACGGATGGTTCCGGCATGGGCTGGGGAGCCCACCTTGCTGGTCGCAGAACTCAAGACACGTGTTGGAGAAATCCCTTCACATCAACATGTTGGAGATGAGGGCAGTCCTCTGTGCCATGCAAGCTCTACAGACAGACTTAGCCCCAGGCCACCTCGTCAACCAGATGGACAGCGTGTTGGTGGTCTTTTACATCTAGCGGGGGGGGGTACTTATATCCCCTCTGCAGAGAGGCCATGAGAGTCTGGTACTGGGCAATTGAACACCAGTTGGAACTCTCAGCCGTGCATGTTCCAGGTGTTCAAAACACCTTGGCCAACGAGCTCAGCCAGTCTCGGTTCAAAGCCCATGAGTGGGAGTTCCCCCAATCAGTGGCAGAAGAACTCTTCAACAGATGGGGTCGACCTAAACTAGACCTCTTTGCATCCCCACTTAATGTAAAACTGCCCAGTTTCTGCTCACTAGATCCAGGGCCTGGTGTTTTCTGGCGAGACACGTCGTCCCTCTGCTGGACAGGGAGATTCCCTTATGCCTTTCCACTAATTAAGAGGGTTCTCCTCATATTGCAGTTGGAGCAGATATGATCCTGATTGCTCCCTCCTGGCCCCGACAGATCGGGTACCTCTACTTCAGCAGCTGGCAGAGGAGCCCCTGCCTCTGAGCTCGCACTTGGTCTCCCAGGAGGGAGAGAGGGTCCCTGGGTCACCCGTATCTAAGATCTTTGCACCTGCACATGTGGCTCCTGCAGACTTAGCCATCTCTCGGTTTGGAGTCAGCAAGAGTGGCGGATGTCCTAGTTGCAGCTCGAAAGCCCTCAACTAGAGCCATCTATGCGATGAAGAGGAAGCAGTTTTGCATCTGGGCCACCACTCGCCACCTCGACCCCTTTACCTGTCCGGTAAACTCGGTCCTGGAGTACATCCTGTACCTATCGGATTCGGGCCTCAGCTATTCCTGTATTAAGGTGCATCTTTCCTCTGTGTCCACATTCCATGCACCAGTGGAGTGCAAGACCCTTGCTCAGCTTGATTTACCCCGCACTTTTCCTGTGGGGCATCCTGCACCTGAAGCCTCCCATCAGGGATCCCGTTTCCCCATGGGACTTTCTGTTTGTTTTGGAGAAACTCACTCTTCTTCCCTTCGAGCCAGCCGCATATTGCGACCTACGCTTTCTGTCATGGAAAGCGTTATTTTTGGTTGCCGATACTTCTGTTCAGAGTATTTCTGAGCATCAGGCTCTGATGTGTAAAGAGCCTTATTTAGTTTTCCACTAGGACCAGGTGTCCTTGTGGACTTAATCCTAAGTTTCTGCCCCAGGTGGTGTCCGAATTTACCCTTAACCAGGATATCCACCTTCCTGTTTATTATCCAGAGCATTCAAATCGAGGGGAGGCTCTCCTGCATACTCTGGATGTCCACAGGGTCCTGTGTTGTTACTTATCTCCTACCCGGGACTTTAGAAAATCTGACCAATTGTTCATTTCATTAGCCCCAAGGATGTTGGGGCAGCTGTTTCTAAACAGACATTATCCAAGTGGTTGGTTCACTATATTGTTTACTGTTACCAGAAATACGACAAGCCTTTACTGGGCTCAGTAAAAGGCCATTCTGCCAGGGGAGTTGCTGCTTTCTTTGCATCTCTGAGGAATGCAGCAAATATCTGCACTGCTGCCACCTGGAGTTCAGTCCAGACTTTCATTAAGCACTACAATCTGGACATTGCCTCCAGGCGCAGGACAGGCTTTGGCCTTGCTGTCTTTCAGGGCCTACTTTCATGAGGAGCTCAGCTTTTAATCTTTTTCCTCCACTCCTCCATCAAAGTTTTTGTCCTTCTACTATTTGGGACTCGGTCTTTATGGTGTGACCTGCTGCAAGAGCTCCCCCTCAAAGTGAGATAGTACAGTTACATAAGAACTTACTGTAACAGTAGATCTTTGAGAGGAGCTCTTGCAGCAGGTGCTGCTTTCCCTCCCACCTTCCCCCTGGTATTTTCTTCTGCATCATCGGTTATGTCATCGTATCTCCTCATCCTGAGGAGCCTCGTCGGTTCTCCGAATTCCAACTGTGCTGGGGGTCTCCGGCGGGAGAACTGAGGTGGTGCTGGGGAACCGCCCCTTTTATTCTATATGTGATGTCAGGAGTGGTCCCCTGTTGTGGACTGCTAGCTAGAAGTTTTTCATAGGGTCCTGGCGCCTGTCGGCTTAAGTCCTTATGGTGTAACCTGCTGCAAGAGCTCCTCTTGAAGATCTACTGTTACAGAAAGCTCTTACGTAACTGTACTATAGTATACAGTTAGGGCTTATTGTGTATGGAAAACAAAGGTTTTCCAAATCTTGTTGTAGGGCAGTTCAAAGGTCAACAAATGTTGTTGTACTATCGTTCTGACGTCACATCGATAGTACAAATTTTGCCCTTATCCTGCCATCTGATTGGCTGCAACAGTGCTGTTTTCAAAAAATTCACTCTAAAATGGCGCCTGTAGTTAGCTAGCGGTGCGGTCGGGCGAGCTGAATACTGCATAGACACAGTTTGGACATGGACGACTACTAAAGTCAGTTCCATGTATCCAAACTGTTACTTTGCAGTTTTTTTGTTTTTTTTTAATTACTGGCACAGTGGTCGGATCAGAGCGTGACTGCTGCACGAAGGTCCATTATCTTTGGGGACAGGACTCGGAACAGGACTGCAGTGACGAGTATCGGAAATATTGGGGACTGAAGTGGAAAGAGTGAGAATCTAGCCAGTGTGCAAGAGTTAAGGTACAAACACATTGTGGGGAAACCATATACTATATAAAATAGTAGATGGTCGCCCATCCACAACTTTGGCAGTGTTTCCCATCTCGGGAGTTGATGACATCACGGAGACCTCTTGAGCTTTGCTCTCGAGGTCTCTCTGATGTCATCTACACCCTCGATGGAAACACAGCCTTGTTGTGGATGGGCGCCCATCCACTATTCTATATATAATGTATGTTAGAACGCTGTTAACCTTAGGAAATCATCATTTCGTAAGGTTGTTAACCTATCAATGTGATGTAGATATGTTGTTAACCTATCGATGCTACGTCACATCGATAGGTTAACAACAGCGATTGGTCTGCGCATGTGCGCGCTTTTTTCGGCGAGAACTGACACGCATGAACAGCAGCGTTAGGGAAAGACTGAACGGCCGTGCGGTGACTACTAAAGAAAAAGTAAGCAGCCTTTGAGGTGGGACCATACACTATAAAAAATAATGTATCCCTCTATCGTCAACCGGTCAATTTTAACCGTCTCGAGGTTGCCATGGCTACGTAAACCTCTCGACTGTTAACTGACCAGTTAACGATAGAGGACCATATATTATCCCCTATATAACGTATGGGTAACCCGTAATACCCACTGAAAGTAAGCTGTTTACAACCTTGTAATCCCACTGTTGTGATGTCAGAACCTTATAAACCCCTCTCATCTATTGTCATAGCAGTGAGTTTACAAAATGGAATGCCAGTGTTATTCAGTATTCTACACACCAAGAATGTGATTGTTCGTCTCAGTATTCACATAACATTCCAATTGTCACAGTTTACTATTACTGAGTCTAGAGATCACCATGTCTGATAGAGATTTTAACTGGTGCCATTTTGGCCTGCTGTCATTCAGTCCGTGTATCCTAATAAACTGTTCTCCTACACAATCACATGGCCGGAGTGCAGATTCATTAATAACGTAAGGCTAAATTACTTTTGTTGGGGGGGGTGTTAACTTCTATTGTCAAGTCCCATACACTATAAATGACAATGCCTGATGTACAGGTGATTACCATGGTGTAATCACCTCTCATGGTTGCTAGGGCAATGATAAACCTCTCAAGCTGTGCTCTCGAGGTTTACTGATGCCCTAGCAGCCACTTGAGGTGATTACACCATGGTTATCACCTGTACATCAGGCATTATCCTCTATGTTCTGGAACACCGTCCGGGTGTATGTCCACCAACTGAACCAACAGACCTGAACATGCCTTTCCGCCACAGAAAGAATTGCTGCTGGTGAATGATCATCTTCCACCCACTGAAGAATTCTGGTTCCTTCTGTGAGCATACTTGTGCGTCCCTTGTGCCTCCTGAACTATTTCTGCATACCACAGTGATGGCATTGGTTGATTAAACCTTCACACCCTGGGACCGAGCCAGGCTCTGAAAAATAAACAGTATCAAGGCTAGATACACCCCAGTCATTTCCAGGGACTGATATGGAGGCACTGTTCCTACGGACTTCCAGTTCTGTGTGCAGGGCACTGGACTAGAACTGCCCTCCGAGCCTGGCAGTGAAGGCCACAAACTGCTCTAGCAGAGCTTCGACAGCAGAACTCCAAACAGTTCTTGGAATTTTCGCACCATGCAAACGATTGCGGCACTAACCTGGAGAACAGGAATGATGCCTATTAGTCCTCTGCGGCCAGGAAGAAAAAATTACTCGCCATAGCAATGTTATTTCTTCTAATGGAGTCATGCTGTATTCAGACATAATGCAGTTAGCCCCAGCACTTGAACTGCCCCGGAGAGGAAAACGTTAACTCTATGCAGAAGCATAGAACGTTCTCGAGCTCGATTTTTAAACCTCTGTCTGTGGTACTTCCTGGTGTAACCGTCGGATTCTTATGAGCTAACTAACTAAAATACTATAGTATGGAAATTGTTCAAAATATAGCCAAAGGGCAAAATATTTTTTTTTGGGCCCCAAAAGACTCAAGTCGAGAACCCAAGAAGGAAAGGTAGTGACAATATTTAAGTAAAACACCAGAAAAACAATAATAACATCTACCCCACCCAAGAGGGAGGGTACAAGGTACACCCCTGAGGTGCAACACTGTACCTGCCAGCCCACTTCCCAAAACCAGGTTCTAAGAGGGGAGGCGGGGGGAAGTCTGAATACAGCAAGACTCCATTAGAAGAAACATTACTATGGTGAGTAATTTTTTCTTCAGACAACATGAAGTCTTGCTGTATCGAGACATAATGCAGACTACCAAGCAGTTCCCTATGGAGGAGGGAATTCAGAACCTACTTTGGGAAGAGGCTCTGCAGTACTGCTGTACCAAACCTAGCATCACTCCTAGCCTGGATGTCCAGGAAGTAATGCTTGGTGACAGTATGCACTGTTTTCCGGGTGGCTGCTTTACAGATCTCTAACAAAGGTATATCTCTGGCTTCAGCTAGAGAAGCAGCTGTACCCCTGGTCGAGTGAGCCCTCAGGCCTGAAGGGGCCGTCCTACCCAACTTGTCATAACAAAATTGCATACAAGAAACAGTCCACCTGGCAATGGTTCTCTTAGTGGCAGGCTTACCTTTCCCCACTTCACCATAAGTGAGAAACAATTGAAGACAGTCATTTCTGTGTGCCTTAGTATGCTCAATGTAGTAGCTAAGGGCCCTCTTAACATCCAGACTGTGTAACCTTCTTTCACCTGAAGAAGAATGGTCAGTGAAAAACACAGGGAGAGAGATATAGACTGGTTCAGATGAAAATCTGATACCACTTTGGGGAAGAACCTCTTATTGGTTCTTAGGACCACTTTGTCCCTATGGAAGGAGATGAAGTTAGGTTCCACTGACACAGCCTATAACTCACTAATCTGCCTGGCAGAAGTAATAGCTACCAGGAACACAGTTTTCCAGATCAAGTACTTCAATTCGGCCGAAGCCAGAGGTTCAAAGGGTGACTGCATTAGCTGAGCTATGCAGACAGTAAGAGCCAAGGTGGAGTGGGCTCCCTAAAGGGATGGTTAATGTGAACCAGACTTTTGAAAAACTTTATGAAAACAGGATGAGATGCCAGGGAAGAGCCCTTCCCTGCTGAGAGGAATACAGAGACAGCTGCTAGATGAACCTTCAGAGTGGCAGGCCTAAGGCCTAGACCATTCAGATGAACTAGATAGTCTAAGGTTGTGGAAATGTCTGCAGAATCTGGCAGGATGTCTTTCTGAGAGCACCAAATACCGAACCTTTTCCATTTGGAGTTGTAAGTTTTTCTAGTGGAAGGTTTCCTGGAGACCTTCGAATATCCAGAACTCCCTGAGAAAGATGTAGAGCCTGCATATTCTAACTCTTCAAAAGCCAGGCCTTGAGATGGAGAGACTGGAGATTGGGGTACCAGATCCGCCCCTGGGAGGAGGAGGACAGGAGATTGTATGTCCTGGGCAGAGACAGGGGACGTGACACTGACAAGGACAGCAGTAGAGGATACCAAGGCTGTCTGGCCCAATCTGGAGCCACCAGTATCACTGTGCAGGGTTGAGTCCTGATCTTGATCACAACTCTGAACAGCAGAGGGAAGGCATAGAGAAACCTGCCCTTCCAGTCCAAAAAGAGTGCATCCTGGGGAACCGTCCCTAGGACTGGAGGTCTGCAACAAAACAGAGGAAGTTGATGATTGTCCGGTGCTGCAAAGAGATCTATCTCTGGAGTACCCTACCTAGAGAAGATGACCTTCAGGATATGAGGATCCAGGGACCATTTGTGGTGTCCCTGTGAAATTCTGCTCAGAGCATCTGCTAGTATGTTGTCCTTCCCTGGAAGGTGAACTGTTACCAGAGAAGTCTGAAGAGAATAGGCCAGAGACCACAGCTTCATAGCTTCTGTGCACAAGGCCGAGGACTGAGTGCCTCCCTGCTTGTTGATGTGCCACGTTGAGGTAGTGTTGTCCGTTCTGACTTGGACCACCTTGCCCTTGACTGAATCCGAGAAGCTCTGCAGGGCCAGGAAAACTGCCCTGAGTTCCAGGAGATTGATATGAAGGAGAGACTCCTGTGGAGACCAGAGCCCTTGAGCTGTCAGGGCTCCCAGGTGGGCTCCCCACCATAGGTGAGAAGCATCCGTAGTTAGAACTACAGATGGGACTTGAGGGAGAAATGCAACCCCTTGTCTGAGGTTGTCCTGGTCCAGCCACCACTGGAGAGCTTGGACCAGAGTCTGAGGCACTGGAATCAGTTTGGTAAGTGAATTCTTCTTTTGAGACCAAAAAGACCTTAGATGAAACTGAATGTCCCTCATCTGGAACCTTGCTACCTGCACCACTGCCGTGGAAGCTGCCATGTGGCCCAGGAGCTGGAGGAACTGTCTTGCTGGGCGGGAGACCTGAGGTCGAAAGGAGGAAGCGAGATCCACTAGGTCCTTTACCCTTGCCAGGGGAAGGAAGGCTTTTGCTTGTACAGTGTCCAACTTTATGCCTGTAAAGCTGAGAAGTTGAACTGGTTTGAGTACAGACTTTGGAAGATTGAGAAGAAACCCCAGGGAGCTGAGTAGGTCCTGGGTAGTTTGAAGAGCTGACTTGACCTCTAAAGGTGACTGACCCACTAAAAGCCAGTCGTCCAGATACGGGAAGATGGTGATACCCTGTCTTCTGAGGAAAGCCACCACTACTGCAAGGCATTTTGTGAACACCCTTGGAGCTGATGTTAGGCCGAATGGCATGGCTCTGAATTGGTAATAGCCTGAAGGCAACTCGAACCTGAGGTATTTTCTGTGGGAGCACCTGATAGGAATGTGGAAGTAGGCATCCTTGAGGTCCAGAGATGCTAGCCAATCCCCTGGCCTTAGAGAGGAAAGGATTATTCCCAGAGTTACCATTTTGAATTTGGGCTTTGAAATGTGTTGTTCAGATACCTTAGGTCTAGGAGGTGTCGCCACTCCCCTGTTTTCTTTGGGGTAAGGAAGTACCTGGAATACAGTCCTTTTCCCTTGTGCTGAGTAGGAACATTCTCTATAGCTCTTAGAGCTAGAAGAGAGGAAGCCTCTGCCTCTAGGGCAAGGGTTTCTGAGACTGATGCAGGTGGAAAAGACTTGGCCCTTCTTTTTGGAAATTTTTTGAAGCTGAGGGCCAGTCCCTGGCTTACTACTTCCAGGACCCACTTGTCTGCGGTCACAGACTTCCAGGCCCGGAAGTAGTAAGCCAGCCTGCCTCCTACTGGAAATGGGGAGTCGACCTGGGCTGACACATCAGGGTGTCTGCTTGGCAGGAGCCTTAGACTGAGAGGAGGAGGGAGCAGCCCTGCTCATCCCCCTCCTGCCCTTCCCTCTGAAGAACCCCCCTCTGTGGGAAGGGAGAGGAGGCCTGGGCTTGGTAAAAAGGCCTTTGAAAGGGCCTGCCCCTGCCCCTAGACTGCTGCTTGTGCAGAGTGGCCTGCCTTTCCTTGGCCTGTGCACTCCTGTACATGGTCCTGTATTCATCCATTTTCCTCATATAAGCCTCTGTTTGCTCCCCAAACTGAGAGTTACCTACTACAGGAAAATCCATGGCCTTAGTCTGGGTATCATGTGAAAGGCTAGTACATCTGAGCCAAGCATGTCTTCTGAGAGACACAGCTGTAGCCATGACTCTAGATGCCACATCATTGGAGTCCACAGCAGCATGAAATTGCACTTTGGATGCCTCAATTCCATCAGCAGCCACCACCTCCAGCTCCTTGGCCAGCTGGGGAGAGGCCTGCTTAGCCAGTTCCAGAACCGTGTCCCATCTGGATTTCTGGTACCTGGCTATGTAGGCCATATAAGTAGCCTGCCTGTGTCCCAAAGAGGATGCCAAATACTGTTTTTTGGCCATGGCATCCACTTTCCTGGAGTCCTTATCCGGGGGGTGTGAAGCCAAGGGAATGTTAGCCCTGTCACAGGCTACAGGCTGCAGCCTGCACTACCCCAACATGGCTGCAATGACTATAAAGGAACTCCGGAGCTGAGCCTGATAACTACCTACCTGTCCATTCTCTTATCCACAGGAGGTATTGAATTAGGGGTTGTAAAATTTGTGTGTCTGTTTCCCAAGGATTTATGAAGAGGATAGACAGCTTTTGGACTCTGGAATGTCCATCATTTCACAAAATCAGGCTCTTCATCTTCCTCTGTGGCTTCAACCAAGGGAAGCTGCAGGGTTTGTGCCACCTTTTTGTAGAACAAAAAGTGTGAAGGGGACTCAGAGAGCCTGGGAGGAGAGACACCTGAGGGCCTGTCTGGGGAGATGTCCGGTTCAATGGGCACATCCTGACCCCCTTCATCGTCGTCATCAGCGCCATCATCACCGGGATAGTCTTCGTCTCCCTCCCACTCCTCATAATAAGCATCTGGGTCATAATCTGGAGGAGACGGATACAACCGCTGAACCGGCGGTATCGGTTCAGACGGAACCGGTCTAAGCGATGGGACAATACTAATTGTTTTGGCTATTTCGTCCATGGTTGAGAGTGGGATACAGGATCCGAACCGGCAGACTTGCGCTTTTTCCTTGACGGAACTGACCCCTCGGGATCAGCTCTCCTTTTGCCCGAGGAGGTATCGCCTAGGTCAGTAGGCACCTCCTCAGGTTCGGCCGCAACCGAACTGGGCTGGCCATCCGGATCTACGGACTTCTCGGCCTCCCTTTCCTTCAGCCTACTCAGTCTTTTATCTAGAGTGGATTTAGGAAAGTTTTTACAGATTTGGCAGTCTGACTTGAGGTGGTCAAACCCCAGACAATAAACACAGATGAGGTGGGGGTCGGCCTTAGCAAAGGCCTCCCCACACTCAGTACAGTGTTGAAACCCAGTGGGACCGGTTTTCTTCTTGGGTTTCTCAGACATGGCCAACCTAACAAATTACCCTATTGCAGCTTTCAAGCCAGGTAATAAAACAACTGATCGGTTACAAACTGTGTCACGGGCTTTTTAAAAGAACCAGCAAAAAGTCCGGTTCTTTTGAAACCGATTGGTACCGGAACACCACACTAATCCCAGAAGAGAAAAAATGTAATTTAACAAAGTCGGTTCCAAACCAGACCGACCGGGAAGAAACCGAAGAAAAGACAATTTCCACTCTTTTTAGCAAAACAAAACACAGTCACTACCTATCTACATACTACCTGTACCGTAGACAGAGGCTGGAAATCTGAAAATAACAAAAAAATATGCAGTTTAAACCGAACGCTTTTTCTTTTACCGAGCAGAGGAAATCTCCAGAACGACTTCACTGTTAGGCGGAGTAAAGAATCTGACGGTTACACTGGGAAGTACCACAGACAGAGGTTTGAAAACCAAGCTCGAGCTCAACGTTCTATGCTTCTGCATAGAGTTAACTCTTTCCTCTCTGGGGCAGTTCAAGTGCTGGGGCTAACTGCATTATGTCTTCATCGTCTGTTGTTTGATGGAAGTCGAACTGTCAGTGTGGCAAGCAGATCCCAGTGAGAGACGGCCACTCAGCCTGCTTGATCTGCCTAGGCCCAGACCACCGGCCTGACGATTGCCCACACTGCCAGAAGTTCAACCAAAAGACAAGAATTCAATGGGCTAACGCTTTGAAAACATACCTTCTGGAACACAAAGTGGCTGCCATGCAGAAGTCCCACTCAGGGCGTAGTTGTTGTTCTTCACCTAGGGAGTCTTTCCCCAAGGAGAAAAAGTCAGGAGGGAAACATCGCCATAGAGAAAAAGAAAGGGCCAGGTCAGAATCCCACCCAAAGTCTCCTCAGCTTACTTCTGCTTCAGCTGCCTCCAGCGGGAGGTCAGAGTCGGTTCCCTCGGGTGCCAAAACTGTTTCTTGGCCTACCTCAAAGAAGACTTCCCTCTCGTCCCACGAGAAAGGTAGGGATTCTTCTACTTCTGGGTGTTTTTCCACCCAGGTCCCCTTGGCCCACCGACACCACAAGTTCTCACATGGGTCAGCCAAAGAGGGATAGGCATCTGCCTCGAGCAGGTCTTCGGACGCTGCCCGAAAGCAAGGTGGTTCATCTGAAAAACCCAAGAAGCATGACGATTCCACCAGATGCCAGGAAGTCATCAGGCACTGGACGCCTCTCCCTCCAGAAAAGGAGGCGTCTGTCTCAGACCGCAGACATTCCACTGGTGCGACCATCAGCCCCGAAGGACCAGGCGACCTACACACCGCCCAAAGAAACAAGTTCTCCTCCGCCCGACAAACCAGACGACCGAACGGAGGAAGAAGCGGCCTTAGGGGTTGAACAAGACCCCTTACCACAGACTCCTACTGAGGAGGTGCCTATAGACAAGGCTCCAGTTCCAGAGGGAACACCAGACCAGATGCCAGGTCTCGCAGTGGTAGTGGCATATCTAAGAAGACTGGGAATCTCAGTTTTTCCCTACCTCGACGACTGGCTAGTCATGGGAAAGTCATCACAAGAGGTGAAGGATCACCTGATAATAATGCAAAATCTGTTACAGTCTTTGGGGTTTCTGATAAATCAGGACAAATCCATTCTTAATCCAGTACAAGTTCTGCACTTCATTGGAGCAGAACTAGACACTTTGCAAGGAAGTGCTTTCCTTCCCAAGGACAGGGTCCAAAGCATCCTGCATCTGGTTACCTCAGTCATACAACATGAAGTCTTGCTGTATTCTGACTATATGCAGTTAGACCCAGCACTTGAACTGCTCGCTGCAGAGAGTAAAAGGTTAACTCTGTGCAAAGGCATAGAACGTTGAGCTCGAGCTCGGTTTTCAAACCTCTGTCTGTGGTACTCTGAAGTGTAACAGATAGATTCTTTACTCCGCCTAACTGTAAAGTCGCTCCGGAGATCCCTCCTGCGCTTTGGTTCGGTTACAGTACGAATTGGTTGTTTTTTCAAGCCGTTTCTTCAAAAATGTTGGTATTCTTTCCTCTGTCTTGGTACCAGTAAGTGGTAGTTGTAGGTAATGGTGTTTTTTCTCAAGAAATTGTTTTAATTTCGGTTTCTTACTGATCGGTCCAGTGTGGAACCGAAACCTATTCTGTTTCTGTATACTTTATTATTTGTGTTTTTTTTTTCCGGTACTTATCGGTTCCTAAAAAAATCCGACTTTTAGGATATTTTTTTTACTGACCCATGACATGGTTGGAACCGATAAGTTTGTAGTCGCCTGGCTTAACCGCTGTTTTGGGTGACTTTAAGTTGAAGGCATGCCTGAGAAACCCCAAAAGAAAACGGGACTCACTGGGTTTCAGCACTGTACCAAGTGTAAGGAGGACTTTGCCAAGGCTGACCCTCACCTCGTACGTGTGTACTGTCTGGGGTTTGACCACCTCAAAGAAGACTGCCAAATAGGAAAATACTTTCCCAAAGCCACTCTGGAAATACGTTTGAGTAGGCTAAGGGAGAGGGAGGCCGAGAAGTCCGCTGACCCGGATGGCCAGCCTGGTTCGGTTACGGCCGAACCTGAGGAGGTGCCCACTGACCTGGGCGATACTTCTTCAGGCAAACGGAGAGCCGATTCTGCGGAATTGGTTCCGAGTAAAAGGAAAAGTAAATCAGCCGGTTCGGATCCGATTTTCCATGGTCCGACAGCTGAGGAGATAGCGAAAGTGATTTCCATAGTTCAGTCGCTTTGCCCGGTTCGGTCGGAAATGTCTGCTTCAGACATAGATCATGAAGCTTACTATGAGGGCGATTGGGAGGAGGAGGAAGATTATGATGAAGAGGATGAGGGCCTAGATGGGCCGGTAGAGCCTGACATCTCCCCAGACAGGCCCTTTCAGGTTTCTCCTCCCAGGCTTTCTGAGTCCCCTTCCCAGTTCTTGTTTTACAAGAAAGTGTCTGAGACTCTTCAGCTTCCTCTGGAAGGGGCTGAACAGGATCAGAAAGAACCTGACTATTTAGAAATTATGGATGTCCCAGAGTCAAAGAGGGCGTCTGTCCCCTTACACAAATCCTTGGGGAAGCAGACACAAAAAAATTTACAATTTCCTACATCCATACCCCCTGTGGAAAAGAGAATAGACAGGAGGTATACCTTGTCAGGTCCTGGGACAGAATTCCTTACCAATCGTAGCCATGTTGGAGTAGTACAAGCTGCAGCCTGTGACAAGGCTAATATTCCCCTGGCATCTCACTCCCCAGACAAGGATTCCAGGAAAGTGGATGCCATGGCAAAAGAGCAGTACTTGGCATCCTCTTTGGGACTCGGACAGTCTAATGACATGGCATATACAGCTAGGTACCAGAAATCTATGTGGGATACGGTTCTGGAGCTAGCTAAGACTGCCCCAGCTAGCCAAGGAACTGGAGCAGGTGGCTGCAAATGGTATAGAGGCATCTAAAGTGCAGTTCCACGCTGCTGTTGACTCTAATGATGTCCACTCCAGGGTCATGGCTACATCTATCTCCATGAGGAGATTTTTTTTTTTTTTATCCTCCTTCCTTGCCCTCTGGTCTACCACTCCTTCCGGCTGCTTATGCCTCCTGCGACCCCCTCGCCCTGACCCTCCTCCCCACACCCCAGATCGCAGCCGACCCAGGGGTGGCCCGGCGTATCCCTTCTCCGGGTGGGTCCTCCTCCTCCGAGGGGGAAGGTGCCGGGGGGGCAACCAGTGCACACTAGATTCAGTCCCTGTGTGCTGCTGAGGTGGGTTTGGAGGCGTCGGGGCATGTCGGGCCGACAGGAGCGTGGCAGCCATCATCCGGCAGACCAGGAGGCCGGATTTTCCGTTTTCTCCCCGGGGCATGGCGTGCCACTAATGTCTGAGGCAAAGCCGACGTCTCACCACACCCTGATGTACGCTGAGGCTCTGCTGTTGGTCCTCCCAAGCCCACCAGGGGGTACCAGACTGCAAGCCTCGTCCCTCCTCCCCTGGTAGGTAAGCAGTCGTGGGACGCCGAGCCTACTCCCCCGGCCGAGCCTCCAGTGACCCGAGTCCGTTCCCGAACCCGGGTCGCCGGCGTCGCAAGCGGAAATCCAACTGCTGCGCCGATGAGCCCATGAGGAGATTTGATTGGCTTAGGTGTACCAACCTCTCACAGGATACCCAGGCTAAGGCCATGGATTTTCCTGTAACTGGTAATTCTCTCTTTGGGGATCAAACAGAATTATATGAAAAAAAATGGACAAATACAGGACCACCTATAGGAGTGCTGCAGCCAAAGAAAAGCAGACTACTCCTCAGAGGCAGCAGTTTAGGGGCAGGCCTTTTCACAGGCCTTTTTACCAAGCTCAGGGCTCCTCCTCTTCTTTCCAGCAGAGGGGGTTCTTTAGGGGAAGAGGTAGACGTGGGGGTGACAAGGACCCCATCAGCTATTCAGTCTAAGCCTCTTGCCAAGAAGACACCCTGAGGTGTCAGTCAGGGTCACCTCCCCAATCCCAGTAGGGGGCAGGCTGGCTCACTACTCTCAGGCCTCGGAGTCTATTACTTCAGACAAATGGGTCCTGGAAGTAGTGAGCCAGGGACTGGCTCTCAGTTTCAAAAGGTTCCCAAGAATGAGAGCAAGGTCCTTCAGTCCTCCCTCTCCCTTGGAGAGAAAGGCCTTAGAGGCAGAAGTCTCCTCTCTTCTGCTTTTGCAAGCAATAGAGAAGGTACATCTTTGTCTCAGGGGAAAAGGGCTGTATTCCAGATACTTCCTAACCTCCAAAAAGACGGGAGTGGCAACCCATCCTAGATTTAAGGTACCTGAACAAACATTTGACAAAACCAAAGTTCAGAATGGTGACTCTGGGAGTAATTCTTCCCTCTCTGAGACCAGGAGACTGGCTAACCTCCCTGGACCTCAAAGATGCCTACTTCTACATACTTATCAGACATTCTCACAGAAAGTACCTCAGGCCATTATCAATTCAGAGCCATGCCCTTCGGCCTAACATCTGCTCCAAGGGTGTTCACCAAGTGTCTTGCAGTAGTGGTGGCATTCCTCAGGAGGCAGGGCATCCTTCTGTTTCTATACCTGGACGACTGGCTCTTAGTGGGCCAATCCTCAGATCAAGTCAACCTTAGAGGTCACCCAAAAACTTCTAGAATCCTTGGGTTTCATTCTAAATCTAGAGAAGTCTGTTCTGGAGCCAGCCCAACTTCTCAACTTCTTAGGGGTGGAAATAGTTATTATTCAGGCAAGGGCGTTTCTCCGTCTCTCAAGGGTTCAATCATTGGTCACTCTGGCCTCCTCTTTTCGTCCTCTAGTGTTTCTTCCAGCCAGACACTTTCTACAACTGCTGGGCCACATAGCAGCTTCCACAGCAGTAGTTCAGGGAGCAAGATTAAAGATGAGAGATATTCAGTTTCACCTCAGATCTTACTGGTCTCAGAAAAAGGACCCTCTCTCCAAACTGGTTCTAGTCTCTCAAACCTTAGTCCAGGCCCTCCAGTGGTGGCTGGAGGAAGACAATCTTCAACAAGGGGTTCCCTTTATTGGTCAAGTCCCTTCTGTGACTGTCACCACAAATGCCTCCCTGCTGGGCTGGGGAGCCCACCTAGATCATCTTACAGCTCAGGGAACCTAGTCCCACCAGGAGTCCCTTCTACACATAAATCTTCTCGAATTGAGAGCTGTCTTTCTAGCATTTCAGACATTCTCAACTGTGGTTCAGGGGAAAGTGGTGCTGATCAGGACAGACAATACCACAACCATGTGGTACATCAACAAGCAAGGAGGCACTCGGTCCTCGGCCTTGTGCACAGAGGCCATGAAAGTATGGTCACTAGCTTGTTCCCTTCAGGCTTTCCTGATGGCTGTGCATCTCCCAGGGAAGGACAACATTCTTGCAGATGCTCTCAGCAGGATTTCTCAGGGTCATCACGAATGGACCCTGAACCCTCTAGTTCTTCGTCATTTTCGAGAGATGGGGCACTCCAGAGACAGACCTCTTTGCAGCCCCAGACAATCATCAACTTCCTCTTTGTTGCAGACCACCCCTTCTGGGTCCTGTCCCTCAGGATGCTCTTCTACTGAATTGGACCAGCAGGTTTCTATATGCATTTCTTCCTTTTCCTTTGATATTCAGGGTCCTGATAAAAATCAGGTCTCACCTTGCGAGGTGATCCTGGTGGCTCCAGATTGGGCCAGGCAGCCTTGGTATCCTCTGCTGTTGTCACTGTCAGTAACACTGCCCTTGTGTCTTCCCAGGCAACACAATCTCCTCACCACCTCTCAGGGGAGGATTCTATATCCCAACCTTCAGACTCTCAGGCTCAAGGCCTGGCTCTTGAAGAGTTAGAATATGCAAGTTTGCATTTCTCCCAATCAGTCCTGGATATTTTAAAAGTTAGCAGGAAACCTGCTACTAGGAAGACTTACAACTCCAAATGGAAAAGGTTTGGGTTTTGGTGTGCCAGGAGGCATACTAAGCCAGAACTGGCTGATATTGCCACTGTGTTGGACTACTTAGTGCATCTTAACAGTTTAGGCCTCCGGTCTACTACTCTCAAGGTACATTTAGCAGCTGTGTGTGCCTTCCTTTCTGCTGGTAAGGGCTCTTCCCTAGCTTCCCATCCAGTTTTCAAGAAATTCTTCAAAGGTTTTGTTCATGTCAGTCCTCCCTTTAGGGAGCCTACCCCTTCTTGGGATCTGAACATCTGTATTGCTCAACTTATGCAGCCCCCTTTTGAACCTTTATCTTCAGCTGAGCTGAAATAGTTGACTTTGAAAACTGTTCCTGGTGGCCATTACCTCTGCCAGGAGAATCGGTGAATTACAGGCCTTATCAGTGGAACCTAATTTAATTTCCTTTCATAGGGATAAGGGGGTCCTCCGCACCAATAGAAAGTTTCTCCCCAAGATGATGTCAGACTTTCATCTGAACCAGTCTGTCATTGCCTGTGTTTTTCACTGATCATTCCTCTTCTGGGGAGAGGAGGTTACACAGTCTTGATGTAAAAAGGGCTCTTAGTTGCTATATTGAGCATACTAAGGCCCATAGGAAGGACTGCTCTCAGTTGTTTTTCACTTATGGTGAAGTGGCAAAGGGCAAACCTGCTACCAAGAGGTCTATTGCCAGGTGGATTGTCTCTTGTATTCAATTCTGCTATTCTAAACTTGGGAAGGAACCTCTCTCAGGCCTGAGGGCTCATTCTACCAGAGGTTCAGCTGCTTCCGTTGCAGCAGCTAGAGATATACCTTTAGTGGACATATGCAAAGCAGCTACCTGGCAATCTGTTCACACTTTTACCAAGCATTACTCTGTGGACATCCAGTCACGAAGTGATGCTAGGTTTGGCAGGGCTGTGCTGCAGAGGCTGTTCCCAAAATAGGTTCTGTAACTCCCTCCTCCAAGGGGGTACTGCTTGGTAGTCTGTATATAGTCAGAATACAGCAAGACTTCCTGTTGTTTGAAGAAAAAATTACTCACCATAGTAATGTTGTTTCTTCTAATGGAGTCTTGCTGTATTCTGACCTCCCTCCTGGAACCTAGTAGTTTTGGGATGTGGTAGGGCAGGCACAGTGCTGCACCCCAGAGATGTACTGGACATGCCTCCATCTCTTAGGAAGTTTCTTTTAGTTTATTAAGCATTTTGATAAATCACTACCTGTTGAGTTCTTTTTGGGTTTACTCGCCTTTAATCTTTTGACCCTAAAACCTTGTTTTGCCATTTGGCACAAAAATTTTTTTGAAACTATTTCTTCTTTGAGTTAGTTTAGTGCTCGTAAGAATCTGACGGTTACACTTCAGAGTACCACAGACAGAGGTTTGAAAACCAAGCTCGAGCTCAACGTTCTATGCCTTTGCATAGAGTTAACCCTTTACTCTCCGGAGCGAGCAGTTCAAATGCGGGGGCTAACTGCATATAGTCAGAATACAGCAAGACTCCATTAGAAGAAACAACATTACTATGGTGAGTAATTTTTACTTCAGGTTGGGCAAGCCATGTCCCACAAGGCAATACTTGCAGATCTTGGGACATATGGCTGCAGCAACAGGAGTTGTTGGAGCAAGATACCGAATGAGGGATATTCAGTTTCATCACAGAGCACATTGGTGCCAAAGAAAAGACAAAATGTGAAAACCAATTCCAGTAACAAAAACTGCTTCAGTCTCTGCAGTGGTAGAAGGAAGCACACAATCTAAGAGAAGGGGTTCCCTTTCAAGGGGAAAACCCATCAGTTATCCTTACAACAGACGCCTCTCTGTTAGGATGGGGCACTTACTTGGGAGAGCACACTACCCATGGCACCTGGTCAGGTGCAGAGTCATTCCTTCACATAAACTTGTTGGAGCTCTGAGCAGTATTTCTGGCCTTAAAAGCTTTCTCTCATCTGGTACAGGGCAAAGTGGTGCAAGTTAGAACAGACAACACCACCACAATGTACTACATAAACAAGCAAGGGGGAACAAGGTCAGACTCTCTGTGCACAGAAGCCATGAAAACATGGGACTTGGCCTACTCACTAAAGGTTTCCCTGCAGGCCATTCATGTACCAGGCAAAGACAATACCCTAAAACAACAATGTCCAGGGAAATCGCCAACAAAGTTCCAAATAAGTTCCTTTAGGTTAGTAATAGGTGGAGCTTGCTGTTTTCGGTAAATTCAAGCAATATCGATAATTGGCATGCTCATAAGCAGCAAAAGCTATAACACCATATATCTTTGTTTCAAATCATTTTTTTATTAGATAGTCCCAACGTTTCGCCTAACTAATTAGGCTTCTTCAGGGGAACTGTAAAAGATTGTAAAAGGCAATTATTTTTCTGTAGATTTATTGCAGAACTAATCACTTTCATTAGAACAATCGCATTAAATATTGTTATTCACATCTAGTGCTTAAATATCTATTTATACATGTTTATATAACAATTATGAACATCATTACTGTACTTATAAAACAAAACATAATGCTGCTTCTCCTGTTTTAGGACCACCAGCTTTTAATTGCAAAATTTGCCCTACTTTTTAACACTGCCAGTCGGGACCAAGATGACTGCCATATGTCCTCGGGATGAGATCATCTTGTGTAGTCACTTTAAATAAAATGATGTAAAAAGATTCATTTTATATAATTAATAATATGATCAATTGATTTATGAACTTTTTAAAATAGTTCAGTTTTTTAATTTTTACCTCTGTGTATTTTTCTTTTAAACTTCCAAGCGAGCCTGTTCGCTAAAAAGTTAAGCTATAGAAAGTTAAGCTACAGAGTACAAAACAGAGGAGTGACAGTCAAAAAAACTCTCATGAATTTAAAATTAATCAAATATGTTGCATCATCATAGCATCTAATGCTTATGCTTCCATTAATTGAAATTTTATTTAATAAAGCCTCAAAACATTTAATGTATAATGCTCCTTGAAATCTCCATATTGCAACAAGTTCCAAAAAGCCAAATAGTCCTAGCGTTTAGCGTACCATGCTTCTTTACAGTTTTTATATTTTGGACTTATACTAAAAGGTTAATTGCTACCTACGTCTAGCTCAACATACTTCACTAATTTATAGATACATAGACAGTGTCGGCAGATAAGGGCCTATGGCCCACCCAGTCTGCCCATTTGAGCTTGTAAGTTCAGTTTGTTTTCCTAGAAGTCTGTTACCCCTTACCCCTGACCTCCAGAATTCCTTATGTCTATCCCATGCATTCTTAAATCCCGTGATTGTTTCAGCCCCCACCACTTCCTCTGGCAGGGTGTTCCACTTGTCCACCACCCATTCTGTGAAGAAATTCTTCCTCATGTTTCCTCTGAATCGCCCTCCCTCCAACTTCATCCCATGCCCTCTAGTCCTGGAACATCTTTTTGCTTAAAAATAGTGTATTCCTGCACCCTGTTCCTCCTGTAAGATACTTGCATGTCTCTCATATCCCTCTCCTCCTCTCCTCTAGGGAGTACATGTTCAGTTCCTTCAACCTGTCTTCATAGGACTTGTGATGCAATCCATGCACTATCTTTTGTTGCCCTCCTCTGAACCTTCTCTACCCTGTCTATGTCCTTACGTAGGTATGGTCTCCAGAACTGTACACTGTACTTCAGGTGGGGCCTCACTAGTGTCTTGTATAGCGGAATTATGACCTCCCTTTCCTGCTGGTGATGCCCCTGCCTATACATCCCAGCATCCTATTTGCTTTACCTGCTGCCTTGTCACACTGTTTCCCACCTTGAGGTCATCAGAGATGATAACCCCAAGATCCCTTTCCTGCTTGGTGCATGCTATATCCTCACCCCCACCTGATATATTGTGCCAGGGTTTTGTGCCCATATGCATTATCTTGCACTTCCTTGCATTGAATTTCAACTGCCAAACCCTGACCATTCTTCAAGTTTCTGCAGGTCCCTTCTCATTCTGTCTACACCTCTGTGTGTCTACCCTAGTTACAGAGCTTTGTGTCATCAGCAGAACAGTGAAATTCTGCCTTCTAGGTCCCGTAATGTCACTGATGAAGATGTTGAATAGGACCGGTCCCAGCACTGATCCCTGTGGTACCCCACTGGTCACTCTTCCCTCTGTGGAGTGACAGCCATTTACCACCACCCTCTGTGTCCTGCCACCCAGCCAGTTACCTACCCACCACACTCACTGTCCTGCCTCACACCCATATTCCCCAGTTTGTGTAATAGTCTTCTATGTGGCACAGTGTCAGAGGCCTTGCTGAAGTCCAGATAGGCCATGTCCACTGCCCTCCCTGATCCACCTCCCTAGTCACCCAGTCAAAAATTCAATGAGGTTGGTCTGACATGACCTCCCGGTGAAACCATGCTGCCTTGGGTCCTGTAGTCCATTGACAACCAGATGTTCCACCAATCTCTCCTTCAGTAGTGCTTCCATGATCTTCCCACTACCGAGGTGAGGCTGACTGGTCTGTAGTTCCCACTTCCTCTTTGTTCCCACTTTTGTATAAAGGGACTACATTTGCTGTCCTCCAGTCTTTGGGTACCTCCCTGTTTCCAGTGATCGGCTAAACAGGATAGCCAGAGGTTCAGCCACCACCTCTTAATTCTTTAAGGACCCTGGGTGCACCCTGCCTGGCCCCATTGCTTTATCAACTCTTATTACTCAGTTCCTTCAGGACCCTTTCTCGTAAAGGGACTTGTGTCCATTTCTGCACCATTCTCACCCCTTGTACTCCCTTCAGACCCATTACCCTCCTCTTCCTCAGGAAAGACTGAGCAGAAATACCTGTTCAGTATGTCAGCTTTACTGTTGTCATCCTCCACGCGGCCCCCATCCTCCCCCTTCAGTCTCACTATCCCTCCCTTTGTCTTTCTTTTTTCACTTATGTACCTGTAAAATTTCTGTCATGCATTTCCACCCATGCTAATTAGCTAAATATTTAGTTGAATATTTTTGCGTTTATCGCATCATATTTTGCTTATTTCATTGCTATAATGAGTTAGACTTGTTTTAAACGTCTAGATCCTCCTGGTGTTTAATGCACCACACTTTTCCATTCCATACTCTCCTTTTAACTGTTCCAACTATAAATTATGAGTTCACTTCACAATACAATTGTTGCTACAAATCAATTCAACTTGTTTAAATGCTTGTAGCATATAACGCACCAAACTAATTAATTCGGTGCGCTTCTATTTTGAAATTTAAAACTGTTCACAGCAAGCGTTTACCGCACCACATTTTTCATTCTGTGCGCTCCTCAGAGTGTGGAGAAGTGTTTGCCAAGACAGACCAGCATACTTCTTGTGTTGTCTGCCTTGGCTATGATCATTTGAAGACAGACTGTGAAATCTGTAAAACCTTTCCAGAAAAAATGCATGAGAAATGTTTGGAAAGGCTCAAGAAAAAATTGCCTCCACCAAAGGGTCCCTCTGGCTCTGACCAGCCGATACCCTCTGTGGCTGTGGGTGAAACCACAGAACCCACTCCTTCTGCCCCTGATACGGGTACAAAAAGGACTGCTGAACCGGCTAGTTCTCTGATTCCATTAAAAAAAGACTAAGAAAACAAAACACACTAAACCCCTGCTGGTCAGCCTAAGGGGACTTCTGATGCGTCAGTTACTGTGCCTACTCCTTTTGAAATTGCACAGGCATTTAACATTTTGCAAGCCTTGCAAGGTCTGCTGCCTGCTGATCAGCAGCCCCTGGTCCAGACCCCCACTGATTCTACTCAGTCTTCTGTACGAGAAAGAGAAGATTATGGGGAACATGAGGAGGAGGATGAGAGGGAGCCTATAGAACCTGAAGTCTCTCCTGAGCAGGAGTTTGGCTCTCCTCCTAGGTCTTCTGAAGATTATTCATCTCATTTTTCCTTTGTCAGGAAAATTGTTGATCCTTGAGACATATCTACCACTAAGGTGACAGAAGGAGGAGGAGGAGGAGGAGGAGGCTGAGTATTTGGAAATGATGGGTTTAACACCCACCAAAAAGTTATTGCTCCCAATAAATAATTTTTTTTAAAAGGGATGCAATGAAGCTCCTCCAGAAACCTGGGTCTGTTCCACCTTTGGATAAAAGGCTGAACAAAAAATAGCAGCTTGACAGAGAAAGGGCTGAATTTTTATATTCACACCCTGACTGCCAGGGGGTGGTGCAAGCTGCAGCCTGCAATAAGGCAGAAGTCCCTCTGGCCTCTCACCCCCCAGGGCAGGACTCACAAAACATTTATAGTATGGCCAAAAAGATCTATTTGTCTGCTTCTTTGACCATCATGCAGGCCAACTTCCAGTCCTATTCGGCACAATATCAGAAGTCCCTCTGGCAGTCTGTTCTGGTTATAGCTCCCTCTAGCCTTTCAGCAGATTGGGCTGAAACTGCCAAATTTGGCCTGGAAGCTGCCAAATACCAGTTTTAAATGGCAGCAGACACCAACGACACTGCTGCCAGGTGGATGGCCAATATAATTGCCCAGAGGAGGTTTGCTTGGTTGAGAGCCACAAACCTTACTCGGGACACACAAAACAAAGCCCTGGATTTTCCAGTGGAGGGTAACTCCCTTTTTGGAAGTCACACAAAGGCATACATGAAAAAAGTAGATGAGTACAAGGCCACCTACAGAAGTAACTCTGCCAAAGAGAAAGCTTCCCCATCTTCAGGACCTTACGGTAAGTAGGGGAGGCAGGGGCAGACAGTTCCATTCCAGGCCTTTTTGTCAGGCCATGGCCGTACCCCAGGTTCAGTCAAAGGAAGCTCTCACTCAACCTCCATAATGAGCAAGCCAATAATAAGACGTATAACAGTGGTGATTTTATTAAATCCACTATCTTCATGATAGCATTTTTTCTATTTGCTCCAAACCATTTTATAATGTATATTGTGACGTTTCAGAACTACAAATGTTCCTTCCTCAGACTAAGGAGCTTAACACTATAGGCACCACTTCAGGCAAGATAATATTTCTTTTTACATCTAGAGGCAAAAGAAAAATACTTTTTATATGTTTAGCTTTTACCTCAGAATATTTAAAAAATAACATGTATACTGCTTTAAAAGGAACCAAATAAACAGAGAGAACACACCTGTTATCCATAACATTCCAATTTAGTCCCCAACCAGTATAAGAAAATTCTCACATAACCAGTTCACAGTAAAGGGCCAACAAAATCGGGGGTTGGGGTGAGGATGCTGCCCATCCATCAAAGAAGCCTGGTTAAAAGAAAAAATGAATGTTTTTAGTGCCAAACCTTAGGCCAATGTAATCAAAATTACTTTCAAACCAGGAAATTAATTAGAATCAAATGAATCAAACCTGTATTCCAAACGGACAATATCGGCTGCAGATAAAAGCTTGTTCCAGAGCATACATCATCTAAAGAAAAAGACATAGAAGTAATCTGTTTTAGCAGCATTCCACTATTGGCTTTTAAAAAAAGGCTTTCAAACAGCCAGAATTAACAAATAATTACCTTTGCAGATAGCGTTACTTCATGCTTAAAAATGTGGGCTACCACGCTACTGAAAAATCCAGTGAATGAGATTTAAATGCCGAATTGTGGTCCGGGCAGCACACAAACCATGCTAATCCACCAAGAAGCAGAACAAGCTGCTATAACAACACTAATGAAGTGTTTAAAACTCTTATCACGTGCCCAAAGAGCTTCCAAACAGAGGAAGGGGCCGGGCCAAGGGTAAGCACGCAAAGGCATGCAAACGTCATTGCTGACGTCACCCTGGGCAGCCCGGTCAAAAGAAATCATTACCAATAGCAAAAATGCACAGGATGATCCCCTTAAACTCCGAAAATGCCTTATTCGGCTAATAATATTTCAAAGAAACGACAAAATGGTAAAGGATAAAGACAGGCTATATGTAATACATATTCAAACAGGCTTATCTATAGAAGGAAAGCTGTTGGAAAAGGAGATTCATAACCTACTGCTGTCAAAAGCAGTGGAACCAGTGCCTCCACAGCACGGAGGAAAGGGGTTTTACTCAGGATACATCCTCACAACAAAGAAAAATGGGGAGTGGCGGCCTATCTTAGACGTAAGGGTCCTAAACAGGCACTTAACAAAATACCTGCAGCTCACCCAGATCTATTATGCTGAATGTATATGATGCAATGTTTTGTGATATCTGGCATGAACTACTTGTATGTAACTGTTTTTACACATGAAAACAATAAAATATAAGTTCAAAAATAGAAATCCCAAAGACTCCAGAAGTTGCTGGGTGAGCCGCAGGTATTCTTTTAGCTGCTGTGTGACTTTCCAGCCACCAGCCAATCGTTCAGATAAGGGAACACTGTGACAACTTGCCTTCGCAGGTGTGCCACAACCACAACCATAACATCTTTAATACAACCAGTGTTGTTATGATCCTCCTCCGAACATGAAATTCTTGCCATTAGTAGTAAGCAGTGAGTAACTTCAAGTTAACCAACCTTTAGTGTGTATAAATGTAAATACAATTATGCCATTTTCCAAAGTAAGTTAAATTAAAATCAGCCCCACTTTTAAACGAGCAATCAGCGATCTCCCATTTATACTACCCCAGATTCCAATAATTATCTAGAAACAGTAATTAAGTTCAAGTGGCATGCATTAGGACTACATTTTACAATAAAAGTTTTCCCAACAAATAAACTTCAGAGTCTTTGGGGTTTCTGATAAATCTCAAAAAGCCATGTCTTCTCTCTGCACAAGTTCTGCAGTTTATAGGAGTAGAATTAAATACCAGGGAGGGCAGAGCTTGCCTACCCCTGGACAGGGTAAAAAGCATTCTGGAATTGGCAGGCTTATTCAGGTGTCAGTGTGACACAGTTGGTAGCACATCCGCCTCTGGATCAGAAGGTTGTGGGTTCTTGTCCCACACCGGGATTGGACTTGCACCTAAAAATTGCTGGCATCCGAGTGCAGTATTGGGGGGTGCTGTACTGCTGGGGTGTGCCGTCCTTCAGATGAGATGTTAAACCGAGGTCCCTTCTGCCCATCCTGGTGTTGTCATGGTGGGTGTCCAGGTGGAAGTAAAAGAACCCAGGGCACTCTTCGCAAAGAGCAGGGAACATTCCCGGTGTCCTGGCCAACATTCCTCTTCCCATAAACTGGTTCATGCAATTATCCAGGCTGTGTGTGGGTGGTGATGTGCGATATGGCCGCCATCAGACATTCAGTCACTTCACTACCTGTCTAGCATTGCTTGTAAAGCGCTTTGGGATACTGTGTCTGAAAAGCGCTATATAAATGCTGATTTTTTTTTTTTTTTTAAAAAGCCAAAAACTGTACAATAGTTTCTTCAGCTGCAGGGCCACATGGCAGCTGCCACTGGCACCATTCTGGGTTCCAGGTTTCAGATGAGAGACAATCAATTTCATTTAAGGGTTCATTGGTCTCAAAGAAAGGACCCTCTTTCAAAGTTGGTCCCAGTAACAAAAACATTAATCCTGGCTCTTCAGTGGTGGAAAGAGGAAGCCAACCTCAGGGAGGGGATTCCTTTCCAGATAGAGCCTCCTTTAGTGAACTTCACAACAGATGCTTCACTTCTGGGATGGGGTGTTGACATAGAAAAGCACACTGCCCAGGGCACCTGGTTAAGTGAAGAGTCCCACCAGCACATAAATCTGTTAGAGGTCAGGGCAGTGTTCCTGGCTCTACAAGCCTTTACCCAACTGCTCCAGGGAAAAGTGGTACAAGTCAGAGCAGACAATACCACCACCATGTATTACATGAACAAGCAAGGAGGGACAAGGTCCAATCCTTTCTGCACAGAAGCCATGTGAATTTGGACTCTAGCTTACTCCCTTCAAGTGTCTCTTCAGGCTGTTCATCTGCCAAGCAAGGACAATACCCTAGCAGATGCATTGAGTCGAATCAGCCAGGCCCATCACGAATGGACCTTAAACAGGCAGGTGGTGGAAGTGATTTTCAAAAGGTGGGATACTCCAGAGATGGATCTCTTTACATCCCACGAGAGCCACCACTTCCCTCAGTACTGTTGCAGACCCCCAGCTATGGGCACAGTACCCCTGGATGCTCTGATTCTGGACTGGTCAGGGAAGTGCCTGTATGCCTTCCGCCCCATTCCCACTAGTGTACAGAGTGCTACTTAAGCTCAGGCTTCAGCCAGCCACTATGATCTTGATGGCTCCAGACTGGGCCAGACAGCCATGGTATTCCCTGCTGTTTTCCATTTATTTATTTTTATTTATTTAAATCTCGGATTACAAATACATTCGAGCTAGGAGCAGCTGATTTACAAAGGTTCCACGTCAAAGGAAAGGGTTACAATAAGGTTGGGAGTTATAGACAACATTCATGGTCTCAACGGAGGTGCAGACAACATTCATGGTATCATCGAAGCACAGCAAGTCAACTGGTAACTAAGTGGGAACAGTGCTACACACTCAAGATTACAAGCAAGCATAGAAAACCATAAGGTATATTTGAAGCAACATTGCTAATCAGAGGTGGTGGGAAGGGGACGAGTAAGGAAGGGGTAGGGGAGATGAAAGGGCAGAGTCCAGATAAAGAAGGAAAAGAAAATATGGCAGCCAGAGGCCTTGTCGTAAGGTGAGAGGGAGGGGAGGCTAAGGTGGGAGAAGGGATAAAAGAGGGGAAAAGGAGGGTGGATGAAGGGGAAGAAGATAAGAGAGAGTGGGGACCAGAGGACCTGGACAGGTCCAGGAAGAGGGGGTCAGTGGGATAAGAGCAAGGAGGGGGCCATGTCAGTTGGCAAACTATACGCCTTCCCAGGAGGCACAACCTGTTGGCCTCCAATCAGGGGAGGCTCCTATACCCAAACCTCAGGTCACTCAGACTCAAGGCATGGCTCTTGAAGACCTTGAGTATGTGGGCTTGTATCTCTCTGAAGGGGTCTTAGACATTTTAACGGGGTACAGGAAACCTTCTACAGAGAAAACCTATGCAGCAAAATGGAAAAGGTTTTCCATCTGGTGTTCCACCAGGCACATAGTTCCAGTCCAGGCAGGAGTGCCAAATGTGCTGGACTGTCTTGTTTATCTGCATTCATTGGGCTTGCAGCCTACTACCCTGAAACTCCATTTAGCTTCAGTCTCTGCTTACACTTAATCTGGGAAGGCTACCTCTATGGCATCAAATTCTGTTTTCAGAAGGTTCTTTAAAGGTCTGTCCCACCTGCACCCTCCTGTCAGGGAACCAGTGCCATCTGGGACCTAAACATTTGCATTGCTAAACTCATGGATCCCCTTTTTGAACCCATGTCTTCAGCTCCATTAAAATATGTTACATGGAAAGCAGTATTTTAGTGGCCATCACTTCAGCCAGACGGATCAGTGAACTTCAGGCCCTATGTATTGAACAGGACTACATTTCCTTTCACAGGGATAAGGTGGTTCTGTGAACTAACAGAACATTTCTCCCAAAAGTGGTCTCAGATTTTCATTTGAACCAATCCATCACTTTACCTGTGTTCTTCACTGAACACTTATGTTCTGGTGAGCGTAGGTTGCACAGCCCTGATGTCAAGAGAGCTCTCGGCTACTACTTGACAGCCACTATGTCCCACAGACAGGAAAGGAAACGGCTATCCCTGACATGTGGGAAAAGGAAACCCAGCATCTAAAAGGTCCATTTCTCACTGGATAGTTCAGTGTGTACAGTTTTGCTACTCAGAAGCTGGTAAGGAGGCACCAGTAGGGCTGAGAGCCCACGCCACAAGAGGTACAGCTGCTACTACGGCAGCTTCCAGGGATCTCCCTCTGGTACATATCTGTAAAGCAGCTACCTGGAGAATAGTTGACAACTTTACTAAACATTATAGCCTGGATTTACAGGCTAGAGGTGATGCCAGGTTTGGCACAGCTGTCCTGCAGAGCCTGTTTTCAAAATAGGTCTCGACCCAACTCCAAAGGTACTGCTGCGTAGTCTGCATAAGAGTTAGGAATATTGGAGTATTCCTGGGGTGAGAAGAAAAAGTTACTTACCACAGTAATCTTGTTTCTCCCAGGGGATACTCCAATATTCATAACTCTCCCCGCCTCCCCTACTAGAACCAGTGGCCTCTGCACTCCATACTGAAATATCGGAGATATGCATGCCACACCTTGGCTTTTCATATTTGAAACTGTGTTCAATGGTTCTTTTTCTCCCTTCTTCAGGTGATTCTGACATTGAGGATGGTTCCGGTTAGTGCTTTTTTATCCTCCAGTTGGAGGTATTTTATGGGTGTTTTTATTGTTATTATTATTATAGGATAATTGTTAATTCTTCTGGGCCCTGTCTTGTCAGACTTCCATAAAATCTGAGGATTAGAATGTAGGCAGTTGATGGGTGGCAGCATTTGAAAAAGTGGCATGAGCCAATGATTCTATCATTAACATAACGTTCCATCTCCGGGCAGATCTGGCTTAAAAGCACACTGCATAAGGGTTATGAATATTGGAGTATCCCCTGGGAGAAACAAGATTACTGTGGTAATTTTTTCTTCTGTTCTAAGCTCTGGTGTGCCAAGTTGATATACCTCACCAGGTGTTTGCGTAACTGAGTCATGTACTCTACAACATTAAGATGTCCCACCTCTGTCCCTTCTTCCCAGTGTTCTTTAACCACATCCAGTTGTCCCCTCTGGTTCCTTCCATACAATAATGAAAAAGGAGAGGAAACCAGTGGATGCTTGAGGGATTTCTCTGTAAGCAAAAAGTAAATAGGAGAGGTACCTATCCCAATCTCTACCCTCTTCTTTTACGTACTTCCTCAACATTCTCGTCAATGTCTGATTAAACCTCGCTATGAGTCCGTCAGTCTGCGGGTGGTATGGGGAGATACGCACTGCTACCACGCCCAGCAAATGGTACAATTCTTTTAGGAGGTGTGCATTAAAATTACTCCCCTGATCAGTAAGTATTTCTTGGGGGATTCCCATGCAACTAAATAGCTTTTTTGCTAGCTCCTGCTATCCTCTGGTCAGTGACAGTTCTCTTGGGGATAGCTTCTGGGTAGTGGGTAGCAGAATCACATATGCCCAGTACAAATCTGTTACCCTTGGAGCTCTTTTCCAGGGGGCCCACAACATCCATGGCTATCCTGTCAAAGGGATTAGTCACAATGGGGGTGGTAACTCTATCCCTTTTTCCTGCCTGAGCTGCTTTCTGACACTCAGCTCGTGCTTTACAATATCAGCTATGTTCTTGTGGATAGAGGGCCAATAAAATCTGGGTAATATCATATTCAGGGTGCTGTCTCTTCCTGTATGGCCTGCTAAAGGGATGTCATGCGCCAGATACATGATTTGGGAGCAGAATTTTTCTGGAACCATTAGTTGGTCTACTACCTCTCCAGTTCTGCGGTTCGTGTATTCTCTGTATAGTATTCCCTGTTTTACAGCAAACAGAGAGGCACCTTTTTCCACTCCCTTCCCCACCTGTGAAAAAATAGGTTAAGTGAAGGATCTGCTTTTTGCTCATGCTGCATATAACGTTTAAAAGTGTGTGCAAAGTCTAGCTGTACACCAGCATGAGTATCAATCCAGTCCTTCTTTAGCTTCCTCTTCTCCGCCTTAGTTTTATGGTCCTTCCCAGGATCCTCAAAAACATCATCAAATGGGAACATAGATGGTAAATGTCCCTGCTTCACTTGAGCTCTGGTGGTTACGGCAACTACAGCAGAGTCCTGGGCGGCATGACAATGTATAAGTGAAGCAAAGTTTGGGTGGTCATGCCCAATAACTGGCACGGGTAGGCGAGATACCCACCCAACTTCTACCTCATGTGTCTTTTCTTGAACAGTCATTTGTATGGTGGTTGTAGGATAGTAATGGGTATCTCCATGCACACAGATGACTGCTGTACTCGGCCCTTTATTATTCCCAGTCACGAGATCTGCTCGCACAAGAGTCTGGAGGCTCCCTGAATCAGTCAGTCCCATCATCTGCTGTGATCCAGTCTGCACAATAGCCATAAAGTGACCCCAGTTCACTAAGGCTACGTGAGCTGTCTTTCTTTATATTAGGACAGTTTCTTACATAATGTCCCTTCTTTTGGCACCCATAACATACAATCTCTGCTACTGGAATTCGCCCCCTCTCTCTGCTCTCCAGTCTTGTTTCACTGGGGCTGAATTTGACAGTTTATAAACAAAAGGGTTCCTTACCCAGCTGCTGATGGTTGCAGCTGCTGATGTCCCTTGGAACTCTCTGGGTCTGGATGGTCGAGCTGCCAGGAAGTCTTCCACCAATGTGATGGTTTTATCCATGGAATCAGGCTTATGCCCCAGAACCCAAAGTTGTACATACTGGGGTAAAACATTAATAAGCTGTTCAATAATTACCACTTCCAGAAGTTGGTCCTTGCCCTTGTTATCTGGCTGCAACCATTTGTAGCAGAGCTTCTTGAGATGGGCATAAGTTTCTCGGGGGCAGTGACTGCATTTAAGAAACCTAAACCAGATCTCCTGCTTCACATGGTCATAGTCCTCTGCCTCTCAGGAGTCCATGTGGCTATAAACCAACTGGGCACTGCCTGTCTGGTGCAGTGCCAGTCGAACAACCCACTGTTCCCTTGGCCATGCGCATGTTCAAGTGATCTTCTCAAACATTGTGAGGTAGGCTTCAGTGTCATCCCTGTCCAAAAGTTTGGACAGTTTAATGTCTTTGGGCTACTGGCTCTTTGTCCTGCATCGATGGCATGCAAGACCCTCATGGTACCCGCCCATTTGGCATCTTGACTTCTCTGCTCAATGTCTCTCTCTCTGCTCAGTGTGTCTATCTCTTTCCATCTGCACCTGTTTTATGCAAAGCCATTTCAACAACTCCCCTATGTCCAGAGGTGGAGCATCTTCAAGAGGAGGCAGTTCCCTCGATTCGTCCTCATCCTCTTGCATCTCTTCATCGTCTTAATGCTTGGCCTTCCTCCGAGCTCCCAGGTCCAGTCCAGGCAGCAGCTTCTCTCCCAGTCTGTCAGCCATGGTTTTGGTCAGAACTCCACTGACTTTCTTCTCCTGGTTCTTCTTTGGCAACTCCTGGTGCATTGGTCCACCTGGGATATCTGGGCAATATTCACCAGAAAAAAACATCCTCCTAGTCCAGTCCAGTCCAGATGTTTCCAGCAAGTTATCCCACTTCTAACACCAAATCTGTGGAAAGGCTATAGGATAACAGAGGGACCAGACATAGAACTTCAGGGTCAACACACAATCTCCGTGTGATGTTTATTTAAAACACAGGGGATAACCTTAAGTAATGGCATATCCCTTCTTTAATGCATCAGTTCGCAGCAACATACTATGCATGTCCTTCCTCTGCACTTACTCAGCATCTACTGATCTCTCTAGTGAAAATTTATTTTATTCCCTATGTTAGTCTTGTGTGTTTGGGTGATGGGGAGCTCACAAAAAAGAAAAACTCAAAAACAAGCTAAAGACAAAGAACCTCAGTGCAGAAACACTGAAGCAGGGGTTACCCCAAAGGACATTGGTAATAAAGCCAAGTTTCAAAGAAACACGGCATCACACATACCCCCATAATATAAAGCATTATGGGATGAATATGCAAATCACCATCAAATGTTATGCTGGTTCAGCTTAAAGAGCTCCTGACAAAGCTGAGACAACTTTGAAAGAATGTAATCTTCAGGCATAAAAATAGCTGATATTTTGTGTTTTTGTATAATTCTTACCCTTATTTCCTTATTGCTAAGGGTATTTACATTAAGACAGTATCTCTGCCCTTTTAGCTATGGCTGCCTACACCTGACATAATTCTGTTTATGACATCACAATATGTTGCTGTGGAAATAACTATGATGTTATAAACAGGATTATGATGTCAGATGTAACCAGAGCAAACAAGAATCTAGGTGGCAGGGATCTCAAAGTCACACAACTGTTTCCAGTAATAAAGAAAATGAGGAATTAAGTACTGAAAATATATGAAGTAATAAAGATGGGATGGTGTTGAATATAAATCTTACTTTTTTTCAGGGTTTTCCTAATGCTGCCAGAGGCTCCTTAAAGCAGGCGTGCATGGTGCCAAAGGGCCTCTCGAACAATCTGTAACTTACATGCATTTAAACAACACAATGGGGGTTTCTTATCTCTCTACCCTTGTAACGTTTTACCTTTATCAAAAACACCTAGTGCCGTGATATTTTGTAACTTCACCTACTTACCTAATTTGTTACTGAAAACTGTCTTTACTGCTCCTCTCTTAACCATACCTGAAACTCTCCTCACTCTGCCCTAATTCAGACTAACCGACCCCAGTCTTGGAGGAAGTGGCGCTGACCGATACCCAGCCTCTTTCTCACCTCCTCCCAGCTCTTGATTTCTGATCTGTCAAGCTTACCTTCCCTCCTCCCCCCTGCAGCTCTGACTTCTCCCACACCCACACCACTTAACTTAATCCCCCATTGTTCTGGGACCCTCGCTGGCTGTCTGCTGCCAGCCCCTGCCCAACTGCTCAACCACCTCTAAGCCATACTTAACAACAACTTCTCACTTCCCTCCGAAGATTCTGATTAGCCCGCTACTTCCTGATTTGCAGCCTATACTCCACTGCTGCTAGGGGTGTTCATCCCCCGAACCGTCTACTTGGAAAAGTGTATCTCGCTCACTGCTACTAGCCCTATTCTAACCATCAACTCAGACAAAAGCTCTCTGGGACTAATTTGCGTGAGAAATCCTCACCTGCTGCCTTACCCCAGTACCGAACTCACTGCCTCCCTGTGGACCAACAATGTCTCTCACTTCCACTGGATTATTGCAATGCCTCATTGTACATAGAAACATAGAATGTAACGGCAGATAAGGACCGCTTGGCCCACCTACTCTGCCCATTTCCCTACCTAATGCATAGGCTGCAGATCCTAGTTAACCAACAGCCTACTTCCTCCTATCCCCACTAGAATTGCCTTATGTCTGTCCCATGCATTCTTGAACTCCCCCACTGTTTTTGAGTCCACTACCTCCTCAAGAAGGCTGTTTCATGTATCCACAACCATCTCCGTGAAAAAATACTTCCTCACATTACCTTTGAGCCATCCCCCTCTATCTTCAGATTGTGCCCCCTTGTTCTTGCACATCTCTTTTTCTGAAAGATGCTACCATCTTGGACTCTGTTGATTCCCTTGATGTACTTGAAAGTTTCTATCATGTCCCCCCTCTCCCTCCTGTCCTTGAGTATATACATATTAAGCTTCTTTAATCTCTTTTCATATGTCTTCTGGTGCAGACCCTGCACCATTTTAGTTGACCTCCTCTGGACAGCCTCCATCCTGTCTATGTCCTTGCGGAGATGGGGTCTCCAGAACTAGATGCAGAACTCCAGATGGGGTCTCGCCAACTGTCTGTACAGAGGGATGACAACTTCCTATTTTCTACTGGTGATGCCTCTCCCTATGCATCCCAGTATCCCACCAGCCCTCCTTACTGCCTTCTCATATTGCTTGCCCACCTTAAGGTCATCTGATATGACTACCCCCCAGGTCCCTTTCCATTTCTGTTGTTATTATCTCACCCCCCGTTGTGTACTCTTCCCCTGGATTTTTGTTTCCCATGTGCATTACTTTGCATTTCTTAGCATTGAATCTAAGCTGCCATATATTTGACCATTCCTCCAACCTTGCCAAGTCCCTTTGCATCCTCTCCACCCCACCTTCTGTATCAATCCTGTTGCAGATCTTTGTGTCATCTGCAAAGAGACATACTTTTCCTTCCAGTCTCTGCAGTGTCACTCACCATTATCGCCTCCATGGGCCCCTGTAATGGCCCATCAAATCTACTTAAGCTACCCATGAGGCGGTAGTCCTAAATGTATATGGAACAGTTACCTCTTCCTACCCTGATGAAACCCACAACCTCCGTCAGTTACCTTCTATGATCACAAGCCTGGAATACCCAACTAAGGATCCCTCCATGGTACCACTCCTCAGTGGTTTTGTAATCCACGTTGGTAATATGAAAGCCTGTACGCCCAGTGAAAGGCAGCGGTCTCTACATAACAAACATATTGGAACAACTTCTTCACCTACTACTACTACTCCTACTTCTGATGTCTGGCAATGTGCACCCCAACCCTGTCCCACCACATGACCCCAGTGTTCGACAACAAAAAAACACAGGACTTATGCTCGTGTCTCTAAACATCTGCAGCCTCCTTCCTAAAATGGATTGTCTGAAGGTATGGGTCTCTCGTCATAACCCAGACATGTTATCTGTAGTGGAAACATGGTTATCCCCGAAGATACCAGACATTGCCATTGCTCTTCTTGGTTACACCTTGTACAAACAGGACTGACATTCGAAAAGAGGTGGGGGCAGTGTCATCTACACTAAATACTCTCTCCAGGGACATGGGGGGGTTACCTCCCCCTCCCGTGTAGCAGTGACAACCTGGAAGCTCTGACCATTAGACTTGTTTACTTGTTTTAGGGGCACACAGTAGAGTGCGTACTCTGCTCTCAGTATATATTCCACCAAAATTAACCATGACTGGTGTCGGCAACCTGCTGGATTACATCAGTCCTCTGAGTCTAAACACAGAAATTGTTCTGCTAGGTGACTTTAATATAACTTGGCTTTCACCTGCCTCCATCTCTATCAGGGATACCCTATCTGCTGTCCATTTCTCCCAAATGGTGGAGACTCCGACATGAGTCAGCTACAAGACCGGCAGCAGCACACTGCTGGACTAGGTACTCACCAACCGTCCTGCTCATATCTCCAGTCTCACCATTCCCTGCAACTCTTTGAGTGACCACTCCCCTGTCAAATGCAACTGGAACAACTAAGTTGATAGGTGGGTGTCCAGGAGGACCTCTTCAGTAGATGAGGTCTTACTTGGCTGATCGTAGCCAATGTGTTGTGTTAGGTGATACGGCCTGAAAAACAGGAGAAGTAGCCAGAGGAGGTTCAACTTTAGGCCCCCTGACGTTCAATATATATGTGAACAATCTCCCACAATTTATAAAGCATGGTGAAATAAGAATGTATGCTGATGACACTGTATTGGTTGCATCAACTGTATTGGTCACATCAGCAGAGAATTTGGATCAATTAGGAAACCAACTACAAGAAGACATGCTGCAGTTGGAAGACTGGCTGGTTAGTTCAGGCCTACTTCTTAAAAAAAAAAAAACACAATGTATAGTATTTAAGGGGGTTGTGTTTAAGAGAGCCCGAACTACAGATTCAACTGGGTGAAAGTACTTTTTTTATTTTTATCACGGCTATCATTATTTCTTACTTGTCACGGCCCCATCTGATCGACTCCCCCAAAGCCCTGTTCCTGGAATCACCGGAGCTACCTACGCCCGGTCCGGGAGTGGCGCCTGCGGGGAGTCTATCTTCACCCTGCTGTCAGTGTGTTTTTCCCCTCCATTTTCTGCCGGGGCCCCAGGAGTAGGCGCACATGCACCTTACGACCCCGGTAACAACCCCTATCCCTCACCCCATTGGCCTAATGTCTGGCACCATCTGGGCCTGAGCTGCCCCAGGCCTCCACCAGGGGGCGGCCATTAGCCGAGGGTAGCCACCACACCTTCCCGGAGAGGAGAGCTGCCTGCCAGCAGCTCCATCTAGCTCCCCCACGATTCTCCAGTGGCCCAGGTTCATTCCCAAACCCGGTCGCCAAGTGCACAAGTAGGAAGGTGTCCAGCGCCTCAGCACCACTGGGCTTGCTGGGTGAAGGTACCTTAATCGAAAATGTGGTTAACTGTAGGTACTTAGGGGGTACAGGTGGATTCAGGTCTAACCTATGCAGAGCATGTTCTCTCACAAGCTGGAAAAGTGAATCAAAGATTGGGGGCACTAAGAAGGGTGGCTGGTTGCTTGTCTCTTGAATCTAGGGAGAAACTGGTTAAACAATTATTCATTCCAGTATTGGAATATGGTTCCATTTTATATATGCATTCTACTAAAAAAAGTATTAAATAAAATAAACCAAACTAATTACAGATTAGGTAAATTTATTACTAGAAGCAGACATAGGACCCATTGCTGTGAAATATATAATAAACTGAATTGGGTCCATCCAAATGAACAAAGAATTTACATTTGGCTTACATCATGTTATAGGATTTTAATGGGTAAACCTTGACACTTTCTGTTAAACCTTGTCAGTGGAATCTATTAATGGCCTAAGAATTCTTACAAGAGCATCAAGTGGTAGAATCCCCATGCATAGATCATTTAATAGGTTGGGTGACGTAACTTTACAAAACAGTGTTGCATCCTTCTGGAACACATTGCCTCATGAGCTGAAGATCATCAATAGTTTGTCCATTTTTAAGGTGAAGTTACGTGAATATTTGAAATCCAGTTGTATTTGTTTTAAATAATTGTTTTTACTGTTAATAGTATTCGTTTCCCATATGTATGATATGTATTGTCAATATTTGAAATAACACAGGACTTTGTTGAAAACAGGATTTATATCCTAACAGATGTTTTCCTGTATAAAACTAAATGTTATCAAATCAAATCAAAACTACTGCAAACCCCCCACCAGAACTATAAAAAACAGCTGCTACTAAATCAGGGACACTGGTTTACCGTGATTGAGAAAGGGCAAATTCCATTTTGCACATTGTAAAAACCGGTATTGTCACCGGTGTCTGCCAAGCCAAAATCCGTTTTTAACGGTGTTTGGTTTTGTTCACTTTATTTAACAATTTTTAACTACATTAACATGCATTTTAGCAATTTTGACATCCACTGTTGTACATCCATCCATCCTAGCAACAATTAAAAGTTATTTTAGGTTCAGGATGTGATGGCAGCAGCAGCACTACAGCCCCATCCCTCAGGTGCAATAGTAGCAACAGCAATGCGGCCCATCCCTTAGGTGTGAGAAGGCAGCAGCAACAGCACTATGGCCCCCCTTCCTCCGGTGTGACAGAAGCAGCAGCACTGCATCCCCCTCATCCGTCAGACACATCCTTGAAAGCACTGTGCAGTGACTTCAACTTCCAACTCCAAGCAAGATGGCAACAGCAGAATCCCCTCAATCCTGAAAGTTTGACAGCAGCAGCACAGCAGCTCCAATCCCTCAGGTGCAATGGTGACGGCAGCAGGTGCAGCGCTCACCCCTTCAAGTGTGATGGCAGCAGGTGCATCACTGCAGCCCCACCCTTCAGGTATGATGGCAGCAGGTGCATCACTGCAGCTTGAAGACCTCACCCCTCAGGCATGACGGTAGCAGGTGCAACACGGAGCCCCCCCCTAAGGTGTGATGGCAGCAGGTGCAACACTGAAGCCCCCATCCCTCAGGGTGGGATGGCAGCAGGTGCATCACTGCAGCCCCCACCCTCAGGTGGGATAGCAGCAGTGCATCACTGCAGCCCCCACCTCAGATGTGATGGCAGCAGGTGCAACACAAGTCCCCACCCCTCAGGTGTGATGGCAGGCAGTGAAGCACTGAAGCCCCACCCCTCAAGTGTGACAGCAGGTGGTGCAGCACCAACCCCACCCCACCCTCAGGTGTGATGGCCGCAGAGGCATCTTGACAGTACTCATCCAACAATGCCATGTACCAAAGCTTGTCTGTCAGAGCTCAGACATGAATTAAGCCGAAGCACCAGGCGCCAAGGTGGACTCCATCGGTTCAGTCTCTAGCTAACATTTAAGCTGTTTGAATTGGTTTACTTGTAAACAAAGTGCATCAATCAATTAAAAATCCACAAGTGATTGAGGTTGCTAATGGAGTGATACACAATCTCTCCCAACCAATAAACAAATTCAAATTACACCCACAGTAAATTGGGCACTTTCTGACTTGGTCTTCATGAAAATGGAGCCCTTAGTTTTCATGTGGACTCAAACTCATGAAAGGGTTCTACTGGCAGAGGTGAAATACGGCCACTGTACAGATTGAGTTTAATCTCTCCTATCTCCCGCAGTCAACATAAATAAATTAATCTTTGTGCCTGATCACTAGTCCAGGCGCCCAGCATTTTAATTTACGGTGCTATTGGACATGATGCGCCTTGCTCACAGCACTGCAAGCTGATGATGCTTCCATGCCTCTTCCTCAATAGGCAGAGCAATAGTGTCCTAGACACACCCATGCGATTTATAAAAGGGCACTGGAGAAATAAACTTCAATCTCCATGCATAAGGGCACTACTGAGGAAGGGCAAGATCATGTCAACAGTTCATAGAGCGCGGGATGCTCACGAGTGCCAAAATTAAAATGCAGCATGCACTGGAAAATTTACTAATTTGAGTGTCAGGTACAAAGATTATTTATTTAATCTAGTGCCTACAGAGGGACCAGAGAGAGTGAAGTCCCAATCTGTACAGCAGTTATGGCTTCACCTCTGCTGGTAGTTCTCCTCTTAAGAACTCAATCGTCATGGCCGGCCTGGTGGCGCTGAGGGTTGAGTCGCTGGATGCCACACCTAGCACCATGCCCAGTTCGGAAATGACTTGGGACATCGGAGGGTCAGCAATGGAGGGAAGGAATTGAGCATCTGGAGGACTGCTCTCCCCTCCTGGGGTGGGTTCTGGGGTATGCCTACTCCATAGTGGCTCCGGGTGGAGACCATTGGCCCTACAGACAGCAGAGCTTGACGCTACATCAGGGGTGGAGTGGCGGCAGTCAGGCTGCACATAAATGCAGTGCTGGCATTGCACGTCTCTGCTCCAGAGGGAAACTGTGCGGAAAAAAACGCTGGTGGCCTAGCAGAGGCAAAGGGGGCCTGGAGACCTGCCCACATCCCAACGCCGGACCTGCTTCCCTTGGGCCCAGCTCTACTGGCTTCAACGGCTGTCCCTCTAATCACAGATAGCCCAGTGGGGGGTGATCAGGGGACTGGTCAAGCCATGAAGCCGAGTGGAGTCAGCCCTGTAGGAGCCCAGCAGAGGAGGTTTCAGGCAGGGATTAGAGACAGAAAAATCGAGTGGTACCCTGGAGAGATGCCCTAGGTCCCAGTGAATAAAGAAAGTAAAAATAAAAAAACAAACTCATCATCTCTGTGAGTTCCCCAACCCAAGCAAACACGGACTGCTGTGGCAACAAGGCGGTCCCACCACACCACCTAAGAGAACATACACACAGAAAGTCTGAGGAATGACACCTCCAGATACCCATGCACAGTCATGCAGGACCCAGCCTGAAAGGTAAGTATTTGGTTGGTGATTTTTATTAGCATCACCTGTGACAGTGGGTGGTGGGCCTGGTTCGTGTAGCCCAGGTTGCTAGAATGCTCCTCACCACCAGCTACTTCAAATTGTCTCATCCGACAGTTTTGAAAGGCACAGATGAAACATGGTTGAGTGATGTGGTTTTATAAAGTTTTTGTTCTGGTGTGTGTCTATTCTTCTACACACAGACACAAACACAGACCACCCAAAAGTGACTTTAAAAAAATCATATTTACATTCAGGATAGAGACAGGGTGAAGCAGGTCCCAGAAGTACAACACAGTAAATGAAATACATTTTACAATTAAGAAGACACATGCCCAGCAAACCGCCCCAAGACCACCAAACAACGTACCTTCCCTCTGCCCCAGGGGGGACTGGCTGGGTCACAGGCCAGGCCACAAAACATCTTGTTGAACCACACAATAATATGAAACTGCTACATAAACACACTTGTTGAAAAAATGGCTGTGCCAGTAGGCCCGTCCACCCACCCTTCCCTCCCCCTCCATCACCAGAGGCCAGAATCATTTTTTTCACGCATGTGTACCAGTCAGCCAAGCTCATCCCTCCACCGACCATCAACATACATGTGGGAAAAAATGGCTCTGTGCCACTCTACCCATCCACCCCTCCTCCCTCCTCCATCACCAGATGCCAGGATCATTTTTTCAGCATGTGTATCAGTCTACCCAGCCCGTCCCTCCATTGACCATCAACGACCAACCACTGGAGCATGGCATGGACATAGCAGACTGGCGTGCGTGTGGGAAAAAATGGTTCTGGGCCACTGTCTATCTACCCCTCCCTCCTCCATCATAAGAGGTCAGATTCTGAAAATATTACTACTATTTTTTATAATTAAGCATGCCATCTCATTCCCTGCCTCCTTCCCCATTTTCCCTCCCATGCTTTCCCATTCAAACAGCAGCATGAGTATCAAAATAAAATTTAAAATAAATAAATACAAACGTACCAGACTATGGCAGGTCCAGTCAGCAGCATAAAGAAGCAGAAGGGACAGGTTAGCAGCACAAAGCTGGCAGGGCAGGTCAGCACAGCACCACACCAGAACCAGCCTAAAGTGAAGGACACTCCCTCCACCCCACCAGCATGGCCACTCTCCCCACACAAACCCAAGGGACTCTGCCCATCCTGGACCATCACAGTCCCTCTCCCTACCCAGACAACCTGCAGCCCCTCTCCACACCCCCATTGACCAGAGCGGCCACTGTCACCACCCAACTCCACCATCATCATGGCAGCTCAGCCTCCCCACGCCACAGTCACTCTGCCCATCCAGGCGAACCTGCATATCCCTCTCCACCCAGACAGACCTGCATCCTCTCTCTATCAGATGGTCCTGCATAGCCCCTCTCTCAAACCCACTGAGCAGTTTGTTAAAGATAAACCTAAGATGGCCACAAGATATACACCCCAGCTGAAACTGGCCAGCAAGCCTCTCTTCCCACACACACAAAAAACAAGATACCGAAAACGTAATTTTTTTTAATTAAAGCATTTCAGCTCATGTACATACCCCCTCCCCATCTTCCTCCCTTGCATTTTCCCATTCAAACAGTAGGGTTATCCCTTAAAAAAAAACTTGCAGGCCCTTAGGCAGTAGTTCTCCTGTGACAGCAGATGTCAGGTAAGTCAGACCAACAGAGCCAATCCCTGCACCAGCATGGTGGTCAGTGACCCACATCAAGCATCCAGTTCTCAAATGACAGTCAACCAGCTACCCACACACACACACACACACACCGCACCAGTGCTATGTCCGATTCCAAGCAGTGAGCACTCCCCACAACACTGCTTCATCCTCTGGCCACAAGTCAATGTCCAACCCCCAACCCAGGCAGTCCTGCCCTCACAGCACCACCACCACCTCAGCCCCTATACCTGCAAATCAGTGCCGCGGTGATGTCTGACAAGCAGCACACCCCTCCTCAGTCTCCCGCTGTCCAACTGATGCTGGGAATGCACTGCCTATTTATAGGCAGCGTGCTCCCAGTATCAGTCCAGCTCATGGATCTAGGGCCTAATATTTCGGTTGGGTCCCCTGAAATATATTTTTACATAATGAGTAGCTTGCACTCCTGTACAAATCTGGTACTGTTTATGCATTTTATATTGCTCTACTGCTCCAGGCACACACATACCTACACCATAAAATCGACACCAAAGTTGACAGAGTCCCTTTAAAGCACTTTTATTCCAGTGAACAAAAGGCCAGCTTCCCTGAAAATAATGGTGAGCACCTCTTCCTAGCACAGGAAAGCACTGCACACTAGCCAAATGCTGGCAGATTTTGTATTGGGCTAGTAAAATGTTCCTTTAACTTGCCCTGCAGGCTTGTGTTGGAGAAGGTAACCACAAGTTCACCAGCTGGACCAGAGGAAAAGTCTGTGGGGCTAGTGATTTTCCTAGTCAACCAGTGATTTCTAGCAGTGCTGGCTAGAGGTTGTAAAACCTAATTTCGATCCCTGAAGTGCAATACAGGCAAACCTTACCGCAACATTGCCAGCTTCTCCCATCCCTCCCAATCAAATCTGGCCCCACCTCCCCTGCCTGCAGCCACAACAAAGACTGACCCTGTGCTAATATACAGCCTTTTGGAAAACACTGAAAGGCCCTGATACTCAAGCAAGCCTGGTCAACTCACAACCAACAGCCCCCAAAGCAAAGAACTCCTACACCAGTGGACAGTCCCAGTGGAACTACTGTCAGCCTACCACACCCACATGGACAGTTCTCTCACCCAATTAAACATGCTCAGTCCTTCCACACCATAGCCCGAGTGGCCAGCCCATCCCCACCCCACCAACATGAATGGTGGTCAGTCCCCACCCAGCATGGACACTTTCCCCATACTGATGGACCAGTACAGCCGTTCTCTCCACCTTAACCCACCAACACAGCTACTCTCCCCACCAGATCCACCAACAAGGCACTCTCCCCAACCCACCTGCACAGCCAGTCTCCCAACCCGATGCCATCTGCATGGCCACTTCCCAACCCATTCTCCAGCACAACCACTCTCCCAACCGCACACCACCAGCACAGCCACTCTCCCAATCCCACACCCCATGCCACCTGCATGCCTCTCCACACCCGACCCAACAGTATGGCCCATCTCTCCACCCAGATGAACCAGCAAGGCCCATCTCCCCACTCCCATGGTCCAGCATAAACCCCTCTCCCCGACAGATCTGCAGGGCCCTCTCCCCACCCAGATGGACCAGCATAGCCCCTCTCCCCACCCAGATGGACCAGCGCAACCCTTCTCCCCACCCAGATGGACCAGCATGGCCCTTCTCCCCAGACAGACCAGCATGGCCCCTGTCCCCACCCAGACGGACCAGCATGGCCCCTCTCCTCACCCAGATAGACCAATGTAGCTTTCTCACTCCCACAGACCAGCGCAGCCCCTCTCCCCACTCAGACCTACCAGCACGGCCCCTCTTCCCACCCAGACCCACCAGCAAGGCCCCTCTCCCCACTCACACCCACCACCAAGGCCCCTCTCCCCACCCAGATGAACCAGCATGGCCCCACTCCCCACCCTGATGGACCTGCATGGCCCCTCTCCCCACCCTGATGGACCTACATGGCCCCTCTCCCCACCCAGTTGAACCAGCATGGCCCCACTCCCCACACTGATGGACCTGCATGGCCCCTCTCCCAACACAGATGAACCAGCACGGCCCCTCTCCCCACTCAGACCCACCAGCACGGCCCATCTCCCCACCCAGATGAACCATTTGTGTGTATCCTCACCTCCACACCACCACAACCAGTGTCCCCATCCACTGCCTGTATCCCCATCTGAACTCACCACAACCAGTGTCATAACAACAGGCCAGAGTCCCCATCCCACTGCTAGTATCCCCACCCCACCAGCCAGTGTCCCTCCCCATACCACAATGACCAGTGTTCCCACCCACCAACCAGTGTCACCTCCCCACCAACACAGCTTGCCTCTACACATCCCCAACTAGACACAGCCTCCCATGATGTACACACACAAGAAAGGAGAGAATCTGGAGGAATGGAGAGAGCTAGGGTGGAAGGGACCCCCAATCATCAACATAAACATTTTATTTCTCTGCAGGCGGTTGGAAAGGAAACCCTGTAGGAGAATAAAATAGAGACAGTTGTATGTACAAATGGGCACACATACATTTGGTGCAGAAACAAAACAAAACTCGGAGTGGAGCAGAACAGAACCGAATGGCCTTGCATCCCCGAAAGGAGGGAGACAGAGAGAGAGAGATTGCAGCACAAAAGACTCATCTGGCATTCAGTCCACTCGTCGATACTCTCCCCCCGTGCCTCAGTGTTGGGTCCACTTGCCTCTGCTGCCCCCGACCAACTAGTACTACCACCACACGAACTTTGGGACTAAAATGTTACTTAGAAAGGAACACACTTTACCGTAGTTAGTCAGCGGTCTCTTGTGCTCAGTCTTCACACCAATCCAACCAGCCGGGACAGTAGAAATAAATCCAGACAGATATAAATTATATTTTGAATGTTAACAGCTTAGGGACTTAAAAGGAACTTAAAAGGAACTTAGGAGGAGCAGAATTAAAATTTTTAACGGAGCTCGACCGTCCATTCCTAAGCCCACCCACCTTACCTGCCTAACAGTTTCACAAGACAAGAAGCACAGTATAGCAGTTTTATTTTTATACAAGCACAGACTTACTTGGAAGGCATCCCACCAGCCTTGCGGTCCATAGCATGAAAATTTTGGCAGCAAAACAGGAATCAAAGGACAAGGCAAGAGAACGCACACTCGCTACCCAGCAATTTATAGCACTGTGCTCACGGAGACAACGAGAACAAGCGCTGTTTCCGTTTTTGTCACCGTTTTCCGCCAGCCAATGAGATTTCCGCTTTTCCGTCCGTGTCACCGCATATACGGTAAACCAGTGTCCCTGTAAATAGTCACCTCCCACAACTAAAGTCGGACCCAAAACTCCTTGACTGGACGGACCTCCATAAAACCAATGATGCGGGCACCGCACTTGAGCTCTGTGTTTCAAAATTTAATGTTGTCTGTGTCAAACACGCACCAGTTACTACAAGAAAAGCCAAACGGCCTTTTAACCCCTGGATTACCCCTGAACTCCTGGAGCAACTTGCCTTAAGAGATCATATCTGGCAAGTAGCATGAGCGCAGGGGGCTACAGCAAACATTCAATGATATGTAAAGGCCCGCAACAACTATATGAAAGCAATCCGCCATGCAAAAAGTACATATTACAAAGAAGCCCTCACTAACTCATGGAACAGCAGCAAGTCTTTCTGAGCCATCCTTAATAACATCACAGGGAAAGACCCCAAAACTACCCCTGCCATGCTTACTGTTGAGGGGGGTTCCAACCTTGGACCCTCTGCTTATTGCCAACTCACTGAATCATGCTTTCACCAACCTCAGTAGTGTGCTCCCCAGGGACTTCTTCAATACCTCCAACCCAAGGGACAATACGAAGTCGCCTGGACTACCACCTAACCAGCCGCTAAATAGTCTCTGAAGCAGATGTTAGGAAATACCTTGAAAAGGTTCTCGGAAAATCTAGACGCAGTGGGGACTCCTTGGACCTCAAATTTGTTCACTTGGCACTGGATGAAATACTTGGACCACTAACCAAAATACTTAACCTATCCCTCTTCCACTCCCAATTCTCCCAAAGATGGAAGTCTGCTACAGTAACCCCCGTACACAAAAGTGGGGACAGGTCCTTGCATAATAACTACAGACCGATTTCCATACTCCCACCGCTCTCCAAGGCTCTTGAGCAAATTGTGGCTGACCAGATGGTTGAGTACTTTAATCAATTCCAACTCTTATGCCCAGAGCAACATGGGTTCTGGGGTGGCCACAGTACCATCACAGCCCAACTCGAATTTACTGAATTCAAAATGGCTTCACACCTGCAGAAAAGTGGTTTAAAGAGCAAAGACTGGTCATGAACTATAAAATAACAAAGACCATGCGCTACTCCACAGCCCAAAACGAGCTAAAAAGCTACCCCCTGGTAGTAAGGAATGACAGCGGTGACACACTGGAGTTCGTTCCACATTTCAAATACCTGGGGGTTACAAAACCTTCCTGTCCTTCTCCCAGAATATCAATATCACTGCAAGAGCTAGTAATACCAGAATCAGGATCCTCTACCACCACAGACATTGTCTAACCCATGAAGCATTAAACCTGGCAATCAGCAACTCCGTTGTTTCCCCTTATAGACTATGGGCCATATATGGTTCTGCTACCGACACAGTGCTCCAACGGATCTCAGTTGCCTTAAACAAAGCCTGCCTCCTACTCACAAACATACCAAGACTCACACGCACCCATGAACTTTATGCCCGGGCTGGCTGGCTTCAACTGAATGACAAAATCAGGCATTAAATCTGCTTCCAACAGGGGTGTAGAACCTTCTGTCACTGCCTTTGAATACCTGACAAACCAGAAGCTCCGCCACTCAAATTTTCCAAGTGCCCAGATGCTGCACTACCTTGGCACAGCGTGCGTTCTCACACCGTGCACCCCTCTGGTTAAATGCACTGCCCCCTGATATCTCTGGCTCCACGATTGGCTCTTTTAAACATAGACTGCGCCAGCACCTCATTGTTGTGAGTAACTGCATGTGCCTCCGCTAAGGCTCTGCACATAGCAGCAGTCTGCCTCTAGCACTTATCTTTGCCTCTGTCATGACAGGATAGTCAAACCACAGCACTTCATCCACCTCCCTACCCCTCCTTGGCTCTGCCCCTTGCCCCCCTTGAACTATCCCTACCCTCCTCCCTCCCTCCCTGCCCTCTGTGCTCTGCTTACCTATCCCTCCCACTCCCAGTGTATCCTTCCCTATCCTATCTGCTTATCTTCTTGATGCAGGCATACATTGTACAATGCTTCAGCATACTTAGTTCTTTATGTTTGAATTATGTAACCTCCATGTATATTTTTCTCAGTATTTGTATATTTGTCCACAGAATTGTACCTTGTTGTCTAATGTATCTGACGTGGAACCTATGAACGAGCATCCGCTCACAAGTATTATTCAAGATCTCAGTAAATAAATAAAAATGTTCATCATTTACAGGTTTCATACACATAAGACATATACAACTAGGTATTTTATGACATAGTGCTATTGCATACTAAATCTAACAACAAGGAACACAGCCTGTTTTACATCAGCTCGGAGGTCACCACAATAACCTGCCTGTACGAGGACCTGAGAGGGAAAAGGAAAATTAAAGAGGACACTATAGCACAGTCAAGAAAGGGGAGGGGTGCCCCTAGGTGGCCAACCTTATGGACTAGAAATTGCAATGGATAGATTAGGCTAAGAAATAGAAGAACTGTTGCAACAGATTTAAAAAAAGGTTGGTTCTGAAGAGTGGCAGGATCTCCCTGTCACACACACACCTATCCCCTGCCTCCCTCCTGGTGCCTCCACTCAGATCCTCGGACCTCGACCTCCTATCCACACCCAGGTCCAGGACCAAATTCAGAGAGACAGCATTTGCTGTTGCAGCCCTGAAACTGTGGCACGGCATACCTGCTAACATTAGACATTGCACTGTTGCCAGAGCTTTCTGGAGTCAATACCAGTCACACGGCTTCAGCTGGCAGTATGCTCCGGTTCCTAACCCCTGCCCCTAATGATCTCTAGCCTTCTGTACATGACTGCCTTGCACTTGCTTACTGTGTAACCTGTTAATATTGTCTGTACCTCTCAGCTTTTGCCAGTGACCCTTCTCGTGTATGCTTCCCCAATTGATAGACGTACCATATGTACTATACTGTTTACTTTACTCTGTATTGTCTGTTCACTCTGTTGCTTAATTTATGTCGTGCACAGTGTTGAATTTCTAAGGTTGCTGTGTGCTCCAACGTTGTAGTCATTGTCTTGCACTGTAGTGTCTTAATGGTTTGTAATCTCCCAGGGCATGCCTGAAAATAGGCAAATGTTTGTCTAGTGCACCTCACCCAGTCAACAAAAAGTAACTGTTCATGCTCCCAGTTTTCCATGCTGAGGCACAGCTTTTCTGGCCTGCACTACTACCCCAGTGGGGGAGCACATTACCCAGATGCAGTTACCCATTAACAATGTGGCGCAATATAGAAAATATTTCTTAGCCCTCCCTTCCCGGTAAACACAAATCAACACAGGCATAATTTGCCAGCTGTTACAGTGCACTAGAGAATACATTTTTGTTGTAATTTTCAGTTTTCCTTTCCAGGGTTTATAGCACATCTTGGTGAACTTTGCAAAAAGTCTGTATAAAAAACATTCAAACAACATGAAGTCTCGCTGTATTATGACAATTGCAGTATGACCGCAGGTTAGAACTGCTCCGGAGGTGAAATAGTTAACTTTCCATGCAGGCATGGAACTTAGAGCGCGAGCTCGGTTGAAAACTCTGTCTGTTGTGCTTCAAAGGTAAACTGTCAGATTCTTTACTCCGCCTCACTGAACAGTCGCTCCGGAGATTTCTCCTTCTGCTCGGTTCATTTTGTCGGTTTAAAAGTATTATTTTTCGGTTTTTAGCCGAAATTAAACCACAACCGGTCGGTTCAAGCTCTGTCCGTGGAACTTGTAATTTGTTATCGGTTTGAACCGATCAGGTTGATTTTAAATCTACTAGCCCTTTTTTAGAGTGTGGTTCCCGGTTCTTATCAGTTCTAAAAAAAATGGATTTCATTACGTTTTTTTCCACGACCCGTGACACGGTTGGGAACCGATAAGGGTGTCTTGCTTGGTGGATTGCCATAAACGAGCAAGTTGGTTAGGCTGGCATTATGTCTGAGAAACCAAAAGAAAACCGACCACTGGGTTTCAACACTGTAGTGTTTGTGGGAAGCTTTGCTAAGGCTGACCCACACACCACATGTGTCTATTGTCTGGGGTTTGACCACCTCAATTCAGGCTGCCAGATCTGTCACAATTTCCTGCTGCCACCATAGATAAGAGAGGTTGGTAGGCTCGGGGAAGGGAGGCCAAAAGTCCGTGACCGGATGGCCAGCCGGTTCGGTACTAACTGAACCGAGGAGTGCCCTCTGACTAGGCAATACTGGCAAACGAAGAGCCGGGTTCTGAGGAGCCGGTTCCATCAAAAAGGGCTAGAAAGTCAGCTAGTTTAGAGCCAAAAGTTCTCTTCCCCAACTGCTGAGGAAATAGCTAAAGCTATTAAAATTGTCCAGTCTCTCTCTCCGGTTCCGACCGAACCGACACCTTCTGGTAAGCATTCGGTTCGGTCGGTTCCACCGGTTCAAGATTATGATTTTGAGGATTTTTATGAACCGGGGGAAGGGGAAGAGGAATAGGAGGAGAGTGAATATGGTTTTGAAGATCTGGATGTGCCCATTGATCCGGACATCTCTCCAGATAGACCCCTAGGAGTTTCTCCTCCAAGACTTTCTGAGTCCCCTTCTCATTTCATGTTTTATAAAAAAGTTGCTGAAACTCTCCAGCTCCCTGTTGAGGAAGCTGTTGATGACCAGGAGGAGCCAGTCTAGGAGACTGTGTATTCCTTTGCGTAAATCTTTTCGGAAACAGACAGTAAAGGTTTTAAAATCTCCTCACATTATACCTCCTGTGGATAAAAGGATGGACAAGAGGTATACCTTATCAGGCTCTGACACTGATTTCCTCACTCAGCAATGCAGCCATGTGGGGGCAGTGCAGGCTGCAGCCTGTGACAAGGCTAATATTCCCTAGCTTCACACCCCCCTGAGAAGGACTCCAGGAAGATTGATGCTATGGCAAAGAAACAGTACATGGCAGCATCTTTGGGGCTCAGACAAGCAAATTATATGGCTTATGCTGCTAGGTGCCAGAAATCCAGATGGGATACTGTGCTGGCCCTAGCAAAACAAGTCCCTGACCAGCTTGCCAGGGAGTTGGAACAGGTGGCTATGGATGGTATTGAGGCATCCAAGGTGCAATTTCATGCTGCAGTGGACTCTAATGATGTTTCATCAAGAGTCATGGCTACATCTGTGGCACTTTGCAGGATGGCTTGGCTCAGATGTACTACGCTGTCTCAGGACACCCAGTCCAAGGCCATGAATTTTTCTGTTGTGGGAAATTCTCTGTTTGGGGAGCAAACAGAGAATTACATGAAGAAAATGGATGAATATAGGACCACCTATAGGAGTGCACAGGCCAAGGAAAGGCAGGCCACTCCTCAAAAGCAGCTTCCTAGAGGCAGGGGCAGGCCTTTTCATAGGCCTTTTTACCAAGCCCAAGCTTCCTCCTCCTCCGCCTATGCTCAGAGGGGGTTCTTTAGAGGAAGAGGCAGACTGGGTACAAGCAGGTCTGCTTCCACCCCTCAGCCCAAAGCCCCTGCCAAACAGGCACCCTGATGGGATTGCCATGGCTGATTCTCCTCTACCTGTAGGGGGCAAGCTGGATTACTTTGTCCAGGACTGGAAGTCTTTAACATCAGACAAGTGGGTCCTGGAAGTAGTAAGCCAGGGACTGGTTCTCAGTTTCAAAAAATTTCCAAAGCTGAGAACCAGATCTTTTCCACCTGCGACTCCATCAGAGGCTCTTGCCTTAGAGGCAGAGGTCTCTACCCTCCTGGCTCTCAGAGCTGTGCAAAGGGTTCCTCCCCTACACCAGGGCAAAGGTTTGTACTCCAGGTACTTCCTTACCCCAAAAAAGACAGGAGAATGGCGGCCCATCCTGGATCTCAGATATTTAAACAAGCACCTTTTAAAGCCAAAGTTCAAAATGGTGACTCTGGGAATTATCCTACCCTCTCTAAGGCCAGGGGATTGGCTAGCTTCCCTGGACCTCAAGGATGCCTACTTCCATATTCCCATCAGAGGCTCCCATCGAAAGTACCTCAGGTTCGAGCTGCCCTCAGGCCACTACCAGTTCAGAGCAATGCCCTTCGGCCTCACTTCTGCCCCAAGGGTATTTACCAAATGTCTGGCAGTAGCAGTTGCCTACCTAAGAAGGCAAAAGATTGCCATCTTTTCTTACCTGGACGATTGGCTCATAGTAGGCCAGTCCTCAGATCAGGTCAAATTACATCTCCAGATAACGCAGCAACTGCTTACCTCTCTAGGTTTCCTTCTGAATCTCTCAAAGTCAGTTCTGGAGCCTGTCCAGCTTCTTACCTTCATAGGCGCAGAGCTGAACACACAGGAAGCCAGGGCTTTCCTTCCCCTAGACAGGGCAAAGACCCTGGTCTCCCTGGCCTCCTCATTTACCCTGCAGGTCTCCCGGCCAGCAAGGCATTTTCTGCAGCTCCTAGGGCACATGGCTGCTTCCACAGCGGTTGTACAGGGAGCAAGATTTCAGATGAGGGACATCCAGTTCCATTTGAGAGTCTTTTGGTCTCAAAGAACGAAAGGATCCTCTTACCAAGTTGATCCCAGTAACTCGAACCCTGATCCAAGCCCTACAGTGGTGGCAGGATCAGACCAACCTGAGACAAGGGGTTCCTTTTGTCACTCAGTCTCATTCTCTAATCCTTACTACAGATGCGTTCCTCTTGGGCTGGGGAGCTCACATGGGCGACCTCACCACCAAGGGTCTGTGGTCTCCCCAGGAATCCCTGCCCCACATCAACCTGTTGGAGTGCAGAGCAGTTTTTCTAGCACTTCAAGTTTTTTCCAAATCTGTTCAGAACAAGAGTATTCAGGTCAGAACAGACAACACCACTACAATGTGTACATCAACAAACAAGGGGCACTCGGTCCTGCGGCCTTGTTGCACTGGCAAAGCGATGAGATTGTGGTCTCTGGCTTACTCCCTGAACACCTCTCTCACGGCAGTTCACCTCCCAGGCAAGGACAATGTCCTGGCAGATGCTCTCAGCAGGATTTCCCAAGGCCACCACAAATGGGCACTGGATCCCCTGGTCTTGGAAGTAGTATTTGCCAGATGGGGCACCCCGCAGATAGATCTTTTTGCAGCCCCAGACAATCACCAACTTCCTCTTTTTTGCTGCAGGCCCCCAGTGTTGGGCTCTCTCCCGCTGGATGCCTTAGCCCTCAATTGGGAGGGGAAGTTTCTCTATGCCTTCCCCCCTTTCCTCTCCTGTTCAAAGTGCTAGTCAAAATCAGATCCCAATCCTGCAGAGTCATTCTGATAGCTCCAGATTGGGCCAGACAGCCCTGGTATCCACTCCTGCTGTCCCTAGCAGTCCATCCTCCCCTGTGCCTTCCCAAGAATCACAATCTGTTAACCTGTGTCCAGGAAGGGTCTGGTACCGAATCTCAAATCTCTCAATCTCAAGGCTTGGTTCTTGAAGAGTAGTTTGTTGATTTACACCTTTCCCAAGGTGTAATGGATATATTGAAGGCCTCAAGGAAGCCTTTCCACCAGGGCTACTTATAATTACAAATGGAAAAGGTTTTCCATATGGTGCTTGAAAAGCATATTTCCCCAGTCTCTGCTGATCTACCCACAGTCCTGGATTATATGGTCCACCTGAATTCTTTGGGGCTGAGACCAGCTACCCTCAAGGTGCACTTGGCAGCTGTGTCTGGTTTTATTTCAGCAGGTAAATCCTCTTCTCTTTCAGCTCATCCCGTATTTTCCAAGTTTTTTAAGGGGTTGTTGCACACCAACCCTCCATTCAGAGATCCTGCCCCTGCCTGGGATCTTAATGTTTGCATTGCTCAGCTTATGCAACCCCCTTTCGAGCCCTTGTCTTCAGCTGAGCTCAAGTACTTGACTTGGAAAACTGTGTTTCTGGTAGCCATCATCTGCCAGACGCATAAGTGAATTACAAGCGTTGTCAGTGGAGCAGGAGTTTATCTCTTTTCACAGAGATAAGGTGGTCCTTCGGACTAACAGAAAGTTCCTGCCTAAGGTGGTTTCAGATTTCCACCTTAATCAATCTATTTCTCTTCCAGTGTACTTCACTGACCACTCCTCCTCTGGGGAGAGGAGGCTGCACAGCCTAGATGTGAAGAGAGCCCTTAGTTACTACATAGAGCGTACCAAGGGTCATAGGTTTGACTCCCTCCAACTGTTCCTTACCTATGGCGAAGTTGGGAAAGGGAAGCCAGCCACTAAAAGATCCATTGCCAGGTGGATTGTCTCTTGTATCCAATTCTGCTACTAGAAGTTGGGTAAAGTTCCTCCCTCAGGCCTGAGGGCTCACTCTACCAGAGGTACAGCTGCTTCTCTGGCTGCTGCCAGAGACATTCCTATTCTAGAAATATGTCAAGCAGCTACCTGGAAAACAGTTCACACTTTTACCAAGCATTACTCCTTGGACATCCAGGCTAGGAGTGATGCTCAGTTTGGCACAGCGTGCTTCAGAGCCTATTTCCTAAGTAGGTTCTGTCCCTCCTCCATGGGGGTACTGCTGTGTAGTCTGCAATTGTCATAATATAGCAAGACTTCATGTTGTTTGAAGAAAAAATTACTCACCTTAGTAATGTTGTTTCTTCTAATGGAGTCTTGCTATATTATGACCTCCCTTCCTGCCTGCCCCTCTCAGAACCTCTGTTTTGGGATGTGGGTGGGCAGTACAGGGTTGGCACTCTTTTGATGCCCACCTTGTTGTTTTCACCTACCTTTTTGGGTGAATTGGTGTTGTGCTTTTGCATTTTTGGGTCTCCTGACTTGAGTCTTTGTTTTAGACCAAAAAATGAGTGTTTATGTTAGTAGCCAGTTGGCTAGTGTAAGTTTACAGCTTCCACACAGAACCTTAGTGAGTTTTAGCTCGTAAAGATCTGACAGTTTACCTTTGAAGCACAACAGACAGAGTTTTCAACCGAGCTCGCGCTCTAAGTTCCATGCCTGCTTGGAAAGTTAACTGTTTCACCTCCGGAGCAGTTCTAACCTGCGGTCATACTGCAATTGTCATAATATAGCAAGACTCCATTAGAAGAAACAACATTACTAAGGTGAGTAATTTTTTCTTTTGGTTGTCCCAAACTGACCTCACGCTGCCTTTGTTTTATGATATTGAAACTTAACTTGACAACAGACAAATGTCACAATCACAGCAGTTGTAAGGTCCTATAAGGAAAGTCGGATATCTTATTGAAAGATACAGCGATGTAACTACATTATCTGAAATATATAATAGACCAACAGAAAAAAAAAAATATGGATTAGAAAATACTAAGGTTAAATGCAGTTGTAAATATAATAAAGTTTTTCATTATAGTAGTGATCGGCTTTTTAAAGTACTGCTTGGCATTTGCTGAAAGCTGAGAACACTGAAGAAAAAATGTATTATTTTTTTCTCATTTCAGGCAGCACAGAAAAGAAGATCAGATGAGAAACCAAGAGACTTGTTTGCAAGGTCAGCTGGTGCTGCTAATGGTGACGTGCCACCACCTCGGACAGTTGCAGTCAGTAAAACAGGGGGCTGGTTACCATCTTCCAGTGTGCCCCACAATACGGAAAACTCCGACCCACTTCTCCAGCAGATTAACAATATCCAGTGCTTTATCAGGCAAGCTAGGGAAGCCAACCGCACTGATGAAGTCCGGACATTGGAGGAGAACCTAAGACAGTTGCAGGATGAATATGACCAGCAGCAAACCCTACTAGCTATAGAGCTGTCTAAAAGGGAAGCAGAGGAGGAAACCCTGCAGAGAGAGCAGTTTCAGGTTCTCCGTGAACAAGAGCAGCATAAGAAAATGTCACAGCACTTAAGAGCACGGTCTCTAGACTTCAGAGAAACAAAAAATTACCAGCAGACTGTAAAAGAAATGCACAACCAGATTGTATACCATCTGGATCTGGACACAACTCAAAGGAAACTTAGCCCAGTCTCTGAACTGCAGTCTCCGAGGCCCGTTGAGCAAAAGGCAAGCCAGCAAATTCCAGTCTCTGTGTCACAACATCAAGAAACATTTCAACTAAGTAAGCAGAGTAAAATGTCTTCCTTAAACCCCTTTGAAGATGAAGAAGATTTGTCTAATCCATTTGCCGAAGAAACCAGTAGTGCCTCTTTGGTTAATGATGTACACACTGAGAAAAAGGATTATAACCCTTTTGACGAAGATGATAATGTTGATGATCAAGTAGACAAAATTAGTACTGCTAGAGCATTGAACCCATTTGAGGATGGTGAAAGTCCTGTGAATGAGTCTCATGGAATTCAGAATTCTGGAATCCCTTCTGAAGCGCTGCCGTCCACTAATCCCTTTGAGACCGAGACTGACCTCAGTGATGAGGCCATTGAAGAAGAATTACTTCTTCAGCAGATCAATAACATCAGAGCATATATCTTTGATGCCAAATTTAATGGACGGATGGATGAGGTTGAGCTGCTAACTGCAAACCTGAGGGAACTGCAGCGCACACTGGCAGAGCAGAAGCAGAAAGCCATGTGAAGCTGCAGTTTTGATCTCATTTTGTAGTCCATTGTCAAAAGCAGAGCCTTTGAGTTCCTCTTCAACAGGTTTAGGAAGCAGAAATCCAGTCTATAATATGCTCTGAAAATGGTGAAACGACGCAGCGACTTTCATTTTCTTGCTGACATCTTTTAATTGAAGTCAGCAAGAAAAGAAACTCTCATAAAACCTGTGGTCTCAGCTGTGTCCATGAACGTCAAATACCAAACAAATGATGCCCAGATTCAAAGAATTCTGGTATCTGACACAAACATGTGACTGATACCTATGTGGACATGTAGAACACATCTTGTTTGGCGGACAGAAGTCCTTCCTGGGTGGTAACTGGCTGCTAGACATTAACGTTTCTTTTTTGTGTTTTTACACCCAGAAGACAGTAGTTTTAACAGTGATGTTTTAATAATGGGCTACAGAATGATGCAGCACATGCTGCTCCTACAGGACTGGAACCACATGAGTATGTTACTTTTGAGAGGACACAAACCCTACCCTCTGTATATCGAAAGCTGAAATGCTGCTCAGAATGACATTGACCTTTTATATTTTTCACATTCTTTATCCCCCATCACTGACGCTGACCACCTCTGCCAGGTTACCTTCCAGTCCAGTCAGCCACCCTTTTGTCACTTAGTTGGTCCCTCCATGGTGGGTTCCTTTGGGAGCGTCATCAGCCATGACCTCCCTTGGGCCCATCTTGTGCATGGGGGGAAACCAATGGCCAGTAGGAAGCGGTGGGGTATGCATGAGTATGCTACAGTGTGGCCACTTACTGCTGCCAGGCTGCGTCTCCCCTTCCAATAGACTCTCCAGTTGCACTGCTATCCATGGTTTCCCAGGCGGTGGTGTTATAGTGGAAAGTGCTGCCCCACCTCCCCCGAGGAGGAAAGGGGTCCTGTAGGATGCTCAGTTATCCTTTCCCCAGCCAGCCCCCAACACCCAGGGGTGTCCAGCATTGCAAGCAGTAGTCTGCCACTGCAGTGACAGGCCAGCTGACAGTGATCTTTCTGATTTTGAACAGGATTCTCACACCACCAAAATAAATCACTTAATTTATAGACATCTACCAGTAACACCCCCCCCCCCGAGTGTAACCATTGCACCTTCCGTAGCAAGCTAAAAGCAGCAATAGAAGTCGCATAAGAAAGTGCTAGGATCTGCTTCATTGTTCCAGGCACCTGAGAACCATGAATGTACATTGTAACTAATGATGGAATGAGTTGGGGAAACTGCTGCAATGTGTCTGGATGCCAGTACCTAACAGTAGTGTGTTTACGCCACATTATATAACGGGTAGGGAAAATCCAGTATCCTGATTCGCTCACATGACAGTAAAAACGCATTATCTGACCACATACCTAACCTAAACTACATGCATGAAGACAGCCCCAGTCAATTTCTTTAAAAGCAAAATTAAAACAAACACCAAACCACCTTTAAAGGTAATGAGAAACAGTTTCTTGCACCTCTGGAAGCCCTCTTGTTTTCCTTTCAGTGTAAATCCAATATTCAAATGCTTCGACTTTTTTTTTTTTTGTTAATATTCTAATTTTTTGTATCTGTAAATTCCCTGAATCTCTCTCTCTTTTCGTACAATCTGAACTTTATATGACATCAGCAACACCATTCCAGGTCATTCATATGAATAGCATAGAATGTTGTAGCTGATGTAATGGAATGTCTGAGAAGTAGGAAAAAAAAAGAGCAGTAGCTGCTGAGGCGAGTGGAACTTTATGGAAATGTGAGGGCACCCCAAAGGTAGATTATTTATTTATGAAAAAGTGGTTGCTGCATATCAGAATGCATAACGGGCATGGAAAGAAATATGGGTGGGGGCCAGTAAAATATGTAAAAACTATTTCCTTTAGAGTCTTTTATTTTTTAAATTGCCCATTTCATAAGCAGGATAAGATACTTCATGGTGTGCTGTAGTATGGATTTTCCACTTACTGGGTAGTTAAACAACCAACTGAGGCTTGTTTACAGTATATTCCCATTTGTGAGTTGTCCCTTATACATTCACATTTTAGCATGTTTTTTTCTTTTTTTGTTTTCAGTTCAGTTCTTTATGCTCCATGAGCCCTGGCACCGCACTCGCCGACCCCGGAGGTTCCCCCATGACTTGCCCACCATGGCGGGGCCAGGGAGGTGGTGCCCACTCCTGAGAGACCCAAACCAGAAGCCAGGGTCGGCTCTTGGTGCAGTGGACTGTCATGGAGCCCTGCCAGGCTCCCTTTTCCTTCCTGTTTCTCCTGTTCCCCCCCCCCCCACCAGCGTAACCACGTGGGAGCGCACCTTCAGACCCGTGATTGCGCCTCCAGTCGCCACTGGAGGGCGGTCGAGGGGACAACATGGGCCCCCCGAGAGAGGAGAGCAGTCCTCTAGACGCTCGAACCTCTTCCCCCTCCCCACCGATCCCTAGCGGCCCAGGCTCATTCCTGAACCCAGGTCACCGGCATGGTGCGAAGTGTGGTGTTCAGCGCCATTGGGCTGGCGTTTAGCATGTTTTTTCAACCACCAACCATGTCACATCCATAGAGCAGACTCTGTTACCAACTATTTAACTGTTTCATTCAAACAACATGAAGTCTTGCTGTATTCAGACATAATGCAGTTAGCCCTAGCACTTGAACTGCCCCGGAGAGGAAAGAGTTAACTCTATGCAGAAGCATAGAACGTTGAGCTCAAGCTCGGTTTTCAAACCTCTGTCTGTGGTACTTCCTAGTGTAACCGTCAGATTCTTTACTCCGCCTAACAGTGAAGTCGCTCCGGAGATTTCCTCTGCTCGGTTCGGTAAAAGAAAAAGCGTTCAGTTTAAACCGCATATTTTTTGTTATTTTCGGATTTCCAGCCTCTGTCTACGGTACAGGCAGTATGTAGATAGGTAGTGACTGTGTTTTATTTTGCTAAAAAGGGTGGAAATTGTCTTTTCTTTGGTTTCTTCCCGGTCGGTCCGGTTTGGAACTGACTTTGTTAAATTTAATTTATTTTAATTTTTTCTCTTTCTGGGATTAGTGTGGTGTTCCGGTCCCGATCAGTTTCAAAAGAACCGGACTTTTTGCTGGTTCTTTTAAAAAGCCCATGACACGGTTTGTAACCGATCGGTTGTCTTATTACCTGGCTTGAAAGCTGCAATAGAGTAATTTGTTAGGTTGGCCATGTCTGAGAAACCCAAGAAGAAAACCAGTCCCACTGGGTTTCAACACTGTACTGAGTGTGGGGAGGCCTTTGGTAAGGCCGACCCTTCACCTCATCTGTGTTTGTCTGGGGGTTGACCACCTCAAGTCAGACTGCCAAATTTGTAAAAACTTTCCTAAATCCACTCCAGATAAAAGACTGAGTGCTAAGAAAAGAGAGGCCGAGAAGTCCATAGATTCGGATGGCCAGCCCGGTTCGGTTGCGGCCGAACCTGAGGAGGTGCCTACTGAACTAGGCGATATCTCCTAGGGCAAAAGGAGAGCCGACCCAGAGGGGTCGGTTCCATCAAAGAAAAAGCGCAAGTCTGCCGGTTTGGATCCTGTATCCCACTCTTCAAACGCGGATGAAATAGCCAAAGCGATTAGTATTGTCCGATCGCTTAGACCGGTTCCGTCCGAACCAATACCGCCAGTTCGGTCAGATCCGTCTCCTCTGGATTATGACCCAGATGCTTATTATGAGGAGTGGGAGGGAGATGAAGACTATCCCGGTGATGACGACGAAGGGGGTCTGGATGTGCCCATTGAACCGGACATCTCCCCAGACAGGCCCTCAGGTGTCTCTCCTCCCAGGCTCTCTGAGTCCCAGTCACACTTTTTGTTCTACAAAAAGGTGGCACAAACCCTGCAGCTTCCCTTGGTTCAAGCCGCAGAGGAGGATGAAGAGCCTGATTTTGTGGACGTGATGAACATCCCAGAGTCCAAAAAGCTGTCTATCCCTCTTCATAAATCCTTGGGGAAACAGACACACAACATTTTACAGACCCCTAAATCAGTACCTCCTGTGGATAAGAGAATGGACAGGAGGTATTCGTTATCAGGCTCAGCTGCGGAGTTCCTTTATAGTCATTGCAGCCATGTTGAGGTAGTGCAGGCTGCAACCTGTGACAGGGCTAACATTCCTTTGGCTTCTCACCCCCCGGATAAGGACTCAAAGAAAGTGGATGCTATGGCTAAAAAACAGTATTTGGCATCCTCTTTGGGACTCAGGCAGGCTGCTTATCTGTCCTACACAGCCAGGTACCAGAAATCCAGATGGTATATGGTTCTGGAACTGGCTAAACAGGCCTCTCTCCAGCTAGCCAAGGATCTGGAGGTGGTGGCTGCTGATGGAATTGAGGCATCCAAAATGCAATTTCATGCTGCTGTGGACTCCAATTATGTGGCATCTAGAGTCATGGCTACACCTGTGTCTCTCAGAAGACATGCTTGGCTCAGATGTACTAGCCTTTCACAGGATATCCAGACTAAGGCCATGGATTTTTCTGTAGTAGGTAACTCTTTGTTTGGGGAGCAGACAGAGGCTTACATGAAGAAAATGGATGAATACAGGACCACGCACAGGAGTGCACAGGCCAAGGAAAGGCAGGCCCTTCCGCACAAGCAGCAGTCTAGGGGCAGAGGCAGGCCCTTTCAAAGGCCTTTTTACCAAGCCCAAGCCTCCTCTCCCTTCCCACAAAGGGGGTTCTTCAGAGGGAGGGAGGGGTAGTAGGGGGATGAGTAGGGCTGCTCCCTCCTCTCAGTCTAAGTCTCCTGCCAAGCAGACACCCTGATATGTCAGCCCGGGTCGACTCCCCATTTCCAGTAGGAGGCAGGCTGGCTTACTACTTCCGAGCCTGGAAGTCTGTGACCTCAGACAAGTGGGTCCTGGAAGTAGTAAGCCAGGGACTGGCCTTCAGCTTCAAAAAAATTCCAAAAAGAAGGGCCAAGTCTTTTCAACCTGCATCAGTCTCAGAAACCCTTGCCCTAGAGGCAGAGGTTTCCTCTCTTCCAGCTCTCAGACCTATAGAGAAAGTTCCTACTCAGCACAAGGGAAAAGGACTGTATTCCATGTACTTCCTTACCCCAAAGTAAACAGGGGAGTGGCGACCCATCCTAGACCTAAGGTATCTGAACAAACACATTTCAAAGCCCAAATTCAAAATGGTAACTCGGGGAATAATCCTTCCCTCTCTAAGGCCAGGGGATTGGCTAGCATCTCTGGACCTCAAGGATGCCTACTTCCGTATTCGTATCAGGTGCTCCCACAGAAAATACCTCAGGTTCGAGTTACCTTCAGGCCATTACCAATTCAGAGCCATGCCATTCGGACTAACATCAACTCCAAGGATGTTCACAAAGTGCCTTGCAGTAGTGGTGGCTTACCTCGGAAGACAGGGTATCACCATCTTCCCATATTTGGACAACTGGCTTTTAGTGGGTCAGTCACCTTTACAGGTCAGGTCAGCTCTTCAAACTACCCAGGACCTACTCAGCTCCCTGGGGTTTCTTCTCAATCTTCCAAGGTCTGTACTCAAAGCAGTTCAACTTCTCACCTTTATAGGCATAGAGTTGGACACTGTACAAGCAAAAGTCTTCCTTCCCCTGGCAAGGGTAAAGGCACTAGTGGATCTCGCTTCTTCCTTTCGACCTCTGGTCTCCCGCCCAGCAAGACAGTTCCTTCAGCTCCTGGGCCACATGGAAGCTTCCACGGCAGTGCTGCAGGAAGCAAGGTTCCAGATGAGGGACATTCAGTTTCATCTGAGGTCTTTTTGGTCTCAAAAGAAGGATTCACTTGCCAAACTGATTCCAGTGACTCAGACTCTGGTCCAAGCTCTCCAGTGGTGGCTGGACCAGGACAACCTGAGACAAGGGGTTCCATTTCTCCCTCAAGTCCCATCTGTAGTTCTAACTACAGATACTTCTCTCCTGGGGGGGGGGGGCCCACCTGGGAGCCCTGACAGCTCAAGGGCTCTGGTCTCCACAGGAGTCTCTCCTTCATATCAATCTCCTGGAACTCGGGGCAGTTTTCCTAGCCCTGCAGAGCTTCTCGGATTCAGTCAAGGGCAAGGTGGTCCAAGTCAGAACAGACAGTACCACCACAATGTGGTACATCAACAAGCAGGGAGGCACTCTGTCCTTAGACTTCTGCATGGAAGCCATAAGGCTGTGGTCTCTGGCCTATTCTCTTCAGACTTCTCTGGTAGCAGTCCACTTTCCAGGGAAGGACAACGTACTAGCAGATGCTCTGAGCAGAATTTCACAGGGACACCACGAATGGTCCCTGGATCCTCACATTCTGAAGGTCATCTTCTCCAGGTGGGGCACTTCAGAGGTAGATCTCTTTGTGGCACTGGACAATCATCAGCTTCCTCTGTTTTGATGCAGACCTCCAGTCCTGGGGACAGTTCCCCAGGATGCACTCTTTTTGGACTGGAAGGGCAGGTTTCTCTATGTCTTCCCTTCCTTCCCTCTGCTGTTCAGAGTTGTGATCAAGATCAGGACTCAGCCCTGCACAGTGATACTGGTAGCTCCAGATTGGGCCAGACAGCCTTGGTATCCTCTACTGCTGTCCTTGTCAGTGTCACGTCCCCTGTCTCTGCCCAGGACATACAGTTTCCTGTCCTCCTCCCAGGGGCGGATCTGGTACCCCAGTCTCCAGTCTCTCCATCTCAAGGCCTGGCTCTTGAAGAGTTAGAATATGCAGCAGTACATCGTTCTCTGGGAGTTCTGGATATTCTGAAGGTCTCTAGGAAACCTTCCACTAGAAAAACTTACAACTCCAAATGGAAAAGGTTCAGTATTTGGTGCTCTCAGAAGGGCATCCTGCCTGATTCTGCAGACATTTCCACAACCTTAGACTATCTAGTTCATCTCAATGGTTTAGGCGTTAGGCCTGCCAATCTGAAGGTTCATCTAGCAGCTGTCTCTGCATTCCTCTCAGCGGGGAAGGTCTCTTCAAACAACATGAAGTCTTGCTATATTATGACAATTGCAGTTTGTCCCACCATTAGAACTGCTCTGGAGCTGAAAGAGTTAACTTCCATGCCAGGCATGGAACTTAGAGCGTGAGCTCGGTTAGAAAAGCTCTGTCTGGAATATTTCAAACTGAAACTGTCAGATTCTTTACTCCGCCTCACTGAACAGTCGCTCCGGAGATTCCTCCTACTGCTCGGTTCATTTCTCGGTTTAGAGTTCTTTCTCGGTTAAATTCAACCGCGATTATTATTATTTTAACCGCAAACCGATCGGTTCAAGCTCTGTCTGTGGTATTGTAAGTAATAGGTTTATTTCTGTGTGGAACTTGTAAATGTTTATCGGTTCGGTTTGAACCGATCAGGTTGTTTTAAAACTTTATTCTGAAGCATTTAAAAGCTTTTTAGGGTGCGGTTCCCGGTTCTTATTGGTTCTAAAAACGGATTTCATTACGGTTTTCCGACCGTGACACGTGTTGGGAACCGATAAGGGTGTCTTGCCTGGCACTGCGGAGAAAGGGCAAGTTTTTGTTAGGCTGGCATTATGTCTGAGAAACCCAAAAGAAAAACCGGCCTCTGGATTTCAACACTGTAGTGTCGGGGAAGCCTTTGCCAAGGCTGACCCACACACCACATGTGTTTATTGTCTGGGGTTTGACCACCTCAGTGCAGACTGCCAGATTTGCAAGAATTTCCCTGCAGCTACCCTAGATAAGAGAGTTGGTAGGCTCAGGGAACGAGAAGCCAAAAAGTCCGCTGACCCGGATGGCCAGCCCGGTTCGGTGCCAACCGAACCGGAGGGAGTGCTCTCTGACCAGGGCCAGACTTCCTCGGGCAAACGTAAAGCTGACTCAGAGGAGCCAGTTCCAGCAAAGAGAACTAGAAAATCAGCAGGTGTGGAGTCAAAAATTCCTTCTCCAACTGCTGCAGAGATAGCCAGAGCAATCCAAATTGTTCAGTCACTTTCCCCGGTTCCGTCCAAACTTATACTATATGGAAAAAGGTCGGTTCGGCCGGTTCCACCGGTTCAGGAATATGATATAGAGGAGTTTTATGAACCAGAGGAGGGGGAGGATGATTATGAACAGTGTGAATGTGACTTTGAAAGTCTGGATGTGCCCATTGAACGGACATCTCCCCAGACAGACCTTTAGGAGAATCTCCCCAGGCTTTCTGAGTCCCCTTCTCATTTTCTGTTTTATAAAAGTTGCGAAACCTCCAGCTTCCCTTTGAGAAGCTGTGGATGAGCAGAGGAGCCTGACTTTGTAGAGATGATGGATATCCCAGAGTCCAGGAGATTGTCTATTCCTTTACATAAATCCTTTGGAAACAAACAATAAAAATTTTAAAAGCTCCTAATTCTGTGCCTCCTGTGGATAAAAAGATGGACAGGAGGTACACTTTGTCAGGTCCTGATACAGAATTTCTTTCACAGCAATGCAGCCATGTTGGGGTAGTTCAGGCTGCAGCCTGTGATAAGGCTAATATTCCCCTGGCTTCACATCCTCCTGACAAGGACTCCAGGAAGATTGATGCCATGGCTAAAAAACAATACATGGCAGCGTCCTTGGGACTCAGACAAGCAAATTATGTGGCTTATGTTGCAAGATACCAGAAATCTAGATGGGATACTGTCATGGCCTTAGCCAAACAGGCCCCTGGCCAGCTTGCCAGGGAGCTGGAGCAGGTGGCTGCTGATGGTATTGAGGCATCTAAGGTGCAATTCCATGCTGCAGTGGATTCTAATGATGTATCCTCTAGAGTCATGGCTACATCTGTGGCTTTAGTAGATTGGCTTGGCTCAGGTGTACTAGTTTGTCACAGGATACCCAGGCTAAGGCTATGGATTTTCCTGTGGTGGGAAATTCTCTGTTTGGGGAGCAGACAGAGAATTATATGAAGAAAATGGATGAATATAGAACCACTTATAGGAGTGCACAAGCCAAGGAACAGCAAGCCACTCCTCAGAGGCAGCCCCCCAGGGGTAAAGGCAGGCCTTTTCACCAAACCCAGGCCTCCTCTCGGGGTACAAGCAGGCCTGCTCCCACCCCTCAGCCTAAAGCCCCTGCCAAACAGGCACCCTGATGGGATGCCCAGGGCCGGTTCTCCATTACCTGTAGGGGGCAGGCTGGCTTACTTCGTCCAGGACTGGGAGTCTTTAACATCAGACAAGTGGGTCCTGGAAGTAGTAAGCCAGGGTCTGGTTCTCAGCTTCAAAAAATTTCCAAAGATGAGAATCAGATCTTTTCCACCTGCAAACTCTCTAGAGACTCTTGCTTTGGAAACAGAAGTCTCAACCCTCCTGGCTCTCAGAGCTGTAGAAAGGGTTTCTCCCCTACACCAGGGCAAGGGTCTGTACTCAGGTACTTCCTTACCCCAAAAAGACAGGAGAGTGGCAGCCCATCCTGGATCTAAGATATCTGAACAAGCACCTTTTAAACCAAAATTCAAAATGGTGACTCTGGGAATGATTTTACCCTCCCTAAGGCCAGGGACTGGCTAGCTTCTCTGGACCTCAAGGATGCCTACTTCCATGTTCTTATCAGAAGCTCCCACCCAAAGTACCTCAGATTCGAACTGCCCTCAGGCCATTATCAGTTCAGAGCAATGCCCTTCGGCCTTACCTCTGCCCCAAGGGTATTCACAAAATGCCTGCAGTAGCAGTTGCTCATTTAAGAAGGCAAAAGATTGCCATCTTTCCCTACCTAGACGACTGGCTCATTGTGGGTCAGTCTCCAGACCAGGTCAGATCACACCTGCAAGTTACCCAGCAGCTGCTTACCTCTCTGGGCTTTCTTCTCAATCTTCCAAAGTCAGTTCTGGAACCTGTCCAGGTACTCACCTTTATAGGTGCAGAACTGGACACAAAGCAGGCCAGAGCCTTCCTTCCCTAGAAAGGGTAAGGACCTGGTGGCCCTGGCCTCCTCCTTCACTCTGCAGGTCTCTCGACCAGCAAGGCATTTCCTACAGCTCCTAGGACACATGGCTGCTTCCACAGCTGTAGTGCAAGGAGCAAAATTTCAGATGAGGGACATTCAATTCCATTTGAGAGCCTTTTGGTCTCAAAGAGAGATTCCCTATCAAAGTTGATCCCAGTGACTCGAACCCTGATCCAGGCCCTTCAGTGGTGGCAGGATCAGAGCAATCTGAGACAAGGGTGCCCTTCATCCCTCTATCTCACTCCTTGACCCTTACTACAGGTGCGTCCCTTTTGGGATGGGGAGCTCACATGGCAACTCTCCACCCAGGGATTGTGGTCCCTCAAGAATCTCTGCTCCACATCAATCTGTTGGAACTCAGAGCTGTTTTCTAGCACTTCAGGTTTTTCTGCATCTGTTCAGAACAAAGTGGTACAGGTCAGAACAGACAACACCACTACAATGTGGTACATCAACAAACAAGGGGGCACTCGGTCTTCGGCCTTGTGCACCAAGGCAATGAAGTTGTGGTCTCTGGCTTATTCCCTGAACACTTCCCTCATAGCAGTTCACCTCCCAGGCAAGGACAATGTCCTGGCAGATGCTCTCAGCAGGATTTCCCAGGGCCATCACGAATGGTCACTGGATCCCCGAGTACTGGGGATAGTTTTTGCCAGATGGGGCACCCCTCAGATAGATCTTTTTGCAGCCCCAGACAATCATCAACTTCCACTTTTTGTTGCAGGCCCCCAGTGTTGGGCTCAGTCCCCCTGGATGCCTTTCTCCTCGATTGGGAAGGGAAGTTTCTCTATGCCTTCCCCCTTCCTCTCCTGTTCAAGGTGCTAGTCAAATCAGATCTCAGCCTGCAAGATGATCCTGATTGCTCCAGACTGGGCCAGGCAGCCCTGGTACCCACTCCTTCTGTCCTTAGCAGTCCATCTTCCTGTGTCTCCCCAGGAACCACAATCTGTTAACCTGTGCTCAGGAGAGAGTCTGGTATCCGAATCTCAAATCCCTCAACCTCAAGGCCTGGCTCTTGAGGAGTTAGTTTGCTGACCTACACCTTTCTCAAGGTGTTCTCAAAATCTTGAAAGCTTCTAGGAAGCCTTCCACAAGAGCTACTTATAACTCCAAATGGAAAAGGTTTTCCATATGGTGTTCTGGGAAGCATATTTCCCCGGAATCTGCTGATTTGCCCACTGTTTTGGACTATATGGTCCATCTTAATTCTTTGGGACTGAGACCAGCTTCCTGAAAGTGCATTTGGCAGCTGTCTCTGCTTTTATTTCAGCAGGGAAGCCCTCTTCTCTTTCTGCTCACCCTGTATTTTCCAAGTTTTTCAGGGGATTGCTTCATACCAATCCACCATTCAGGGACCCTGCCCCTGCCTGGGATCTTAATGTTTGCATTGCTCAGCTGATGCAACCCCCCTTTGAAGCTCTGTCTTCTGCAGAGCTTAAGTACTTGACTTGGAAAACTGTGTTTCTGGTAGCCATCACTTCTGCCAGGCGCATAAGTGAGTTACAAGCTTTGTCAGTGGAGACTGACTTTATTTCCTTTCACAGGGATAAGGTAGTTCTCAGGACTAACAGGAAGTTTTGCCTAAGGTGGTTTCAGATTTCCACCTTAATCAATCTATTTCTCTTCAGTGTTCTTCACTGACCATTCCTCCTCTGGTGAGAGGAGGTTGCACACTTGGATGTTAAGAGGCCCTAAGTTACTACATAGGCGTACCAAGGTCACAGGTTTGACTCCTCCAACTATTTCTCACTTATGGTGAGGCTGGGAAAGGAAACCTGCCACTAAGAGATCCATTGCCAGGTGGATTGTCTCTTGTATCCAATTTTGCTATCAAAAACTGGGTAAGGTTCCCCCTTCAGGCCTGAGGGCTCACTCTACCAGAGGTACAGCTGCATCTCTAGCTGCTGCCAGAGACATCCCTATCTTAGAGATATGTCAAGCAGCTACTTGGAAAACAGTACACACTTTCACCAAGCATTACTCCCTGGATATCCAGGCCAGGAGGGATGCTCGGTTTGGCACAACCGTGCTTCAGAGCCTATTCCCTAAGTAGGTTCTGTCCCTCCTCCATGGAGGTACTGCTTTGTAGTCTACAATTGTCATAATATAGCAAGACTTCATGTTGTTTGAAGAAAAAATTACTCACCTTAGTAATGTTGTTTCTTCTAATGGAGTCTTGCTATATTATGACCTCCCCCCCAGCCTGCCCCTCTCAGAACTTCTACTTTGGGTATGGGGTGGGCAGTCCAGTGTTAGCACTTATTGATGCCCATTTTATGTTTTCCACCCCTTCTTTTTTGGGGTGTTTGGGTGTTGTGTTTTATTTTATCTTATCTTATTTTCTGGTCCCCTGACTTGAGTCTTGGTGTTGGGACCAGGAAATGTGTTAATATTTAAGTAGCCATTTGGCTAGTGTAGGTTACAGCTTCCACACAAAACCTTAGTGAGTTTTGCTCGTAAAGATCTGACAGTTTCAGTTTGAAATATTCCAGACAGAGCTTTTCTAACCGAGCTCGTGCTCTAAGTTCCATGCCTGGCATGGAAGTTAACTCTTTCACCTCCGGAGCAGTTCTAATGGTGGGACAAACTGCAATTGTCATAATATAGCAAGACTCCATTAGAAGAAACAACATTACTAAGGTGAGTAATTTTTTTCTTCCCTGGCATCTCATCCTGTTTTCAGAAAGTTTTTCAAAGGTCTGGTTCACTTTAACCCTCCCTTTAGGGAGCCCACTCCACTTTGGGATCTTAATGTCTGCATAGCTCAGCTAATGCAGCCACCCTTTGAACCTCTGGCTTTGGCCGAATTGAAGTACTTGATATGGAAAACTGTGTTTCTGGTAGCTATTACTTCTGCCAGGCGGAATAGTGAGTTACAGGCTCTGTCAGTGGAACCTGACTTCATCCTCTTCCATAGGGACAAAGTGGTCCTCAGAACCAGTAGGAGGTTCTTGCCCAAAGTGGTATCAGATTTTCATCTGAACCAGTATATATCTCTCCCTGTATTTTTCACTGACCATTCTTCTTTATGTGAAAGAAGGTTACACAGTCTGGACGAGGGCCCTTGGCTACTACATTGAGCATACTAAGGCACATAGAAATGACTGTCTTCAATTGTTTCTCACTTGTGGTGAAGTGGGGAGAGGTAAGCCTGCCCTAAGAGAACTGTTGCCAGGTGGATTGTTTCTTGTATACAATTTTGTTATGACAAGTTGGGTAGGACACCCCCTTCAGGCCTGAGGGCTCACTCGACCAGGGGGACAGCTGCTTCTCTAGCTGCAGCCAGAGATATACCTTTGTTAGAGATCTGTAAAGCGGCCACTTGGAAAACAGTACATACTCCGTGGACATCCAGGCTAGGAGTGATGCTAGGTTTGGTACAGCAGTACTGCAGAGCCTCTTCCCAAAGTAGGTTCTGCATTCCCTCCTCCATAGGGAACTGCTTGGTAGTCTGCATTATGTCTGAATACAGCAAGACTTCATGTTGTTTGAAGAAAAAATTACTCACCCTAGTAATGTTGTTTCTTCTAATGGAGTCTTGCTGTATTCAGATCCCCGCCTCCCCTCTCAGAACCTAGTTTTGGGAAGTGGGCTGGCAGGTACAATGTTGCACCTCAGGGGTGTACCTTGTACCCTCCCTCTTGGGTGGGGTAGATGTTGTTATTATTTTTTCTGGTGTTTTAATTAAATATTGTCATTACCTTTCCTTCTTGGGTTCTCGACTTGAGTCTTTTGGGGCCCAAAAAGAAATATTTTGCCCTTTGGCTATATTTTGAACAATTTCCATACTTTAGTATACTAGTTAGTTAGCTCGTAAGAATCTGACGGTCACACTGGGAAGTACCACAGACAGAGGTTTGAAAACCAAGCTCGAGCTCAAGGTTCTATGCTTCTGCATAGAGTTAACTCTTTCCTCTCCGGGGCAGTTCAAGTGCTGGGGCTAACTGCATTATGTCTGAATACCCAACCTGAAGAAAAAATTACTCACCATAGTAATGTTGTTTCTTCTAATGGAGTCTTGCTGTATTCTGACTATATGCAGTTAGCCCCAGCACTTAAACTGCTCGCTCTGGAGAGTAAAAGGTTAACTCTGTGCAAAGGCATAGAACATTGAGCTCAAGCTTGGTTTTCAAACCTCTGTGTGTGGTACTCTGAAGTGTAACCGTCAGATTCTTACAAGCACTAAATTAACTCAAAGAAGAAATTGTTTCAAAAAAATTTTTGTGCCAAATGGTAAAACAAGGTTTTGGGGTCAAAAGATTAAAGGCGAGAAAACCCAAAAAGAACCCAACAGGAAGTGATTTATCAAAAATGCTTAATAAACTAAAAGAAACCTCCTAAGAGATGGAGGCATGTCCAGTACACCTCTGGGGTGCAGCACTGTGCCTGCCCCACCACATCCCAAAACTACTAGGTTCCAAGAGGGGAGGGAGGGAGGTCAGAATATAGCAAGACTCCATTAGAAGAAACAACATTACTATGGTGAGTAATTTCTTCTTTTCAGTTATAATTTTTTTTCTTTGTTTATAGGGACTGTATGCCCCACAGCCGACTGGGTGTTGGTTATTCAGCACTGTGTGTGCCTATTGCGTTTGCCCCACTCAGAAATTGCTGGTATCCTGATAATGTCCACAGTTACTGTAGCTGGTGACTACAACACTTGGCCTACCACAAAAGAACTAGCAAAGTGTTAGCAATGGTAATTAAAGTATAAGCTCTTTAATGGGACTGACTGAGATACCATTGAGCTGTGGCTGGCTACGACAAGTAGGTAGCACGCTCGCCCCTGGAGCTGGAAGATCAGAATGTCATGGGTTCTAGACCTCCACCCAGTACTTTGGGTAATGCCCAATAACTAACACTACAGTGCTGTACAAGGCGGGGTGCTGCTTTGTTGAGGTACCATCCTAGGATGAGACTTTAAACCGAGGTCCCTTCTGCCCATCTCCGGTCACTGTTCAGGCCGAAGTTAAAGATCCCATTGCACTTATCGAAGAAGAGTTGCGGATGTTTCTCAGGTGTCATAGCAAAGATTCCCCGTCAGTAAAACAGGTCCATGTAACCCACCCCCAGGACACACCTGGAAACAAGCTATCATAGCTTAGTGTGCCTTTCCTGGTCACAAATTACTAATAAAAAAGCAAGAGATGGAGAAGAAAAAGTAAACGTAAAAACAGCCAAAGTAATACTGACAGCAGTATACATTTGAGTAATGCTGCTGCAAATGACTAAACTTGTCGTTTTTGCTTTAATTCCTAACCCTCTTTTGTTAAAGTTGAATCGAATGTAAGGTTGGATGTTAATATGTCCCATGGAGTCACTTGTTGCAGTATGAGTGGTTTCATGTGCATTCATCAGGTGAGAGAACAGCGAAGCTCAGCTGTTCCGGCACCAGGCTGACACACTTGAAACCACTCTTGTAATGCAGCGAGTGGATTCGTGGGATGTACTGATTCATCTTAGAGTAGGGAAGTGCAGCTGTTTGTAAATACAAACAAACAAAAATTAGACACACACAAACCTGCCTAGAGCAGCTGCACATGAAATGCTCTTGCTGAATAAGATTTGTCTCATGCATAGGGGAATGGAGTTCTCTGATTGGTCAGCGGCACTCTCTTGACCTATAATGTACAGTATACAGCAGTTACTCTGTTCATAGCTGTTTTAAACAGGACGTTCATGTGCAGTGGCCCACATAGTCTGAAAGCCCATGAAATGTTCTTTTAAACCACACACTGCGTTTACCTGTAACTGGCAGCTGTCCTGAGATACAGTCAAGTCTGCTGAATATTGATACTGTGTTGCAACCATTTTATGGGGCCTTGTGATGTCATGGAGGAACAAGCTGTGCCTAACTACATGTAGTCAAGTCCAGCGTATTCCTCCATGACATCACAAAGTCCCACAAAATGGTGGTAGTGTAGTATCGAGGTTCCATGTTAAAACAGTGTATCAAAAATAGCAAAGACAATATAAGCCCAGTAATATGAGCGCCGGGAAAGATAGCAATTAAAAACTTCAGCGAGGCATCAAAACAGCAAAAAGCAAACTAACACCAGACAGAAGTTTACAAGTGGAGGGCTTTGTGCCCCTCTATCTATAAAATATACTGTACATACTTGAAGATGCACTGCACACCACACGAAGGTTTCGCTGTTTTGACGTCTTGCTGAAGTTTTCAGTCGCTCTTTCCCAGCGCTCATACTGCTGGGCTTATATTGTCTTCGCTAATTTTGATACGCTCTTTTGACGGAATACCTAGTATCCGTATATAGCAGAGTTGGTCAGTTATATTTCTGGACTGCATCCGGCTATAGGTAAGCCCAATACCGTGGGCTTTCACACTCTGTGGCCTCTACATGAATTGTCCCCTCTTAACTACATTCCCTAATCCCTATCCACCCCAGTACAATAAATTACTGTACTCAGTATTTTGAAGCGTGTCTCAAATCAACAAATGCATATGGACTGGTACCAAATTTTGCCAGATCTTTCTTTGACCCTGAGCTGACCATTTTCCTGCTAGGCAGGTCACACATTTTCGATCTGGTTTCTGCCTCTCCCACACCTAGACAAATTTCCTAGACTGTAGGGTTGTCAGTCTGCTTCAGGTTTTGTTTGCGGTCTCACAGGAAAAGCTAGAACTGTCCATGGACAGAAACGCTTTGTTTTCTTGTTACTGATAATGAAACGCACGATCCACGATGTAACCCTTCCCTCCACCTTCACTTCTTGCACTTTTTTATTGTATTCTTTCTTTTTGCTCCCCCACGGTCTGGGTATCCTTCCGAGGTACTCTTGCGGCGAGACATCTACTCCCTGCCTTAATCCATTGCTTCCAGCTTCCTCACCCGAAACACCCAGGCAGTTCTAGCCCCCTGGATCACCCCCCGAGGCGGGCCTGCCCTTCCGTGGCAGCCTTTCTGGAATTAGAGAGGCCTACATGAGTGTAGGGTTGACCACAGAGTCCCCTGAAGCGATGGGCCTGCCCCTGGAGTCCTCATCATCTCCCGGTGCCATGGAGGGATTTTTTTACTCTTGAGTTTCCCCCAGGAGTGCAACAGTGCAATGGCAGCATGGCATGACGCTGCAGACATCTGCTGCACTCCTCCCACTCGTCAATCCAGGCATGTGTAGTGCCTCCGTCCACCACCGGGGGTCACTACTTCACTGAGCATGCCCTGGATCCCTCCCCTGCTGATCCCCGGAGCCGAGCTCATTCCCGAACCCAGGTCACCAGCGTGGCACGAGGTGTGGCGTCCAGCGCCTCAACCCTCAGTGCCACCGGACTGGCTCATTTCTTCCACTTGACTGTGGACTTGTAGTTCACCCTGTTTTGCTGTTTCAGAGCTGAACATTCGCACTTTATATCTGTCTACACGTAAACAGACAAAAGGAGACTAAACCATGACCATTGGAAGGATGGCGCTCTGAACAGGCGGTGTCAGTCCTGAGTAATTTGGTCAGCAGTCCAGTGCAGGCCACACACCCCTTCTGCCCCACCTTGGTATACAGCGCCAGCTAGTACCACCATTCTGAGCTAGCCACAGGGGCCAGCTAACATTTAACATATGAATTTTGGGCCTCAGGGCAAGCTCTGGGGCCACACGCTGTTAGGGGCATTTGGTCTACTGAGGTTGGAGTGGACTTACATCACCTGTTGGCACTGTTTTGTTCCCTCATCACTGCCCCCTTCCCATCCATTTCACGCCTGTCTTGACCCTCATGCAGGATTGGCAGTTGCCCAGCTCGGCTTCCTACACACCATGGCATGTGAGGAAGCAGCGGTTCTATGTGGCATCCCTCCATCCTGACTGCACGGCAACTCTCCTGCACTTCCAACTATGTACCACTAGGTTTTCCTGCATAGAGACCCATGCCCAGTGGTTGGTCCCTTACAGATATACAGGTCTAGGCAAGACTAGGCTTAAACAGTTTTATTCATTTGCAGCAATTACATAAACAAAGATAGTACATAAATATTGTATAAATACAAATTGTACTACACTGGATGGTTTGCAGGTGAGCCCTGTAACCCCACTCTGAGGCTAGTGGGGTTGGTGCATTGCAGGGTTGAGGTTCTGGGCTCCCAGGGAACTAGGGCATGGGATGACTGTTGTCCACACATCCTCGTACCAGTAAGAAGAGTGCAGCCTCGGCAGGTCCAATTGTTGCAGCACAAGGAAAAAAGAATTCAAGTAATATTTCTTAGCCTGCAAAAAATTCCATCAATTTTTTTTTGCCTGCATTAATATGTTTCTGATACCCCTGTAAGTTTTGTTTATATTGCGTACTTCTTCATACCTGCCTGTGGATCTAGAGATCCTTTTGACTTTATATTACTGTTACTTTGACATCCTTACCTTCATGTTTGACTTGTTCAATTCTTTATTCCAGTCTTCAGCTTTTGCCACCTCTCAGCCATGTCCTTGCCTTCTCTGCTATTTCCTCCACCTCCACGAGCTACCCTCCCAAGTGGTACAGCTTATAGTGCACTCTGCCATGTTTTATGTTGGGGAATGCAGTCAACCTGGTGTGACACTGGAAAGCCAGCATTATTTTGCACATGTCCAGTGTGTTCCCACAGTGGAGTTTACTCCCTGTTCTCCATGGGTCGCCAATGACTTGGGCTTCATGAAGAGCTTGCAGATGTGTGCCTGGGCACTGGTTCGAGTTAGTATTCCCTCTCCCTGCAGCTGCAAAACCACCTGTGTCACCTAGGTGGCAGTATTGCAGCAGAGCTTGCTGCCCTCCTTGAGTGAAGATGTGTAGACCGTCTTCACCCTCAGCCAGCCACTGACACTCTAGGTTCGTTCCCACCCACACCTGGGTCAGCAGCATCGTAAGTGGCAGCACTGCTGTTGTGTTAGAAGGGCTGACTCAGGAATGTAATTTTACTTCCTTCAGATAATTGTGAAATGTTTTTTATTACTAATTTTGTAATCAGTGACTCAAGTCAAAAAATGACCACCATACCAAGATGTTTGTTTTTCACAGTGGGCATGGCAAGTGAGCATGGACTTGTACAAAAAAAAAAAAAAACTCACATTTCTCTGTTCAGGAAAGAAATTGAAGGCAAATGGGTAAATGGATATTTTGGCCAGACATTCATTGTTGCTAACAAAAAAAAAAGACTTTTTAATATAATTTACATTATTCACTCCATCTTCTTCAAGGCTGCCCATGTCCTGTTGCCATCAGCCTTCCCCATACCCAGCCATCCCCAGCACTTACATCTTGGCATAACTCCTCAGCTAGCACGGCTGACCACTTCCGGCAAGGCATGATCCTCCTGGCTGAGGTTGTTTAGGATAAGGTGTTTGGTCAGCTGGGCCAGGGGCTAAGTATGCCCCATCATCCTGCTTGTGCTTGGGATTTTCCATGTTGTTTTCTGTCCCAGAGACACTGGCACACAAGGGAGTCTCCATGCATTTACACAACTCAAGACAATGTTATCTCTTCCCTCCGCTGCACTGCCACGTGTGTTCACCCAGGTGTCAGCATTACAACAGAAGCAGCAAATCCCACCCCCCCCACCCGGGGGGAAGAGCATCCTCTGAGCCACTCAATTCTCCTTCCCCCAGCTGACCCACAAAGATGTTGGCTTGTTCCCATACCTTGGTTTCAAGTGTCGTAGGCAGGAGCCACTACCATTGCACTGATGGGTTAACCCTATGATGAAGTTTTCTGCTGACTAACGAACACCACTGCTTTAAAAAAAGTAAAAGTATATACCTGTTTATTCTCTTTCTTGCAGTCCGTGCTAAAAGAGGGGTACTGGCACCCTTATGGGCTTTATTATCAAACCACTTTCAATCTTTTCCTGGGAATGTTTGAGTTTCACAGGACCTGAAGGTAACTGTGAGCAGAGGTTGAATGTTGTATTTAAATGTCCATGTAAGTGGCATTCAGCTCATTCTATTGAAAAGGGAAGGATTTTGTCCCTCTGTGAACATATTTTTCACTTTTTCTTTCAAATCCAACACTAATTATTAATAACACATAACTTCATAATTCAATATGGGAGTATGCATTTTTATAAGCAGTTAATGTATGGGATCGATTTATAAATGAAATTATGTTAAACGTTGACGCTAACACAGATCTCTTTCTAGATTATGGAACTGAAACTCTCTGGTCTTTTTATTTGTGAACTGTCCATGGTTTCTGACACTGTGGAATGTCAGCTAAATATTGTATCATATGAATATGGAACAAAACATGAATGTGCCCAGTGTTACTGACATTGATTGTATTAATCATAATAAAACTGCATGCACTGTCTCTGAACTCTTACAATAAAAAATAAAACAAAAAAAAAAACAAATCTTTCCTAAAACAAAGACAAAGCAAGTTCTGCAGAATATGAACCCAGTGTTAACCACAGTCCATTAACTATTCCTTTTTATGAATCTATTTTATCCTTCAATCTGACTTTGGGGTGTCTCTTACAGGAGGCCACATCTATGGAACTATGGCCACCAGGCACTAGGACCACACGGAAACTTTTCTAGCTAGCAGTCTTCCAGGGGGCTGCCTACCCCAACGACAGGTGCCAGCATCACCGCATGCTGTAACAGTGGGCGCCCCTTCGCCCTCCACAGTTGGTTTCCCATCGACCAATGCACAGTGGGCCTTTCAGAATGCCGCAACTTCAGTCAACCGCCATTCATCGACTTTTATTTTCTCACCTCCGTTTTTATCACTGTTTAGTGATTTTTCTTTTTCATTTGTCTTCTCAGCCTTCTTCATTTCTGACCAGACGACCAAGTGCGCCTGTGGAAAGCAACTCCCAAAGAAAGACAGCCACTGTGCCTATGTTCTTTGCCTAGGCCCAGACCACGATGTTGATTCTTGTGCCATCTGCCGCAACTTCAACCAGGCCACCCGGCACCATTGCCAGTGGACCTTGGAAAACTTTCTGCACTAGTAAAAGGTCACCTGCATGGAGATGGAGTTAAAGGACAGGGGTTCCTCTGTTTCCCCAGCCTTATCCTCTGGCGCCTCATTCTTGAAGTCCCGGGATAAATCCTCTGGCAAACGTAAACACAGGGACAAGGACTGCGCCAAACCCCAGTCTCTGCTTTGCTCAGCAACTGCAGCAGGGCCATCTCCCACTTTGGGGGTGGACCTCATACAGTGCTACCATTGGCAGCACCTCTGGCCAACCTTACTTTGGCGGACAGAGGTCCTTCGGGCCAGGCTCCCTCCTGGCCACCCCAGCCCCTGCTGTTCCAGGCCTTATTTTCATCAGGCTCACAATCAGGAGGCTCTGCCGGCCCATCTTCGACCGGCGCGGCCTGGGTCTTCTGACCACCCAGTGCCGCACCTCTGCGACATCGCGCCCCCCCCCCAGCTTTGGACCCACTGCCTTCCCCACTGTTGCCCCAGTTTGCCTCTTAGCCCTTTTCACCATCTCAGGCTGGGGACTCCTCAGGGTCTAGGCCTCTCCATCTTTCATCGCTGGCTCCATCACCGATGCCTTGCACTGTTCCCTCCTCAGCCAATGCCACCTAGCTACCCAGCGCCAGTCATGGCGGACTCTCCTTCTTTACTCTGTTCTCTATGGGACTTCTTGCAGGACCGCCTGGCTCCCCTGCAGGGCCCATCCCCTAAGGAACCCTTGATGCCAATCCCTACACCCACATCTCCAGCAGACCTGCACCACTCTTCTCATGGCTAGACCTCCTATACTTCCTCTGGACATTTGAGAGAAGGGGATGAATATCATCTGGACCTTCAACTCCCCAATGAGGACGGGGATGCAGACTATGAAGGGGGGCCACCCCTTCTCACTCTACCTCCAGGGTCTCATCAGCCAGGGAGGAGACCCCGAAATATATTCTGCGGTCCCCTGCCAGATGCAGGCAGCGATGGGGTTTGACACAGAGGAGGAGGAAGACCCCAGCAGACATCTATTGGCTACCTACCTATGTCTGCCCGGCGCCCCCGGTGGTCTCTCCTCTGAACCCTTTGAGGATGCCACCATGTCATCTTGGCACCACCCTAACCTGGTCCCTGCCATGCCCAGGAAGGCAGACAAACGTTACAAGCCCCAGTGGGGAAGCCTTTCTTTGCGGAGCAGGAACAGGTCGACTTGGTGATCATTAATGCGGCCCACAACCACACCAAAAGGCCAGAACACCTAAGTTCACTTCCCTGGACAAAGAATCCCAGAGACTGGACTTAGTGGGCAAGAGGACCTTTCCCTTGAACACTCTGGCCATCAGGATCCTAAAAGGGAGGCAGTATGGCAAAGTGATTTAAGGCTCTGAGCTGCAAATCTGGAGACCTGGGTATGAATCCCACAGCCCCCACTTGCATACTGTGTGACCCTGAACAAGTCACTTAACTTCCTTGTGCTCCCATGTCACCCCTGTAAACAAGCTTCAAACAACATGAAGTCTTGCTGTATTCTGACCTATGCAGTTATCCCCAGCACTTGAACTGCCCTAGAGAGGAAAAAGTTAACTCTGTGCAGGAAGCATAGAACGTTGAGCTCGAGCTTGGTTTCAAATCTCTGTCTGCAGCACTTCAAAGTGTAACCGTCAGATTCTTTACTCCGCCTAAGTGTTCAGTCGCTCTGGAGATTGCGCCTTCGCTACAGTCGGTTTGGTTAAGAATCCGTCATTTTGTTTTTTTGGGGTTTTTTTTTAACCAATTTGTTGATCTTCCTGGACGTGTCTCCACCACTCATTCACACTATTGGGATCTGCGCCGGAGGCACTAGTACCCATCGGGAGCAAACTTTTTGCTGGGGAGTCGATGCCAGAGATGGCGCCGCGAGGAACAGCGTTGCGAGCCCCAGCTCGCGCAGCAATGACTATCTCGGCGTCGACTCCCCAACCGCCTCAGTTCCTTTTTTCCCGCCGTCGAGTGCGCTTCAGTGACGACGTCGCTCGCCTGTCAGGAGTCAAACTTCAGACTAGCAGCATAGTTTTCAGTTTTTATTATTTTGTAGTATTATCTCGATACAGTATCGCTTAAGTTATTCTTATTTTTAAATAAAAACGATTAAAGAAGTCTCAGCCTACACTGATGGAGTCGACCATAAGCAGGTCAGGTGACGGTAGGGAGACTTCGTATGAAAGCTGTTCAGTCAGTCGGGCTGGGTCCGGTCTGCCGTCTTCTCTGGAAGGGGGGTCTGACAACGGTCAGTCCAATGCCCGGGGGGATGGGCGGTCCCCGCGGAAACATAAAGCCAAACGGTCGCATTCTCGGCACCGTTAGGCCTCGAGCTCTTCTTCGGCCCGCAGGTCTAAAAGAAGGCATCACTCGAGGTCGCCCTCACGATACGTCTCTGGCGTGACGTTCGGTTATGTCGGGCTAGTTGCGGTCTCCTCCTTGGATCGCCAACAGCGGTTTCTGGTAGCCGGCGTCTTCGACAGCGAGGTCTACCCGCCGCGGGTAGGTCTTCAGATGAGCAGTTTCATCAGTGGGCGCTCTTATGGAGCAATGGGCTCGGAGGTTGGTTGGCTACCTGGCTCGATCGTTCATGGGCCTTCGGGCTCTCTGGGCGACCAGGTAGGGGCGGTTGGACTTTCCTGGTTGCGCGGCACCTTCTTGACTGTCGACTCGTGCCAGTGCCCCCCATGAAGCGGCGCGGGGGCCACACCGATGTCCTTATCTCCTGCTCTTTCCTTCAAAACCTGTTTTCGGTCTCTGGGGAGGCGCCTTGGTGCCGTTAGCCTCATGGCGTCATCACTCATTGTCACCCGCGGTGCTCGCGAGCTTCACCCGCGGCATTCTTAGCGGCGCCATCTTGATGCCGTGTGGCGTTCGGCACCATGCGGTGCCTTAGCGCCCGTCCTCGGTGCTACTGCGGCTTCTCCCGGCGCTGTTCGTGATGCTACGCTGGTTCCTCGTTGTCGTTCTCGGCGCCGGGGGCTCTCGGAGACTTTCCTTTTGTCTCTTTTCCTCCTTCCTCTTCTGGCTTTCATCCCTTTCCTGTCCATACAGTCCCTCCTGGACTGTCAGGAGATGACGTTGAGCCTGACCCAGACCTTCGGCTGGGCGATGAGGTGGACGAAGCAGGATCTTTTACTGCTGCAGAGCCTGTGGTCGAGGACCTGTCATTTAAGTCTCTGCTGAAGAATATGATTTCCACACTTGCTCTCCAGACTACAGACATCGATCCTGGGAAATTGCTAAGACTCCAATACCTTCACGCCTCGGAGATCCCTACGGATTTGACTCCTCCGATTCAGCCTTCCTCCGAGACACTGTCTCAAATGGTATGGAATAATCCTGCTCTCTCTTCATCGGTGGCTAAATCCATTGATAGAAAATATTCAGCCCCCAAGGATCGTCCCATTTTGGCATCCCAAGCCTTTGCGGATCCTATTGTAGTCCTGGCAGAGAATGATAAGGTCGTCCTTCCTCAAACCACTACAGCTCGACCTATTAACAAGGAATCTCGTAAGATAGACACCTTAGGTAAGAGAGTCTTTGCTGCTTCTACCCTAAGTATGCGTATTGCCAGTTACCAGAGCTATTTTTCTCAGTACGAGTATATCCTGTGGCACTCTCTCAAGCAAATGGTTGAAGCTCTTCCGGAGTCGGATTCAAAACCAGAGCTTCTTCAAACCATTACCAGGGTATTGAATCTAACAACCAACAGGTTAAAGCAGCCATGGACGCTTTCGTCCGCTGTTCAGCAGCTGCTGGTATTTGCACCGCCGCCATTCCTGGCTCCACACTTCAGGCTTCACCAATGATGCGCAACAGCAGGTAATGGCATTGCCGCTGATGGTGCATATCTTTTTGGTCCTCAGGTCGAGCAAGCTCTAGAAGCTACACAAAAGACTAGGTCAGCCATTAAGTTGGCTAGACACCCCTCCTGCCCCATCTCGAGGGCATGCCACTAAACGTCAGTTTCATAACCGTCAGTCCTTTCGAGGCAGAGGAAGTTTCCATAAGAACCAACCTGCCCAACCTCAAAAGATCAGACAAATGGGTCCTCCGGATAATCCGCGAGGGGTACTCACTGAATTTTGTGGAAACCCCTCCGGATTGTCCTCCCAAACGACAGCCCAGGTTGTCTGCCCTTCAGTCAGACCTTCTCACCGCCGAGATTCAGGGCCTTCTAAACAACAGGGCAGTAGAGCTTGTGCCGCTGCATCAGCGAAACTCACGAGTTCTCTCTCATTACTTTCTGGTTCCAAAGAAGTCTGGGGGAATGCGCCCTATTCTAGATCTCAGAAAGCTAAACAAATTTCTCCCCAAGGAAAAATTCAAAATGATTTCTCTAGGAACCCGGTTACCCTTGCTTCATGAGCATGACTGGTTAGCCTCCCCAGACATGCAGGATGCTTACCAGCACATTCCCATTCACCCAAGGCATCACAAATTCATGAGGTTTGTGGCTCTGGGACAACATTATCAGTTCAGAGTCCTGCCTTTTGGGCTGTCCTCGGCGCCGCGAGTTTTTACAAAGTGTTGTGCAGTTCTCGCAGCGCACCTCAGAAAACTTCGGAATACAGGTGTTCCCTTATCTGGACGATTGGCTTCTGGCAAGTCCTTCCAGGCAAGGGACTCTGGATGCCGTGAGGCGACCTCTCTCACCTCCTTACGTCCATGGGGTCCTGCTAAACCTCAAGAAATCACAGCTGCAGCCCTCCCAGAGGCTCCTTTTCATAGGGACCCTTCTGGACACATCCTGTGTGAAGGCTTTTCTCCCAGAGGACAGAAGGAACGCTATCCTTCAGATGGCCCGTTACATCGGAGAGAATAGGTCAGTTACAGTGCTCTCGATGCAATGGATGCTGGGCCTCCTGGCATCCTCAGTGTTCACTGTACCTCTGGCCCGTCTGCACATGAGAACCACCCAGTGGATGCTCAGTACTCAGTGGTCTCCAACCACTCACCCGCAGTCCTATCTCATCAAGGTGACAGAACCCTTACGGAGGTCTCTCACCTGGTGGTCTCAAGAGGACAATCTCCTGCAGGGATACCCCTTTGCCCCTCTGGACCATCAGATCTCCATTACCACAGATGCCTCACTAATGAGGTGGGGAGCTCACTGTCAGGCTCTCTACACTCGGGGTGTGTGGACTTAACTCGAGTCCCAGCTTCACATAAATGTCCTAGAAATGAAAGCTGTCCTTTATGCGGTCTGAGCTTTGAAGGACATTCTCTGTCACAAGAATATTCTCCTCCAAACGGACAACAAAGCAGTGATGTATTACATCAACAAGCAGAGCGGTGCTCATTCATACCCCTTATGCAGAGAAGCGATGAGGGTCTGGGAATGGTGCTTAGAGCACAAGGCTCTAATTCAAGCAATCTACCTGCCAGGTGTACAGAACGACTTGGCAGACTGTCTCAGCAGAACAGAGACAGATCCTCACGAGTGGTCTCTCGACTCAACCATAGTTCAGTCACTATTCGAAGAATGGGGAACTCCAGACCTGGACCTTTTTGCATCCCCACTCAACGCAAAACTGCCTCTCTTCTGCTCCAGAAATCCAGGGCCTGGCATTTTTTGTCAGGATGCGTTCAGGCTGCGGTGGACAAAATGCTTTCTTTACGCCTTTCCGCCTCTTCCTCTAATTCAGAGAGTACTCCTCAAGTTCGAGTCTCAGTGAGACAAGATGATTCTCATTGCTCCCTTTTGGCCTCGACAACTGTGGTTTCCACTTCTCAACAGTATGTTGGCAGTTCCTCTGAAACCACTTCCCCTGCAGATGAACCTTTTAACTCAGGGACTGGTGGTCCATCCCAATCTGACATCTCTTCACCTTCACGCTTGGCTCCTGAAGAGGTAGAAGTAAATCGGTTCAATGTCTCTCGAAGAGTTTCTGATAGCCTTCTGGCTGCGCGGAAGCCAGCCACTCGGAAAACTTACACGGCTAAGTGGAAGCGTTTTTCCCTCTGGTGTGCAAAGTCCTCTTTGAATCCCTTTTCCTGCCCTCAAATAAAGTTTTAGAGTACCTTTGGACCTGCCTCTCAAATTCAGGTCTCCAGTACTCTACAGTTAAAGTTCACCTTAGTGCCATTTCAGCGTATCATGAGCCGTGTTTTTCTCTTTCACTGGCTCAGTTACCTATGGTTAAGAGATTTCTTAAGGGCATTCTGCACACCAGACCACCTACAAGACGTCCTGTTGCAGCCTGGGACATTAATCTTGTGCTAGACATGCTCACTCGGAAACCTTTTGAGCCTCTAGCTACCTGTGAACTAAAGCTCCTCACCTGGAAGACTGCCTTCCTAGTAGCCATTACCTCAACCCGTAGGGTCTCTGAGATACATGCCCTGGTCACAGACCCTCCATATACTGTGTTCCATAAGGACAAAGTAGTCCTTCGTACTCATCCTAAATTTCTTCCCAAGGTTGTGTCAGAATTTCATCTTAACCAACCTTTGGTCCTTCCCTCTTATTTTGCGGACTTCCAAAATGAAGGGGAACACTCTCTTCATTCTCTGGATGTTAAGAGGGCCTTGCGTTTCTACTTAGATAGAACCAAGGATTTCCGTAAAGCCCAGCAACTGTTCGTTTCCTTCAGTGAGGCCCGGCTGGGTCAACCTGTCGCTATTAGATGTAGCTCAGCATGGCTAGTGGCGTGCCTTCGTCACTGCTATTCCATAGGCGAGGTTAAGTTGGAGGTAGAGTTTACGCTCACTCTACCAGAGCAGTAGCGGCATCCCTAGCGAAACTGCAAGTGCCCATTGCAGAACATCTGCAATGCAGCCACCTGGAGCTCAGTGCATACTTTCATTAAGCATTATGCACTCGATGTCCATGCCAGACGACATTCTTCCTTTGGCAGAGCCATCCTAATGGACTTCTGTCTTAACAAGCGTGAGCTCTTGGGTTTCCTGCAGCCCCTAGAGAGTTATTAATCGGTACTCTCCCAATAGTGTGAATGAGTGGTGGAGACATGTCCAGGAAGATATGAAAATTACGTACCTACCGTAATTCTTGATCTTCTTGGACGAGTCTCCACCACTCACTCATTCACACGCCCACCCTCCATCCCCCGAGCTCACCTCTCTTGTTGGTCTTCACTCCCTCAAATCTTTAGGCCTTGAAGACTTCTTTATTAACCCTTCTTACACGGGTCGTCCGGACAATTTTATGTCCGGTTTTTAGATTAGGCTACCCTTCTAGGTTAGTTACGCTGCACCTCCTTGGTAAAAAAGTTACTGAAGCGGTTGGGGAGTCGGCGAGATAGTCATTGCCGCGTGAGCTGGGGCTCGCGACGCCGTTCCTCGTGGCGCCATCTCTGGCGTCGACTCCCCAGCAAAAAGTTTGCTCCCGATGGGTCCCAGTGCCTCCTGCGCAGATCCCAGTAATGTGAATGAGTGGTGGAGACTCGTCCAAGAAGATCAAGAATTACGGTAGGTACGTAATTTTCATTTTTTCAGCTTCAGATCCCTGTCTGCGGTACAGTAAGTGGTAACAGGTAGTGGACTGTATTGCTACAATAAAAAATTTCTGTGGAAATTGTAAAACCTGTGGATTGGTCCAGTTCGGAACCGATTCTTTTAGGGGCTTCTTTATTTCTTCAGTGTAGTGTGAGGTTCCGGTTCCTATCGGTTTAAAAAAAAGTGATTTACACGTTTATTTTCCACGACCTGTAACACGCTAACCGATAGGAGTGTCTTACCTGGCAATGAAGCTGTAAAGGGTAAATTTTGTAGTCTGGCCATGTCTGAGAAACCCAAGAAGAAAACCAGGCTCACTGGGTTTCAACACTGGTGAGTGTGGGGATGCCTTAGCTAAGGTGGGCCCTCACACCATTTGTGTTTATTGTCTGAGGTTTGACCACCTCGGTTCAGACTGCCAAATTTGTAAGAATTTCCCAAAGGCCACCTTAGAGAAGAGGTTGAGTAGGCTCAGGGAAAAGGAGGTCGAGAAGTCCGCTAATCTGGATGTCCAGCCCTGTTCGGTTCCTACTGAACCTGAGGGAGTGCCTGCTGACCTGGGCGATACTCCCTCGGGCAAGAGGAGATCTGACCCTGAGGGGTCGGTTCCGTCGAAGCGTAAAGAAATCGGCTGGTTCGGATCCATAACGCATGTTCAGCCTCAAGAAATAGCCAGGGCGATAAGTATTGTGGAATCGCTCCGGTTCCATCTGATCCGGCGCCTCTCGGTAGGCGCTTGGTTCTGTCAGCTCCCCCGGTTCCGGAATATGTTCTGGATTAATTTTATGAACCGGAGTGGGAGGGGGGAGAAAGAACAAGACGATGATGATGAGGATAATGGTGATGAAGGTCTGGATGAGTCCATTGAACCAGACATCTCCCCCAGACAGGCCTTCCAAGGTTTCCCCTCCCAGGCTTTCTGAGTCCCCATCCCACTATTTGTTCTGCAAGAAAGTGGCTGATACCCTCCAGCTTCCCTTAGCTGAAGCTGCCAAGGAACAGGAGCCTGATTTTGTGGAAATTATGGACATCCCAGAGTCCAAGAGATTGTCTATTCCCCTCCATAAATTCTTTGGGAAACAGACGCAGAAAATTCTTCAAACTCCAAATTCAAACATGAAGTCTTGCTGTATTCTGACAGTAGCAGTGAGTCCCAACCTTCGAACTGCCCCGGAGATGAAAGAGTTAACTTTTCATGCCAGGCATGGAACGCTGAGCTTGAGCTCGGTTGAGACTCTGTCTGTTGCTGTTTAAACTCAAACCGTCAGATTCTTTACTCCGCCTCACTGAACAGTCGCTCCGGAGATTTCTCCTTCTGCTCGGTTCAGTTTGTCGGTTAAAGTACCGTTTTTTCTCGGTTTTCAACTGAATTTAAACCGCACCTAGTCGGTTCAGTCTCTGTCTGTGGTATTCGTGAGTACTAGATAGGTTATATATTAATCTTTTCTGTGTGGAACTTGTAAACGGTTTATCGGTTTGGTTTGAACCGATCAAGTTGTTTAAAAAATCTTGAATTGTACTTTTAGAGTGTGGTTACCGGTTCTTATCGGTTCTAAAAAACACGGGTTTTATTACGTTTTTTTCCACGACCCGTGACACAGTCAGGAACCGATAGGAGGGTCTTGCCTGGCGGATTGCCATTAAAAGGATAAGTTTGGTTAGGACTGGCACAATGTCTGAGAAACCCAAAAGAAAAACCGGGCCCACTGGGTTTCAACACTGCAGTGTGTGTGTGAGGAAGTCTTTGCCAAGGCTGACCCCCACACCACCTGTGTTTATTGTCTGGGGTTTGACCACCTCAATGCAGACTGCCAGATTTGTAAAAAATTTTCCTGCAGCTACCCTAGAGAAGAGAGTTGGTAGGCTCAGGGAAAGGGAGGCCAAAAAGTCCACTGAACCGGATGGCCAGCCTGGTTCGGTTCAAACCGAACCAGAAGGAGTGCCCTCTGACCAGGGTGAGACTTCTTTGGGCAAAAGGAGATCCGACTCTGAGAAGTCGGTTCCAGCAAAGAGGACTAGAAAATCAGCTGGTGTGGAGCCAAAACTTTCCTCTCCAACCGCTGAAGAAATAGCCAAAGCGATCAAAATTGTCCAGTCACTTTCCCCGGTTCGACCGAACCGGCACCATCAGGGAGGCGGCTTCAGTTCGGCGGTTCCACCGGTTCAAGAGTATAATTTAGAGGAGTATTATGAACCGGAGGAGGGGGAAGAGGAGTATGAGGAGAGTGAATGTGGATTTGAAAGTCTGGATGTGCCCATTGACCGGACATCTCCCCAGACAGACCTTCAGGAGTGTCTCCTCCTAGGCTTTCTGAGTCCCCTTCTCATTTTATATTTTATAAAAAAGTGGCTGAAACCCTCCAGCTTCCTATGGAGGAAGCTGTAGATGACCAAGAGGAGCCTGATTTTGTGGAAATTATGGATATCCCAGAGTCTAGGAGGCTGTCTATTACCTTGCATAAATCTTTTGGGAAGCAGACATTTAAAATTTTAAAAAACTCCTAACACTATACCTCCTGTGGATAAGAGAATGGGCAAGAGGTATACATTGTCAGGCCCTGACACGGAGTTCCTTACACAACAATGCAGCCATGTAGGGGTAGTGCAGGCTGCAGCCTGTGACAAGGCAAATATTCCCTTGGCTTCACCCCCCCCCCCCAGACAAGGACTCCAGGAGGATTGAGGCCATGGTAAAGAAACCGTACATGGCAGCATCCTTGGGACTCAGACAGGCAAATTATATGGCTTATGTTGCTAAATATCAGAAATCCAGATGGGACACTATCATGGCTTTAGCAAAACAGGTCCCTGGCCAGCTTGCCAAGGAGCTGGAGCAGGTGGCTGCTGATGGTATTGAGGCATCCAAGGTGCAATTCCATGCTGCAGTGGACTCAAATGACGTGTCATCAAGAGTCATGGCTACATCTGTGGCACTTCACAGAATGGCTTGGCTCAGATGTACTAGCCTGTCACAGGATACTCAGACTAAGGCCATGGATTTTCCTGTTGTTGGTAATTCTTTGTTTGGGAAGCAAACAGAGAATTACATGAAGAAAATGGATGAGTATAGGACCACCTACAGGAGTGCACAGGCCAAGGAAAGGCAGGCCACTCATCAGAGGCAGCTTCCCAGAGGCAGGGGCAGGCCTTTTCACCGGCCTTTCTACCAAGCCCAGGCCTCCTCTTCTGCATATGCTCAGAGGGGGTTCTTTAGAGGGAGAGGCAGAAGGGGTACCAGCAGACCTGCTTCCACCCCTCAGCCAAAACCCCCTGCCAAGCAGGCACCCTGATGGGTTTGCCAGGGCCGATTCTCCACCACCAGTAGGGGGCAGGCTGGCTTACTTTGTCCTGGACTGGAAGTCTGTAACATCAGACAAGTGGGTCCTGGAAGTAGTAAGCCAGGGGCTGGTTCTCAGCTTCAGAAGATTTCCAAAGCTGAAAACCAGATCCTTTCCACCTGCAAACCCCTTAGAGGCACTTGCCCTAGAGGCAGAGGTCTCTTCCCTCTTAGCTCTCAGAGCTGTGGAAAGGGTTCCACCCCCACACCAGGGCAAAGGGTTGTACTCCAGGTACTTCCTTACCCCAAAAAAGACAGGTGAATGGCAGCCCATCCTGGATCTCAGATACTTAAACAAGCACCTGTTAAAACCAAAATTCAAAATGGTGACTCTGGGAATAATTCTACCCTCTTTAAGGCCAGGGGACTGGCTAGTATCCCTGGACCTCAAGGATGCCTACTTCCATATTCTCATCAGAAGCTCCCATCGAAAGTACCTCAGGTTCGAGCTGCCCTCAGGCCATTACCAGTTCAGAGCAATGCCCTTCAGACTAACCTCTGCTCCAAGGGTGTTCACAAAATCCCTGGCAGTAGTAGTTGCTTTTCTAAGAAGGCAAAGGATTGCCATCTTCCCTTACCTGGACGACTGGCTTATAGTAGGCCAGTCCCCAGACCAAGTCAAGTCACACTTCCAGGTAACTCAGCAACTGCTCACCTCGTTAGGTTTCCTCCTGAACCTTTCAAAGTCAGTTCTAGAGCCTGTCCAGCTCCTCACCTTCATATGTGCAGAGTTAGACACAGGAAAGGCCACAGCTTTTCTCCCCCTGGACAGGGCGAGAACCCTCATCTCTCTGGCCTCCTCATTTACCCTGCAGGTATCCCAACCAGCAAGGCATTTTCTACAGCTCCTGGGGCACATAGCTGCTTCCACAGCAGTGGTGCAGGGAGCAAGATTTCAGATGAGGGACATTCAGTTCCATTTAAGAGCTTTCTGGTCTCAAAGGAAGGACCCTCTGACCAAATTGATCCCAGTAACTCGAACCCTGATCCAGGCCCTACAGTGGTGGCAGGATCAGAGCACTCTGAGACAAGGAGTCCCCTTTGTCACTCAGTCCCACTCCTTAATCCTTACTACAGATGCCTCCCTCTTGAGGTGGGGGGCTCACTTGGGCGACCTGACCACCCAGGGGTTGTGGTCCCCTCAGGAGTCTCTGCTCCGCATCAATCTGTTGGAGCTCAGAGCAGTATTTCTATCACTTCAAGTTTTTTCCAAGTCTGTTCAGAACAAAGTTATTCAGCTCAGAACAGACAATACCACCACAATGTGGTACATCAACAAGCAAGGAGGCACTCTGTCTACGGCCTTGTGCACAGAAGCAATGAAGTTGTGGTCCCTGGCTTATTCCCTAAACACCTCCCTCACAGCAGTACACCTCCCAGGCAAGGACAATGTCCTGGCAGATGCTCTCAGCAGGATATCTCAGGGCCATCACGAATGGTCACTGGATCCCTTGGTCTTGGAGGTGATATTCTCCAGATGGGGCACCCACAGATAGATCTTTTTGTAGCCCCAGACAATCACCAACTTCCTCTTTTTTTGTTGCAGGCCCCCAGTCTTGGGCGCAGTCCCCCTGGATGCCTTAGTTCTCAGTTGGGAAGGGAAGTTCCTGTATGTTTTTCCCCCCTTCTGTTCAAAGTGCTAGTCAAAATCAGATCTCAACCCTGCAAGATGATTCTGATAGCTCCAGACTGGGCCAGACAGTCTTGGTATCCACTCCTTCTGTCCTTGGCAGTCCATCTTCCCCTGGGTCTTCCCAGGAATCACAACCTGTTAACCTGTGCTCAGGGGAAGGTATGGTACCCAAATCTCAAATCTCTCAATCTCAAGGCCTTTGGCTCTTGAAGAGTTAGAGTTTGCTGATTTACACCTCTCCCAAGGCGTAATGGACATTCTGAAGGCTTCTAGGAAACCTTCTACCAGGGCTACTTATAATTCCAAGTGGAAAAGATTTTCCATATGGTGCTCTGGAAAGCATACTTCCCCAGGGTCTGCTGATCTGCCCACAGTTCTTGATTATATGGTCCATTTAAATGGCTTAGGGCTTAGACCAGCTACACTGAAGGTGCATCTGGCAGCTGTCTCTGCTTTTATCTCAGCAGGTAAGCCCTCTTCTCTTTCAGCTCACCCTGTATTCTCCAAGTTTTTCAAGGGATTGCTTCACACCAACCCTCCTTTCAGGGACCCTGCGCCTGCTTGGGACCTTAATGTTTGCATTGCTCAGCTTATGCAACCCCCTTTTGAGCCTTTGTCTTCAGCAGAACTTAAGTACTTGACTTGGAAAACTGTGTTTCTGGTAGCCATCACTTCTGCCAGATGCATAAGTGAGTTACAAGCTTTGTCAGTGGAACCTGATTATCTTCCTGGACACAAGTCTCCACCACTCATTCACACTATTGGGATCTGCGCCAGAGGCACTAGGACCCATCGGGAGCAAACTTTTTGCTGGAGGGTCGGCGCCAGAGACGGAGCCGTGAGGAGCGGCACCATGAGCCTCAGCTCGCGCGGTAATGACTATCTCGGCGTCGACCCTCCAGCCGCCTCAGTTCCTTTTTTCCCGCCGTCGAGTGCGCTTCAGTGACAACGTTGCTCGCTCGCCGGGAGTCAAACTTCAAACTAGCAGCATATTTTTCAATTTTTGTTATTTTGTAGTATTATTTCCATAAAGTATCGCTTAGTTTATTCTTATTTTAAAAATAAAGAAGTCTCAGCCTACTTAGACGGAGTCGACCATGAGCAGGTCAGGTGACGGTAGGGAGACTTCGTATGAAAGCTGTTCAGTCAGTTGGGCTGGGTCCGGTCCGCCGTCTTCTCCGGAAGGGGGGTCTGACAACGGTCAGTCCAATGCCCGGGGGGATGGGCGGTCCCCATGGAAGCATAAAAATAAACGGTCGCATTCTCGGCACCATTCGGCCTCGAGCTCTTCTTCGGCCCACAGATCTAAAAAGAAAAGGCATCACTCGAGGTCGCCCTCTGATATGTCTGCGTGAGCGTTCGGTTATCGGGGCTAGTTGCCGGTCTCCTCCTTTGGAGTCGCCAACCTCTGCTTCTGGTAGCCAGCGGCTTCGATATCAGAGCCCTACCCCGCCCGCAGGTAGGTCTTCAGATGAGCAGTTTCATCAGTGGGCCGCTCTTATGGAGCAATGGGCTTGGAGGTTGGTTCAGCTACCTGGCTCGGTCACTCGTGGGCCTTCGGGCTTATTGGGAGACCAGGTAGGGCGGTTGAACTTTCCTGGTGCGCGGCACCTTCTTGATGCCGTCGACCCGTGTTAAGTGTTCCCCCTCACATGGCTACGCGCGGGGGCCATAACGATGCCCTTATCTCCTGCTCTTCTTCCTTCAAAACCTGTTTTTGGTCTGGGGTGTTTCAGGGCCCTCGCGGCGTCGATGGTGCGCTTCCGGTGCCGTGCGGCTTCTGGGGTGCCGTGTGTGGCTTCTGGCGCCATTCTTGGTGCTGTGCTTCTCTGCACCGGCCCTCGGAGCCCATGTGGTCCCTCAAGGCCGTTCTTGGTGCCGTGGCCTCTCGGGGCTTCCTCTGCTTTTCAGGACTCCTCCTTTCACTCGCTTCCTTCTTCCCTCTCTTCTGATTTTCATTCCTTTCCTGTCCATACAGTCCCTCCTGGACTGTTAGGAGATGACACTGAGCCTGACCCAGACTTTCGGTTGTGTGATGAAGTGGATGAAGCAGGATCTATTACTGCTACAGAGCCTGTGGTCAAGGACCTGTCCTTTAAGTCTCTGCCGAAGAATCAGAGTTCCACTCTTTCTCTCCAGACTACAGACATCGATCCTGGGAAATTAAGACTCCAATACCTTCATGCCCCGGAGATCCCTACAGATTTGACTCCTCCGGTTCAGCCTTCCTTCGAGACGCTGTCTCAAATGGTATGGAATAATCCTGCTCTCACCTTCAGTGGCTAAATCCATAGATAGGAAATATTCAGCCCCAAGGATCGGTCCCATTTGGCATCTCAAGCCTTTGCGGATCCTACATTGTAGTCCTGGCAAAGAATGATAAGGTCGTTTCTTCCTCAAACTACTACAGCTCGACCTATTAACAAAGAATCTCGTAAGATAGACACCTTAGGTAAGAGAGTCTTTGCTGCTTCTACCCTAAGTATGCGTATTGCCAGTTACCAGGGCTATTTCTCCCAGTATGAATATATCCTGTGGCATTCTATCAAGCAAATGGTTGAAGCTCTACTGGAATCGGATACAAAGCCAGAGCTTCTTCAAACCATTACCAGAGGTATCGAATCTAACAACCAGCAGGTTAAAGCAGCCATGGATCCTTTCGACACTGCTTCCCGTTCAGCGGCTGCTGGTATTTGCACCCGCCGTCATTCCTGGCTGCGCGCCGACTTCACGAATGACACGCAGCAGCAGGTAATGGTATTGCCCTTTGATGGTGCATATCTTTTTGGTCCTCAGGTAGACAAGCTTTAGAAGCTACACAAAGACTAGGTCAGCCATCAAGTTGGCTTGACCCTCCTGCCCCTCTCGGGGAATGTCAATAAGCGTCAGTTTCATAATCGTCCAGTCCTTTCAGGAAGGCAGGCGCAGGAGGTTTCATAAAACCAACCTGCCCAACCTCAAAAGAAGACACAACAAAGCGCAAGGGCCCAAAGCGCCCAGCGCTACCTTATGAATTGCTGGCCCAAGTCCCATCTCAGCTGCCCGAGGTGGACTTTTCCTCTCCGGTGGGAGGTCGTCTGATGCACTTCTACAACCAGTGGAAGTCCATAACCTCAGACAAATGGGTCCTTTGGATAATTTCGTGGGGTATTCACTCAATCTTGTGGAGACCCCTCCGGATCGTCCTCCCAAACGGCAGCCCAGGCTGTCAACCCTTCAGTCAGACCTTCTCGCCGCCAAGATTCAGGGCCTTCTGAACAACAGGGCAGTAGAAGTGGTGCCGCTGCATCAACAGAACACGGGGTTCTACTCCCATTACTTTCTGGTTCCAAAGAAGTCCGGTGAATGCGCCCCATTCTAGATCTCAGAAAGCTAAACAAATTTCTCCCCAAAGAGAAATTCAAAATGATTTCTCTGGGAATCCTGTTACCTTTGCTTCATCAACATGACTGGTTAGCCTCCTTGGACATGCAGGATGCTTACCAGCACATTCCTATTCACCTGAGGCATCACAAATTCCTGAGATTTGTGGCTCTGGGACAACATTATCAGTTCAGAGTCCTGCCCTTTGGGCTATCCTCGGCGCTGCAAGTTTTTACAAAGTGTTGTGCAGTTCTCACAGCGCACCTCAGGAAGGTCGGAATACGGGTGTTCCCTTATCTGGACGACTGGCTTCTAGCAAGCCCTTCCGGGCAAGGGACTCTGGACGCTGCAGAGACGGCCTCTCGCCTCCTTACGTCCATGGGAGTTCTGCTGAACCTCAAGAAATCGCAACTGCAGCCCTCCCAGAGGCTCCTTTTTATAGGGACTCTTCTGGACACCTCCTGTGCGAAGGCTTTTCTTCCAGAAGACAGAAGGAACAATATCCTTCAAATGGCCCATCACATCGGGAGAACAGCTCAGTTACAGCTCTCTCAATGCAACGGATGCTAGGCCTCATGGCATCCTCAGTGTTCACTGTACCCCTAGCACGCCTGCACATGAGAACCACTCAGTGGATGCTCAGTACTCAGTGATCCCCAACCACTCACCCGCAGTCCTATCTCATCAAGGTGACAGAACCTTTAAAGAGGTCACTCACCTGGTGGTCTCAAGAGAGCAGTCTCCTGGAAGGATATCCTTTTGCTCCTCTGGACCATCAAATCTCCATTACCACGGACGCATCCCTAGTGGGGTGGGGAGCTCACTGTCAGGCTCTCCACACTCAAAGTGCGTGGACTCAGGTCGAGTCCCAGCTTCACATAAATGTCCTAGAAATGAGAGCCGTCCTTTATGCGGTCCGAGCGTTGAAGGACATTCTCTGTCGCAAGAACATTCTCCTTCAAATGGACAACAAAGCAGTGATGTATTACATCAACAAGCAGGGCGGTGCTCATTCTTACCCCTTATGCAGGGAAGCAATGAAGGTATGGGAATGGTGCTTGGAGCACAAGGCTCTAATTCAAGCGTCTACCTGCCAGGAATACAGAATGAACTGGCAGACCGTCTCAGCAGAACAGAGACAGATCCTCACGAGTGGTCTCTCGACTCAACCATAGTTCAGTCACTATTCGAAGAGTGGGGAACTCCAGACCTGGACCTTTTTACATCCCCACTCAACGCAAAACTGCCTCTCTTCTGCTCCAGAAATCCAGGGCCTGGCATTTTCTGTCAGGATGCATTCAGGCTGCGGTGGACAAAACGCTTTCTTTATGCCTTTCCACCTCTTCCTCTAATTCAGAGGGTACTCCTCAAATTTGAATCCCAGGGGGACAAGATGATTCTCATTGCTCCCTTTTGGCCTTGCAGCTGTGGTTTCCACTACTCAACAATATGTTGGCAGTTCCTCCGAGACCACTTCCCCTACAGATGAACCTTTTGACTCGGGGGCCGGTGGTCCATCCCAACCTGAGATCACTTCACCTTCGGCTCCTGAAGAAGTAGAAGTAAACCGGTTCAATGTCTCTCGTAGGGTTTCAGATATTCTTCTGGCTGCACGGAAGCCAGCCACTCGGAAAACTTACACAGCTAAGTGGAAGCGTTTTTTGCTCTGGTGTGCAAAGTCCTCTTTGAATCCCTTTTCCTGCCCACCAGGTAAGGTTCTAGAGTACCTCTTGGACCTCTCAAATTCAGGTCTATAGTACTGTACAGTCAAAGTTCACCTTAGTGCCATTTCAGCGTATCATGAGCCGGTTTTTTCCTTAACACTAGCTCAGTTACCTGTGGTTAGGAGATTTCTTGAAGGAATTCTGCATACCAGACCTCCTACAAGACGTCCAGTTGCAGCCTGGGACATTAATCTTGTGCTAGACATGCTCACTCAGAAACCTCTCGAATCTCTGGCCACCTGTGAGCTAAAATTTCTCACCTGGAAGACTGCCTTCCTAGTGGCCATTACCTCAGCTCGCAGGGTCTCTGAGATACATGCCCTGGTCACAGATCCTCCATACACTGTGTTCCATAGGGACAAAGTAGTCCTTCGGACCCATCCAAAATTTCTTCCTAAGGTTGTGTCAGAGTTTCATCTAAACCAACCTCTGGTCCTTCCCTCTTACTTTGCAGACTTCCAAAATGAAGGAGAACGTTCGCTTCATTCTTTGGATGTTAAGAGAGCTTCGCTTCTATCTAGATAGAACCAAGATTTTCAAAGCCCAGCAACTGTTTGTCTCTTCAGCGAGACCCGGCTGGAGTCAACCTGTTGCTATCAGATGTATCTCAGCATGGTTAGTGGCATGCCTTGTACTGCTATTCCATGGCGCAGGTTAAGTTGGAGGGTAGGTTACGCCACTCTAGTAGAGCGTGTCGGCATCCTAAGCGGAAATTGCAACGTGCCCATTGCAGATATTTGCAACGGTCACCTGGAGCTCAGTGCATACTTTTGTTAAACATTATGCACTGGATGTCCATGCCAGACGACATTCTTCCTTTGGCAGAGCCATCCTTAATGGACTTCTGTCCTAGAAACGTGAGCTCTTGGTCTCTGCTGCCGCCCTCTCGGGGGATTATTAGCTTGGTACTCTCCCAATAGTGTGAATGAGTGGTGGAGACTTATGTCCAGGAAGATATGAAAATTACCTACCTACCGTAATTCTTGATCTTCTTGGATGAGTCTCCACCACTCATTCACACACCCACCCTCCGTCCCCCGAGCTCACCTCTGTTGTTGGTCTTCACGCCCTCAAATCTTTAGGCTGTGAAGACTTCTTTGTTGACTTTTCTTATATGGGTCGCCCGGACTATCTTATGTCCGTTTTTTAGGTTAGGCTACCCTTCTAGGTTAGTTACGCTGCACCTTCTTGGTAGAAAAGGTACTGAGGCGGAGGGTCGATGCCGAGATAGTCATCACCACGCGAGCTGAGGCTCGCGGTGCCGTTCCTCGCTGCTCCATCTCTGGCACCGACCCTCCAGCAAAAAGTTTGCTCCCGATGGGTCCTAGTGCCTCCGGCGCAGATCCCAATAGCGTGAATGAGTGGTGGAGACTTGTCCAAGAAGATCAAGAATTACGGTAGGTACGTAATTTTCATTTATCTCCTTTCATAGAGATAAGGTGGTCCTCAGGACTAACAGGAAATTTTTGCCTAAGGTGGTTTCAGATTTCCACCTTAATCAATCTGTCTCTTCCTGTATACTTCACTGACCATTCCTCCTCTGGCGAGAGGAGGCTCCACAGTTTAGATGTGAAAAGAGCCCTTAGCTACTACATAGAGCGTACCAAGGGTCACAGGTTTGACTCCCTTCAACTGTTCCTCACTTATGGTGAGGTTGGTAAAGGGAAACCTGCCACTGAAAGATCCATTGCCAGGTGGATTGTCTCTTGTATCCAGTTTTGTTATGGTTCCACCCTCAGGCCTGAGGGCTCACTCTACCAGAGGTACAGCGGCTTCCCTGGCTGCTGCCAGAGATATTCCTATCTTAGAGATATGTCAAGCAGCTACCTGGAAAACAGTTCACACTTTTACCAAGCATTACTCCTTGGATATTCAGGCTAGGAGTGATGCTCGGTTTGGCACAGCTGTGCTTCAGAGCCTATTCCCTAAGTAGGTTATGTCCCTCCTCCATGGAGGTACTGCTTGGTAGTCTGCTACTGTCAGAATACAGCAAGACTTCATGTTGTTTGAAGAACAAATTACTCACCTTAGTAATGTTGTTTCTTCTAATGGAGTCTTGCTGTATTCTGACTTCTGCCTGCCCCTCTCAGAACCTCTGTTTTGGGATGTGGGTGGGCAGTGGCAGTGTTGGCACTCAGTAGATGCCCACCTTGTTGTTTCACCCCCTTTTCTTGGGTGATTTGGTGTTCTGTTTTTCATTTGTTGGGTCTCCTGACTTGAGTCTTTGTTTTGGGACCAAAAAATGTGTTTTTTATGTTTAGTAGCCAGTTGGCTAATGTAGGTTTACAGCTTCCACACAGGGCCTTAGTGAGTTTGCTCGTAAAGATCTGACGGTTTGAGTTTAAACAGCAACAGACAGAGTCTCAACCGAGCTCGAGCTCAGCGTTCCATGCCTGGCATGGAAAGTTAACTCTTTCATCTCTGGGGCAGTTTGAAGGTTGGGACTCACTGCTACTGTCAGAATACAGCAAGACTCCATTAGAAGAAACAACATCACTAAGGTGAGTAATTTTTTCTTCTTTATCTCCTGTAGATAAAAGAATGGACAGGCAGTATGTGCTTTTAGGCTCTGGTTCAGAGCTCTTGTTCCACCATTGCAGCCATGTTGTGGTAGTGCAGGCTGCAGCCTGTGACAAGGCTAACATAACCTCTGCTTCACACCCCCCGATAAAGACTCTAGGAAGGTGGATGCTATGGCCAAAAAACAGTACTTAGCATCCTCCTTGGGACTCAGGCAGGCTAATTATATGGCCTACACAGCCAGATACCAGAAGTCTAGATGGGATACTGTTCTGGAGCTGGCTAAACAGGCCTCCCCCCAGCTAGCCAAGGACCTGGAGAAGGTGGCTGCTGATGGGATCGAGGCATCCAAAATGCAATTCCATGCTGATGTGGACTCGACTGATGTAGCTTCACGAGTCATGGCTACATCTGTGTCTCTTAGGAGGCTTGCTTGGCTCAGATGAACTAGTTTCTCACAGGACACCCCGGCTAAGGCCATGGATTTCCCTGTGGTGGGTAATTCTCTGGGGAGCAGACAGAGAATTACATAAAGAAAATGTACGAGTATCGGACCCCCTACAGGAGTGCACAGGCCAAGGAAAGGCAGGCAACTCATCAGAGGCAGCAGTCTAGGGGCAGGGGCAGGCCTTTCTACCAAGCGCAGGCCTCCTTTTCCTTTCCACAGAGGGGGTTCTTCAGAGGGAGAGGTAGGAGGGGGATGAGCAGGGCTGCATCCTCCTCTCAGTCCAAGGCTCCTGCCAAGCAGACACCCTGATGTGTTGGCCCGGGTCAACTCCCCAATCCCAGTAGGAGGCAGGTTGGCTTACTACTTCCAGGCCTGGAAGTCTGTTACCTCAGACAAGTGGGTCCTGGAAGTAGTAAGTCACGGATTGGCCCTCAGTTTTACAAAGTTCCCAAAATTGAGGGCCAAATTCTTTCCACCTGTAAACTTGTCCAAGACCACTTCTTTAGAAGCAGAGGTTTCCTCTCTGCTAACTCTCAGGGCTGTAGAGAGAGTTCCTACTCAGCACAGTGGCAAAGGTCTGTATTTCAGATATTTCCTTACCCCAGAAAAGACAGGGGAGTGGCGGCCCATCCTAGACCTAAGATATCTAAACAAGCACATCTTAAAACCAAAATTCAAAATGGTGACTCTGGGAATAATTCTTCCCTCTTTAAGGCCAGGGGATTGGCTAGCTTCCCTGGACCTCAAGGTTGACAACTTTCACATCCCAATCAGGTGCTCCCACAGAAAGTACCTCAGGTTCAAGTTGCCTTCAGGCCATTATCAGTTCAGAGCAATGCCCTTTGGCCTAACATCAGCTCCAAGGGTGTTCACAAAGTGCCTAGCAGTAGTAGTGGCCTTCCTCAGGAGACAGGGGATCTCCATATTTCCTTACCTGGACAACTGGCTCATCGTGGGGCAACCTCCAGACCAAGTCAAGTCAGGCCTACAAGCTACTCAACAGCTGCTCACTTCTCTAGGCTTTCTTCTCAATCTGCCAAAGTCGGTTCTCGAACCAGTGCAACTACTCACCTTCATGGGGCAGAGTTGGATACTATGCAGGCAAAGGCCTTTCTTCCCTTGGCAAGGGTGAAGGCCCTTACAGTTCTTACTTCTTCTTTCCGCCTTCTGGTGTATCAACCAGCAAGGCATTTTCTTCAGCTCCTGGGCCACATGGTAGCTTCCACTACGGTGGTACAGGGAGCCAGACTTCAAATGAGGGACATTCAGTTCCATCTGAGGTCTTTTTGGTCCCAGAAAAAGGATCCTTTAACCAAACTGATTCCAGTGACTCAGACTCTGGTCCAAGCTCTCCAATGGTGGTTGGATCAGGACAATCTCAGACAAGGAGTCCCATTCATCAGTCAGGCTCATTCAGTGGTACTAACCACAGATGCCTCCCTCCTGGGTTAGGGAGCCCACCTGGGAGCCCTTACAGCACAACGCGTTTGGTCTCCATTAGAAGAAACACAATTACTAAGGTGAGTAATTTGTTCTTTCAGCTTAGTGTCTCTCTCCTGGTGAAAAAAAACTATATGGTCCAGTTCCAAACTTTTCGTTGGGGTCAAGCCAAGGAATTGGCCAGATCACTTCCTGATGACCGCAGAAGCAGCAGCTCTTGCAGTCTCTTCAGTCTAGAGCTGATGTTGGTCTGCCCCTCCGCTCGGCCTATGACTGGTCGGCTTCAGCCAGAGTGATGCATGGGCAGTATCTGCCTCGTCGGCACTCACGCCCTAAGAGCATCAGGGTTTGCGCAGGATGTTCAGACATTCAGTTATCTATCCTGAACACCCCCTTCCGGGGATACAAATTGTTTGGGGCCGATAGGCAACAGATCCTCAATGCCTTACAGGCCTCTGGACGTACCCTGAGATCTGGCCACTCCATCTACCGCACTCAAGCTAAGAAATGACAGCATGTACCCTTTCATAGGATGATCAACAAGTCCAGACCCTCAGAGCAAGGGACGGGCATCTGCCTCTTTGCCTACCCATGATGCCATAGCCAGCAAGGGTCCAAGAGGTGGTAGTGCAGCCGCAGCTGCGGCCACCTCCACCTGATTCCTTGCCTGACCCCCAAACAAATCAGGAGGTGGTCATTGTGGGTCGCTTCTCATTATACCTGGACAGCTGGAGGGAAATAACCAATGACGGTTTGGTATTGCCACTCATAGAGGATGGCAACGCTCTGGAACTTTTAGAGTGGCCTCCAGAAAAACTTCCAGTTCTGTCCTTTTACCCTCCAGACTACATACTGGTGCTACGGGAGGACATCTGATCCCTGCTGCTAAAGAAGCCTGTTGAATCCGTACCAGCGAACCAGCAGGGCAGGGGGTTCTATTCTCATTTCTTCCTGGTCCCCAAATGCACAGGGGATCTTGGGCCCATTCTAGACCTCGGAGTAGTCAATCTGTTCATTCAGTATAAAAAGTTTCGGATGGTGACACTTCAATGTCTGTTGCCCCTTCTTCACCAGGGAGACTGGATTTGCTCCCTCAATATTTATTTATTCATTCATTCATTTGTATAAAATTTGGTAACAGGGAAAGGCACACTGAGCTGAAGCTCGTTTCCAGGTGTGACCTGGGGAAAGAGGGAGACAATACATTCATGGGATACAGCATCAGAGAAGTAACAAAAAACAGAGTAGTTCAACAAAATAATAGAAGTGTAGCAGTAATGGACATTTTGAATTACATAATAAGCAGTATGTCAAGTAGAAACCATCAGCGGCAGCCTTATGGACAGTTTGACCCAGTTGTAAGTATTGGGGGGGAGGAAGGGAGGCATGAGCACTGGGAAACTGAGGAGTCGTAGGAGGCATTTAATGGCAGAGAGTGAGGGAAATTGGCAAAGATCAGAGGAGAGCTGATTCCAAAAGAAAGGGATGCGGAAAGAGAAAGCAGACTAACCTGCTGTAGAGTGGGGATGGGGAGGGAAAAAGAGCGAGAGTCCCCGGAGCATAAAGAGTAGGTGGAGGGGTCAGCAGGTGAAAGGCAAGAGGAGAGGTAGGAGGGAGAGTCCAAATCCAGTATTTGGCAATGTAGGAAAGGCAGTAGACCTTCCTCCTGTGGGGTAGATGCATACGGGAGAGAGAAGAGTAGAGAAAGCAGTGATGGGTAAGTGGAGGGGAAGAGGTGGCAAAGTGACAGAATGAATTTAGGAGAGTGTCAAGTTTTGAAGGGGATATTGCGGGGGCAGTGCTGTAGACCATGTCAGTGTACTCGGTAACTGGGGGAATCATTTTCGTGACCAGCTCCCAACAGGGAGAGGGAGGTTGTCTTTGTGATGGTAGAGAATATCATGTTTTGGGTGGAGTTTGGAACAGATGGCATCTATGTGGGTGGAGAAATTGAGATGTCTGTCCAGCCAGACCCTTAGATGTCTGAAGGCTGGGACCTTTTTGAGGGAGGAGCCATCCATAGTAGAGAATGCTGGGGAGGAATGGAGTCTGGCCAGTTTCTGCCTGGAGCCAAAGGTCACTGTAACTGTTTTCTTTGTGTGAACTTTAGATGATTGGCTTGAAACCAGTTTTGAACTTTGTTGAAGTCATTCTTAGGGTTACCACCTTTTAAGAAGCCCAAAGTGGGACATTTCTTACTGCAACATGATTTTTTGCAGGACAGAAAGTAACCTCGACCAATACAACAGACTTGTTTTCTCTACATAATCAGAATTAAGGCTAAGTATTGTAGTTTCTTAGTTGCTTCTATTGTTTCTTATCGTTCTAAGGTATTATAGTTTTCTGCAACATTTAGTGGAAAAATAGAAAATATTTTTACTACTACAAAGTCAGGACATGTAGCATTTTTCATGTTTTTTTACAGGACACAGCTGCCCAAATCAGGACTGTCCTGCGGAAATAGGGACAGGTGGTAACCCTAGTCATGCTGGAGGGTGGTTTGCACATCAGTGCTGGAGGGTCCTGATGTGTAGATAACAGTATCGTCCATGTACATGTGAATGTGGGAGATGGAGCAGACAGACGGGAGGTCATTAATAAAAACAGAAAAAAGAATGGGGCTGAGGATACAGCCCTGAGGTACACCATTGAGGATAGGAAGAGGGGAGGAAAGGGAGTTGCCTACTTGGACAGACTGCTGCTTTCATGTAGGTAGGAGCTGAACCAGCTGACTGCAGGAGCTGCCAGCCCAACCGATTGAAGCTTTTGAAACAGGAGTGGGTGGGGCATGCAATGAAGACCTCAGCCAGGTCTACAAAAATAGCAGATCTTACTTCGAGAGGGCTCTTGCAGTAGGTAATTACATATAGGACTGACGGCAGGCTGCAGGACCCCACGGAAAAATTTCTAGCTAGCAGTCCCTGGTGAGGGACTGCCCCCACATCAGGTGACCGGCAGCATGAGACGTCGGTATAAAGGGGCAGTCCCAGACACCCGCCTTTCAGTTCTTTCCCGCTGTTAGCTCGTGTAGCACCTCACGGTAAAGTTACGTGCTTAGTCAGCCCTGCTCTTTGCGTCGGTTTGCAAAGATTTTAAGTATTTTTCTTACTATCAGGTCATCGAAGTAGGTGTATGTGTCGTCCCTACACCCTCCGAGCACAAAAACAAGTCACACTTGTGCGCGCCCAACTGCCACACAAGGACGGCCATTCCTCTGCCTCTTCTGCCTAGGGCTCACCACCCGTCGATAAGTGCCCGCATTGTTTCATACTTTCCAACGCTACACCGCAGATGACGCTAACAGTCCTGAAGCTCATCTTCTAAAGAAAAGATGTCTTTGATGGAAAAGAATTGAAGAAGCTCAGGCAGGTGTCAACTTCTCCAGAAGGGCATCGTAAAAAATGGGACAAGGAAAGGCACCGAGAGAAGGCTTCCTCCCCCGCGACTCCGGCCGGAGTCGCGGCTCAGGTAACCTCCCCTCCGGGGGACCATCTGATGGCAACCTCCAAGGCATTGGAGGAGGCGTCCGCCTGCCCATCTGGCTTGCGCTCGGGCCTTGCAGGCGCCTCCAGGCAAAAGGAGGCCTTCGCCCCCAATTCTGCCGCAGGCTTGCGGCCTACTGGTGCGGGCGACTCCCATAAGTCGGACGTCAGCTCCTCCGACATCCGCCGGGAGAAGGTCGATAAGATGCCCGACCCTTCGGGGAGGCGCACGACCTCGTCCCCCTCAGCCCGGCCGCTTCTCCTCCTCGCCCACCTCTGACGAGGGACCCGTAAGACAGACGCCGGTCCTCTGGCGCCTGCCGACCTAGCCCCGAGCCGACGTGTGCCGGGAACGGAACCCACGACGGACCTCCAACCCCTGTCGCATTCCAGTTCCCCGCAGTTCTCACTGCCGTCTGGGAGCCTGAGTCACCCCAGCCTTACCCTCGGGATTCCCTCCGCCCCCGGGCGGTGCGGGGATGTTCCACCTCCGCCAGACTTCTCCTAGGGAACCGGATCTGACGCCAGCGGGGGATTTTCTCCTTCCATCGGGCCCTGCTCCCCCCGGGCCTCTCACTGTTGACCCGCCCGTGGGGCCACCTTCCGGGTTGCCTGCTCCGGCAGCTCCTCGGGCGCCCAGGTACCCGCCATCTTATCTGACGCCGTCATACCCAGGACCGCAGTATCCAGTGCCGCAGTACCCGATGCCAGTCCCTCCGACGCCGCAGTACCCGACGCCTCAATACCCGGCACCGGTTTTCCCACAGCCGGGTTTCGGATACTCGCCTTACAGATACAACCTGTATTCTTTTCCCCCTCCTCTTCCACCTCCACTGCCCCCTCGGCCGTCGGTGGATCTGCAGGAGACTCTGGCTTCGTGGTGGGCTGAGGCCAAGGCTCAGCTCACCAAGGAAGTAGAGAGCCGCCTTACAGTGACGGTGACACCCCCGGGCCCTGTACGCCCGAGACGGCACACTCCCTCACCGCCCCCGGACTCCAGAGCCCTTCCCTCTGGATCCTGAGAGGGGCAGGACACGTGTCCAGGGATCCCCCCCAAGGAACCCATTCCTCCCCCTAGCCGTGTTAGGGAGTCTTATTCTGCTTCTGATTCTTCTTCTTCCCTCTCGGATTCTTCCGACGGATGCTCCGAGAGAGACGACGAACCTTGCTCTCCGTCCAAGCCCCGGCCGAGGACCCCTCTGAAGTCTCCTCCGGAGGACCCTTCCTTCACGGAGTTGCTCAGAAAATCCAGGAAGTACATCAGTGGCGCTCCTTGGAACCAGATCCTCAGTGGGTCAAACTCATCAACATCTGGACCTGCCCTGACAGCCCCAACTTTAGTGCCACCCTGATTGAGCCTCATGCCCACCTTGTTTCCACTATTTGGAAACAACTGCCGGCTTTAGCCCCGCTCCTAGGAAGTCTAACAGGCTATACTAGGCTCCTGAGGGTGTAGATTTTTGGACTCTCACCTCGCAAGCAGATTCGGGTCGTAATTAGTGCCGCCACGGACGATCAGCGCACTCCAAAACATCTAAGCTCGTCTCCTCCGGATAAGGAATCTCGCCTCCTGGACCAATATGGAAGAAAAATCTACGCCTCTTCCACACTAGGAATTCGGGCCCTGAATTATGTTGCTGATATGGGGGATTACCAGAAGGTCATCCTTACCCAGGCGGAATCTAAGATTGACTCCTTACCTGACTCTCAAGTCAAGCAGGAGTTAGCTGATTTAGTCCGTTCTGCTCTGCTCAGCCAGTCGTCACATCTCATGGACATACGATGCAGTGGACACTGCCGGGTGGAGCTCCGCTTTTGCTGTGAGTCTACCTCGTCATGCCTGGCTCCGCTTGTCAGGTTTGGTCCCGGAGGTGCAATCCGCAATCCAGGAAGCACCTTTCAGGGGGTCGGTGATTTTCGGTGGTGATGTCAAGGACATCATCACAGACTTGCAGGAGAAGGGTATGGCTCTGAAATCTGTGGATTCCATGTACCGTCCCCATCACCCACAGCGCCATCCTTTTCGCAGACGCAGTTGGCCACAAGCGAAACCCCAAGGAAGGAAGGCCACTAAATGTCGGGCCCCCGCAGCTGCCAGGCCCCCTCTGCCCAAAAAAGCAGCGGGTGCCCCAGCTGCAGCGCTGCCCCACACCACCTGACTCCTCCCCTCTCCCACCGCCTCCGGACACACCGGACGAACTGGTAGGAGGGAGGTTCTCCCTCCACCTTCCGGGTTGGGAGAGGATAACAACGATTCATGGGTGCTTCAGATTATCGCTGAAGGGATTCTATAGAGTTTCTACAGAAACCACCCGCCACCCCCCTTCAGAAGTCGTCCTACCCAAGGGACCATCTTCCTTTGGTCCAGGAAGAAATCTCTGCCCTTCTCGCTAAGCAGGCTATACAGCCCGTTCCCCCTTACCTTCAAGGGACGGGTTACTACTCCCATTTCTTCCTGGTCCAAAGACGACGGGAGATCTCAGATCCATTCTTGATCTCAGCTCTTTGAACCTTTACATGGAATACAAAAGGTTCAGGATGCTCTCCCTACAGACCCTTTTGCCCCTCCTTCGGCCAGGTCAATGGCTTTGTGCGCTGGATATGCAGGATACATATCTGCACATCCCCATTTGCCCTTCTCACCGCAAGTGCCTTTGCTTTGCTTTCCAGGGGGACCATTACCAGTTCCGGGCACTCCCGTTTGGTCTTTCCTCGGCACCCCAAGTCTTTACCAAATGCCTGGCTGTGGTAGCGGCCCACCTGCGTACGATGGGAGTTCAGGTGTTCCCTTACCTGGACAATTGGCTCCTGGCAGCCTCGTCCAGGGAGGAGCTCCTGCATTTTCTCTCCCTCACCCAGCAGGTTTTCACTTGCCTGGGTATTACCATCAACCATTCTAAGTCTCATCTGGATCCCTCCCAGAGACTACAGTTTATCGGGCTATCCTCGATACGACTGTAAGCAAGGCCTTCCTGCCTCCAGACAGGGCGGCCTCTCTTCAGTCACAGATTTCCCTGCTATCAGAACGCAGGAAGGTTCCGGCGAGGTCGGTTCTCCGTCTCCTGGGGCACATGGCGGCCGCCATCCCGACAGTTCCCCATGCTTGGCTGCACATGAGGATCTCTCAGTGGACTCTTTGCTCCCAATGGGATCAACTGGTAGACGATCTAGATCTAGTGCTGATCTCCTCGCCAATGGCTCAAGACTTGCAATGGTGGATGGTTCGAGAGAACCTGTTTCAGGGGGTCCCCTTCTTTCATCTTCCCCCTCTCCCAGACTCTGACTACAGACACATCAGGCGAAGGTTGGGGAGCCCATCTGGGTCCTCACCAAACCCAAGGATTATGGTCCAGATTGGAGCTAGCTCTCCACATCAGTGTGCTCAAGCTTCGAGCAGTACTGTATGCTCTTCAAGCCTTTCACCAATACATTCTTCCCGGTCACCTAGCCGTCCCAGCGGACAACATGTGCGTGGTGTGGTACATCAACAAGCAGGGAGGGACTCGATCCTACCCGCTATGCAGGGAAGCAATGAGGGTTTGGGACTGGGCAACTCAACACAACCTTCACCTCACAGCGATTCATGTTCCAGGAGTCGACAATACCCTGGCAGACAAGCTAAGTCGCTCCTCTGCCCTGCCATACGAGTGGGAGTTAGACCAAAAGGTGCTAAATCACATCTTCCACCTTTGGGGGATTCCACAGGTAGACCTGTTCGCCTCTTCCCAAAACGCAAAACTTCCCAACTTCTGCTCGCTCGTTCCAGAGCGAGGCGCTTTCTGGAACGACGCTCTGTCTCTAAGCTGGAAGGGCAGATTTGTCTGTGCTTTTCCCCCAATTCCACTGGTCACTCGTGTGCTGCAGAAACTTTCGACAGAAGGAGCGGAATGATTCTGATCGTTCTTCTGGCCCAGGCAAATCTGGTTCTCTTCTCAACAATACTCAGAGGTTCCTCCTCCTTCCTCTTCCTTTATCTCAAGGTTTGCTGACCCAGGATCAGGGGACCCTGGTCCATCCGGGACTCAAGTCCCTGCAACTCCATGCATGGCTCCTGCAGACCTAGCTTAATCCCGCTTTGGTATCTCTCCAAAGGTGGCAGAGATTTTGGTGGAGGCTAGGAAACCCTCCACTAGGTCCACTTATGCCATGAAATGGAAGAGATTTTCTATTTGGGCCGCCTCTAGGAACGTGGAGCCTTTCTCCTGTTCAGTGGCCGTTCTGCTGGAATATTTACGTCACCTCTTCGACCTGGGTCTCAGTCATTCCTCCTTGAAAGTACACATGGCCGCTATCTCAGCGTACCATGTTCCTTTCGCAGATAAAGCATTTGCCCAATTAGAGGTCTCTCAGACCTTTCTTAGAGGGGTCCTTCATCTGAGGCCCGCCATCAGAACTCCTGCTCCCCCTTGGGACTTGAACTTTGTTCTAGAGAAACTTACTCTTCCTCATTTCGAACCTGCGCCTCAGAGATCTGGAAGTTTCTTCGTGGAAGACTCTTCTTGTGGCTATTACTTCACGCTCGAGAATTTCCCGAGCTCCAGGCCCTATGTGTAAAATCCCATACCTGATCTTTCACAAAGAACGGGTGGCTCTTTGCACGAATCCTAAGTTTCTACCTAAAGTGGTAGCAGAGTCTACCTTAAATCAGTCTATAGAGTTACCTGCCTTTTTCACGCAGTACTCCAACCAGGGAGAATATTTACTCTATACCACGGATGTTCACCGGATTCTGAGATACTACACTGACAGGACGAAGGATCTCAGAAAGACTGATCAGTTGTTCATCTCTTTTGCTCACAAAAGGGAAGGCAATGCTATTTCCAAGCAATGCCTGTCGAAGTGGTTAGCTCATTGCATCACTTTCTGTTATGACAAGTACAAGAAGACCCTCCCGGGTCAGGTCAGAGGTCACTCCACACAAGGAGTAGCGGCCTCTGCAGCTTGTTTCAAGAATGTGTCTGCAGCAGACATATGCGCTGCCGCCACCTGGACTTCCATCCATACCTTTATGAAACACTACAGTTTGGACATTGCCTCTCGCCGTAGAGCAGGCTTTGGGCTAGCGGTTTTGCAAGGCCTTCTGTCTTGAGGCCTGCAAGGCTACTTCTATTTTCAGGAGTAGTTTCCTCCTCCCGGTGCCTTTTATTTGTTCCAGACTGCTTGGGATTCAGTCCTATATGTAATTACCTACTGCAAGAGCTCTCTCGAAGTAAGATAGTACAGTTACGTAAGAACTTACCGTAACAGTAGATCTTCGAGAGAGGCTCTTGCAGGTGTAATACCTTCCCGCCTCCATCCCCCTAGGCTTCTTCAGCTCTTTTCCAGGAACGGAAACATCTGCTGCTCTCTCCGGCCTGTAGGGGAAAGAACTGGAAGGCGGGCTGCCTGGGACCGCCTTTATACCGATCGCCCATCACGCCGTCACCTGATCGTGGGGCGGTCCCTCTCAGGGACTACTAGCTAGAAATTTTTCCGTGGGGTCCTGCCACCTGTCGACGTCAGTCCTATATGTAATTACCTACTGCAAGAGCCTCTCTCGAAGATCTACTGTTACGGTAAGTTCTTACATAACTGTACTTTCTAGGGACGTGGATATATTGTTCAATCCACAGTGTCTGGCAGGTTCCTTGCCACTTTAAATCTTGCCAGAAGGTTTTCAAGCTGGCTCCTCCCACCCACCCGGGTGGTAAACCCTTGGCTCCGCCCCATGGCGCCAGATCTTCCTTACTATTTGGAAGCTCAGGTTCCCTCCTTAGCATTCTGCGTTTTAGGCCTGGATCCTAATTCGGAAGTTCCGAAAATCACTTTAAAATTCTCAAGACTTACGTCTTCATCTTCCCTAGTGGCTGCGATGGACAAATCCACTCCCAGCTTCCGTCGGTGTCCTTGTGGGCAGAAAATGTCCCGGACCGACCCGTGCGTTTATTGCCTGGGTCTTGCTCACGATCCACAGGCCTGCGATCTTTGCAAGTCTTTCACAGCTTTGGTTCTGGAAGACCACGCTGCCCGACTCCAGTTGGGGCACCCCGAGAAACCCGCTGGTGAAATCGAAGGAGGCCTGCTGGGTGGTGTCCGTGGCTGCTGGCTCCATGGAGCAGCTGGAGCAGTTGATCACCTTCGAGGAGGAGGCGGCTCAGGCCGCATCATCTTCCACCTTGGCCTCAGCGTTTATCCCGCTCTCCTTGGGCTCCTCCTACACTGCTTGTTTCAAGGAGCTTTGTCAGTCCCTCTCCGCCAAGGGAGAAGGACCCTCGGGACACTGGATTAGGTCGAAGAAAAAAGAACCGAAAGGTAAGTCCCACCGTCGGCATTCGTGACAGCGGGAAAGATCCCCTTCACTGGACCGTCGGCTCTCAACTTTGGTCGAGGTTGTGGCTAAGGCCGCTGGCTTCACGGTGTCCCCATCAGGTCAGCCAGCCGAGACGCCCATTGATGCGGTCGAGATTTTTCTCAACCCGTTGGACGGGTTGTCGACTAGAGAAGCCGACAACCCTTCTTCACTGGTTACCCCGGTGGTAACCAAGGACTTGCCTGTGCTGAAGTCCTCGGTCAAGGACCCAGAACCGAGGGATAAGCGGGTTTCCCCCGCCCCCTCTTTGACCCACCCTTGGCGACCCCAAAGGTCTCGGTCTTGGTCCTGTTCCATGTCGGGTAGATCCCACTGACATCAGCGTTCTCGGCATCATGGAAAGCGGCATCGCCGCTTGTTCTCTTCATCCTCTTTGGAGGATAGGCTCCGATGCAAGTTACGTCGGCGCTACGAGAACATGATGTGGCAACAACTCTTGTTGGCCAGTAATAAGCCGAACCCATCGCCTTCTCCGGCCATTAAGTGGTTGCCGCCCGAATGACTGAAGCAACCCCTCGTGGCAGTCGAGGAGCCAACCTCAGCACCAGTTGTTCAGCCGAAACCGGCTGCTCCGCCCATTGTGGTGGAACCACCATCTCCTCAACCTAAGACTGGGGCCCCGACCAAGGATTCTCAGTCGGGTCAGGGCTTGCTCCACAGTTTGTCGGTCACCCTCACTCCTGATCTGCCTCGGCAGGTGGAGGGTGGCTCAGGCGCTCGGCAGCTGTTCACAGACTACTCTGAGTCTGACGACGATTCCTTGTATTCCAGGCCCTTTGACCTGGAATCTGCAGGAGGTCAGTCGGTGGACGAGAGCCCATCCTCGTTCTTGGGTATCCTTCAGCTCATCTCAGAGTCCACTGGGATGCAGCTCGAACCCGTACAAAAACGGGCCAGGTATCCCCTCACAGAGATATTGGACCAAGGAGACTTCCCTACAGAGGCCTTCCCTGTGGCCGAAGATATTGTTAGCCCAGCCCTGGAGTTGTGGCAGCGGCTTGCATCTTGTCCTGCGCCTTTGACCAGGATGGCTTGCAAGTACGAAGTCCCCACCGGTTCACTCTCCGGTTTCTCGGAGCACCCCTCTGCACTAGGGACGTGGACAAACCGCCCGATAAAGAATCCAAAAAGCTGGACTACTCGGGGTGGAAGGTTCGACAGGCAAGCACGGCTGTACTGATGGCACATTTTTCACATGCCCTTATGGGTTTACTGGATGAGGTGATTCCTCATCTCCCGGATGACTTTCAGATGATGGTCAAGCAGGTGCAGGATCAGGGAAGGGGGCGGCCAAACAACTTCTCCAAACTTCCGTGATTATCGATGACTCTTGTGCCCAGTCAGTAGTGGCCGCAGTAGCCATGCGCCGCAGAGCTTGGCTGCGGATCTCCACCTTCACAGCGGACACCCAGCACAAGCTGGCAGACGTTCCCTTCCTGGGCACCGACTTGTTCGGTCCGGAGGTGGAAGGCCATCTCCAGAGGATCGAGAAGTCCAATGCCACCTTGGACTCGGTCACGTCTGCCCAGAAGAACAAAGGCCGCCAGCAGCAGCGTAAGCCCTTCCACCCCTTCGGCACATCCGGCCCAGCAGCACCAGCAACAGGGCCAGCAGGCTCAAACTTGGCGCCCCAAGGACAAGTCTGCCGTATCCTCCAGTAGGAAGCCATGAGGGAAGGGTCCAGGCGGCCCCTCAGCCGGCCCTTCCTCCAAGCCTGCCCAGTGATGGGTTGAGGGGTGTCGCCCCCAATCTCATCACTCCTCCCCAGGTTCCCCCCTTGGGGGGATGGCTCTGCCACTTCCTTTCCGCCTGGTTTGGAAGTGGTCAGCAGGGTCTGCCTCTGGAATTCAAGCAGTCCCCTCCCTATCGAGCCATCGCACCACGGGGGGCTACGGGCTCTGCAGCCTCTCTGTCGGCTCGTCGAGCTGACATTGGTCTGCTTCTCCAGAAGGTGATCAGCTAGGTGGTTTGTGTCCAGGTACTTCCTGGTTCCAGAGCGGACGGGGGGTCTGGCACCCCATTCTCGACCTGCACGACCTGAACAAGTTCCGAAGGCCGCGCACCTTCAGGATGGTCACTCTGGCTCAGATCATTCCATCCTTGGAACTAGGCAGCCAGGATGCGTTTTTTCACGTCCCAATCCGTCCGTCTCATTAACGATACCTCCACTTCAGAGCAGAGGGACCTCTTTACGAGTTCCGGGCCATGCTGTTTGGCCTTTCTCCAGCTCCCAGAGTCTTCACCAAATGCATGGCAGTGGTGACAACATTCCTGCAGTGCCAAGGGGTCCGGGTGTACCCTTACCTGGACGACTGGCTGATTGCAGCCTCCTCCAGGTTGGAGATGGAGCGGTCCAGGGATCTGGCCCTCCAGGTCTGCTCTCAGATTGGCCTCCTGATCAGTGAGGCCAAATCGTAACTCATCCCATCGCAGATGATTCAGTTCATCGGGGCAGAGCTTGACTCTCTTCGAGCTAGAGCCCGGCTCCCGGCGGACAGGGCCGAGGTCCTTTCCTCCTTTGTCCAGTCATTTCTGGTTGGGCAATTGTGCCCTGCCACGGACTTCCTGCGCCTTCTGGGTCTCATGGCGGCCTGCACCAGCGTGGTCCGTTGCGCCCACTGGCATATGCGCCCCCTGTAATGAGGGCTGGCCCACCACTGGTCACAGCGCTCCGGTTCTTTGGACCAGCCAGTGACCGTGACCCAGAAGATGTGGGACAGCCTGCAGTGGTGGCTCGTCCCAGCTCATCTGCAGGAGGGTATCCCATTTGTCCGCCCCGAGCTGATGGTCACTCCGACGCCTCTCTGATGGGTTGGGGTGCGCACCTGGGGGATCTCAGGCCCATGAACTCTGGTCCCCAGAAGTCTCGATGCCATCAACCTGCTGGAGCCGAGCAGTCAACAGCCCCACCGCCTTTTGCTGTATTTTTTACGGGTCAGGTGGATCAGGTCCAGACGGGACAACACCACCACCATGTACTAGCTCAACCATCAGGCGGGATGCACCCTGCCTCTGTGCAAGGAAGCTCTCCGCATTTGGTCTCTCGTGATCAGCCTGGAGGCGGATCTCCTAGCCATCCATGTGGCAGGAGCCTCCAACAGTCTGGCCGATGCCCTCAGCTGGATAGGCGCTGCATCTTATGAGTGGTCTCTCCTGCCGGAGGTAGTGCAAGACCTGTTCTCCCATTGGTCCACCCCTCAGGTGGACCTGTTTGCATCCAGGGAGAATGCAAAGCTGAGGCTGTTTCACGCCCGCCCCCCTCAGCAGGGCTCGCTGCAGGGAGATGCCTTCTCGAGGCAGTGGACCCCGGGCCTCTTCTGTGTCTTCCCTCCATTTCCCCTGATCCACAAGGTGCTTCTCAAGACAAAGAGGGACAAGACGCAGGTGATTCTAGTAGCCCCAGACTGGCCTCGCCAGTTCTGGTACCCATATCTCCTCAGCCTCAGCTCCAGGCTCCTAAGGCGGCTTCCAGCCCGCCCGGACCTGATCTCAGTCGACAAGGGGAAGGTTCTCCACCTGGACCTTCAATCCCTGCACTTTACAGCCTGGTTCCTGAGCGGCTACAGTTCCAGGCCTTGGGCCTTTCCGACGAGGTCCTCAACATCGTTGAGGCATCCCGTAAGGAGTTGACCAGGAAATGCTACGCTTTCAAATGGAAGAGATTCTCCGTTTTGTGTCAGGACGAGGGGTTGGACCCCGCTTCCTGTCCATTGGCTAGTATTTTGGACTACCTGTGGTCCCTTTCTCAGCTAGGGCTTCAGTCGACGACCCTTAAGGTGCACCTGGCAGCCATCTCTGCTTCCCGGGCACGGGCCGGCAAGCAGTCGGTGGCGCAGGAGAAGGTGGTCGGGCACTTTTTCAAGGCCTAGACCACATATCCCCTCCAATGCGAGAATCTCCACCTCCGTGGGGTCTACTGCTGGTATTGGTTAAGCTCATGGGCAAGCCATTCAAACCGATGCACAGGTGTGACATCTCTCACCTGTCATGGAAGACCGCCTTCTTGGTGGCTATTACTTCAGCCAGAAGGATGGGAGAGCTTGAGGCACTTTCCATCGAGTCTACCTGGTCTTCCACAGGGACAAGGTTGTCCTTCGCCCCACCCGAAGTTCCTTCCGAAGGTGGTGTCGGAGTTTCATCTTAACCAGGTGTTGACTCTGCCGGTGTTCTACCCCAGTCACATCTCGGATGCCAAATATAGGCTCCATTCCTTGGACCCTAGAAGGGCGCTCGCTTATTATTAGGAGCGGATGGCTGAAGTTCGGGGAGAGGTTCGACAGCTGTTTGTCACCTACGCTGAAGCCGCATCTGGCAGACCTGCAGCCAAGTGGATGATAAGCAGGTGGGTCACCTCCTACTAAGATCTCTGCTATAGGTTGGTGGGCATGGAGCCTCCCAAAGGGATAAGAGCTCATTCTACTTGCCATACCGCAGCTTTGGTGGCTGCTTCCCTATCCAGGAAATCTGCAGGGCTGCTATCTGGAAGTCAGCACACACCTTTATTTCCCATTACCATATTGACCTAGAGTCACGCCTGGATGCTGGTTTTGGGACCTCTGTTGTCCAGTCCTTTTTCCCCAAGTAGGGGGTGCGCACTTTGCCTCCCTCCTCCTGGAGAACTGCTAGGAGTCTGCCAGACAGTGTGGATAGAACAACATATCCACGTTCCTAGAAATACTGGTTACTCACCTGTAACAGGAGTTCTAGGAGTGGTATATGTTCATCCACATGACCCAGCCAACCTCCCCAGCTTCGATGCGCAACCTGGCTTCCAGCGGGCTAGATCTGGCGTCATGGGGCCCAGCTGAGGGTTTTACCACCCAGGTGGGTGGGAGATGCCAGCTTGAAGACCTTCCGGCAAGATATAAAGCGACAAGGAACCTGCCAGACAGTGTGGATGAACAACATATACCACTCCTAGAACTCCTGTTACAGGTGAGTAACCTGTATTTATATGACCCTAGTCCATTGCTGAGAGGATGGAGTCAGTGAGTCGCAGTAGGGAAGAGATAGCTGAGTGCTGTTGCCTGAACTCAGATTGATAGAAGGAAGAGAATGCAAGAGGAGGACAGGAAATCTGAGCACCTACAGTAGACAAGGGAGTGTTGTAGCTTGGCAAGTGAGGGAGGGAGAGAAATGGGCCAGTAATTTCCTGGAGAGTAAGGGTTGCCACCTTTTCTATGAAGCAGCAGCACCCTGGCGAACTTCCAGGTCTGCGGGACAGTAGTGGTTGACGAGGCGAGGTTCAGGATGTGTGCGAGAGGGGTGGCAGTCGCGGGAGCGGAAATGCTGAGGAGCTTGGAGTGGAGTCCTTCGGGGCTGGCTTTAGCAGGATTAAGAGATTAGAGCCTGGTATCCTTCCTGAGGAGAAATGGGAAAACTGAAGCCAGCAGCAGAAGGAGAGAGGAGGAGGCCAGAGGAGGTAGGAGTAAGATGGCTAGAGAGAGCGCATATGGTGAAGAATTTATTGATACAGTGCAGGGGTCCGAGTTAGGTGATCCATCCATTTTAAGGACTGGAAGGGCAGGATGTGCAGATTGGTCAGCAAGGGAGTGGATAACGTTCCAGAAGGTAGCAGGTGTGTTGTGGTTAGACTATAGCTGGGACTTGAAGTAATACGCTTTGGCTTGATGGACTTTGTGCAGATGGTTGAGTTTTGTGTTTTTCTCATCATGTATGTTACGTGATCTTCCTGGACATAAGTCTCCACCACTCATTCACACTAGTGGGATTAGCGCCGGAGGCACTAAGACCCATCGGGAGCAAACTTTTTGCTGGAGGGTCGGCGCGAGAGACGGCGCCGCGAGACACGGCGCCGCGAGCAGCGGCTCGAGCGGTAATGACCATCTCGGCGACGACCCTCCAACCGCCTCAGTTCCTTTTTTCCCGCCGTCGAGCGCGCTTCAGTGACGACGCGCCGTCATTGAATTGGAGTCAAACTTCAAACTAGCGATAGTTTTCAGTTTGTTTTTTTGTAACTTTATCACGATAAGTAGTATCGCTTAATTTTATTCTATTTTCGTTAAATTTTTCTAACATTTAAATTTTACTTGAAGAAGTCTCGGCCTACTGGACGGAGTCGACCATGAGCAGGTCAGGTGACGGTAGGGAGACTTCGTATGAAAGCTGTTCAGTCAGCCGGGCTGGGTCCGGTCAGCCTCCTTCTCCTCAGCGGGTTCCGACAACGGTCAGTCCGATGTCTGGGGATGGGCGTCCCCCGCCGCATAAAAATAAACGGTCGCGCACCGCTCGCCTCGAAGCTCTTCTTCGCCCACAGGTCAAAAGAGAAGGCATCACTCGAGGTCGCCTCTGGTATGTCTGCGCGCCGACGCCGGGTTATCGCTATAGTTGCCGGTCTTCTTCGAGAGTCGCCAACTTCCGTAATCGCCGCCCTCGACATCGGAGTCCCTCCCCGCCTGTAGGTAGGACTCCAGATGAGCAGTTTCATCAGTGGCCGCTCTTATGGAGCAATGGGCTTGAGGTTGGTTCTTCTGCCTGGCTCGGTTGCCTCGAGCCTCGGCCCTCCGGCGATCAGGTAGGCGGTTGACCTTCCTAGTCGCGGCGCCTTCTTCGTGCCAGCGATCGTGCTTAGGTGTTTCCCCACATGGTTGCGGGCGCAGGGGGCCTCACCGATGCCCTTATCTCCTGGTTTTTTCCTTCTCTAGCTTCCAGGTTCCTGGCTTTTCGGCGCCTCGCAGGGTCTGTTGGCTTGTCACGGCCTGCTGGTGTCATGTAGTCTTTAGGCGCCGCTGGGTCTCGCGGTGCCGCCAGACCGGCGGATAGGGCCGGTCCACGGTGCCGCTCATGGGCGCCGATCACAAGGCCGTCTGTGGGCGCCTTGGGCGCTATGGGCTGGGTGGCTCTTCGGCGCCGTGCGCCTCGGTGCCGTCTTCAGCCCGTTTTGCCGTCTCGGCGCCGGCAGCCCTTGGGGACTCTCCTTGTTTTTCTGCTATTTCCTCCTCTCCTAATTTTCACTCCTTTCCTGTCCAAACAGTCCTTTCTGGACCATCAGGAGATGATGTTGAGCCTGACCCAGACCTTCGGTTGGGTGATGAAGTGGAGGAAACAGGATCTTTCTTTGCTACAGAGCCTGTGGTCGAGGACCTGTCCTTTAAGTCTCTGTTGAAGAACCTGGGATCCACTCTTTCTCTCCAGACTACAGACATCGATCCTGGGAAGATATTAAGACTCCAGTATCTTCATGCTCGGAGATCCCAGATTTGACTCCTCCCGATCCAGCTTTCCTTCGAGACGCTGTCTCAAATGGTATGGAATAATCCTGCTCTTATTCCCTCAGTGGCTAAATCCATTGATAAGAAGTATTCAGCTCCCAAGGATCGTCCCATTTTGGCATCCCAAGCCTTTATGATCCTATTGTAGTCCTGGCAGAGAATGACAAGGTCGTTCTTCCTCAACTACTGCTAGCTCGACCTTATTAACAAAGAGTCTCGTAAGATTGATACATTAGGTAAGAGAGTCTTTGCTGCCTCCACTTTAAGTATGCATATTGCCAGTTATCAAGGCTATTTTTCCCAGTATGAGTATATCCTGTGGCACTCTATGAAAAGAATGGTTGAAGCTCTTCCAGATTCGGATTCCAAGTCAGAGCTTCTTCTGACCGTTATTAGAGGTATTGAGTCCAATAACCAACAGGTCAAAGCCGCCATGGACGCTTTCTGACACTGCTTCGCTTGCAGCCGTGGGATTTGTACCGGGCGCCATTCCTGGCTGCGCACTTCGGCTTCATGTAATGATGCTCAGCAGCAGGTGATGGCGCTGCCTTTGATGGCTCCTTTCTTTTGGCCCTCAGGTGAGCAAGCCTTAGAGGCCACTCAGAAGACTAGATAGGCCATTAAGTTGGCCAGACCTCCGCCTGCCCCCTCTCGGGGGCATGTGAACAGACATCAGTTTCATAGTCGTCAGTCCTTTCGAGGCAGAGGCAGGGGAAGCTTCCATAAAAGCCAACCTGCCCAACCTCAAAAGAAGACGCAGCAGAAAGCGCAGGGGCCTAAAGCTCCCAGTGCTACCTTATGAGTCGTTGGCCCAAGTTCCATCCACTCTGCCCGAGGTGGAACTTTCTCCTCCGGTTGGAGGTCGTCTGATGTACTTCTACAACCAGTGGAAGTCCATAACTTCGGACAAATGGGTCCTTCGGATAATTCGCGAGGGTTATTCTCTCAATTTCTTGGAAACCCCCCCGAATTGTCCTCCCAGACGACAACCCAGGTTGTCGGCCTCTCAGTCAGACCTCCTCACCGCGGAGATCCAGGGCCTTCTGAACAACAGGGCAATAGAACTGGTGCCCCGCATTCATGTAAACACAGGGTTCTATTCCCATTACTTTCTGGTTCCAAAGAAATCTGGGGGATGCTCCCATTCTAGACCTCAGAAAGTTAAACAAATTCCTCCCCAGGAGAAATTCAAGATGATTTCTAGGTACCCTGTTACCCTTGCTGCATCAGCATGACTGGCTGGCCTCTCTGATATGCAGGATGCTTACCAGCATGTCCCCGTCCCACCCACCCACCGCAAGTTCCTCAGGTTTGTAGCTTTGGGTCAGCATTATCAGTTCAGAGTCCTGCCTTTGCTATCCTCGCGCCATGAAGCTTTACAAAGTGTTGTGCAGTTCTCGCGGCGCATCTCAGGAAAGTCGGACTCCGAGTGTTTCCCTACCTGGACGATTGGCTTCTAGCAAGCCCTTCCGTCCAAGGGACTTTGGAAGCCGTGCAAACGACTTCTCGTCTTCTCATGTCCATGGGAGTTCTGCTGAATTTGAAAAAATCTCAACTGCAACCCTCCCAGAGGCTCCTTTTCATAGGGACGCTTCTAGACACCTCCTTCCAGAGGACAGAAGACTCGACATCCTTCGAATGGCCCGTTACATCAGGGAGAACCAATCGGTTACAGCTCTCTCGATGCAACGCATGTTGGGTCTCATGGCGTCCTCGGTCTTCACTGTCCCTCTGGCCCGACTGCACATGAGAACCACCCAATGGATGCTCTCCACTCAGTGGTCCCCGACCTCTCACCCCAGTCTTATCCCATCAAGGTGGACGGAGCCCTTGAAGGTCTCTCACCTGGTGGTCTCAAGAGAGCAATCTCCTGGAAGGATTTCCCTTGCTCCCCGGATCATCAGATCTCCATCACCACAGACGCATCGCTAATGGGATGGGGAGCTCACTGTCTCTCCTCCACACTCAAGGTGTATGTACTAGTTCGAAACTCATCTCCACATAAATGTCCTGGAGATGAGAGGGTCTCTATGCAATCGAGCTCTGAAGGATGTCCTTGTCACAAGAACATTCTCCTTCAAGCGGACAACAAAGCAGTGATGTATTACATCAACAAGCAAGGCGGTGCTCATTCTTATCCCCTTTGCAGGGAAGCAATGAGGGTGTGGGAGTGGTGCTTGGAGCACAAGTCTCTGATTCAAGCGGTTTATCTGCCGGGTATACAAAACGACCTAGCAGATCACCTCAGCAGAACGGAGGCAGACCCTCACGAGTGGTCTCTCGATCCAGCCGTAGCTCGGTCCCTGTTCAAAGAGTGGGGGACTCCAGACCTGGACCTTTTTGCATCCCCACTCAACGCAAAACTGCCTCTCTTCTGCTCCAGAAATCCAGGGCCTGGCATTTTCTGTCAGGATGCGTTCAGGCTGCGGTGGACAAAACGCTTTCTTTACGCCTTTCCACCGCTTCCTCTAATCCAGAGAGATCCTCAAGTTCGAGTCTCAGGGACCAAGATGATTCTCATTGCTCCTTCCTGGCCTCGGCAACTATGGTTTCCTCTACTCAACAGTATGTTGGCAGCCTCTCGAGACCACTTCCTTTGCAAAATCAGTCTTTGACTCAAGGTTCGTTGGTCCATCCCAACCTGAAATCACTTCACCTTCATGCTTGGCTCCTGAAGAGATAGAAGTAGATAGGTTCAACGTCTCTCGTAAGTCTCAGACATCCTTCTGGCTGCTCGGAAGCGACCACCGAAAAACGTCACGCTTCCAAATGGAAACGTTTTTCTCTGTGTGCAAAACCTCTTGGAATCCTTTTCCTGTCCTCCTGGCAAGGTTCTGGAGTATCTTTTGGACCTGTCAAACTTAGGGTCTTCAGTACTCCACAGTTAAAGTTCACCTTAGTGCCATCTCAGCGTTCCATGAGCCGGTTTCTTCCTTAACTCTGGCTCAGTTACCTATGGTGAAGAGATTTCTTAAGTGGATTCTCCATACCAGACCCCCTGTTAAGCGTCCAGTTGCAGCCTGGGACATTAACCTGGTGCTGGACATGCTCACTCGGAAGCCTTTCGAACCCTTAGCTACCTGTGAGCTAAAATTTCTTACCTGGAAGACTGCCTTCCTGGTGGCCATTACCTCAGCCCGCAGGGTCTCTGAGATACATGCCCTGGTTACGGACCCTCCGTATACTGTATTCCATAAAGACAAGGTAGTTCTCCGTACTCATCCTAAATTTCTTCCCAAGGTTGTGTCAGAATTCCATCTAAACCAACCTCTGGTACTTCCCGCTTACTTCGCCAATTTCCAAAATGAAGGGGAACGAGCTCTTCATTCCTTGGATGTTAAGAGAGCCTTGCGGTTCTATTTAGATAGAACCAAGGATGTTCGCAAGACTCAGCAACTGTTCGTTTCTTTCAGCGACACCCGGCTGGGTCAACCTGTCGCTATTAGATGCATCTCTTCATGGTTAGTGGCATGCCTTCGTCATTGCTATTCCATGGCTCAAGTTAAATTAGAAGGTAGAGTGTACGCTCACTCTACTAGGGCGGTCGCGGCATCCCTAGCGGAAATTCGCAATGTTCTAATTGCAGATATATGCAACGCCGCCACCTGGAGCTCAGTGCATACCTTCGTTAAGCACTATGCACTGGATGTTCATGCTAGGCGACATTCCGCATTCGGCAGAACTATCCTTAATGGGCTTCTATCTTAGACGCGTGAGCTCTGGCTCTCCTGCCGCCCTTTTGGGGGATTATCAGCTTGGTACTCTCCCACTAGTGTGAATGAGTGGTGGAGACTTATGTCCAGGAAGATAGGAAAATTACGTACCTACCGTAATTCTTGATCTTCTTGGACGAGTCTCCACCACTCATTCACACGCCCACCCTCCATCCCCCGAGCTCACCGCTGTATTGGTCTTCACTCCCTCAAATCTTTAGGCCGTGAGGACTTCTTTGCTGACCCTTCTTACACGGTCATCACGGACTATCTTATGTCCGTTTTTAATCATTCGGTTTACTCTTTCGTTAGTTCGCTGCACCTCCTTGGTAAAAAAGGTACTGAGGTGTTGGAGGGTCGCCGAGATGGTCACACGCTTGCCGCTGCTCGCGGCACCGTGTCTCGCGGCGCCGTCTCTCGCGCCGACCCTCCAGCAAAAAGTTTACTCCCGATGGGTCTTAGTGCCTCCGGCGCTAATCCCACTAGTGTGAATGAGTGGTGGAGACTCGTCCAAGAAGATCAAGAATTACGGTAGGTACGTAATTTTCCTTTTTTTCCCATTTTTGCCGCCCCCAGTCCCGGGCGTGCGTGTATGGAGGCATGGGTACACCATGTTCCAAGACATCCTCCCAACTTGCCACCTGTGCTGCCACTGGACCTCCACCCTGTGGCAGCGGAACTACCGGGAGGAGTGAAAAACACCCCAGGAGAGCTGACGGGTGCTCAGTCCAGCTCCGCCCAAGGAGGATGAGCTCTACGTTTGCCGTGTGGGTGGTGATGGATGAAATACAGGTGACTAGCAGTTGCGGGCTGTTCTAGAGGGGATATAAAGTACTTCTATATAGAGTGGGATGGAGGAGGGAAGGGATTGGAGGGCAACGATGATTTCATGTGAGGTAGGGCAGGATTCACGGAGGGAGATCGAGCATGAGAATGACTGACGGGCATACAGGGCCATACCACCACCATGTCTGCTGTGATCTTGGCATGCAAGATGCCTACCTGCATATCAAGGTACACACCTCCCACAGACAGCACTTGAGATTTCAGTTCCAGGGGAGCACTTCCAATTCAGGGCCTTCCCCACTGGCTTGTCCTTAGTTCCTTGGGTATTTACCAAGTGCTTGGCAGTGGTGGCAGCTGCCCTCTGACAGGATGGCCTTTATGTCTTCCCCTACCTGGAGGACTGGCTCTTCAAGGCCCAGTCCAGGGATCACCTGCTAAAAAACCCTGCAACATATCACCCACCTTTTCCAGGATCTGGGGATCACTGTGAACCTGTCCAAGTCGGTTCTGATTCCATGCCAGTGCCTTCAGTACATTGGAGCGGTCCTGGACATGACTCAGGGCATAGCCTTCCTGCCCCTGAACACGGCAGAGCGCCTGATAGCCCAGGCTCACCTGTTATATAACTGCCGCTATGTCAGAACCTTCCTTCGGCTCCTGGGACTGATGGCGGCAGCCATAGCCACAGGGCCAGTGGGACCAGCGTATGGATGACCTAGAACAGCAGGTCCTAGTCTCCTCTCCAGTAAAAAAGGTTCTCTTTTGGTGGATGGAACCCCACCTGTTAAGAAGGGTTCCTTTCCTCATTCCCTTCCCTCAGCAAATTCTCACCAAAAACACTTCGGGGATGGGGTGGTGGGCCCATCTGGGACCCCACCAAACCCAGGGAATGTGGTCCGCTCTGGAGTCCTTGCTGTACATCAGTGCCCTGCAGATGAGTGGTTCAAACAACATGAAGTCTTGCTGTATTCTGACAATAGCAGTGAGTCCCAACCTTCGAACTGCCCCGGAGATGAAAGAGTTAACTTTCAAACAACATGAAGTCTTGCTATATTCTGACAGCAGCAGTGAGTCCCAACCTTCGAACTGCCCCGGAGATGAAAGAGTTAACTTTCCATGCTAGGCATGGAACGCTGAGCTCGAGCTCGGTTGAGACTCTGTCTGTTGTTCTTCAAACTCAAACCGTCAGATTCTTTACTCCGCCTCACTGAACAGTCGCTCCGGAGATTTCTCCTTCTGCTCGGTTCAATTTGTCAGTTAAAGTACCGCTTTCTCGGTTTTCGACTGAATTTAAACCGTAACCTGTCGGTTCAGTCTCTATCTGTGGTATTTGTGAGTACTAGATAGGTTATATTTGACTCTGTTCTGTGTGGAACTTGTAAACGGTTCATCGGTTCGGTTTGAACCGATCAAGTTGTTAAAAAATCTTGAATTGTACTGTTAGAGTGTGGTTACCGGTTCTTATCGGTTCTAAAAAAAACTGATTTTATTACGGTTTTTTCCATGACCCGTGACACGGTTAGGAACCAATAAGGGGGTCTTGCCTGGTGGATTGCCATAAAAGGGTAAGTTTGGATAGGACTGGCACGATGTCTGAGAAACCAAAAAGGAAAACCGGGCCCACTGGGTTTCAACACTGTAGTGTGTGTGGGGAAGTCTTTGCCAAGGCTGATCCCCACACCACCTGTGTTTATTGTCTGGGGTTTGACCACCTCAATGCAGACTGCCAGATTTGTAAAAATTTTCTTGCAGCTACCCTGGAAAAGAAAGCTGGTAGGCTCATGGAAAGGGAGGCCAGAAAGTCTGCTGAACCAGATGGCCAGCCCGGTTCAGTACAAACCGAACCAGAAGGAGTGCCCTCTGACCAGGGCGAGACTTCTTCGGACAAAAGGAGATCTGACTCTGAGGAGTCGGTTCCAGCAAAAAGGACTAGAAAATCAGCTGGTGTGGAGCCAAAACTTTCCTGTCCAACCGCTGAAGAAATAGCCAAAGCGATCAAAATTGTCCAGTCGCCTCGAAATTTAACCGAATCCGCACCATCAGGAGGCCGTCTAGTTGCCCCACCGGTTCAAGAGTATGATTTACAGGAGTATTATGAACTGGAGGAGGGGAAGAGGAGTATGAGGAGAGTGAATGTGGATTTGAAAGTCTGATGTGCCTTGACCCAGACATCTCCCCAGACAGACCTTCAGGAGTGTCTCCTCCTAGGCTTTCTGAGTCCCCTTCTCATTTTATGTTTTATAAAAAAGTGGCTGAAACCCTCCAGCTCCCTATGGAGGAAACTGTGGATGATCAAGAGGAGCCTGACTTTGTGGAAATGATGGATATCCCAGAGTCTAGGAGGCTGTCTGTTCTCTTGCATAAATCTTTTGGGAAACAGACATTTAAAATTTAAAAAACTCCTAACACTACACCTCCTGTGGATAAGAGAATGGACAAGAGGTGTACATTGTCAGGCTCTGATACGGAGTTACTTACACAACAATGCAGACATGTTGGGGTAGTGCAGGCTGCAGCCTGTGACAAGGCAAATATTCCCTTGGCTTCACACCCCCAGACAAGGACTCTAGGAGGATTGATGCCATGGCAAAGAAACAGTACATGGCAGCATCCTTGGGACTCAGACAGGTGAATTATATGGCTTATGTTGCTAGATATCAGAAATCGAGATGGGACACTGTCATGGCTTTAGCAAAACAGGTCCCTGGCCAGCTTGCCAAGGAGCTGGAGCAGGTGGCTGCTGATGGTATTGAGGCATCCTAGGTGCAATTCCATGCTGCAGTGGACTCGAATGATGTGTCATCAAGAGTCATGGCTCCATCTGTGGCACTTCGAAGAATGGCTTGGCTCAGATGTACTAGCCTGTCACAGGATACCCAGACTAAGGCCATGGATTTTCCTGTTGTGGGTGATTCTCTGTTTGGGGAGCAAACAGAGAATTACATGAAGAAAATGGACGAGTATAGGACCACCTATAGGAGTGCACAGGCCAAGGAAAGGCAGGCCACCTCAAAGGCAGCTTCCCAGGGCAGGGGCAGGCCTTTTCATAGGCCTTTCTACCAAGCCCAGGTCTCCTCTTCTGCCCTATGCCCAGAGGGGTTCTTTAGAGGAGAGGCAGACGGGTACAAGCAGGCCTGCTTCCACCCCTCAGCCCAAAGCCCCTGCCAAACAGGCACCCTGATGGGGTTGCCAGGGCGATTCTCAGCTACCTGTAGGGGCAGGCTGGCTTACTTTGTCCAGGACTGGGAGTCTCTGACGTCAGACAAATGGGTCCTGGAAGTAGTAAGCCAGGGACTGGTTCTCAGCTTCAAAAAGTTTCCAAAGATGAGAACCAGATCCTGTCCACCTGCAAATCCTTCAGAGACACTCGCCTTAGAGGCAGAGGTCTCTTCCCTCCTAGCTCTCAGAGCTGTGGAAAGGGTTCCATCCCTACACAAGGGCAAAGGGTTGTACTCCAGGTACTTCCTTACCCCAAAAAAGACAGGAGAATGGTGGCCCATCCTGGATCTCGGATACTTAAACAAGCACCTTTTAAAACCAAAATTCAAAATGGTGACTCTGGGAATTATTCTACCCTCTCTAAGGCCAGGGGACTGGCTAGTGTCCCTGGACCTCAAGGATGCCTACTTCCATATTCTCATCAGAAGCTCCATCGAAAGTACCTCAGGTTCGAGCTGCCCTCAGGCCATTATCAGTTCAGAGCAATGCCCTTTGGCCTCACTTCTGCTCCAAGGGTGTTCACAAAATGCCTGGCGGTGGTACTTGCTTCTCTAAGAAGGCAAAAGATTGCCATCTTCCCTTACCTGGACGACTGGCTCATAGTGGGCCAGTCCCCAGACCAAGTCAAGTTACACTTACAGATAACTCAGCAACTGCTCACTTCTTTGGGTTTCCTTCTAAATCTTCCAAAGTCAGTTCTAGAACCTGTCCAGCTCCTCACCTTCATAGGCGCAGAGCTAGACACAGAGAAGGCCAGAGCCTTCCTTCCCCTGGATAGGGCAAGAACCCTGATCTCTGGCTCTCTTCATTCACCATGCAGGTGTCTCGACCAGCAAGGCATTTTCTACAGCTCCTGGGGCACATGGCTGCTTCTACAGCAGTAGTGCAGGAGCAAGATTTCAGATGAGGGACATTCAGTTCCATTTGAGAACCTTCTGGTCTCAAAGGAAGGACCCTCTGACCAAACTGATCCCAGTAACTCAAACCCTGATCCAGGCCCTACAGTGGTGGCAGGATCAGAACAACCTGAGACAAGGGGTTCCCTTTGTCACCCAGTCTCACTCTTTAATCCTTACTACAGATGCCTCCCTCTTGGGGTGGGGGGCTCACATGGGCGACCTGACCACCTAGGGGTTGTGGTCCCCTCAGGAAACTCTGCTTCACATCAATCTGTTGGAACTCAGAGCAGTATTTCTAGCACTTCAAGCTTTTTCCAAATCTGTTCACAACTAAGTTATACAGGTCAGAACAGACACCACCACCACAATGCGGTACATCAACAAGCAAGGAGGCACTTGGTTTATGGCCTTGTGCACCGAAGCAATGAAGTTGTGGTCTCTGGCGTACTCCCTGAACACCTCCTTCACGGCAGTTCACCTCCCAGGCAAGGACAGTGTCCTGGCAGATGCTCTCAGCAGGATTTCCCAGGGCCATCACGAATGGTCACTGGACCCCCTGGTCTTGGAGGTGATATTTTCCAGATGGGGCACCCCATGGATCTTTTTGCAGCCCCAGACAATCACCAACTTCCCCTTTTTTGTTGCAGGCCCCCAGTGTTGGGCTCAGTCCCCCTGGATGCCTTAGTTCTCAATTGGGAAGGGAAGTTTCTATGCTTCCCCCCCTTCCCTCTCCTGTTCAAAGTGCTAGTCAAAATCAGATCTCAACCCTGCAAGATGATCCTGATTGCTCCAGACTGGGCCAGACAACCCTCGTATCCACTCCTACTGTCCTTAGCAGTCCATCTTCCCCTGTGTCTTCCCAGGAATTACAACCTGTTAACCTGTGCTCAGGGGAGGGTTTGGTACCCGAACCTCAAATCTCTCAATCTCAAGGCCTGGCTCTTGAAGAGTTAGAGTTTGCTGATTTACACCTCTCCCAAGGTGTAATGGATATCCTGAAGGCTTCTAGAAAACCTTCCACCAGGGCTACTTATAATTCCAAATGGAAATGATTTTCCATATGGTGCTCTGGGAAGAATATTTCCCCAGAATCTGCTGATCTGCCCACAGTCCTTGATTATATGGTCCATTTAAATAGCTTAGGGCTGAGACCAGCTACACTGAAAGTGCATCTGGCAGCTGTGTCTGCTTTTATTTCAGCAGGTAAGCCCTCTTCTCTTTCAGCCCATCCTGTATTCTCCAAGTTTTTCAAGGGATTGCTTCACACCATCCCTCCATTCAGGGACCCTGCCCCTGCCTGGGACCTTAATGTTTGCATTGCTCAGCTTATGCAACCCCCTTTTGAGCCTTTGTCTTCAGCAGAGCTTAAGTACTTGACTTGGAAGACTGTGTTTCTAGTAGCCATCACTTCTGCCAGACGCATAAGTGAATTACAAGCTTTGTCAGTGGAGCCTGATTTTATCTCCTTTCATAGAGATAAGGTGGTCCTCAGGACTAACAGGAAGTTCTTGCCTAAGGTGGTTTCAAATTTCCACCTTAATCAATCTGTGTCTCTCCCAGTGTACTTCACTGACCATTCCTCCTCTGGCGAGAGGGGGCTGCACAGTTTAGATGTGAAAAGAGCCCTTAGCTACTACATAGAACGTACCAAGGGTCACAGGTTTGACTCCCTCCAACTGTTCCTCACTTATGGTGAGGTCGGTAAGGGGAAACCTGCCACTAAAAGATCCATTGCCAGGTGGATTGTCTCCTGTATCCAGTTTTGTTATGAGAAACTGGGTAAGGTTCCTCCCTCAGGCCTGAGGGCTCACTCTACCAGAGGTACAGCTGCTTGCCTGGCTGCTGCCAGGGACATCCCTATTCTAGAGATATGTCAAGCAGCTACCTGGAAAACAGTTCACACTTTTACCAAGCATTACTCCCTGGACATCCAGGCTAGGAGTGATGCTCGGTTTGGCACAGCTGTGCTTCAGAGCCTATTTCCTAAATAGGTTCTGTCCCTCCTCCATGGAGGTACTGCTTTGTAGTCTGCTACTGTCAGAATATAGCAAGACTTCATGTTGTTTGAAGAAAAAATTACTCACCTTAGTAATGTTGTTTCTTCTAATGGAGTCTTGCTATATTCTGACCTCCCCCCGCCTGCCCCTCTCAGAACCTCTGTTTTGGGATGTGGGTCGGCAGTGCAGTGTTGGCACTTAGTAGGTGCCCACCTTGTTGTTTTCACCCCTTCTTTTCTTGGGGTGAGTTGGTGGTGTGTTTTTCATTTTTTGGGTCTCCTGACTTGAGTCTTTGTTTTGGGACCATAAAATCTGTCTTATGTTTAGTAGATAGTTGGCTAGTGTAGGTTTACAGCTTCCACACGCGACCTTAGTGAGTTTAGCTCATAAAGATCTGACGGTTTGAGTTTGAAGAACAGACAGAGTCTTAACTGAGCTCGAGCTCAGCGTTCCATGCCTGTCGTGGAAAGTTAACTCTTTCATCTCCGGGGCAGTTCGAAGGTTGGGACTTACTGCTACTGTCAGAATATAGCAAGACTCCATTAGAAGAAACAACATTACTAAGGTGAGTAATTTTTTCTTCCATGCCAGGCATGGCACGCTGAGCTCGAGCTCGGTTGAGACTTTGTCTGTTGCTGTTTGAACTCAAACCGTCAGATTCTTTACTCCACCGCACTGAACAGATGCTCCGGAGATTTCTCCTTTGCTCGGTTCAATTTGTTGGTTAAAGTACCGCTTTTCTCGGTTTTCGACCGAATTTAAACCGCAACCTGTCGGTTCAGTCTCTGTCTGTGGTATTCGTGAGTACTAGATAGGTTTATATTATTTTCTGTTCTGTGTGGAACTTGTAAACGGTTCATCGGTTCGGTTTGAACCGATCAAGTTGCTAAAAAATCTTTATCTGAACTTTGAGTGTGGTTACCGGTTCTTATCGGTTCTAAAAAAAAACGGATTTTATTACGTCTTTTTCCACGACCCGTGACACGGTCAGAAACCGATAAGAGGGTCATTCCTGGCAGATTGCCATTAAAAGGGTAAGTTTGGTTAGGACTGGCACAATGTCTGAGAAACCCAAAAGAAAAACTGGGCCCACTGGGTTTCAACACTGCAGTGTGTGTGGGGAAGTCTTTGCCAAGGCTGATCCCCACACCACCTGTGTTTATTGTCTGGGGTTTGACCACCTCAATGCAGACTGCCAGATTTGTAAAAATTTTCCTGCAGCTACCCTAGAAAAAAGAGTTGGTAGGCTCAGAGAAAGGGAGGCCAAAAAGTCCGCTGAACCAGATGGCCAGCCCGGTTCGGTTCAAACCGAACCAGAAGGAGTGCCCTCTGACCAGGGCGAGACTTCTTCGGGCAAAAGGAGAGCCGATTCTGAGGAGTCTGTTCCAGCTAAGAGAACAAGAAAGGAAAAAATCAGCTGGTGTGGATCCAAAACTTTCTTCTCCAACCGCTGAAGAAATAGCCAAAGCGATAAAAATTGTGCAGTCGCTTTCCCCGGTTCCGATCGAACCGGCACCATCAGGGAGGCACTCGGTTCGGCCGGTTCAAGATTATGATTTAGAGGAATATTATGAACCGGAGGAGGAGGAAGAGGAGTATGAGGAAAGTGAATGTGGTTTTGAAAGTCTGGATGTGCCCATTGACCCAGACATCTCCCCAGACAGACCGTCAGGAGTGTCTCCTCCTAGGCTTTCTGAGTCCCTCTCCTATTTCATGTTTTATAGAAAAGTGGCTGAAACCTTCCAGTTTCCTATGGAAGAAGATGTGGATGACCAGGAGGAGACTGACTATGTGGAAATGATGGATATCCCAGAGTCTAGGAGGCTGTCTATTCCCTTACACAAATCTTTTGGGAAACAGACATTTAAGATTTTAAAGACTCCTAACACCATACCTCCTGTGGATAAAAGAATGGACAAGAGGTATACATTGTCAGGCTCCGATATGGAGTTACTTACACAACAATGCAGCCATGTTGGAGTAGTGCAGGCTGCAGCCTGTGATAAGGCAAATATTCCCTTGGCTTCACACCCCCAGACAAGGACTCCAGGAGGATTGATGCCATGGCAAAGAAACAGTACATGGCAGCATCCTTGGGACTCAGACAGGCCAACTATATGGCCTATACTGCTAGATTTCAGAAATCCAGATGGGACACTGTCATGGCTTTAGCAAAACAGGTCCCTGGCCAGCTTGCCAAGGAGCTGGAGCAGGTGGCTGCTGATGGTATTGAGGCATCCAGGGTGCAGTTCCATGCTGCAGTGGACTCCAACGATGTGTCATCTAGAGTCATGGCTACATCTGTGGCACTTTGTAGAATGGCTTGGCTCAGATGTACTAGCCTGTCACAGGATACCCAGACTAAGGCCATGGATTTTCCTGTTGTAGGAAATCTCTGGACCCTAGAAGAGTGCTCGCTTATTACAAGGAGCAGACTGCTGAAGTTCGGGGAGAGGTTCGCCAGCTGTTTGTCACCTACGCCGAAGCCTCACCTGGCAGACCTGCAGCCAAGCGGACGATAGGCAGGTGGATCACCTCCTTCATAGAGCTCTGCTATAGGTTGGCAGGCATGGAGCCTCCCAGAGGGATAAGAGCTCATTCTACCCGCCATACCGCTGCATCAGTAGCTGCTTCCAGGGATGTCCCTATCCAGGATATCTGCAGGGCTGCTACCTGGAAGTCTGCACATACCTTTATTACCCACTACCACATTGACCTCGATTCACACCAGGATGCTGGTTTTGGGGCCTCGGTTCTCCAGTCTCTATTTCCCAAGTAAGTATCGGGGGGGTGCGCCTTGCCTCCCTCCTCCCGGAGAACTGCTAGGAGTCTGCCAATAAGTGTGGATTGAACAACATATCCATGTCCCTAGAAATACAGGTTACTCACCTGTGACAGGAGTTCTAAGAATGGTATTTCAAACAACATGAAGTCTTGCTGTATCCTGACATATTGCAGTGATGTCCAACCTTTGAACTGCCCCGGAGATGAAAGAGTTAACTTTCCATGCCAGGCATGGAACGCTGAGCTCGGGCTCGGTTGAGACTCTGTCTGTTGCTGTTTGAACTCAAACCGTCAGATTTACTCCGCCTCACTGAACAGTCGCTCTGGAGATTTCTCCTTTGCTCGGTTCAAGTTTGTCGGTTAAAGTACCGTTTTTCTCAGTTTTTGGTCGAATTTAAACCGGTTCAGTCTCTCTCTCTGTGGTATCGTGAGTACTAGATAGGCTTATTTTTGTTGTTCTTCTGTGTGGAACTTGTATACGTGGGATCGGTTCGGTTTGAACCGATCAGGTTGTTCAAAAAAAGTTTATTCTGCTTTTAGAGTGTGGTAACCGGTCTTTATCTGTTGTAAAATAAAAGGATTTTATTACGTTTTTTTCCACGACCCGTCACACAGTCAGGAACCGATAATGGTGTCTTGCCTGCCGGATTGCCGAAAAAAGGGTACGTTTTGTGTTAGGCCTGGCCATGTCTGAGAAACCTAAAAGAAAAACCGGGCCCACTGGGTTTCAACACTGTAGTTTATTGTCTGGGGTTGACCACCTCGATTCAGACTGCCAGATTTGTAAAAATTTTCCTGCAGCTACCCTGGAAAAGAGAGTTGGTAGGCTCAGGGAAAGGGAGGCCAAGAAGTCTGCTGACCCGGATGGCCAGCCCGGTTCGGTTCCAACCAAACCAGGAGTGCCCTCTGACCAGGGCGAAACTTCTTCGGGCAAAAGGACAACCGACTCCAAGGAGTCGGTTCCGGTTAAAAGAAAAAGAAGGGATAAATCAGATGGTTCAGATCCACAAGTTCTTTCTCCGACTGCTGATGAAATAACCAAAGCGATAAGGATTGTTCAGTCGCTATCCCCGGTTCCGACCGAACCGGCACCATCAGGAAGGGGCTCGGTTCAGTCGGTTTCCCCCGGTTCCGGATTACAATTTAGAAGAGTTTTATGAACCGGAGGAGGAGGAAGGAGAGTATGAGGATAGTGATGGTGATTACGAAAGTCTGGATGTGCCTACTGACCCAGACATCTCCCCAGACAGACCTTCAGGAGTGTCTCCTCCTAGGCTTTCTGAGTCCCCTTCCTATTTTATGTCCTACAAAAAAGTGGCTGAAACTCTTCAGCTTCCTATGGAAGAAGCTGTGGCCGACCAGGAGGAGCCTGACTATGTTGAAATAATGGATATCCCAGAGTCCAGGAGGCTGTCTATTCCCCTTCATGAGTCCTTTGGGAAACAGACAATAAAAATTTTAAAGACTCCTAATTCTATACCTCCTGTGGACAGGAGAATGGACAAGAGGTATACTCTCTCAGGCTCAGATACCGGGTTCCTTACCCAGCAATGCAGCCATGTTGGGGTAGTGCAGGCTGCAGCCTGTGATAAGGCAAATATACCCTTGGCTTCACACCCCCAGATAAGGACCTCCTGGAGGACTGATGCCATGGCAAAGAAACAGTGCATGGCAGCATCCTTGGACGCAGGCAGGCTAATTATATGGCCTATACAGCTAGATATCAGAAATCTAGATGGGACACTGTAATGGCTTTAGCTAAACAGGTCCCTGGACAGCTTGCCAAGGAGCTGGAGCAGGTGGCTGCGGATGGTATTGAGGCATCCAAGGTGCAATTCCATGCTGCAGTGGACTCCAATGATGTTTCATCTAGAGTCATGGCTACATCTGTGGCACTTCATAGGATGGCTTGGCTCAGATGTACTAGCCTGTCTCAGGATACCCAGACTAAGGCCATGGATTTTCCTGTTGTGGGTAATTCTCTGGGGAGCAAACAGATAACTACATGAAGAAAATGGATGAATACAGGACCACCTACAGGAGTGCTCAGGCCAAGGAAAGGCAAGCTACTCCCCAAAGGCAGCATTCCAGAGGCAGGGACAGGCCTTTTCATAGGCCTTTCTACCAAGCCCAGGCATCCTCTTCTGCTTATGCTCATAGAGGGTTCTTTAGAGGGAGAGGCAGACAGGGTACAAACAGGCCTGCTTCCACCCCTCAGCCTAAAGCCCCTGCCAAACAGGCACCCTGATGGGTTTGCCAGGGCCGATTCTCCACCACCTGTAGGGGGCAGGCTGGCTTACTTTGTCCAGGACTGGATGTCTTTAACATCAGACAAATGGGTCCTGGAAGTAGTAAGCCAGGGACTGGTTCTCAGCTTCCAAAAGTTTCCAAAAATGAGAACCAGTTCTTTTCCACCTGCAAATCCCTCAGAGGCACTTGCCCTAGAGGCAGAGGTCTCTTCCCTCTTGGCTCTCAGAGCCATAGAGAGGGTCCCACCCCTACACAAAGGGAAAGGTTTGTACTCCAGGTACTTCCTAACCCCCAAAAAGAAAGGAGAATGGCGGCCCATCCTGGATCTCAGATATTTAAACAAGCACCTTTTAAAGCCAAAGTTCAAAATGGTGACTGTGGGAGTAATTCTACCCTCTCTAAGGCCAGGGACTGGCTAGTCTCCCTGGACCTCAAGGATGCCTATTTCCATATTCTCATCAGAAGCTCCCACCAAAAGTACCTCAGGTTCGAGCTGCCCTCAGGCCACTACCAATTCAGAGCAATGCCCTTCGGCCTAACTTCTGCTCCAAGGGTGTTCACAAAATGCCTGGCAGTAGTAGTTGCCTTCCTAAGGAGAAAAAGGATCTCCATCTTTCCATACCTGGACGACTGGCTCATAGTAGGCCAGTCTTCAGACCAAGTCAAGTTACACCTACAGATAACTCAGCAACTGCTCACTTCTCTAGGTTTCCGTCTGAATCTCTCAAAGTCAGTTCTAGAGCCCGTGCAGCTCCTCACCGTCATAGGGGCAGAGCTGGACACAGTAAAAGCAAGGGCCTTTCTTCCCCTGGACAGGCAAGGACCCTAATCTCACTGGCCTCTTCATTCACCCCTCAGGTGTCTCGACCAGCAAGGTATTTTCTGCAGCTCCTGGGACACATGGCTGCTTCTACAGCTGTGGTGCAGGGAGCAAGATTTCAAATGAGGGATATCCAGTTCCACTTGAGAGCCTTTTGGTCTCAAAAAAGGGACCCTCTGACCAAACTAATTCCAGTGACTCGAACCCTGATCCAGGCGTTACAGTGGTGACTAGATCAGGATAATCTAAGACAGTGAGTTCCTTTTGTCACTCAGTCTCATTCTCTAATCCTTACTACAGATGCCTCCCTTTTGGGGTGGGGAGCACACTTTGGAGACCTGACCACCCAAGGGTTATGGTCTCCTTAGGAATCTCTGCTTCACATCAATATATTAGAACTCAGAGCAGTGTTTCTAGCACTTCAAGTTTTTTTCCCAAGTCTGTTCAGAACAAAGTAGTTCAGATCAGGACAGACAATACCACCACAATGTGGTATATCAACAAGCAAGGGGGCATTCGATCTATGGCCTTGTGCACAGAGGCAATGAAGTTATGGTCTCTGGCCTATTCCATGAACACCTCTCTTACAGCAATACACCTCCTAGGCAAGGACAATGCCCTGGCAGATGCTCTCAGCAGGATATCTCAGGGCCATCATGAATGGTCCCTGGGGAAGGTGATCTTCTCCAGACGGGGCACCCCACAGATAGATCTTTTTGCGGCCCCAGACAATCACCAACTTCCCCTCTTTTGCTGCAGGCCCCCAGTGTTGGGCTCAGTCCCCCTGGATGCCCTAATTCTCAATTGGGAAGGGAAGTTCCTGTATGCTTTCCCCCCTTCCCTCTCCTCTCCTATTCAAGGTGTTAGTCAAAATCAGGTCTCAACCCTGCAAGGTGATTCTGATTGCTCCAGACTGGGCCAGGCAGCCTTGGTACCCTCTCTTGTTGTCCTTAGCAGTCCACCTTCCACTGTCTCTTCCCAGGAATTACAACCTGTTATCATGTGCTCAGGGGAGGGTTTGGTATCCGAATCTCAAATTTCTCAATCTCAAGGCCTGGCTCTTGAAGAGTTAGAGTTTGCTGATTTGCACCTCTCTCAAGGTGTTATGGATATCCTAAAGGCTTCTCGGAAGCCTTCCACCAGAAACACTTACAACTCCAAGTGGAAAAGATTTTCTATATGGTGCTCTGGGAAGCATATTTCCCCAGAGTCTGCTGGCCTGCCCTCAGTCATTGACTATATGGTTCATCTTAATAGCTTGAGACTCAGACCAGCTACACTAAGAGTGCATCTGGCAGCTGTTTCTGCTTTCCTTTCAGCAGGCAAGCACTCTTCCCTTTCAGCCCATCCTGTATTTTCTAAATTTTTCAAGGGACTGCTTCATATCAATCCTCCATTCAGGGACCCTTCCCCTGCTTGGGACCTCAATGTTTGCATTGCTCAGCTTATGCAACCCCCTTTTGAGCCTTTGTCCTCAGCAGAGCTTAAGTACTTGACTTGGAAAACTGTGTTCCGGGTGGCCATCACTTCTGCCAGACGCATAAGTGAGTCACAGGCCCTGTCAGTGGAGCCTGATTTTATGTCTTTCAATCAATCAATCAAAATCTTTATTTATTCAGGCGAACATCGTTGAGCATAGCTCATTTACCAGATGGACCTGATGGAGATAAGGTGGTCCTCAGGACTAATAGGAAGTTTTTGCCTAAGGTGGTTTCAGATTTCCACCTTAACCAGTCTATGTCTCTTCCTGTTTTCTTCACTGACCGTTCCTCCTCTGGGGAGAGGAGGCTACACAGTTTGGATGTAAAAAGGGCCCTTAGCTACTACATAGAGCGCACCAAGAGTCACAGGTTTGACTCCCTCCAACTATTCCTTACGGTGAGGTTGGTAAAGGAAAACCTGCCACTAAGAGATCTATTGCCAGGTGGATTGTCTCTTGTATTCAATTTTGCTATGAAAAACTAGGTAGGACTCAGGCCTGAGGGCTCACTCTACCAGAGGTACAGCTGCTTCCCTGGCTGCTGACAGGGATATTCCTATCTTAGAGATTTGTCAAGTAGCCACCTGGAAAACAGTACACACTTTTACCAAGCATTACTCTCTGGATATCCATGCTAGGAGTGATGCTCGGTTTGGCACAGCAGTGCTTCAGAGCCTATTTCCTAAGTAGGTTCTGTCCCTCCTCCATGGAGGTACTGCTTGGTAGTCTGCAATATGTCAGAATACAGCAAGACTTCATGTTGTTTGAAGAAAAAATTACTCACCTTAGTAATGTTGTTTCTTCTAATGGAGTCTTGCTGTATTCTGACCTCCCCCCCCACCTCCCCTCTCAGAACCTTGGTTTTTGGGATGTGGGTGGGCAGTAGCAGTGTTGGCACTCTGCGAGGTGCCCCACCCCTTATTTTCTCACCCCTTTAGTTTGGGTGGGTGGGTGTTGTGTTTTGTTTTAATTTTTGGGTTTCCTGACTTCAGTGTTTGTTTTGGGACCAAAAAATATGTTTATTATATTTAGTAGCCAGTTGGCTAGTGTAAGTTTACAGTTTCCACACAGGACACCCAGTGAATATAGCTCGTAAAGATCTGACGGTTTGAGTTCAAACAGCAACAGACAGAGTCTCAACCAAGCTCGAGCTCAGCATTCCATGCCTGGCATGGAAAGTTAACTCTTTCATCTCCGGGGCAGTTCAAAGGTTGGACGTCATTGCAATATGTCAGAATACAGCAAGACTCCATTAGAAGAAACAACATTACTAAGGTGAGTAATTTTTTCATGTTGTTCATCCACACGACCCACCCAACCTCCCCGGCTTCGACACACAACCTGGCTTCCAGCGGGCTAGATCTGACGTCATGGGGCGGAGCCAAGAGTTTTACCACCCGGGTGGGTTCGAGGAGCCAGCTTGAAGACCTTCCGGCAAGATTTAAAGTGGCAAGGAACCTGCCAATAAGTGTGGATGAACAACATATACCATTCCTTGAACTCCTGTTACAGGTGAGGAACCTGTATTTTTGAGACACGATATAAATGGGCAAGCTTTAAGGACGCAAGTCTATTTTCTTGTAAACACCTATGAAATCTGTGAAACAAACAGGGTGGTACTCACTTATACTCTGTCGGGAGGCCATGAGAGTCTGGTACTCTACTCTGGAACACAGTCTAGAACTGTCAGCTGTTCATGTTCCAGGTACCTAAAATGTTATGGCAGACAGCCTAAACCGGTCACAGTCACGGACACATGAGTGGCACCTGCTGACCTCAGTCTTAGAAGAACTTTTCAACAAGTGGGGTCGTCCAGAGTTGGACCTTTTTGCATCCCTACTCAACACAAAACTGCCACATTTTTGCTTGCTCAGTCCAAGGCCTGGAGTTGTCTGGCAAGACACGTTATCCCTCTCTTGGACAGGAAGGTTTCTATGCACATTTTTCCCACTGCTTCAGAGGGTTTTATTTTATTTTTATTTATTTGTACATCAGTTTACAACCTCTGAGTCAGAGGCTCATTTCCAAAGGTACCTCGTCACATTGAGGACAAATACATTACATTACAGATTCATTGTTACATGACACAGTTTCAAGTTGTAGTAAAAGACAATCATGTATTTACAGACATTTGTAGAGTGAGAGAACCAGTCTTGTTACAGAGGTGCTGCTCATATGAGCTTTGTCAGTATGTCGTAGACTAAGTCACAACTAGCGACAGGTGTAGTTACGTGTATTAAATAGCTGGTTCCACAGTGCAGTTTTGAAAGTGGAGATTGTGGGAGTGTCTGAGATGGCGGGAGGGAGTACGTTAAACCAGGATGAGGCTCTGTAACAGAAAGACCTCTGTCCATGGGTTGTCCTGGTTCTTGGGATCAGAAGGGTGGCCTTGCAAGAGGTTTGGGTGTAAACCAGTGGTTGAGTTGGCAGATGGAGGCTGTCAGCCCGGGAGGGGATAGCCCAAGAAGGGTTTTTTTCGTTATGAGGTTGGTTTGGTATTGAAGTCGTTCGTCTAGATTAAGCAGCCTTGCCATGTCATATAGCTGGCATGTGTGAGTGAGCCAGGGGGCCCCTGTAATAAGCCTACATGCCTTATTCAGGATAAGGTGGATTTTATTGAGGGAGGTCGAGTCAGCAGCACCTTATACAGGTAGGCCGTAGTCCACCAGGGACAGTATCGAGGATGTAACCGCTAGTCGGAGGGCAATGGGGGGGAGACAGTTTTTATAGCTGTAGAGGATACCTAGCTGCACATTAGTAGCAGAGGCAAGTGCACCAATGTTGGTGTGGAAGGAGAGGGCTGCGTCAAAAGAAACCCCAAGGTACTTGTACAAGCGGACTAGTTCAAGGGGTTGTTTGGAGCTGGGGAGGATGTGGAGTGGGAAGTTACTGGCTTTTTTTTGGGGGTGGGCAAAGAGCATTGCTTTATTTTTTTTGAGATTGATGACAAGTCTGTGCTCTTTAAACCAGGTTTCGGCATCATTAAAGTGGGTTCTGATCCTGCTCCAGATTGAAGGGGCCACAATGATTCTCATAGCACCATTCTGGCCTTTTCAGATCTGGTTCACTTTATTGCAACAGCTAAAAGTGGCATCTCCAGTAACCCTTCCTCTGTACACCAGGTTGCTGTCCCATAACCGCGGCACCCTGGTCCATCCAGATCTCAGATCTCTGCATCTTCACGTTTGGCTCCTGAGGACATACTCATGGCTCAGTTCGGGGTGTCACCCAAGGTGGCTGATGTCGTGGCGGTTAGGAAGCCTTCTTCAAGAGCCACTTTTCTATGAAGTGGAGCATTTTGCGCTGTGGGCTACTTCCTGTCCGCTGCTCTTCACTTGTCCAGTCAATCAGATTCTGGAGTACATACTGTCCCTCTCAGACTCCGGTCGGAGATACTTCTATCTTAAAGTGCATATGTCTGCCATCTTTGCCTTCTATGTGCCTAATAATGGACATAATGGTGGCACAATTGGAGGTGTCCCATACATTTCTGAGAGGCATCCTTCACCTGAAGCCTCCTATTGGCAATCCAGTCCCGCCTTGGGACCTAAATTTGTGTTGGAAAAACTCACTTTGGCTTCTTTTGAGCCAGCTGTGACATGCGAGCTATGCTTTTTGTCGTGGAAAGTTGTTTCTTTTTAGTTGCTAATACAAGAATTTCAGAGCTATAGGCACTCGTGTGTGAGCAACTTTATTCGTTTTTTCCACAAAGAGAGTGTCTTTGCATACTAATCCTAAGTTTCTTCCTAAGGTGGTGTCTTGAGTTTACTTTAAATCAATCCATCCGCCTTCCTGTTTATTACCCGGAGCATGCCAATCCAGTGGAAGCATTGCTCCACACTTCAGATATACACAGAATTTTGCATTACTACACCCATCATACGAAGGACTGCAGGAAGTCCAAACGTTTGTTTGTTTCACCCCTGGGGAACCGGGGCATCCCTGTTTCAAAACAGCCCTTGTCCAAATGGTTGTCCAACTGTATTACCTATTGCTGTTGAAGTATGGCAAGGACGTCCCTGGAATTGCTTGTGGCCATTCCACCAGAGATATGGCCATTTCTGCTGCCTTTTTCAGAAATGTGTCAGTGGCAGAGATTTGTGGTGCTGCAACTTGTAGTACTCTCTACACCTTTACCAAGCACTACAGTCTGGACATCTAGGCGTAGGGCCAGTTTCGGCCTAGCTGTTCTTCAGGGCCTACTTTCTTAGGCTGTTGGTTTCCTACTGCCCAGACTGCATTTGTGGGTATAGGCAGGCATACTCCAAGCACTCCATTGTGTGCAATTTTATTTAAGGGGGGTAGCAAATAGGCTCTGAACTACTTCCTTTTTCCATGAAAACTAACGAAGAAAATACTGAACCTTTCTGTAATTCTATTCATAGGAGCTGAAACTAGAAGGACTGGTCACTGATACTCTCTTTGCATCCCAAGAACAATACGACTTTACAGGCTCTGGGCTGGTATGTGGGTGTCATAGGGAACAATGCATGGCATTTGTATTTACCCATGCGTGGCAACAACCACTGTCATGAGATACAGAAGTTGTATTTATTGTGCCAAATGTGACAACAAACACAGTCCTGGTATACATTTGTATATTGTCTGGCTACACCCGGGGGGGGGGAGCTCACCCTAACAAGGGGGGTGGGGTAGGGTAGCTGTGAGTCCACTTGGTGTGCAGATCTGAAATCCCTGGCTGCACCCCTGCCTGCATTTCTTAAAGTCAGAATTGCTTGGGACTCATTCCAAAGGTATGGCATGCTGCAAGAGATACCCTGAAGTCAGATAGTGCAGTTACATAAGAACTTACTGTAACAATCGATCTGCGAGGGGATCTCTTGCAGCAGGCCATGCCGGCCCTCCCTTTTTCCCCCAAGCCTGTGATACTCTCCTGTGCCTGCATCTCCTCTCTATCCCTTTTTTGGCAGATACCTTTGGTCTAGGGGTCAACCTTAACCTTAACCTCAACTAGCCAGCAGGGTAAGTTGATTCAGAATTGCACTAGCCCGCATAAGGTTGCACTAGCCCTTAATTATAATGGTGCATTTTGATCACTTATACACGAAACAATGCAAGCCAAGAAATACTTTGATTATTGCACATTTATCCTGCTCCCACATTGCTTCCAGCTCCCCAGCAGAAAAAAGACTGCAGTGCCATCGCACAGTGAGGTGCCCCCCCCCCCATTGTTTTGTACCATGGCTTCCTCTCTTCCTATTTCTGCCCCCCCCACCAAACCAGAGGACATCACAACAGCAAATTTCAACCAAGCAGTCCTAGCTCTGCACACACAACAGCTGACATCATCATGCACCTCACCACACTGTCACCATCACCCATGGGGCAATGAACAGAGTCAGGCAGAGAAAGACAATCTCAGCCCCAACCCTATAGTCAACTGGAGACCTGCACTTCTGGAAATCTTTGTACAGTCTCAAGTGAGTCAGGAGCACATCTAAGATTTCTTTCATCAGCCCAGGGAAAAGCGTAAACAGGCATAATGCTATACTATATTTCTATATAGGATGATCTATGTATGCCAGGAATGCCTATTTTAAGCTTTCAAATTATGTATTTATGAAGGTTTATTTTTGTACCATACATGATCCGAAGCTTTGTTTTTAGGATGAAAGGACATGCTGGGTGGGATAAGGGTGGGACTGTATGGATGGTGATGGCTGGCATGGTCCATTTAAGAAGAGCCAGGGACTCCCTACATTTGCCAGTAATGGCAGCTATGGATCTGTGGGTGGTAATTTCAGAGTCTGGACTGCAATGGTGTCCAGGGAAAGAATAGAGTTAAGAGATTTGGAGGTGAGAAGGAAGTTATGATGAGGCTGGGATAAAACCCACCACCTGCAGTGCTAACCCTTTATACTTCCTTGCATTTTGTCACTGAAATGTTGGATACAGACATTCAAAATGTAGGGAAATGAGGGGCACTGGTCTTAATAATATGGGACAAATTGTTAAACAGAGACACATTCAGAAAACTGGAAGCTAGTGACTTAACAGCACTCTAACCTTGATCACTCCCTGGACTCTAGCTGAAAGTCCTAACAGTGGAGTGATAATGAGTCGCATTGAGTCTTTTGTGGGATCCCCTTCTTGAACTGCCAGATAATTGCAGCTCCTTATGAGCTGTTAATCACACCAGGCCATCTGAAACATTGAGAGAGATTACCATGAGGACTAGAGTCTGCTAAAGTAGAGACTTTTTTAACTTCATTAACAGCCATGAAAATCTGCACTAGTCAAGGTGGGCAAGTAGAGAGTTAGCTGCACTAGCCCTGGTAAATTTGCACTAGGATTTGGGCTAGTAAAACAATGTTAAGATCGACCCCTGCTTTGGTCCCTCCTTGATTCCTCTGCAGATTTCTGGCGGGAGAACTGAGGAGGGCACCAGGGACCGCCCACTATTACAGCATGCAGTGACATCAGCGCCTGATGTCGGGGTGGGTGGCCCCCCTGGTAGACTGCTAGTTAGAAAACTTTCTGTGTGGTCCTAGTGCCTGGCGGCTATAGTTCCATAGGTGTGGCCTGCCGCAAGAGATCCTCTTGCAGATCTACTGTTACGGTAAGTTTTTACGTAACTGTACATTTTGCCACCTCCAGGTTGGAGCTAGGACCTTAAGTGGTGTGCCACAAGCCTGGCACCCACAGAGGTAACCACTCCTTCTAATGACATGAATACGGTTCACTTATGCACATGATAGCAGTTCTTCCTTAAGAACTGATTCATCAGAACGTCTTTAAGCAAAGCCCCTCCTATATCCCTCAACTCCGCCCTGTGACATCAGATCTTCCTTTCTATTGGACGAGTTCAGGCTTCTCATAGAAACACAGAATTTGGCGGCAGATAAGGAACGCTTGGCCCACCTAATCTGTCCATTTTCCCTACCTGTTTCATATACCGCAGATCCTAAATGATATCTGACTTACCCTCTCTTTCCTATCGCTAGAGTTCCTTTCTGTCTGTCTCATGCATTTCCTTCACAGGTACATGCATTGTAGGGCCTATTAAGTGTGCCATTGGCAAACTTAGTGATTTTCTTATACTTTTCAAACATTTTATATTCTTTGGTCCCGCTGTCAGCGTCTCATGGAAGACGTAGAACATGAAGATGCAAAGCCTGCCCATGGCTTCAAACAATGCATCAATTGCCAGCAGAAGATGTCATGATGGACCCACACATGTCATGCCTGTACTGCCTGGAAATAGCACGTAAACTTGCTGGTTGTGGCCTCTGCCAGACAATGTTCGCGTCCTCGCTCAAAGATAGAAAGGTTCACCTTCTCCTTGGCCAGCTGACTGAGACCCTAAATTTCAGGACAAGTCTGGTCGCAAGGTGGCCTCCATGGCCCAGCTACCAGCTGTGAAAGAAGTGACAGCAAAGGCTGTGGTGGGCACCTCATCAGCCTCGAACTGCTCCCAGCTGGGGACAGCGTCAGAGCGTCCTTAATGGGGAAGTTCTGTGAGATGTATAGGATGCTCAAGACCTTCAGGGAGAACCCTGCCCACCACAGCCTGAAATACAAGAACAAGAAACACTGCTATGGGTTGTAGGATCAAGAGAGGTAATGCTCCTTCAGCTCCCCTTGACTCTGACCGCTCAGTGTTTGTCAAGCACACAGCTTTGGTTAAGCCACAACTGGTCAAGGGGTGGGTCACTATTTCCACTGTACCCCATCAGACTTGCTGACCTTGACTTTGGTCAATCAGGTGGTCAAGAAGTTTCTTGACCTTGTTGACCCGTTGTTAGAAGGGGCCAATGATGAGTCGATCTCCAAGACCCCATTGATCCTGGTCCTCACTCAGGAGGAAGTGGAGCATCCGGTATCCCTAGCCGTCCCTACTCAGAACCAGCCTGTCCTGGAGGTCATGCAGTTGAAACCGGTGCAAGTGATTTGCACCACACCTCTGGCTCCTCAACATCAGCCCCCAGGTCGACAGTCGAGGTTCAGGTCAGATCCACTCAATAGCTAAGCTGTGTATATGTTATTTTTTTATGCAATTTTAAACGTATCCGTATGTTTTAATTTGTACTTAGAAACATAGACTTTGATGGCAGATAAGGACCGCTTGGCCCACCTAGTCTGCCCATTTCCCTACCTAACAGATAAGCTGCAGATCCTAGTTAACCAACAGCCTACTTCCTCCTACCCCCCACTAGAATTGCCTTATGTCTGTCCCATGCATTCTTGAATTCTCCCACTGTTTTTGACTCTACAACCTCCTTAGGAAGGCTGTTCCATGCATCTACAACCCTCTCTGTGAAGAAATAATTTCTCACATTACCTCTGAGCCATCCTCCCTCTATCTTCAAATTGTGCCCCCTTGTTCTTGTGCATCTCTTTTTCTGAAAGATGCTACTCTCTTGGACTTTGTTGATTCCCTTGAGGTATTTGAAAGTTTCTGTCATGTCCCTCCTCTCCCTCCTTTCCTCAAGGCTATACTTCTTAAGCTCCTTTAGTCTTTCTTCATATGTCTTCTGGTGCAGACCCTGCACCCTTTTGGTTGCTCTCCTCTGGACAGCCTCCACCCTGTCTATGTCTTTGCGGAGATAGGGTCTCCAGAACTGCACACAGTACTCCAGATATGGTCTTACCAACTGTCTGTACAGAGGGCCAACAACTTCCTGTTTTCTACTGGTGATGCCTCTCCCTATGCATCCCAGTATCCCCCAGCCCTCTTTACTGCCTTCTCACATTGTTGGCCCACCTTTCCGTGACTTAGGTCGTCTGATATGACTACCCCAGGACCCTTTCCATTTCTGTTGTTATTATCTCGACCCCATTGTGTACTGTTCCCCTGGATTTTTGTTTCCCAGGTGCATTACTTTGCACTTCTTTGTGTTGAATATAAATTGCCATACATTTGACCATTCCTCCAACCTTGCCAAGTCCCCTTTCATCCTTTCCACCCCACCCTGCGTATCAACCGTGTTGCAGATCTTTGTGTCATCTGCAAAGAGATATACTTTCCCTTCCAGTCCCTCTGCAATGTCACTTATAAAGACATTAAAAAGGACCAGCCCCAGTACTGAACCCAGTAGTACCCCACTAGTAACCCCCCCTTTCTTCACTGTGGACTTGAGTTTCACATTTTATGTATTGAGAAAATAGTGTAATTATATGTATGTTTGTTAGTGTGTGTTGGTATATAAATGTTTTTGTACAGGGCATTATTTGTAAACATGGATATTTTTCCCTAAATTTTGTTCCTGGATAAAAATAGGTCCCAGGTCGCACCTGTAAAAAAGCTTTCAGCTTAGTGTGCTACCTCTGGTTAAACAAACAAAAAAAAAATAACATCATCACTCAGCAGGGAGGTATCGCCATTGACGCTTCTCGTCGTTTTCATCTTTGGATGAGGAAAGTCTGTCGGTAGATGCAGTGATGCTACAAGGAGCTCCCCTGGCAGCAGTGGCCCTGGCAGGGCCATGTATGGCTCTACCCTGAACCCCTATGGTTGACTGACTGGTACTGGTCAAGCCCATGCCAGTCCACCTGTGACAGTTATCCTTGACACGTGTCTCTCCACCTTTGTTGGTGGAACTTCCTCAACAGCAGCCAATGTGGGGAGCTCCTTCAAAGGACTTCTGTCCAGGAACCAGCTTGCCAGGACACTTATCAGTGGAAATTATGAACTTTAAAGAGTCCAGGGTGGTCCGTGGCAGTAAATGGCTGAGGGCCATCTTTGAAGAATCCTTGTATGACTCTGATGGATTCTTCATGCAGTCTTTGAGGATGCATACATTCGACTGGGACTCGATCGAGGAACTGACCACCGACCAGGGACTGGTGTCTTTTGGGACACTCCTCCAACTTATATTGGAGCCCATGAATGTTTCTTTGGAGCCAGTTCAGAAAAGGGCTAAATAACCACTTTACTGACATCCTGGATAAGGACTGATCCTTGGGGTTGCCTTTACATAGAAACATAGACTTTGATGGCAGATAAGGACTGCTTGGCCCACCTAGTCTGCCCATTTCCCTACCTAGAGGATAAGCTGCAGATCCAATTTAACCAACAGCCTATTTCTTCCTACCCCCCACAAAAATTGCCTTATGTCTGTCCCATGCATTTTTGAATTCTCCCACAGTTTTAGACCCCACAGCCCCCTTAGGAAGGCTGTTCCATGCATCCATCATCCTCTCTGTGAAATACTTCCTCACATTGTCCCTGAGACGTCCACCTTTATCTTCCAATTGTGTCCCCTTGTTCTTGCACATCTCTTTTTCTGAAAGATTTATTTAGTTTTTTTTTTTTTTTTTTAACCAGGTATAGCACACTAAGCTGAAAGCTTTTTTACAGGAGCGACCTGGGAGCACAAGGAGGTTAAGTGACTTGCTCAGGGTTACACAGTATGCAAGTGGAAGCTGTGGGATTCAAACCCAGGTCTGGTCTGCTGGATTTCACCAGATTTGCAGCTCAGAGCCTTAGACCACTGCACTATACTGCCTCAAGATGCTACTCTCTTGGACTTTGTTGATTCCACTGAGGTACTTAAACATTTCTATCATGCCCCCCCTCTCCCTCCTTTCCTCAAGGGTATACATATTAAGTTCCTTTAGCCTCTCCTCGTATGGCTTCTCTTGCAGACCCTGCACCATTTTAGTTGCCCTACTCTGAACTGCCTCCATCCTATGTCCTTGCAGAGATGGGGTCTCACTAACTGTCTGTACAGGGGGATAACAACTTCCTGTTTTCTGCTGGTGATGCCTCTCCCTATTCATCCCAGTATCCCCCCAGCCCTCCCTACTGCCTTCTCACATTGCTTGCCAACCTTAAGGTCATCTGATATGATTACCCCCAGGTCCCTTTCCATTGTTGTTGTTACTACTCCCCCCTCATTGTGTAATCTTCCCCTGGGTTTTTGTTTCCCAGGTGCATTACTTTGCACTTCATTGCATTGAATCAAAGCTGCCATACTTCTGACCATTCCTCCAACCTTGCCAAGTCCCTTCTCATCCTCTCCACGCCTCCTTGTGTATCAACCCTGTTGCAGATCTTCGTGTCATCTGCAAAGAAGCATACTTTTCCCTCCAGTCCCTCTGCAATGTCACTTATAAAAGACATTAAAAAGGACTGGACCCAGTACTGAACCCTGCGGTACCCCACTAGTAACCCCTCTTTCTTCAGAGTGGACTCCATTTACAATTCCCTTCTGTGTCCTGTTGTTCAACCAGTGTTTTACCCAGGCTACCATCCTGGGACCCACTCCCAAGGTTGGTTAATTTGACTACTAATCTTTTGTGTGGGACTGTGTCAAATGCCTTGCTAAAGTCTAGGTAGGCCTTGCCCACAGCCCCCGGTCTACTACTTTGGTCACCCAGTCAAAGAAATCAATTAGATTCGTCTGACATGACCTTCCTGCTGTGAGCCCATGCTGCCTTGGGTCCTGTGCCCCCCTGTCCTCTAGGTACTCAGTTCTTTTCTTCAGAAGTGATTCCATCACTTTCCCTACCACAGAGGTCAAACTGTCAGGTCTGTAGTTTCCTGCCTCTGTCTTGCTCCCACTTTTGTGAAGAGGAATCACATCAGCCTTCTTCCAGTCCTCAGGTACCACACCATCCTCCCATGATTTTTTATAAAGGGTAGTCAGTGGTGTCACTAATTCTCTGCTTAATTCTTTTAGAATTCTGGGGTGAATTCCATCTGGCCCCATTGCTTTGTCCACCTTCAGTTTTAGGAGTTCTTTCAGAACCTTTCTTCTGTGAAAGGATTAGGATTGACCCCCCTCTCCAGAGTGCTTCTGTTAATTGGATTAGGCACCTCCCCCACTTCTTTTTTTGTGAATACTGAACAGAAGTATTCATTCAGTATCCCTGCTTTTTCACTGTCACTCTCTGCCCACCCACCATCCATTCTGTTCAGCGTCACTATCCCTTCCTTTGTCTTTCTATGCTCCCTGATATACCTATAAAAGGTTTTATCCCTCCTTCTTAACTGAGTTGGCTGTCTTTTCCTCAGTTTGTGCCTTTGCTATTCTGACTACCCTCCCTGCTTCCTTCTGTCTTAACTGGTACAGTTCTCTGTCCTGCTCCTTCTGTGTTTTCTTATACTTCCTAAATGCTATATTTTACTCCCTAACCTTCACCGCCACTTCTTTTGAGAATCACAGTGGCTTTTTCTTTCATTTTGATTTGTTTATGTGCTTCACATAAAGGCTTGTTGCCTCTGTGATGGCAGTTTTGATATTTCCCCATTGTTGCTCCACCCCTCCTTCTAGCCTGTTTGCTAGTGCTTTTCTAAGGCACTCCCCCATCTTGCCAAAGTCAGCCCTCCTGAAGTCCAGAACCCTCACTTTTGTATGGCTTGACTCTGTAGATGAGTTTATCATGAACCACACTGTTTGATAGTCACTTGTTCCCAGATGGCTACCCACTTCTAGATCTGAGATCCTCTCACTGTCCCCATTTGAGAGTACGAGGTTTAAGATTGCTCCCTCATGAGTAGGTTCCAAAACTAGCTGTCTGAGGCATGCCACCTGAAGGGTATCAAGAATAGCCCTGCTTTTGGATGTGGCTGCAGCAAAGGTGCTCCAGTTAACATCTGGCATATTAAGGTCCCCCATCAGCAGTATTTCCCCTTTCAAACACCATGAAGTCTTGCTATATTATGACATATAGCAGTTAGCCACAGCACTTGAACTGCCCTGGAGAGGAAGGAGTTAACTCCAGGCTGACTGGAATTCCAAGCAGCGGCCTTGCTGAAAGCTCTGTCTGGCTAGTTTCAAATTGAACTGTCAGATTCTTTATAGCTTCACTGAACAGTCGCTCCGAGATCTCTCCTTCAGCTCGGTTCATTTCTCGGTTCAAGCGAGTGTTTCTCGGTTCATTTTAACCGCAAAGTAATTATTTTACCGCATTTCGGTTCAAAGCTCTATCTGGTAAACCGTAAGTACAGGATTTTAAAGTCTGTGTGGAAATTCATTATCGGTTCGGTTTTGAACCGATCGGTTCTAAAAATACTAATTTTAAACAATAATTTGGGCTTTTAGAGTCGGTTCCGGTTCTTATCGGTTCTAAAAAACCTAACTTTTAAATTGGATTTTTCAAATACCGTGACACGGTTAGGAACCGATAAAGGTGTCTTGCCTGGCACTGCCATAAAAGGGCAAGTTTTTGGATAGGCTGGCATTATGTCTGAGAAACCCAAAAGAAAAACCGGGCCCACTGGGTTTCAACACTGTGATGTTTGTGGGGAAGCCTTTGCCAAGGCTGACCCACACACCACATGTGTTTATTGTCTGGGGGCTGACCACCTCCTGTCAGACTGCCAGGTGTGTAAGGATTTCCCTGCAGCCACCCTGGAGAAAAGATTGGGCCGGCTCAGGGAACAAGAGGCCAAAAAGTCCGCTGACCCGGATGGCCAGCCCGGTCCAGCACCCACTGGACCAGAGGGAGTGCCCTCTGACCAGGCGAGACTTCCTCGGGCAAAGGAAGGCTGGTTCTGAGGAACCAGTCCCAGTAAAAAATCTAAGAAATCAGCAGGTCTGGAGTGCAAGATTGCCTCTCCAACTGCTGCAGAGATAACTAAAGCCATACAGATTGTCCAGTCACTGTCTCAGGGCCGGCTGAACCACCAACAGCTGGCAAAAGTTGGTTCGTTTGGTTCCAGTGGTTCAAGAGTATGATGTTGAGAATTTTATGAACCACAGGAGGGAGGAAGATTTTGATCATTATGTATGTGGCTGGGAGGGTCTGGACGTGCCATTGAACGGACATTTCTCCAGACAGACCATTAGAATCTCCCTATGCTGTCTGAGTCCCTTCTCATTTATGTTTTACTAAAGGTTGCAGAAACCCTCAGCTTCCTTGGAAGAGGCTGTGGATGAGCAAGAGGAGCCTGATTATGTTGAGATGATGGATATCCCAGAGTCTAGGAGGTTGTCTATTCCTTTGCATAAGTCATTTAGGAAGCAAACAACAAAAATTTAAAAATCCTCATTCTGTCCCTCCTGTAGATAAAAATGGACAGAAGGTATACTTTATCAGGCCCTGATACAGACTTCCTCACTGAGCAGTGTAGTCATGTAGGTGTGGTACAAGCTGCAGCCTGTGACAAGGCTAATATCCCCTGGCCTCATCCTCCTGATAAGGATTCCAGGAAGATTGATGCCATGGAGAAAAAACAGTATATGGCAGCTTCTTTGGGACTCAGGCAGGCAAATTATATGGCTTATGTGGCTAGATATCAGAAATCTAGATGGGATACAGTGTTGCAGTTAGCCAAGCAGGCCCATGGCCAGCTGGCTGAGTGAATGGAACAGGTGGCTGCTGATGGCATTGAAGCCTCTAAAGTTCAATTTCATACTGCTGTAGATGTTAATGATGTTTCCTCTAGGGTCATGGCCACTTCTGTAGCTTTCCGTAGGTTGGCATGGCTCAGGTGCACTAATCTGTCACAGGATACTCAGTCAAAGGCTATGGATTTTCCTGTGGTGGGAAATTCTCTGTTTGGAGAGCAAGCGGAAAATTATATGAAAAGATGGATGAATACAGAACTACCTACAAAGTGCCCAGGCCAAGGGCGCATGCCACTCCACAGAGGCACACTCCCAGAGGTAGGGCAGGCCTTTCCACAGGCCTTTTATCAATCCCAAGCCTCCTCTGCTTTGCACAGAGGTTTTTTCAGAGAGCAGAGGTAGGCGGGCGCAGGTAAACCGTCCCCACCCCTCAGCCTAAGGCTACTGCCAAGCAGGCACCCTGATGGGATGCCCAGGGCCGATTCTCCTGTACCAGTTGGAGGCAGGTTGGCTTATTTCAGCCAGAACTGGGTGTCCCTAACTCGGACAAATGGGTTCTGGAGTAGTAAGCCAGGGTCTGGTTCTCAGCTTCAAACAGTTTCCAAAGATGAGAACCAGACATTTTCCACCTGCAAGCCCTTTAGAGGCCCTTGCTTTGGAAGCAGAGGTCTCTTCCCTCCTAGACTGCAAAGCAGTGGAAAGGGTTCCTCCTTGTCACCAGGGCAAGGGGCTGTACTCCAGATACTTCCTTACCCCAAAAAAGACAGGAGAATGGCAGCCCATTCTAGACTTAAGGTACCTGAACAAGCATCTTTTGAAACCAAAGTTCAAAATGTTAACTCTGGCAATGATTTTGCCCTCCATCAGGCCAGGGGACTGGCTAGCCTCCCTGGACCTCAAGGATGCCTATTTTCATGTCCTGATCAGGCCTTCTCACCGAAAATACCTCAGGTTCGAACTGCCCTCAGGTCACTACCAGTTCAGAGCAATGCCCTTCGGTCTTACCTCTGCTCCAAGGGTATTCACAAAATGTCTAACTGTGGTAGTGGCTCACTTAAGAAGGCAAGGGGTTGCTGTGTTTCCCTACCTGGACGACTGGCTCATTGTGGGTCAGTCCCCAGATCAGGTAAAATCCCACTTGCAAGTCACCCAGCAGCTTCTCATTTCCTGGGATTCCTGCTGAATTTACCAAAGTCAGTTCTAGAACCAGTTCAGGTACTAACTTTCATAGGTGCGGAATTGGACACAAAGTTGGCCGGGCATTTCTCCCTCGGAAAGGGTAGAAAGCTGATTGCTGTGGCATCCTCTTTCACCCTCTTGGTCTCCGACCAGCAAGGCACTCTGCAACTTCTAGGGCACATGGCTGCCTCCACAGCTGTAGTGCAAGGGGCAAGATTCCAGATGAGAGACATTCAGTTTCATTTGAGGGCCTATTGGTCCCAAAGGAGGAGCCCCTTACCAAATTGGTCCCAGTGACCCAAACTCTGATTCTAGCTCTTCAGTGGTGGCAGGATCGAGACAATCTAAGACTAGGGGTCCCTTCATTCCCATTTCTCATTCCTCACCCTCACCATGGATGCCTCCTTGCTGGGGTGGGGCGCGCAGGGCGACCTTTCCACTCAGGAGTGTGGTCCCCAGGAATCTCTGCTCCACATCAACCTGTTGGAACTCAGAGCTGTCTTTTTAGCTCTTCAGGTTTCTCAGCATCTGTCCAGAACAAAGTAGTTCAGGTCAGGACAGACAATACCACAACAATGTGGTACATCAACAAGCAGGGGGCACTCGGTCATCAGCCTTGTGCACGAAGCAATGAAGTTGTGGTCTCTGGCTTACTCCTGAACACCTCCCTAGTAGCAGTTCACCTTCAGGGAAGGACAATGTCTAGCGGATGCCCTCAGCAGGATTTCTCAGGGTCATCACGAATGGTCTTTGAATCCCTAGTGCTGGGGTCAGTTTTTGCCAGATGGGGCACTCCTCAGATAGATCTTTTCAGCCCCAGACAACCACCAACTTCCTCTGTTCTGTTGCAGGCCTCCAGTAATGGGCTCAGTCCCCTGGACGCCTTTTGTTAGATTGGGAAGGAAGTTCCTGTATGCCTTTCCCCTTCCCCTTCTCTTCAGGGTGTTAGTAAAATCAGATCCCAGCCCTGCAAAGTGATTCTGTTGTACCAGACTGGGCCAGGCAACCCTGGTACCCACTGCTTCTGTCCCTGTCAGTCCACCCTCCTGGGCCTTCCCAGGGTCCACAACCTGCTGACTTGCCCAGGAGAGTTTGGTATCGGACCTCAAATCCCTCCACCTCAGGGCTTGGCTCTTGAGGAGTTAGAATTTGCTGAATTACACCTTCTCAAAGGTGTCCTTGATATTTTAAAGGCCTCTAGGAAGCCTTCCACTAGGGCCACTTATAATTCCAAATGGAAGGGTTCTCCATCTGGTGTTCTGGGAAGCAAATTGTCCCAGAATCTGCTGATTGCCCATTTTGCTGGACTACTTGGTCCATCTTAATTCCTTAGGCCTCAGGCAGCTACCTTAAAGGTTCATCTGGCAGCTGTCTCTGCTTTTATATCAGCAGGAAAGCCTGCCTCCCTTTCTTCTCACCCTGTGTTTTCCAAGTTTTTTAAGGGGTTACTTCACACTAACCCTTCTTTTCGGGACCCAGCCCCTGCCTGAGACCTTAATGTTTGCATTGCTCAGTTAATGCACCCCCTTTGAACCTCTGTCTTCAGCAGACCTTAAGTTCCTAACTCGGAAAACTGTTTTCCTAGTGGCCATCACTTCTGCCAGACGCATAAGTGAGTTACAAGCCCTGTCAGTGGAAAAGGATTTTATTTCTTTTCACAGAGATAAGGTAGTCCTCAGGACTAACAGAAAGTTTTTACCTAAAGTGGTTTCAGATTTCCATCTTAACCAATCCATCTCCCTTCCAGTATTTTTCACTGAGCATTCTTCCTCGGGTGAGAGGAGATTGCACAGTTTAGGCGTTAAAGAGCTTTAAGCTACTATTTGGAACACACCAAGGGTCACAGGTTCAATCCTCCAACTCTTCCTTACCTATGGCGAGGTTGGCAAAGGGAAACCTGCCACTAAGAGGACAATTGCCAGGTGGATTGTCTCTTGTATCCAATTTTGCTACCAAAAACTAAGTAGAGAACCCCCCTCAGGACTGAGGGCCCATTCCACCATGGGGTACAGCTGCATCTCTAGCGGCTGCTAGAGATATTCCCATTCTGGAAATCTGTCAAGCTGCTACCTGGAAAACAGTTCACACCTTTACCAAGCATTACTCTCTGGATGTCCAGTCCAGGAGATGCTCGGTTTAGCACAACCGTGCTTCAGAGCCTATTTCCTAAGTAGGTTCTGGCCCTCCTCCATGGAGGTACTGCTGTGTAATCTGCTATATGTCATAATATAGCAAGACTTCATGGTGTTTGAAGAAAAAATTACTCACCTTAGTAATTGCTTTTCTTCTCATGGAGTCTTGCTATATTATGACCACCCCCCCAACCTGCCCCTCTCAGAACTTCTACTTGGGTAAGGGGTTGGCAAATTAGTGCAAGCACTGTGTCATGCCATTATAGCTCTTTTTTCCTTTTTTCCCTTTTCTTTAGGATTAGGAAAACTAGGTATTTCTGTTTTAGTTGTAGGTTTGGCCCCCCTCCTGGACTTGAGTCTTTTGGGGAGGGGGGCCTAATAGTGCTTGTCAGGGTGATATTGTTGTTGTTGTTTCTGCTATTGTTATTTCTACTAGTAGGTAGCCATTTGGCTAGTGTAGAGTTTTTTCCACACAGACTTTTGCTTAGTGTTGGCTCCGTAAAGATCTGACAGTTTCAATTTGAAACTAGCCAGATAGAGCTTTCAGCAAGGCGCTCGCGCTTGGAACTCCAGTCAGCCTGGAGTTAACTCCTTCCTCTCCGGGGCAGTTCAAGTGCTGTGGCTAACTGCTATATGTCATAATATAGCAAGACTCCATGAGAAGAAAAGCAATTACTAAGGTGAGTAATTTTTTCTTCTCTGCCATCCTAAGTATGCCTTCTATCATATCCTTGTCCATTCCCTCCCCCTGACATGGGGGTCTGTATACAACCCCTGTGTGGATTGTGGTGCCATTTCCAGTCTCTAAGGTGACCCACAGTGCCTCCTCTCCTCTCCTCCCTGTTTACTCTTTTGTTCAGTTGCTTTTATCCCTCCCCTTACATAGATAGCTACTCCCCCCCCAATTCTGCCCTCCCTGTCTCTCCTGTAGGTTGTGTACCTGGTATGTTAACATCCCAGTCATGGTTCTCTGTGTACCATATTTCTGTGACTGCTACAATATCCAGGCATCCCTCTTCCATCAAGGCCACCAGTTCAGGGAGTTTGTTGCCCAGACTACAGGCGTTGGTACTCATTACTCTCCATTCTTTGATGGCCTTACCCCTTTTTGCCTCATCCCTTTCTCACTGCCGAGGCCATTCTGGGACTGGCTGTGGAGCTGTGGTAACATCCAGGCTCCTGCCCGGCACCCTTAGCCTGTTTGGTATGCAAATACGTGGTCTTACTGGCTCTTTGTCGAGATTCTCTGACCACCCCTTGGCTGAGGGCCTGGTCTCCCATTCCATTTTCTGGAACTCGAGCAGTACTGGGGATGCGGACAAGCCCCCAACAAGGAGTCAAAGAATGCGGCTAAAAGTCTATGTCATGTCCTCCCTTAATCTCTGCCAGGTGAGCTATGCCTTGATGATGGCCCGCTTTGGTCACTCCCTGCTGGGAGTGCCCAATATCCTCCTCCTTTATGTGCCTGTTGACAAGCAGTTCCAGGTAAAAGTCTTCCAATCACAGGGTCAAGCTCTGGTTAAACACCAGCTACAGATGATCTTGAACATTGGCGACTCTTGCGCCTGTGCAATGGCAGCACTATCATGATGCATCGCAGGGCTTGGCTGAGGATCCCCACCTCCACGGCTGACATTTAGCAGAAGTTGGCCAATGTGCCTTTCCTGGGCACCGACCTCTTCGGCCCAAGGGTGGATGGGCATCTCATGAGAATCGAGAAGTCCAGTGCCACACTAGATTCTGTGGCTTCATCCCAGAAGGACTCAAAAGCAGAAGAAGGCTGTTCAGTTTTGGCCCTTTCAGCCACAGCGATCTTGGCAGCAACAGCCCCAGCTGGAGCAATTCCAAGCCTGGTGCCCCAAGGTCAAGATCTTTGAGAATATCTCTTTCATCATGGCGCACCTTTGGAACTTACAACTGCCAGGTGCTAGGAATAGAAACCTTTACAAGCAGTCAGCCAGGAGCTGCCCATGACGGAGTCAGACATTAGCTTATACATAAACATGGGTGGCCCCTCCTCTTCTCAGTGCTTTTCCCACCATCGATCAGACTTGACGGACTGCTGTACAAAATGTTGCTGTAGCAGCCACCGTTTTTATTTTTCCTGATAAGAAATTAATACATTTTACAGTGATTTTCAATGACCTGCATGTGGTCGAAAGAACTGCTGAAACTGTTTCGATACTGTGTGTGGGGCGATAAGATCTACATCGGTGACTCCCACAACGTCTGTGTCTGCTGCCTAGGCCTGAACTACAGTGTGAAAGCTTGCAAAATTTTCTGAGTTTTGAACTCTGTGACCAGGTGACGCCATAAAGGGGCTCTGGAGAAGCATCTCCTTGAACAAAAAGCTAGAATGGAGAAGGGGCTCCAACAGAAGGGCGCAGCATCGCTGGTCCAGTTATCTGCACCAGGTTAAGGACAAGGAGAGGGTCTCCCTGGTGTGTTCCAGGTCGCCACTTCGCTCTGCAGGTCCGACCTCCTCAGCATGTTGTCCGCTTTGGCAGTGACGCGAGTCATCGACACACTAAGGTCGTGGCTTGGTGCAGGCACTACCAGGCCTGGTACATCACCATCGATTTTGTGGACTCTGCCTTCCCTGTCAATTCGTCCAGTCAGACCCATCAGTCATACAGGTGCCAACGCTCAGACGGTTCTGTTACAATTTTCAGACTTAAGACGTCTGTTACCTGGCCTCCTGGTCCCAGGGAGCACATTGACTGGGCCTGTCACTAACCCCCCCCCCATCAATGCCACAAGGTACACCCTTGCCACAGCTACCTCCTATGCTGCCACCATCGCTGGCACGCTTACTTCTCCCTGTCAACCCACTCAATGAGTATGAGTATAGACCTGATTTAGTAATGCAGAAAGAGGAGGATGAGGTTGAGGATTATGCTGAAAGCCACTACAACCGTGGCACCAGCTCCTCTGTCTCAACATGCAGTGAGGACTCTGTGGTAAACACCACTGTTCCATCCAGTGGATCCTTTCTTCATCATGATACATCAGTTGCAGGCTGCCATGGGTTTTGATCTGGAGGAACAGCACACTACCAAAAATAATTTGAGTTCCTGTAACTACTAGTCTCCCCTGCCATTGTGGTGTCACATGTGCTTCTCACCCCAGGCATACTCCAATATTCCTAACTCTTTGCAGTGTGCCTTTAAGGTCAGAATGGCTAGAGATGGAATGTTATGCAAATGATGGAATCATTGGCATGAGCCACTTTTCAAATGCTGCCACCTATCAACTGCCTACATTCTAACCCTCAGATTACTCTCTCCACCTGTCAAGACCAGATGCCTGGAGATTTCCTCCTCAACATATAGTCTCAAGAAGCCTTGAATTTCATAAATACTTAAGCATTTTTTGATTATTTTCATTTGCTGCCTCTCATCTTTGTGTTTTTCTATAACCGTTAGTTTATTTAGCTAGTTTTGTATAGTTTTCTTGGTTCCTCTCGGTTTGAGATAACCGCTGAAGAACCAAGGTATTTTACGTCAATTTTAGTCTTTTTCTATTCATTTTGGTGTTTTTTAGAACAATAGCTTCGGTTCTGAACCGCTAATCTCTGTTCACATTTTACTGGTTCCCGGTTTCACTTGGTTCCTCCGATCAGTTCCTGAACCGAACGCAACCGATAAAAAGTGCTTAAATTTAAGTTTTAAAAGGATTTACTATTGCGGTTGCGGTTTTTCTTCATTGTGTCAGAAAAACCTAAAAAGAGAACCGGTGAACCGGGGTTTTAAAACTGTTCTGAGTGTGGTGAAGTCTTTTCCAAAGCAGATAAACATTCTGTTTGTGTTTTCTGCTTGTGTTTTGACCATTTAAAGTCTGACTGTGCTATCTGTAAATCTTTTCCAGACAAGACTTTAGAAAAACGTTTGGACAGACTAAATAAAAGATTAAAGGGGCCCTCTGGCTCTGATCAGCCGAAACCCTCAGGGTCTGTGGGTGATACCACAATTTCTAATAATTTTACCCCTGACACTGGTAAAAAGAGACCCTCTGAACTGGCTAGCTCCCTGATTCCTGTTAAAAAAAAAAAAAAAACAGAAAAAGATAAAGCACACTGAACCCCCTGTGAAAAAGGGGACTTCTGTGGTGCCTGCCACTGTGCCCTCTCCCGCTGAGATTGCACAAGCAATAGCAATTATGCAAACATTGCAGGGTCTGCTGCCTGTGGTTTCACAGTCCCCAGTCCAGACTTCTGCACCCTCCATCCCACTCTTTTTTCCTGAACAGCGTGAGGGAGAGGAGGAGGAGGAAGAAGAAGAAGGTAAGCCTATAGAGCTTGAGGTCTCCCCTGAACAGGAGTTTGGCTCTCCTCCCAGGTACACTGAAGATTATTCTTCACATTTTTCCTTTATTAGGAAAATTGTTGATGCCTTAGACATCCCTACTACCAAAGCTGTAGAGGATGAGGAGGAGGGCTGAATATTTGGACATGATGGGATTGACTCCTACAACGCTTTCACTTCCCATCATTAAATTCTTCAAAAGGGAATTTTTTAAACTCCTCCAAGCTCCTCGGTCTGTCCCTCCTCTGGAGAAGAGAATGGACAAAAAGTATCTGCTTGACAGAACAGAGGCTGAATTTTTATTTTCACACCCTGACCACCAGGGGGTGGTGCAAGCTGCACTTGTGATGAGGCAAAGGTCCCTCTGGCATCTCACCTCCAGAGAAGGACTCTAGGAAAATCGAAAGCATGGCCAAGAAAGGTTATTTGTCAGCCTCTCTGGCCATTAGGAAAGCAAATTATCAGGCCTATGCAGCACAGTACCAGAAGGCTCTCTGGCAGTCTGTCCTGGACATGTCTGAAAAAGCAACCCCTCCTCTTTCAGCAGACCTGGCCGAAAACAGCTAGGTTTGGCCTGGAAGCTGCCAAATATCAGTTTCAGATGGTAGTAGACAGCAGTGAGACTACTGCAAGGTGGATGGCAAATAACCATCACACAGAGTAGGTTTGCTTGGGTCAGAGCCACAAATCTAACACAGGATACCCAGAATAAGACTCCGGATTTTCCTATGGAGGACAATTCTGTATTTGGCAGCCATACAGAGGTTTACATGAAGAAGGAAGATGAGTATAAGGCCACCTTCCGTAGTAATTCTACAAAAGAAAGACCCTCCACTTCCTCTAGACCATTCAGTAGGAGAGGTAGGGGCAGACAATTTCATACCGGGCCTTTTTACTAGGCCATGGAACTTCCTCAAGCACCCCAATACCCACAGCAAGGGTACTTTAGGGACAGGGGCAGACGAGATGCCAGGCGTAGTACCCAGGCTAAGCAGGACCCCTGACTCCTTCATTCAGGCTGCTTCTCCCTTACCAGTAGGGGGCAGGCTGACTCATTTTCTCCCCAACTGGAAAACGATCACCACAGACAAGTGGGTTCTGGAGATAGTGGGTCATGGCCTGTCCCTTAACTTCAAGTCCTCTCTTGTTCAAAGAAAGAGCTTTCAAACCAGCTTCCCACCTAGAAAGCAGAAGGCTGGAAGAAGAGGTGAAACACCTTCTTTCTCTGAAGGCAGTGGAACCAGTACCATTGAATCAAAGGAGGAAAGGACTTTACTCTAGGTAATTTCTTAGACCAAAGAAAAATGGAGAGCTGCAGCCTATCCTGGATCTCAGGGTCCTCAACAAATTCCTAACAAAACCAAAGTTCAAAATGGTAACTCTGTCTCTGATTCTGCCAGCAATCCGAAAAGGGGATTGGCATAATTGGACCTAAAAGATGCCTATTTCCCCATTCCCATAAGGGAGTCTCACAGAAAGTTTCTCAGCTTCAGACTCCAATCAGGACACTATCAGATCTCAGCTCTTCCTTTCGGTCTCACTTCAGCACCAAGGGTGTTCACAAAGTGTCTGGCTGTGGTAGTGGCACACTTACGAAGACAAAGTGTCTCAGTATTCCCCTACTTAGACGACTGGCTAGTGGTGGGGGATTCACCACAACAGCTAACAGAGCACCTCCAACTCACTCAACATTTGCTGGAGTCTCTGGGGTTCATTTTAAACCTGGAAAAATCAGTTCTGATTCCTTCTCAGATTCTGCAGTTTATAGGAGCAGAATTGAATGCAAAGGTGGGCAAAGCATTTTTGCCCAGAGACAGGGCAAAAAAGCATCCTGCAGTTGGCAGCCTCCTTCAGGCTCAATGTCCCAAGGCCAGCAAGGCAGTTCCTGCAACTCCTGGGCCACATGGCTGCTGCAACAGGTACAGTGCTGGGATCCAGGTTTCAGATGAGGGACATCCAATTTCACCTAAGAACTCATTGGTGCCAACGAAAGGACTCCCTGTCAAAGTTTGTTCCTGTAACAAAAACATTTATTTAAGCGCTTCAATGGTGGGAAGAGGAAACCAACCTCAGAGAAGGGGTTCCTTTTCAAAAAGAGCTTCCTTCAGTGATTCTCACAACAGATGCAGTCCTCCTGGGCTGGGAAGCTCATCTAGCAGAGCACACTGCCCAGGGCACTTGGTCAAGTGCAGAAACTCTTCTGCACATAAACCTGTTGGAGCTCAGAGGAGTGTTTTTGGCGGTGCACACTTTCAAACCACTGATACAGGGAAAGGTAGTGCAAGTCAGGACAGACAACACTACTACCATGTACTACATAAACAAGCAAGGGGGAAAAAGATCAAGCCTCCTTTGCACGGAGGCTATGAAAATCTGGACCTTGGCCTACTCACTGGGCTCCTACCTGCAGGCCATTCATCTGCCAGGCAAAGACAATGTTTTGGCAGATACTCTGAGTCGGATCAGTCAGGACCATCATGAATGGTACCTGAACAGGCAAGTGGTACAGACTCTATTCAGGAGGTGGGGCACTCCAGAAATATATCTCTTTGCCTCTCATCAGAGCCATCACTTGCCTCAGTTCTGTTGCAGACCTCTAGTGGGCACAGTTCCTCTAGATGCCCTTGCCCTGGATTGGTCAGGGAAATTCCTGTATACATTCCCCCCATTTCTCCTAATATACAGGGTGCTGTTGAAACTCAAGTCTTAGCCAGCAACAATTATCTTGATAGCCCCAGACTGGACCAGATAGCCATGGTACCCCATGTTGCTGTCCATGTCGGTGGAACAACTAATACACCTTCCCAGGAGGCGCAATCTTCTGACCTCCAATCAGGGCAGACTCCTGTATCTAAATCTCAGGTCACTCAGGCTTAAAGCTTGGCTCTTGAGGATCTAGAGTATGCTGGTTTACATCTCTGAGTCAGTTATTGATGTTTTAAGAGGATATAGAAAGTCCTCTACTAAGAAAACCTATGCTGCAAAATGGAAGAGGTTTTCCATTTGGTGCTCTGACAGAAGTGTAGTGCCAACCCAGGTAGGAGTGTCAGGGTTGTCGGACTACCTAGTCTATCTACACTCATTAGGTTTACAGCCTGCTACACTGAAGGTTCATTTAGCATCAGTTTCTGCTTATGCTTTGGCAGTTAAGCCTTTTTCCTTAGCATCAAATCCAATTTTTTAAAAGTTTTTAAAAGGCCTCTCACATATGTACCCACCAGTGAGAGAACCGGTGCCAGCTTGGGACCTTAATGTTTGCATTGCTTCGCTCATGGCTCCCTCTTTTGAGCCTATGTTCTCAGCACCTTTGGAGTATGTCACTTTAAAACATTGTTTCTAGTGGCCATCACTTCGGCTAGAAGAATTAGTGAGCTTCAGGCGTTGTGTATTGAAAAGGAATACATTGCCTTCCACAGGGATAAGATACTCCTTCAAACAAATAGGAAATTCCTTCCCAAAGTGGTATTACTTTGCCAGTGTTTTTCACTGACCACTCTTCTTCTGGTGAGCATAGGCTACATAGCCTGGATGTCAAGAGAGCATTAAGCTACTACATGACAGCCATTAAGCCCCATAGGCAGGATAGAACTCAGATTTTCCTTACTTATGGGGATGAGGGAAAGTGTAACCCAGCATCTAAAATGTCCATTTCTTGCTGGATTGTTCAGTGCATCCAGTTTTGTTATTCTAAGGTGGGCAAGAAAACCCCAGCAGGGTTAGAGCCCACTCCACAAGGGGTACAGCTGCAACACTGGCAGCTGCAAGGGAAGTACCCTTGGGTATTTGTAAAGCAGCAACCTGGTGAACAGTACACACATTTGTCAAGCATTATAGCTTGGATATGCAGGCAAGGGCTGATGCCAGGTTTGGTACAGCTGTACTACAGAGCTTGTTTCCAAAATAGGTTCTTCCTGCCTCCAAAGGTACTGCTTTTTAGTCTGCAAAGAATATTGGAGTATTCCTGGGGTGAGAAGAAAAAGTTACTTACCATAGTAACCTTGTTTCTCCCAGGGGATACTCCAATATTCATAACTCTCCCTCCTTCCTCCCCGTTTTAAGAACCAGTGGCCTCTGTATTCCATGCTGTACCATAGTATTTGCATGCCACACTTCTACTTTAATTAAATTTTGTTTGCTTTTTTCTCCTTTTTCAGGTGATTCTGACATAAGGAGTGTGTGGGAATTTATTTTCTTAAGAATAAGTTTTTACTTTTCATGTCTTCCTCCAGTTGGAGTTTTTTTAAGTAGGGAATTTTAAAATTAAAATTTGCTATAGTTAAATTTTGGGCCCTGTCTTGCAGGCGTCCATGAAATCTGAGGGTTAGAATGTAGGCAGTTGATATGTGGCAGCATTTGAAAAGTGGCTCATGCCAATGATTCCATCATTTGCATAGCATTCCATCTCCGGGCATTCTGACCTTAAAGGCACACTGCAGAGAGTTATGAATATTGGAGCATCCCCTGGGAGAAACAAGGTTACTATGGTAAGTAACTTCTTCTTTCTGCTTTAGAGGATGCCACCTTTGCTGCTTGGTACAGACCAAACAACATCACAGCTGTCTCCAGGAAGGCAGGCAAAATGTACATGACCCCTTCTGGGAAGCCTTTCTATGCCACACAACCCGAGAGGGAGACTCAGTGGGGATTGATGTTGCCCATGGTAGGTCTAGGGCACCTAAGCACTTTAGTTTCCTCCCTTCTAATAAAGAGTCCAGGAGGTTGAATGCCTTGGGCAAAAGGACATATGGCTTGGCATCATTGGGCCTTCGTATTGACAGTTACCAGGCGTATATGATGAAGTATCAGAACACCCTCTGTCAGAAGGCCAAAACAGCTGCACAGGCCTTGACTGTAAGGGTACCCCAAAACAAGAGCTCTTAAAAGCTCTCACTGCTGGGGCTGATGTAGGCAAGCATTTGCTCCACATAGCCTGTGATGTCTCAGATGCTTCTGCCAGGACTGCGGCCTCAGGCATCTGATCTTCCCTTGTCAGTCTTCACCTATTATTACTGTTGGGTGTAAGCCAGAAGCGTGCACCCACTACGGGAGTGTTTTTTTCCTTTTGGACAGAGGAGTCGGAGCCGATGGTGCTACCCACAAGAGCAACACATTGCGTGGTGTGCAAGAGGTGGCCGTTAGGTGCCGCAGACTCCTCCTCCATCCCAGTTCTGTTTCTCCTGCCGTTGAGGCTGCACCTGCTGCGTGTGTACAGTGTTTTCCGAAGTACGCCATTAGGTCTTCTGTTGATGCCGTCTGTTCGACTACGACTCCTCAATCCCGGTTCTCATCCCGATGCCAGTAAGTTCATTCCAATTCGTTTTTTAAAGGCATTGGGAGCTTTTGCTGTGTTTTGGTTTATTTCGCATTATGTCTGGTTCGGGAGCTAAGCATAAGTCGAAAGCGAGTTGTGCCCTCATGTGTCGATGCTCCTGTGGCCGGCATTTTTCCGTGATGGACCGGTATGATGTCTGCCTCCAGTGCTTGGGACCTAACCATGATATGGATAGATGCAACACCTGTTTTTCCATGGATCGCCTTATTTTGGAAATCCACGTGTTCAAAGTCGGCAGGGCCCCACCGACTTTCAGAGGACGGCATTGCTCTCGGGCTTCCAGGCCAGGTCTTAAGATCCTTCCTCCGGGTCCCCTCCCAGGTCTGTACAGTCTGATGAGGAGGAGGCCTCCTCATCTTCAAGCCTTGCTGAGGAGGAGGCCTCTTTTGCAGCATCGGAGGAGCGACGTGGCCCTTTCTGGGCTTGCGTTGGCACCGCTGCCTCGGCAGTCACCTCTCCTGAGGTGCAGGCCCCCCAGTGTCGCGGCCCAGGGTTACCGGGTCTGGCACTGGCGGACCCTTGACGCTGCCTCGTGGCAGCACTTCAGATCCTGGTGCCGTTCGTGGTGCTGGTGATCATGGAGGCACCATTTCAGGTTCTGACGCCGCACGCAGCGCCAGTGTCCTGGCCAGGGTCGTTGATTGGTTGGTTGGCGTTTGGTTCTGGGGCCATGGGTGCGGTGGGAACTGGCACCGCTGGAGACACCGGCGCATTTGTGGCACTGTCCCTCAGGGTGGTCTCAGGGTAGCCAGTATCGAGGTTCTGCTGGTTGACTTCTCTTTGAAGGGTGTTGACTCAGATGTGGACCCAGATTGGTTGCCTGATTCTTCAGAATCAGAGGCTTCTGTGGACACGACGTCAGGCGGCCCAGCTACCCCATCCCTGAGTCTCCGCAGCAGTCTGCCTCTGAGGATTCCCAGGCCGGGGGTGGCCTGGAGTCCACTAGGGAGGACAACTTGGCTTTTGGAAAGGGGATTGTCCCCTCTGGGGGGGAGGCCGTGGCAGCTCCTAGCCTTGGTGCTGCTGTGCCCCCTCGGGGGATTAGAAGCCCTGGCTTTGGCGGCCTCCCGTGGGGGGGGCTTCTGGATCAGCAGACTCCTTCGCTGGGGTTGAAGAAGAGGGTGTCCTCGGAGTCTGAAAGGTTGAGGGGCCGGGGGAGGGGCGGCGGCACTTCTCTGCCACCCCATAGGGTTCAGGGAGGAGCTGTAGTGCCGAACCCTGTCTGGGGCTCCAGGGTTCCCTCTGCTGGTGCCGCCGTGGGTTGCCCTTCTGGACTTGTGCAACCCTAAGTGCATGACAGGGGAAATTCCCCATCTGGGCTGTTCCAGAGTTCACATTCTCAGAGTTTCACCATGCTGCCCGGTTTGATCTCAGGGATCCCTCCAGCTCGGGCACCATTCCCTGGATTCCAGAGTCTCGGCAGAGGACAGTCACCTCCTTGCAGGTGCTCTTCTCCCATTCCTCTGCAGCCACCCCCCTCTCTCCCGGGCCACATGGGTCCTACAGGTCCTTTATCCTGGGAGACGTTCAGAGGCACTGCAGCGGCCTTCCCGTCATATGTTAGGTACATGCATGAACGGGTCTTTCGCCTGTCCCCGCCACCGCAGGAGTCTTCTGGACATTCAAGTTCCCCATCGTCCTCGACTCCCTCCTCGGAGGGAGAAGAACCTCCTATTCACCTCTCTTCTGACGATGATTTCACTGAATATCAGCGCTTCCTATCGAGGATGGTTTGGGATCTCCGTACTTCTTTCCTCAGACGGGACAATACTGAGCAAGAGACGCGCAAATTCCTCAGTGAATTCAGTGCCCAGCATCTGGTGGTGCCATCCTGGCCTGTTCCCCTTCCAGGAAGCATCTACCTGCACCTGGCAGTCTCCAGCCACCCCTTTCTCAGCCCCGGCAGACTGCAGGAGGAGGTATTGTGCTCCTTTGGAGTCTCTAGGTTTTCTCCCTAACCCTCTCTTGGGCTTGGTATTCCTATAGACCCCTTCCGGGCATCGGTGCCTGGCGCACGACCGACCACCAAACTCAGATTCCCTACAGTTCGACTGGTGGGGGCAAAGAATTTTCTCTTCTTCTCGTGCGATATGTATTGTATCACATCATGCTGCCTATAACAGGCATGTGTGGGGTCGATGCTGGCTCAGGTTCTAGCATCAATGCCTGATTCGGAGCACTCTTGACAAGCCATTGCCCTCTACAACACAGGCCTGGAACTGGCAGGGCACCAAGCAAGGGCATCTTATGATACCAATGAAGTGGCTTCCAGGCTTGTGGGGACAGCGATCTGCATTAAGCGGACAGCGTGGCTTCGTCTCTCGAGGTTATCACCCCTGGCCCAGCGTAGGGTGATCTGCTTCACCTTCCGAAGGACCCGCCTTTTTTCCACAAGGGCTAGGAGGCTTCTACAGGGGCTTCCCCCATCCCCTTGTCTTCAGGGGACACCTCCTAGCTCTCCTCAGCCTTAGACTCCAGTCTAGTATGACCAGGATCTCTTCTTCCTGTTTCCCACCAGCAGGAAGCTGAGGGTCTTGTTCCCTCAGGGTTGTGCTAGACCCCCTTCAGGGGGCTTGGTACTCACCCAACAGTAATGAATGTTGAAGTCTGACAAGGAAAGATATGAAAATCATGTACCTACCATAACTGTTGATCTTTTCTTGTATCTTCACCATTCATTACTGAATCCCACCCACCTTCCCCTCATGGGCCTCAATTCTTGGGTGTCTCCCCTGCCCTGTTCACCCTCCTTCTCCCCCCCATCCTCTTGAGACCATTCAGGGGCTAATCCCCTGGTTCCTCTGGACCTTCTGTTGTTCTGTAAGAACAGCGAAGGATTTGGCAAAGGAGGTGAGCTTCTCCTGTCCATCTGAGGGAACTCTTTCTGATTTCCTGGAAGGTATTTCCTTTGGGGACTTTACCTTCAGGCCAGATTAGTTCAGTCACAAGTCAACAGGGTTAGTCTCTGAGACAGTCCTCTAACCCTCGGTCTTTGGACTTAGCTGGTGTCCCTTAATCTTACCTTGTAAATGCCAGACCAGGGCTAGCCAATGGCTGTGCTAGCCTGATTCGAAAATCACCATCTTGTTCTGGTGGTCTGGTTACGTTTGGCCCTTGCCTTCTCCAGGGAATCAGAAGGAGTTTCCTTGTCTGTCTATGTCCATCTTGCCAAAGAGATTGTCCTCTCTTAGTGTTCCCCCCGCCCAGTAGTGACACATGTCTGTGTGCTAGTGGGGTCCTTTCCTAGACCTAGTTGGGGGCTCCTCCTTTCCGGAACAGATTATTTGCCTTGGCAATCTCTGAGCTCTCAGCTTGAGTGATGGGTAAGAGGATAGCGGGATGTGTAGGGAAATCTGCCTCTCTCGTATCAACCTGTGCAGAAGGTTCGGTTAAACCATCTAAACCAGTTTTGTCTGAAGGGATCTTTGCTTCCTTGCTTTTAAGTTCCAAGCTGATAAGCTTCAAGCCAATTTCTCTCAAAATTTGTGGCAGAATTTTTTCCCTTCTCCCAATATCCTTCCTTCTTCTTCTTCTTCCTCCTCCTTATCTGCTTCTCCCTCAGAGCCACCCAAGGAGTGAGGTCCTGCAGTCCCTTAGGGTAGGGTTCTCTTCTTTCCTGTCCTCTTTTTGGCTTATTCCTTTTCAGTTTGTTTCCTTTCCTTTATCCATCCCTTGGTTCTCTTGCCTCGCTCTTATTCTTCTAATTCTTTTTATTTCACCTCTCCAGCTTACAGAACTGGGATGGAGGAGGAGCCTGTGGCACCTAACGGCCGCCCCTCACGCACCATGCAGTGCGTTGCTCTCATGGGTGGTGCCGTCAGCGCCGACTCCTCCCTCCAAAAAATAAAAATACCTCCCATAGCGGGTGTGCGCTTCCGGCTTACACCCAACAGTAATGAATGGTGAAGATACAAGAGAAAATCAACAATTACGGTAGGTACGTCATTTTCATTTCTAGGGATGTGGATATGCTGTTCAATCCACACTTCTTGGCAGGTACCTTGCCACTTTAAGATGTGCTGGAAAGTCTTCAAGCTGGCTCCTCCCACCCACCCGGGTGGTAAAACCCTCAGCTCTGCCCCATGACTCCAGAGCTTCCTTACCGCTTGGAAGCTCAGGTTCCCTCTTTAGCACTCTTGTGTCTCTAGGCCTGGATCCTAAACCTTCGGTTTTACTGAAAAATCGTTCTGAAGTTTATGCGACTTCAGTCTTCTCCTTCCTTCGCGGCTGCGATGGACTCTAAATCTACTTCATCTGGGGCGTCCAGAAAAACGGTTTCCGCTGGTGAAGTCAAAGGAGGCCCATTGGACAGTGTCCAGTGGCAGGCTCCGCAGAGCAGCTGGATCAGTTAATCGCCCTCGAGGAGGAGGCAGCCCAAGCCACGGCTTCATCATCCTCCTCAGCATCGGCGTTTATCCCACTTTCCTTGGGCTCCTCCTACACTGCTTCCTTTCGGGAGCTTTGTCAGTCCCTCTCCACCAAGGGAGAGGGGCCTTCAGGGACTCACTTCAGTCGGTCAAAAAAGAAGGACCTGAAAGCTAAGTCCCACCATCGACGTTCGCGGGAGTGGGAGAGATCTCGCTCACTGGACCATCCTCTATCGACTTCGGTCGAGGTTGCGGCCAAGGTCGCTGGCTTCTCAGTGTCCCCATCAGGTCAGCTGACCGAGACACGTCAATGCGGTCAAGATTTTCCTCGACCCGTTAGACGGGCTGTCGACTGGAGAGGCCAACAACCCTCTTTCACCGGTTCCTCCGGTGCCTACCAAGGACTTGCCTCTGCCTCCCAAGCTGAAGTCCCCAGTCAAGGACCCCAAACTGGAGGTTGTGTGGGTCTCCTCCGCCCCTTCTTCGACCCACCATCGGGAACCCCGACGGTCTCGGTCCTCTTCCGTGTCTGGCAAGTCCCGCCAATGCTGGCAGTCTCGGTCCCAGCATCACGGAAAGCGGCATCGGAGCTCATCTTCATCTTCCTCGTCGTCGGAGAGGCTATGACGCAAGTTGCGTCAGCGCTATGAGGATATGATGTGGCGGCAGCAGCTCTTATTGGCCGGCAACAAGCCGACTCCATCGCCTTCCCCAGCAATAAAGTGGCTGTCGTCCGAGTGTCCGAAACAATCTCCTGCCCTCGGTTCCTTGGTCAAGGAGCAGACTCCAGTGCTGATTGCTCGGCTGAAACTGGCTGCTCCACCCACTGTGGTGGAAACACTGCCTCCTCAGCCGAAGACTGGGGCCCCGGCCAAGGATTCTTGGTCAGGTCAAGGCTTGCCCCGCAGGTTGTCGGTCACCCTCACCCCCCAATCGGCCTCGGTGAGTGGAGGGTGGCTTAGGCGGTCGGCAGCTGTTCGAGGACTCCTCGGAGTCCGACAACTCCTCCCTCTACTTCTGGCCCCTTGACCTAGAATCCTACGGGGGTCTGTCGGTGAACAAGAGCCCATCCTCGTTCCTCGGTATTCTTCAGCTCATCTCAGTCTACTGGGATGCAACTCAAACCTGTGCAGAAATGGGCCAGATATCCCCTCACGGAGATTTTGGACCGAGGGGATTCCCCTTCGGAGGCCTTTCCTGTGGCCGAGGCCATTGTTGGTCTGGCCTTAGAGTTGTGGCAGTGGCCTGCCTCCTGTCCTGCGCCTTCGGCCAGGATGGCCTGCAAGTATGCATGTCCCGACCGGTTCCCTCTCTGGTTTTTCGGAACACCCCTTGGCTGAAGGGCTGGTGACTGATAGTGTTTTCTGGCGCTCCGGAAATGCCAGGAATGTAGAGAAGCCCCTGGACAAGGAGTCCAGAAAGTTGGACTACGCCGAGCGCAAAGTTTATGCTGCCAACCTCCTTGGGCCTTCGACATGCTAGTTCAGCTCTACTGATGGCACATTTTTCACACGCCCTTTTGGGCTCCCTGGATGAGGTGCTTCCTCATCTCCTGGCTGACCTTCAAATGATGGTCAAGCAGGTGCAGGATCAGGAAAGTGTGGTGGCCAAGCAACAGCTCCAGACTGCTCTGGACATTGGGGACTCTTATGCCCGGTCAGTAGCGGCTGCAGTAGCCATGCGCTGCAGAGCTTGGCTGTGGATTTCGACCTTCATGGCAGATACCCAGCACAAGCTGGCAGACGTCCCCTTCTTGGGCACTGACTTGTTCGGGCCCGGGGTGGAGGGCCACCTCCAGTGGATTGAGAAGTCCAGTGCCACCTTGGACTCTGTCATGTCTGCCCAGAAGGACAAAGGCCACCAGCAACAGCATAATCCCTTTCGCCCTTCCGCCCCTGCAGCACAACCAGCCCAATAGCACCAGCAGCAGGGCCAGCAGGTTCATGCTTGGCGCCCCAAGGCTAAGCCTGCTGCTTCCTCCAACAGGCAGCCTGGAGGGAAAGGTCCAGGCGGCTCCTCGGCTGGCCCTTCCTCCAAGCCTGCCCAGTGAAGGGTTGAGGGGTGGCACCCCCAACCTCATCACTCCTCCCCTGGGTCCTCCCATTGGGGGGGGCTCAGCCACTTCCTTTCCACCTGTTCCACTATAACCATGGACCGTTGGGTGTTGGAAGTGGTCGGCAGGGGTCTGCCTCTGGAATTCGAGCAGACCCCTCCCTTTCGAGCTGTCTCCCCTCGGGGGGGGGGGCTACCAGTTCTGCAGCCTCTCTGTCGGCTCATCGAGCTGACATAGCTCTGCTCCTCCAAAAGGAGGTGATCAGTAAAGTGACAGATTCTCCTCCATGCCCAGGGTTTGTGTCCAGGTACTTCCTGGTCCCAAAACAGACGTGAGGCTGGCGCCCCATTCTCGATCTGCATGACCTGAACAAGTTCCTAAGGCCATGCACCTTCAGGATGGTCACTCTGGCTCAGATCTTACCATTCTTGGAACTAGGCGTGTGGTTTTGTTCTCTGGATCTCCAGGATGCATTCTTTCAAATCCCAATCCATCCGTCTCATTGGCAATTCCTCCACTTCAGAGTGGAGGGATCCCTTTATGAGTTCCAGGCCATGCCCTTCAGCCTTTCTTCAGCTCCCAGTGTCTTCAAATGCATGGCAGTGGTGACAGCATTCCTGCAGTGCTGAGGGGTCCGGGTGTTCCCTTACCTGGATGACTGGCTGATAGCAGCCCCCTCCAGGTTGGAGGTGGAGCGGTCCAGAGATATGGCCCTCCAGGTGTGCTCTCAACTTGGCCGTCTGATCAACAAGGCCAAATCGGAACTGGTGCCATCGCAGGTGATTCAGTTAATCGAGGCAGAACGCGACTCTCTTCAAGCCAGAATCCCGGCTCCTGGTGGACAGGGCCGAGGTCCTTTCCTCCTTTGCCCAGTCATTTCAGGTTGGGCAATTGCACCCTGCCCAGGACTTCCTGAGCCTTCTGGGTCTCGTGGTGGCCTGTACCAGTGTGGTCCATTGGGCATGCTGGCATGTGCGCCCCCTGCAATGGGGGCTGGCCGCCAGTTGTCTCAATGCTCCGGTCCTCTGGACCAACCAGTAACCGTGACCCAGAAGATGTGGGAAGGCCTGCAGTGGTGGCTCGTCCCAGTTCATCTGCAGGAGGGTATCCCATTTGTCTGCCCCGAGCTGACTGTCATCCTTACGACCACCTCCTTGATGGGTTGGGGTGCCCATCTGGGGGAGCTCAGGGCACATGGTCTCTGGTCCCCTCAGGAGTCTCGATGCCACTTCAACCTGCTGGAGTTTCCAGCGGTACGGTTAGCACTCTCCGCCTTTGCTCCATTTGTACAGGGTCAAGTGGTTCAGGTCCAGACGGACACCACCACAACCATGTACTATCTCAACCATCAGGGTAGGACGCACTCCTTGCCCCTGTGCAAGGAAGCTCTCCGCATTTGGTCTCTTGTGATCAGCCTGGAGGCAGATCTCCTAGCCATCCATGTGGCAGGAGCCCCGAACAGTCTGGCCAATGCCCTCAGCCGGATTGCCGCTGCATCTTACGAGTGGTCTCTCTTGTTGGAGGTAGTTCAAGTCCTGTTCTCCCAGTGGGGCACCCCTCAGATGGACCTGTTCACCTCTAGGGAGAACGCGAAGCTGAGGCTGTTTCATGCCCACCCCCTCAGCAGGGGAATGCCTTTTTGAGGCCGTGGACCCCAGGCCTCTTCTACGCCTTCCCTCCATTTCCCTTGATCCACAAGGTGTTTCTCAAGGCGAAGAGGAACACAGTGCAGGTGATTCTGGTAGCCCCAGACTGGCCTTGCCAATTCTGGTATCCAGATCTCCTCAGCTTCAGCTCCAGGCTCCTGAGGCGGCTTCCAGCCCGCCCGGACCTGATCTCAGTCAGCAAGGGGAAGGTGTTCGATCTGGACCTTCAATCCCTGCACTTGACGGCTTGGTTCCTGGGTGGCTAGAGTTCTAGGCCTTGGGTCTTTCCGAAGAGGTCCTCAACATCATTGAGGTGTCCCATAAGGAGTCGACCAGAAAATGTTATACCTTTAAATGGAAGAGATTCTCCATCTGGTGTCAGGGCAAAGGGTTGGACCCTTCATCCTGCCCATTGGCTAGCATTCTGGACTACCTGTGGTCCCTTTCTTAGCTAGGGCTTCGGTCGACGACCCTTAAGGTGCACCTGGCAGCCATCTCTGCTTACTGGGCGCGGTCCGGCAAGTGGGTGTGGGTGCGCGCCTTGCCTCCCTTCTCCTGGAGAACTGCTAGGAGTCTGCCAAGAAGTGTGGCTTGAACAACATATCCACGTCCCTAGAAATACAGGTTACTCACCTGTAACAGGAGTTCTAGGAGTGGTATATGTTGTTCATCCACATGACCCACCAGACCTCCCCAGCTTCGACGCACAACCTGGCTTCCAGCGGGCTAGATCTGGCATCATGGGGCAGATCCAAGGGTTTTACCACCCAGGTGAGTGGGAGAAGGCAGCTTGAAGACTTTCTGGCACATCTTACAGTGGCAAGATACCTGCCGAGAAGTGTGGATGAACAACATATGCCACTCCTAGAACTCCAGTTACAGGTGAGTAACCTGTATTTTCTGGAAATACTCTTGGTTTGGAGTGGTAGGCTTTGCAAATGATGTGGATTGTTGTGCAACAATCCATTCTTAATGCACCATTTCGAGGACAGAAGTTATTTGGCCATGAAGTTCAAGAGACTTTGACAGCTCTTCAGGCCTCAGGTGTGCATTCCCTCTGCCATACCCATCCCAAGGGTAGGGGTGGGGGGGCTCCCTTTTATCCAGCTGGTGTCAAACATCACCCAGACAGCAGGACTGGGGCAAGGGAGCAGGAGCCTTGCCAGTCCCAAGTACTACCCCAGGTGCCCATACAGAGGCCCCTATAGATACTGGGACTGGGGGAGCCGCCCCCCGCCTGACTCCTTATACACACCCAACCACCTTTACCTCCAGGAGTGGTTGTAGGGTGTCGCCTCTCTCTGTCTCTCTCTCTCTCCACTTAACACAGGAAATCCGGCCCGGTGGCACTGAGGGTCGAGGCACTGGATGCCGCACCTCGTGCCACATCAGCGACCCGGGTTCAGGAGCAGACTCAGGTCATCGGGGAAGAAAGGATTGAGCATCTGGAGCTCTCCTGTCCTGGGAGGGAGGAGGGTGCAGATCCCAGTGCCTTGTGACACCTAGTGGAGACTGGGGGTGGTAGCAGCATCGGGATCTCTGGTAAGTGGATTGGCTGCGGCGGCGCTCCTGTAAGTGTGCGCAGGAGCACGCACACCTCACACTGGTGCGCACTGCATGGCCGAGCCAGGGGTGGGGTAAACAAGCAAGAAAACACCTCTGCCACATGAATGAAGCCGACCGAGTCCCCACCCAGCACCTCCAGACAAAGCCCGACTCGAGGGGCAGGGGCCCAAGGATGATGTGGTCTCCCTTCCGTTCCTCCCCGGGAGGGTTCCTCCATGGGGTGGTAAGCCACTGTCCTCTCTGATTCAGCCGGGTCATGGCGGAGGCTGGTAGGTGCAAGGGGCGATGGGACTCTGCGTAATAAAGCTGAGGGGGGGAAGCCCCCATGTGGATTGAGAGAAATAAATAGGAGGTACAAAAAAAAAAGCAGGGTAAAGAGGTGACCACAGATGTGTGGGCTCTGGAACTCATTGAATGGGGTTATATTTTGGAACTCCTGGACAACAAGCCAGATCATCCCCCACTTGTCACCACCTATCCTCCAGGGCATTTGGCTCTGTTGCTGAAGGAAATCCAGATTCTGCTTCAGAAAAGTGCCATAGAGCCTGTGTCCCTAGAACAAAGGAACAGCAGGTTTTTACTCCCAGTAATTTCTTGTCCCAAAGTGGACAGGAGACCCAAGACTTGTTCTGGATCTCAGGGATCTCAACTTCTTCACAGAATACAAGACGTTCAACATGGTCACTTTGCAGGGTTTCTTCCCCTTACTGCAAACAGGGGATTGGATATGTTCCCTCGATATGAAAGATGTATACCTCCATATCAAAATCCGGAAGCCTCGCAGAAAATACTTGAGATTCTTGTTCCAAGGACAACATTACCAATTCAGTGTATTGCCCTTTGGCTTGTTTACTGTGCCACGGGTCTGTACCAAGTGCTTGGCAGTGGTGGCAGTAGCCCTTCACGGGAAAGGCCTGTATGTTTTCCCTTATCTGGACAACTGGCTGCTGAAAGCGCATTTTGGGGACCAGTTGCGGACAGCTGGTCCATAGTCTGGGGGTAACAGTCAGCATTACAAAATCAGTGTTGATGCCCTCCCAGTGACTGCAGTACACAGGGCAGTCCTGGACATGGCACAGGGCTCGGCTTTTCTACAACTGGACAGAGCCGATTGCCCAAGCACAATTAGTGCACGGCAGCCATTATGTCTCAGCAGGGACGTTTCTGTGCCTTCTTGGCCTTATGACAGTGGCCACTGTCACAGTGCCAGTAGCCAGACTGCACATGTGGATCCCCCAGTGGAATCAACTTACAGATGACCTAGAACAGATGGTTCTAGTCACACCCCGGTTGCAAAGTGCTCAAGTGGTGGATAGAACCCAGCAACTTATTCAAGGGGTCCTGTTCCTGATCCCGTCCCCTCTTCATATCCTCACTACAGATGCTTTGAGGATGGCGTGGGGAGGACATTTAAGTCCTCACCAGACACAGGGTACATGGACTCCAGTGGAGAGCACCTCGCACATCAGTGTTCTGGAAATGCAGGCTGTTTTGTATGGACTTCAGGCCTTCCAGAATCACTTGTCCCTAGGTCCTGTTAATCCAGACGGACAATGTCCATGTGATGCACTACATCAACAAATAAGGGAAGGGGGGGCTCTCGTTCCTATGTGCTGTGCAGGGAGGCAATGAGAGTTTGATATTGGACTCTAGAAAACATAGGACCTGTCGACAGATAAGGATCATACAGCCCACCTAGTCTGCCCATTTCCCTACTTGGTTTGGCAATCCCTACTCTTATCTGGACTGCCTTTCCCCCGCTCTGCTGTGCAGCAGGGTGCCTTTTTGCTTATCCCATGCACTTTTGAATCCCTGTACTGTTTTTGCTTCCACCACCTCTGCTGGTAGGCTGTTCCATGGATCCACCACCCTCTCTGTGAAAAAATACTTCTTAGCATTCCCTCTGAGCCTCCCTCCCTCCCTCCCTCAAGCCTCTTGTTATGTCCTCTTGTCCTTGTGCACTTTCATCTCTGAAATATGCTCCCCTCCTGTATCATGTTTATTCCTCTAAGGTATTTGAAAGTCTCTGTCATATCTCCTCTCTCCCTTCTCTCTTCCAGTGAATAGATGTTAAGTTCCTTGAGTATATACTTCATATACGGTCCAGAACTATCAGCAGTACATGTTCCAGGTGTCCAAAACGTCTTGGCAGACAAGCTAAGCAGGTCACAGTCCAGGATGCCGACCTCGGTGGTCAACGACCTGTTTGAAAGATGGGGTCACCTGGAGTTGGACCTTTTTACATCCTCACACAACACAAAAATGCCATGTTTTTTTTTTTCTCACTCGCTGCGGGGCCTAGAGTTTTCTGGCAAGATGCGTTGTCCCTCTCTTGGAAAGGGAGATCTTGCTTCAAGAGGGTTCATGCAATAGGTCTTCACATATAGGACTGCGACGCCTGGCGTCAGGTCCACACGGCAAACTTGTAGATAGCAATCAGCGGGGACCGCTCCCAACGTCAGGCGGCTTGACGTCAGCCCGACTATAAAAGGGGCAGTCCCGTGCCCGCTCTCCAGTTCTTTCCCGCCATCGCCTCAGTACATTTGGCTCATGTTTGAACAGCAATCCAACGCCCGCGTTGATTTTTGTCAAAGTTTTCTTCGCGTCTTACTAGTATTTTCTCAAAAAGTTTTCTTCAATTTGATGTCTTCTAGATAGAAGAAAAAGTGCTCTAAGTGCAGCTTCCAAATTCCGCATGGGGACGACCATTCCCGCTGCCTCCTTTGCCCAGGTTCTAAACATGACGTGCAGGAGTGTTCCATCTGCCAGGCCTTCAACCAGGCATAAATGGTCCCTCGAGGTCCATCTTCCGACCTGACGCTTGGCGTCTATGGAAAAGGAGCTCCAAAAACTGAGGGAACGGTCATTGTCGCTGGTCCCAAAAAAGAAGAAAAGCAAAGAGAAGCGCCAGGACCGGAGTCCGTCACCACAAGAGAGGCCTGCAACTGTGAGTACTTCTTTGGCCTCTTTGGGGTGGGCCCCTTCTCCCCCTCCTGCCGAGGTGAGCAGGCAGCCGGGGGTAGCCTCTCTTAAGGTTGTAATTTCTTCACCTTGTCCTGCCGGTAAGACACCCCTCGCTTTTAGTGAAGGGCGTGCGTCCCACACCGGTCAGTCTAGCAGCGGCCTTCCAGCCGCCTCTAGCCCAGCCAGCTCCTCCAACATACGCCTGGATCAATCCACTCTCCCATCGGGCTCCAGTTTGGCATCCAACGCCGGACAGAGTGAGGGACAAGTCGACCCATTGTCCCCTAGGGTTTTCCATCCCAGGGACTCGCCACCCGATCCTCTGCTTTTTGCACTAGCTAGATCGCATTCTGACCTGCTGTCGGGGGCCCCTCAGGTTCTCCCCTCCGCCAGGCCTTCCACCATCGCTGGCTGGGGATCCTGCCATGGAGCCTCACCCTCCAGTATTTCAGGCACGCTCCCGGATCCTGCACCATCTGCTGGCGCTGTGGTACTGCTCCCCACGGGCCCTTCAGCTGGGTTTCCAGCCTCTGACACTGGGGTATCCTACCCCAGGACACCCCATGCTGGGTTATCCCAGGTACTCCTATCACTATCCTTCTTGGCAGTACCCTCAGTATCCGGGATATCCGAGCTTCCAGCCCCCTCCTCCGCCACCTCTGGTACCGGACCGCAAGTCTGTCCCCCTGTGGTGGAAGGATTCCAGAACACAACTTTTATCAGAGATTAGACGGTCAGTGGGAGAAGCACCCACTGCCAGGGTCACCTCTCCACCATCTCCTCGGACCAGAGCTTCAGGGTCTTCAACTATTGGTACCACGGAAGCAGACCCATCAGTTCCCAGTGGTTCTGAGCCCTCTGACACCGAGTCCGACTTTGATCCGTGGGACTCCAGGTCTCCCATAGAGGTTCTCCCTAAAGACTCTCCCAAGTCTCCAACGGAGGACCCCTCTTTTGGAAACTTGCTGCATTCCATTCAGGCGGCTGGCAGACCAAAGAGGTAGACCCACAAAGAAAATGCCTTGCGGAACACTTGGATCTGGCCACTTCTGACCCTGTCCCCATTCCCCCGTGGATAAGGCCTCATGAGGACCTAGTGACCACGATTTGGCAACAACTGTTTTCTATACCAGTGGTCGCTCACAAAGCAGCCTCCTGACAAGGACTCGCGCCAGCTAGATCAGTTTGGGCATAAAATCTATTCTTCTTCCTCATGTGCGATTCGATCCCTTAATTACGTATCGCATATGGTCGCTTTCCAAAAAGCCTCCCTTTTGGATTTGGAAAAAGACCTCCTAGAGGTTCAGGATGAAACCCTGAGAAAGAAGTTATTGGATAAAGTTAGGATGGGGATGTCATCGTGTCGTCACGCTCTATGGGCGACTTATGACTCGGTGGCTAGAGCGGCAGCCTGGGGGATCTGTCTCTGCCGCCTCTCCTGGCTTTGTATAGCAGGCCTGGCGCAGGATGTACAGTCCTCCCTTTTGGACGCCCCCTTTAGGGGTTCTGTCCTCTTTGGCGGCGATGCCAAAGATATCATTACAGGGCTGCAGGAGAGCAGATGCTCCTTGCGGGACATCCGTTCCTTGTATAAGACGGGCCAGAAAAAGCAGCCTTTTTGCCGCCAAAGAAGGTGGAACAAGTCCCAGGCTAAGCACCTAGCAAAGAAATGCGCTCCTGGATTTGCAGCTCAAACCCCATAGGCCAAATTTCCTAAACAGGCCTCTGGGGCAAAAGGTTCCCTCCCCTCGGCGTCCTGACTCCTTTCCCCTCCTTCCGCTCCCTCCAGTACCACAGGAGGAACTGGTCGGAGGGAGGTTCGGCCCCCACCTGGATGGCTGGAGGTACGTCACCGCAGATGCTTGGGTGCTTAAGCTCATCCAGCGAGGTCACTCGATAGAATTCAGTGAGATTCCAGCCCCTCTACCGCCGGGACGGTCCTTCTATCCTTGGAATCATCAGGTCCCCATTGTCTCTCAGGAAATTCAGGCTCTTCTTCTAAAGAGGGCCATAGAACCCATCCCATCAAACCAAATAGAAAGGGGATTCCACTCCCACTTCTTCCTGGTACCAAAGAAAACAGGTGACCTGAGACCGATCCTGGACCTCAGCACACTAAACGTCTTCGTCGAGTACAAGAAATTTCGTATGTTGACTCTTCAGGGGCTTCTTCCCCTGCTCCACCCGAACTCGTGGCTGTGCTCCCTGGACAGGCAGCATGCTTACCTGCATATTCCTATCCTCCCAGCCCACCGCCGCTTTCTCTGTTTTGTTTTTATGGAGAACCATTTCCAATTCAGAGCACTCTCTTTTGGCCTCTCTTCAGCCCCCAAAGTGTTCACTAAATGCCTAGCGGTAGTGGCAGCGTTTTTATGCCGTCAGGGCATTTGTCTTCCCATACCTGGATGACTGGCTCCTTGCAGCACCCTACCCTACCAGCCTGAAAGAGTCTCTCTCTTTCACTCTGAGCTTGTTTGGTTTCCTGGGCATAACAGTCAATTTTCCGAAGTCCCAGCTAGTACCATCCCAGAGACTCCAGTTCATTGGAGCTGTACTAGACACAGTTCAGGACAATGCTTTTCTGCCATCGGATTGGGCCAAGACCTTAGCTTCTCAGGCCACTCTCGTGGCCCAGGCCCGATGGATCCCAGCACATTCTGTGCTCCGTCTCTTGGTACTGATGGTGGCCGACATTTCAACAGTTTCCATGGCCAGGCTTCACATGAGGGTCACCCAATGGTTTCTTTGAGTCCAATGGGACCAGAGGACGGACGACATGAACCAAAAGGTCATGATCTCCAACAGTCTACAGAGAGATCTTCGCTGGTGGCAGGATCTCTCAAACCTATTGAAGGGAATTTCTTTTCATCCTTCGGTTCCAACCCAAATTCTCACAACGGACGCCTCAGACCTGGGCTGGCGAGTCTATCTGGGGACTCACAAGACACAGGGGTCTTAGTCCGACCAGGAGCCTATGCTTCACATCAATGTTCTGGAGACCAGGGCGGTCCTTTATGCACTCCAGGCATTCCAGTCTCTCCTGGTTCCAGGATCACTTCTAGTCCAGACAGACAACATGTCCACAGTCTGGTACCTAAACAAACAGGGAGGAACCCGATCATACTCTCTTTGCAGAGAAGCAATGAAGGTATGGTACTGGGCGATTCAGCACAGCCTTTGCTTGACTGCAGTCCACGTTCTGGGCGTAAGCAACGTCCTGGCAGACAGTCTCAGTCGATCAGTGGCCAGGGCCCATGAGTGGGAGCTAAAGTCAGAGGTAGCTGAAGAACTCTTTCTTCGATGGTGTCAGCTCAGAGATAGATCTGTTTTCCTCCCCATACAATGCAAAACTACCCATCTTTTGCTCGCTCGTTCCCAGGCATGGTGCTTTTTGGCGAGACGTGCTGTCTCTTTCATGGACAGGGAGGTTTTTGTACGTCTTTCCTCCCTTTCCTCTCATTCAGAAGGTCTTGATGAAACTACAACAGGAGGGAGCTCATGCCATTCTTTTTGCTCCACTTTGGCCACGCCAAATTTGGTATCCTCTGCTACAACAATTGGCATGGGAACCTCCGGTTCTTTTGCCCATTTCCCACGACCTTCTGACTCAGGAGCAGGGCACCCTGGTGCATCCAAGCTTTCAGTCTCTCCATCTTCATGCATGGCACCTGTGGACATAGCAATTTCTCGTTATGGGGTATTTTCACAGGTTGTGCAAATTCTAGTGGAGGCTAGAAAACCCTCCACCAGATCAACTTACGCCATGAAATGGAAGAGATTCACAATTTGGGCCCAAGCAAGGCACTGGGACCCATTTTTGTGCTCGGCTTCCCAGGTTCTAGAGTACCTCGCACATCTGTCTGAGGCGGGCCTTAGCTACTCCTCCATTAAGGTCCACCTTTCTGCGGTGTCGGCCTACCACCTCCAGGTGGAGGGCAAAACCTTGGCTCAGTTGGAGGTTGCCAAAACATTCCTGAAAGGCATCCTTCATTTGAAACCTCCAATACGGAATCCTTGTTCCCCCTGGGACCTGAATTTCATGCTTAAGAAGCTGATCTTACCCCCGTTAGAACCAGCTTCTTCCTGCGAGGTTACACTTCCTCTCCTGGAAGACCTTATTTTTAGTCGTTTAGTCACAGTTACTTCAGCCAGAAGGGTCTCTGAATTACAGGCTTTCGTCTGTAAGGAACCTTATTTGATTTTTCATAAGGACCGAGTAGTCCTTTGGACTAACCCTTCTTTCCTACCCAAAGTGATGTGCACAGGATCCTGAGGTACTACACGAACCGGACTAAAGAGGTTCATAAATCCAACCTACTATTTGTAGCTTTTGCTCCACAGTGTCAGGGCAAGGCTATATCCAAGCAAACCATCTCTCGATGGCTAGCTAACTGCATCCATTTTTTGTACACAAAATATGGGAAGTCCCTTCTGGGGGCAGTTAAAGGCTACTCCACCCGCAGTGTGGCGACCTCTACTGCTTTTTTTTAAGGAATGTGTCCACGGCAGAGATCTGTGCAGCGGCCATGTAGTCATCTGTTCACACCTCCACTAAGCATTGCAGTCTGGACATTGCCTCTCGGTGCAGAACTGGCTTTGGTCTTGCAGTCTTGCAAGGCCTCCTGTCATGATTTCTTATGGCGACTTCTCTTCCTCCCGGATGCACCTATGCCTTGTTTTTCTTTGGGACTGCTTGGTATTCAGTCCTATATGCGAAGACCTACTGCAGGAACCCTCTCGGAGTAAGATATTGCAGTTATGTAAGAACTTACCGTAACAGTAAATCTTCGAGAGAGGTTCCTGCAGTAGGTTTAATTTCCCACCCTCCTTCCCCAGTTTTTTGATGTTTTATTCTTATTTTCCATCCTATCTAGTCCTTCGGGACTAGAGAGGAAGCAGGGTCTGAGTAATTTTTACTCCGGTCTTGCTCTAACCTTTCTATAGGTCTCTGTTGGAAAAGAACCGGAGAGCGGGATCGCCCCTTTTATAGTCGGGCTGACGTCATGCTGCCTGACATCGGGGGACGGTCCATGCTGATGATTGCTATCTACAAGTTTGCCGTGCGGACCTGACACCAGGGGGCACAGTCCTATATGTGAAGCTGTATTGCAGGAACCTCTCTCAAAGATCTACTGTTACGGTAAGTTCTTGCGTAACTGCAATGTTTCTGTTGGCCTTCCCTGTTATGCAGAGTGCGCTACTCAAGCTGCAAATGGAGGGGTTGGGGAGAAGACAACTCTGACACTCATTGCTCTCCTATGGTCTCGACCGATCTAGCTTCCCTTACTGCAGCAGCTGGCAGTAAAAACCCCAGTGCCTCTGCCCCTGTGCAAGGGTCTTCTGTCACAGGATCAGGGAACCCTGAGCCATCCTGATCTGAAGTCTCCCATCTACTTGTATGGCTCCTGAAAACGTAGCCATAGCTCTCTTTGGGGTTTCCCCAAAAAATGGCAGATGTTCTGGTGGCTGCTAGAAAGCCTTCCACCAGATCCACCTACTCTAGGAAGTGGAAGCAATTTGCATTATGGGCCACTTCTCATCATCTGGATCCATTCACCTGTCCGGTAAATCAGGTTCTAGAGTACCTGCTGTCCTTAACCATATCAGGCCTGCAGTATTCCTCTATCAAAGTGCACTTGGCTGCAATCTTAGCTTTTCATGTGCCTACAGAGGGCCATACAGTTGCTCAGCTGGTGGTAGCTCGTACGTTCTTGAGGGGCATTCTGTATCCAAAGCCCCCCATCCATAATCCAGTCCAGTCTTGGGACTTGAATTTTGTTTTGTAAAGCTTGCTTTGGCTCCTTTTCAGCCAGCTGCGACTCGTGGCTTACACTTTCTTGGAAAGCATTATTCGTAGTTGCAGTCACTGCTGTTCAAAGGAGTTCAGAGCAGTAGGATCTATTGTGTGGACCTCCATATTTGATTTTCTACAAAGATAGGGTGATGTCTTGACATACTAATCATAAGTTTATACCAAAGGTAGTGTCTGAGTTTACTTTAAATCAAGCCATCCATCTTCCAGTCTATTACCCAGAGCATGCCAATCCAGGGGAAGCATTGCTCCATACTCCAGAAGTGAATGGAATACATGGGTACTATATACATTGTACAAAGGACTGCAGAAAGTTCTTACAATTTTTTGTTTCATTTGCCCTTTGAAAAGAGGGTGCCCCAGTTTCTAAACAATGTTTGTACAAATGGCTAGCTAACTGTGTTACTTTTTTGTTACAGGAAGTACAGTAAGGAACCTCGTGGTGTGGCTTGAGGTCACTCAACTAGGGGCATGGTCACCTCTGTTGCTTGTTTTGAAAATGTCTCTGCCGCAGACATCTGTGCAACTGCTACCTGAAGTGCTGACTACACCTTCACTAAATACTAGTCTGAACATTGTGTCATAGACGGGCTGGTTTTGGCCTAGCTGTACTATCAACTGTCAAACTATCAAACTTTATTGGATTTCAAATTGAGATTACGTTATCTCTCTTGCAATTGAATCCACATTTAACATATCACATAAACAGACATACATACATAATTTCAGTTTCAATATAATATTGATTAATTTAAGTTATACACAAACCCATATATCAATAATTTAGCCATAACAATTACAGTGTTTGCTATATAAAGTCATTAGAAACGATTTAAAATGATTAAATGGTAGCAATACTGTGCATTTCCACCTTTTGGATATTTGTTCCCAAGTTTTAGGCACTAAATTTGAAATTGTTTTATCACCAAATGTTGTTCTGGTTCTAGATCTAATAAAACCTTTCCGGACAGAAGATCTTAAATTATATTGACTCTGTATTCTTACTTGCAATATATTTAACAAAAAAAATAGACAATGACCGTTGTACAAACTTATACACAAGTAAATTCCAATGATAATCTCTCCTATCAAATAATGAAAGAAGATCCGAATTTTGATATAGCACGCAACAATGAGTTCTAAAAGGAAGATTTGTTATAAATCTCAACGCACTATTAAAGAGAACATCCAAGGAACACAGCAATGATTTTTTTTGCATTTTTGTAAATTATATCACCATAATCTAATATTGGTAAAAATAAGGCAGAAACCAATAATTTCCGAATCTTTAAACTAAAGAGTTCTATCCCTATAAAAGAAACTCAGAAGTCTCTTTGACATAGACTTTATATGCAATTCAAAAGTCAAATTATCTAGTATAACTCCTACATTTTTATCGGAGTTTACTCTTTCTATGTTAATTGCTGTTAAAGCTCTAAGCTCCTTTATAGTTGAATCTTTAAAATCTTTTCTACCAAACATCATCCACTGTGTTTTTTTTCTCATTCAGAAGCAATCTCAAATTAACAAGTTCCCTCTGTATTTTAATAAAATCTTGTTACAAAACAACCATTGCCGTATCCACATCATCACTCATGGTGTACAAAATTGTATCATCCGCATAAAGTTGTGTACAAGTTTTAGGTGAACAATAATTTGGTAAATCATTTCTATATAGTAGAAAAAGGAGGGGGGCCAAGCACAGACCTTTGAGGTACCCCATTTAATCGGGTAGCTGATGTTGAACACATACCTCCTATTTTAACAGATTGTAATCTCCCAATCAAATAACTATGAAACCAGCCTAATGCTGGAATACCTAATCCAACATTTTTTAACTGATTAAGTAATATAATATGATGAACTGTGTCGAATGCCTTTGACAAATCCAGAAATAATGATGGAACTTCCTGGTTTTTGTCGAAAGCATTCAACAGGTCATCAACTACTACAATGCCCCAAACACTAAGGTGGCCACCATGGAACATATTGGAGCTCAGAACACAGTTCCAAAGTACAACAGAAAAATCCGGTTTCCCAAAACTGCTGTCGAAAATGAGCTTCAACGTTAAGATCCGTTTAAAAATATTTATTAAATACAAATATTAAAAGTAGCAACAAATAGTTGCTACTTTTAATATTTGTATTTAATAAATATTTTTAAATGGACCTTAATGTTGAAGCTCGTTTTGGGAAGCCGGATTTTTGTTGTTGTACTGTACTATAGTACAATGCCTCATTTTATGACCCTGGAGTATCCAGCCCCCCGGACTCCTTACTATCAATACTGCTTGGTGGGTCGGCGCAGCAGTAGTGCTACCGCTCGTGGCGCTGGCAACTCAAGTTCGTGAATGGGCTCGGGTTGCTGGAGGGCCAGGTGGGGGAGGAGACTTGAGCGCCCCGTGACTGCTCGCTTCTCGGGGTGTGGAGGGTGCACCGACTTCTGTGCACCCTGGCCACTAGCGGGTATGCCAGTGGGACAGCCTGCCTGGGTCTTCAAGAAGCGGAAGACGTGACTGACACCGGCTTACACCTTGGCGTCAAGCGCAAGTCATGCTTGGGGGGGGTGTACACATAAAAATGCCTTGGCCACGGCATAACACCAACACAAGAGTGGATACGAGCCCTCACCTTCTGGCACTTCACCTGCAGGATAAACGCCAACTAAATTGAAGGTACATGTAGGGGGTCAGGGGAATGGGGAGGCTCCACCCCTCTCTGTCCCCACCTGGGGGGCAAACCACGGCAGGATAGGGGTATAAACAGAAATTGGAAGAAAAAAATACTACTTCTAACCCCAGTAATGCTCAGGATATTCATAACTCTGTGCAGTAAGTCTGGAGGGTTGGACTGCCCGGAGAGATGGAACACATGCAAATGAGAGAATTCTTTGCACGTGAGCATCTTTCAAATACTGCCTCTACCAACTGTGGTGCTCTAACCTCTTCAGATTTTTCTCTCCGCCTGAAAATCTGGTCATTCAGAGTGGTCGTCTTACTCTTTCACGTGAAAGAAGATTCAAAACCTTAAAAAACAAAAGTATTTTCTATTTCTTTTATTGCCTCTACTAATTGTTAGTGTAAATCTTGTTTATTGCTTAAATTATGTATTTTTTCTGGTTCCTCGCGGTTTGTTATAACCGTGGGGGAACCAGGTTATTTGTTTTAAGTTATCAGGGTTCTCTAATTAAAGAGCCTTGTTTTAGTTTATTATTAGTTTAGTTTTTTAGTCTATTGTATTGTTTTTGTAACCGCTTTTTATCGGTTACAGAACCGCTGATCCGGTTCACCTGTCATCTCCTGAGTTTGGTTCCTCCAGTTCCCATTGGTTCCGGAACCGACCACAAAAAAAAAAAAAAAAAAATGGTTTTAGATTTTAAATAACCGCACTTTATTCTCTACTTAGCGGTTAGTGTGTTTTCTTGTTTTTAGACATTACTATGTCAGAGAAACCCAAAAAGAGAACCGGAGAACCCAGTTTCAAGAATTGTTTAAAATGTGAAGATGTATTTGCTAAAGCAGACAAGCACACCTTATGTGTGGCTTGTCTGGGATTTGAACATCTGGATCAGGATTGTGAAGTCTGTAAAATTTTCGTGGAAAAACGCCTTCAAAGGCTGAACAAAAAATTTCCTAGAGCTCCCTCCTGCTCTGACCAGCTGACACCCCAATCTGCTGTAGCTGAACCCACAAGTTTGCTTACCCCTGCCCCTGCCCCTGATACAGGTGAAAAAGGAGCAAAAAGAGGGAAAGAACCAGCTGACTCCCCGGTTCCCTCAAAGAAACTAAAAAAAAAAAAAAAAACAAGCATGCAGAATCCTCCCCTGCTAAACCAGGGACTTCTGCACAGATGCCTGCTATGCCCTCGGCTTAAGAGATAGCCCAGGCTTTTAAAATTATCCAGGCACTGCAAAACATTGTTCCCCAGCAGCCTGCCCCTACCCAGGGTCCCCAGGCCAGTAGTGGTGTGTTGCCCTCTTTACAGGAGGAGCAATATTATGAAGAGGAAGATGATCCTTTTCAGGATGATGAACCAATTCCTCCAGAGGTATCTCCTGAGCAGGATTTTGGTTCTCCTCCCAGGATGTCAGAGGATTACTCCTCACATTTCACATTTGTGAGGAGAATGGCAGATGCTCTTGGTATTGCTATCACAGAGCAGATTGAGAATGAGGAAATGTAATATTTAAATATGATGGGTTTGACACCCACAAATGCCCTCCTCTTGCCAGTATACAAATTTTTCAAATAAGACACCCTAAAACTTCTACAGACCCCTAATTCTGTTCCTCCTATTGATAGGAGAATAGATAAAAAGTATCAGTTGGACAGGATGGGAGCGGATTTCCTTTTCTCCCATCCTGACCATCAAGGGGTTATACAGCAGGCAGCCTGCGACAAAGCCAGAGTCCCCTGGCCTCCCACCCTCGGACAAGGACTCCAAAGGGATAGCATGGCCAAAAAAGGCTACTTATCAGCCTCGTTGGCCATGAGACAGGCTACTTTTCAAGCTTATGCTGCCCAGTATCAAAAAGCTCTGTGGCAGTCGGTACTGGACATGTCTATAAAAGCCCACTCACCCTTGTCTGAAGACCTGGCTGAAACTTCCAGGTTTGGGCTGGAGGCAGCTAAGTACCAGTTCCAGATGGCTGCTGATTCTAATGACACTGCAGCCAGATGGATGGCTAACACCGTGGCACAGAGAAGGTTTGCTTGGCTCGGGGCCACTAACCTTACTCAGGATACTCAATCCAAGGCCCTGAATTTTCCTTTAGAGGGAAACTCTCTTTTTGGAGAATCCACGGTTGTCTACATAAAAAAGTGAATGAGTACAAGGCAACCTATAGAAGCAACTCTGCTAAGAAGCATGCTTCTCCATCCACTAGGCCCTATGGAAGGGGGAGGCAGAGGAAAGTCTTTTTATGACCAGACCCTTTTTCCAGCCAGTAGCCGTGCCCCAGTACCAGCAGTATCCACAACAGGGATACTCTAGGGGTAGGGGTAGAAGGGGCTCTAGGAGGGGCTCTCAAACCCAACCTCAGCCACAACCAAAGCAAAACCCCTGAGGCTCAGGCCGTCTTCTCCCTCCCTCCCTGTTGGAAGTAGACTCTCCCACTTCCTTCAGGCTTGGCTAAGCATCACCACAGACAAGTGGGTGCTGGAGGTGGTGGCTCAGGGTCTGTCTCTGGATTTCAAATCGTTTCTTCCACAAAAGACCAGGGTTTACTGCTCACCTCCTCTAGCAGAGAGAACACTACTAGAAGCAGAGGTTCAGAAACTGTTGCATCTCAGAGCAGTGGAATTAGTCCCTACCACCCTGAGAGGAAAGGGTTTTTACTCCAGATACTTCCTAACAACAAAGAAAAGTGGGAAGTGGCGGCTAATATTGGATCTCAGAACTTTGAACAAGCATCTGAAAAAAACAAAGTTCAAAATGGTAACTTTGGCTCAAATATTGCCAACAATCCAAAAAGGGGACTGGATGGCATCACTGGACTTGAAAGACGCCTATTTCCAATTCCACATAAAGGAATCTTGCAGAAAATATCTCAGATTCAGACTCCCTTCACGCCACTATCAGTTCTAAACTCTTCCTTTCATCCTCTCCTAAGCACCAAGGGTGTTCACAAAGTGCCTAGTTGCTGTAGTGGCATATCTAAGAAGACAGGGAGTGACTGTCTTTCCTTACCTGGACGATTGGCTAGTAGTGGGAAACTCACCAGGCCAAGTAAGGAACTCCCTAAGAATCACCCAGGCCCTCTTAGAGTCTCTGGGTTTCATAATAAACCAAAATAAATCAGTTCTAACCCCTACTCAAACTTTGCAGTTTATAGGGGCAGAAATCAACACACTTCAGGGCAGAGGCTTTTTACCCTTAGACAGGGTGCAAAGTCTTCAGTCAGTAGCAAACTCCTTCATCCTGAACAGGTCAAAAACTGCAAGGCAGTTTCTGCAGCTACTAGGCCATATGGCTGCATCCACAGGCACAGCGCAAGGATCCAGATTCCATATGCGAGACATCCGGTTTCACCTCAGGTCTCAGTGGAGTCAGAAAAAATACCCTTTTTCAAAGCTTATACCAGTAACAAGGCCACTATTAAGGGCCCTCTTGTGGTGGAAACAGGAATCCAATTTAAGGCAGGGAGTGCCTTTCCAGAGAGAAAACTCTTCTGTGGTACTCACAACAGATGGCATCCCTATTTGGCTGGAGCGCCCACTTAGGAAAGCACACGACTCAGGGAATCTGGTCAGCAACAGAGTCCCTTTAGCACATAAATTTACTGGAGCTAAGAGCAGTCTTCCTAGCCCTAAAGGCTTTTCCTTCACTGATAATGGGTAGGGTGGTTCAGATCAGAACAGACAATACCACCACAATGTACTATATAAACAAACAGGGAGGCACCAGGTCAGACCTCCTCTGCACAGAGTCCATAAAGATTTGGACACTGGCATACTCTTTGAAGGTCTCTTTACAGGCAATCCATTTGCCAGGAAAGGACAATACTTTGGCAGATGCACTAAGCCGCATCAACCAGGCCCATCACGAATGGACTCTGAACAAGCAGGTGGTACAGGTTATTTTCAGAAGGTGGGGCACTCCAGAGATAGACTTGTTCGCATCCCACCAGAACCACCAACTACCTCAATATTGCTGCAGACCACCAGCACAGGGCACAGTTCCTCTGGATGCCCTGGTTCTGGACTGGACAGGCAGGCACCTGTATGCTTTTCCCCCTTTCCCCCTGGTTTTCAGGGTGTTACTGAAGCTAAAGTCCCTCTCAGCATCTCTGATCTTGATAGCTCCAGATTAGCCCAGGCAGCCATGGTACTCTCTTCTGCTCTCCATGTCTGTCAGCAAACCGATACAGTTGTCCCTCAGACACAATCTCCTGACTTCCAATCAGGGAACATTGTTGTATCCGAATCTCAAGTCCCTTCATCTCAAAGCATGGCTCTTGAGGAATTAGAGTATGCAGATTTAAATCTTTCAGAAGCGGTCCTAAATATTTTAACGGGTTATAGAAAACACTCCACACAGAAAACGTATTCTTCCATATGGAACGGATTTTCTCTCTGGTGTTCCAGCATGAACCTTATGCCACAAAAGGCCGGAGTTTCGGTTGTCCTGGACTGTCTCACTCATTTACACTCACAGGGTTTGCAACTCAGTTCCCTTAAGGTTCATTTAGCAGCGGTATCTGCCTACCATTCTGTGGGGACCAAGGTGTCGGTAGCATCTGATAAACTTTTCAAAAGATTTTTTAAAGGACTGATGCATTTACACCCACCTCACAGGGCACCAGTGCCTGCTTGGGATTTGAATGTGTGTATGGCCAAGCTCATGGGCCCTTCCTTTGAGCCCATGGCTACTGCCCACTTGAAATACCTTACTTGGAAAACAGTCTTCCTAGTGGCTATTACTTCTGCAAGGAGAATTAGCGAGCTCCAAGCTCTCTGCATTGACCAAGACTATTATCTCATTTCACAGAGATAAGGTAGTCCTCAGAACTAACAGACAGTTTCTCCCTAAAGTGGTTTCAGACCTTCATCTGAATCAATCAATCACTCTGCCTTTCTTTTTCACAGACCATACCAGTTCTGGTGAAAGATTACACAGTCTGGATGTGAAAAGGGCTATCGGCTATTACATGACAGCCACTAAAGACCATAGGAAAAATGGAAAACAACTTTTCCTTACATATGGGGATGTAGGAAAGGGTAAACCAGCCTCAAAAAGATCCATCTCTCGGTGGATAGTCCAGTGTATTCAGTTCTGCTACACTAAGGCAGGTAAACAGCTCCCAACTGGTTTGAGGGCACATTCTACAAGAGGAACTGCTGCTACCCTTGCAGCTGCCAGGGAGGTTCCCTTGGTGGACATTTGCAAAGCAAGTACCTGGAAAACAGTACACACCTTTACAAAACACTATAACCTGGATATTTTATCCAGGGGTGATGCTAGGTTTGGCACAGCAGTCCTGCAGAGTCTGTTTCCAAAATAAAGTTCTGTGCCCACTTCCAGTGGTACTGCTTGGTAGTCTGCATAAAGTTATGAATATCCTGAGCATTACTGGGGTTAGCCGAAAACATTACTTACTATAGTAATCTTATTTCTTCCCAGTGATGCTCAGGTATTCATAACTCCCTCCCTTCCTCCTTTTCCAGAACTTCAGCCTCTGTACTCCACATGCTGGTGTCACCAAGCCATATTGATTTTGTTGCATTTCTCTGTTTTAATCATTTTTAAACTGGAGTTTTTCAATGTTCGCCTTTTGGAGTTTTATTTGATGTGGTTTTTGTCAAGAGTTATCCTCCCTTTGGAGTTTTTTTCCTAAATTCTGTGCTTTAATTAGGGGACACCCCTCTTTTTATAGAATATTACTTACATTAGTTCCTAATGCCTGACTTCCAGGCTTCTCACAAATCTGAAGAGGTTAGAACACCACAGTTGGTAGAGGCAATATTTGAAAGATGCTCATGTGCAAAGAATTCTGTCATTTGCATGTGTTTCATCTCTCCGGGCAGTCCAAACCTCCAAACTTACTGCATAAAGTTATGAATACCTGAGCATCACTGGGAAGAAATAAGATTACTATGGTAAGTAATGTTTTCTTGGTACTCATTCAACAGATGTGGCCTGATGAAAGAGAGCTCCTCAAGGAAGATAAAAGTTATGTACTTGCCATAACAGTAGATTTTAGAGAGAATCTCTTTCATCAGGGCATGCCGCCCCACCCTCCTTCCCCTTTGTGGGCCTACAACTCTAGGTTTTGCTGCGCCTATCTCCATTCTGTTCTCTTTCTAGCCCTCTGCCTCATTTGGTTCAGAGTGCTGGGTTCTCTCCTGGTTCCATACAGAGAAGTCCTCTGAGTATGATCTCTGGCAGGAAACTGAGGAGGGGAGGGGCTACCCACAGTTATGTACTGTCTGACATCGTTGTGGGCGGCCACTGGTTGACTGCTTGCAGAAGTTTCCATGTGGTCCTAGTGGCTATAACTTCCATAGGTGTGGCCTGATAAAAGTGACACTCTCAAAGATCTACTGTTACAGTAAGTTCGAAACTGTTCTTTCTCTGGACAAGGGCCCCAAAAAGGCTAGGGTAGGGGAAGTGATGCCACCTTCAAAGCTGCCCAGTGATGGATTGGGGGGTGCTCACCTCCAACCTGTCCAGTCCCTGACTTAGCTCTGGGTGGGGGCTGGGATTCACCACTTCTGATCTTACTGGTCCATCAATACTATGGACAAGCTGCTTCTCGAGGTGATCGGCAGAGGGTTGTGTCTCGATTTCAAGACCCTTCCACCTTACTGATTCCACGCTCCAAAGAAGTCCTCAGTGTCGCAGGACATGCTGTCTGCCCTCATGGAGGACAGTGCTCAGTTCCTCTCAAAAGGAGCCACTGCCCATGTCCCAGATGCCCTGGCAAGTGAGGGGTACATGTCCAGGTACTTCCTGGTCCTGAAACAGGGCGGGCGCCCCATACTGGATCTTAACAATCTGAACCAGCTTCCACGGAAGCACAAGTTCAGGATGCTCACGCTGAACCACATCGTACCATCTGTGTAGCAGGCCATACTGTTCTGCTCTCTGGACCTCCAGGATGCGTTCTTTCACAATGCAGTTTGGCACCCAGGGTCTCTAACTGCATGGCAGTGGTGGCAGCCTTCCTGCAGCACCATGGCATCAGGGTTTACCCCTACCTGGATGACTGGCTGACAGCTGGGCCATCCAGACAGGTAATGTGGCGGTCCAGGGACCTGGTCCTCCAGACCTGCAAAGACGTGGGCCTCTTGGTCAACCCGGCCAAGTCCAAACTGATTCCCTCGCAGGTGATCAGTTTCATCAGGGCAGGGCTAGACTCCCTATGGGTCAAGGCCTGCCTCCATGCAGACCAGGCATCAGATCTTACATCCTTTGCCTGATCATTTCAGGTTGGGCACTCATACCCTGCCCGGGACTTCCTGAGGCTGCTGGGGTACATGGCATCTTGCACCAGCATGGTCCCCTGGGCTCACTGGTGGATATGGCACCTGCAGTGGGAATTGGACAGTCAGTGGTCCCAATCTCTAGGTCACCTGGACCAGCAGGTCACAGTGACCCAGCATCGGATGCCATTCAGTAGTGGATGATCCCAAAAAATCTGGAGGAAGGAGTACTGTTTGTCCACCCAGAACCGACCATTACTCTCACGACAGACCAGTCTCTGGTGAGGTGGGGAGCGCACTTAGGGGACCACAGGACCCACGGGTTCTGGTCACCCGGGGAGTCCTGTTGCCACGTCAATCTGCTGGAGCTCCGTGCAGCGTGACTAGCCCTGACAGAATTTGCTCCTGTAGTCTGGGGTCAGGTCATGAAAGCCCAGACAACACAACGACCATGTTCTACCTGAACAGGCAGGGTGGAATGCACTCCCTTCTGTTGTGTCGGGAGGCCCTCTGCACCCTTGTACGCCACCTGGGTGCAGATCTCCTGGCAGTTCATGTCACAGGAGCAGACAATTGGCTGGCAGACATACTCAGCCGGGCAGGCAAGAAGTCTCATGAGTAGTCCCAGCAGCAGGAGATGACAAGCCACCTGTTCTCCTTGTGGGGCATACTTCTGGTGGACCTGTTTTCCTCCTGGGAGAACACAAAACTGAAGCAGTTCTCTGCCTGCCCCCCCCAAAGTCTGGTGGGGGATGCCTTCATGAGGCCCTGGATCCCAGGCTTCCTGTATCCATTCCCTCCCTTTCTCATGATCCACAAGCTGGTGGGCAAAGTACAGACGGTCAAGGCATGGATGATCCTAATAGGTCTGGACTGGCTTCATCAGTTCTGGTACCTGGATCTCCTCAGCAGCAGACCCCCATGGCAGTTGCCTCTTCGCCCAGATCTGCTGACCTGACAACATGGGTAGGTCCTGCTCCTGGACCTTCATTCCCTGCACCTCACAGCCTGGTTCCTGAGTGGCTAGAATTCTAGGTTCTGAGTCTCTCTGAGTGTGTTCTCCATATTGTGGAGGCTTCCCAGAAAGAGTTGACTCGTCAGTGTTATGCCTTCAAAAGGAAGAGGTTTTCCATTTGGTGTCATCACCAGGAGCTTGATTCCCCTGGACTGCCCTGTGGCTAGCATCTTGGAATACCTCTAGCACTTGTCCCAGCTAGGACTGTGATTGACGACCCTTAAGGTGCACCTGTAGCCATCCCTGCATACTGGACACAGGCTGGTATGCTGATGGTGCAGGAGAATGTGTTCGAGCATTTCTCTAAAAGCTTTGACCACTTGTCCCTGCCAGTGCATGAGCCACCACCACCTTGGGACTTACTACTGCAGGTACTGGCTGTGCTCCTGGAAAAGCCTTTTGAGAATATACACAGGTGTGAAATGAAAGACAGCTTTCTTGGTGGCCATCATGTCAGCCAGAAGGATTAGTGAGCTCTAGGTGCTCTCAATTGAGCCTCCTTATCTGGTCTTCCACAGGGACAAGGTAGTCCTTCGCCCTCACCTCACCTGAAGTTCCATCTTAACCAGGTGATGAACCTTCTGGTATACTTTACAGATCCATCTTTGGAGATGAATACAGGCTCCTTCCTTTGTACCTGTGGCAAGTAATCTCCTACAGTGTGAAGCGCACAGCTGGAGTATGGGGTGAGGCTCCCCAGCTCACTGTAACGTACAGTGAAACTGCACCTGGCAGATAAGAGGACAATTAGCAGGTGAGTCACTTCCTGCATTGACCTCTGCTATAGGCTGGGTGGTGGGGAGCCTCCTGTAGAGTTCAAGGCTCATTCCACCAGACATAATGCTGCCTCAGTGGCTGCTTTCAGGGACATCCCTTTTCAGGAGATCTACCAGTCTGCCACCTGAAATCAGCACTTACCTTTATCTCCCATTACAGCATCTACCTTGAGTCTCACTGGAAATGCTGTATTTGGGGCCTCAGTCCTTTGTTTTTATTTTTAATCAGTTCAAGGATAAGTACCTCTAATATCTAGATTCCCGAGGCTGGTGTGGGTACTGCCAGGCCATCATGGAGCCTAAAAAGGAAAGAAATCCACAGGAAATGAACTATCTTCTTTAGAAATGTTTAGAAGCTGCCTCTCCCGATGTGGAAATAATGCAAGCAGTCTCTGATTCAGAAAGGGGTGGGGGCGCTGAAAACATCCCACTGTAGGCAGTTTCTTCAGATATTCAAATAACTTTTTTTATTGTGAATTTGGCACGCCTCAACGTTTCACCTACAGAGCAGGCTTTTTCAAGAGATGCCTTCTCTAGTCTTGTATATAAAGACCAAATGGTTCATCATATATTACTGTTTCCATTTAGACAAATCATCATTCTTAATTATACACACATTATCTCTCACAGAGTTTCCAGCGTTTTTTTCTAAAACTTTTTAACCTATTCACATAAGCAGTCCCATCAGGCTCAGCTGTTGTTTTTCAGATGCTTGGCTGTTCCCTTCTTGCGAGAGATGGACAGGTTCTAGCATGTCTTTTGGTGTGTTGTCATCAGTTGTCATCATTGGTCTTCCCCCAAACCACCGCAGTGTGTGGGATAAGCGTCTCTGTTTTTTTGGCTATTACCCATCTTGTCTAGTGTCTCCTACACACCATTTCTCCAAAAATTGGTTAAATATATCCTCCTCAAACAAGCAGAGGCTACAGCAATCTGTGTACGCTGTTTATGCAGCGTGGCTCCATATGTTTATGACTCTTTTGGTTTAAAAGAATTTCAGCAAAGGGAGAAACGGTGTGTGCTACTGCTCCCAACTGTGTGTGCTCTGAGAAATGGTGTGTAGGAGACACTAGACAAGATGGGTAATAGCTAAAAAAACAGAGAAGCTTTGGTCCTAAGACTGACATGGAGCTTTCCAGATCGGGATTGCATTACCCTGTAATTGTGGGTGGCCAGCCACCAGAATCTGCTTCTGCCTGGGAGGACTGGGCCTGGACTGACCGGGGAGCCGGACGGCGGGCCCGAGGTTTCTCCAAGACCCATGCTGGCATGCTGGTGGGTTGGCGTAGGCAGGGTGATGAGGTGGTGGGGCAGATATTTCTGTGTCAGCCCTCACAGAAGGGTTTTGGGGTGTCTGGTACAGATCTGATTGATATTTGGACCGTCATCAAGTACTTTGATTCCAAAGAAGACTTGAATTATATTGGGAGGCCTCCTGCTATAAGGAAATCACTTTTGGGAAACAAATTGATTAAAAGCTTAAGTTCACGGTCAGATCTGAAATATTTTTTCTTTGTACTGTGTTCCGGACAGTGATAGTGCCCAGCTTATTATAGACCCCCAGATAGTGAGAGGGCCTGGGTGTCAGAACTGCATTTTTCATTGTTTATTTTATGTTAGCCTTTAACCCTCGTGAGAGGTGGTGTACCTTAGCTTTATTTTGTTATTTTGGTCCTAAGTTTCAGTTATATTGTTTTCAGTTTGCTACCCTGTGATTTGGACTTCCTAGAAGTGACTCCTTATGGTGATTTATCACCTTTCTCTTTTGGCCCATCATTTACATTTAGAGACTGTGGAGTCTGAACTGGTGTTTTATATTTTATTTATTGTAATTTTATTATAGTATAGTTCTGTTTGGGTGGGGAGGGTGGTTAGTCTGATTTATTTACTGTATTTGAATCTCTCCTCTTGATGAGAGAGAGTGGGGAGTTTCAGAAATAAGGGGGTATAAGTTGATCTGTTTTATATTTTGGTTTTGGTTGTTTTGTTTTTATGTTCACCTCTTCCTCAGAGTGAGAGCTGTGGAAGTTGTGTGTATTATTTATACTTTGGCTTTTGTTTTGTGGGGTATTTTTTTCTTTTTGCTCTGTGTTTATTTGAGCCGACGATATGTGTTGTGGGTCTACCCCCCAGGTCGTGCGCTATTCATCCTCCGATCTTTGCGCCCTCCGCTCCCCCCCTTTATTATTCTCTACCCATTAGTGCTGTAGAGCGCTGGGCATTGCCCATAGGAGGGGGTGTGTGGTGAGGGGTGCGAACAGCATAGGATGGATGAGCGGGGCACTCGCGTCGGGGTAAAGTCCAGAAGACACCCTGGGGCAAAATGGATTCTGGAATGTGGTCAGCCATGCCTAGTCTCATACCCAAGGGCACCACCATTATTGGTGCGCAGGTGGTCGGGGCAGCCCAGGAGACGCCGTCCAACCCATGCGGTGTTATGCAGTGCCAGATCTATTAAGAACAAGACTGCAATTATTGCAGATCTTTTTGGGACATCTGATCTGGCATGCATCACCAAGACCTGGCTGGATGAAAATGCTGGCCCCATACTTGAGGCTGCGACTCCAGCCGGGTACTCAGTGATACACCGCTCAAGATTGGACCGCAGGGGAGGAGGGGTTACGGTCTGTTTCAAGACCGAATTGGGCCTCAAGTGTACCAGCTGAGGATGCCGGGTCATTCGAGTGTATCGCAGTAGCAGGTGTAGACTGTAGGATAACCATCACCTACCGTCCACCTGGGGATGAGAAGCAATTCCTTCAGGAAGTAGCGGACTTTGTGATCGATACAGCGTTTGAGTCACCCAGGCTGATGGTCCTGGGCGACTTTAACGCCTGGATCAATGATGAACTCTTGCAATTTGGACAACACTTCCTCCAGTTGATGACATCACTGGGACTTACACAGATTGTTACCACTGCTACTCATAAACATGGTCACTCCCTTGACCTGGTTTTTCTCCTGGGGATTGAAGCCTCCGATGTGGGGGTGGAACCTGTTGGGTGGTCCAATCATTCATTACACGTGAGATTAAATTTTTGCGCCCCTCTCTTCGGAGGCCTACCCTAGTGGAGATGGTCATGGTCAGGTACAGCTCTTTACGGGATGTGAGCCCTGAAGGCCTAGCGGTGGTGCATGACCTATCGGATTTTCCTGTGGCAAGTGGGAACCCAGAGGCTTAGGTTTTGGCCTATAACAAGGTCATTACCACAGCACTGGATTCTGTCGCTCCTGTCCGTGTTCGTCCTCTCTCCCTTCACCCTCGTTCCCGTGGTTTGACGGGACTTTGAGGGAGTTGCGGCGACTAGGACGAAGGTTAGAGCATTGCTGGTGGAAATCCACATTGGAGGCTGACCATTTTAGATTGCTAGAGCATTATCAACTCTACCAGTCAACAATCGCCTGTAAGAAGGCAGAGTTCCTGTCCGGGGAGATTGCTGCCACTCAGAACTGACTGACTCAGCTTTTTCGAACTGTAAACAGGCTGTGCAACCCAGCCTGCCTGCAGGTTTGAAGAGCCTTTTCACAGTTGGAGTGTGAGGAGCTCGCTTGGTTATTTGCGGATAAGGTGGCCAACATCAGGGTGGAGATCTGATCGACAGACTCTATGGGGGATGCTAGTGATCAGTGCCCGGCCACTATCCCTCACTTCTCCTGGAGTACCTTCAACCGGATGGAGTTTATGGATGTCATACGGATTGTCTAGGGTATGCGCCCTATGTTTTGTAGTTTCGATCCCGGACCAACTTCCCTGATTATGGGTTGTTGTGACATCATTGGCCCGGTCCTGGCACAGATAGTCCGGTGCTCCCTTGAGTTGGGTGAGTTTCCTAGCTCCCTGAAGGAGGTGGTGGTGACACCCCTCTTGAAGAGAGCTTCTCTGGACCCAGACTGCCTAGCCAACTACAGACCTATCTCTAACCTCCCCTTTGTGGGGAAGGTGATTGAGAAGGTAGTGGCTGTACAGCTGGAGACCCATTTGACCATCCATGACATCTACGAACCCCTCCAATCCGGTTTTAGACAGAAGTACAGTACCAAGATGGCGCTGGTTCGGGTGCTCAGTGATCTCCTGATGGCGAGAGATCGGAAAAGCCAGTCCATCTTGGTGCTCCTTGATCTCTCTTCAGCCTTTGACACCATGGACCATGGGGCACTGCTTGAGCACCTGAGGTGCATCTGTGGCCTGACTAGTACTGTCCTCAGGTGGTTTAAGTCCTTTCTCACTGGCAGAACTCAGAGGGTGGTGTTGGGGATTTATTCTTCCAACCCTCTCTTTCTGTCATGTGGGGTCCCTCAGTGCTGTCCCCCATGTTGTTCGCAGTGTATAGGCTGCCCCTCAGAGACATTGTAAGATGGTATGGGCTGAGGTTTCACTGCTATGCTGATGATACCAACCGCTACCTGTCTTTTGCACCTGACCAGGATATTGCACTCTCAGTATTTAATAACTGCCTCACTGAAATCCAGGACTGGATGAATTCCAGCTGGCTGAAGTTGAAGTCGGAGAAGACTGAGGTGATGGTTGTGCATCTGGGTCGCTGGATAGGGGGCTGGTCAGCCCACGGGGCTTTTCCTGGGTGGCTCCCAGCTCCTTACCTCTGAATTGGTGCGGGACCTAGGGGTGATGCTTGACGACGGGCTGACACTACGATCTCAGGTGTTGGCAGTCGTTAAGTCATACTTTTACCATCTGAGGAACATCGCTAGGATCAAGCACCTTGTTCTGTCTGGGGACCTCCCTACATTGACCCACGCCTTTGTGACCTTGCGCCTTGATTACTGCAACTCCCTTTACTTTGGGCTTCTGGGGGTTGATATCCGCCGCCTGCAGCTGGTGCAGAATGTTGCGGCCTGGTTGTTGATGCAGACTCCCTGGATATACCACATCACACCAGTGCTGTGCGAACTGCACTGGCTGCCGGTTCAGTGGCAGATCACCTTCAGAGTTGGATTACTGACTTATAAAACCCTACATGGACTTGGCCCAGACTACCTGAAAGAGCTTCTGTCCCTTTACTGCCCCGGGCGATTGCTCCACTTGGCTGACAAGGGGTTGCTAAAGATTTCAAGGGTATCTTTGAAATCTTCAGGGGCCCAGGCATTTATGTATGTGGCCCCAGCCGTTTGGAATTCTCTACCCTATCAGCTTCAGGAGTGCGCAACCATGGGGGGTTTCAAACAGGCTCTAAAAACCTACTTATGGAGCTGGGCATTTTCTGAGTACTAAGGCTGATTATTGGATTTTTACCGAATATTTTATATATTACTGTTTTTATTCTTTTGTTTTAACTTTATGTAATGCGCCTTGGCAATTTGAAAGGCGCATAATAAATAAAGACTATTATTATTATTATACTACTCTCTGGGCATGCTTGATGGGTTGCTTCCCCATCTCTTGACCGCTCCCCATTTCTTGACTGCCTTTCGGACTACAGTCAAGCAGGTCCGGGACCAGGGCTGAGCTGTGGCTAAACAGCAGCTCCAGACAGCCATGGACATTGGTGACTCTTGTGCTCGATCCGTGGTGGCCACGGTTGCCATGTGCCGCAGGGCTTGGCTGAGGATTTCAACTTTTACGGCGGATGCCCAACACAAGTTGGCGGCTATCCCATTCTTGGGCACCAACCTCTTCAGGCCAGGGGTCGAAGGGCACCTCATTTGGATACAGAAGTTCAGTGCCACCTTGGACTCTATGACCTCCACACAGAGGGATTCCTAAGGGCTCTAAAGCTCAGAAGAAGCCCTTTCTGCCTCTGGGGCCAAACCGTCCCAGCCCCCAGCTGGGCAGCAGGCTTACACTTGGCATCCCTGGCCGAAGTCAGCTGTGGTCATCCAGAAGCCAGGAGGTTGAGGTCCCGGCGACCCCTCAGCTGGCCCTTCTCTGCCTCCAAGACTGCCCAGTGATGGGATGGGGGGTGCCTTCCCCATGCCTGTCCTGACTCCCCTGGGTCCTCTCATGGGAGGCAGATTCCACCACTTCCTTTCTGCCTGGTCCACAGTTACCATGGACAGGTGGGTTCTCAAAGTGATCGGTCAGGGTCTGCCTCTGGAGTTCAAGGCTTACGAGCCTTTCTGAGCCCATGCCTCATGGGAAGACATGGCGCCTGCCAACATACTGTCAGCCCTATAGGACGACGTCATTCGGCTCCTCCGCAATGAAGTTGTGGCTCCTGTCTTGGACCCTCCAGTACACCCAGGGTTTGTCTCCAGGTACTTTCTGGAGCCAAAACGGATGGGGATCTTGGACCCATCTAAGATCTGCATGACCTGAACAAGTTTCTCAAGTCGCACACTTTCAGGATGGTCACTGTCACAGATCATAGCATCTCTCTAGCAGAACATGTGGTTCTGCTCTCTGGATCTTCAGGACTATTTCTTCTACGTCCCAATCCATCCTTCCCACCGCCGGTTCCTCCAGTTCCATGCGAGGGGATTCTTTTCGAGTTCCAGGCCATGCCTTTCAGCCTGTCCTCGGTTCCCAGGGTCTTCACCAAATGCATCGAAGTGATGGCAGCTCACCTGAGGGTCCAGGTTTACCCTAACCTAGACTACTAGCTGATTGCGGGTTCCTCCAGGGAGGAGGAGGAGCAGGAGCAGTCCAAGGACCTGGCCCACCAGCCCTTTCTCTCCCTAGGCCTCCTGGTCAACGAGGCCAAGTCAAAATTCATCCCCTTGCAGGGGATTCATTTCACCGGGGGGAGATCGACTCTTACAGAACCAGGGCTCGGCTTCCGGCGGACGCTCTCTCCTCCTTTGTCCAGTCATTTCAGATTGGGCAGTTATGCCCTGCTCGGGACATCCTGTGCCTCCTGGGGATACATGACAGCATGCACCAGCATGGTCTGTTGGGCCCGGTGGAGAATGCACTCTCTGCAATGGGAACTTGCCCGCCAATGGTCTCAGAGCAAGGGCCACTTCGACCAGCCATTCACTGTGACCCAGCTGATGTGGGATGCCCTCCAGTGGTGGTTACTCCCAGAATATCTGTAGGAAGGGATCCCAGTTGTCCACCCAGAGCCAACGGTCATCCTGATGACTGATGCTTCCCTGAAGGGCTGGGGTGACCACCTGGGGGACCACAGTCCACAGGCTGTGGACTCCAAAGGAGTCCTAATGTCATATCAACCTGCTGGAGCCCCTAGCGGTTCAGCTGGCATGGATAGCCTTTGCTCGGCACATTTGGTTCAGATTGTTCAGGTCCAGACGGACAACACCACAACCATGCACTACCGCAACAAACAGGGCAGGATGCATTCCCTTCCTCTGTGCAGGGAAGTTCTCTGCATCTGGACCCTCATACTCAGCCAGGACAAGGCCTCTTACGAGTGGTCTCTCCATCCAGATGTAGTACACAGTCAGTTCTCCATTAGGGCACCCCTCTGGTGGATCTGTTTGCCTCCAGGGAGAATGCAAAGCTGAGGCTGGACTGTGCCCACCCTACTCAGCAGGGAACGCTGCAGGGGGATGTCTTCTCCAGGCCCTGGACCAGAGCCTTCTCTATGCCTTCCTTCCATTTACCTTGATCTATGAGGTGTTGCTCAAGGCCAGGAGGGAAAAGGCACAGATGACCCTGGTGGCTCCGGATTGACCCCGCCAATTTTGTTGCCCTGATCTCCTTAGCCTCAGCAGCAGGCTCCTGAGGAGTCTTCCTATACGCCCGGACCTGCTTTCTTTCAGTAAGGGGAAGGCACTCCCATCAGGACCTTCAATCCCTGCACCTGACAGCCTGGTTCCTGAGCAGATAGAGTCCCAGGCTTTGGGTCTCTTTGACGATGTCCTCGCTGTGGTCAAGGCATCTTGGGAATTGACCCAAAAATGTTATGCCTTCAAATGGAAGAGGTTAACCATTTGGTGCCAGGACAAGGTGCTGGACCCCTTATCTTGCCCAGCGGCTAACATTCTCGACCACCTTTGGTCCATCTCCAAGTTGGGCTTTTCAGTCTACTTCCCTTAAGGTGCACCTGGTGGCCATCTCTGCTTACTGGGCGTGGGCTGGTATGCAGTCGGTGCAGGAGAAGGTCTTGACCACATTTCCCCTCCAGTGTGTGAACCATCACCACCTTGAGACTTGTTGCTGGTGGTGGCAAAGCTCATGGGCAAGCCATTCAAACCAATACACAGGTGTGAGATGTCTCACCTGTCATGGAAGACTGCCTTCCTGATGGCTATCACATTAGCCAGAAGGATCAGTGAGCTCCAGGCACTCTCAGTGGAGTCTCCTTAACCTGGTGTTCCACAGGGACACGGCTGTCCTTCGCCCCAGCCCGAAGTTCCTCCTAAAGGTGGTTTCAGATTTCCCCCTTAATCAGATGATAAATCTCCTGGTGTACTTCACCAGCCACACCTCTGAGGCCGAGCACAGGCTCCACACCTTGGACATGTGGCAGGTGCTAGTCTATTATAAGGAGTGCACGGCTGGAGTTTGGGGAGATGATCACTGTGACACTTGGACAGCTGGTTCTGATTACTCTATGCATTTTGTAAAATAAAAAAATGTGTTATTGAGTGTCTCTCTTGAGACATGCTGTGTTCCTGGGATGACACCCCAGGTTACAGCTACAAGATGTTAACCTGAAAGCCAGGATATAATTAAAGACTAGAAGAGACATAAATTAAGGATCTCCTGATCTGTCTTCGAGGCTGGAACTCTTGCAGCAGGTAATACCATTAGGACTGAAGCCGGCAGGTGTCAGGACCCCATGGAAAACTTGTAGCTAGCAGTCTGAGGCAGGAGACTGCCCCCGACGTGTAGCTCCGCCTGGCGTCCCTCGTGGTATAAAGGGCAGTCCTGGCTGCCACCCCAGTTCTTTCCGCCCGCCCGACCCGCGTGGTTAGGCTCCATGGACGCCTCTCTCTGCAGTCGACAGCTCGAACGTCAGTTAAGTCGTTTTTCTTATTTTTGTAGTAATATTCCGCATTTTGACTCGTTTATGTCATCACCTTCTCCACCACAACGAAAATCTAAGTGTGCCTGCAGGAAGCAGATCCAAGCTAAAGACAGCCATGGGACCGGCCTCATCTGTCTAGGCCCAAATCACCAGCCTGAGTCCTGCAGCCACTGCCAGAAATTTAATCGGAAGACGAGTGCCAGAAGAGCCCATGCCTTGAAAACCTTCCTACTTGAGAAAAAGCTTGCGGCCATGCAGCGAGGTTCTGGGGCCAGTTCTTCTCCCACTCGAGAATCACCTCCCAAGGCCTCAGGAGGGAAACATCACAGGGAAAAAGATAGGGCCAGGTCTGAATCCCACCATCGCTAAACAGGCGTCATCTTCATTATCTTCCAAAAGATCGGGCTCAGTTCCAGCCAAGGATTCTTCCTGCTCCTCCAAGTCCGCTCCCTCCCCTTCTCAGGGTCACCACAGGGAGTCGGCATCAGTGGGACATCGCTCTTCTTCCCTGGCCCACCGACCTCATAAATCAACAGGGTCGACCCAGGAAGGCTTGCCCAGGGCTCTGAATAAGCCTGGCACTTCAGAGAAGAAAAAACATTCCGAGGAACGTTCAGATAGGCAAGGGAACGCCCGTGCTCGGACACCCCCCCCTCAGGCCAAGGTGCACCCTATGCCAGACGTCCACCCACCTAGCCGCTTGCCTACCCAGACAACCCACTCTCCGTCACCAGATATGGGGCGGTTGCCGGATGAAACTCAGCTGTATGCTCCAACACCTACAGACCAGACGCCAGTCGTCACTCCTCGAGACACCAGACGCCGGCCTTCCAGATCCGATGCCTGCCACTCCAGATCCTGATCCCTATGCGCCCGCTTCTGAGGACCCGATGCCTGATCCTTCTGACCTGACGCCGGCCCCAGCGGTCGTCCCAGTGGTGGACTTAGGGAACTTATTCACCACCTGGTGGAATACGGTCAAAGTGGGCCTTCTTTACAGACCTCCAGACAATGTCCCCACTCCACCACCGATGGGTCCGCCTCCTACCTCACAACCAGATGAGCACCCTGCTCCATGTCCAAAGGGGAAATGAAAGAGATCTCCTTCTCCGTCTCCTTCGTCACCCCCACATACGTCCTCCTCGGATGAGGTAGGCGACGACTCAGACTCTCAGAAGACAGGTTTTTACCTCCCTCTCCTGGACCCAGGGACTGCCCACGGTCCCCCCCCCCCGATGATCCTTCTTTCCTCTATATAATGAGGCATATACAAACCATCTACGAATGGGATACCGAGGCCCTAGACCCAGAACGTAAGCATCTGGCTAAGTTCTTAGGAGAAAAAGAACCAAAGCCACTAGTCATTCCTCCATTCGTAAAACCCTTCCAGGACGTCACCCGTCTTACTTGGCGTACTCCGTCCTCCATCCCAGCAGTTCCGAGGAAGGTGGACAGACTTTACAAGCCTCCTAAGTTGAAGCCATTCTTGGCAGAACAACCTAAGGCAAATTCCTTGGTCCTAACAGTGGCCCATGGAAGGGGGAGCCCAACCTAAGCATTTAAGCTCCCAGCCTCCAGACACCGTCTCAAAGAAGCTTGGCAGCTGGGGAAGAAAGGTTTTCTCCTCAGCTGCTGGGTTGATCAGGTCCCTGAATTTCATGGCCCATATGATCTCCTGCCAACAATCCCTATGGAGAAAGACCATGGAATTGGTAGAGGCTCTCCCCAATTCTGACTCCAAGCAGGAAGTTTTGGCATGCGCCCAGTCAGACCTGGACGTGGACAAACATGCCCTCAGGTGCTCGTATGATGCCGTGGATATGGCCTCTCTGGCAGTGGCATCAGGCATTTGTGTGAGATGGCAGTCCTGGCTCAGACTTGCTGGTTTCCAGCAAGACCTGCAGGACTCTGTTTTGGATTCTCCCTTTCAGGGTCCAGTGCTCTTCGGCCCTGAAGTGGAGCAGATGGTGATGCAACTGCAAGAATCAGGGAAGGCGGTTGTGGACATACATCACATGTACAAGTCCCAACCTCAAACAGCTCGCCGATGTCCTTTTTGGAAGCGTCAGAATCAAGGACAGTCTGGCAAACAAATCCAGGGCAAAGGATTTAAGAGACAGGGAAACCCTGCCCCTCAAGATTCCCAGAGTCCTAAGACACCTAACGCTCCCAGGGCCCCAGCCCCTCCTACCCCCTCTACCTGACTCCCACCTCTGCCCTCCTCCTCCTCCTCCCGAGGACAGGCAGAATGAGCAGGTAGGAGGGTGATTTCCACTTTACCCACTCAAATGGGCCAGTATCACTACCAATCAGTGGGTACTGACCACCATTTGGACAGGGTATTCAATAGAATTCACCTCTATCCCTCCGGACAACCCCCCCCAGTGTCCTGTTGTCCAATGCAACACAGTCTCCTCTTGGAAGGAGAGATCCAACAGCTCCTAAACAAAAGAGCTATCCAAATGGTACCAGCGGCCCAGAGGGAGAAGGCTTTTACTCTCGCTTCTTCCTTGTTCTGAAGAAGACCGGAGAACTTCGCTTCATTTTGGACCTCAGCCAGCTCAAACTCTCAGTGAAGTACCAGAGATTCCGCATGGTAACCCTGGGATCCCTTTTCCCCTGCTCCAGAAAGGAGACTGGCTTTGCTGTCTAGATATGCAGAACGCCTATCTGCACATCAAGGTCCTGAAGGCCCACAGATGTTTTCTGCGGTTTCGCTTCAGAGATGAGCATTACCAGTTCAGGGTTCTGCCCTTCAGCCTCTCATCCGCACCCAGGGTATTCACCAAGTGCCTAGCGGTGGTAGCAGCGGCCATCCACAGGAGAGGCCTCTTCGTCTACCCCTACCTGGACGATTGGCTCCTCTCCGCCCAATCAGAAAAGGAGCTTTCAATTGCTCTCACAGAAACGTGGGCTCTGTTTTCATCCCTGGGCATCACTGTCAACTGGCCGAAGTCGCACCCCTGGCCGATGCAGCGACTACAGTTTATTGGAGCCATCCTAGCCACCATACAGGGGAGGGCTTTTCTGCCCTTGGACAGGGCGGAATGCCTTCAGGGGCTAGCCAGAAGCCTCCAGAGTTACCCATCCTCCCCGACGCGGGTGTTTTCTACAACTGCTAGGTCACATGGTCGCGGCCATCGCCACGGTTCCTTTATCCAGACTCCATATGAGGACTCTCCAATGGCACCTCAAGGTTCAGTGGGATTAGTTGGTGATGATCTGGATCTTCCAATCCGGATCTCGAGCAATTCATTGTTCCCTGGAATGGTGGCTATGCATGGACAATCTGAGTGGTGGAGTTCCTTTCCGCAGACCCCCACCACTTCAGACCCTGACCACAGACACCTCTCTGTCAGGATGGAAGGCTCATCTAGGGGATCACAGGACCCAGGGGTCCTGGTCTGTCACAGAACGCTCTCTGCATATCAACGTTCTGGAATTGAGGGCGGTACTGAATGCAATTTCGGCATTCAGAGTCCGGCTTCAGCTGGGTCCTCTTCTGGTGCAGACAACACACCGTGGTCTTCTACATCAACAAATAAGGGGGAACTCACTCCTACCCCCTTTGCAGAGAAGCCATGAGAGTTTGGGACTGGGCAGTAGAACACAGTCTGGACCTCACCACATACATCTACCAGTGGTCCAGAACATTCTCGCCGACATTCTCAGTCGCTCTTCCTCTCAGAATCACGAGTGGGAATTGCTCCAAGATGTCGCAGACAACTTCTTCGACAAGTGGGGCCAGCCAGACTTGGACCTCTTTGCGTCCCCGTACAACGCCAAACTGCGCAATTTTTGCTCGCTCGCTCCAGGGCCTGGTGTTTTCTGGTGAGACGCATTGTCCCTCTCCTGGACAGGGAAGTTCCTTTACCCCTTACCTCCTTTTCCCCTCATTCAGGGAGTACCCCTCAAATTGCAGTCGGACGCAGCCAGAATGATCCTGGTGGCTCCTCTATGGCCTCGTCAAATCTGGTATCCGCTGCTCCAGCAACTGTCTCTGGAACCCCCAGTTCAGTTGCCACTCTCCACTCACTTGCTCTCTCAAGAACAGGGGACCCTCGTCCATCCTGCTCTTCACTCTCTTCACCTGCATGCTTGGCTCCTGCAGTCTTAGCGGAAGAGAGGTTAGGAGTGTCAAGCAGAGTGGCTGAGATTATGGTAGCAGCCAGGAAGCCTTCTACCAGAGCCACGTACGCTTTCAAGTGGAAACGCTTCTGCTTATGGGCTACTGCCCGTTCCCTAGATCCCTTGGGTTGCCTGGTCAGGCATGTGTTAGAATATCTCCGACACCTCTTGGATTTGGGATTGAGTTATTCCTCAATCAAGGTGCATATGTGTGCGGCCTCCACATATCATAGCCCTATCAGAAACAAGACTCTAGCCCAATTGAATGCCTGCAAGACCTTCCTGTGAGGGGTTTTACACATCACACCTCCCAAAAGGGACATTGTCCCTCCTTGGGACCTCCTCTTTTTCCTGGAGAAGCTCACGCTTCCCCCCTTCGAACCGGCAGCTTCTTGCAAGCTGAGCTTCCTCTCTTGGAAGACTCTCCTCCTGGTGGCCATCACCTCCACTTGAAGGGTTTCGGAACTCCAGGCTCTGATGTGTAAAGGACCTTATATTGTCTTTCACAGGGACAGGGTGAATTTGCGCACAAACCCCAAATTCATGCCAAAGGTGGTATCCGTACTGACTCTGAACCAGGATATCAACCTTCTGGTATATTATCCTAACTCCTCCAACCAAGGTGTGAAGCACTGTTGCACACCCTGGATGTTCATCGCATTTTGCAATACTGTCTTCACAGGACTCGCTCCTGTAGGAAATCGGACCAGTTGTTCGTTTCTTTTGTGAAGCGAATGTTAGGAGCTCCTGTCTCTAAACAGACACTAGCCCATTGGTTAGTGCACTGCATCACTTTCTGTTATCAGCACAACAGGCCTCTCCTGAGTGCTGTTAAGGGTCATTCCACCAGAGCGGTGGCATCTTCATTTGTGGCCCTGAAGAATGTCTCTTCAGCCGACATTTGTGCGGCTGCCATGTGGTCATCCGTCCACACCTTCATCAGGCATTATAGCCTGGACATCATCTCACAAAGGAGAGCAGGTTTCGGACTAGCAGTCCTGCAAGGCCTTCTCTCATAGAGGTCCGCTCCACTATGTTGTATTCATCCCCTTCCACCCTATCAGACCTTGGCCTATCTTTGGGTACTGCTTGGGACTCAGTCCTAATGGTATTACCTGCTGCAAGAGCTCCACCCTCAAAGACAGATAGTACAGTTATGTAAGAACCTACCGTAACAGTAGATCTTCGAGAGGAGCTCTTGCAGCAGGTGGCTTTCCCCACCCTCCTTCCCCCAGGATAGCTTAGGGGATGATTGTCATATCATTATTTGGGTTTCCATCCAACTAGGATGCAACCTTTCTGCTACCTGGTTCTCCAGTTCCTATCTAGCCAGGTCTCCGGCAGGAGAACTGGGGTGGTGCCAGAGGACCGCCCCCTTTATACCACGTAGGACGTTAGGCGGAGCCGACATCGGGGGTGGTCCCCTGCCTCAGACTGCTAGCTACAAGTTTTCCATGGGGTCCTGCCACCTGCAGGCTTCAGTCCTAATGGTATTACCTGCTGCAAGAGCTCCTCTCGAAGATCTACTGTTACGGTAAGTTCTTACGTAACTGTACTTTTATGTGACTTAATTGTAGCTTGCCAGCTGCCAGGATAGAGATAATATCCATTTTATGGTGTCTTCAGAGGAAGCACAGTTAATTGCACCTGGTGTTACAAAGCATATTACACCTCAATGAGATCTGACTGTCATAAAAATCTCCTTTGATGTCTGTGACGGGCAGGAAGACACACTAGATCAAAGGGGTTATGGGGAAGTGAGTTTTTGCTGATGTCACCTTAATTAATTTACCTTCTTAATGATAGACGTCCTGGTTGTATGATTTTTAATAATCAGAGGAGGAGCTGGGTGACATCATAGAGAAGGCAGGTTCAAGACAGTTTTTTAATTATGCTGTGACTGACCTTTAGGGACATTCTTGTTTGGACTCTCTGAGCTACATCATCTATCAGCACTGTAGGAAGATAAGAATACATTAGATAGACAAGTTAAGTGTATGGTTGGTAGGAGTTTGCACTTTAAACTTTGTTCTTTTAAGTGAGTGTATGTTTTGTGATATATTGTTTTGTATTTACATTTTTCATTTTTATATATTTTAAAGTAAACCTCTATTTTAAAAAGACTGCTTGGTGTGCCTTTGAAATTCTTTCTTTGACAAGTGAAGCATATATGGTTAAAGTTGACACTGTGCACAGTTTACTGGTAATACCAAACTGGGAAAGAGGTAAGAGTTTATCTGAGGTCTTTCATAGAGTGTTTTAAGGGTTCATTTTGTACACCTGGTTAGGTGCCCGTAGGCGAAAGATATCTGGCATTTCCCCGAACAGCAAAATTATCTAAGCCTGTACACTTGGGTACACTAGCAAGAGGTTCACAGTTTGAATCCCTCCAGAACTTGAGACCAAAGGTTGATTTCGAACCCACAAAACAGACAGGAGAGTTGCCCTGTTTCTGTTACCTGTTCACAAGACTGCACTCGGAGGTTGGCACTGTGAGAGCAGAGAGCCTGACCTGCTGAGTGGGTTTGTGACAGATTGGTTGGCAGCGGTGCGGATAATTTTGGTATTACAACCTTTTATTGTTCAGTGTGTCAGCTTGATACGGTACAGCTCACCTGCCTAGAAAGGGCAGTTATTTATTTTTTTAAAGGAAACAGAACTGTATCACTAGGCTTACAGTCAAGTTCCTACCTGTTTTATTTTTTTTTCTAAAGTGCAAGTTAGTGTAACCGTAGTTAAGGAAGAAGATGGCTTCCAACTACAGCGGGCACACTGTAGACTACTTAAAGCAGTTGTGCGGGGACAGAGGAGTCCCATATGAGGTGAAAGCCACCAAACAGAACCTCATGGATGCCCTGATGGTAGCGGATACCCAGAGCATCGAGTCACAGACAGTGACTGTAAGGGACCGAACCTTGAGTGTGGAAGGGCTAGTGGTCTGTGCAGTCTCCAGATCCGATGAGGAGGGCAGCGGGGCCAGTGAAGGGCCACAGCAGCAGGGGAAGGTCACCAGCATTCTGGAGCCAGAAGTACTCAGGATGCAGACTGAGTTGCGCAGAATGGAGCTGGAGTTCCAGAGAGAAGAGAAGCGAGAACAGTGAGCTGCAGAGGAGAAGGCTAAGCAAGACTGCTGAGAGGCAGAGTAAGAACAGCGAGCTGCAGAGGAGAAGAGGGAGCAAGAATGGCGAGAGGCAGACCGTAAGGAGCGTGAGCGCCAGAGGTGACATGAACTGGAGAAGCTACGACGCCAACCACCCGCACCAGAGCAGGTAAGTGGCTTGGGTTTAACTGGGACTACAGGACTGGGTTACAAATTGATAGCCAAATTTAAAGAGGGGGAGGATATGGATGCCTTTTTAAATTCTTTTGAAAAAGTTTGTATTCAGGCTAAAATTATAGGGAGTCCTGGAGCTTCCAGCTATCCCCACTACCTACCGGGAAAGCTCAGGATGCATTAGGTCAAATGGACAACGAGGACAGTAATGATTACAGCAAACTTAAAGCTGCACTGTTAAAAAAAAAATTGAATTAACTGTTGAATCATACAGAGCTAAATTCCGTAAGCTCAGGAAAAGCCCTGACATGAGCTATGAGGAGCTAGTCACGAAACAACGTCAGTTTTAAAACGGTGGGAAGGAATTGAAGCAAACTCTGTAGATAAAATTGAAAATGTGATTTTATTAGAACGTTTTTTTTTGGGCATGCCCAGCAGAGCTGAAAACCTGGCTGGAGGACCGAGATACCAAAACAGTGCAAGAGGCTGCTGAACTCTTGGACCGCTATGCCAAGAGCAGACCTGCTCTGAGAGCGAATGGGGTGGGTATGGCAGCACAGAAAGGGAAAAGCACACCTTCAGGGCAGCAAAAACCCTCACTGCCTCCACCGAAACCAGTTAGCCCCAGGTTTCAGAAAAGATTTCTCTGAAAAGAAATTAATGTTGGTTGTGTAAGAAACTGGGCATATTGCTAGACAGTGTCCCAAGCGGATGAGCATCGCAAGGTGGTGCTAGGAAGGAAGTGGGTTGTTTGTGTGTCCCTGGAAGCATGCCTGTGAACATGAGGGAACACATGCACCCAGTCATAGTGAATGGTGTACAGACGCAAGGGTTAAGGGACACAGGGGCATCCCTGACATTGGTAAAAGGGGTTTGGTACAGCATGGTCAGCTTATACCCAATAAATCTGTCACTGTACAAGACTTTACTGGTGGGGAGAAAACACTGCCCCTCGATAGTGTTCTTCTAGACTGGGGTGAAACAGGGGGAACTGTGCAACAGGTGGCTGTAGCCAAAACCTTAGCAGTGGATGTGATCCTGGGCAACAATCTCAAATGGGATGGTGTGTGCAGTTATCCATAGCCAAGCGGCAAGGGAAAATTGTAGTTCCCTGAACCCCACAGGAGCCATTGTGGAAACCACTGAGAGGCTGGTTCCCCAGCCTGTGTCGCCAGATGGGGAGACTAATGAAAAGGGGGTAGAAACTTCCACAGTAGCAGTTAACCACACAGCTATGGAGGGTTACTCCGAAGAGGGAGGGGTGACCCATTGTCAGAGAGTTGGGATTGACAGTGATCCTGAGTGCCCTGACGCTAGTGCTAGGGACCATAGTGTAGCGACTGAAGGGGACCTGTCCCATGCCTTGGGAATGTGTGAGAAGTTTGCAGCTGCTCAGAGAAGTGACCCTAGTCTGGAGAAGCTGAGGGCTTGGGCAGACTCTGACGGAGCACAGGGAGGTGACGGCAGACATAAGGTTTATTGGAAAAATGGACTGATGTATACTCAGGCTGTGCAGACAGAGGGAGGGGTGCTAGGCAGGCATCTTGTCATTCCCCAGGGGTATCGTGAGCAGTTGCTCAAGATTGCACATGATATTCCCTTGTCTGGTCATCTGGGAATCGCACGCACTACACAGTGGTTTGCCCAGAATTTCTATTGGCCCAACTTCACCCAGCAGGTGAAGGAGTACTGCAGGTCTTGTCACCGGTGCCAAGAAATAGGGAAGGCAGGCAAGAAAACCCAAGCCGCCCTGATTCCATTGCCCATAATGGAGGAGCCATTCCAGAGGGTGGGAATGGATATTGTGGGGCCTTTAAATACCCCCAGCTCCTCAGGGAAGAGATTCATCCTGACTGGTGGATTATGCCACCCGGTACCCAGAGGCAGTTGCCCTATCTTCACTGAGGACAGACAAAGTGGCAGATGCCTCACTTGGGATTTTCTCCCGTGTTGGGTTCCCACAGGAGGTTATCACCGATCGAGGGGGTTCCTTCATGTCAGACCTGATGAAATGTTTGTGGGAGAAGTATGGGGTGGTGCAGAGATACACAACACCGTATCACCCACAAGCCAATGGGCTTGTGGAAAGATTTAATGGTACCCTGAAGTCTATGCTCCGGGCATTTGCTGAACAGCACGGGAGGGACTGGGAGAAATACCTTCCCCACCTGTTGTTTGCATACAGGGAGGTGCCCCAAGAGTCTACAGAATTTTCCCCCTTTGAACTCTTATATGGATGCTGGGTACGTGGGCCCCTAGACTTGATCTGGGAGGCCTGGGAAGGCAAGCACACCACCCAAGGAACTCCCATAGTGGATTACGTCCTTAGGTTTAGGGAGAGGCTGAAGGAGCTTAAGGGGACAGCACAGAGCAACCTGGCAGCTGCCCAACAGAAACAAAAAGTGAGGTACGACTGCAGAGCCAGAGCTTGCTCATACATGGTGGGTCAGGAAGTAAGTCATGGTCCTTATTCCGGTCCGGAAAGACAAGCTGCAGGCTGAGTGGGCAGGACCATACAAAGTGGTTAGGAAGGTAAAGGACGTGAACTATGTTATAGAGTTACCTGACAGAAGACAGACAGAAAGGATGTACCATGTCAACAGGATGAAGCCATATGCTAATAGGGCTGACATGGCGTTTGCAGTGTGTAGCCCTGGGGAGGGGACAAAGAAGACCCCCTTCTGGACTTGCTGGAAGAAAGTAAGTGGGAGTCCTCTGTGGAGGCAGTTAAATTGTCTCCCCAGCTGGCCCCGTACAAGATCCAGGAAGTAAGGGAGGTTTTAGCAGACTTTGCCCCATTGTTTAGCTCCAAGCCTGGGAGACTAACCCCCTTAGCGACGCACAATGTGGAGACAGGGACACAGCTGCCCATACGGCAGACAGCATATCTGGTGTCAGAGGATGTCCAAAAGGACATTAGGAGGGAAGTGGAGGAGATGCTGGATTTAGGGGTAATCCAGAGATCCCATAGCCCCTGGGCCTCACCCGTAGTCCTTGTGCCCAAGCCAGATGGCTCTACTTGTTTCTGTGTGGACTATCGTGGACTGAGTCATGAAGTCAGATGCCCACCCGATGCACTGGACGGACAAATTCCTGGACAAGTTGGGAGGGGCAACCTACCTTATGATCATTGACCTGACCAAGGGGTACTGGCAGGTAGAGTTGACGGACAGAGCTAGGGAGAGGTCGGCCTTCATCACTCTGGTAGGCTTATTTGAATTTAAAGTAATGCCTTTCAGAATGAAGAACACCCCGGCCACTTTCCAAAGGTTGGTGAACCAGGTGTTAAATGGTGCTGAGGAGTATGCTGTGGTATACCTGGATGACACTGCCATCTTTAGTGCCAGCTGGGAGGAACACCTGTCCCACCTTAGGGAAGTGCTGGGCAGGATAGGGAGGGCTGGGCTCACTGTCAAAGCTGAGAACTGCCAGGTGGCCATGGGAGAAGTGGCATACCTCGGGCATGTGGTAGGCCGGGGACAGCTCCATCCTAACCAAATAAAAATAGAGGTAATCCAGGCGTGGCCCAGACCAGAAACGCAGAAGCAGGTCAGGAGTTTTCTCGGGAGAGCCAGGTACTGTAGAAAATTTGTACTCAATTACAGTGCCCTGGCTGCTCCCCTGTCTGACCTAGTAGAGAAAAGGATGCCAAAGAAAATTACCTGGGGACCAGCCTGTGAAGAAGCCTTTACCAGACTGAAGGAGGCACTGTGCAGTGCTCCTGTTTTGACAAGTCCTGACTATAGCAGACCCTTTATAGTTCAGACTGACGCCTCAGACATAGGTATTGGGGCAGTACTGAGTCAGACATCCAACCAAGGGAAAGATCATCTGGTAGCGTACCTGAGTAAAAAGTTACTTCCCAGGAAGCAGGCATACTCTACCATGGAAAAGGAGTGTCTTGCCATAGTGTGGGCCCTAAAGAAGCTGGAGCCATACTTGTATGGGCAGCATTTTGTGGTACAAACAGACCACAACCCCCTGGTTTGGCTGACACAAATGGGAAAGACTAATGGTAGACTGTTAAGATAGAGTCTTGCTTTGCAAGGGTATGACATGACAGTCTTACATAGGGCTGGAGTGAAAAATCAGAGCTCGGATGGTTTGTCTCGTGTCTATGAAGAATGAACTGATTTGGGAAGCTCATCCTATGCAGGGGATAGAGACCCCAAGTTCAGTCTAGGTGTGGAGGATTATAACACTTGGACAGCTGGTTCTGATTGCTCTATGATTTTGTAATATAAAAATGTGTTATTGAGTGTCTCTCTTGAGAAATGCTGTGTTCCTGGGATGACCCCCACTCCCCCCGGTTACAGCTACAAGATGTTAACCTGAAAGCCAGGAGATAATTAAAGACTAGAAGAGACATCAATTAAGGATCTCCTGTTTATGTGACTTAATTGTAGCTTGCCAGCTGCCAGGATAGAGATAATATCCATTTTATGGCATCTTCAGAGAAAGCACAGTTAATTGCACCTGATGTTACATATTACACCTCAGTGAGATCTGACAGTCATAAAAATCTCCTTTGATGTCTGTGAAGGGCAGGAAGACACACTAGATCAAAGGGGTCATGGGGAAGTGAGTTTTTGCTGATGTCACCTTAATTAATATACCTTCTGAATGATAGACATCCTGGTTGTATGATTTTTAATAAACAGAGGAGGAGCTGGGTAACATCATGGAGAGGGCAGGTTCAAGACAGTTTTTTAATTATGCTGTGACTGACCTTTAGGGACATTCTTTTGACTCTCTGAGCTACATCTGTCAGTACTGTAGGAAGATACGAATATATTAGACAAGTCTAAGTGTATGGTTGGTAGGAGTTTGCACTTTAAACTTTGTTCTTTTAAGTGAGTATGTTTTGTGATATATTGTTCTGTATTTACGTTTTTCATTTTTATCTATTTTAAAGTAAACCTCTTTTTTAAAGAGACTGCTTGGTGTGCCTTTGAAATTCCTTCTTTGACAAATGAAGCATATATGGTTAAAGTTGACACTGTGCATAGCTTACTGGTAATACCAAACTGGGAAAGAGGTAAGAGTTTATCTGAGGTCTTTCATAGAGTGTTTTAAGGGTTCATTTTGTACACCTGGTTAGGTGCTCGTAGGCAAAAGATATCTGGCATTTCCCCGAACAGCAGAATTATCTGAGCCTTTACGCTTGGGTATGCTAGCAAGAGGTTCACAGTTTGAATCCCTCCAGAACTTGAGACCAAAGGTTGATTTCGAACCCACAAAACAGACAGGAGGTTTACCCTGTTTCTGTTACCTGTTCACAAGACTGCGCTCTGAGGTTGGCACTGTGGGAGCAGAGGGCCTGACCTGCTGAGTGGGTTTGACACAATTGCCAGATATTTTTCACCTATGCTGAAGCCGCACCTGGCAGACCGGCAGCTAAGTGGATAATTGACAGGTGAATTGTGTCCTGCATTGACCTCTGCTATACATTGGCGAGTAGGGAGCCTCCCGTAGTGCAAAGGGCTCATTCCACCTGTCATACCACTTCCTTGGTGGCTGCTTCCAGGGACATCCCTATCCAGGAAATCTGCAGGGCTGCTATCTGGAAGTCAGCACACACCTTCATCTCCCATTACCACATTGATCTTGAGTTACACTGGGATGCTGGTTTTGGGGCCTCAGTTCTCCAATCTCAGTTTCCTAAGTAGGGGGTGTGTGCCTTGCCCCCTCTTCCCAGGAGAACTGGTAGGAGTCTGCCAGAAGTGTGGAATTGTACATCATATCCACGTCCTTAGAAAAACAGGTTACTCACCTGTAACATTAGTTCTACGAGTGGTATATGATGTACAGCCACACTGACCTACCCGACCTCCCCTGGCAAGTGGCACACCAGTCTTCTTTCCAGCGAGAAAAATGTGATGTCACAGGGCGGCACTAGGGGAGTTACTACCCGGGTGGGTGAGAGGAGCCAGCTTGAAGATGTTCCAGATGATGTTACAGGAACACTGCCAAAAGTGTGGATGTACATCATATACCACTCCTAGAACTACTGTTACAGGTGAGTAACCTGTTTTTACTCATCTGTAACTGCTGTTCTAAGAGTAACATAAGATTCATATCCACACCTCCCACTTGGTCTCCCCTCACAACTGACACACAGATCACTGCTTCCAGAGTGCAAGCTCTGATTTCATGGGGGTGCAGCTGAGGGAAATGCCACATGAGTGGTGGGAGGAACTTTGTTTAAAGATGTTTTGGTGAATCAGCTCTTAAAGAACTGCCATTATGTGGATGTGATCCATATGTCACTCCCAGAAAAGTACAGTTACGGAAGACCTTACTGTGACAGTAGATCTCTGGGGAGCATTTCTTGCAGCAGGTAATACACTTGGGTCATCACCAGAGGTCGCTGTGGTGTATGGCAGCTCTTCTAGCAGTCTTTTCCTGGGGCCGTCCACACATGACATCACCTTCCTGTTTCCTATACAAGTATGGGTGGTCCCTGGTATCCTCAGTTTCCCCCGCCGGATTCAGCTTGCTAAGCAAGGACCGAGGGGAAGACGAGGCACCATAGGTGTCCCAACCCAGAGTCACTGGACCAGAATTTGTTCTCCTAAAGAAGGAGGGGGATGGAGAGTGGGATCATACCTGCTGCAAGAGACACTCCTTAAAGATCTACTGTTGTGAGAAGGTCTTACATAACTGTACTATCTTCCACGGAGTGGTTTCTTGCAGCAGGTAATACACTTGGGATCAATCCCAAGCAGTAAACCCAAGAAGGGTGGTCATTATGACAGGAGGCCTTGTAGGACAGCTCTGCCAAAGGCTGTCCTATGGCATGAAGCAACGTCTAGGATGTAATGCTTCATGAACCTATGAATTGTGGACAAGGTAGCTGCGTTGCAGATATCTGTGATAGAGGCCCCTTTAAAGCAGGCCACTGTGGTGGCCATATCTCTGGTAGAACGGGCTTGGTCAGGTCCTGGTAATGGCTTGTTGTATTTTGTGTAACAAAACATTATACAGTGTGCTAGCCAACTGGAGAGGGTCCGTTTCGTGACTAGGAGGCCTTCCCTGCTTGAGGCGAAGGTAACAAAATGTTAAGAGGTCTTCCTAATCAATTTAGTTCAATTAGTATAGTATTGTAATATACGCTGGACATCTAGAGTATGTAGGAGGTATTCACCTCAATTGGAGTGTTCAGGATAATATACTGGTAACTCCAGGGATTGATTTAAGGTGTGTTCAGACACTACCTTAGGTAGGAAGGAAGGTTTGGTATGAAGTGCCACTCTGTCTTTGTGAAAAATTAGGTAAGGACCTTCCTGGACATAAAGTCTCCACCACTAATTCACACGAATGGGAGTACGCCGGAGGCGCTAGGACCCAGCAGGAGCCAAACTTTTTCAGCAGGGCCGGCGTCAAGGTGGAGATGCGAGGGAGCAGCACCACAAGCTAGGCTCGCGTGGTATAGACTACCTCGGCATCAACCCTCCAACCGCCTCAGTTCCTTTTTTCCCCGCTGTTGAGTGCACTTCAGTGATGTCTCTCACCCGCTGGGAATCAAAACTTCAACTAGCAGCTAGTTTTCAGTTTTATTGTTTTGTAAGATTTCACAAAAGTACTGATTACATTTTAAAAGTATACTTTCATTATTTTACAAGAAAGAAGTCTTCAGCCCTCCACTGACTGAGTCGACCATAAGTGGGGCAGGTGACAGTAGGGAGACTTCGCATGAAAGCTGTTCAGTTAACCAAACTGGGTCTGGTCCGCCGGCCTCTCCAGAGGGAGGTCTGACAACACACGGTCCAGTGATCGTGGAGAGGGGCAGTCTCCCCGGAAACACAAAAAGAAATGGTCCCATGCTCAGCACTGTTCGTCCTCAAGCTCTTCTTTGGCCCACCAGTCACAAGAGAGACAGCATTATTCGAGGTCGCCCTCTGGTACGTCTGCGTGTAGACAGTTGTCTCTGATGACCAGCATCTTCGACGCCAGAGTTCCTCCCCGCCCACTGGAGGGTTTTCCGATCAGCAGTTTCACCATTGGGCCGCTCTTATGGAGCGGTGGGTGCGGAGGTTGTTCCGACTGCCCACACTGGCTAGTCCATTGCCTTCGTGTCTGTCGGCTTTGGATCAGCAGGCAGGGCAGTTGTGACTGCAGTCGCACGGCGCCTCCTTAGGTGTCATTAACTCCCCCTCACATGGTTGCGGCCCAGGGGTCCACACCAATGCCTCTTGTCTCCTGCTATTTTTCCTCCTTTACCTTCAAATTGCAGTTTGCAGACTGCTGCGGTGCCGACCTTCCCAGCGCCGCAGTCGGAGCTGGCCTCTCTGGCGACGAGTTTGCCCGTGGCGTCGCGTGGGTGCTGCATCCACTGCCGGTGTCGTTTTCAGTGCCGGGTGTGATGTCAGTGTCACGCTCGGTGCAGTGGCTTCTATCGGCGCTGCATCCAGTGCCACTCTCTGTGTCGACGCTGCTGCTGTACTTGATGCCGTCCTCTTTGGCAGCGCCGGGGGTGTCAGTGGTGCCGCTTGCATTTCAGAGGTTTTTGACTCTGATTCTGTCTTCTCCTCCTCCTCCTCCTTCTCCTGGTTTTCACCCCTTTCCTGTCTATACAGTCCCTTCTGGACTGTCAGGAGATGACATTGAGCCTGATCCTGATCCTCAGCTGGGTGATGATTTTGATGCCAAGTCTGCCTTAGGGGCGGGGATCAATCCTCCTGCAGAGCCTGTAGTCGAAGACCTTTCCTTTAAGTCTCTGCTCAAGAATTTAAATTCTACCCTTTCTCTTCAGACCACGGAAATCGATCCTGGGAAGCTTTTACGTCTCCAGTATCTGCATGTTCCGGAAATCCCTGCGGATTTAACCCCTCTGGTGCAGCCCTCTTTCGAGACCCTTTCACAGACGGTGTGGAGCAACCCAGCTCTTATTCCCTCTGTGGCAAAGTCCATAGATAGGAAATATGACCCTCCCAAGGATCGCCCCATCCTGGCCTCTCAAGCCTTTGCTGATGCCATAGTGGTCCTGGCAGAGAATGACAAGGCTGTCCTTCCTCAGGAATCCACAGCTTGTCCTATAAACAAAGAATCTCACAAGAGCGACACCCTGGGTAAGCGAGTCTTTGCTGCTTCAACCCTAGGCATGTGCATTGCTAGCTACCAGGGTTATTTTTCTCAATAAGAGTATGTGCTCTGGCATTCGCTCAAAGCAACAGTAGAAGCTCTGCCTGAATCAGAAGTTAGTTCAGAGCTACTACAGACCATTACTAGAGGTATCGAGTCCAACAATCAACAGATTAAAGCTGCCATGGACGCTTTCGATATTGCCTCCAGAGCGGTGGCGACTGGTATTTGCACCCGTCGCCATTCTTAGTTGCACACTTCGGGCTTCACGAATGATGTCCAACAAAAGGTCATGGCCTTACCTTTTGACAGTATGTATCTGTTTGGACCTCAAGTGGAGCAAGCACTAGAGGTAACTCAGAAAACTAAGTCTGCTATTAGGACAGCTAGACTCCCTCCCGCTGCCTCTCAAGAAGGTTGGAATAAGCGTCAGTTTCATAACTGTCAGTCTTTTCGTGGCAAAAGCAGAGGATGTTTCAACAGAAACCAAACCCCTCAGCCGCAAAAGAAAATACAGCAAAAGGCACAGGGCCCAAAAGCACCCAGTGCCACTGAGTTTCCGGCCCAGGTCCCACCTCAGCTGTCTGAGGGGGACTCTTCCTCAGCAGTAGGAGGACGTCTGACTCATTTCTATGACCAGTGGAAATCGATAACATTGGACAAATGGGTCCACAGGATAATCCACGAGGGGTACTCTCTCAACCTGTCAGAAACCCCTCCGGATCATCCTACCAAGCTGTCTGCTGTGCAGTCAGACCGTCTTGCTTCCGAGGTGCAAGGCCTTCTGAACAAGGCAGTAGAAATAGTCCTGCTGGATCAGCGAAACACAGGTTTCTACTCCCACTACTTTCTGATTCTAAAGAAAACAGGTGGTATGCGCCCTATTCTCTACCTCAGAAAGTTAAACAAGTTCCTCTACAAAGGAAAGGTTCAAGGTAATATCACTCAGTACCCTGTTATCTTTGATTCATCAACACGATTGGCTAACCTCCCTGGACATGCAGGATGCCTACCAACACATTCTCATACACCCAAAGCACCACAAGTACCTAAGGTTCGTGGCATTGGGTCAGCACAACCAATTTAGAGTCCTACCCTTTGGGCTATCCTCGGCACCTCAAGTCTTTACAAAGTGTTGTGCAGTTCTCACGGTGCATCTAAGGAAAATCAGAATTCAAGTATTCCCATATCTGGATGACTGGCTTCTTGCAAGCCCCACCAGACAAGAAACTCTGGAGGCCATGGCTACAGCCTTAGACTTCCTCACGTCCATGGGAGTCCTACTCAGCCTGAAAAAATCGCAGCTGCAGCCCTCCCAGAAGCTCATCTTCATAGGAGCCCTTCTGGACACCTCCTGTGCAAAAGCCTTCCTTCCGGAAGACAGAAGGGGCGATATCCTACAGATGGCCTGCTTCATCAGAGAGAACAGCTCAGTTCAAACTCTTTCGATACAGCGGATGCTGGGTCTCATGGCATCCTCAGTGTTCACTGTACCTCTGGCTCGTCTCCGCATCAGACCCTCTCAGTGGATGCTTAGCACTCAGTGATCACCAACCACTCACCCTCAGTCCTTTCACATCAAGGTGACAGAACCGTTGAAACGGTCACTCACCTGGTGATCTCAGGAGGACAACCTTCTGGAAAGATATCCCTTCACCCCTCTAGATTCCCAGATCTCCATTACCATGGATGCATCCTTACTGGACTGGGAAGCTTACTGCCAGGATCTCCACACCCAGGGCACGTGGACCCAGGACAAGTTCCAACTCCACATAAGCGTTCTGGAAATGAGGACAGTCTTCTATGCAGTCCAAGCTTTGAAGGACATACTCTGTCACAAGACCATTCTCCTTCAAATGGACAAGGCAGTGATGTAGTACATCAACAAGCAGGGCGGTGCATACTCTTACCCATTATGCAGGGAAGCAATGAGAGTGTGAGAATGGTGCCTGGAGCACAAGGCTCTGATTCAGGTGGTCTACCTCCCAGGAGTACAAAACGTACTGGCAGACCGTCTCAGCAGAACAGAGACAGATCCTCACGAGTGGTCTCTAGACTTAACCGTCGTTCAGTCACTCTTCAAAGAGTGGGGAACTCCGGTCCTGGACCTTTTTGCGTCCCCACTCAATGCAAAACTGCCTCTTTTCTGCTCCAGAAATCCAGGACCTGGCATTTTTTGTCAGGATGCATTCAGGCTGCGCTTGACAAAATGCTTTCTGTACACATTTCCTCCTCTTCCCCTAGTTCAGAGAGTGCTGCTCAAATTGAAGGCACAGGGGAACAGACCAGTTCTCATTGCCCCATTTTGGCCTCGCCAGATCTGGTTTCCTCTAATCAACAGGTTATCGGAAACTTCCCCGAAACCGCTTCCACTCCAGACGAACCTTCTGACCCAGGGCCCTGTAGTTCATCCCAACCTTAGGTCCCTTCACCTCCATGCCTGGCTCCTGAGAGTGAACAAGTTTAACATTTCTCGTAGAGCTTCAGATATTCTCCTAGCTGCGCGCAAGCCAGCTACTCGAAAAACGTACACAGCTAAGTGGAAGCATTTCTCTTATCTGGTTTGTGAAATCATCTTGGAATCCCTTTTCATGCCCACCGAGTAAAGTCCTGCAGTATCTCTTTGACCTCTCTAATACAGGTCTACAGTACTGTACGGTCAAAGTTCATCTTTGTGCAATTTCTGCATACCGTGAGCCTGTACCTTCTATGTCCTTGGCTCAGTTACCTGTAGTTAAATGGTTTCAAGGGCATTCTGCATACCATACCACCCATTAAACATCCAGTTGCAGCTTGGGACATTGACCTCGTGCTAGACATGCTCACTTGTAAACCCTTCGAGCCTCTAGCCACTTGTAGTTGAAATTTCTAACTTAGAAAACGGCCTTCCTGGACTTCCGGTGACGTCACCAGCGGCATGACGGCTTAAATAAGCGGCTCCCCTCCTCACGGATAATTAAAAACGTTTCCACACAGCCCAGCTAGAACAAATTGGTATAAAAATGCAGAGGATTACAAGTGGAAACTCAGCCAGGAAAAGATCCCGTTCTAAAAACTGGAAAACTAAGGCAGATCGCAGAGGATTGAGTCCAGCTAGTTCAGTAAATAGTGGCAGAGAATCACCTTCAAGTATGGCGGGAGGAGACACAGAGACAGAACTAGACACCCTGTCTCGATCCAGATTTGAAACCCTCCTTTTGGAAATTAAACAGTTTCGATCAGAAACAAAGCAGGAATTCACTAAGCTGCATTCCAATTTAAAAGGGCTGGAGAAAAGAGTGACCTCCACAGAAGAGCGCATATCAACTGCCGAAGATGATCTCATCCAAATTTCACGAGCGTTGGAGCATATAGCACATCAACAAGAACAGACTGCTGCCAAATGTTTGGATCTCGAGCGGCTCTCGTGAGATAATCTGAGAATTTACGGCTTACCTGAAAAGCCGGAGTCGTGAGATAGGTGAATTTTAAGAGGATTTACTGCGACATGTTCTGGATCTCCCCGTCCTTCCATTTTAAAACTGAAAGGGCACATAGAGCGCTGGTTCCCAAGCCAACTTCCACGACTGCCAGGCCCCGGTCAATTGTAGCGAAATTTGCAAGCTTTAGAGAGAAAGAACAGATTTTATGGACAGCCTGGAGACAAAGAAAGGTCGAATATAACGGCGCCCGTCTTTCTTTTGATCAAGATTACCCCCCCGTGATTATGCAGCAACGTATGGCCTACTCTCCGATATTGCGGAAATTAAAAGCCCTTAATATAAAATTTCAAACCCCTTACCCTTCTCGCCTGCGAGTGTTTTGGGACTCAGGCATAGAAATATATCACACGCACAGGGAGGCCCTTCAGGCGCTGAAAGACAAAGGACATGAAATTGTGGAGATCCCCCCTCGCAAAGAGCGCCAGCCCGGTCTTCAACACCCATGGCAATCAGCTAGGCCCCAGCAATCCAACCGATCGGGTGGGAACTCAGCGGCTACTACGCTCCAGGAAATCAAGGAAAAGCTGCATAAACTCACGCACCCCCAGCCTCTTGAAGAGCGGCCATCTGGAAACGTGGAGGTTACATGAAAGAAGGCCTAGAGCATTGATTCCGGGACAGTGTTTGGTGTGGCTCTGCCTTTCGTGTGGTGGTCGTCCCCACGAGTAAAGTTGGGCCACAAGTGCAAGTATATGGATTTGATGGACCTTGCGCTGTATATTTTTTTTTGTAGATAAACAGTATTGAAATCTGCTGAGTTTATTTGGGTGACCCCGTCGTCCCTATAAGGCAAAAGAGTTTAATAGAGGGATACTTGATATTATCGCATTATTCCGTGGATAGAGGGAGGATGTGGGCGGGAAAATTGAAATAGGAATTGGTACAAGCGGATACGCTAACTTGGGAAGGGGGGGTTCCCTGGAAATCTCTCTCATGTAGTTGTATACTAGCAAACGGCATTGAACGATCACACGGATTGAGGCGATGGAGCTGCCTAATGACAAGACGACGACTGCAATCTCTCCTTAGAGGGATATCGAGCTGTTATTTGCTGGGTTCAGGTGTTTTGCTAGGAGCCTGGAGCGGGGTGGGACGATTCTAACTGACTTGCTTTCGTTGCCGTATTCTGTCACCCAGATAAAATGAGACTGTAAGAAATATAGGGGTGGTGCTTGTTACGACAAGGCGGGAAATCCTGATTAAGAAATAGGGGGAAAGCTACGTATACTAAATTGATCTCTTCCAAACTAAAGGAAAGTACTCCTGGGGTTGAGTTCAATGGGGGAGTCCATATACTCTCAGTAAGTGGGTGATGCGGAGGGCAGACTGGCCCAGACACAGAGCACGTGCCCATTCCACTAAATGGTTTGATTGTTACCGTGAGGACAGCTCACTGCGGGTTTATCAGTAGTAGGGTGGAACGTGGATGTTTAGGCCTCTGCGTTACTTGGTTTATTAACTGGGGGGAAACGCCCTGACATATATGGACTGCAGCCGATAGGTTAAAAGGTTTGAAGGGGGGGTCAAGGTTGAAACGGAATTCCGTAATAACCCACTGGCACTTGAAGTGGGGTGCGTGTTCTTTATAAATGTCTCAAAGTCAGAGGAGATACGGGACCACAATATTTAGCGCTAAGAAAAAGAGGGTGGGGGGGCACCATTCCAACATCAGACATAACTCTGTACTTGATATGTCGAGTGGTCCGACACTGAGTGTGCCCGCTCTTGGTTTGGGTATGCTGCTGGTGATGTTTTGCCAAGACATCTGGCTGGGACCTAGGAAATTTGAGGTCCAGGAGGAATGTGACCCTTTAAGGGCGCCTTTGCCTCCCATCCGAGTTGTGACAACTCGGTCAGATAGAGAACAGAACAGACTGTTCTCCTGCCTTGGGAGTAATCCTGTAATTAGTTTTGTCCTCCGGGGGAGGGTCGCCCTGTTGGCGCATCCGCATAGGAGATGTTAAGTTTGTTTTGTCTATGTTCATGTTGTATGGAAGGTTACAATTGTATCTTAAGATTTTCACTGGCATTATACATTTGAACAGTATGCAAGAAAGCAAAATTTGTTGCAGCAGCAGGGAGGCAGTGGGGTGGGGAAAGGAGGGGAGTGGGAGCGGTTGGGGAGGGGAAGGGCAGAGGAGAGCTTGCTTATCATCAGAGATTCACCCCCTGGCCCCAGAATGGAGGATAACACCAATTTGAGAATCATTTCTCACAACGTTAATGGGCTAAACAACCCAGTAGAAAGATACAAGGTCATGTCTATGATAAATAAACAGAAGCCCACATTTGTTTTATTGCAAGAAACTCACTTAAATAAGTCAGAACACCAGAAGCTGAAAAAATCCGGGTACGATCAAATAATAGCTGCCTCATATGGGAAAGGAAAGAGAAGAGGCACTGCGGTGCTGATTTCTAAAGTGCATGATTTCAAGGTTGACTAGCTACATAGATCCGGAGGGTCGAATGGCCACCGTCTCAGGAAAATTAGAGGGTACCCCCATTACATTAGCTTCTCTTTACGCACCACCAGGCTCCAATAAGGAAACGTTGAGCGCCCTACTTCAAAAAATTACTGAGCAACACAGAGGCTTACTAATAGTAGGTGGGGATCTAAATCAGGTGTAGGACCAGAAAGACACTTCTAAATCTAAAACATTCCATCAGAGCTCAGCTAGCAAGTGTATTAAGAATTAGATAAGGGGAGCTTTTTGGGTAGATGCCTGGAGAGGGCACAATAAGAATAAACGAGAATATACACATTACTCCTACCCACATGGCTCCTTTGCTAGAATAGACTACATGCTGATCTCTGGAGAGCATCAAGACCGGGTTGTGGAATGCAAACATATTCCCTCGGTACTCTCTGATCATTCCCAGCTGCTTCTGAGACTGCATTGGAAACTTAAAAAGGGCCAGTCCCTTTGGAAGTTTAACAATTATTTTCTGAACCTGAAAGAGTTTACGGATATGGCTAAGGACAGGCTAATACAAATCCAGCAAGATAATAAGTTTCCCCAGGTACCAGGTAGTATTTTCTGGGACACAGTGAAGGCGGTATTCAGAGGGGACTGTATCAAGTTTGCTGCACACTTTAAAAGGCAGCAAAATCAGCAAATGGCAGACCTTCAAAATCAATTATTGGTCTTACAAGGGAGGCTAGCGGAAGGGGATAGCTCTATATCTCCGGCCATTCAGATAGTCAAACAGAAAATTCCAAAGCTAATAGATATCAAGACGGAACAAGCTTTGCAATGTTTGCGGCATAAATATTTCGAGACAGGTCCTAGAGCGTCACGCCTCTTGGCCCACCGCTTTGAGACAACATACCGCCAAATCCACGATTACTCGAATTAGAGACCCTGTGACAGGCCAGTTATTAAAAACCCAAAAAAAATCTTGAACAGATTCAGGTATTTTTACTCTAAACTATATGCTTCAGAGCACACCCCAAATGAAGAGCAAATTAACACTTATCTGTCTAAATTAAAACTTCTGAAGTTAACAGAGGAAATGAGGAACTCTCGCGACTCCTCCTTATCCCTTTCGGAACTAACTTCTGCAATTAATAGATTGAAAGTAAAAAAAATCTCCTGGTCCGGATGGATACTCCCCTGAATTTTTTAAATTTTTTATACAGGAAATCAAGGATCCCTTATTGGAGGCATGCAAGGCGGCACAATCTGGGGAGGCTATTCCAGATTCATGGAAATATGCGGTTATTTCTAGTGTCCCCAAGCCTGGAAAGGACACCACTCGTAGCGCTGCTTTCCGCCCCATATCAGTATTAAATATTGATTTTAAGTTATATGCCTCAATTTGGGCGAGACGTTTGGAGGTGATCCTACCGGAATTGATCAATGGTGATCAAACTGGGTTCATACCTGACAGGCAGACCCAGGATAATATTAAAAGATCGCTACAAATTTTGCACCATGCTGCTCGGTCGGGGGCCCCCAGCCTGGTGTTAAGTCTGGATGTGGAGAAGGCCTTCGATCGAGTGGCATGGAAATTCCCAAGCCTGTCTCTGGGTATTTTTGGTTTCTTAGAGTCGTTTACCAAAATTATAAATAATATATATACTAACCCCAAGGCATTTATAAAGATTAATGGAAGAGTCTCTCCCCCAGTAGATTTACACCGAGGCACCAGACAGGGGTGCCCCCTCTCCCCCTTACTTTTTGCAGTGTATCTAGAGCCCTTAGCCCAAGCTCTAAGACAGGATGAGCTAGTCCAGGGATGGGACCTGGGAGGGGAGACGCACAAACTGGCATTGTATGCTGACGATCTACTAGTGTACCTCAGAGACCCGGAACACTCACTGGAACCCTTATGGGCTAGGTTATCAGAATTTAGCCACTTAGCCAGCTACAAAATTAATATGAATAAAATGGAAGTCTTGAGATCACACTTTGATCCCTCAGAACGGATACAAAAGAAATTCCCTTTTAGATGGAATACTTCCCGGATCAAGTATCTGGGGGTCCAGCTGAGTGCTCAGGTAGATCAGTTGTTTCCCTTCAACTTTATCCCAGCGTTGAGGAAAATTAAGTTGGAGTTGGATCGGTGGGCACCTGTCTCCATACCATTGATACAAAGGGTGGAAGGGATAAAAATGATAATACTTCCGCAGTTTTTATATTTAGTACAGACACTCCCTATCTTAATTCCAGAGGCATACTTTCATTCCCTAAATAGGACTGTCTCGGTTTATTTGGGGCCCACAAAAAATATAAGTCATACTCGACACTCCAAATCCAAAGGCGGAGGGGTCTAGCACTCCAAATTTCAAATTATATTATTGTGCAGCCCAGCTACGCATTGCCATTACTGGCTGGACCAGGCGATTCGGCCAAGTGGAAGACGTTGCAGCTGGGGGAGGCTGCCATTTTAAAACATGAACGAAGCACTCTTAAGGCAAAGAGGGAGATCAAATATAAGACAGGGAGAAAATCCCTATATGGCCGCCACTCTGAGTGTATGGCATGGAGTCCTGGGGGATAAAAGTGCTAAGAATTGGAGCAGCTTGCTGACTTCTGTGCCATACTTGAACTCTTTCCCACCTAACAGATGGGATGGTGGCTTTAAGAGATGGGAGGAGAGGGGTTTACACCTGATATGGCATTTTATAGATGGAAACATGATCTTGCCGTTTGATTCACTAGTGAATAAATATGGAATTGTATGGCAAGACAGATTCAGATATTTTCAAATCAGGAATTATATTAACAACCTTCTGTCGCAATATAAGTTTGGGGACTCATCTCCTCCACAGATTGCATTTATGTTTAAAAAAAGCAATAGAGGGGGACCCAATTAAGTCTCATATAATCTCCAAATTGTACCGGGCACTCTTGTCCTGGAAGGGGGACTCCTCTGCTCACATAAAGATAGCATGGGAAAGAGATCTAAGAGCCCTGATCCCTGGGGACTTCTGGGTGTGGACGCAGAGGAGAATACACTGGGGCATCTCAGCGGGTGGCTGGCAGGAGTTTTCATGGAAGATTTTCGTCCGTTACTTTTGGACACCAGCAATCCAAGCAAAATTTCATGATTCCATTCCTGCTACCTACTGGAGGAACTGCGGATACTCGCCTGCTTCTCTATTTCATATAATGTGGGATTGTCCTAGATTAACCCCTTTTATACAAAGCCTTCAGCAGGCTCTAAGGTCAATCATTGTTCCCAAGTTGGTGGTGTTCCCTCTCTGCTACTTCTTCTTGGACCTCCCCAGAGATCTCCGAAACCCTTTGACGATTAAATTTTTAAAAATTTCATTTCTAGTGGCCCAAAAGGTGATCACATGTAACTGGCTAGCCCCCAAAGCGGTCACTCTAAACATGTGGTTGGACCGCATGACAGATGTGTACAGATTGGAGTCAATAACAGCTAAGCTCAACAAAAGGGTTCCATCTTTTGAGATTACGTGGAGGAGATGGGTCTTATACATGGCGGGGGAGAGGCCTGACTTTGTCCCTTGAGTAGGATCAAACAGAGAATCTGATCAGGGATCATTAGAACAGAATGTGGTAGAGCATTTTAGCTATAAATAATTACTCTGAGTGTTTTTTCTGTGCTTATCTCCCCGTCTCCTTCCTCTTCCCCCCAGTCGACCCCCTTATACTGTATTGAGAGGGGCTGTCTAAGGGGTACAAGCTGGAAATAAAATTAGGTGGTATCTATAAGGTACATTTTAAACCGATACCTTGGATATGTTACCCTGCTCAGTATATAATCTCTTGCATAATGTACCTACTGTTTTATTGACGGACCTGCCTGTGAAAGCATTAGAATGGAATCAATTTGTATAAATGCTATCTTATCTGTTGTCTGTGTATGTTACATGGGTTTTTGCCCAAATAAATTACACTAAATAAAGAAAGTTTTAAAAAATGAAGACGGCCTTCCTAGTGGCCATTACTTCCACCCTTAGAGTATCAGAAATACATGCTTTGGTCACAGACCCTCCGTACACTGTATTTCACAAGGACAAGGTGGTTCTTAGGACTCATCCTAAGTTCCTTCCTAAGGATGTCTCAGAATTCCATCTGAATTAACCTTTAGTCCTTCCTACCTACTTTGCAAATTTCTAGAATGAGGGAGAACATACCCTTCATTCTTTGGATGTAAAGAAAGATTTGCAGTTCTACCTGGACAGGACAAAGGAGATCTGCAAGGCTCAACATCTGTTTGTCTCCTTCAGCACGACCCGGCTGGGTCAACCTGTTGCTATCAGGTGCACTTCAGCATGTTTAGTGGCATGCCTGCGCCACTGCTACTCCATGGCACAGGTCAAGCTGGAAGACAGAGTGTACGCTCACTCTACCAGAACAGTCGCGGCATCTCTGGCTGAAATCTGCAATGTACCCACTGTGGACTTCTGCAGTACGGCCACTTGGAGCTCCATGCATACATTTGTAAAGCACTATGCCTTAGCTGTCCATGCCAGACATCAGTCCTTTGGCAGGACAATCCTTAATGGACTTCTGTCCTAAGTGAGCTCCTCTCTCCTACTGCCTGTCTCGGGGGGGGGGTATTTTAGCTCGGCACTCTCCCATTAGTGTGAATGAGTGGTGGAGACTTTATGTCCAGGAAGATATGGAAATTATGTACCTACCGTAATTCTTGATCTTCTTGAACGAAGTCTCCAACTCTCATTAACACGCCCACCCTCCATCCCCCGAGCTCACGTCTCTGTTTATGGTCTTCACTCCTATCGCTGGGCTGTGAAGACTTTGTTCTTTGACCCTTCTTACATGGGTCATTTGGACTATCTTATGTCCGATATTTAGGTTAGTCCTCTCTAGGTTAGTTACGCTGCACCTCCTCGGGGGGGGGGGGAAGGTACTGAGGCGGTTGGAGGGTCAACGCCGAGGTAGTCTATACTTTGCAGCTCCACCTTGATGCCGGCCCACCTGAAAAAGTTTGGCTCCCACTGGGTCCTAGCACCTCCAGCATACTCCCATTAGTGTGAATGAGTGGTGGAGACTTCATCCAAGAAGATCAAGAATTACGGTGGGTACGTAATTTCCATTTCTCTACACATGAGGACATGAAGCTCTGAGATACGCCGAGCCAAAGTGACAGCCACTAAGAATAGTGTTTTCCAAAAAAGGAAACGGAGGTCACAAGTGGCTGCCGATTCAAAGGGCTCAAGAGTTAATTTCTCTATTAGAAAACTGAGATCCCACAGAGTAGTGGGTCTTCTGATAGGTGGCTTAATATATAACATTCCTCTCAGAAACATTTTAGCTAGATGATGTTGATACAGTAATCTCCATCAAGAGGTTCATGGAAGGCCAAAATAGAGGCCAAATGGACATTGATAGAGGAATAGCTTAACCCTGTCTCGGCAATCGAGGCCAGGTAATCTAAGACTTTCGTCAGTGGACAGGAATAAGGATGCAATGACTAGGAAGCAGCCCAGATGGAAGAGTATTTCCATTTGGCATTATATGTTTCCCTGGTCGCTGGTTTACGTGCGGCTAGTAGAATATCAGCAACAGGGAGGACACTTCTAGACGTGCTATGAAAGCATCCTCAGGAGCCAAGTGTAAAGATATAGTGCCTTCAGGTTGGGATGTAGAAGGGTCCCTTGATTCTGAGTCAAGAGATCTGGTCTTATTGGCAATGGAATGGGATCCTTCACTGAGAATTGTTGAAGGAGGGGGAACCACACCTGCTGATGCCACAGAGGGGCTATGAGAATCATGGTGGCAGGGTCGAGTTGTAGTTTCAGTAGAGTCTGTTGCAGGAGAGGGACGGGGGGGAAGCATATAAGAAGAGTCCTGTCCATGATTGCGACAGCATCTATAGACAGTCCCTTTTTGCTCGGGATAATGGAATAGTATCTGGGGAGATGGTGACTGACTGGGGAAGTAAACAGATCCAGCTGCAGGGTCCTCCCACAGATAAAAGATTTTTTGAAGCACCTCGTGATGAAGTGTCCATTCGTGTGTGGATGACTGGTGACTGAGGTTGGCCAGAAGATTGTGACGTCCTAGTAGATGGACAGCTGTCAGTACAAGGTGTTGCTGTATGGCCTCCTGCCAGACTGCAATAGTCTCTTTGCATCAGGAACGGGACTTCGTACCTCGTTTGCTGAGGTACAACACTACTGCAGTGTTGTCTGATTGAATCAGAAATGGTCCCAGGGACAAGTGGGGTTGAAAGGCCTGGAGGACTAAATGAACCGACCTCATCTCCAGGAGATTGATATGGGGATGAGGGACAGAACTGGTCCACTTGCCTTGTGTCCTGTAAGGACCCAGGTGCATACCCCACCATTCCAGGGATGTATCTGTAGTCAGCGTCTTCTGGGGTGGTGGGGACTGGAAGGGCGTGCCTTGAGATAGATTGGCTCGGAGGATCCACCGTACTAGGGCAGACCGCAACGTGAGAGTGACTGATTTTGTCTTCAAAATTTCCTGTTCTTTGAGACCACTGTTTCTGGAGAACCCACTGGACTGGTCTCATGTGAAGACGGGCAAGTGCTACCGTAGGGATGGTAGTGGCCATGTGTCCTAGGAGGCATAACATACGTCTGGCTATCACTGCTTTTTAGGTTTGTATCTGAGAAGCCAGAGATAGAAGTTTGTCCTGTCTGTCGGCCAGGAAATAGGACCTGGCAGAGACGGTGTCTAGGACCGTGACTGTGTAGGGGTCGGATTGGACTTTGGCCAATTGACTATAATCCCTAGAGCCTGGAACAGAGTTAAGGTTGCTTGTAGGGAGGAAAGCAGGGAAATTTTGGACCCTGTCTTGATGAGTCAGTCGTCCAGATATGGGAAGACAAAGTGCCCGTCCCGTCATAGGGTTGCTGCCACTACTGCTAGGCACTTGGTAAACACTCTCGGGGCAGATGAGAGGCTGAATGGGAGTGCTCGAAATTGGTAGTGTTGTCCCAGCACGTGGAAATGAAGAAACCTGTGGTGGGCAGGATGGATGCGTATATGTAGGTAGGCATCCTTCATATCTAGGGCACATAGCCAATCCCCTTGTTTCAGCATTGGCATGATGGAATTTAGGGTGACCATGTGGAACCTTTTGTACTGGACATATAGGTTCAGTTGTTGGAGATCGCCAGTTCGTTTGGGTACCAGGAAGAAGTGGGAATAAAACCCCTTTTGGTGTTCTGCAGGAGGTACCGGGTAAACGGCCTTCTTGATTAGAAGAGCTTGCAGTTTGTTCTGAAGAATAAGAATATGTTCGGGTGGGTAATGCACAGAGCAGGGGAGATGGGGGAGGGGCACCTGGAAAGTAGTTCCAGAGTATCACCCCTCTGGACAATCTGAAGTACCTACTCGTCCAATGTGATAGTTTTCCAGGCCTCCAAGTGGAGGGTAAAACGACCGCCGATGGCCTCAGAGGCCTGGGTGAGAAAGCATGGGCAGAGCCCCACTTGGTCACTGGGAGGCAGGCTGACCAGCCCCACCAGGAGGGTGGGAGCGGGAGCCCTTGGTGGTAGAGGGGTTGGTTCTCGAAGACCGGGAAACGACTTCAGAATCTGCCTCTGTATTACCCACCTCTTCTGGAATAAAAAGAGGACTGAGGACAATACGATGGTTGGGATGTATGGTACATGCCATGGACCATGCATAGTGTTCTTCCTGAAGACTGGAGATCATCCATCAGTATTTGGGTACCTGGACCAAAATGTTTGGACCCATTAAAGGGGGCATTGACCACTCTATGCTGTACATCAGGTGTAAAGCCTGAGACACGAAGCAGAGCATGGCAACGCAACGTAATGCCTGTTGCTGACATGCAGGCCGAAGTATCGACCGCATCATAGCTCGAACGAAATAGGTGTCAGAGATGGAATTGCCAGTAGATACTGTAGCCAGTAATTGTTACCTTTCCTGTGAAGAAGGGAGTTTGACTAATTCTATGGCAGCGGACCAGAGCGTACACTGGTATTTGATCATATGTCCCGTATAATTTAGGATTCTGAGATTCATGATACCTGCTTAGAAAACCTTTTTTTTCCCCCAGATAGTAAATCTTACAGGAATCTTTATCAGGAAGTAAAGAGCTCATGTGTTTTGGTCGTTTAGTATGATCATGAGTGGCAGTGATCACTGCTGAATCTGCTTCAGAAGTAGTGGATAGAAAAGGGTGATCCAGAGTAGCCTAGTAAAGGTGATCCACCTTGCAGGGAATAGCCGTAACAGTAGAAGGCCGATTCCAGGCAGCAAGCATAGCGTTCTGGTAGGTCTGTATAAGTGGGGGTACCACCAAGACCAGTTCCTCTGAGAGTTCTAAATAATCTGCCATATCCTTACGTTGTTTGTCATGTTCGGTAGTGAAGAAACCCATGATTTTCTGAATTTGGACCATCATCTCATGGAAGGATGAGTCATCGGGAGGAGAGACAGCTGCCTGATGGGATAAATTCTCATTTAAAGAAGAAATATCCGAAAACGGGGACTGGGGCTGGAAGTCCAGATCTTGAAATTCCTCATCCTCCAGATCTTCGGTAAAGTCTGCCGGAAATTCAGCCTCGTCTGATAGGTAGTGATCTACGTACAAGGGAAGAGTTTCTGTCACCCTGGAAATGTTTAGGTGGAGGAGTAGGGGAACGGGATGGGTGACTCTGCTCCCCTGGGTCGAAGGACTGAGTATGCTGAATGGCATGCAAAAACCAGCTGAACTATGGAGGCAATGTCCACTGAGGGAGGTGGGGCATCTGGGAAACCAAGGGGATTGGACATGTAGTCTGAGCAGGTCTTGCCCCTGGGTGGTAAAGCCCAGGGTCCCGATCCCTGTCCGCCTGGCCCCTATGGGGATACACCTGTGAAGGTGGAGGGGCCGTATGCATTTCAAATGCAGTAGGTTTCCCCATTGGAATGTGACCCGTCATCGATGTAGCCGCTGGGGAAACATGAGTAGGACGTTGAAATGAGGTCACCGTCAATGGGAGAAGAGTTCCCGTCGACGGAACCCATAAAGGATTAGTTGTAGATGAATGTTACAGTGCTGGAAAGTGCCGATGAGAAGGTGTAACCTCCCATCGACGAAGAGGCAGTGTTTGAACGCATCGTCGATGGTGGGGCACCTGTAACGGTGGCCATCGACGAGCGTTTAGGCACAGAGTGTGAGGAGAGCTTCTCCTCTGGTGCTGTTTATGAGAATCAGTGGATGGGGAGCTCTCGGGACGAACCCCGATTCTCCATGAGAGAATTTCTGCTCCATTAAATGGTTTTTGATTTCCTGCAGCCGTCGACGACAGGTTGCCTGGTTGAAGTCCTGGCAATGTATGCAGGAGGTGGTGTCGTGTGTAGGTCCCAGACACCTTATACAAGTGGAGTGGTTGTCGAAACGGTAGATTTTTCTACCACAATGGCAGGAACGGAATAGAGCTATCTTGCTTGAAGATTCTTTGGACATTAGTTTTTCAATGTTGTTTTGCTCAAATTCTTGTCAGTGACTACTGCTGAAGTTACACTAGCTGCTGCGTGCGAGCTGAAGACGGCGGGAAAATGAACTGAGGATACTAGGGACCGCCCACACTTACACAGGAAACAGGAAGGTGATGTCGTGAGGGCAGCCCTGGAAAAGACTGCTAGAAGAGCTGCCATGTGCCACAGTGACCTCTAGCGATGACCCAAGTGTATTACCTGCTGCAAGAGACCATCCGTGGAAGATCTACAGTTACAGGTGAGTAACCTATACATGCAGCTGCTTTCTTGCCAGCACCAAGTCCTGGGTAAACCTGTTTTCCCCTCCCCTGACTGTTGTCTTATTCCTTCTCCCATCCAGAAACCCAGTGAGCTCCACAATTGACAATTCCTTTGAAGGAATTCCTTCCAACCTGAAGAAGCCTGGTATGCTCCTTCCATGGGGAGGTGGAGGAGGAGCCCAAAAGGCCATTGTGGCCCTTGAAGGTGACCAAAAAAAAAAAAATTCATATCTTACAGTGGACATGAAGAGGTAAAGTTCTTCATATAGGGAGCAATGCTGTTCCTTCTCCCTATGCATACTTCCTGTTTCTCCCCCCATCCGCCACAGTGACGCTTTCACTGGCAGTCAGCCTTCCAGACCCATCCTCTCCATTCCTTACCAACCTTCTCTAACCCCAGACTTACCCCTCCAGGGTGAGGATTGCAGACACAGGTGTCTGAACATTGTGAAAAGTGTGGGCAGTGGGGCTTGAAGTTTGAAAGGACACCTAGAACTTACAATGGTGGGCCAAATTTTGAATGTGCTGTTAAAGGCTGGAAGGCTAAAAGTCAGGTGTAAAATAGTGGCTCAAGCCCTCCCCCAACCTAACGGTTCTGACACCCATGTCCACAGTAAGCCTGTGCCTGTAACTGCCCACCAAACAATATAATTCTGGGAGGTGGTGGTCAGTGGGTTCCAAGAGTACCAGCTTCATTGTACATACTTGCAGGCTTTTCTATATTCAGTCCTCCCCTCCCTCTGACCACTCCAGCTACACTGCAGCCTGTGATCAGCTGGGTGGCAGTAGCATAGCGGAGTCTGTGTCCTCACCCTTGAGAGCATCCTCTGGAATGCTCAGTCAACACTCCCCAAGTTGGACCTCAGACATCCAAGGGCTCATTCCCAAACTCAGGTTGTCGGGGTCTCAAGTGGCAGCCATTCTGGCTTGGAAGTGCAGTCACCTTAAAAGACAGCCTCCACCTCTGATCAGCCATAAGATTTTCAGTCTGTGAAGCTGGCATGGTGGCATACCTACCACCTGCCATGCCAGTGACTCAGGTTCAGAAGTGGACACGCCACACTGCCAGTGTGTGGTAGCAGGGCAGTGGGAGCAATGCAGACTGGGACAGAAGGTGTGTGGTGAATCTCCACGCACACCTGTCACTGAATGCTAGCTGGTTGGAGGTGGGATGAAATGGAATGATGAAACAGACAGTATGAAGCCTCACCCACCTGCTCCATAACATGCCATCACCTAGTACTCTGCTGTATTCTGGATGTGGTCTAGGGGGGGGGCTCCCCTTCCTGGCCCCATCACAAGGGGTAAACCATGGGGGAACTTCGAGGCTGGTAAGTCCTAGGGGAGATGGCGGGGAGGGGAGGTGAGTACAGCCTGGCAGCCAAGTCTGCACATGAGGGACAAAAGCTCTACAGAAGAAACAAAAACACAAGATTTTGCATTTCTTGGGTGGGGAACCAACTGACGGGCGGGGAGAAAGACAATCACTGGCCTAGGAGATGGAATGCTTCTAGGCAAGACACCTGTATGCACAGCTCTGCATCCACATTATAAAATGGCACTATGCCTAGAACAAGGTCATGTTGCAAACTGGTTGCACACCCTATTTGCACCTGCTAACATCTAGACTTGCAATTTGCATTGCACCTCTGTCATAGGAGCACCACTTGTGTATGCTGCCTTTGGATGGTGGTGCAATGGTGCATACAAAGCACCTCATTTTTTGTTGCTGTTGTAGCAACTGAGCTACGTGCTTCATGTTTTTAGATTTAAGGTGCGCAGGATGCTCCTTATGGTCATCCTACAGAACGCACATTTTCACAGAGAATGCAACTGCTGGGCTGATCATTTCCTTTTTTTTTTTTTTTTAATAAATTTTATTAAGTTTTACAATATAGAAGAAAAAATTACTCACCTTAGTAATGTTGTTTCTTCTAATGGAGTCTTGCTGTATTCTGACAATAGCAGTGAGTCCCAACCTTCGAACTGCCCCGGAGATGAGAGAGTTAACTTTCCATGCCAGGCATGGAATGCTGAGCTCGAACTCGGTTGAGACTCTGTCTGTTGCTGTTTAAACTCAAACCGTCAGATCTTTATGAGCTAAACTCACTAAGGTCCTGTGTGGAAGCTGTAAACCTACACTAGCCAACTGGCTACTAAACATAAAAACAGATTTTTTGGTCCCAAAACAAAGACTCAAGTCAGGAGACCCAAAAAATGAAAAAACACAACACCCACTCACCCAAAGAAAAGGGGTGAAAACAACAAGGTGGGGCACCTCCTGAGTGCCAACACTGCCACTGCCCACCCACATCCCAAAAACAGAGGTTCTGAGAAGGGAAGGCGGGGGGGAGGTCAGAATACAGCAAGACTCCATTAGAAGAAACAACATTACTAAGGTGAGTAATTTTTTCTTCAAACAACATGAAGTCTTGCTGTATTCTGACAACAACAGACTACCAAGCAGTACCTCCATGGAGGAGGACAGAACCTACTTAGGAAATAGACTCTGAAGCACAGCTGTGCTAGACCGAGCATCACTCCTAGCCTGGCTATCCAGGGAGCAATGCTTGGTAAAAGTGTGAACTGTTTTCCAGGTAGCTGCTTGACATATCTCTACAATAGGAATATCCCTGGAAACAGCTGTACCTCTGGTAGAGTGAGCCCTCAGGCCTGAGGGTGGAACCTTACCCAGTTTTTCATAACAAAATTGAATACAAGAGACAATCCACCTGGCAATGGATCTTTTAGTGGCAGGTTTCCCTTTACCAACCTCACCATAAGTGAGGAACAGTTGGAGGGAGTCAAACCTGTGACCCTTGGTACATTCTATGTAGTAGCTAAGGGCTCTTTTCACAGCTAAACTGTGCAGCCTCCTCTCACCAGAGGAGGAATGGTCAGTGAAGTACACAGGAAGAGACATGGATTGGTTAAGGTGGAAATCTGAAACCACCTTAGGCAAAAACTTCCTGTTAGTCCTGAGGACCATCTTATCTCTATGGAAGAAGATAAAATCAGGCTCCACTGACAGGGCTTGTAACTCACTTATGCGTCTGGCAGAAGTGATGGCTACCAGGAACACAGTTTTCCAAGTCAAGTACTTAAGCTCTGCTGAAGACAAAGGCTCAAAAGGGGGTTGCATAAGCTGGGCAATGCAAACGTTAAGGTCCCAAGCAGGGGCAGGGTCCCTGAATGGAGGGTTGGTATGAAGCAATCCCTTGAAAAACTTGGAGAATACAGGGTGAGCTGAAAGAGAAGAGGGCTTACCTGCTGAAATGAAAGCAGAAACAGCTGCCAGATGCACCTTTAGTGTAGCTGGTCTAAGCCCCAAGCTATTCAAATGGACCATATAATCAAGGACTGTGGGCAGATCAGCAGACTCTGGGGAAATATGCCTCCCAGAGCACCATATGGAAAATCTTTTCCACTTGACATCATAAGTAGTCCTGGTGGAAGGTTTCCTAGAAACCTTCAGAATATCCATTACACCTTGGGAGAGGTATAAATCAGCAAACTCTAACTCTTCAAGAGCCAGGCCTTGAAATTGAGAGATTTGAGATTCGGGTACCAAACCCTCCCCTGAGCACAGGTTAACACGTTGTAATTCCTGGGAAGAGACAGCGGAAGATGGACTGCTAAAGACAACAGGAGAGGATACCAAGGCTGTCTGGCCCAGTCTGAAGCAATCAGGATCACCTTGCAGAGTTGAGACCTGATTTTGACTAGCACTTTGAACAGGAGAGGGAAGGGGGGAAAAGCATACAGGAACTTCCCTTCCCAACTGAGAACTAAGGCATCCAGGGGGACTGAGCCCAACACTGGGGGCCTGCAGCAAAAAAGGGGAAGCTGGTGATTGTCTGGGGCTGCAAAAAGATCTATCTGTGGGGTGCCCCATCTGGAGAATATCACCTCCAAGACCAGGGGATCCAGTGACCATTCGTGATGGCCCTGAGATATCCTGCTGAGAGCATCTGCCAGGACATTGTCCTTGCCTGGAAGGTGTACTGCTGTGAGGAAGGTGTTCAGGGAATAAGCCGGAGACCACAACTTCATTGCTTCTGTGCACAAGGCCGTAGACTGAGTGCCTCCTTGCTTGTTGATGTACCACATTGTGGTGGTATTGTCTGTTCTGACCTGAATAACTTTGTTCTGAACAGATTTGGAAAAAGCTTGAAGTGCTAGAAATACTGCTCTGAGTTCCAACAGATTGATGTGAAGCAGAGATTCCTGAGGGGACCACAACCCCTGGGTGGTCAGGTCGCCCAAGTGAGCCCCTCACCCCAAGAGGGAGGCATCTGTAGTAAGGATTAAAGAGTGGGACTGAGTGACAAAGGGAACTCCCTGTCTTAGATTGTTCTGATCCTGCCACCACTGTAAGGCCTGGATCAGGGGTTGAGTCACTGGGATCAATTTGGTCAGAGGGTCCTTCTTTTGAGACCAAAAGGCTCTCAGATGGAACTGAATGTTCCTCATCTGAAATCTTGCTCCCTGCACCACTGCTGTGGAAGCAGCCATGTGCCCCAGGAGCTGCAGAAAATGCCTTGCTGGTCGAGAAACCTGCAGGGTGAATGAGGAGGCCAGTGTGATAAGGGTCCTTGCCCTGTCCAGGGGAAGGAAAGCTCTGGCCTTTTCTGTATCTAGCTCTACGCCTATGAAGGTGAGGAGCTGAACAGGCTCTAGAACGGACTTTGAAAGATTCAGAAGGAAACCCAAAGAGGTGAGCAGTTGCTGAGTTATCTGTAGGTGTAACTTGACTTGGTCTGAGGACTGGCCTACTGTGAGCCAGTCCTCCAGATATGGGAAGATGGCAATCCTTTGCCTTCTTAGAGAAGCAACTACTGCTGCCAGGCATTTTGTGAACACCCTTGGGGCAGAGGTTAGACCGAAGGGCATTGCTCTGAACTGGTAATGGCCTGAGGGCAGCTCGAGCCTGAGGTACTTTCGATGGGAGCTTCTGATGAGAATATGGAAGTAGGCATCCTTGAGGTCCAGGGAAACTAGCCAGTCCCCTGGCCTTAGAGAGGGTAGAATTATTCCCAAAGTCACCATTTTGAATTTTGGTTTTAAAAGGTGCTTGTTTAAGTATGTGAGATCCAGGATGGGCCGCCATTCTCCTGTCTTTTTTGGGGTAAGGAAGTACCTGGAGTACAATCCTTTGCCCTGGTATAGGGGTGGAACCCTTTCCACAGCTCTGAGAGCCAGGAGGGAAGAGACCTCTGCCTCTGAGGGATTTGCAGGTGGAAAGGATCTGATTCTCAGCTTTGGAAATTTTTTGAAGCTGAGAACCAGTCCCTGGCTTACTACTTCCAGGGCCCACTTGTCTGATGTTAGAGACTCCCAGTCCTGGACAAAGTAAACCAGCCTGCCCCCTACAGGTAGTGGAGAATCGGCCCTGGCAAACCCATAAGGGTGCCTGTTTGGCAGGGGGTTTTGGCTGAGGGGTGGAAGCAGGTCTGCTTGTACCCCTTCTGCCTCTCCCTCTAAAGAACCTCCTCTGAGCATAGGCAGAAGAGGAGGCCTGGGCTTGGTAGAAAGGCCTGCCCCTGGGATGCTGCCTCTGAGAAGTGGCCTGCCTTTCCTTGGCCTGTGCTCCCTATAGGTGGTCCTATATTCGTCCATTTTCTTCATGTAATTCTCTGTTTGCTCCCCAAACAGAGATTACCTAACAAGGAAAATCCATGGCCTTAGTCTGGGTATCCTGTGACAGGCTAGTACATCTGAGCCAAGCCATTCTCAAGTGCCACAGATGTAGCCATGACTCTAGATGACACATCATTGGAGTCCACTGCAGCATGGAATTGCACCTTGGATGCCTCAATACCATCAGCAGCCACCTGCTCCAGCTCCTTGGCAGCTGGCCAGGGACCTGTTTGCTAAAGCCATGACAGTGTCCCATCTGGATTTTGATACCTAGCAGTATAGGCCATATAGTTGGCCTGTCTGAGTCCCAAGGAAGCTGCCATGTACTGTTTCTTTGCCATGGCATCAATCCTCCTGGAGTCCTTGTCTGGGGGTGTGTGAAGCCAAGGGAATATTTGCCTTATCACAGGCTGCAGCCTGCACTACCCCAACATGGCTGCATTGTTGTGTAAGGAACTCCGTATCTGAGCCTGACAATGTATACCTCTTGTCCATTCTTTTACCCACAGGAGGTATAGTATTAGGAGTCTTTAAAATCTTAAGTGTCTGTTTCCCAAAAGATTTGTGTAAGGGAATAGACAGCCTCCTAGACTCTGGGATATCCATCATTTCCACATAGTCAGGCTCCTCCTGGTCATCCACAGCTTCTTCCATAGGAAGCTGGAGGTTTCAACCACTTTTTTATAAAACATGAAATGGGAGGGGGACTCAGAAAACCTAGGAGGAGACACTCCTGAAGGTCTGTCTGGGGAGATGTCCGGGTCAATGGGCACATCCAGACTTTCAAAACCACATTCACTTTCCTCATACTCCTCTTCCTTCTCCTCTGGTTCACAATATTCCTCTAAATCATAATCTTGAACCGGTGGAACCGGCCGAACCAAGCGCCTCCCTGATGGTGCCGGGTTGGTCGGAACCGGAGAAAGCGACTGCACAATTTTTATCGCTTTGGCTATTTCTTCAGCGGTTGGAGAAGAAAATTTTGGATCCACACCAGCTGATTTTTCCTTTCTTGTTCTCTTAGCTGGAACCAACTCCTCAGAATCGGCTCTCCTTTTGCCCGAAGTCTCACCCTGGTCAGAGGGCACTCCTTCTGGTTCGGTTTGAACCGAACCGGGCTGGCATCGGTTCAGCGGACTTTTTGCTCTCCCTTTCCTGAGCCTACCAACTCTCTTTTCTAGGGTAGCTGCAGGAAAATTTTACAAATCTGGCAGTCTGCATTGAGGTGGTCAAACCCCAGACAATAAACACAGGTGGTGTGGGGTCAGCCTTGTAAAGACTTCCCACACACTGCAGTGTTGAAACCCAGTGGGCCAGGTTTTCTTTTGGGTTTCTCAGGCGTTGTACCAATCTAACCAAACTTACCCTTTTAATGGCAATCCGCCAGGCAAGACCCTCTTATCGGTTCCTGACCGTGTTACGGGTCGTGGAAAAACCGTAATAAAATCTGTTTTTTTTAGAACCGATAAGAACCGGTAACCACACGCTAAAAGTACAGATAAAGATTTTTTAACAACTTGATCGGTTCAAACCGAACCGATGAACCGTTTACCAGTTCCACACAGAATAGAAAATAATATAAAACTATCTAGTACTCACAAATACCACAGACAGAGACTGAACCAACAGGTTACGGTTTAAATTCGGTCGAAAACCGAAAAAAGCGGTACTTTAACCGACAAATTGAACCAAGCAGAAGGAGAAATCTCCAGAGCGACTGTTCAGTGAGGCGGAGTAAAGAATCTGACGGTTTGAGTTTAAACAGCAACAGACAAGAGTCTCAACCGAGCTCGAGCTCAGCGTTCCATGCCTGGCATGGAAAGTTAACTCTCATCTCCGGGGCAGTTCAAAGGTTGGGATTCACTGCTATTGTCAGAATACAGCAAGACTTCATGTTGTTTGAACAATATTATTGCAATGAAAACAAAACCATTTCAACCTGGTCAGCAGAGAATACATACAGACATTTCTTCTATATACAAAAAAATCTGTTGTACAAGCAAAACCTTCAAAAACAGGTAGTCTCAGGAGCACTTTTTCAGAATTAAAGACCTGTTCCCACAGAGCACCTGGGAATATTCATATGGCCTCAGTTGGCTTCCTCTGCTCAAGCCTGCAATTATGGACCACACTGAAGGTCTACTGAAAGCATATAATGCACCCACCATGCCCAGCAGTGTATACCCTAGTCTTGAGGAAAAATGTAAGCAATTCTGTATCATAGATAGCTCTAACCAGGTGAGAGGATCTTTAGATAACCATTTTTTAGTAGTGCATTTTTGCACTGCCCCCAAGAGTATGCCCAGTAGATAACTTTTTCCTCCGTCTTTCCCTTGAGTGTGTTCGAAGGAGACTAAAGGTAAGGCTCAGTAAGCTTTAAGTTGGGAGAGAAAGGGCTGATTGTTTCCTAGACTTAGCTGGGTTGAAGACACACTTATGGCATTTCTAGAACCTTTTGAGAAGTCTGGGCCTTGCTTGAGGTCATGCAGAGGTTTATACTTCACTGCTAAACTATAAATGTGCCAGCCTGTCGGCACAGCGTTTGGAATTTTGCTTGCAGTGCCAGCGACCGGGAACGGGAATGGACACGGGTCGGAGGGCCGGGGGAAGGATTAAGCGTCCCTGGACTGATCTCCTTCTCTGGGGGAAGGGCGTGTGTTCGGTGAAGCAGCGATATCCAGCAGAGGCTGGGTTCGTCGCACAGCGCCAACACCTTCCAAATGCAGGGGCGGGGCAGATGCTGGCCATCACTGCACGTCCCCACCCTTACCTACAGAGGAGAAAATCATGTGTGCCTGGCCATCTCCATGAAGCCCTGCCCCGAAGCTCTCCCAACCAGATACTAGTACTGCAGCGCTGGTAGGGAGATGGTGCCGTAGCCCCACCCTCTGGGGGGAAAGCCAGGGGTGCCTGGGAGAGCGCAGGCACAGTCGGAGGTGGGAGTGCGGGGGTCTGTGACCAGGGAGGACACAGACGGCCAAGGTACACAGCAAAAAGTATACTAAATATTAAAAAAAAAACCATAAATGTCGAAGCCATTTATACCCTATGCTATAGCAGTGTAAGTGGTTCAGTAGGTAGCATGATCATCTCTGGGCCTGGAAGGTCGTAGGTTCTAGTCTCATAACTGGAACTTGGGCTCATACCCCAGCATGACACTTTAGTGCTGCACTGTTTTTCAGATAAGCCGTTGAGCCAATGTCTTTTCTGCCCATCTCTGGTGGCTGTCCAGATGGAGGTTTCAGACTCCATGTTATCGTAAGGGATGGGGATTTTCCTCAGTGTCCCAGGTCTGTGTAATCCATTCCCAGGACACACCTGAAAACAAGCCATCACTGCTTAAAGTACTTTTCTTATCAACACTTGCAAGTAAATAATCCAGTGATTGGGAAGAAACAAATGAAAGTAAAAACGCCAGTCCAATGGCAGGTTGTAGTTCACACAACCACAGAAGCTAATCAGGCCAATAGAAATTTACAAACAAGGACATTTTATAAAGACAGCTTCACAATGTTGAATGACTGACTGGCACACCAACCAGATAAAGAAATAGTCTCAAGACACTTAATAACTAGGTGTGTACCCACTGCTTTGGGTAAGCAGCTGCTTATTAAGTCTACGAGGTTTTGTTTTTTTTTCTGAGCCCTTTCACACTGTGGACCCGTCTTGCATTAATTCCCCCCCAAACTGAACTTTACTGCAAGGAAAATTCAGCTTTTTCATGTATTTAACAGAGGATGCAGCTGTACTTAAAAAATACAGGTTACTCACCTGTAACAGGAGTTCTAGGAATGGTATATGTTGTTCATCCACACTTTCTGGCAGGTATCCTTGCCGCTTTAAATCTTGCCGGAAGGTCTTCAAGCTGGCTCCTCCCACCCACCCGGGTGGTAAAACTCTTGGCTCCGCCCCGTGTCGCCAGATCTGGCCCGCTGGAAGCTCAGGTAGTGCGTCGAAGCTGGGGAGGTCGGGTGGGTTGTGTGGATGAACAACATACCATTCCTAGAACTCCTGTTACAGGTGAGTAACCTGTATTTCTAGGGACATGGATATGTTGTTCATCCACACTTTCTGGCAGACTCCTAGCAGTTCTCCGGGAGGAGGGAGGCAAGGCGCACACCCCCTACTTAGGGAATAAAGACTGGAGAACCGAGGCCCCAAAACCAGTATCCCGACGTGACTCAAGGTCGATGTGGTAGTGGGTGATAAAGGTATGTGCCGACTTCCAGGTAGCAGCCCTGCAGATATCCTGGATAGGGACGTCCCTGGAAGCAGCTACCGATGCAGCGGTATGGCGGGTAGAATGAGCTCTTATCCCTCTGGGAGGCTCCATGCCCGCCAACCTATAGCAGAGATCTATGCAGGAGGTGACCCACCTGCTTATCGTCCACTTGGCTGCAGGTCTGCCAGGTGCGGCTTCAGCGTAGGTGACAAACAGCTGGTGAACCTCTCCCCGAATTTCAGCCATGAGCTCCTTATAGTAAGCGAGCACCCTTCTAGGGTCCAGAGTATGGAGCCTACATTCGCGCCTCGAGGTGTGATTGGGGTAGAACACCGGCAGAGTCAACACCTGGTTAAGGTGAAACTCCGACCACCTTCGGAAGGAATTTCAGGTGGGGGCGCAGGACAACCTTGTCCCTGTGGAAGACCAGGTAAGGAGACTCGATGGAAAGCGCCTGGAGCTCTCCCATCCTTCTGGCTGACGTGATAGCCACCAAGAAGGCGGTCTTCCACGACAGGTGAGAGAGATCACACCTGTGCATTGGTTCAAATCGCTTGCCCATGAGCTTTGCCAGTACCAGCAGTAGATCCCACGGAGGTGGAGGTTCTCACACTGGAGGGGAAATGTAATCAAGGCCTTTGAAAAAGCGCCAGACCACCTTCTCCTGCGCCACCGACTGCTTCCCGGCCCATGCCCGGTAAGCAGAGATGGCTGCCAGGTGCACCTTTAGGGTAGTCGACCTAAGCCCTTGCTGAGAAAGGGACCAAAGATAGTCCAAGATGCTTGCCAAGGAACAGGAGGAAGGGTCCAGGCCCTTGCCCTGACACCAAATGGAAAATCTCTTCCATTTAAAGGCATAGCATTTCCTGGTCGACTCCTTACGGGATGCCTCAACTACACTGAGGACCTCATCGGAAAGACCCAAGGCCTGGAACTCTAGCCGCTCAGGAACCAGGCCGTCAGGTGCAGGGATTGAAGTTCCGGATGGAGCACCTTCCCCTGATTGACTGAAAGTAGGTCCGGGCGAGCTGGAAGCTGCCTCGGGAGCCTGGAGCTGAGGCTGAGGAGATCTGGATACCAGCACTGGCGGGGCCAGTCTGGCACTACCAGAATCACCTGCGCCTTGTTCCTCCTTGCTTTGAGAAGCACCTTGTGGATCAAGGGAAATGGGGGAAAGGCGTAGAAGAGGCCTGGGGTCCACGGCCTCGAGAAGGCATCCCCCTGCAGCGAGCCCTGCTGGGGGGGGCGGGCATGGAACAGCCTCAGCTTCGCATTCTCCCTGGAGGCAAACAGGTCCACCTGAGGTGTGCCCCAATGGGAGAACAGATCTTGTACTACCTCCGGCAGGAGAGACCACTCGTGGGACACAGCCCCTATCCGGCTTAGGGCATCGGCCAGGGTGCTGGAGGCTCCTGCCACATGAATAGCTAGGAGATCCGCCTCCAGGCTGCGCATGAGTGACCAAATGTGGAGAGCTTCCTTGCACAGAGGCATGGAGCGCGTCCCGCCCTGGCGGTTTAGGTAGTACATGGTGCGTGGTATTGTCCGTCTGGACCTGAACCACTTGACCCCATAGAAACGGAGCAAAGGCGGTGAGGGCTGGACGAACCGCCCGAAGCTCCAGCAGATTGATACGGCATCGGGACTCCCGAGGGGACCAGAGGCCGTGCGCTCTGTGCTCCCCCAGATGGGCACCCCAACCCATCAGAGAGGCATCGGTCGATAGACTGTCGGCTCGGGGCGGACAAACGGGATGCCCTCCTGCAGATGAGCTGGAACGGTCCACCACTGGAGAGCGTTCCACATCCCTGGGTCACCGTCACTAGCTGGTCCAATGGATCGCAGCGTTGTGACCACTGGCTGGCCAGTCCCCACTGAAGGGGACGCATGTGCCAGCAGGCCCAACGGACCACGCTGGTGCAGGCCGCCATGAGACCCAGGAGGCGCAGGAAGTCCCGGGCAGGGCGCGATTGCCCAACCAGAAATGAATGGGCAAAGGAGGAAAGAACCTTGGCCCTGTCCGCCGGGAGCTGTGCTCTGGCTCGAAGAGAGTCGAGCTCTGCCCTGATGAAGAGAATCACCTGCTTCGGTCCGAGTTCCGACTTGGCCTCGTTGATGAGGAGGCCGATTTGAGAAGCAAACCTGGAGGCCAGATCTCTGGACGCTCCACCTGTCTGGAGGGGCTGCTATCAGCCAATCGTCCAGGTAGGGTACACCTGGACCCCCCGGCGCCGCAGGAATGCTGTCACCACTGCCATGCATTTGGTGAAGACCCTGGGAGCAAGAGAAAGGCCGAAGGGCATGGCTCGGAACTCGTAAAGGGATCCTTCCGTCCGAAAGCGAACGAATCTCTGGTGAGACAGGACGGATAGGGACGTGAAAAACGCGTCCTGTAGGTCCAGAGAGCAGAACCACACGCCGCGTTCCAGGGATGGTATTATCTGAGCCAGAGTGACCATCCTGAAGGTCCGAGACCTTAGGAACTTGTTTAGGTCGTGCAGGTCGAGAATGGGGCGCCAGTCCCCGTCCGTTTTGGGACCAGGAAGTACCTGGACACAAACCCCGGGTCTGAGGGAGGGTCCGCCACCTCTCTGATCACCTCTTTCTCGAGGAGCAGAGCGATGTCGGCTCGGCAGCCAAGAGCGAGCTGCGGACCCCAAGGCCCCGAGGCGGCGACTCGGAAGGCGGGGCCTGCTCGAACTCCAGAGGCAGGCCTTTCCCACCACTTCCAACACCCACGGTCTGTGGTGATAGCAGACCAGGTGGAAAGAATGGTGAAGCCATCCCACGGGAAACCTGGGGTGGGTAGCGAGGTTAGCGCACCCCTCAACCCATCACTGAGCAGGCTTGGAGGAGGGACTGGCCATGGAACCACCTGGGCCTTTTCTCCCTGCTTCCTGGAAGAGAAGCCGTGGGCTTGGGTCTGGGATGCCAAGCGCGAGCCTGCTGGCCCTGATGCTGCTGGGCCAGATGTGCCGCGGACGCAGATGGACGAAAGGGCTTGGGTTGCGGTCTGCGGCCCTTGTCCCTCTGGGCGGATGAGACCGAGTCCAGAATGGCATTGGACTTTTTGATCCTCTGGAGGTGACCTTCCACTCCAGGGCCGAAGAGGTCAGTCCCCAGGAAGGGGACATCCGCCAACTTGTGCTGGGTATCCGCTGTGAAAGTGGATATCCTCAGCCATGCCCGATGGCGCATAGCCACTGCGGCCGCTACTGACCTGGCGCATGAGTCACTGATGTCCAAAGCAGTCTGAAGTTGCTGCTTGGCCACTGCCCTGCCCTGGTCCCGCACCTGCTTAACTGTGGTCTGCAGATCAGCCAGGAGATGAGGGACTACCTCGTCCAGGGAGCCCAACAGGGCATGAGAGAAGTGCGCCATTAGCACAGCCGAGCTGGCCTGATGAAGGCCAGGGAGGAGCATAGCGTAGAACTGCGCCCGGCGTAGTCCCTGGACTCCTTGTTGGGAGGCTTGTCCACGTCCTGGCGCTTCTGGCACGCCGGAAGACGCTGTTGGTAACCAACCCCTCGGCTGAGGGGTGTTCCGAGAAACCAGACAGGGAGCCGGTAGGGACCGCATACTTCCTCGCCATCCTGGCCGAAGGCGCAGGGCAGGAAGCAGGATGCTGCCAGAGCTCCAAGGCTGGGCCGACAATGGCCTCGGCCACTGGAAAGGCCTCCGTGGGAGAATCCCCTTGGTCCAAAATCTCCGTGAGGGGATACTTGGCCCGCTTGGATACGGGCTCGAGCTGCATCCCGGTGGACTCCGAGATGAGCCTAAGCAAACCCATGAAGGACGATGGGCTATCGTCCAGCAACTGACCTCCTGAGGACTCCAAGTCGACCCGCCTAGAGAACAGGGAGGAATCGTCTGACTCGGAGGAGTCCGCAAAGAACTGCCTTGGGCCTGAGCCACCCTCCACCTGCCGAGGGCGATCGGGAGTGAGGGTGACAGACAGCCCATGGGGCAGACCCTGGGCTGACCGAGAATTTTTGGTTGGGGCCCCAAACGACGGCTGTGGAGGCGGAGGTTCCACCAGAATCGGTGGGGCAGCCGGTTTTGGTCGAGCAACAGGCCTGGGACCAGGCGCCTCGGCTAGAGCGAGGGGTTGCTTCGGCCGCTCCGGTGACAGCCACTCGATAGCCAGGGAAGGCGACGACGTCGGCTTGCTCCTGGACAGAAGAAGCTGTTGCCACATGAGGTCCTCGTAGCGCCGACGCAACTTGCGTCAAAGCTTCCCCTCGTCCGAGGAGGATGAGGACAAGCGGCGACGCCACTTGCCACAGTACCGAGACCACCTATGACGGTGGGATCGGCTGGACCGAGAAGAAGTCCGAGACCGAGACCACGAACCTCGGCTTTTCCGAGGAGGGTTCTGGGGCAGGGCGGGGGAAACCCGCTCTCCCCTCAGCTCGGAGGGTTCAACCGTGGACTCCGGAACCAGAGGCACGGGCAAGTCCACTGAAACCTCAGTCTCCGCCGCGGGAACCGGGGAGTGAGGGTTTTCGGCTTCGCCGGTCGACAACCCATCCGACGGGTCGAAAAAAATCTCGACTGCATCGACGAGAGTCTCAGTCAACTGACCTGACGGGGACACCGTGAGGCCAGTGGCTGAAGCCGAAGGATCGACCGAAGTCGATAGTCGACTACTCTGTGAGAGGGACCTCTCCCGCTCCCAAGAGCGTCGACGAAGGGACTTACCTTTGTGGTCCTTCTTCTTGGACCGAGAGGAAGGCCCTGAAGATGTTGGTCCCTCTCCCTTGGTGGAAAGGGACAGACAGAGCTCCTTAAAAGAAGCTGAATAAGAGGATCCCAGGAGGCGGGATAAAGGCGTGGCGAGGAAAAGCGAAGATCGGCCTGCGCCACCTCCTCCTCGAGGCGATCATCTGCTCAAGCTGATCCGCCGAGCCAACCCGCTGGGAAACTGCCAACGGGCTCTTCGACTCTTACCGGTAGTTGCGTCTCGGGCGCCCAAGTTGTAAACGGGCGGTGCGGTCCTTCCAGGACGAGGCCGAGAAGGAAGAGCACAGGTCGCAAGCCTGCAGATCGTGCTCAAGGCCCAGGCAGTAGACGCACGTGGAGTGCGGATCCATCAGAGACATCTTCTGCCCACAAGGGCACCTCCGAAAACCGGGAGTCGATTTGTCCATCGCAGCCGCAAGGGAAATAAATGACCGAAGTCTTGAAAACCTTAAAAGTAATTTCGGGGAAACCGAAGAAATAGGATCCAGTCTTATACGCAGAGCGTTAAGGAGGGAACCTGAGCTTCCAAGCGGTAAGGAAGATCTGGCGTCATGGGGCGGAGCCGAGAGTTTTACCACCCGGGTGGGTGGGAGGAGCCAGCTTGAAGACCTTCCGGCAAGATTTAAAGCGGCAAGGATACCTGCCAGAAAGTGTGGATGAACAACATATCCATGTCTCTAGAAAAATAGTTTCATTTAGAAATGACATTTAACCTTTTTTTTGACCTGTGCCAAGACAGCGTATAGCCTGCTATGGCAAGTTGGCATTTCAGAAAATGGTCTGCACACATGGACAATTAGCAGCAACAAAGGTGTTAAAATCCCCCAGTCTTTTTTTTTTGTTGTTGTTAATTTGGATTTTTATTTGGTGCTGTCCAGATTCACCTTCCACTGCCCACTTCAACACTACCTGTGGACTGCCTGCTGCTTCGCTGCCTACATCCCCCCCCACTCCCATTAAGCCTTCCTCATGTAATGTGAGGGGTGGGGAGTCCCATGGGCCACCAACAGGCCACTGGTTCATGGGGCAGGGAGTTAATCATCCTACACCACCCATCCCATTTTTCCCCCACTTTTAGTCCTGCGGCTACCAAAAGAATAAGAATTTGGTGGAATTCCAGACCGTCACCTCTCCCATACTATGCCAGAACCATCCCAGTGGGGGAAGAGCAGATGTATGGTCACCCACGATGTCAAGGCTGCTCCCCCTGGAGCCTTTGCATGGTACCCCCACAGTATGTCCCACACTGGAATATGAACCAAGTTTTCCTGCAAGGCTGCATAGTGCACTAACTTTAACCGCTGCAGGGTGAGTTGCATCAACTTTAACAGTTCTGTGCAAATCTTTTATTTTTGCTATTTATTCTAAGTACACACACCTTTGCAACAGAGATTACTCCCATTATACTTTGGGAAAATGTACAATAAAGGACTGGAAGTGTTTTTTTAATTTTTGGTTAATATGTAGCCTCTTTGGAGTTTGGTGTTATGGCTAGGTTTAAATGAGAAGGTTGCAGTTAGCTAAAAGAAATCCTAGTTTTCACTGTTCAGGAATGCTGTCATTCGGTGCTGTGACCGCCTAAAAAGTCTCTGCCTGTCACATATCAGGAGTGTATGTTTACCAGCACTGTAAGTATCTCATGATACAGTGCCTTCAGAAAGTATTCACCCCCCTTGGATACTGTCACATTTTGTGATGTTGCAAACTCAAAATACATTTATATGGGATTTTTTTGTCACGTATCTACACAAATTACTCTATAATGTCAAAGTGGAATGAAACTTCTGGAATTTTTTGTACATGTAATTTAAAATAAAAACCTGAAATGTCTCGATTTGGTAAGTATTCACCCCCTTTGCTATGACACTCCAAATTGAGCTCAGGTGCATCCAGTTTCCTTGTGAGATCACTCAAACTTGAATGGAGTCCACCTGCGGTCAGTTCAAATGGTTGACATGATTTCAGAGGAAATACACCTGTCTATATAAGGTCCCACTGTTGACAGTGCATGTCAGAGCAGAAACTCTACCATGAAGACCAAGGAGCTGTCCGTAGAACTCTGTGATAGAATTGTGAGGGGTCATAGATCTGGGGAGGGGTATAAAAATGTTTCTAGGGTGTTGAAAGTTCCCAGGAGCACAGTCAAGTCCATCACTAGGAAATGGAAAGATTACGGAACCACCCAGACTCTTCCTAGAGCAGGCCGTATTCCCAAACTGAGCAACCGGGCAGGAAGGACCTTGGTCAGGGAAGTGACCAAGAACCCAATGACCACCCTGACAGAACTACAGAGTTCCATGGCTGAGATGGGGGAACCTGTCCAGAGGACAACAATCTCTGCAGCACTTCACAGATGTAGCCTATATGGGAGAGTGGCTGAACGGAAGCCACTCCTGAAAAAGGCCACATAATAGCATGCCTGGAGTTTGCAAGAAGGCATGTGGCAGACTCTGAGACCATGTGGCAAAAGATTCTCTGGTCTGATGAAACAAAAATTGAACTCTTTGGCCTGAATGCAAATCGCCATGCCTGAGCAAACCGAACACAGCTCATCACCTGTAACACCATCCCTACCATGAAGCATGGTGGTGGCAGCATCATGTTATGGGAATGCTTTTCAGTGGCAGGGACTGGGGCACTTGTCAGGATAGAGGGAACAATGAATGGAGCCAAATACAGGCACATCCTTGAGAAGAACCTGCATCAGTCTGCAATAGACCTTGGACTGGGGCAAAGATTTACGTTCCAGCAGGACAACGACCCCAAGCATACAGCCAAAGCAACACTGGAGTGGCTTCAGAACAAGAAGGTGAATGTCCTTAAGTGGCCCAGCCAAAGCCCAGACTTGAATCCCATTGAGAATCTGTGGAAAGACAAAGATTGCAGTTCACATTGCTCCCCATCCAGCTTGACAGAGCTTGAGCAAATCTGCAAAAGGAAGAATAGTAAAATCCCAAATCCAGATGTGCAAAGCTATACAGACATACCAAGAGGACGCACATGTAATTGCTGCCAAAGGCGCTTCTACAAAGTATTGACTCAGGGGTGAATACTTAAGTAAACAAGATATTTCAGTTTTTAACGTTTCATAAATTTTTGTTACACAATAAAAATATGTTTGCCCCTTTAAATTGTTGAGTATGCTATGTGAATCAAGGGGGAAAAAAATAATTCCAATGCATTAAAAATTCTGGTAGTAACACAACAAAACGTGACAAAATCCAAGGGGGGTGAATACTTTCTGAAGGCAATGTAAATACAAAGCACTGGTAAATCTTTGATGTTGCAAGTTATTCCTCGGGATCTTGCCTGCTATTACATGAGATAAACACTACGAAATGCAATTTATAAACTGTATGTTTTACTTAGAATATAAAAAAGGATTATGTTGAAAAAAAGTTAATTTGAATTACAAAACAGAATATAAAAAAAGGTGACATGAAGTTGGACTGTGTTCCAATAATAGCTATAAGCATTCATTCCTGTGAAAAAGCAAAGACTGACGGTGCCACAAGATGTGTTTTATTAACCAACTACCTGACACTAAACCAAGCAGCATAGCAGTGATGAGATCAAATGGGGCTGGGGTTACCCTTGCAGGATTCCAGAGGAGTCTGAGGTAAAACACACTCGAGTCAAAATGTGGACTATGGAGGGACAACAGGCCAAAGTATAAGGGCGGCAAAGCGTCAGTGGTAATGGGGGAATGACACCGTAAAGGGTACCTGTTGTGGAACGCTGTTAAAAATACTGAATTCTGTTGGAAAGGCCAGTTTTCAAGTCCATATATGTGGTGGTGGGATGAGTGGGTCTCCTGTCTCCATGCTTTAACAGGTCCTTTAGTTCAACAAAAGTCATTCAGGATTCCAAGAATGTTCACAAGTTAGACCTCTGTGCCTTTGAGAGAAGCTCGGTATTTTCCTGTCATCTCCTTCGGTAGGGGAACAAAACCAGGGCAGGGAACCTGGCCTTCCACTTCGCACATACATTCCCGCAGGCAGTACTTTTTAGGACCAAAGTTTGCAGGGTTCGAGTGCACCATTCGTGCTCGCTCCTCCGCCTCCAGAACCTCCCTGTGAAATTAGAAATGACAGTCAAATCACAACAAGTTCGAACCAGGACTGCAGAGCAGTCTGTAGAACACAAAATACAGTTTTCAAACAACATGAAGTCTTGCTGTATTCTGACTTATTGCAGTTAGCCCCAACACTTGAACTGCTCCGGAGGGGAAAGAGTTAAATTCTATGCAGACCATAGAACGTTGAGCTCGAGCTCATTTCAAACCTTTGTCTGCTGCACTTCAAAGTGTAACCAATCAATCAATCAAGTCTTTATTTAACCAGGCGTTCATCGTTGAGCAGAAGCTCATTTGCAAGATGGACCTGGGTAACCGTCAGATTCTTTACTCTGCCTTAGTGAACAGTCACTCTGGAGATTTCTCCTCTGCTCACGGTTTATCAGTCGGTTAAAGTCGTCTGTTTTACCAATCCTTTCGTTTCTAATTCGGTTCAGATCTCTGTCTGTGGTACAGTAAATAACATAGGTAGTGGGCTAGCCATAGGATACTTGTGGAAATTGTAATTTTGACTTTAACCGGTTCGGCTGAACCGGTTATCTTGTGTGTGTTTTTTCCTTTCAGGTTTAGTGTGTGGTTACAGCTCCTTATCGCTTGTGTTTTTTCAAATACCCATAACACGGTTAGAAACCGATAAGGGGGTCTTAACTGGCTTTTGCAGAGTAAACGGTAAGTTTGTTTGATAGGATGGATAAGTCTGAGAACCCCCCCCCCCCCAAAAAAAAAATGGGCCCACTGGGTTTCAACACTGCAGTGTATGTGGGAAGTCTTTGCTAAGGCTGATCCCCACACCACCTGTGTTTATTGTCTGGGGTTTGACCACCTCAATTCAGACTGCCAAATTTGTAAAAAATTTCCCTAAATCCACCCTAGATAAGAGATTGGGCAGGCTTAGGGAGAAGGAGGCCGAGAAGTCCGCTGACCCGGATGGCCAGCCCAGTTCAGTTTTGGCCGAACCAGAAGGAGTGCCCTCTGACCAGGGTGATAATTCTTCGGGCAAAAGGAGAGCTGATTCCGAGGAATCGGTTCCATCGAATAGGAAAAGAAAAGAAAAATCTGCCATTTCGGATCCAGAATCGCATGTTCCGACTGTCGAGGAGATTACCAGAGCGATTAGGATTGCTGAATCGCTTCGTGCGGTTCCCACCGATCCGGCGCCTTCTAGCAGGTGTTCAGTCGGTTCCTCCAGTTCAGGATTATGCCCCTGAATATTTTTATGAACCAGATTTGGAGGGGGACAATGATTATGAAGGTGGTGATGATGGAATGGAAGGTCTGGATGAGCCCATTGAACCGCACATCTCCCCAGACAGACCTTCTGGTGTTTCCCCTCCCAGGCTTTATGAGTCCCCTTCCCACTTTATGTTTTACAAGAAAGTGGCAGAAACCCTCCAGCTCCCTTTGGAAGAAGCTGTTGAGGAACAAGAGGAGCCTGATTACATTGAAATGATGGACATTCCAGAGTCCAAGAGGTTGTCTATTCCCCTTCATAAGTCCTTTGGGAAACAGACAAATTGTTAAAAATCCCAAATTCTTTACCTCCTGTTGACAGAAGGATGGACTAGAGGTACATGCTGTCAGGCTCGGGTACAAAGTATTTGTACCAGCAACGCAGCCATGTTGGAGTTGTGCAGACTACAGCCTGTGATAAGGCTAGCATACCCTTGGCTTCACACACCCCAGATAAAGACTCCAGGAAGCTGGATGCCATGGCAAAGAAGCAGTACATGGCATCCTCTTTCGGACTCAGGCAGGCTAATTACATGGCCTATACAGCCAGGTACCAGAAGTCCAGGTGGGACACTGTACTAGCACTGGCTAAGCAGCCCCACCCCCCCGCAGCTGGACAGGGAGCTGGAGGAGGTGGCTGCTGATGGGATTGAGGCATCAAAGATCCAATTTCATGCTGCTGTGGACTCCAATGATGTATCATCACAAGTCATGGCTACATCTGTGGCTCTTTGGAGGATGGCTTGGCTCAGGTGTACTAGCCTTTCACAGGACACCCAGGCTAAGGCCATGGATTTCCCTGTGGTGGGTAATTCTTTGGGGAGCAGACAGAGAATTACATGAAAAAGATGGACGAATATAGGACCACCTACAGGAGTGCACAAGCTAAGGAATGGCAGGCAACTCCTCAAAGGAAGCAGGCTAGGGGCAAAGGCAGGCCTTTTCATAGGCCTTTCTACCAAGCACAGGCCTCCTCTCCCTTTTCTCAGAGGGGGTTCTTCAGAGGGAGAGGCAGAAGGGGGATGAGCAGGGCTGCATCCACTCCTCAGGCTAAGGCTCCTGCCAAGCAGACACACTGATGTGTCAGCCCGGGTCGACTCCCTAATTCTTGTAGGAGGCAGGCTGGCTTACTATTTCCAGGACTGGATGTCTGTTACCTCAGACAAGTGGGTCCTGGAGGTAGCTGTGACGTAGACAGCCACGATCTGAGTGCTGTATCATTTTTGTTTCTTAAAATAACGGAAATGTGGTATTGAAATGCCTGTTAAAAATGCCAGTGCTGGCCAGCCCAGTGGCGCTGAGGGTCGAGGCGCTGGACGCCACACCTCGCACCATGCCGGCGACCCGCGTTCAGGCAAGGACTCGGGTCAGCAGGGGGAAGAAGGATTGAGTGTCCCAATGGATGCTTTCCTCCTTTGAGGTGGGTTACCAGGGGTGCTGTACGCACCCGACGTCCCTGGGGGCCGGTGGGAGCACCGGCCCTCATGGGGCTTTGGCGGCTTCAGAGGGCTGGAGTCGGGGAGGGGAAGAGGTTGCTAGGCACTTGGCAGGTGTGCGTCAGCATGCACTTGCCCGAGCCGACGTCCTCAGGAGAGGAGAGGAGAAAAGTGGAAAAAAAATCCTCAAGCGGGCCTAGATGACTGCCGCTCCGCACCATCCAGTCCAGGAACCACGAGCAGACCCCCGCTGTGCAGGTGCTCCATAGAGGTAGGAGGAGAGAAAGAAAAAATTACTCACCTTAGTAATTATGTTTCTTCTAATAGAGTCTTGCTGTATTCTGACATATTGCAGTGATTCCCAACCTTTGAACTGCCCCGGAGAACAGAGAGTTAACTTTCTATGCAGGGCATAGAATGCTCAGCTCAAGATCGGTTGAAGTCTCTGTCTGGAGTGTTTGAAGCTTAAACCGTCAGATTCTTACGAGCCCAACTAACTAAAAATTCTATGTGGAAATTGTAAAAATTGCTACTAGCCAACTGGCTGAAAAAAGTTTTGGATTCCCAAGGAAGACTCAAGTCAGGAAACCCAAAAACCAATCTAATACAAATAATAATAAATCAGCACCCAAACAAAAAGGAGGAGGGTGCAAACAAAAAACAGCCCTGGGGTGCAACACTGCACCTGCCCACCTACTTCCCAAAAAACAGGTTCTGAGAGGGGAGGCAGGGAGGGAGGTCAGAATACAGTAAGACTCCATTAGAAGAAACATAATTACTAAGGTGAGTAATTTTTTCTTCAAACAACATGAAGTCTTGCTGTATTACACAGAAACACAGACTTTGATGGCAGATAAGGACCGCTTGGCCCATCTAGTCTGCCCATTTCAAACAACATGAAGTCTTGCTATATTATAGACATTAGCAGTTTGTTCCAGCTCTAGAACTGCCCCGGGGTGAAATGGTTAAAACCATTCCAAAATAGAATTTTGGCACGAGAGCAGCTCTGTGTCATTTCAAACTTGAACTGTCAGATTCTTTACTCCGCCTCAGTGAACAGTCGCTCCGGAGATTTCTCCTTCTGCTCGGTTCATTTCTCAGTTTAAAAAGTGTTTTCTCGGTTGGATTAACCGAGAATAGTTTTATTTTAACCACAAAACCGTTCGGTTCAAGCTCTATCTGTGGTAACCGTAAGTAAATGAAGGTTTTGTCTGTGTGGAACTTGTAAGTTATCGGTTCGGTTTTGAACCGATCAGTGGATTTAAAACTCATTTAAAACTAAAAGTTACTATTTTAGAGTGCGGTTCCCGGTTCTTATCGGTTCTAAAAAAAACGGATTTATTACGTTTTTTTCCAATACCCGTGACACGGTTAGGAACCGATAAGGGTGTCTTGCCTGGCACTGCCGTTAAAAGGGCAAGTTTTTGGTTAGGCTGGCATTATGTCTGAGAAACCCAAAAGAAAAACCCGGCCCACTGGGTTTCAACACTGTGATGTTTGTGGGGAAGTCTTTGCCAAGGCTGACCCACACACCACATGTGTTTATTGTCGGGGTTTGACCACCTCCAGTCAGACTGCCAGGTATGTAAGAATTTCCTGCAGCCACCCTGGAAAAAAGATTGGGCAGGCTCAGGAACGAGAGGCCAAAAGTCCGCTTGACCCGATGGTGTGCCCGGTTCGGTGCCAACCGAACCAGAAGGAGTGCCCTCTGACCAGGGCCAGACTTCGGCAAAGAAAAGCTGGTTCTGAGGAACCAATTCCAGTAAAGAAAACAAGAAAATCAGCAGGTCTGAGTCCAAAATTCCTTCTCCAACTGCTGCAGAGATAACAAAAGCCATACAAATTGTCCAGTCACTGTCTCAGGGTCCGTCCAGACCACCACTATCTGGTAAAAGGTCGGTTCGTCCGGTCCCAGTGGTTCAGGATTATGATATTGAGGAATTTTATGAACCAGAGGAGGGGGAGGAGGATTATGAACAGTATGAATGTGGCTGGGAAGGTCTGGGTGTGCCCATTGGACCGGACATCTCCCCAGACAGACCTTTAGAATCTCCCCTATGCTGTCTGAGTCCCCATCTCATTTTATGTTTTATAAAAAAGTTGCTGAAACCCTCCAGCTTCCTTTAGAAGAGGCTGTGGATGAGCAAGAGGAGCCTGATTTTGTAGAAATGATGGATATTCCAGAGTCTAGAGATTGTCTATTCCTTTACATAAGTCTTTTAGGAAACAAACAATTAAAATTTTAAAAGCTCCTAATTCTGTGCCTCCTGTAGATAAAAAGATGGACAGAAGGTATACATTGTCAGGCCCTGATATAGAATTCCTTTCTCAGCAATGCAGTCATGTTGGGTAGTTCAGGCTGCTGCCTGTGATAAAGCTAATATTCCCTTGGCTTCACATCCTCCTGACAAGGATTCCAGGAAGATTGATGCCATGGCAAAAAAACAGTATATGGCAGACTCTCTGGGACTCAGGCAAGCAAATTATATGGCTTATGTAGCTAGGTATCAGAAATCTAGATGGGATACTGTTATGCAATTGGCCAAGCAAGCCCATGGCCAGCTGGCTAGTGAACTAGAACAGGTGGCTGCTGATGGCATTGAAGCCTCTAAGGTTCAGTTTCATGCTGCTGTGGATGTTAATGATGTTTCCTCTAGGGTCATGGCCACATCCAGCTTTAAGGTTGGCCTGGCTCAGGTGTACTAGTTTGTCACAGGATACCCAGACTAAGGCTATGGATTTTCTTGTAGGGAAATTCTCTGTTTGGAGAGCAGACAGAGAATTACATGAAGAAGATGGATGAATATAGGACTACTTACAAGAGTGCCCAGGCTAAGGCGGCAAGCCACTCCTCAAAGGCATGCCCCAGGGTAGGGGTAGGCCTTTTCACAGGCCTTTCTACCAGACTCAGGCCTCCTCTGCCTATGCTCAGAGGGCTTCTTCAGAGGCAGGGGCAGACCTGCCCCCACCCCCAACCTAAAGCTCCTCATAAACAGGCACCCTGATGGGGTGCCCAGGGCCCATTCTCCTGTACCAGTGGGGCAGGCTGGCTTACTTCAGTCAGAATTGGGCTTCTTTAACCTCAGACAAGTGGGTTCTGGAAGTAGTAAGCCAGGGTCTGGTTCTCAGCTTCAAAAAGTTTCCCAAGTTGAGAAGCAGACTTTTCTACCTGCAAGTGCTTCAGAGACCCTCGCTCTGGAAACAGAGGTCTCATCCCTGTTAGCTCTCAGAGCAGTAGAAAGGGTTCCTCCCTGCATCAGGGCAGGGGTCTGTATTCAGATACCTTACCCCAAAAGACAGGAGAATGGCGGCCCATTTTAGATCTCAGATATCTGAACAAACATCTTTTGAAACCAAAGTTCAAAATGGTAACTCTGGCAATGATTTTACCTTCCCTAAGGCCAGGGGACTGGCTAGCCTCCCTGGACCTCAAGGATGCCTATTTCCATGTCCTAATCAGAAGATCCCATTGAAAGTACCTCAGATTAACTGCCCTCAGGTCATTACCAGTTCAGAACAATGCCCTTGACCTTACCTCTGCTCAAGGGTATTCACAAAGTGTCTAGCAGTGGCAGTGGCCCACTTAAGGAGGCAGAGGATTGCGGTTTTCCTATCTAGAGCGACTGGCTCATTGTAGGCCAGTCCCCAGAACAGGTAAAATCTCACCTGCAGGTCACCCAGCAGCTTCTCACCTCCCTGGGTTTTCTGCTAAACCTACCAAAAGTGGTTCTGGAACCAGTCCAGGTACTCACCTTTATAGGGGCAGAATTGGACACAAAGCTAGCCAGAGCCTTTCTTCCCCCAGAAAGGGTAAGGAATTTAGTGGCTCTGGCCTCTTCCTTCACTCTGCAGGTCTCTCGACCAGCAAGACACTTTCTGCAGTTCCTGGGGCACATGGCTGCATCCACAGCTGTTGTGCAGGGAGCCAGATTTCAGATGAGAGACATTCAGTTTCACTTGAGAACCTTTTGGTCTCAGAGAAGAGACCCCCTTTCCAAGTTGGTCCCAGTGACTCGAACCTTGATCCTAGCTCTCCAGTGGTGGCAGGATCAGAGCAATTTAAGAGCAGGGGTCCCCTTCATTTCCCCTTCTCACAACTTGACTCTCACTACAGATGCTTCCCTTCTGGGTTGGGGAGCCCACATGGGCGACCTTTCCACTCAGGGAGTTTGGTCCCCCCAGGAATCTCTGCTCCACATCAATTTGCTGGAACTCAGAGCTGTCTTTTTAGCTCTTCAAGCTTTTTCTGCATCTGTCACGACAAGGTGATACAAGTCAGAACAGACAACACCACAACAATGTGGTACATCAACAAACAGGGGGCACTCGGTCTTGAGCCTTGTGCACGAGGCAATGAAGTTGTGGTCTCTGGCCTATTCCTGAACACTTCCCTCATAGCAGTTCATCTTCCAGGGAAGGACAATGTCCTAGCGGATGCCCTCAGCAGGATTTCCCAGGGCCATCACAGATGGTCCCTGGATCCTCAAGTGCTGGGGATAGTTTTTGCCAGGTGGGGCATCCCTCAGATAGATCTTTTGCAGCCCCAGACAATCACAAACTTCCTCTGTTCTGTTGCAGGCCTCCAGTGCTGGGCTCAGTTCCCTGGATGCCTTCTTCTGGATTGGGAGTGGAAGTTCCTCTATGCTTCCCCCTTTTCTCTCCTATTCAAGTACTAGTCAAAATCAGATCTCAGCCTTGCAGGGTGATTCTGATTGCCCCAGGCAACCCTGGTACCCACTCCTTCTGTCTCTCGACAGTCCATCTTCCCTGTGCCTCCCCAGGAATCACAATCTGTTGACTTGTGCCCAGGGAAGGGTTTGGTATCCGGACCTCAAATCCCTCAACCTCAAGGCCTGGCTCTTGAGGAGTTAGAGTTTGCTGATTTACACCTCTCTCAGGGTGTTCTTGAGATCCTAAAGGCTTCCAGAAAGCCTTCCACTAGGAGCTACTTATAGTTCTAAATGGAAAAGGTTTTCCATTTGGTGTGCTGGAAAAATATTTCCCAGAATCTGCTGAATTGCCCATTTTGTTAGATTACATGGTACATCTTAATTCCTTGGGTCTCAGACCAGCTACCCTGAGAGTTCATTTGGCAGCTGTGTCTGGTTTTGTGTTAACAGGAAAGTCATCCTCTTTCCTCTCATCCTGTGTTTTCCAAGTTTTTAAGGAATTACTCATACTAATCCTCCTTTTCGGGAACCGGCCCTGCTTGGGACCTTAATGTTTGCATTGCCAGTTAATGCAACCCCTTTTGAACCTCTGTCTTCTGCAGAGCTTAAGTACCTAACTTGGAAAACTGTTTTTCTAGTGGCTATCACTTCTGCCAGACGCATAAGTGAATTGCAAGCCTTGTCAGTGGAGACTGACTTTATTTCTTTCCACAGGAATAAGGTAGTCCTTAGGACTAATAGGAAGTTTTTGCCTAAGGTGGTTTCAGATTTCCATCTTAATCAATCTATCTCCCTTGAGTATTTTTCACTGATCACTCCTCTTGGGTGAGAGGAGGTTGCACAGCCTGGATGTTAAGAGAGCTCTTAGTTATTATATAGAGCGTACCAAAGGTCACAGGTTGAATCCTCCAACTTTTCCTTACCTATGGTGAAGTTGGGAAGGCAAACCTGCCACTAAGAGATCAATAGCCAGGTGGATTGTCTCTTGTATCCAATTTTGTTATCAGAAAGTGGGCAGAGCCCCCGGTTAGAGGGCTCATTCTGCCAGGGTACAGCTGCGTCTCTAGCTGCTGCCAGAGATATCCTTTATTAGAGATTTGCCAGGCTGCTACTTGAAAAATGGTACACACTTTTACAAGCATTACTCCCTGGATGTCCAGGCCAGGAGAGATGCTCGGTTTAGCACAGCTGTTCTTCAGAGCCTATTCCTAAGTAGGTTCTGCCCTCCTCCATGGAGGTACTGCTGTGTATTCTGCTAATGTCTATAATATAGCAAGACTTCATGTTGTTTGAAGAAAAATTACTCACCTTAGTAATGTTGTTTCTTTTAATGAGTCTTGCTATATTATAGACCTCCCCCAACCTGCCCCTCTCAGAACCTCTACTTGGTGGGGTGCAGGCAACTTAGTGTGGGCACTACTTATGTCCTGTTAGCATTTTGTCCCCTTTGGGACTTTGGGGTGTGTGTGTATGGCGTGTGTGTGTTTTATTATACTTATGTTCCATTTTCATATTATTAGAATGGTGTTAGTATTTCTGGTCCCCTGACTTGAGTCTTGGGTGTTGGGACCATCAATGGTTGTTATTATTTAGGTAGCCATTTGGCTAGTGTAGTTACAGCTTCCACACAGACCTTAGTGAGTTTGGCTCGTAAAGATCTGACAGTTCAAGTTTGAAATGACACAGATAGAGCTGGTCTCGTGCCAAAATTCTATTTTGGAATGGTTTTAACCATTTCACTCCGGGGCAGTTCTAGAGCTGGAACAAACTGCTAATGTCTATAATATAGCAAGACTCCATTAGAAGAAACAACATTACTAAGGTGAGTAATTTTTTCTTCCCTACCTACAGGATAGGCCGCAGATCCTAGTTAACCAACAGCCTATTTCTTCCTACCCACCACAAGAATTGCCTTATGTCTGTCCCATGCATTTTTGAATTCTCCCACAGTTTTAGACCCCACAACCTCCTCCAGGAAGGCTGTTCCATGCATCCACTACCCTCTCTGTGAAATAATACTTCCTCACATTGCCCCTGAACTGCCCTCCTTCTATCTTTAAATTGTGTCCCCTTGTTCTTGCATGTCTCTTTTCTGCAAGATGCTACCCTCTTGGACTTTGTTGATTCCACTGAGGTACTTAAAAGTTTCTATCATGTCCCCCCTCTCCCTTCTTTCCTCAAGGGTATACATATTAAGCTCCTTTAGTCTCTTCTCGTCTGGCTTCTCTTGCAGACCCTGCACCATTTTAGTTGCCCTCCTCTGGACTGCCTCTATCCTGTCTATGTCCTTGCGGAGATGGGGTCTCCAGAACTGGACACAGTACTCCAGATGGGGTCTCACCAATTGTCTGTACAGATGGATAACAACTTCCTGTTTTCTGCTGGTGATGCCTCTCCCTATGCATCCCAGTATACCCCCAGCCCTCCCTACTGCCTTCTCACATTGCTTGCTAACCTTAAGGTCATCTGATATGATCACCCCAGGTCCCTTTCCTTTTTTGTTGTTGTTACTACCTCCTCCCCATTGTGTATACTTCCCCTGGGTTTTTGTTTCCCAGGTGCATTATTTTGCACTTCTTTGCATTGAATCAAGCTGCCATACTTCTGACCATTCCTCCAACCTTGCCAAGTCCTTCTTATCCTTTCCGCCTTCTTGTGCATCAACCCTGTTGCAGATCTTTGTGTCATCTGCAAAGAGCATACTTTTCCTTCCAGTCCTCTGCAATGTCACTTATGAAGACATTAAAAGGACTGGACCCAGTACTGAACCCTGCGGTCCCCACTAGTAACCCCTCTTTCTTCAGAGTGGACTCCATTTACAATTACCTTCTGTGTCCTGTTGTCCAGCCAATGTTTTACCTAGGCTACCACCCTGGGACCCACTCCCAGAGGTGGTTAATTCGACTATTAATCTTTTGTGTGGGACTGTGTCAAATGCCTAGTCTAGGTAGGCCATGTCCACAGCCCCTCCCTGGTCTACTACTTTGGTCACCCAGTCAAAGAAATCTATTAGATTTGTCTGACATGACCTTCCGCTGTGAACCTATGCTGCCTTGGGTCCTGTGCCCCACTAGCCTCTAGGTACTCAACAATTCTTTCCTTCAGAAGTGACTCCATCACTTTCCCTACCACAGAGGTCAAACTGACAGGTCTGTAGTTTCCTGCCTCTGTCTTGGTCCCACTTTTATGAAGGGGAAGCACATCCGCCTTCCTCCAGTCCTCAGGTACCACACCATCCTCCCATGATTTATTAAAAAGAGTAGCCAGTGGTTTTACTAGTATTCTGACATATTGCAGACTTCCAAGCAGTACCTCCATGGAGGAGGGACAGAACCTACTTTGGGAATAGGCTCTGAAGTACTGCTGTGCCAAACCGAGCATCACTTCTAGCCTGGATATCCAGAGAGTAATGCTTGGTAAAGGTATGGACTGTTTTCCAGGTGGCTGCTTGACAAATTTCTGAGAGGGATATCCCTGGCAGCAGCCAGGGAAGCAGCTGTACCTCTTGTGGAATGAGCCCTCAGGCCTGAGGGTGGAGTTTTTCCCAGTTTTTCGTAGCAGAATTGTATACAAGACACAATCCACCTGGCAACAGATCTCTTGGTGGCAGGTTTGCCCTTTCCCAGTTCTCCATAAGTGAGGAACTGGAGGGAGTCAAACCTGTGACCCTTGGTACACTCTATGTAGTAACTAAGGGCTCTTTTAGTATCTAAACTGTGTAACCTCCTCTCTCCTGAGGAAGAATGATCGGTGAAGAAAACAGGAAGAGACACAGACTGGTTTAAATGGAAGTCTGAAACCACTTTGGGCAAGAACCTTCTATTGGTTCTAAGGACCACTTTATCCCTGTGAAATGAGATAAAATCAGGTTCCGCTGACAGGGCTTGCAATTCACTGATAAGCTTGGCAGAGGTAATGGCTACCAAGAACACAGTTTTCCAAGTCAAGTACTTAAGCTCTGCTGAAGACACAGGCTCAAAAGGGGGTTGCATAAGTTGAGCAATGCAAACATTCAGATCCCAGGCAGGGGCAGGGTCTCTAAAAGAAGGATTGGTGTGAAGCAATCCTTTAAAAAATTTACAGAACACAGGATGAGAAGATAGTGAGGAAGACTTCCCCACAGACAAAAACACAGAAACAGCTGACAAGTGTACCTTGAGAGTAGCTGGTCTGAGGCCTAGGCCGTTAAGATGGACCATATAATCCAGAACCGTAGGCAATCCAGCAGTGTCTGGAGAAATATGCTTCTTAGAACACCAAATGCTGAATCTCTTCCATTTGGAGTTATAAGTCTTTCTGGTGGAGGGCTTTCGAGAAGCCTTGAGGATATCTAGAACCCCTTGGGAAAGATGCAGATCTGCAAACTCTAACTCTTCAAAAGCCATGCCTTGAGATGGAGACTGAAGATTGGGGTACCAAATCCTCCCCTGAGAGGATGTTAACAGGTTGTAATTCCTGGGAAGAGACAGGGGAAGATGGACTGCTAGGGACAGCAACAGGGGTACCAGACTATCTGGCTCAATCTGGAGCAATCAGAATCACCTTCCAATGTTGAGACCTTATTTTGACTAAAACTTTGAACAGGAGTGGGAAGGGGGGAAAGGCATACAGAAACTTCCCTTCCCAATTCAGAATCAGGGGGACTGAGCCCAAGACTGGAGGTCTGCAACAAAAGAGAGGGAGTTGGTGATTGTCTGGGGCTGCAAAGAGATCTATCTCTGGAGTGCCCCACCTTGAAAAAATCACTTTCAACACCTGAGGGTCCAGGGACCATTTGTGATGGCCCTGAGAGATCCTGCTCAGTGCATCTGCTAGCACATTGTCCTTCCCTGGAAGGTGAACCGCTACCAGAGAGGTTTGCAGGGAATAAGCCAGGGACCACAACTTCATGGCTTCTATGTAGAAGGCCGTGGACCAAGTGCCTCCCTGCTTGCTGATGTACCACATGGTGGTGGTGTTGTCCGTTCTGACTTGAACCACCTTGTTCTGTACTGACGGATAGAAAGCTTTTAGGGCCAGAAAAACTGCCCTGAGCTCTAGGAGATTGATATGGAGAAGGGATTCTTGGGGGAACCACAGCCCCTGGGCAGTGAGGGACCCCAGATGGGCTCCCCAGCTCAGGAGAGAAGCATCTGTGGTAAGGACCACTGAACAAGGCTGAGTAACAAAAGGAACACCTTGTCTTAAATTGTCCTGATCCTGCCACCATTGGAGGGCTTGGATCAAGGTCAGAGTCACTGGGATCAGTTTGGTAAGGGAATCCTTCCTCAGAGACCAAAAAGCTCTCAGGTGGAACTGAATATCCCTCATCTAGAATCTTGCCCCTTGGACCACTGCTGTTGTAGCTGCCATGTGGCCCAAGAGCTGGAGGAAATGCCTTGCTGGTCGAGATACCCGAAGGCTGAAAGAAGAGGCTAGTTCCATAAGAACCCTTGGCCTTTCTGGAGGAAGAAAGGCTCTTGCTCCGAGTGTGTCCAGTTCTGCCTCTATAAAGGTAAGAAGCTGGACTGGTTTGTGAACTGCCTTGGGAAGGTTGAGAAGAAATCCTAGAGAAGTGAGCACTTGCTGGGTCACTTGCAGGTGAGACTTGACTTGGTCTGGAGACTGACCCAGTATTAGCGAATCGTCCAGATATGGAAAAATGGAAATCTTTTGCCTTCTTAGGGTGGAGGTTAGGCCAAAGGGCATTGCTCTGAACTGATAGTGGCCTGAGGGCAACTCGAACCTGAGGTACTTTCTGTGGGAGCACCTGATGGGAATGTGAAAGTAGGCATCTTTGAGGTCCAGGGAGGCTAGCTAGTCCCCTGGCCTTAGACAGGGAAGGATTATTCCCAGTTACCATTTTGAACTTTGATTTTAAAAGATGTTTGTTTAGATATCTTAGGTCTAGGATGGGTCGCCACTCCTCTGTCTTTTTGGGGTCAGGAAGTACCTGGAGTACAGTCCTTTGCCCCAGTGTAGGGTAGGTACTCTCTCTATGGCTCTTAAGGCTAGAAGAGAAGAAACCTCTGTCTCTAGGGCAAGGGTTTCCGAGAGATTTGCAGGTGGAAAAGATCTGGCTCTCATCTTTGGAAATTTTCTGCAGCTGAGAACCAGTTCCTGGCTTACTACTTCCACGACCCACTTGTCTGATGTAATAGACATCCAGTCCTGGACAAAGTAAGCCAGCCTGAACCCTACTGGAATAGGAGAGTCGACCCGGGCAGGCCCATCACGGTGTCTGCTTGGCAGAGGCTTTAGGCTGAGGAGTGGATGCAGCCCTGCTCATCCCCCTTCTGCCACTCCCTCTGAAGAACCCCCTCTTAAAAAAGGAAGAAGAGCCCTGTGCTTGGTAAAAAGGCATTTGAAAAGGCCTGCCCCTGCCCCTAGACTGCTGCCTTTGAGAAGTTGCCTGCCTCTCCTTGGCCTGAGCACTCCTGCAAGTGGTCCTGTATTCATCCATTTTCTTCATGTAATTCTCTGTCTGCTCCCCAAACAGAGAATTACCCACTACTAGGAAAATCCATGGCCTTAGCCTGGGTGTCCTGCGTGAGGCTAGTACATCTGAGCCAAGCCATTCTCCGAAGAGCCACAGATGTAGCCATGACTCTTGATGACACATCATTAGAGTCCACAGCAGCATGAAACTGAACACTAGATGCCTCAATCCCATCTGCAGCCACCGCCTCCAGCTCCTTGGCTAGCTGGGGAGGGGCCTATTTAGCCAGTGCCAGTACAGTGTCCCACCTGGACTTCTGGTACCTGGCTGTATAGGCCATGTAATTCGCCTGCCTGAGTCCCAAGGAGGATGCCACGTATTGTTTCTTTGCCATGGCATCAATCTTCCTGGAGTCCTTGTCTGGGGGTGTGTGAAGCTAAGGGAATATTTGCCTTGTCACAGGCAGCAGCCTGCACTACCCCAACATGGCTGCATTGCTGATATGAGAACTCAGTGTCTGAGCCTGAAAGTGTATACCTCTTTTCCATTCTTCTATCCACAGGAGGTAAAGTGTTAGAAGACTTTAAGATTTTTTGTGTCTGTTTCCCAAAAGATTTGTGGAGGGGGAATAGACAGTCTCCTGGACTCTGGGATGTCCATCATTTCTACATAATCAGACTCCTCTTGATCTTCCACAGCCTCCTCCATAGGAAGCTGGAGGGTTTCAGCCACCTTTCTTTAGAACATAAAGTGAGAAGGAGACTCAGAAAGCCTAGGAGGGGAAACACCTGAAGGTCTGTCTGGAGAGATGTCTGGTTCCACTGGCACATCCAGACCCTCACGTTCACCATCATCATCCTCAAATTCCTCTTCCGCTTCAAATTCCGGTTCATAAAAATCTTCAAGGGTATAATCTTGAACCGGGTGAACCAACTGAACCAAACCCCTGCCAGAAGGAGCCGGATTGGAAGGAACCGGACGGAGCGATTCCACAATCTGAATCACTCTGGCTATCTCTTCGGCGGTCGGAACATGAACCTCTGGATCCGAACCGGTCGAGTTGTCTTTGCATTTTCTTTTTGTCGGAACTGATCCCTCGGAATCGGCTCTCCTTTTGGCCGAAGAAGTATCACCCTGGTCAGAGGGCACTCCTTCTGGTTCGGTCGGAACCGAACTGGGCTGGCCATCCGGGTCAGCGCACTTCTCGGTCTCCTTTTCCCTCAGTCTACCTAATCTCTTCTCAAGGGTAGATTTGGGAAAGTTTTTACATATTTGGCAGTCTGAATCGAGGTGGACAAACCCCAGACAATAAACACAGGTGGTGTGGGGATCAGCCTTAGCAAAGACCTCCCCACACTCACTGCAGTGTTGAAACCCAGTGGGCCAGTTTTTTTTCTTGGGTTTCTCAGAAATGGCCAACCTAACCAACTTACCCTTTTTATGGCAACCACCTGGCAAGACTCCCTTATCGGTTCCTAACCGCGTCACGGATATTGGGAAAAACCGTACTAAAACACATTTTTTTTTTTTTTTAGAACCGATAAGAACCGGTAACCACACACCAAGTAAAAACACAAAACACAAGATTTCACAATCAAATGGCCGGATCAGCTGAACCGAGCCGCACTTTACAAGTTCCACACAGAAAAACAGAACAATTCCTATCTAGTACTCACGGCACCACAGACAGAGACGGAACCGACTATGCGGATAACTTTTTCGGTTTAAAAATACGACGAAAACTGAAACTTTAACCGACTTTCGAACCGAGCTGAAGGAGAAATCTCCAGAGCGACTGTTCAGTGAGGCAGAGTAAAGAATCTGATGGTTTAAGTTTGAAACACTTCAGACAGAGACTTCAACCGAGCTCGAGCTCAGCATTCTATGCCCTGCATAGAAAGTTAACTCTTTGTTCTCCAGGGCAGTTCAAAGGTTGGGAATCACTGCAATATGTCAGAATACAGCAAGACTTCATGTTGTTTGAAAAAGAGTTACGGAGGCTCTCTAGGGGGCAGACTCAAGGTCAAGGAGGCATGAGCAATGCCTGAAGGACTGGAATGCTGACAGCGAGAAGAAGGGATAAAAAGAAAGTAATAAAAAAAAAAATGCCAGTGCCCTTGGAATAACCTCACTCGCCACCCCCCCCAACCCGGCTTCCACTGAAGGATGGATGCCATGAGAAAAATGCTGAGACAGCATGTGAGATTATACACAAACAGATTTTAGAGACAACGCGTTACGTGGAAAAGCCTGAAGTTAATTATAGGGTTAAGAAGCTCGAGTTCAGCATATCCATTTTATGACGCTTCCAGAGGAAGAAAAGCAGGTTGTGATGTATTAGTGTGAGATCATAAATGCTTTGGTGTCTGTGTGACAGAGGATACTGTTCAAATATCAAAGAGATGTCATTTGACACACATGAGTTATGCTGAGTATTGGAGAATGTAATACTTTGAAAATATATCCTGTGGTTGTATAAGATATATATTTTTTATACAAAATCTGACAGAGGAGGAGCTAGCTGACCTCACACAGAAATGGGTTAACCAATACAGTTGTCCAAGGAATAATTCTGTTTTACAGACACACATTTTTGCCTAGACTCTGACCAATCAAGATCGGTGAGCACTTAAGCAAGTATTTAGTGACTAAGTACTGTAGTAGGAATTTGCACTGTTTAAACCTTGTTTCTTTTAAAAGATTTGTATGTCTTTTGATACAAGAGTTCTGTATTTTGTGTTTCACATATTTTTAACTATTTTAGTAAAATTCTTTTAGAACTTACTTGGTCTGTCTTTGACTTCTTTTTATTTTGTAAGAAAAGTACATGGTTATAGCAGACAATAGACATAAGCTTGAATGGTGGTACCAAACTGGAAAGAGAAGCGTTAAATCTGAGGTCTTTATTAAAGTTTTAAAGGGTTCATCTCTGAATACCTGGTTAGGTGCCCGTAGGCAAAGATATCTGGCCCCCGAAGATAGATATATCTGAGCCTGTGCATTGGGTATGTTAACAAGAGGGTAACAGTTTGAATCCTTCCAGAACTGAGACCAAAGGTTGATCCGAACTCACAGAAAACAGACAAGAGGGTTACTTTGTCTGTTACACTGTTCACAAGACTGCGCTCAGAGGTTGGCACTTTGGGATAGAGGACTTGACCTGCAGAGTGGGTTTGAGACAGTAGTAAGCCAGGGACTGGTTCTCAGCTTCAAAAAATTCCCAAAGCTGAGAGCCAGATCTTTTCCACCTGCAAGCATTTCCGAAACCATTGCCCTAGAGGCAGAGGTTTTGTCTCTACTGGCCTTGAGGGCTATAGAGAGAGTTCCTACAATACACAGGGGCAAAGGTTTGTACTCCAGGTACTTCCTCACCCCAAAAAAAGACAGGGGAGTAGCGGTCCATCCTAGACTTAAGATACATGAACAAACATCTTTTAAAACCAAAGTCCAGAATGGTGACTTTGGGAATAATCCTTCCCTCTCTAAGGCCAGGGGACTGGCTAGCCTCCCTGGACCTAAAAGATGCCTACTTTCACATTCCCATCAGGTGCTCCCACAGAAAGTAACTCAGGTTCGAATTGCCTTCAAGCCATTACCAGTTCAAAGCAATGCCCTTTGGCCTAACATCAGCTCTAAGGGTGTTTACAAAATGCCTAGCAGTAGTAGTGACTTTTCTAAGGAGAAAAAATATCTCCATATTCCCTTACCTGGATGACTGGCTCATTGTGGGTCAGTCTCCAGACCAAGTCAAGTCAGATCTACAAGTGACCCAGCAAGTGCTCACTTCTCTAGGATTTCTTCTCAATCTTCCCAAGTCAGTTCTCAAGCCAGTACAGCTTCTCACTTTCATAGGGGTTGAGCTGGATACTATCAAAGCAAGAGCTTTTCTTCCCCCGAAAAGAGTAAGGCCATCATAGAATTGGCTTCCTCCTTCTGGTGTCTCGACCAGCAAGGCACTTTCTTCAGCTTCCACTGCAGTGGTCCAAGGGGCCAGATTTCAGATGAGGGACATTCAGTTTCACCTGAGGTCTTTTTGGTCTCAGAAAAAAGATCCTCTAACCAAACTTGTTCCAGTAACTCAGACCCTGATCCACACCCTTCAATGGTGGCAGGATCAGGACAATCTCTGGCAAGGAGTCCCATTTATCACTCAGTCCATTCTGTAGTTCTAACCACAGATGCTTCTCTCCTGGGGTTGGGAGCCCACCTGTGACTCTCACAGCCCAGGGAGTGTGGTCCACTCAGGAGTCTCTTCTCCAAATAAACCTTCTGGAACTCAGGGCAGTCTATCTGGCCCTGCAAACCTTCTCTCAATCAGTACAGAACAAGGTGGTTCAGGTCAGGACAGACAACACTATCACCATGTGGTATATCAACAAGCAGGGAGGCACTCAGTCTATGGCCTTGTGCATGGAAGCCATGAAATTGTGGTCCCTGGCTTATTCTCTACAGACTTCTCTGGTAGCAGTCCGCCTCCCAGGGAGGGACAATGTGCTAGCAGATGCAATGAGCAGGATTTCCCAGGGCCATCACGAATGGTCCCTGGATCCCCTAGTGTTAAAAGTAATTTTTTCAAGGTGGGGCACTCCAGAGATACATCTCTTTGCAGCCCCAGACAATCACAAACTTCCTCTCTTTTGTTGTAGACCCCCAGTCTTGGGCTCAGTCCCTCTGGATGCTCGGATTCTGGATTGGGAAGGGACAATTCTGTATGCTTTTCCTCTACTTTTCAAGGTCCTGGTCAAGATAAGGTCACAATCCTGCAAAGTGATCCTGATTACTCCAGAGTGGGCCAGACGCCTTGGTACCCCCTGTTGCTGTCCCTAGCAGTCCATCTTCCCCTGTCTCTGCCCAGGAATCACAATCTATTAACTTCCTCCCAGGGGATGATTTGGTATCCCAACCTTCGGTCTCTCAATCTCAAGGCATGGCTCTTGAGTTAGAGTATGCAGATTTGCATCTGTCTCAAGAGGTTCTGGATATTCTCAAAGCCTCTCGAAAACCTGCCACCAGAAAAACTTACAACTCCAAATGGAAATGATTTAGTATTTGGTGTTCCAAGAAGCATATATCTCCAGACACTGGTGAACTGTCTACAGTTCTGGATTACATGGTTTATCTTAATGGCCTAGGCCTCAGACCAGCTACCCTCAGTGTACACTTGGCACCTGTTTCTGCTTTTCTGTCAGTGGGAAAGCCCTCCTCACTGGCATCTCATCCTGTTTTCTGTAAATTGTTCAAGGGAGTGCTTCATACCAATCCCCGCTTTAGAGATCCTACTCCTGCTTGGGACAAATGTGTGCATTGCTCAGCTTATGCAACCTCCCTTTGAGCCTTTGTCTTCAACAGAACTTAAGTACTTGACTTGGAAAACTGTGTTCCTGGTAGCTATTACCTCTGCCAGGCGTATCAGTGAGTTACAAACTCTGTCAGTGGAGCCTGATTTCATTTCATTCCACAGAGATAAGGTGGTCCTTAGAACCAATAGGAGGTTCTTACCCAAAGTGGTTTCAGATTTTCATTTGAACCAATCCATGTCTCTCTCTGTCTTCTTCACTGACCATTCTTCTTCAGGAGAGAAAAGATTACACAGTTTAGATGTTAAGAGGGCCGTAGCTACTACATTGAGCGTACTAAAGCACACAGGTTTGACTCCCTCCAGTTGTTCTTCACTTATGGGAAGGTGGGAAAGGGCAAACCTGCTACTAAGAGAACTACTGCCAGGTGGATAGTCTCTTGTATACAATTCTGCTATGAGAAGCTAGGCAAAATACCACCCTCAGGCCTGAGGGCTCATATGACGGGAGGTACAGCTGCTTCCCTGGCTGCTGCCAGGGATATTCCCTTAATAGAGATTTATAAAGCAGCCACCTGGAAAACAGTCCATACATTCACTAAGCATTACTCTGGATAGCCAGGCTAGGAGTGATGCTAGGTTTGGTACAGCAGTATTGCACAGCCTATTCCCAAAATAGGTTTGAATCCCTCCTCCATGGAGGTACTGCTTGGTAGTCTGCAATAAGTCAGAATACAGCAAGATTTCATGTTGTTTGAAGAAAAAATTACTCACCTTAGTAACTGTGTTTCTTCTAATGGAGTCTTGTTGTATTCTGACCTCCCTCCCTGCCTCCCCTCTCAGAACCTGGTTTTGGGAAGTGGGCTGGCAGGCACAGTGTTGCACCCCAAGGGTGCATTTGAGCACCCCTTCCCTTTAGAAAGGGGGAGTGGTTTATGTTTGTTATTTTTTAGTCATAGGTGTTCACTACCTGGTTTTTCATTTTGGATTTCTCGACTTGAGTCTTTTGTAGGATCCAAAATATTTGGTTGCCATTTGGCTAGTAAAAATTTTACAATTTCTAAGTAGAGGGGTTTAGTTAGTTAGTATTAGCTCATAAGAATCCGACAGTTACACTTTGAAGTGCAGCAGACAGAGGTTTGAACCAAGCTTGAGCTCAACGTTCTATGCTCTGCATAGAATTTAACTCTTTCCTCTCCAGAGCAGTTCAAGTGCTGGGGCTAACTGCAGTAAGTCAGAATACAGCAAGACTCCATTAGAAGACACACAATTACTAGGGTGAGTAATTTTTTCATATGGCACAGCTCTGCTCTCTTTAAATTGTAAGTTCCACAAGCTGCCTCAACACCCCATGATGCAAAACAAATACTGAAGATCTACAATTGGTTGATGAAGGCACTGGACCAGGGCAGACTGGTGGATGTCCTCTTTCTAGACTTCAGCAAGGAGCTTGATTCGGTGCCACATTCTGGGCTGTTGGAAAAATTGGTTGAATGGATGGTCAGGTGGATAGGGAACTGGCTAGCTGGGTGTTTTCAGAAGGTGGTGGTCGGGAAGGAGGTTTCATCTCCTAGGAGGGTTATTAGTGGAGTCCCACAGGGATTGGTACTGGGTCCACTCCTGTTTAACGATTACATCTCAGACATCAAGAACGGTATCAGTAGCAAGATAAGCCTCTTTGCCAATGACTCGAAGCTGGGGGCAGAGGGTCGAGTAGCCCTACAAGGGGACTTGGAGACTCTGGAGAGGTGGTCACACTCCTGGAAACTGAGATTTAATATGGAAAAATTCAGGGCTCTCCACCTGGGGCCCAGGAACCCAGCTCATGTATACACTGCAGGCTTCGAGTGGAGAGAAGGGCCTTGGGGTGGTTGTGGATGACAAGATGAACAACTCTGAGCACTGTAGGAGGCTGCGGCCAAAGCAAATAAAATGCTGGGGTGCATCGCCAGGGGGATAACCTCGAGAAGCTGGGAGGCGCTTCTCTCTCTGTATAACTGCCTGGTTAAACCGCACCTTGAATACTACAAGCAGTTTTGGTGTCTGTACCTAAAGGACGACACTACACTCCTGGAAAGGGTCCAGAGGAGGGCTACCAGGATGATACAGGGTCTGGGAGAGAGGTCCTATGAGGAGAGACTTGAGCTCGGCTTATACTGCCTGGAGAGGAGGGATGGGGGGATATGATTGAGGTCTTCAAATACCTTAAGCGGGTAAATAGGGTAAGCCCAGATAGGGTGTTCCAGATGAGGGAGGCAGGGGGCACCAATTGAGGCTGATTGGAGAGAGATTTAGGGGAAAGAGACAAGGAGATGCTACTTCACTGAGAGGGTGGTGGAACCCTGGAACGCACTGCCTGCAGAACTGGTGAATATAGATACTTGTGGGGGTTCAAGCGAGGCTGGCACAGGTATGGGAAGCTGAAGCTGAGTAGTGCCAAAACTGGAGGAGAACTTCCATCGGGGGTTGGGGGGTTTCACAGGGAGGCAGGGAAAGCAGCAACAGTGCCCCAAGGGGTACTGATCCTCGAGCAGACTCGATAGACCATACGGCCTATTCTGCTGGTGTTTTAGTATGTTAGTATGTAAGAAGAATTAAGGTTTCATAATGTATGAATGTAATTTAGTTGCCGATGAAGTGCTTTAATGACGCTACCACAAGACTGACGGGTCGCAGCCAATGTAGAGGAAATGCAGCATCAGTGTATCCCAAAAAACATGAATGCAAATTGGAGTCAACACAGACCACTTGGCTTATTAAAGGGGGACATCTGTAAGAATAAGTCTTGTCCCTGATTAGCACACTAAGTGCCAAATAGAAAAGAAAAAAAATATCTTACTGTGGGCTTGGTGATTTCTTAAATTTATTCAATTGATCATGTTGCCCCCCCAACCCTATATTTTGTGTTACCCACCGCTCTGGAAGTAGATGTCAGTAACTGTTTGCAGGGAGCTTCGTCTGGGTACTCAGAGAAGGATCTATGACACCACAGCGACAACTTAATTTTGACGCGATGGTATAGGGACGGATTTATGTCGACCGCAGGTTTGCGGTTGGCATAAATCAGTCAACAAACTTTTGCCCCCATAAATTGGGATTATTAACTCTGTGTCTGAGTTGATTCGGGGGGGGAGGGTCTGGAGAAAGCAGTGCCAGGGTCCCACGGGTACATTACAGCAGCAACAGCGACTTGCTGCTGTAATGTACTTCGCTTTCAAAATGTTGCTGCGGTGTCAGCATACGACCAGGGAAATAGATCAGGGAAAAGCTGTCGATGTGGCCTAGCTAAACTTCAGCACGACCTTAGACACTGTGCCACACAGGAATCTGATATAGAAACTTAGCAGCCTGGTGGTGGGATCCAAACTGAAGAATTGGGTTAGAAACTGATCAACAGATAGGAAGACAGAGGGTGGTAGCAAATGACACTCCGTCAAATGATGGAAGTGTGACCAGAGGGGTGTCACGGGGCTCAGTACTGAGACCAGTTCTCTTCACAGTCTTCATATGTGACATTGTTGAGAAACTGAAAGGGAAAGTATGCTCTTTTACAGATGATAGCAAAATCTGCAATAGGGTCGATACTCCGGAAGGGGTAGAGAATGAGCAGTGACCTGGGGAAACTCGAGGGGCAGTCAAGAGCACGGCAGTTGGAGTTCAATGCCAAAAAGTGCAAGATTATGCACCTAGAGCATAGGAACCAAGGTACTGAGTACAGGACTGCGGGCGAGGGGGTACTGACTGACACTAAACAAGAAAGGGATCTTGGGGGTGTATCTGATGACCACAAGGTGATAGGGCAATATGACAAAGCAGTGGGTAGTGCTAGTGGGATGCTGGGATTCATTGGGAGGGGTATATCCAGCAGAAGGATGGAGGTGGTGTTGCCACTGTATCGCTCTATGGTGAGACCCCACCTGGAGTACTATGTCCGGTTCTGGAGGCTGCATCTCAGAAGGGACACAGACGAGTGGAGGCAGTCCAGAGGAAAGCAACTAAAATGCTGCTGTGGTTGCTCAAGAAGCCCTGTGAGGAGAGCCTGAGAAATCTCAACACTCTGTAAGAGAGGAGAGTGAGAGGAAACAGGATACAGACCTACAAGTACCTGACGGGTGAACAGGGTGCAAGACGGAAGTCTCTTTCAAATGAGGATGAGCACCAGGACCAGGGGACATGTGATGAAGTTGGGGGGGAGATTAAGAGAGATGCGAGGAAAAAATGTCTTCTCTGAAAGAGTGGTAGATGCTTGGAATGGACTGCCAGCAAAAGTGGAGGCAAAAACAATGAGGGGCTTTGAGTATGCCTAGGATAGATAAAGGGATGTATCAGAAAACAGGCAGAAGGGAGGGTCACCAGAGACCAATTTGGGTCTACAGAAACAGATTAGCTAGGTAACATCCAAGAGCTTCAACTGCCCATAGTGCAGATCTGCTGATCTTCCGAGGCTAAGTACAGGTCAAGTGATCCAGGAAACTCTGGTCTGTGAACATGTCTCTGGACTATAGGAGGTTGAAGCATACTGCAGAGGCTGCGGGCTTAAAGTTTTTGTACTGTGGAATGTTGGCATACCACACCTCTGTGACAGATTTATGGAGTTAGTTTTCTTTCATGGACAGCAGTGCCTGGATCTGTGTCGGCTCAATGCAAATGCCAACAGACTGATGACAGAAAATGGCCCAAGTCTATCCGGTACCTACCTGCATCCTCATGCTGGACCGGAGCTAGTCTACCGATGGCCCAGACTGTATTCCGACACCCCTCTTCCTAGTCTAGCAGTCCCCTTCCCTTGACCGTCCGCCCTCCCTTCTCTAGTTTGGATATTCCTCTGTACCCATCCCATCTATGTTTGAAGCTGGTGACTGACTGCATTAATCCACTTCTCCATACTCCCCACAAAAGCAGGGATAGGGAGAACCCAGAGAACTACAGGCTGGTGAGCCTAACTTCCATTGTGGGCATGAAACTAGAAACTATAGCAAAGGAGCACAAAGTGGAATTGCAAGAGGAGAAAGGGCTATAGACTAAGAAGTAGTATCACACTACCAGAGAGATTATGTGAGACAGGCTTGATAGACTCCATTACCTTACCCACTACAGACATCAGGCTGACTGGTCTATAGTTTCCTGGCTAGTCCCTCCCCATTTGTGCAGAACGACCAAGTCTGCCATCCTCCAGTCCCTATAAACCACCTCTGTGGCAAGTGAGGATGTAAATATGTCTGAATGTGGAGTCACTATTACCTCTGCAGCATCCTAGGATACAAATTTCTGGTCCCAGAGATTGGTCTACTTTCAACCCTTTTAACTTTACCATCACCTGTTTCTCTGTAATAATGCCTGTGCTGTTTGTACACCTGCCCCCACCTCCTCACCCCACATACTGGCAGCGGTCTCGCCCTTGTAAATACTGAACAAAAGTATTGGTGCAGTATCTCTGCCTTGCCTTTGTCCCCCCTTCTCCCAGCCCCCCCGCACCTTATTATACTGCCTCTGACCTTGTGCTTTTCCCCCCGTATGTATCTGAAGAACACTTTCTCTCCCCGCTTCATCCCATGTGCTAGCCCGAGTTCAGTCTCTGCCTTGGTCTCCCTGACCTTCCTGCTCATCTCCCTGGCTCCCTTCAGGCACTCTTCCCTATCCTCCTCCCTTTGCCTGTTCTTACACTTTATGCACACCCTCCTCTTTGCTCTGTGTTCCTCACATCTGAAGAGAACCACATTAGGCCTCTTGATCTTTTACCTTTCCAATGCAGCCTGCTGCTGCCTCTAGCATTCCTGTTCTGACTGCTTCCCATTCGCCCACTACCCAGTTCATTCGCTCCACTCTCTTTGTGCTTCCCCTCAACAGCTCCCACATCCTGATAAACTCAGCCTTTTTGAAATCCCATACCTTTACTAAGCTTGTCCCCTTAAAAGCCTCCATTTGGACTTAAACCTCACTTTCCTGTGGTCACTGGATCCTAGTGCTTCCTGGACTACTATATTTTGGATCCTCTCACTGGTCAGTGCCAGATCCAGTAAGGCCTCTTCCCTTGTCTGGTCTTAGACTAGTCACGCTCTACTAGGAGCACCTCCCGACATGTTAAAAGTGTGCTATTATTACCACCACTTCCTCTAATCTGTCCCCCTCCTCAGCAGCTCCCACGGTTCCTTATCCACTCTCAGGTCCTGACCTGGAGATTCGTACAGCACTCAAATCCTAATTTGTCACCCATCTCCTGTTGCTGCTCCTACCCACAGGGTTTTCACCTTTCTCACATTCTCCCTGCTTATCCATTTCTGTCGCCTCTATTCCCTCCTCTGCGCACAATGCTGCTCCCTGACCTTTACTCTCTATCCTGTCTGAAGAGTCAGTTTTCTGGCACGGACGTGTCCTAGGAACAGGCTCCAGGGATGAGGGAGATCATGTCAAAAGAACACCAAAATATGCAGATTAGATTATTTTGTCAAATGACTCCCCCTTCATATCCCGGCACAGACTGTAGAGCCTGGAATAGTGGAATGCTAAGCATCACACAGCTCACAGTCCCAGAAATGAACACTGCGAGACAGATTCGGCACAAGTGCGGTTGTCTCAGTACTTTATTCAGGAAGCGGACACAAAAAGTACTGCTGGAGAGAGGGGATAGTTTACTAGTACCTGTTGGCACACTGTTTGGGCACCAGCTATGTGGAGGGTTGGGGGGGCAATGTAAATAGCTCTTATCTGGCTACAATCAGGGACAATTGTCTCTGAAAACAGAATGCGCAGTGGTGCCATCATGGCTTCACATTTTGGTGAGAAAGCACACACGTGCGAAACGCGTCTGGTGATGTCACTGACATACAAGGAAGTTTTGCTGCTTGAGGGGGAGCGGGATTTTTAAATAGAATACCATTGTTTTGGATCTTTCTACCTATTTATGGCTTCTCTCCAATAAAGAAAGAGCATGCTTGATACTACAAATGGACTTGGCAAGTTTTTATTTTGCTTTGGAATTTAAAAATGAACTGTGTGTGACACTCCGTATGCCTTGGCCAGGCCTGTCTCTTCGTTCTCTTGCTTTCCTGGTTAAACAATCCCCCCCCCCCCATTATTTTGTATATTATATGGTTTGCCACACACACAAAAAATGTTGTGTTTTCTTCTTTATTACTCATAAGAGTACAGTATCTAAACGCTGTGGTAGTGCAACAGAACATTATTCCAGGTGGCCTGGTACAAATCCCAGCTATGGCACTTATTTCTCTCTCTGGTTTGGGATATATATTTATATTATACACACCACACCCTTGTAAATAAAAACAATTATCTGTGCAGCACCACGCTGTGCATTAGAGAATGAGTAAGGTGTTTCTAGGAGATCCACGCTTCCATTTGCTTTGCTGGCATGGCTAGTAGCATAACGGAATGGTATTCAGGGTGCCATGGATTCAAATCCCAGCTAAGGCCCTTATTTGTTTGCTTCTTTGCTTTCCAAGAAATCTGCATATTTATTTTGAGAAAAATAAAGAAACCCACCATCATCCAGCTGCTACTAAAAACCCACCCAAGTGAGGGGTGACTGGCTGTTTTTGAAAATGACTGACATCAGAAGATTTTGTGTTTGGGTGAGCCGCTGGGTTCTGGGGGCGGGGAACTAAAACAGCAGGTGGCACAAGTTTCTACTCTAAAAACTGTTTTACCCTTGAGCTGTGGTACCACAGCTTTTCAGAGTCGGATGGCAATTGTGTCTCACTCCATGTAACTTCCCACTGGCATGACAATGGAGTGAGGAGTCATGGATGGGACTGGTGACCACCTGATAACAGATGCAGCAGGCAGCATGTTGGGGGGCACAAAGCTGAATACAAAAACAAATAAAGTAATTGGGCGGGGTGGCCACAAGGAGTAGAACACAAGGTCCAGTAGCACTGTTTCTATAATAGGGGTTTGCTGATAACCCATACGATAAAAGGCAGATCAGCACTCAAAGCAAACCGTTCATCATGAGGTGTACACAGTGGAAAAAGCAGCAGGTTATCACTACTGTGATTACGTATCGGCTGTTATCACCACCGTGTATATGTCATTAATAAAACACTGTCGAACACTGCAAGAACACCCAAACAGAAAAGAACACCCACGGAACAGCTAAAAACTTTAAAAAAAAAAAACAACCTCAAGAAAAGGTGAATCCCTATTATATAAAACGGATACGTGATGGGCAGTCATACGATAACTGATTTATCAGTACTCCTGCAAGTGAGCTCTGAGTTTTCTCACTCGTGGCTGTGATAAACCTGAGCTCCATTGCCAGTCGTACTGATAAATTCGCTATCATATGACTGCCCATCACATATCCCCTTAATACCATGTGTGTAGTCAAATACCCAAAGCATCATCTTAAGGATGATCTCACGACAGACTGGGGAAGGGAGGCAGAATTTGTTGCAGTACTGGAGCTATTATTGTTCTGAAAGGTGATGTAAGCAATAGCATACTGCAGGTTCTGTATCGGGCTATCCTGCTGCACATCATGGGTGCCCTGTGAGGCATGAGGCCGCATGCCAAATACCTTCAACCATTCGGAAGTGCATCAGTATAGACTGATCCTCACCCCAGAGTGTGGTACTGCACTTATAAAATTAGTTGTAATTTTTAAAGTGTACTGTATTGTTAACTATACTTTAGAATCAAAATATCTGGATTAGGTTGGCATAAAGTAGTTCTTCCACCGGCCGGATCTTAATTCTTTTTTGATATGTATTTTGTTAAATGTTCTGTAATATGTGCAGGAGTGAGAGTTCAACTGAACCTTTTGCACAGCTTAGAACACCAAAGGCAGACTCTCTGCACCTCCCGCCATCCCCAACCCCTTACACTCCAACCGAGAGCTCACAAACTGCCAAGGCAGAAATCTGTTCCGAAGGAGAGCGCCCAGCTAGGAAGGGGAAGGAAGCCCACTAGCACCCTGTTACGTGCTAACACAGATGTGTGTGGAGAGAGGGGTTGTATTTGAAGCCCTACAGAGGGCACCCCTTTGCAGAAAGGACAGAGTGGGAACTCAGTCTGACTCCCCGAAGGCAAGGTAAAGAAGATTACCAGTTCAAGGCAATTGGAGTGCCAGGACAGCGTTTAACTTAGCAGAGGCTAACGCAAATAGGAGATTCAGACATGCCAGAGGGGACCTAAAAAAAGGAATCGAACCATCTAAGGAATGGCTTCTTTACTTGTGAATTGAACAATATGGCTTTAGAAGGAGCCAAGACGTCACCCTCGGGGGCAATCAGAAAGAGTTCCCTCAGGATAGAAATAAATCCTACTCGTTCCCCTCTCCTTCTCAGAGAAGTGGATCCGTTCAGAGAGAAGAATGGAAGGCTCAAAAAATGTTTTTTTTTTTTTTTTTAGGCTTTAAGGCCAAGAAAGGAGGGAGGAGGAACGAGGGGACGCTGAAGAAGGAGGCCCGTGAGGGGAAGTTGGACGGGTATCAGTAATGAATGGTGAAGATACAAGAGAAGATCAAGAATTATGGTAGGTACGTAATTTTCATATCTTCACCTGTCAATCTTCACCATTCATTACTGCTTGGGCGAGTACCAAGCCCCCCCGAAGAGGGACTAGGAAAACCCTGAGGGAACAAAACCCTCAGCCCCCTGTTGGTGAAAAACAGAAGGAAAAGACCCTGGCCTTACAAGACAAGAAGCCTAAGGCAGAGGAGAGCTAGGAGGTGTCCCACAAAGATGGGGGAAGCCCCTTCAGAAGCCTCCTAACCCTGGTGGAAAAAAGGGGGGTCCCTAGGAAGGCAGAGCGAATCACCCTACACTGGGCCAGGGGTGATAATCTTGACAGGTGAAGCCATGCCATCTGCCTAATGCAGATCGCTGTCCCCGCAAGCCCAGAAGCCACCTCATTGGCGTCGTAGGATGCCCTTGCTTGGTGCCTTGCCAGTTCCAGGCCTATAGGAGAGGGCAATGGCTTGTCTAGATTGCTCCGTATCAGGCATAGATGCTAGAAGCTGAGATAGCATTGACCATAGATGCCTGTTGTAGGCAGCATGGTAAGCCTGATAAGATGCAATGCACAACATCGCACAAGAAGAAGAGAATACTCTTTGCCCCCGCCAGTCAAACTGTAGGGAATCTAAGTCCGGTGGATGGTCATGGGCCAGGCGGCTATGCACGGAGTGAGTCTCTAGGAACCGCAATCCTGAGGGTGGGTTGGGGAGTGTACCTAGAGACTCAGATAGGGCACAGTACCTCCTCCTGCAGTTTACTGGGGCTGGGAAAGGGGTGGCTGGAGACTGCCAGGTGCAGATAGACGCCTCCTGGAAAGGGATAGGCCAGGACGGCACCACCAAATGCTGGGCACTGAATTCACCAAGGAATTCACGCATCTACCACTGGGTATCATCTCTCCTGACAAATGAGGTATGAAGATCCCTAACCATCCTCGATATGAAGCGCTGATATTCAGTGAAATCAGCGTCGGACGAGAGGTGAGCAAAGGGTTCCTCTCCCTCTGAGGAGGAAGTCGAGGAGGCTGAGGAACTCGAGTGTTCAGAGGACTCCTGCGGCAGTGGGGACAGGCAAAATACCCGCTCATGCATGTATCTAACATATGACGGGAAGGCCGCCACAGTACCTCTGAATATCTCCCAGGATAACGGGCCCGTAGGACCGACATGGCCTGGAAGAGAGGGGGGGTGGCTGCAGAGGAATGGGAGAGGGGCACCTACAAGGAGACCACTGTCCTCTGCTAAGGCTCTGAAATCCGGAGAACGGAGCCCGAGCTGACGGGGTCCCAGATATCAAACCAGGTCGCAGAACAGAACCCTGGGGATGCGAACTGTGGCACAGCATAGAAGGGGAATCTCCCCTGTGACACACCTGGGGTTGCAGGGATCCAGAAGGGCAACCCACAACAGCGCCACCGGAGGGGTCCCTCGAGCCTAAGAGGGAGAGGCAGGGCTTGGCACTACGGCTCCTCCCTACACCCCAAGGGGTAGCAAGCGGAACTCGACGCTCCTCACCCCCAGCCCCTCAGACTCAGAGGACGCCTCCTCCTCCGACGCCAGTGAGACAGCCTGTTGATCCTGAGGTCTCCTGTGGGAGGCCCCCAAAGACAGGGCCCTTAGTCCACCCCAAGGAGGTGCAGCAGCACCGGAGACGGCAGCTGCAACAGCCCCCTCTGGGAGAACAGTCCCTTCCCCAATCCCAGAGCTGTCCCTCCTCATAGGCCCCAGGCCACTCCTAGCCTGGGAGTCCTCAGAGGAAGACTGCTGTGGAGACTGAGGAATGGGAGCGCTGGGCCGCCTGACACCGCGCTCTACAGGAGACTCTGATCCCAAAGAATCGGGGAGCCAGGACAGGTCCACATCCGAGTTGTCCACTTCCGAGGAAGAGTCGACCAGAAGGACCTCGCTGCTGGCCACCCCAAGAGTCCCCTGAGAAACAGCGCCGTGAAGGATGCCGGTGTCACCCGCGGCGCCATCCATTCCCGTTGCACCACCAACAACTCCGGAGCCCGGCTCTGACCTGTCCACGACTCCAGCCGAACCCCCGGTGCCGCCCGCGCCACCGTGACCCAACACGGCGCCACTCACGGAGTTGACCGGGCCTACAGTGCCGAAGCAGCAACACCGGCGCCAGAATTCATCAATCGCGCCAGAATCCGAACGGCACCCCAGGGTCCACCAATGCCAGACCCAGCAACCATGGGCCACGACACTGGGGGAGCCTGCACCTCCAAAGAGGCGACAGCAGAGACTGTGTCCCCACCGTGGCCCTGGGAGGGACCACAGCATTCCCCCGACACCGCAAAAGAGGCCTCCTCCTCGGCAAGGCTAGAAGATGAGGAGACCTCCTCCTCAGACCGTATAGGCCTGGGAGGGGTCTAAAGACCTAGCCTGGGAAGCCCGAGAACAACGCTGTCCTCCAAAAGTTGGCAGGGCCTTGACGATTTTGAATGCACGGACTTCGAGAACACGGCGGTCCATCGAGAAACAGGTGTCGTATCTATCCATATCATGGTTAGGTCCCAGGCACCAAAGACAAACATCAAGACGGTCCATAACGGAGAAATGCCGGCCACAGGAGCACCGACGCATAGGGGCACGGCCCACTTTCGACTTACGTTTAACTCCCAAACCAGACATGATGCGAAATTAACTTTTTTTTAAAACAGAAAAGCTCCCGGCGTCATCAAAAAATAATAAACGAAATGATCTTACCAGACAGACGACGTCGGGAAACGAACCGGGATGCAGGAGAAAGCGAAGATGTCAAACTCAACAATACGGCCTAGTGGCGCAGAAAACAATTCCGACTCACAGCAGGTGCAGCCGCTGCGGCAGTAGAAACAGAACTGGGATGGAGGAGGGAGTGGCGGCACCTAGCGGTCCCTCGCACACCACGAAAGGCCATTCTCAGGGGACGGCCATTGGTGCAGACCTTCCAAAAACTCTCATGGTGGGTGCGCACCTCCGACTTATACCCAAGCAGTAATGAATGGTGAAGACTGACAAGGGAAGACTGGGGACAACAAAACCATCCTGTGGTTCTTGTAAATGCGTCTTACTAACCTGAACTGCGCTCTGATACATCGAGAGAGAAAGAGTGTGTGTGTGTGTGTGTGTGTGTTACAAATAGGCATTCAGACATGAAGTGCAACTGGGTTGGAACTGTGATTGCCAGTTTAGTGAGACAGAAAAATGGCTGCACATTGTTTTAGAAAATTCTGTGCTGGCATATTAATTTGTGATAAGGCTACATACCAGGGTGACTGTGCATCGAGCTATACTGACACATGGTCATATGATGGATTTGGATCAATTCATTTGATTTGCATTTTACTTCAACTTGTCCATTCTATAATTGCAATTTGTACATTTATTTCTGTAGTCTCGTCATTAATTAGTACATCTCAATTTCTTAGTACCACATGTCCCTGAAACAGCTTGGAGGGCAACACCAAGCATGGCACTTACTGGCTTTTCCCCATGATTCGCTTTACATGCTCAACTATATTCTTGTAATTCTTGCCTTCCACATCGACCAACACTTGCTCGCCGTCATCTGAAGGGAAAAGAAAGGAGAGGTGAGGTTCTAACAGGGTCTTGCTGACCACAGCTAGTTAATTCCTCTGATACACAAGAAAACTAGAAACCCATTTACACAGGAAACGGCAGGGGAAGCCCCACACAAGCCTTTTCTTTTTTCTCTCACTTATGATATTTTCACTTTCTGTAGCGCTCCACGTTGCCAATGGGTAATCTTAACTACTGGGTATAGTGCACCCCTACCAGGGGAGTGGCATAGCTCAAGCTTTAGAATGTTGGGCATATGAGGATTCCATGCTGCAGCAACTCCCCAGTTAAGCTGTGCCATTCAAAGGGGACACAGCTACTTTTCTCTTCTGTCAAGAATTTTAAGTTTCAAGACTTCAGTTGGGGCTGCAATTCTGCTCTGCAGGTTGGGGCAGCCTGTTTTTCAGGGAGCCCCCTAAATTTAAATCACGGCTGTTAAGCTGCGGCTTTCTAACTGAATAACCTGCCTTTTTTCTCATTCCCAGTGAGGACTGGGAGCCACTTTTGCCTTGCTAGGGTGTTTTTTAATGGTCTCCTGTTATAATTATAAAAGGGAAAAAAAAGGTGCCACAAGTAGGTACAGATTAATTATTGGGAGTGTAGGGTCTTTGGGGGAGGTCCCTCAACTTTGGCATTAGTTTCCTTGCCCCCCCCCAACCCCCAAGCTTGAGGTTTTTTGTTTCTCTGTGTTTGACAGCAAACTGGTGATTTTTGAGAAATTCTGAGGTGTTTTGGTGATTTTCTACCTCAACCTCCATTTTTTCCATTAGCGCAGCCACCATTACGGCTGGGCACATGCTCCTTCATCAATTGGGCTTCCTACCACTGTCACTGCGCATGCTTGTGTGCTGCGGGCATAAGCGCTAAACACACTGCGCCAGCACTAGTTCTCACTAGAAACTACTGCGCCAAGTGCGCGACGTTTGCACAAGTGCCACCAATGCTCCTATGCACCTGTCAGCCGCATGACGCCATTACAAGTGTTTTTGAGCATTTGATGCCGCTTATGTTGTCTTGGCAGATTTAAAAGCAAACAAGCAAAATTAAGTGAAAACCTGTTTTTTTTCCCCTGTCAACCATGGCTTACAAACATGAATACATTTAAACCGGAGTTTTTTTAGTATGTTATTACAGGATTACACTTGCCTTGCTGATTTTAGCCCAACTAGCAATAGGGCCAATAATTATATTATTACGGCCTACAGCAGTTGTGGGTTTGATTCCCACGACCCACTCTTGTAGCCCAACAAGTGATAGGGATTATAATTATTACATAATTATGGTTTATACATTCAGCGGTTCTGGGTTTGATTCCCATGACCTCCACTTGTGTGATGTGTGACACTGGGCAAGGTGTTAAGACAAGGCTGTGGAAAAGAATTTTAGCCCATAAAAGATATTGAGGCTAATTATTATTTTTACCTCACAATTGTTTTTTGACATAATTGTATTTCCCTTTGGCACCATGACTAATCGGAGGCCATTAATTAAGAAATAATGTAAGTCCTGCAACAAGGGTGATGAGGCCCTCCCCCATGGGTTCCTTTGCCCTTACTGTGTTTCTCAGCACCCCCCATCAAGTTCTACGGTCTGGGGGAGGGATAGCACCTGGTACTTAAAGGCAGTGGCAGCAGAATTGCAAAACATTACCTTTGTGGCTCCGGAGTGAGCGTGAGCCCCATGTCCCACAGGACATCCCTGCAGGTACACCCGACCCCAAAAGGGACCCTCAGGTTAGGGAGGCCCACATCCAGGTGTGGACAGCGAGCTTAGGCTGCGATAACTGATGTGCAGACAGACCCCAACCTGACCTTTTTGAAGGCCAGGACGACTATTACAAGGATCTTGGGGAAGTTCCTGACCTTAATGTAAAAAAATTAAAAATCTGAATCAGGGATGTTTTTATTTATTTTATTTACTTATGTCTAGGACTACAAATACCTTTGAGCGAAGTGCTCTTTTACAAAGGTTCCACGTCTAACGTGCAACAAAAATTAATACATCAAAATTCAGCACAGGCAGGGTTTACAGTGCAAATAGCAGGGAGCATGCCAAAAAAAGGGTAGGGTGCAGATATATATAAGCTAGGTGTCACAGAAAAAAAACCAGTAGTGGCTAAGTCGGGTTACAGTTTTGCACAACAAAGGATACCACATTATAAAGCAAAGGAGGCAGCCAAGTAGGCCTTGTCAATCATGGAAGAAAGAGTAGTTATCAGCAGGGATGGGAACAGAGAAGGGGGAGAGGAATAAGAAAAAAGAGGGTGGGGGAAGGGGAAGAGTAGGAGGTGGCTGAGAGAGACAAGTAAGTGCCGGACAAAAGTAAAGGGACAAGCTGACAGTGTCAAGGGTAAGGTTGCAAAGGAGAGGGTGCGTATTAGGGGAAGCAGCCACAGCTGTTTTCAGCTGAGAGGTGCTGCCACAACTTGCTTTTGAAAGGTCCAAGCGTGGTAGCAGAAGTGATGTGGCCATGTAGAGCATTCATCCAAACAGGTGCTCTGTAGGCACATAATCTTTGCCCCTGAGAAGTACGGCAATGTGGCACCTGGAAAAGCTGCTGTTCTGTGCTGCGAGTCTGGCGTGGCCTTCGGTGGGGGCATAATAAGTTTTGCACTTCCAGTGGAAGAAGGCCAAAGGAAATTTTCTTAGCCATCAGACAAGTATGGTACTTTATACGTTCTTTTAGTTGCAGCGTCAGTTTGGGCGTAAAGGTCGCATGTATGAGTGAGGCACGGGGCCCCAGATATAAGTCGACATGCTTTATTAAGTTCAATGGAAATACATCGTAGAGCTGTATCTGTGGCCGAACCATAGGCAACCAGGCCATAGTCTATGATGGAAATAACTGAGCTCTGTACGGCTAGATTCAGGGCTTCAGGGGTCATGCAGTTCTTGTGTCTATATAGCATACCAATGCGTATATTCGCTGCTTTGGCTATGTTGTCAATGTGCAGCCCGTATGATAAGGTGCTGTTGATAGTGACTCCAAGGTATTTAAAATGCAGAACCTGTTCGAGCCGTTCCAAGGTGGTTACTTACCGTCAGTGGTCGGTGCTTATGCTTATTGTGAGAGCTGCTGAAGAGCACAACCTTTGTTTTTTTTTTTTATAGTTAAGGATCAGTTTGTGATTACTAAACTAGCTCTCAACACTAGCAAAGCCATGTTGGAGGTTGTTTTCAAGGAAGATCAGGTCAGGGTTGCTTGAGAAAATTACAGCATCGCCCATGTAAAGTAGAATTGATTTGTGGCAGGAGATTGGGAGATCATTTAAAAACAGACTGAAAAGGAGGGGACCCAGTATTAACCCTTGTGGGAGTCCAGGGCGCACCGGTTTAGAGTCAGAAAGGGCTCCTGAAATTTTAACTTGTTGAATACGATTGCACAGATAACTTCCGAACCAGGAAGTGGAGTCCTTGGAGAGTCCCATTTTGGACAGTTGCTGAAGGAGTAGGCGATATTCATTGTGTCAAATGCTTTTGTTAAATCAATAAAGGCAGTGCCCACTAGTTTGCCCTGGTCCAGGGATTTATGTATATACCCCGTGAAATCCAATAGGGCAGTAGTAGTAGTGCTGTCTCCCTTTCTAAACCCATGTTGTTGGGCGTACTGATCTCATACTTCTCAAGGTACTCAACCAATTGATCTGCGACAATGCGTTATAGGGCCATAGAGAGGGGGAGCAGGATGGATATTGGCCAGTAATTCACGTGAAGTGTCCAATCCCCACTTTTGTGGACCAGGGTAACCATGGCAGGTTTCCATTTATTAGGGAACTGGGCCAATCTGAGCGATAAATTAAAGATCCCAGTTAGTGGGACGATGAGGGCATCAAGGGTTCGGGCCAGAAGCTTAAGATCGAGAGAGTCCCCACTATGTCTGGAGTTGCAGATAGCCTTTGAGATACATGTTCTGGCATCTGTAGGGGAGACCTCTTTGAAATAGAAGGGTGGGTGATTAGTATTTGGGTGCTGGAGCTCAGAGTTGTATGTGCCGTCGTCTGGGTCGAAAAAGTCAGGGGGGAGGACAGAGCTGAGGTCTGAGAATGCATCATTGAACATGTTAATTGTGGTTGGGTCCATTATGGTGGTTCCATCAGAGTGTTGGACAGTAGGTGCAAGTTTGGGGTTCCTTCAAGTGACGTCCTTTATGTTATCCCAGAAATGTTTGCCATCTCCCCAGGTGTTCATAAGCATACCCCTATAATAGTTATTTTTGTCTGTGCAGATAGAACGTGCCCAGTCATTTCATGCTCGCTTGTAGTTTAGAATATCTGCTTTTTTTCCTGTAGCTCGTGCATGGTGCCAGAGCTGGTCCCTAGATTTATGCGAGCTATTAGGTCGGCAGGGAGCCACGGATTGAAATGACTCGATTGCTCGCTTCTTTAGTGGAGCATGAATATCGCAAGCAGTGTTAAAGGTGTTAATAAAATATTCTCGCGCCGAGTCAACATCCTTAGCCGTTCTGACTGGTGTCCAGTCTTGCTCTCTGAGGTCTGATTTCAGTGGTTCCAAGTGGCCCAGCGCTAGGATTCTGCTGTTGATTGTCTTGGGGGGGAAGGGGCTTATGAAATTTATTAGACCAGGTGCATATAACCGGGGAATGATCACTAAGTGAGTCAGGAAGTACAGTTATGTTAGAGATATGATTTGAGTGAGTGGTTAGTACCCAATCCAAGAGGGTGCTGGTTCCTGTCTTGTAATTAGCCCTGGTCAGGGAGTCTACCATCTGGGTAAGGCTAGCAGCTGAGATGGCATCCCTATAGCACCCAGCACCAGAGGAGAGCCAACTGATATTGAAGTCACCCAAGAGTATTGTCTCTGATATGGATGGGAGGTTCCTGGTAAAGTCCAAGACATTAGAGAGCCTAGTTGATTGCTCTTTTCGGGAGATGTAAACAGTTGCTATGGTTAGGGCTTTGTTGTGGGCACCAAGCATTTTTCTCCCCCGATTCATAATAAGCCCTTGTCTTTTTTGGATAGCTGAGGCATGTAGTCCCTTTCAGCTCAGGGAGTTTCAGTCCGCGGAGATGGCAAATGTCAGTCCGTCTCTGTCTGCATCTTCTTCAGCTATTATGGGACCAAAATTATTGAGCAACTGGGCAGGTGTGGATCAGAAAAGTGTCTTCCCAACCATGCCATGGTTTTTCCTTTTAAGGAAAATGCCTTGCAGGTGGAAAGCTCCTCCACTGGAAGGTAAGGGCGTTTGTATTTCTGAAAAGACACCGCCCTGCCTATAGATGGCTCTGGCCCTATCAGTCTTTCATGTTGAACAGGTGAACACCCCATGCAGAGCATTTCACTTCTATTAGCACACAACAGTGGTACGGTCTTGTGAGTATTTTATTGGTCAGGGCCTCCAACATATGGGTCACTCACTACCCTGGCCAGTTTCATTATGTCTTTTCTAAAAGGGCGTGCGTTTTTTGCGATTCATGGCCATGGTTCCACCTTCCAGATGGTTATTTACTGGAGAATTTCGGGCCAGACCACTCAGCCAACTTCACTGTTTTCGACCATGCGGGCCATGTGGTTTGTCATTGGGTTTGGTTAAGCGTCATAAGCTAACCTGTTTATCATCCCCTTGAGGGAGACCTATAGTTTAATTCCATCCTGCATACTATTTAAAAGTGCAGAATACCATAACCCAATGGGATTATGGTAACAACCGGCGCAGACAGTTCCGAGGGGAGTTCCATTCCCTTAGAGACTGGCTCCTGGACATGAGAGGAGCCTACTCGGATAACCAGGTTATAGTATCAAAGGAGTGCTGGCCAGGCACCATGCAGGAGGCCCAATACCACAAGCATGGTGCCTCACTAGAAAACATGCAGTCCATGACTTACTCCCCTTTTCCTGGGGATATATTAGAGGAGTTTCCTTCTGGTTGGACCAGAACAATGCCAGACGCCTTCTTAAGGGGCACTTCTCTGCCCCAATTTTCATGGGTGGTGGAAAGGCCAGATGTTATCAGAGCTCCTGGCTCTCTTCATGCCAGACTACAGGTCCCGCTAAATCGATGAGCTCAGGGCTCCTGTTCGTTTTATTCTATGGGCCCCAGAAAGTCTGGGAGTTGTCAGGTTTTCTTAATTCAAGAGCCTGTACCTTTTTGTGCTCCACAATCTTTTGGGATGGAGCTCCAGAGATCAATCACTGGGCTGCTCAGGCAAAGGGTTGTTTTCTTAAGCACAAGTACATCTGATGAATGCCTGCTGCCACACTCCCTATGTCAGTCCTACTCAGAGTATTTCAGGTTTCGTTAATGGATCAACCCTCCAGCATACGGCACATCTTCGGCCGAGCATCAGCCTCTCAGAGTTCTTCGAGAGTGTTCGTAGTCCTGGTGGTTTAATGTCTGTTCTGATTGAGCAACCTGCTTATTCATGTAAAGAGGCTGGTACTCAGCACTCTAGCTATGCCAGTCACATGGCTAAGGGTGAACCAGGAGAAGAGCTCTTCCGAGCCGTCTCAGACCTTGAATGCCTGGTGGTAACTTTTCAGCACAAAAATCAGTGAAGGTTTTGTAGCCTTTTCCCCCCCGGATGGTGACTTTTGTTAGAGGGCCGCTGGCTCACTGCTGTTGGGCCTCAGGATAGGTATCGACAGTTTAATCCCGTGGGCCCACTTCCAGATATGGCCTGTTCAGTCAGTTTACTGTAGGCATGGGATCTCTCACTGGAGGATTGTCAGTCAGTTTTTTCCTTTTACCCCCTAGCCTCCTCACTTCCTGAGTTAGTGAGTGGGAGTGCAAGATCTGAGCAAAAACTTCCGCAGTTAATTCTCACAACAAATGTCAGCCTAGATGGATGGGGGACAGGTCGGAGCCATTTTTTCCACTCAGGGTACTTGGTCAGCCTACAAACAGCATTTCCATATCAATGGTCAGGAGATGGAGAAGGTCCACCTACCTCCCCTTAGTGTGCATTCATGTTGCTACACATGGCAGGCATTCGTAGAGCTCCTAACATACCTGTCTTCCTTTGTGGATCCTGACACTCTGAGTCACATTTGAGTACTTTAGCTGCTATCTGTGTCTTTTGGCAGATTGTAATTTTTACAAAAAACTTCGGGGGGATCCTACTTACAAGTTTAAATCTGATATTGATCAAATGCTTGATGCAGCACTTTTAGAGGGAATGATAGATCAGAAAGAACATTCCTTTATGGTAGTTGCACATCCTGTAAGATCAACAATTTATGTATTACCTAAGATACATAAAGATTTGGAGAATCCCCCTGGTAGACCGATAGTGGCTGGTATTGATTCATTAACTGAACCATTATCACGATATGTTGATACATATATCAAGCAGTATGTACCTAAATTGTGATCTTATGTTAAAGATTCAGCTGATATATTAGGAATATTGCAGGATATCCAGTTAGACTCTGACTCCCTCCTTGTTTCAATGGATATAGGGTCTTTATATTCAAATATACCACATGCAGGGGGCTATTAGCATTGGATTATTGGCTAAGTATGGATTTAACATTGGATGAACAGAAGAAGAGATTCATCTTAAACTGTGCTGAAAATGTGTTGGAGAAAAATGTCTTTTGTTTCAGGTGAGTATTTTCTCCAAACTAAGGGTACAGCAATGGTGCTACGCTTCTTGCCAATTATGCTAACCTTTATTTGGGTCTATGGGAGAAAGTAGTGGTCTATGACGAAGAGGTCAATCCTTTTTACTATAGGATTGATCTGTAGCGTCGTTTTATTGACAACATTTTTTTGATCTGGAAGGGCACTGTATGTGAGTTGAGGGAATTTGTTTTATATTTGGCAACCAGTAATCCTAATTTGAAGTTCAGTGTGATAAGTGATAAAGATATGGTCACATTTTTGGATCTGGAAATCAGAAGAGATGTTGATGATGGTATACAGACCTCTCTTTTTAGGAAAAACACTGATAGAAATTCCCTTCTGCATGCATCCAGTTGCCATCCCAGGCCTATGATCAACAACATTCCCAGGGCCCAATTACTTAGGGTACGGAGAAATTGCAGCTTTGATGGTGATTTTGTGAAAGAAGGCACAGAGATGTGTGGTAGGTTTCTAGACAGAGGATATTCGAGACAATTAGTGGAGGATGCCATGGATGATGTCTCTACTAGAAAACGTGAGGATGTAATGAAACCTAAGGTTAAATTTGGTTCAACTGAGAAATCCATCCATTTTGTTACAACATACTGTAAACAATCTGGTGCTATTGGTGATGTTATTAGGAAACATTGGCCACTCTTAAGTCTGGAACCCAAACTTAAAGAGGTGGCAAGTATTTTGCCACGTATAGTATATCGTCGGGGTTAAAACCTTGGTGATGTCGTTACCAATAGTTACCAACCTACTCAAAAGGTGATGCAGGAGATTAAAACTTGGTTACCATGTAAACCTAATGGCACCTATGCATGTGGAAATTGTAAGTATTGTGCTACTATTGTAAAAAGCACAACATTTACAACTGTTAATTCTGGTAAGACGTATAAAATGCAGTCCTTCTTCAGCTGTGTTACTGAGAACTTGATATATCTGGCAACGTGCACATGTGGTGCATTTTATATTGGCAAGACTATACGCCAATTTAAGGTTCGAATTGGTGAACATATGCGTAGTATAGAAAAAAATGATGACAGAAGTACATTAGCTGCACATGTATGTAAACAGGGGGTGGAGGGTGTGAAACATGTTTTTAAATTCTGTGGGATTGAATGGGTTAAACTTGGACCCCGGGGTGGAAATATCAATGATTTGTTACTTAATAGAGAGGCATACTGGATATACACTCTTGGTGGTCTTAAATCACCGGGTTTGAACGACAAAGTTGATGTTGTTTCCTTGATCAATATGAGAAAGAAGAAATTAATTTTTACATAAAAAAAAGCTACTTAGATAAGGAATAGCAGTTTGTATTTCCATCTATGGTGTATTAATGATTTAAGATGATATTGGATATATGATGATGTATATTGTTGTTATAAACATACATTTTTCCCTTTTTTTCTCTCTTTTCTCCCTAGATGGCGTTGATACAATGTGTATGTTTATACATACAATTGCCTGAAAAATATTTTGAAAAACTATCAAAATATGTTACACATTTGGACTTCGTTAGTAAGTCTACAAAAGTCACCTGGTCAAAATGGTTACTGGTAAGATTAATGGTTAAAGGACCAGGGTTGTCCTAGATAGACTAACATATTTAATAGAGCATTTAAAAAATATACATAGTCTTAAATGAAATTTTTAATTATTTTTGATCTATAGTGATTTACTTGTATATGTCTTGTATTTTTATGTATAGTGATATACCAATATTGGTTTTTCATATAAGGGTTTTTTGTATATAGAGGTGTTTGGTAATGTGGTACTGTCACTTTAAATGTTGGCTTTTTAAAGGTGTGGATTGTAGGTAGACCATCCTCCTGATGACGCACGTTTGGTGCGAAACTAGTTGAGGTTGTAGCCTGTACTGCTGAGCGGCTGAGCATATACTGTATTATGCACTGATTAAAGATTTAAGATTTCCATATACCTGCGGTGCTGTTGTTTTTTCCTTTCAACATATCTGTGTCTTTTTCAGGTTGTTTTCCTCCTTCTGAATGCAATCTTGTATGCCTCCCACTACCTGAATGCAATCTTGTATGCCTCCCACTATCTGTATGGTTTCCTGGGGTTTGCCAACTGCTGCCAGGCTAACTCGCAAGTGACATCATTTGTAGGTCTGCGCTGAGCCGCTGACGAGAATCTGTGGTGGTGCAGCACGATCTGTGTTTTGGGTTCCTACACCAGTGCAGGTGTTTTTAGCCAGTATGTGAACGCGCTGCTCTGTTTTCAGCATCCTCAACACACACCATGCCATGCCGCAGCCACTCCTACATCTGACATTACTTTACTGAAGGGAAGTGTGGCCAGTATAAGGGGGTAGGATAAGGCAGTCAAAAAAATGTTTTCAAGTTGCTGGGTAAGATTGGCGCTGGTGGTACTTTTATTTTTTTTCTTAGCAATTGTACCAGTGGTCTCCTCCGTTTCACTGCTGCTCTGCTGCAAATGCTGTTACAAAACACTGGAAGTGCTGCTTGCAACCCAGCCCGAGACTGCACAGCTGTAGATCGGCACCCGTGTAAATGATCACTGCGAGCACAGTGGGCAGAGTCGTGGTGAAGCAGAGGAGACTGCAACACTACCCTGCTGGTACTGTAAACAGGGTATAAGTGACAGGGACAGAAATAAGTTCACATGAAACAGCTTCTTATACTTTCTTGGCTATGTCCATTTTTTTTTTTTTTTTTAAGTCGAGCTCACAAACACAGCAACTGTCAGCTGCTAGCAACAGCAGTACCAATACGGAGAAAAAACTATCGAGTAATGTAATGGGGACAAATATCACAAATTTTCGTCAGCAGTTCAGTGCAGACCTACAAATGACAGGTACTGGGTCAATCTGCTGTATGTATGTAATACAGTATAGTCAAAACTGCGCACCACACACAGCGCAGGGGAATAGAATGATAGGATAAGAAATACGGCAAGAAGAAATGTTGCAGTCGCGGTTTTGTACCCTGTCACGCATGGCTGGTAGGGAGTGACGCAGAAGAGAAGACCTCTGCTGGGGAGCTCCGCCAAGCAGCCGCTGTGGCTCAGAGGGATGTGGAGATAAGCTTTGCGTCTGTGGACCGGGGTTCAAGACCCAGTCCCAGACTACATGGGGGTGTGGGGGTGGAACCTCCCTGCAAAAAATGAAGATTTTACTGCTGTTTTTGCCGAATTTGCTATTCGTTTTTTTTGTGCAAGTGCTAGCAATGTACTTGCTGTACTGACAGTGCGGTACAGCGCTGTGCTGTTTTGATTTTAGGCATAATGACCCCTTTGCCAAATGACATCATTTGCAAGTTAGCCTGGCACTGGTTGGCAAACCCTGAGAAACCATTCAGGTCGTGAGAGGCCTACAAGATTGCATTCAGAAGGAAGAAAACAATCTGTAAAAGACAAAGATAGCAGCTAAAGTACTCAAATGTGACTCGGAGTGTCAGGATCCACAGAGGAAGAGAGGTATTTGAGGAGCTCTTTAAGGCACACGAGATGTTTCGAGAGGTCGTCAGCCTGTCGACAGTTCCCTGTCAGGGGTGTTGAACCTTTGCATGGGTGTCGGCAGGCATACTCTGTGTACTCTGCTGAGTACAGTAAAATCTGGAAGATCCAGGGGCAACATGAGTCTCAGGCCAGGGCAACAAACACAACCGAGCCTGATGTACAGTACTACCCAAAGAACGGTTTTCCCCCTCCCTTAGATGCTTTAGTGCGAGTCTGTGAATTATCTTTGGAAGATGCAGGAGTGCTAAAGTTAGAGGCCATGCTTGTATGAGTGACCCAATCAAGTAAGTATGCACGAGTGCTGGTGTGAATGGACTTCTGTAAGGCTTGCTACCTTGATGTGGTTCAGAGACTTGTCACAATGCATCCTAACCACTGTAACTAAATGCCAGCCATCTTCAGTCCGACTGGGAGTGTGTGTTAGATAAAAAAAAAATGTGCCACTATTAGGATCATTGGCTTACTACATATTGTTGAATGAAATGGGGGTGGAGCAATGTCTGTGTGGTGGGGCAACACATGTTTTGGTTTGCATTTACGGGGGTGGGCGCAACAGTTCTATCATCTCTCGAGTACAAGTTTAAAAAGAGCAGCAAGAGGAAGGGGGCAGCTGCTAGAACTCTTCTACTGGGACTAAAAAATTAGAACTCTACTACTGGGACCTTCAATTAGGGTTAAAAATAAACAAAAAAAATGAGTTAGTGTAATTGTCTGAGTTGGGGGAAGGGAACTGTTATCTGTGTTCTTAGCTAGGTGAAGAGAACAACTGTAAATTAGGGAGTGTGGCTTAGGCAACAGGAAGCCAGGTGTCTGTATTTAAAACTTCCCTAGTTAGCTTTTGGCAGAGAGCAGCAAGAGGAAGGAGGCAGCTGCTAGAACTCCTCTACTGGGACTATACAGCCCTCCCCCTTAGCCAATACCACTATTATAGGCACTGGATTTGACAGACAACAGGAACTTCCTGTTTGGGAGAAGGAAGGGAGTGATCACAGAGGTACAAAAGACTCACCATCCTAGAAGGAAAAGAAATGAAGCCTCCCCACCTAAGAGGGAGGTGATATTGACACTGGGTCTCCCCCACCACCGCAGACCCCCCTTCCCACAGCGCAAGCCGGCCTCATCCGGACATCTAGTGATGTGATCGGTGCGCGGGGTGGGGGACCCTTGCAACGGGATTCGTGGGCTTGGCTGCAGCAGGTTCTGCATCAGGGGCCTGCTGGAGGGATGGCCAGCTGTGGGGGGCTACTGGTGGGACCTCCAGGGGTAAAGAGAATGGTGACAAGAAGCCTGGGGGTAAAGGGGGCCAGGGCAGGGGCAAGCAGAGACGCCTGTCTTCCCTCTGGCCTGGGAAGACCACGCATATGCTTGTGCTAAGTTGCCTGCTGGGGCTGTGGGGGAGGACAGAGGCCTGCCCCAGCCATCCCCATATCCTCCACTACTGCTGTTACCCCCCCGGAGGGCCTTCGTCCCTCCTGGCGCCCCTTCCCGGGATTGCAGCTCGCCCGCTCCCCCCATCTAGTACTTCAGTGTTTGCCCTTCTGGTGGTTGAGAGGATGAAGAGGAACGCAGAGGATCAGATGGGAAACCCCAGGAAGCTCTCCAAGGGGCCGGACACGATGGATCATCTGGGTGAGTACTCTATTTATTCTCTAGCAGAATGGTGTTATGGATGTGAGGAAGAGGTTAGGCATCAGTCAGTGACGAATTTAGAGGCTTCTAGGGCGAGTGTAACAGGCGAGGGATCAAGTGGGCTGGGGGATGTAGAGGTAGGAATGCAGGAAGACTGTTTGCCTCACATTATGCACCAGAGAACCATGCAACGGATCCCTGGGAGCAAAAGTGTGGGTGGGGGAGAGACGGGAAACAGCAAGGAGGGAAGGGCCCTCGGCAGGGATCTCTCCCCCCTATGCCGTCCCGCGTGAGCCTACCTCTGGCTGGCATGCCAGAGGTGGCTGGCCTGGGAGGAGAAGCAACTGGGCTAGGCAGTGCTCCAGCAGCGACACAGGCCAGGGGGTGAACGGTCCCCCTCTTCCTGCGATCGCCGCTGCAGCTGATGGGGCAGGTCTAGATTTGGCTGCTATGCTCCAGCTCCTCAGGGCTGAAATCCAAGAACTTAAAGTGGGAACAATACCCTGTGACCCGGGGTCCCTAGCAGCACATGTGCCACTGTCCTTGAAGGAGAAGGTATGGAAAAAGGAGTTTACTGACATTTTCTCCCTGCTTTAGGGAGTGGAAGAGATGAAGGAGGCAGAGAAAGACAAGGAGGGTAAGGGGGGAAAAAGGAGAAGAAAGAGCAAGGTAAAGAAAGATATTTTAACCTGGATAGCCTCATTTAATGTACTTTCAACAATCATTTTAGAAAAGGAACCAGAGCAGGCGATGGGACTGATCAAGTATCAGGATCACATCCTGAAAGCCTACTATTCCTTCAGGGGTGAAGCCTGGTGGGGATATGATGAAAAATTTAGGAGAAGGATGGCTTCTGACCAGTCGGTTAGGTGGGGCAGAATGCAAACTTTCCTTTACTTAGAACAGATGTGCCCCCCGGCGGCCCTTTCTCGGGCAAGACACCAAAAGTGGGTTTCCTGTCATGGGGTTCACTGCGGGGACACAAGGAGGAGGGAGCACAAAAGGAAGGGAGTTTTGGAAGTACAACAAAGGATCTTGCCCACACCAAAGCAGCTGCAAATAAAACATAAATGTCAGGGGTGTGGGGGGGGGGGGCTCACCCTGGGTTTAAATGTGAGAAGAGCAGCAATCCTGGTAGGGGCTCCAGTGCGAGCAACACTGGAAAAGGCTCCCTCACCAACTGATTATGTGTCCCTTCTCCCTTGGTTAAGACGGTACCCAGTCAGGGCAGCGGCTATGGAATTGATGAACGGCTTCAAGAATGGTTTCACTATCTCTTATCTGAGCCCTCGGGTCGCCCGCAAAGTGGGCAAACTGAGATCAGCCAGAAATGCTGGATGATAAAATTAAAAATAGGTAGGACTGGGTCGGATAGTGGTCTGTGTTCACTAGGCCCCTCGGCTAACCTACGGGTTTCCCCTGGACTAGTACCAAAAAAAGGCCCTGGGGAGTTCCGCCTCATCCACTACCTTTCCTTCCCGAAGGGGGATTCCGGTAACGATCAGATAGACCCCAAACTCACCTCTGTATCATACACATCCTTTGACGTGGCGGTTCAATGGATACAGAAGTGTGGCCCTGGGGCTTTAATGGCAAAAGTGGATACTGAATCTGCATTTTGCCTTATCCCAGTTCACCCGGACGATTTTTGCCTGCTGGGCATGAAGGTGCAGGGGCAATATTTCGGCGACCGGTGCATGCCGATGGGATGCTCAATCTCATGTGCCATTTTCAACAAATTCAGCACCTTCCTGAACTGGGTGGTCAGTACGGCCACCAGGGTGGGGTCCATCATCTACTACTTGGACAAAGTCCTTTTCATTGGTCCAAGAGAGCTGGACACGTGCAGCAGCACACTAGCCGGCTTCCAGGGCATCGCTCAAACATTTGGGGTCCCACTGGCTGCGGACAAAACAGAGGGCCCGTGCCCTAGGCTCACATTCTTGGGCATTGAGCTCGATTCAGTGGCTGGGGTTTCCAGGCTGCCGCAAAAGAAGGTACAAAAATTGATTGGGCTAGTGGAAAGGGTAATGGGGGCCAAGAAAGTCACCTTGCAACAGTTTCAGGAACTGCACGGACACTTAAACTTTGCATGCAAGGTCATCCCCATGGGGTGCTCTTTCTGCAGACGGCTGGCAAGGGCCAAGGCCAGGGTCCGTATGCCACACCATTTTATCCGGGTGCAAAAAGGCATAAAAGCTGACTTGGGAACATGGTTGGCTTTCTTGCAGTCATTTAATGGAGTGACACTGTGGCAGGCACCAGCCACTACCAATAGGGAGTGGAAGTTTTTTTTACAGATACTTCCGGTGGGATGGGTTTCAGAATCTACTGTCAAGGTGAATGGTGTGCAGCAGCATGGCCACAAGCGTGGCACAACATTGGGCTGACAAAGAACTTAACATTCTTGGAATTCTGCCCCATTGTGGTCGTCTTGGAGCAAAAAACTCTCCAACAGGCTTGTGGTCTTCTGCTCAGACAATTTAGGGGTGGTGCAGTCTGCGAATGGCGAGAAAGTGTGCAATTTGCTATGGATATTTGTGTTATTTTTGAGGTTTGTCAAAGAGTCGTGGTAATGAATGGACACAGAGACAGCTGTTACTTAATAAGCCAAGCAAATGCTAGGCAAGTTCTTTATTAATAACCAGCAGCAAAGCATAAAAGAAAATAAATACAAACTGTACACGGCAAAAATAAAACTGAAGTTGGCCTAGTGTGGTAGCGGAGGTTGGTCGCTGGCCACACCTCACTTTCACGCCAGCGACCCGGGTTCGAACGAGCCGGGCCGCCGAGAGTCGGCAGGGAAGGAGAGGATTGGCCGCCCAGAGGACTGCTCTCCACTCTCTTGAGGTTTTCTGGGGCTTGCTCTCGGGCGTTACAGCGACTCCATGGAGGATCGGGGGCAGCACAGGTACGCCAGCCAGAACGAGAGGGGGTGAGAGTGCGGCAGACATCAGCAGGTGAGCCATACGTGGACATCATTGCACGTCGCACTCCCGAGGGGGAAACAACAACATGGAAAAAAACCCGCCTGGGACTGTGGAGATGATGGGCACCAGAGGCAGGACGCACATCCCACCGCCGGCCCGATCTCCGAGGGACTCTGGCCAACCCGCAACTGTGGTAAGCCCTTTCTAATTTCAGATAGGCCGCTGAGGGTGTGCGGGCACGGCCGGTGAACCGGTGCGCTAGGGTTGCCCGGTTCTCGGGGCAGTCCCAGTCGAAACTGCAGGGTTCAGGCAGGGAGTAGTAGTCCTTGCCATGTGTGCACCTCAGAAGGAAGCCCGGCCCAGGAGGAGCATAAATAAATGATAAAAAAAAAAAAAAAAAAAAACAGAAGCAAAACACATCCAAAATTACTCCAAGAAATAGCTAGAGCATAATAATAGGTCAGTATTCCACCTCTCCACTCATCTGAGGAGGTAGTGAAAAGGTGCTTCTTTTATACTGGTGGGGGGGTCAGGTGGTTTAGCCGAGACTCCGACCACTTACTTCTATAAGCTTTTTATTTTAAACAAAAGCATTATTTTAATACAAATTATACAACAAAACATTACTTTAGTTTAACTATAGACACCAGTACCTTTTAACCTCAAAATATCTAGCTTATTTCTGTTTTCATAATACCTCCTAGTTGCAGGCCCCTCCCCTTGAACTAGCCAGCATAAAGTACTGTGCAACAGGGCCGTCCAGCTCTTACAGTCTCTGGAAAGCTCAAGGAAGAGGTACTACAGTTAGGGTGGGTAAGTATAACCATAACACTATTATATATATTTCTACATGTATAGACCCCCTGCCCTGGCGGAGGAGCTGGAGGACAGTCTGTTGGCAGATGTTAGGAGACACTGCAGACTGGGCAGAGGAACGGTGGTGGTGTTGGGGGACTTAAACATGCCAGGAACAGACTGGGAGACTATGACATCCTCTGTGACCAGGGAACAGAGGTTGTTGGATGTCTTTCAAGACGCGTTCCTAACTCAGCAGGTGAGGGAACCGACCAGGGAGGCATGGGTACTGGATGTGGTCCTGGCAGACAGTGACCAGATTGGGGGCCTGGAGGTAAGGGACCCATTGGCGGGAGTGACCATGCCACGGTCTGGTTCTGCCTGGACCTAGGAGGGGTAGAAGGCTGCACAAAGACGGAAGTAACCGACTTCAGGGGGGCGGATTTTAAGTAAATGGGAAGGATCTTTAAGGAGCATTTGGATGGGATTGGGTCAGACATGGACGCTGATAGTAGGTGGGAAATCATCAGGAGAGGGGTGCAGGATGCTACCAGCACCTGTGTAAGAGTAAGATGAAATGCGGTAGGGCCCAAAAACCCTGTTGGTGAACCAGGGAGGTCCAGGAGGTGGTGCGGGGAAAGAAAGCAGCCTATAAGCAATTCAAGTGCTCAAGGAGTGAAAGGGATCGAGGGAGTACGAGCTGATGGCTAGAAGGGCCACTAGAGTGGTGAGGGCGGCTAAGGCAAGGAAGGAGCAGAACCTGGCCAGGGAAATTAGGAGAGGGAACAAGGGTTCTTTAGATACACTGGGGAAAACGAAGGTGAAGGGGCAGATTAGCAGGATTAAATCAGGGAGAGATGGGCACAAGACCGGGGAGCAGGCTGAGGTACTAAATGGTACTTCACCTCAGTTTTCACCAGGGAAAATGAGGTGCTGCATCATACATGGGAGGAGACAGGAGATGTGACGGAGGAGGGACCCTTACCATTGGCAGGTCTGGGGAGAGGGGAGGCATCACTGGCAGGTGGGGGAGGGCTAAGCAGGAGAAGGGTACCGGAAGTGGAAATCACAGCAGAGAGTGAGGAGCTCAGCTCCTTTAAGACGGAGAAAGCACCGGGCCGGATAAATTACATCCCAGAGTGCTGAAGGAACTTGCAGTTGTCCTGGCAAAACCCCTGGCAGAGCTTTTCACCATCTCTCTGAGGACAGGGTGGGTGCCCCAAGACTGGAAGGTGGCGCATATAGTGCCTATCCACAAGGGGGGATCAAGGGAGATGGCAGGGAACTACAGGCCTGTCAGCCTGACCTCGGTGGTGGGCAAGGTGATGGAGGGCATTGTCAAGGAGAGGCTGGGGGGACCTGGATAAGTCAGGGTGCCTGGACGATAGACAGCATGGATTCATCCCAGGAAATCGTGTCAGACAAACCTGGTGGAGTTCTATGACTGGGTGACAAGTGCCTTGGACCTGGGTAGACCAGTGGATGTCCTCTTTCTAGACTTCAGCAAGGCGTTTGACTCTGTTCCTCACGTGGGCCTGTTGGATAAGCTGGGAGAAATGGGGTGGGGAACCAGATGATCAGATGGATAGGCAATTGGCTCCAGGACCGGACCCAGGAGGGTCGAGTTGTGGGATAGTCTCATCCCAAAGAGGGTCATTAGTGGGGTCCCACAGGATCAGTCCTTGGGCCCTTCTGTTCAACGCCTACATATCTGACATAAGGACAGGAATCAGAGTGAGATTAGCTCTTTGCAGATGACTCAAAACTGGGGCGGTGGTGGATGGGAGGAGGGGAGGGTGGCCCTACAGGGGACCTGGAGGCTCTGGAAAGATGGTCTAGAAAGTGGAAGCTGAGGTTCAATCCAGGAAATGTAAGGTACTCCACCTGGGGCCAGAAACCCAGGCCAAGTGTACACTTGGGGGAATGCTACAAGTCTCGATGGCTGAGAGGGACCTGGGGTGGTGGTGGATGTCAAGATGAACAACTCTGAGACTTGTAGGAGGGCAGCAGCCAAGGCCAACAGGATGCTGGGATGCATCGCTAGGGGGATCACCTCCAGAAGGAGGGAAGTGATACTCCCTCTGTATAACTGCTTGGTGAGGCCGCACCTTGAGTACTGCGTGCAGTTTTGGAGGCCACACTTAAAGCGGGACATTAACCTCCTGGAGAGGGTCCAGAGGAGGGCAACCAAAAATGATTTGGGGCTTGGGGGACAGGACCTATGAGGAGAGGCTCGAAGAGCTAAATATGTACACATTGGAAGAGAGAAGGGACCGGGGGGGAAATGATAGAGGTCTTTAGGTACATGAAGAGGGTAAATAGGGGAGGAACAGTCAGGGTGCTTCGAAGGAAGGAGGGCATGGCTGGAAGCTGGAGGGGGGAAGATTCAGGGGAGAAAGGAGGAGGTGCTACTTCACTGAGAGGGTGGTGGAGCCATGGAATGCACTGCCTAGGGGGCTGGTGGAGGCAGATACAGTGGAGGGGTTCAAGAGGGGGTTGGACAGGTACAGGGGAAGGGTTCTGGAAGCAAAATCCAATGCAGCAAGAATATCCGGAACTGGGAAGGGAGAAGCCAGAGAAGGCGAGGGGGACAGCAAGGTCAGCACCCAGGTTGGTGACTGACCAAACGAACAGACACGAAAGACCGTTAGGCCTATTCTGCTGGCATTTTAGTATGTTAGTATGTTAGTACAAGTCCTTATTTCCATTTCACATTTTTATCTTTTTACTGCAAAACAGCCTAATTTGTACTGCAAGTTAAGAAGTGGAGTAAACAGAAATAACACGTGGTTTTGTTGTCCATGCTATGCTATCTAGGTAACTGTTTTATTATTTCCTATATACCCAGTCAGTTATGTTATTTCAAATATACAGCACAACAATACAGTTCTTGTTAACATTTCCTCATGAACCTCATTATTTCTGGAAATGACAAGAAAATATAAACTCTAACCCAGGGAGTAATAGGTAACTACGTGCTTGAGGTTCTTCTGTACGTTTGTACCTTTTATTAAGCCCCGAGATAAGACTGTAACAGCGACTTCAGTTTAAGTGCTCCCTGCACTACAGCTTACATCTACACGGTACCAAACAGATAATTAAACCCAAAATGCTAAGGCGTTTACCTTAAAACAAGTTCTTCTGTATTACAGGTTTGTTCTCACTGCTCCCTGCTGCTAGTATCCTGCACCCGAATATCCTGCCTTGAGATTGGGTGCTGGTAGACAAGGACAAGGAGAGAGCAGAAGAGAAAAAAAAAAAAACGATACAAAGCGCTACCACTCGACTGTGCACACCGTCGAGCAGTAGCTTAATTAGCACAGCGTGACTGTGCGCATCATCATGCAGCAACCGAAAACAATATGAATTAAGCGAGGCAAGCATGCCTCAGTCAGTCAATTCCTCAGCACTTTAGGTATAAGGTTTATTTCTTTACATGCGCTACTAGCGCTTAGCTGATCCGGCAGCCACATACTTCAAACGAAACAAGGGGAGTTTACTCCGTGGCTACAAAAGTAATAATCTCTCAGTTGTAAAGGCTACTATGTGCATGACTTTACTGACAGCCATTAAACCTGGAATCATTTCTGTATGAAACGCAGGTTTCATTTCGAAGGCTAAAATGTGTGTGTGTGGGGGGTTTCAGGGCAGGAAGACCTCTTTTTCTCTGGAGTCACACAGAAACTAACAGGGATAGCATAAAGAACCTTTCTCAGATGGCCTAACTGGAAAAGGGGCAAAACATAGGTACAGCAGATAGAACAGAGTAAGGACAGTAAAGGAGAATGCTGCTGCAGCAGACTGAAGGCTAGGAAAAGAAAAAGAGGTTCCAAGAAAAATCAAGGTGGTCTCACAACACCCTACGACAGTCTCCTCCCAACTCAAGAGGAAACCAGGGGATGTAATCTACGGGTTTCCATAACTACTAAGACACTGTTCAGTCAGACACAGTATCAGATCTCTCCGAGGAGAGATGGAGCTCCAGCCCTCCCACTCCCAAAGCTCCACCTCAGGGTCCCTTAATAACTTCAGGGCTCTCGGCAGGGCTTTTTATTGAGGAGTACCGGACTTTCTTGAAATAATAAAAAAAAAAAAAAAAATGGGGGTCCAGACCAAAAACTGGAGTCCTCGTAAATTTTTGGGGCCCCACTGAAATGAACCGGAACGAGGTCTGGAAAGTGCATTTCAGTGTGTTTTTTTTTTTTAATATACCCATGTTTTTTTATATTCCGGAGTCATTATGTTGCTAATATAATGCCAAAAAGTCTTTTTTTTTCCCCAACAGACAGTGTTGTTTTGCATTCCTACAAGGTACCAGTGATGGCTAAGTAACCGCAGCAGTAAATGATCACATAAAAATAATCACCTGTGTGACTGTTCACTGTTGTTCATTCATTTGTTCACTGACTGTCACAAATTAACAATGCGAAAAATGTACTTACAGTTTTGCAGTTCTGGTACATTGAGTTGGAATTTCTACTGCTGCAGTTGAATGCAGTTGCCCAATTTATTTATTTGCCAAACTGCTACAAACAAAGTTTGCCATTAGATTAAGTATGGACAGTAAGAAGATGTAAACATTACTAGACTAACAGTCATTGCTGACAGTCACCTATGTCTTCCAGTCACTCACCTCCTGCCCAAAATACTTCTCCTTTCTCTCCTGCACATTGACATTTTAGTTGCAATTATAATCAGACCCCCTATTTCAGACTCCCTGGCAGTGCCCACCCACCAAGCATTGCAGAAACGTCCCTCCCAGCTCCGACCCACCAATGATGACTCGGGCTTAGATGACGCAATCTAACATGATTGTGTGGTTGCTGCCCCTTGGCTTAGTGCAATTTTTTTTTAACTGGCTACACTACACACCTCTTGCCCAAACTTAATGTTAGCACCAATGGTGGTGCCATCTGTGTGGCAGGTAATTGCTGTTTTGTGTCTTGACCCGGCATATAAGTGATTATTTCTTCACCTGCACCCTCCTGCCTTCAACTTTTTCTAAAACACCCTCCTGCACAAAACTTCTCCTAAAACACCCTCCTGCACAAAACTTCTCCTAAAACACCCTCCTGCACAAAACTTCTCCTAAAACACCCTCCTGCACAAAACTTCTCCTAAAACACCCTCCTGCACACAACTTCTCCTAAAACACCCTCCTGCACACAACTTCTCCCTGCTACTCTCCTGCAAACAATCTCCTTAAATTGTAAGAATACCTCAACCTGGCTGTACCAGAGACACTGGATTTGACTGGGGTGACTGAAAGCCCCCCCCCCACATTCCCACTCACCCCACCCTCTTAGCCTGGACAGCTGATCTGCTGTTAAGAAGGAACAGTGGCACAATCTGGTGGATATGACAACTGAGTCTGCAATGTGTCTGTGTTCTGTGTGCACGAGTCATGGGTACTTCTATGCTGGCAGGCATTCTCCTAACACCCCTCCTGCCCAATTAACGTCTCCACACAACTCTCCTGCCCATGACTTCTCCAACTCTCCTCCTGCACATTTCTTACCCACAACCTACCTTGGCTCATCATGTCTCCCAGATCTGTCCGGTTTAAGACAGTGGCACGATCTAATCTGGTTGGGAGCATGAAATCTGCAGTCTGCTTTTCTAATGAACTTCTTTTTTCATGGCATCAGATTGCCATTTTTTTCTGTGGCAATTTCCTAACATCTCCAGCCCATAACTTCTCCTAAACACCCTTCTGCCCATAACTTCTCCTAACACCTCCTGCCCATAACTTCTCCAAAACCCTCCTGCACATTTCTTAATTGTGTGTGTGGCAGCTAAAAGAGAACTAGTGCCAGTGTTCATGACTGGATAGCAAGTGGGTGACTAAAAAGCTTGCTCATCCCCACCCACAATTACCTTGGCTCAGCAGGTCTCCCAATCTGTCTGGTGTGTGGCACAATCAGGTGGTGCCTTGGTGGAATTATCTGCACGCGGCCGCCACACTGCAGTCCACTTTTTTCTGGTTGAACTTTTTTCATGGCATGCCATGTTTTCTGTGGCACTATTTTCTCCTAACACACTACCGCCCATAACTTCTCCTAAAACACCCTCCTGCCCATTAACGTCTCCTAACATCCCCCTGCCCATAACTTCTCCCATAATCCAACACCTCTCCCTCCTGCACATTTCTTAACTACTTTGTGTGTGTGTGTACTGTTGAGGACAATAGAAGCCACTGTTGCAGACAGACTGTGGAAAGAGCAGAATGGGTTAGGCAACTACATTTGACAATATAATCTCAGACTGTCCCCCCACTAAAAAAAACAAAAAACACACAGGGACTGCACTGGGGCCATAGTAGTTTACCCCCCCCCCACCCCACCTGATCATCTGAACTTGTTAGACTGTGATCCTCTACCACTAAAGTCAAAATTATATTAAATTTAGCAGAATGGGGTAATGACCATCCACCCACCACCCGGGCCAATCCCCGGGAAACTGAAATCTTGATCCATTCCCTTGAACGGGACCCCCACCAAAAGTAGCACTGACCTTAAGGGGCTAAATTTAAATATTGTATTGCGCCCCCCCCCCTCCTTGTTGGAACAAAACATTTTGATAAATTATCGTCTAATCCTGTGCCCAAGTTCCTACATCGTCCTGTCTCTGGGTCAGTGTCAGTCACTCAGATTGTCTCTGAAACTAAAAAAAAAAAAAACTGAAGACAATTATTAAAACATTTTAAAATTTTAAATAATTATTTTATGCGCAGTCTGATGGCCTTAAATTTCTTAAGTGCTGGATGAGGCTCATAGTCTTCAAGTTCAGCTCCTTCTTGGGCAATCCACATGAGCTTGCACAGTGTCTGCCTTTAGGGAACATCTACCTTTGGTTTTTATTTTGTTTTATACAGAAAACCCTCTTTCACATGCCACTGATGTAATAGGCGATGCAAGTAACATCTTGGCCATTGTGACAAAATCTGGGAAAACATCTGAATAGTTCTCAATTAATTCTTGGCAGATACCACTGAGCAAAGTCAGTCCTTTTTTAGATTTCAGAATAAGTTTGAATTGTCCGTAATCTTTCTCAGTCTTGTCTTGGTCAATAAGTGCTGGCAGTGTTTCTTCTTTGAAGGTTGTTTCTTGGAAATAAATGCAAACATCCTTGAGTTCCTGCAGTCCATGGTCCATTATGTTGGAGTCATCTGGGAGACACTTTGGATTTAGAAGAACATTTAAGTTATGCAGCAGCTGCATTGAAGTGGTCTCAAATCTTGTGTGAATGTTTTCAATGAGTTGCATCTGATATCCCCGAGATGCCATCTGGAACTGCAGTCGCAGTGATGGCTTGTCATTCACTTTTTGATCCTGCCACATGCCAGGACGTTGGTCGAGTACCTGAAATGTGTTCTGTAGCTCTACCCCATTCTGCTTTTTAAACTGCTGCAGACTAGTAACTGTGGCCACCAAAATGTCAACACTGTCCCGTTGCATGACTAAAGACAGTTTATTCACCACATCTAAGACATCCATTAAAAAAGAAGTGTATAAGATAAAGCAGACTGATTTCAGTTTTGTGTGAAGGCCCTTTGCTTCTGCCGCACCTTTTGCTGCATCTTGCTCTAGGGCTTGTAAAAGTGCAGAGTATGATCTGTGAATTGCTTGAACTGCAGTATGCAGTGACAGCCACCGAAAACTTGCAGGTTCTTTTAGGGACAGATATCTGATATTTTAATTGAGTGTTTTCTGGATGAAACGCAAGGCATTGTACCGTACTGCAGAGTTGTAGTATCTGTACACATTTTTGATGGTTACTTGATATTCATTGAATACAGGGTTGTCCAGACATGCTTGACCTGCCACCAGTGCCAGTCTGTGGGCAACACAATGAATCTGAATCAGCCTTGGGTTAACCTGCTGTCTTAACTTTGCACCCAACCCACTGTGCATTCTAGTCATGACGCTGGCACGGTCACTGGCTAATGTGATGATCTTGATAGGATCAACTGCATTAGCAGAACACACATTTAACAGTTCTGCCATAATTGTGTCTGCCCTCCCATCAGGTATTGCAATACAGTCAATGAAATGAGTTTTGGCCTGTGCTTTGTGTATGCACTTCACATAAAATGTTCAGTTTTTTGTGGATGGCTACATCCACTATTACCAAAAGCAACTGAGAACCTGTTAAGTGAGCTTTGATTTCTTCCTGTAGGACTTCGTTTATGGAGTCGAGCATGTCATATCTTGCATCCCAACCAGAGTAGATTGTGCCACTGTCTTGCAAGGCTGGAGAGCCATTTCGTTTCTGTGGATTGACAAACACACCAACATTAGTGTCAATCCTCAAGCAACAGCCGCTGCCACCCTGTGCCCCGGCCCAAAAGATTCCATTCCTCACCTGTAGAGCTATCAGTGTTTCAAACTGGTTGAATGATTTCCCTTGTTTGGCAAGGTAGTACACTGTCATTAACTGAGCAACTTTACTGTCATCCTTTGCCTCAGGACTAGAGATCTGCTTCTCAAATGCCACTGGCAGAGATTGTTTTTCTGCTTTCTTTCCAGTGTGCACCAGCAAATGTTCTCTGTTTCTTTCACATTTGTAGAAAGCAGACACTTGCAGACACAAAAGCACAAAAAAAAGATACAGTAAACCCTAAGCTCACTAAACCATCGCCAGAAATAGTCGCAATGTCCTAAATTGCCTAAAATAATTGTAAATAAAAAAAATTAACCCTTTTGTGTTAAGTCTAACACTGGTGCCTCCAGGGAATGTGTGCAACCTGCACCCACCCGCCTCCTTCGTCTACTCGAGTGACTGGGCATTCTGACCGACCACGCATTTGTTTTTAATCAAATTAACACTTTTTCTTTTCTCTGCCTTCTCTCTCTCCTACCACGTTTTCTCCATCGATGGCAAAATGGCCTGGGAGCCTGTCGTTGACCGCTCCTCCAGCTCTCTCTCCCGGCAGAACCAAGGCGCAGGCGGCTTGAAGGGGGAACCGATCGCACCCCTCCCACACGAATACTGCTGCTGGCACTGTCTTCCTCCTCATTTCCCCCTCCCCAAATCACCTGGTGGTGTGTGCCACTCTCCAGGGCGCCGAAATCACCAGGCGGCAAAGGGGAGGGAAGGGGGGAAATAAACCAATTGCGCATTTCGCACATGCACAGTACCCGCTCAGGACTCCTGGGGCCTGTACTGCGGAGAGTCTCGGGGACTCTCTGGGCTGGCAGGCGAGCATCCCGAAGCACAAAATGTGCGTAAGGGATGTGGGTGCCCACGTCCCTGAGAGCCCTGAAAAAATAAACAAATGTGATACAGGGATACATACCTCTGTGTCTATGTATAATCACTCACCCCGAGGTCTGACTGTAAATCCGCCCCATAACGGGACAAAAAAATCTGCGTTTCTATTAAGGGTACCTATTCTACGTCTAATGATAAACCTGTATGATTGCAGTGACAGGTACCAACGCATTATGCGAGGGTTTTTATTCTTCATCACTTGTAACCAGCAGAGTGGGTTATGATCAGTAATGACTTCAAATTCTACTCCCCACAAATAGAATTTTAATGCCTCAATAGCCCATTTAATGGCTAGGCATTCCTTTTCTATGGCAGAGTAGCGAGTCTCCCTCTCATGTAATTTACGACTGATTTAGATTATGGGATGTTCTTCCCCTTCAAATGTTTGGGATAGAACAGCCCCAATACCCGTTTCAAACAACATGAAGTCTCACTGTATTCTGACTATGTGCAGTGATCTCCAACCTTTGAACTGCCCCGGAGAGGAAAGAGTTAACTTTCCATGCAAGGCATGGAACGCTGAGCTCGAGCTTGGTTGAGCCTCTATCTGCTGTTGTTTGAACCCCAACCGCCAGATTCTTTATTCCGCCCCACTGAACAGTCACTCCGGAGATTTCTCCTTCGCTCGGTTCAAAAAAGTCGGTTAAAGTGTCGTTTTTTCTCTCAGTTTCAACCGAATTCCTACAATCTAACCTGTCGGTTAAGTCTCTATCTGTGGTACCGTGAGTACTAGATAGGTTTCTATATTAGTTTTCTGTGTGGAACTTGTAAACATTGGATCGGTTCGGTTTGAACCGATCAGGTTTATGAAAAGTTTTTCTGATTTATTAGAGTGTGGTAACCAGTCCGTATCAGTTCTAAAAAAAAAAAAAAAATTTCATTACGTTTTTTTCCAAGAGCCATAACACGGTCAGGAACCGATAGGGGTGTCTTGCCTGGCAGATTGCCGAAAAATGGGTAAGTTTGGTTAGGACTGGCCATGTCTGAGAAACCCAAGAAAAAACTGGGCCCACTGGGTTTCAACACTGTAGTGTGTGTGGGGAAGCCTTTGCTAAGGCTGATCCCCACACCACCTGTGTTTATTGTCTGGGGTTTGACCACCTCAATTCAGACTGCCAGATTTGCAAAAGTTTTCCCAAAGCTACCCTGGATAAGAGAGTAGGTAGACTGAGGGAAAGGGAGGCCGAGAAGTCCGCTGACCCGGATGGCCAACCCTGGTTTGGTTCCGACCGAACCAGAAGGAGTGCCCTCTGACCAGGGCGAGACTTCTTCGGGCAAAAGGAGAACCAACTCTGAGGAGTCGGTTCCGGTTAAAAGGAAAAAAAGGGATAAGTCAGCCGGTTCGGATCCGCAAGTTCTTTCTCCGACTGCTGATGAAATAGCCAAAGCGATAAGGATTGTTCAATCGCTAACTTCGGTTCCGACTGAACCAGCACCATCGGTTAGGGGCTCGGTTCGGTCGGTTCCCCCGGTTCGGGATTATAATTTAGAAGAATTTTATGAACCGGAGGAGGGAGAGTATGAAGATAGTGATGGTGATTATGAAAGTCTGGATGTGCCCATTGACCCGGACATCTCCCCAGACAGACCTTCAGGTGTTTCTCCTCCTAGGCTTTCTGAGTCCCCTTCCCACTTTATGTTTTACAAAAAAGTGGCTGAAACCCTCCAGCTTCCTTTGGAAGAAGCAGTAGAGGATCAAGAGGAGCCTGATTACGTTGCGATGATGGACATCCCAGAGTCCAGGAGACTGTCTTTTCCCCTCCATAAGTCTTTTGGGAAACAGACATTTAAAACTCTAAAAACTCCTAATTCCATACCTCCTGTGGACAGAAGAATGGACAAGAGGTATACTCTTTCAGGCTCAGATACGGAGTTCCTTTCCCAGCAGTGCAGCCATGTTGGGGTAGTGCAGACTGCTGCCTGTGATAAGGCAAATATACCCTTGGCTTCACACCCCCCAGATAAGGACTCCAGGAGGATTGATGCCATGGCAAAGAAACAGTACATGGCAGCATCTTTGGGACTCAGGCAGGATAATTATATGGCCTACACAGCTAGATACCAGAAGTCCAGGTGGGACACTGTGATGGCTCTAGCTAAACAGGTCCCTGACCAGCTTGCCAAGGAGCTGGAGCGGGTGGCTGCAGATGGGACTGAGGCATCCAAGGTGCAATTTCATGCTGCTGTGGACTCCAATGATGTTTCATCTAGAGTCATGGCTACATCTGTGGCCCTTCAAAGGATGGCTTGGCTCAGATGTACTAGCCTGTCACAGGATACCCAGACTAAGGCCATGGATTTTCCTCTCATTGGTAATTCTCTGTTTGGGGAGCAGACAGAGAACTACATGAAGAAAATGGATGAGTACAGGACCACCTACAGGAGTGCTCAGGCCAAAGAAAGGCAAGCCACTCCCCCAGAGGCAGCATTCCGGGGCAGGGGCAGGCCTTTTTACCAAGCCCAGGCCTCCTCTTCTGCCTTTGCTCAGAGGGGATTCTTTAGAGGGAGAGGCAGACAGGGTATGAGCAATCCTGCTTCCACCCCTCAGCCTAAAGCCCCTGCCAAGCAGGCACCCTGATGGGTCTGCCCGGGCCGATTCTCCACTACCTGTAGGGGGGCAGGCTGGCTTACTTTGTCCAGGACTGGAAGTCTTTAACATCAGACAAGTGGGTCCTGGAAGTAGTAAGCCAGGGACTAGTTCTCAGCTTCAAAAAATTCCCCAAGATGAGAACCAGATCCTTTCCACCTGCAAATCCTTCAGAGGCCCTTGCCCTAGAGGCAGAGGTCTCTTCCCTCTTAGCTCTCAGAGCCATAGAAAGGGTTACATCCTTACACAGGGGAAAAGGACTGTACTCCAGGTACTTCCTAACCCCCAAAAAGACAGGAGAATGACGGCCCATCCTGGATCTAAGACATTTAAACAAGCACCTTTTAAAGCCAAAATTCAAAATGGTGACTCTGGGAATAATTCTCTTCTCTCTAAGGCCAGGGGACTGGCTAGTCTCCCTGGACCTCAAGGATGCCTATTTTCACATTCCCATCAGGTGCTCCCACAGAAAGTACCTCAGGTTCGAGTTGCCCTCAGGCTACTATCAATTCAGAGCAATGCCCTTTGGCCTAACATCAGCCCCAAGGGTGTTCACAAAATGCCTGGCAGTAGTGGTTGCTTTCCTAAGGAGAAAAAAGATCTCTATCTTTCCATACCTGGACGACTGGCTCATAGTGGGTCAGTCTCCAGACCAAGTCAAGTCACATCTCCAGATAACTCAGCAATTGCTCACTTCCTTAGGATTTCTCCTAAATCTTTCAAAGTCAGTTCTGGAGCCAATACAGCTTCTCACTTTTATAGGGGCAGAACTGGATAGAATAAGGGCAAGAGCCTTCCTTCCCCTGGACAGGGCAAGGACCCTTATGAAACTGGCCTCCTCGTTCACCCTTCAGGTGTCTCGACCAGCAAGGCACTTTCTGCAGCTCCTGGGCCACATGGCAGCCTCTATGGCAGTGGTCCAGGGAGCAAGGTTTCAGATGAGGGACATTCAGTTCCACTTAAGAGCCTTCTGGTCCCAGAGAAAGGACTCTCTGACCAAACTAGTCCCTGTGACTCGAACCCTGATCCAGGCTTTGCAATCGTGGCAGGATCAGGACAATCTAAGGCAAGGAGTTATTTTTGTCACTCACTCAATCTCATTCTCTAATCCTTACCACAGATGCCTCCCTCTTGGGCTGGGGAGCCCACTTGGGGGATCTGACCATCCAAGGGCTGTGGTCACCTCAAGAATCTCTGCTTCACATCAATCTCTTGGAACTCAGAGCAGTGTTTCTGGCACTGCAAGCTTTTTCCAAGTCTGTTCAGAACAGACAATACCACCACAATGTGGTACATCAACAAGCAAGGGGGCACTCGGTCTACGGCCTTGTGCACAGAAGCAATGAAGTTGTGGTCTCTGGCCTATTCCCTGCAAACCTCTCTGATAGCAGTGCACCTCCCAGGGAAGGACAATGTCCTGGCAGATGCTCTCAGCAGGCTATCTCAGGGCCATCACGTATGGTCCCTAGATCCCCTAGTTTTGAAGGTGATTTTCTCCAGATGGGGCACTCCACAGATAGATCTTTTTGCAGCCCCAGACAATCACCAGCTCCCCCTTTTTTGCTGCAGACCCCCAGTATTGGGCTCAGTCCCCCTGGATGCTCTAGTTCTCAATTGGGAAGGGGAGTTTTTGTATGCTTTTCCCCCCTTCCCTCTCCTGTTCAAGGTACTAGTCAAAATCAGGTCTCAACCCTGCAAAGTGATTCTGATTGCTCCAGACTGGGCCAGACAGCCCTGGTACCCACTGTTGCTGTCCTTAGCAGTCCACCTTCCCCTGTCTCTTCCCAGGAATTATAACCTGTTGACATCCTCTCAGGGGAGAGTTTGGTATCCGAATCTCAAATCTCTCTATCTCAAGGCCTGGCTCTTGGAGAGTTAGAGTTTGCTGATCTGCATCTCTCTCAAGGTGTTCTGGATATTCTAAAGGCTTCTCGAAAGCCTTCCACCAGGAAGACTTACAATTCCAAATGGAAAAGTTTCACTGTTTGGTGCTCTGGTAAGCATATTTCTCCAGAGTCTGCTGGGTTGCCTACAGTTCTGGACATTATGGTTTATCTCAATAGCTTGGGGCTCAGACCAGCTACACTCAAAGTACATTTAGCAGCTGTTTCTGCTTTTTTATCAGTAGGTAAGCCCTCTTCTCTTTCAGCTCATCCTGTATTTTGTAAATTCTTCAAGGGATTGTTGCACACCAATCCTCCCTTCAGGGACCCTGCTCCTGCTTGGGACCTAAATGTTTGCATTGCTCAGCTTATGCAACCCCCTTTTGAGCCTTTGTCCTCAGCAGAGCTTAAGTACTTGACTTGGAAAACTGTGTTCTTGGTAGCCATTACTTCTGCCAGACGCATCAGTGAGTTACAGGCCCTGTCAGTGGAGCCTGATTTTATCTCTTTTCACAGAGATAAGGTGGTCCTAAGAACTAATAGGAAGTTTTTGCCTAAGGTGGTCTCAGATTTCCACCTTAACCAGTCTATGTCTCTTCCTGTTTTCTTCACTGACCATTCCTCCTCTGGAGAGAGGAGGCTGCACAGCCTGGACGTGAAAAGGGCCCTTAGCTACTACATAGAGCGCACCAAGGGTCACAGGTTTGACTCCCTCCAATTGTTCCTCACTTATGGTGAGGTCGGTAAGGGAAAACCTGCCACTAAAAGATCTATTGCCAGGTGGATTGTCTCTTGTATACAATTCTGCTATGAAAAATTGGGTAGGACTCCACCCTCAGGCCTGAGGGCTCACTCTACTAGAGGTACAGCTGCTTCCCTGGCTGCTGCCAGGGATATTCCTATCTTAGAGATATGTCAAGCAGCCACCTGGAAAACAGTCCATACTTTTACCAAGCATTACTCTCTGGATATCCAAGCTAGGAGTGATGCTCGGTTTGGCACAGCAGTACTTCAGAGCCTGTTCCCAAAGTAGGTTCTGTCCCTCCTCCATGGAGGAATTCTGCAGTAGTCTGCACACATAGTCAGAATACAGCAAGACTTCATGTTGTTTGAAGAAAAATTACTCACCTTAGTAATGTTGTTTCTTCTAATGGAGTCTTGCTTGTATTCTGACCTCCCCCCCGCCTCCCCTCTCAGAACCTGGTTTTTGGGATGTGGGTGGGCAGGAGCAGTGTTGGCACCCTAGAGGTGCCTCTTTTTCTCACCCTCTTTAATTTTTGGGTGGGTGTTGTGTTTTGTTTTTTGGGTTTCCTGACTTGAGTCTTTGCTTTGAAACCAAAAAAAACCTTTTTTGATTAAATTTAGTTGCCAGTTGGCTAGTGTGAGTTTACAGTTTCTACACAGGACGCCCAGTGAGTATAGCTCGTAAAGATCTGGCAGTTGGGGTTCAAACAACAGCAGACAGAGGCTCAACCGAGCTCGAGCTCAGCGTTCCATGCCTTGCATGGAAAGTTAACTCTTTCCTCTCCGGGGCAGTTCAAAGGTTGGAGATCACTGCATATAGTCAGAATACAGCAAGACTCCATTAGAAGAAACAACATTACTAAGGTGAGTATTTTTTTCTTCTGAAGCATCAGTCTGTACTAGAAAGGGCAAAGTAAAATCTGGGCTTCTTAACACAGGTGAGCCACATAACTGTGCCTTTATGGTACAGAAATCCGCCTCACATACTGAAGTCCATTTCACTTTTGTGGGATGATTCTTTTTCGTAAGGTCGGTAAGGGGTGTGGCTATTGTAGTGAAATTCGGGATGAATCTCCTGTAATACCCAGCTAACCCTAAAAAGGACCTAACATGCTTTTTTGTCACTGGGCGAGGGCTATTAGCCATGGCATCTACTTTGCCTACATCAGGCTTAATATGACCATTACCAATATAAAATCCTAAATATTTGGTCTCTTGCATCCCTATGGTACACTTGGTTGGACTTCTGGTTAATTTAGCCCGAGTGATAGCTTGTAATGCACCCTCAAGATGGTGTAAATGTTCCTCCCATGTCCTACTGAATACCATGACATCGAGGTAGGAGGCACAATAGGCCGTATGCTGTTGTAATGTACGGTCCATGTACCGCTGAAACGTGGCAGGGGCACCATGCAACCCAAAAGGCATAGTATTAAAATGGAATAACCCAACGGGGGTCACAAAGGCTGTCTTTTCTTTTAATTCGGCATCTAGAGGCCTTGGTTAAATCAAATCAAATGTGGTAATATATCTAACATTTCCAAGTCTATTATATCATCTATCCTAGGCAAGGGATAGGCGTCAAACTTGGAAATGGCGTTCAATTTCCAAAGGTCCAGGCAGATCCTAATGCCTCCTTCCTCTCTCCCCCCCCCCCAACAATAACCATAGGGAATGCCCAATCACTTCTAGATGGTTCAATAACCCCAAGTTGCTGCATTTTTCTTACCTCCTGGATTACCTCATCCCGAAGTTTCTCAGGTATTCTGTACGTTTGTCTCACAGAGTTCTCCTGAGTAACTACGATATGGTGCTGTATCCCATCCACCTTCCCAGGGGTAGTGGTAAATGTATCCTGAAACTTATTGAGAACCGTATCTAGTTCCTGACATTGCTGTACAGTTAACTGTTGATTCAAAACTAGATCGCCCATTTCCCCCTTGTTTTTCTAGCCTACAATATGCCATCTCCATAGCATTTTCTTTCTGGTCAGGGCATACATACAGTCCTGGAACAGGCCTCTGACACCATTTCTGTAAAAGGTTTGCATGGTATATACCTCTATGTTTTCGTCTGTCAGACAGTTCAGTTTCGTAATTCACGGGACTAGTTTGCCTGAGTATATGGTCCCTGCCATTTCATTAGAAGTTTCTGTTCAGAACTGGGTAACAGTAATAACACCTTATCACCAGGTTGAAAAACGTTCTGTCCCATCTCCTTGTCACAGTGCAATTTCTGTGTCACCTTGTTTGTCAGTATTCTGTCAGTGGGCTATCTTGCTATACTTAGCAAGTCTGGTTCTCAACTGGCTCATGTACTCTAATGTACTTTGAGCTGTTTCCCCATTATTATCTTCTCATTCCTCTTTGATAACATCTAGGGGTTCCCTAGGGTTTCTCCCATATAATAATTCAAAGGGAGAGAACCCAGTTGATGCTTGTGGAACCTTCCTGTATGTGAACATGAGGAAGGGCAAGTACTCATTCCGTCTTTTCCCTCCCACTTGTACAAATTTTTGTACCATTCTTTTCATGGTCTGATTAAACCTCTCGACCAATCCATCTGTCTGAGGATGGTAAGGAAATGTGTGAAGGGCTTCCACGTTCAGAGTTAAATATAACTCTTTCAGTAGACTGGAACAAAAATTAGTACCATGATCGGTTAAGATTTCATCAGGTATTCCAACTCTACTGAACAGTTTTACTAACTCATTCGCTATCTTCTCTGCAGTTACTGTTCTCAGGGGTACAGCCTCTGGGTACTTCGTAAAATAGTCACAGATACCTAAAATAAATCTATTGCCCTTAGACCTCTTCTGCAAGGGGCCTATGATATCCATGGCTATTCTTCTGAAAGGTGTAGAGATCATAGGGTGGGGTTGTAAGGGTACCTTTTCTTTTTTTGTTGTAGTAGCTACCTTCTGGCACTCCTGACAGCTCTGACAATAGCTTGCCACCTGTTCATGTATCCCCGGCCAATAAAACCTCAGAAGGAGACGACTTAAAGTACTGTCTCATCCCATGTGGCCAGCTAAAGGACTATCATGTGCCAGGTGTAAAAGCTTCTCCCTGTAAGTACTGGGAACTACCAGTTGTTCTACAGACTCCCCCGAACTTGGATGTGTACATTCCCTATACCACACTCCTTTTTTGATTGTATACTTGGGCCCTTGGACAGTATCCTTCCCCATCTGTTGAAATAAATCATGTAAGGAGGTATCACGTTTCTGTTGTAAACCAAACATATTCCCCTTTACATCATGTAATAAGTCCTTATGTAAGTCCTTTTGACCCAAAGTCCACTGGGTTTTCTCAAGCCTTCTTTCCTTCTTAGATTTCCAGTCTTTTCCTGGGGCCCCATACAGTTCTGGATCAAAGGGAAATAACTTTGACAACTATTCTTCTTGTTTGCTTTGGGCTCTGGTAGTCATAGCATTTGCATCATAAAGTTCTGTTATAAATGTCAAAGTCAGGATGATGATGACCGATTACCACAGGTACAGGGAGATATGGAACCACACCCACATCCAACTGACGCTCAATCCTTTTGATGGGTCATTTTGATGTTAGGGGGTAATAGTGAGTGTCACCGTGCACACATTACACCAGTTTTTGATCCGTTAGTTACACTTCTCTCCAATACATAAGCTCTGACCAGGATTTGTCTGCTCCCAGAGTCAATTAACCCATTTACAACTTCTTGACTAACAGTCACTGGAAGAAGAAACTGTCCCCAGTTGGCTAAGGATAACTGTGTTGGTGCAGACTTCTTCTTAGGACAGAAACGTGCAATATGACCCCTTCCTTGACACACTCTGCAGATTATATCTGGGTTATATGGTCTTCTCGGTTTAACAGTTTAATTACCCCCTGTAACAGTCCCAGAAGCAGTAGAACAACTTGTATTAGGTCTTACTGTGGTATTGGTTGTCCCAGTACCTGTCCCAGCATAACCTCGCTGTCTATTTGGTCGGGCTGCAATATAGTCCTCGGCAAGGGAGATAGCCTTCTCTGCAGTCTCTGGTTGGTGCTCCCTTACCCATGTTTGGACATCACTTGGCTGTACCTTGATAAACTGTTCCAAAATAATCATCTCTAGGATTTGGTCAGGTCTCTTAAGTCCAGGCTGTAACCACTTAGGTCACAGCTCCTTAAGTCCAACATACGCCTCCCTTGGGCTATCTGAAGTATGGTATCTGAAAGTTCGGAATCTTTGCCTATATGTCGCTGGACTGATGTCATATCAACATAATATCTCCTGCCACACTGCAACATAATAATTAGCCTGTAGGCTGTCCATGTGACTGTAAGCAAGCTGCGCCTTCTCGGTCAAATAGGGTGCAAGTCAAATGACCCACTGCTCCCTTGGTCACCCACATATTTGTGCCACCCTCTCAAACGTTGTCAAATATGATTTAATATCATCTGACTTACCCAACTTTGTCAGTTTGATGTCCTTAGGTAGGTCAGAGAAAGAAGGAGGAGGAGGAGGTCGAGAACCCATGGCTTGTATAGCTCTCAATGTCAATTCATGTTTTTTGTCCATCTAGACTTGCTTTATGCAAAGCCACCGCAACAGTTCCTGAATATCATCAGGTGGAACATCCTCAGGGGGTTCACCTTCAGGAGACAACTTCAGGGGGTTCTCCAGTCCCCTTCTCTTTAGCTTCTGTCTTTGCCATATATGTCTTTCTTCGGACATCTTCCAGTCCAATCATGAGAGGTTCTCCCAGCTTCTCTGTCATAGTGCGGGTAAGAACACCGCTAGGTCTCTCAGGCTTCTCCACAGCTGCTGGCTAATGCATCCAATATCCACCTAGGCAGAAAACTACCCTTGTTGAGGCAGTACTTGCAGCCTACTCCAACCAATCCCACTTCTAACACCAGTGTCAAAGAGTTGTGGTAATGGATGGACACAGAGACAGATGTTACTTAATAAGCCAAGCAAATGCTAGGCAAGTTCTTTATTAATAACCAGCAGCAAAGCATAAAAGAAATACAGTAAATACGAACTGTACACGGCAAAAATAAAACGGAAGCAAAATATATCCAAAATTACTCCAGGAACTAGCTAGAGCATAACAACAGGTCAGTATTCCACCAACCTCTCCACTCATCTGAGGAGGTAGTGAAAAGACGCTTCTTTTATACTGGTGGGGGGGAGGGTCAGGTGGTTTAGCTGAGACTCCGCCCACTTACTTCTATAAACTTTTTATTTTAAACAAATCATACACCAAAACATTACTTTAGTCTAACTATAGACACCAGTACCTTTTAACCTCAAAATATCTAGCTTATTTCTGTTTTCATAATACCTCCTAGTTGCAGGCCCCTTCCCTTGAACTAGCCAGTATAAAGTACTGTGCAACAGGGCCGACTTGCTCTTAAGAGTCTCTGGAAAGCTCAAGGAAGAAGTACTACAGTTAGGGTGGGTAAGTATAACCATAACACTATTCTATATATTTTTACAAGTCCTTATTTCCATTTCACATTATCTTTTTACTGCAAAACAGTTTCATTCTTACTGCAGAACAGCCTCATTTTTGCTGCAAGTTAAGAAGTGGAGTAAATAGAAATAACATGTGGTTTTGTTGTCCATGGTATGCTATCTAGGTAACTGTTTCATTATTCCCTATATATAAAGTTACCAACTTTCCAAGGCCTAAAACTGGGGTGGTCCATCCTGACCGTGACCCATTTCCCTCCACACCGTGTCACTCCCACGGGCACTGCCACAGACAATGCCGCACACAATCAATTACATTTTGCTGCTTTCTCTGGCCATGCCATCCCACAGTAACACCAGTAGCAAACATCCAGATCGAAACAATACATCATTCTGCTGCAGCAAGCTCCAAATCATGATGTACAGAAAGTTCATTAGAAGCAAACCTGCGTTAAATTGTGATTAGACATTCGAGCTGCATGTATTGCTCCTCTTGACAGTCCCATCTAACCCTCTGACACTCACCTTATTTGCTGAGCAAACGTCACTTCAGTGACTCCCACCACCACACCAGATTGTTTTCACACACTTCCCTACAGCTGATCAGGTTTGGGTACCTTAGTTCACTGCTGCCGGTCTCTTCTCTGTCTAGAGTCCCTCTCAGCTACTGGCAGGCAGACATCCACATGCGCTTGTTTGGACTACTACCCAGTCTAACAGGAAGGACCATGCTTTACTGTGCTCCCACTGACGTGCTTGAGGTACAATACAGTCGCATGGGTTGAAGTTGCAAACTGCTGTCCATCCCGAGTAGTGCCATAGTGGTGCTAAAATAACTGTTACTCACGCATTAGCAGTCAGCAAAAAAAAAAAAAAAAGGGGGGGCAAAACCAGGACAGAAGTGACATTTTGCTAAACTTGTGGGGACACTGAGACATGCTGCCTAAAATAGGGACTGTCCTGGGAAAATAGGGACTGTTGGTAGCTTTACCTATATACCCAGTCAGTTATGTTATTTCAATTATACAGCACAACAATACAGTTCTTAACATTTCCCCATGAACCTCATTATTTCTGGAAATGACAAGAAAATACAAACTCTAACTCAGGGAGTAATAGGTAACTACGTGCTTGAGGTTCTTCTGTACGTTTGTACCTTTTATTAAGCCCCGAGATAAGATTGTAACAGTGACTTCAGTTTAAGTGCTCCCTGCACTACAGCTTACATCTACACTGTACCAAACAGATAATTAAACCCAAAACGCTAAAGCGTTTACCTTAGAACAAGTTCTTCTGTATTACAGGTTGTCCTCATTGTTGCTAGTCTTCCTGAACATCGCAGTTAGATAAAAGCCATTCACAACAGGCTTCAATGTTATGCAATGCACGCGATCGGGCAGTTTGTTCAGTACACTCATAGCAAACAAAAGCACTCCAAGACCTAGTAATGAGAGCTCAAGGACAGCCACCATGGGCTCCTTGAGCCTCATTTTGTAGAAGGTCTTGGGTGCTTTTTGACTGCTTTTTATATATGAATGTACTGAATAAAATAAGAAATGTTTTCTAACACGCATTATAGCTTGGGTATTTTGTGAATGGGCCTGATTTATCCTAACTGCAGTGAGTGGTGCTGCAGTTTTTTACGTGGTTGGTTGTTGCTCTCACTAGCACACTCGGCCGAGTGGGGTGGCTTTTTTCTATGGTTTTGTTCTCATTGCTCCCTGCTGCTAGTATCCTGCACCCGAATATCCTGCCTTGAGATTGGGTGCTGGTAGCTAAGGACAAGGAGAGAGCAGAAGAAAAAAAAAAACGATACAAACAAAGCGCTACTGCTCGAATGTGCACACCGTCGAGCAGTAGCTTAATTAGCACTGCATGATCGTGCAGCAACTGAAAACTGAATATGAATTACACAAGGCAAGCGCCCTCAGTCAGTCACTTCCTCAGCACTTTAGGAAAAAGGTTTATTTCTGTACATGCGCTACTAGCGCTTAGCTGATCCTGCAGCCACATACTTCAAATGAAACAAGGGGAGTTTCCTCCGTGGCTACAAAAGTAACCATCTCTCAGTTTAAAGGCTACTATGTGCATGACTTTACTGACAGCCATTAAACTTGGGATTTATTTTTGTATGAAACGCAGGTTTCACTTCGAAGGCTAAAATGGGGGGGGGGGGTTCTCAGGACAGGAAGACCTCTTTTTCTCTGGAGTCACACAGAAACTAACAGGAATAGCATAAATAACCTTTCCCAGATGGCCTAACTGGAAAAGGGGGGAAAAAACATATGTATAGCGGATACAACAGAATAAGGACAGTAAAGGAGAATACTGCTGCAGCAGACTTAAGACTAGGAAATGAAAAAGAGGTTCCAAGAAAAATTAAGGTAGTCTCAACACCGTACGACAAGGCTGAATGTCAATTTAAAGCCAAGCATGTACCAGGTGTTAACAAAATAGCTCATGCACTTTCTCGTTTCCAGTAGCACAGGTTTCAGATGCTGGCTCCCAAGGCCAAGGAAGACCTGTTGGCCCTCCCGACCTGGTTGTGGAACGACAACTGAGCAGGATCTGGCAGCTAATATCAAAGTCTGTAACTCCGGGGACCTGGAGCGCCTACAGCCGGAGGGGGGGGTTCCAAGTATTTAGATTTCTGCAGGACCAAGGGTCTGGGTCACTGGGTGCCATACTGGGGTTTCTATTGGAACTCATGGAAGACGGGATAGCTCATTCATCAGCTGGGTCAATGCTAGCTGGCGTGTCATTTCTCGGCAAACTGCTAGGGCACAGTGATATGACACAGCAGTTCACTGTGCGGAGGTTCATGGAGGGTTGGGTGTGGACAGATGGCAGCCCATTTCAATAAATGGGTTGAGGGTCCTGGTGCACTCACTGCAGAGCTGCACTAGCAGCGACTACGTGCACCGGATTTTCTGGGCGGCATTCTGTCTGGCTTTCTTTGGGGCCTTCCAAGTCGGCAAACTGGTGGCGGCCAGCAAAGTTGACCGACTGGGAGGCCTTCAGAAAGGGGAAGTGGAGCTCCAGGATTTGACATTAAATATTTGGCTCCGAAGGTCAAAGACCGATCAGCGGGGCAGGGGGACACAGGTCACCCTGCACAAGGCCGCACTCCCTGACATCTGCCCAGTGTATATGGTGACAGAATTCCTTGCTGCATGGCCGGCAGGCAGGGGGCAGATGCTTTTCACCTTGATGGCGTCCCCCTGTCAAGATATCAATTCGGCCGGGTGTTCAAAATTTGTCTGGAAGTGTGTGGGTGCGATCCGAGCCAATTTGGCACCCACTCATTCAGAATTGGTGTGGCCAGCTCTGCTGCATACATGAGTCTGGCAGAAAATGAGATCATGCGGATCGGGAGATGGAGATCCAGGAAATATAAGCGTTATATTCAGCCAGTGCAGATGCAAAACTAATCTCTGTGTTCTTCCTTCCATATGTCTATTAGGACCAAGAAACCCAAAGCACATCTGGATAATGGGATTGTCTTATGTATTCCAGTGCTCCCAGATTGATTTGGCATTTTCCCTGTAACTCCAGTGCGATTTTCTTTTGTTTTCCCGTATATTACATTAATTCTAATGGAAGCCAAATTCCACTATTTTCCTGTATACCCAATGCAAATCTATGGGAAGAATTTCCCTATAGATGGCTTAAAATTCCTGTAAAATGCAGGAATCCCTGTAGATCTGGGAGCCCTGTGTATTCTGGGCCCAGAAGAGGGCAGAGGCCAGGGTCTGTGGAGCAAATCTGAGCATACCTAGGGAGGACGCTATTATCCAGTGGTTTGGAGTGCACGGCATGACATGGGAACAACTGATGCCCTGCTTCCAGCAAAACAGACAGAAATTTGGCACACCAAACGTTCTGATAATACATCTTGGGAGTAATAACCTTGGGAAGCAGGCCACAGTGGAACTAATCCTGTGAATAAAATGTGATTGGGCCAGGCTGCGGAACCTGCTGCACAGATGCCAGCTCATGTGGTCAGATATGCTGCCACAATGGCTATGGCACCATGCCCGTGAGCCTAAGGCCATTGACTGGGTGAGGGTTAAACTAAATAAAGAAACTGGCAAGTTCGTGGGCCAGCTGGGCAGCTGCACCATTGCCTATGATGAGATAAACACATCTATTGCGGGGATATATCACAAGGATGAGGTGTACCTTCTTGATGTAAGTGACATATTTAACGTAAAGATATCATTACATTGGAGGCCATAATTAGCAAGAAATAAGGTCATACTGGCCAGTGGAGGGGAGGTTTTGTCATGGTAGTTTGGGATGCCTTGGGGAGGCCTGGTGAGGTTATACCCCCATTCTGCTGGGCCCAAGCTGTGCGGCAGAGGGTCAGAGAGGCAGGGAAAGGAGGGGGAGTCCCCACCCTGTTGGGGAGGGCAGAGTGGGAGGGAGAGATTGGAGGAAGTTCATCCGCTTCTTCTCATGCAGCTGAGGTGGAGGGGGCACCTCCGGGAGGTCAGGACCCAAGACCCCTCATGGGAAAAGTTGTTATGGTTTGTACAATATGATGTGTATACTTTGTGTATGTATGTGTGTGTGTGTGTGTGTGTGTGTGTGTGTATATATGTATATACACTACCGGTCAAAAGTTTTAGAACACCCCCATTTTTCCAGTTTTTATTGAAATTTAAGCAATTCAAGTCCAGTGAATAACCTGAAATGGTACAAAGGTAAGCGGTAAACTGCTAGAGGTTAAAAAAAAAGTTTAGGGTTAGCAAAACTGCTGTAGAGAAATTGCAAAGAAAGCCAAGGTGTAGTGAGTACAGTTTCCCACACCATCAAAAGGCACTTGGAAACTGGAGGAAACTCTGACAGGAAGAGGTCTGGCAGACCCACAGCCACAACAGAATCAGAAGACAAGTTTCTGAGAGTCAACAGCTTATGTGATAGGCGGCTCACAGGACAACAGCACAGACTGACTCTGCACCCTGAACCAAAAGGGCTACCACAGCATTTTGCAGCGCCATGCAATACCCTCTGGTCTATGCCTAGTTGGTCAGGGGTTCATCCTACAGCAAGATAATGACCCAAAACATACTTCCAGGCTATGTCAGAACTACCTTCGAGGAAAAGAACAAGACGGTAGGCTTCAAATCACGGAATGGCCAGCACAGTCTCCAGACTTAAACCCCATCGAGCTGGTTTGGGATGAACTGGACAGAAAGGTGAAAGCAAAGCAACCTACAAGTGATATATATATATATATATATATATATATATATATATATATACATGAGGCAAAAATTATTTAATATTAGTTAGTGTTCCACAGTGACAAAAGCAAGGAGAATTAGTGTTAGCTGAAAGCCCCTTGCCATTGGCTCACCGCATCTGGGCGGTTAGTTGCTGGCCCCACCTCACCCCCCATCAGATGTTTGAAGAAGCAGAGGATAGAGAATGGGGTGAGAGTTAGATCGACAACCCCAACGCCGCACCCAGATGCCAGTTGGGTGTGTGGTGGGGGTCCAAGGGGCTTTCAACCCTAACACCGAATTTCCTCGCTTTTGTCGCTGTGGAACAACCCTAACTAATGCATTAAACAGAGTTTTTGGCCTCTAATTTCCCTTCTTTTTGAGAAAGATAATGAGAAATAGTGAATGAAATGCGGCAGCGGGAGCACCCGCCACATGATGTCTTGTCACATAGAAACATGGTGCCCGCAAACGCAAATGGTAATGTGCATGGTGACGCAAAGTGAAACACAAAGATAAACAGTACTGTAGACACAAATGGTTAAAATAACGCAAACGCAAGTGCAAATGAAAATGCAAAGGGTAATGCACATGGTGCCGTAGACAGGAACAGTAAGTGAAATGGGTACGGAACCGCAAGCAGAAGCGGTAAAGGTAACAGTAATGTAAATGCACAGGCTGGTTTTCCCCAAAAGCTGCATAGAGAAAGACAGTGAGTACAAAGAATATATGCATAATAATGGGTCTCGGAGCAGAAAATGAGGAGTTGGAATACTAAATTGCTTATATCTCAGGAACCGTATGACGTAGAAAAAAAATTTAAAAGTCATATGCTTTATGACTTTCCTGGCTAGTTTTATAGGCTAAGTATTTTTCCAACGAAAAGTCTGTATCTCGCACCGTTTCCGAGATACGGGCCCTGAAAGGCGCGGCAAATGCCGTAATGTTATCCTATGGGGAAAAAAGAGAAGTTCGGAGTGCCATAACTTTGGCTCCCTGTAAATTTTTTCCCCAAGCCACTAAAAGGCACATCTGTGGGATGTTGGCTTTCTTCCCTCCAAATTTCAGCCCAAAAGACCAAACCGTTATTTTGCAGCAGGGCGGCAAAGGATTCCTGTAATGCGACGGACGCCGTAATGTTATCCTATGGGAAAAAGCGTCAACTTTGGAGTGCCGTAACTTTGCCGCCCTGTAATATTTTTTCAACGAAACACTAAAAGGCACATCTGTGAGATGTTGGCTGCCTTCCCTCCAAATTTCAGCCCAAAAGACCAAACCCATTCTTTTGCAGCAGGGTGGCAAAGAATTGCTGTCATTTTCCCACAGTCTGGAAAAGTACTGCTGAACTTTGTGAAAGCTTTCGCAAATTCATGCGACAGAGTCGCAAATGCGAAAGTACTTTGCAAAAGTACTTTTCCAGAAATTTGAAAATATATTTCTGGGGCGTTTACCTCAAAATAAAGACATTCCTAGCATCCTCAGTGTCCACTAGGTGAATACAAAAAGAATTAGGTTGCTAGAGGGTCCCAAATTTAAATGCCAAGCATTTTTCTGATGACCAACTGAAAACAAAATGGCGGATTTGCGACAGTAAAAGGGCCATTTGCGAAAGTAAAAACTGCATTTGGGACACTGTTGAACTTTTTGTTAACTTTTCCCATTGACTTATAATGGGCAATTGTTTTTTTGAATAACTTTGAACTGCTTAATATTTTTCACAAAATCTTCAAAGGCACATCGGGACCCCGCTGCACGCTCCTGAAGATTGGACCGCAGCGCAAAACCGTGGCGACCTGTAGAGACGAGCAAAGAATTCCAAAAGCGTAAACGCGCACAGATCACGCTTAATAACAGCCATATATCCGAACAGTACGAAAGTTGGCAGATCCCAATAGTTAGGGTTGAGGAGCCCTTTCTATGTTAAACCCCAAAATTTTGCACCTTAATAACTTTGCAACCGCTCAACAGATTTGCCTGAAATTTGGAATACACGATCAAGAACCATACATCTTGGGATCTGCCAACTTTCGTACTGTTCGGATATATGGCTGTTATTAAGCGTGATCTGTGCGCGTTTACGCTTTTTTGGAATTCTTTGCTCGTCTCTACAGGTCGCACGGTTTGCGCGACCGGTCCGAAATCTTCAGGGAACGTGCGGCCGGGGTCCCCGATGTGCCTTTTGAAGATTTTGTGAAAAAATATTAAACGGTTCAAAAGTTATTCAAAAAAACAATTGCCCATTATAAGTCAATGGGAAAAGTTAACAAAATGTTCGACAGTGTCCCAAATGCAGTTTTTACTTTCGCGAATGGCCCTTTTACTGTCGCAAATCCGCCATTTTGTTTTCAGTTGGTCATCAGAAAAATGCTTGGCATTTAAATTTGGGACCTCTAGCAACCTAATCTTTTTGTATTCACCTAGTCGGACCCTGAGGATGCTAGCCATGTCTTTATTTTGGGTAAACTCCCCAGAAATATGTTTTCAAATTTCTGGAAAAGTACTTTCACAAAGTACTTTCGTGCTCACGAAGTAACAGAAATTTTGGAAAGCTTTACGAATTGTGACAGTAGTTTTCTAGTCTGTGGAAAATGACAGCAATTCTTTGGCACTGCACTGCAAAAGAACGGCTGGGAGTTTGGGGCTGAAATTTGGAGAGAACGCAGCCGACATCTCACAGATGTGCCTTTCAGTGTTGTATTGAAAAATAGTACACGGCAGCAAAGTTACGGCACTCCAAAGTTGATGGTTTTTCCCACAGGATAACATTACGGCGCCCGACGCATTACAGGAATCCTTTGGCACCCTGCTGCAAAATAACGGTTTGGTCTTTTTTTCCTGAAATTTGGAGAGAAGACAGCCAACAGCCCACAGATGTGCCTTTCAGTGGTTTGGTAAAATATTACAGGGAGGCAAAGTTATGGCGCTCCAAACTTCTCTTTTTTCCCCATAGGATAACATTACGGCGTTCGCCGCACCTTTCAGGGCCCGTATCTCTGAAACGGTGCGAGATACGGACTTTTCGTCGGAAATATGCTTAGCCCCCCCCCACTGGGGGCTAAGCACAAAACTAGCCAGGACAGTCATAAATCACTTGACTTTTACATTTTTTTTCTGCGTCTTACGGTTCCTGAGATATAACCTATTTAGTATTCCAAGTCCTCATTTTCTGCTCCGATACCCATTATTATGCATACATTCTTTGTACTCACTGTCTTTCTCTATTCAGCTTTTGGGGAAAACCAGCCTGTGCGCTTACATTACTGTTACCGTGCCCTTTCCGCTTATGGTTCCGTGCTCGTTTACTTACCGCTGACGCTCACGCCACCATGTGCTATCCTTGCATTTTCATTTGCGCTATGCTTGTTATTTTTGCCATTTGTGTCTACAGTACTGTTTCTCTTCTGTTTCACTTACGCACCATGCCCATTGACATTTCCATTTGCAGGCACCATGTTACTATGTGACAACACATCACATGGCAGACTGCTCTCGCTCACGCCACCGTAGAAGCACTCTTTCTGTTCTCATTCACGCTATGCTACCATGTCACCACTGTTAGCGCTTCTGTTTGCGCTGTTGTTCTGTTACTATGCCACAAGACATCATGCGGCGGAGCTGGGTTAATTACGCATGGAGCGCCCGCCACTGCATTACATTCACTATTTCTCATGATCATTCTCAAAAAGAAGGGAAATTAGAGGCAAAAAACTCCGTTTAATGCATTAGTTAGGGTTGTTCCACAGTGACAAAAGTGAGGAAATTCGCTGTTAGGGTTGAAAACCCTAACTCCAAATTCACCCCCCCCAGCACCACACAGACACATGCAAGTATGGGGGAGGACCAAGTCAACACAACCAATGACAGACATCCAGGAGCAGGTGACAGAAATAACAAACAATCGTCTAAATGTACTACGAGACAGCCCGACCCACCTGACCAGGTACTGCATGCTCAGTGGAGATCAACAGCAAAACTGAGGCCATGTACACCAAACGTACACATCCCTGATTGCAGCTGCACACAACGTACCACACTTAGTAGTTGCATGGCCTTACCTACCGATGCCCCACACCAGACCACACCACATGTGATGGCCACCTGAGCAATAGAGTTGAGCAAAACCAAGGAGTTGTACAGGTATAATATCTCTGATTATAACAAGGGTTTGAGAAATGCAGCTTTCTAATTGACTGTAAACATTGTAACAGCCTTATGTTTAGTTTTTATTAAGATACATGTAGAGCCGAACCATATGATGAACATGGTTTAATGTTGTTTAATAAAACAGTTTTATTATGATAGCAATAAGCCACTCCCAGGTATTATGTTAATGGTCAGTTTATCACTGTCTAGAAAAATGTGGCACTCAGCTATGCCTCCTTCAACATTAAACCCCTACAGAGTGATTAATAGACCATTTAACATAACTGTTGGTCATGCCTTATTGCTTAATTGTCTTTATGAGTAGATACTCTCCCTTTGCTAGGCACTGCAGCAGCTTTGCAACACAGTGTCCCACCCAGTTACACCATACACTGTCTAGTTACTGGAGAATGGCTGTGAATATGAACTCATGAAGATGAACAGTGTAACTTGATCATTACAGTCATCAAAACCTTAGTGTGACTGACAGAGTCAGTGATAGAGAATAACCCCTGCTGTCCTAGTACACTTACCCCATTGTGAGTTAAATCAATACTAAAAGACATTATGTTTATATCTACACTATACCTACTTGATTCCTGTTGTAGCACAATTAACATAGTTATCACTTTGATAGCATCAGTGACAGAAGTGTGGCAAACCCAAACACTAGGCATACAGCCTGAGTATGAAACAACTGTTAAAAAAAATTACACTGTGTTCATAAGTGGCATAGATCACTCATTGCAACAATAGTAAATGTATCACTATTTGAATAAGTTAGTCATCACAGATGCAATGAGATTGTCTTTCTCAGGTACAACATACTCAGTAAGTACCTACAGGAAAATCTATCCTTTTTTTTTTTTTACTTTATTTCTTTATCCGCCTTCCTACTCTCGGAGCCCTCTCCTTCCTTCTTCTCAACCTCCGTTTCCACCTCGGGGGATCTGCCCCTAGAGTGCCTCCTTCTCTCCCCTGCACAGTGGGGTCTGTCCCTCTTTCTGGTGGTCCGGGATGGTTCCGAGAGGCTATCATCTAGGGCTTACCGAGAGGTGTTTTTCCCTTTTTCTCCCTGGTTTTCCCCTACCCTCTGGGACGTCGAGCGCTAGGATGTACGTCCCGAGTGGTGGCGTGCTGAAGCATGCCAGACCTCTCATGCGCCGTCGGCGTCCCCCTCCCGACTCCGATGAGCGGAGCCGCCTCCATCCCCTTCCAACTGTCGGTGCTTCTACCGCTACGAGGGATGTAGAACGCAGATGCGCTCTGGTTCCACCCCTGAGGGAGGAGAGCATCCGCTAACGCCCGATCCTCCCTTCCCCTGGCCGACTCTCGCCACCCGAGTTCATTCCCAACCTCGGGTCGCCGGGCGAGCGTGAGGTGTGGCGCCCAGCGCCAACCCTCAGCGCCACCAGGCCGGAAAATCTATCCTATAGACATCTCCGATACAGGTACGTCATTGTTGGCTCAGTAGTACTATGATATTTAGAAGTTGCTTGGCCTGATCCATGCAATTACACTGTTTCTTACAAAGAATACTTACTGCATCTTTAGTATTGAAACACACTGAAGGTCTATGTATGTACATCAGCAGTACACCTTCATCAGTAAGAATGCATCTGATACTGGCAGTATGAATTTCACAGCGTTGAACAGGCAATGCTTTTCCATACGTTTACATCAGCCTCTCTATCCTGAGTAAACAGTTGCAGTAAATATACTACTATGTAAATCACATACTAAATGTAACATTACTTTTATCTTGAGCATGCTAGTGTCTTGTAGTTAATTTATGTACTTCTCTTAATTAATGTATACTCACTAGTGTTAAAATTTTCTACAACTGTCATCATGCACCTTCAGCATTTATATTGACTAACGGCACAGTACCAGTTGTGGTGTGGTGTGGGCATCGGTAGGTAAGGCCATGCAACTACTAAGTGTGGTCGCTGTGTGCAGCTGCAATCAGGGATGTGTACGCTTGGTGTACATGGCCTCAGTTTTGCTGTTGATCTCCACTGAGCATGCAGTACCTGGTCAGGTGGGTGGGGCTGTCTCGTAGTACATTTAGACAATTGTTTGTTATTTCTGTCACCTGCTGCTGGATGTCTGTCACTGGTTGTGTTGACTTGGTCCTCCCCATACTTGCGTGTTGTGTGTGTGTGTGTGTGTGTGTGGTGCTGGGGTGAATTCGGAGTTAGGGTTTTCAACCCTAACAGCGAATTTCCTCACTTTTGTCGCTGTGGAACAACCCTAACTAATGCACTAAACTGAGTTTTTTGCCTTTAAGATAGATAGGGATATATATATACACTACCAGTCAAAAGTTTTAGAAAACCCCCATTTTTCCAGTTTTTATTGAAATTTACGCAGGTTAATGTCTCAATGTACTCTGAAATGAAAGCTTAGAACAAATAAACAATTGGAGATAAAAAAGAAATCATAGAATTATTTTGTTTAACAAAATTTAATCTAAATGTTTGACTCATCAAAGTAGCCACCTTCTGCAGATATACTGTAACCGCCGAACACACTCGTGGCATTCTTCCTACAATGGACATCAAATATTGTTCAGGAAGTTCTTCCCAACACTGTTGCAGGAGTTCCCACAAATGTGTTGCACTTGTAGGATGCTTTCCTTTCACCCTTCTGTCCAGTTCATCCCAAACCAGCTCGATGGGGTTTAAGTCTGGAGACTGTGCTGGCCATTCCATGATTTGAAGCCTACCGTCTTGTCCTTTTCCTCGAAGGTAGTTCTGACATAGCCTGGAGGTATGTTTTGGGTCATTATCTTGTTGTAGGATGAACCCTGACCAACTGGGCGACCAGAGGGTATTGCATGGTGCTGCAAATGCTGTGGTAGCCCTTTGGTTCAGGGTGCCAGTCACTCTGTGCTGTTGTCCTGTGAGCCGCCTATCACGCAAGCTGTTGACCTCAGAAACTTGTCTTCTGATTCTGTTAGGCTTTGGGTCTGCTAGACCTCTTCCTGTCAGAGTTTCCTCCAGTTTCCAAGTGCCTTTTGATGGTGTAGGAAACTGTACTCACTGACACCTTGGCTTTCTTTGCAATTTCTTACAGCAGTTTTTGCTAACCTAAACTTTTTTTTTAACCTCTAGCAGTTTACCGCTTACCTTTGTACCATTTCAGGTTATTCACTGGACTTGAATTGCTTAAATTTCAATAAAAACTGGAAAAATGGGGGTGTTCTAAAACTTTTGACCGGTAGTGTATATATATATATTTGATGCGAATTCATGTAAAGTGTGATGTCAGTTGCAAATTGTATTTACTCAACCTCTGATGAATGGAATGTAAAAGATTGTGTTTTTTAACTATCAGTAAAGTTTTGCTGTGGCCTTGTCTCCCAAAGAAAGCTGGTGTGGTGTGGTGTTTTTTGCAAAGGGGACAGAAAGGAGGCGGGGATAGGAACCTCCATGTTCAAAGGAAGCCTCCCCACCTAAGGGGAGGCGATAGTGACATGAGGTCTCCTCCACCTCTGCGGCCCCCCCTTCCCCCAGCACAAGCCGGCCATGTCGGGATGTCTAGTGACACGCCCAGCGCGGGAGTGGGGGTCTTTGCAATGGGATTCATGGGCTTCAGGCGGCCTATGGTAGGGAGTAAGAGGAGAGTCTGAGACAGGGCGGAGCGCCATGGGGTTTAAAAGTTCCCGCTTGGCGCAGCCACGTTCTCTTTGCTACTTCTCTGCAGGGCACACCTGTTGTTAACATTCCCACCCACCCTCTCTTCCCTGGGTGGTGCAAGGCTGTGGATAGCAAAAGAACCGACTACGAGTTAGCCAGGTTATGGCATGTCATGCACAACGATTACAGGTGGTTTGGGGATGCCTCGGGGAGACCTGGTGAGTATTGTACCCCCGTGTCCTGCTGGCCCGCAGCTGTGCAGCAGAGAGTCGGAGAGGCATGGAAAGGGGGGAGTCCCCCACCCTGTCAGGGTGGGCACGTGGGGGGAGAGATTGGAGGAAGCTCACCTGCCTCTTCTCGTGCAGCTGAGGTGGAGGGAGCCCCTCCTGGAGGTCGAGACCCGAGGCCCCTCATGGAAAACAGTTGTTATGGTTTGTACAATATGATGTGTATACTGTGTGTGTGTGTATTTGATGTGAATTAATGTAAAGTGTGATGTAAATTGTATTTACTCAACCTCTGAAGAATGGAATGTAAAAGACTGTGTTTTTTAACTATCAGTAAAGTTGTGCTGCTGCCTTGTCACCCAGAGAAAGCTGGTGTGGTGTTTTTTTTACAAAGGGGAAAGAACGGGAGCGGGGATAGGAACCTCCGTGTTCAATAGCTCTCCCTCAACCCCTAGCTGCTGGAGGTCTGGCTCTGAGCAAGTAAGGACGAGACTACAGAAACTTCCTGTCCCAGGACAGGAACAGCTGGAGCTGTAAAGGTACGGTGGCAGTAGGAAAGTAGGGAGAAAAAAAAAAGTAAATTTTCTATCCAATCAATAGAAGCACTCTCGATAGGGGGTCAATACCAGTCCATTCACAGAGGAAAGGGTTCTAAAAGAACTCCTAAGACTCAAGGTGGACAAAGCAATGAGCCCTGATGGGATTCACCCTAGAATTCTAAAAGAACTAAGGTGAGAACTAGTGACACCACTGACTACCCTTTTTAACAAATCTTGGGAGGATGGTGTGATACCCAAAGACTGGAGGAGGGTGGATGTGATTCCTCGTCACAAAAGTGGGAGCAAAGCAGAGGCAGGAAACTACACACCTGTTAGTTTGACCTCAGTGGTAGGGAAAATGATGGAATCACTTCTGAAAGAAAGAATTGTTGAGTACCTAGAGGCCAGCAGGGCACGGGACCCAAGGCAGCATGGATTCACAGTGGGAAGGTCATGTCAGACAAATCTAATAGATTTCTTTGACTGGGTGACCAAAGTAGTAGACCAGGGAGGGGCTGTGGACATGGCCTACCTAGACTTTAGCAAGGCATTTGACACAGTCCACACAAAAGATTAATAAACAAATTAGCCAGCCTGGGAGTGTCCCAGGGTGGTAGCCTGGGTAAAAAAATTGGCTGGACAATAGGACACAGAGGGTAATACTAAACGTAGTCCACTCCGAAGAAAGAGGGGTTACTAGCGGGGTACCGCAGGGTTCAGTACTGGGTCCGGTCCTTTTTAATGTCTTTATAAGTGACATTGCGGAGGGAATGGAAGGAAAAGTATGTCTCATTGCAGACGACACAAAGATCTGTAACAGGACTACTACACAAGGGGGGGATGAAAGGATGAGCAGGGACTTAGCAAGGTTGGAGGAATGGTCAAATGTATGGCAGCTTAGATTCAATGCAAAGAAGTCCAAAGTAATGCACCTGGCAAACAAAAACCCAGGGGAAGAGTACACAATGGGGGGGGTACTAACAACAACAAAAACGGAAAGGGACCTGGGGTAGTCATATCATATGACCTAAAGATAAGCAAGCAATGTGAGAAGGCAGTAAGGAGGGCTGGGGGAATACTGGGATGTATAGGAAGAAGCATCACCAGTAGAAAACAAGAAGTTGTTATCCCTCTGTACAGACAGTTGGCGAGACCCCATCTGGAGTACTGCATGCAGTTCTGAAGGCCCCATCTCTTCAAGGACATAGACAGCATGAAGACAGTCCAGAGGAGGACAACTAAAATGGTGCAGGGTCTGCACCAGAAGCCATATGAAGAGAGACTAAAAGAGTATACCCCTGAGGAAAGGAGGGAGAGAGGGGACATGATAGAAACCTTCAAGTACCTCAAGGGAATCAACAGTCCAGGAGAGTACCACCTTTCAGAAAAAGATGTGCAAGAACAAGAGGACACAATTTGAAGATAGAGGGGGGACGGCCCAAGAGCAATGTGAGGAATTATTTTTTCATGGAGAGGGTGATGGATGCATGGAACAGCCTTCCTAAGGAGGTTGTGGGGTCAACAACAGTGGTGGAATTCAAGAATGCATGGGACAGTGCCGGCCCACTGGTGCAACGTTAGGGCTACAGCTCGTGGCGCCAGCAACCCGGGTTCGGGAACAGACTTGGGTGGCTGGAGGGCCGGCCGAGGGGATGGGGACTGAGCGCCCTGGGGCCACCCTCCGGGGGTTGGGGTGGCATGTCCCACTGCTCTACCGCCACCTGGGTGACCACGGGTGGAGGTGCAGTGAGATAGCATGTAACAGGGTGTGAGGACGTCAGCCGGGAGCCAGAGTGGTTGCACGTTACGATGTGATCCACCCATTGGCTTCCCTAGCGTGCCCATGTCCTGAGGGATGGGACCAGAAAAATGAGAAAAGCCCTGCAACAGATGCCTGAAGATAGGATCCGAGAAAAATCCATAACTAGGCTCCAGTTGGGGACCTGAGCGGCACACGCGACGCAGACTCATGGACTGGAGGGGACTGATGGGGGTCCTCCTCCCCGCCCGGGGGTAAACCGAGGCCAGAAGGGGGTAGTGCTGCCAGGACCTGAAGGAGATACCTGGAGAGGACCTACAGGAGCACACACAGCCTAGGGATCCCAGAGGATAGGGTCCTAAGCTGTAAGGGGGCCAAAACAGAGAATATAAAAAAAAAAAAAGAATGCATGGGATAGACATAAGACAATTCTGGTGGGGGGTTAAAAGAAGTAGGCTGTTGGTTAACTAGGATCTGCAGCTTATCCAACATGTAGGGAAATGGGCAGACTGGGTCGGCCAAGCGGTCCTTATCTGCCATCAAAGTCTATGTTTCTAGGTTTCCTGGCTACATTCCTGAACCTTCGGGCAGACTGCTTAAGCCGCTGTCTGTTCATCCCATGGAGTGGATGTTGAACCGGAGGTTTTTCAAACTCCTGTACAACCGGTTTGGTCGACCTCAGATCAATTTGTTCATATCCAGTCGCAAGGCTTGGATCCAAGAAGGTTATTCAGTCTTTTAGGTAGCCACAGACGGGGCAGTGGTCACTCTGCCTCAAGAGTGGACCTTCAGCAGACCGTATTTTTCCTCTACTACCATCTTTTCCAAAGTGTATAAACAGAAATAAAGATGCTCTGGAGGGAGCTGCCCCTTGTTACCTGCTGAGCGACCAAGTAGACTGTAGTTCTCGAACTTAGCAAATCTTACTCAGCAAGCACCCTTACATCTTGTGGTGTGCAAAAACCTGCTCAGGGTTTCTCTCTCTCCACCCCAAAAATCTAGGAATGATGAAGTTAGCGTGCTGGCTCCTGAGAGGAGGAGGAGGAGGCCCTCCTGTTAAAAAAAGATATCTATATCTATCTATCTATCTATCTATTCATTGCAAAAAACTTTGTTAATGCACCATTAGGGTTGAAGTATCAAACGTAGGGAAATACGACCATAGGGCTCCCAAGCCTAAGACCCCACCCCCACAGTGCTTGCAGGAACAGGTGAGGGGAGTGCCTTGGGGTTGCAAACCCTAATGCTCACCCCATTTTCAACAGTTAATAACCTAACATGGGTACAGAATAAAATAATGGAGTGAGCATTAGTGTTCGCAACCCCAAAGCACACCCCTCACCCCTATTCCTGCATGCACAGTGGGGGTGGGGTATTAGGCTTGGGAGCCCTACCGTCATATTTCCCTACTTTTGATACTTCAGCCCTAACGGTGCATTAACAAAGATTTTTGCAATTAATTTCCTTACTTTCTGAGATAGTATAATCATAGACTTATCAGTCCATAGTGAGCGGTAGGGCCCTGTGCTCCCATCCATGCCTACTGTAATTGTCCCTCACTTCCACGTATGAGCGTAGAGACCTTCATGGCTTGCACTCCTATCAGTCCATAGTGAGTGGTGATGGCACAGGGCCCTCCAGGCCCTGTGCTCACATTCATGCCTATTGTAATTGTCCTTCATGTGTGTGTGGAAGCGCTCCCATCAGTGCATAGTGTGTTGTGGTACCACTGTGCCCTGCAAAGCAGTACTGTTGCCATGTTGATAATGCCTGCCACAGTATACTGTAGGTCACATGTGCCCCATTTGTTACAATTCACCAACAGTTTGAAACAGGGCCTGGTAACAATGCAAAACAACCCATAGCACCAAAGCTGCATCTCAAAGTGTTTTTGAGTACAGCATCTGAAAAGTACCCCAACCATCACAATGTTACCCTAAGGGAAATTCTGACACTTCAAAGCGTTATAACTCGGCTGCGCAGTAACCTTTTCCCACCAATTTAGCTAAAGGCACATCTTTGGGGCAAGTCCTTTGCACCCTGACAATTTCAGACCAAAAGTTCAAACCGTGTGTCAAAGAAACATCTGAAAAAAGTAGTGTCGCAAACTGCGGCAGTACCCTAGTTCTTCTGGCAAACAATGTCATGATTAAACAGTTTAAACTAAGTTAGCCACATCAACAGAACTACCCCACAAGATTATGCATGCAAAATTTCATGCACATAAAGGGTTGCAAAGTTATTAAGGTGCAAAGTATACAAAACCTGAAGACTGCGAAAATGGAAAAAACATGTAAATTCAAGGATGTTTAAGACACAATATCTCAGAAACCACACAAGTAATTCAAACGAAATTAGCAACATCAGACCCACCCCCACGAAATTATGCAAGTAAACTTTCATGTATATCCGTTGAACGGTTGCACAGTTATTAAAGTGCAAAGTATGCAAAACTGAATGACATGCGAAAATGGGAAAAACGTAAATCTAAGGATATTTGAGACACAGTATCTTTGAAACCACAAAAGCGATTCAAATGGAATTAAACACATCAACAGACCAACCCCACAAATTTTGCATGCACAATTTTATGCACATTTGTTGTAGGGCTCCAGAGCTATTAAAGTACAAATTATGCAAAACCGGAAGACTTACTAAAAATGGAAAAAAAAATATGTACGTTTAATGATATTTGAGACATATCTCACAAATCATACAAGAGGCTCAAATGAAATTTATCACAACAGACATACCCCCTGAGATTAAACATGAAAAAGTTCATGCACATCTGTTTAAGGGGGTCTAAAGTTATTAAGGTGCAAAACTGGAAGACTGCGAAAATGGGAATAAAACATATAAGTTTAAGGATGTTTGAGACAGTATCTCAGAAAAAGCACAACAGATTCACATAAAATTCACCACAGCATGCGATCTACCTCCAGACCTTATGCTTGCCAAATTTCATGGAAATACATTGAAGGGTGGAGTATTTAAGGTGTAAAGTACATAAAACTGGATGACGTGTGCGAAAATCACTTTCACTTTTACTTCTATTTTTCCCATAGAAAATAATGTGAAAATTAAAATTGTTATAACTTTTGAACAGATTAATATTTTTTCACCAGACCTTCAAAATACACATCTGTGACCCAAAGGCTTTCTACCCTGAACATTTCAGACCACAACATAAAGGCATTTCTGAGATACAGGTGGACAAAGAAATGTCAAAAAAGTGGTAAATGCAGGATTTTTTTTGACAATTTCTATCTCAAAAACCATGTATCGGATTCACATGAAATTTGGCACGTTAATGGACCTACCCCCAGGGATTACGCATGACAATGTTTTTGTAATTCTGTTGGACTGTTCCAAAGCTATTAAGGTTCCAAGTTTCAGGTTTAACATAGAAGTTTGCACTCAACCCTAATATACTGTCGCTACCGCGCCAGTATATATATATCTATTATCTATATCTATGTATCTATATCTATAGTTTTCCCTGAGAAAACTACTTGACTCCTTGATGGCTGCCAGAAGTCATCCATGTCTGCAGCCTATGCTCCAGTAGGGGCCACCTCCCTCTCTCTTTACCTTAGGCCAGCAGGGAACGTTCTCTCCTTCAACTGCCTCTTTTCCGCAGTTTTCTATAAGAAGTCTGAGAGGTTGACATTGAGTTCAATGAGAGGCCAGTTTCTGCTATCACAGCCCCGGGGTTTTCTGGCTTAGGAACTCCTTGGCACGTGTTTGTAAGACATGTCTACTGTCCCGATCTGGTTTTCTGTGGAATCTCTTGGGTTCTGAATGCTCTTGGCAAGGAGTTTTCCGAACCACTCCCATCCACATCGCTGGATGTGTTGTTTTTTTTAAAACGGGCTTCCTATTAAGGAGCCATACCTTATTAGGCGTAAGAACAGGTGGTACTCAGAAGGTGTTCATCCCTCCGGTGATCACTGCCTTCCAGAAGTCCGGGACACAGGTCTTTGTCCTCCTGTCTACAACCTTCTATTTAGGGAAGGAACTACACAAGTTGAATGGTCTTGCACCGTTGAGATCTAATCTAAACGTATGGCTGCATTCCGGGAGTCTGAGAGTTTTGTCTGTTCTCGTGGAACAGACAAGCACAGGCAAGAGGCCTTTCTTTTTAGGTTACCCTCGCTAAAAGGGTGCGGACCTGCGCCATTTCAGGCCAACACTCCATAAGAGGAGGTTCCTGGCTCTCCTCAAAACTCACCACTCCAGGGCTAAGACGGTGCCCTGGACAGGCAGGTGAAGCATAAGGTTATGCAAGGAAATTGTGTGGTCTCATGTCAACACATGCACAAATATCCATCTTGATATTTAGAGTTCGGCTGACGCAGTTTGGTCACAGAGTGCTACAGACAGCAGTTCGCAAGTAATTCTCATTGTTTGCCTCTGGCGTATGGAATAATCTTCTCCCCCTCCCGGTTTTTCTGGGTACTGCTTCTTAGAACCCAGGTGTTATGATTACCCATTGACAATGTGGAGCGCTTCAGAAAGAAGAAATTAACTTCACACTTATCGTAACTTACTTTTCTGTTAGTTCCAGCATTGTCAATGGGGACCTCCCAGGAGTCTGCTCCTGCAGGAGAATCTTATCCTGTATGCTAGGAAAGATTTATTTTTTTATTTTATTTAGTTTTTGTTTACCGGGTAAGTACACTAGCCAACACAATGACTATTTTCAGGTACGACCCGGGAGAGTACAACATAAAGTAAAAACAGGTACAAAGAAACATTTCCATTTTTAACATGAGGAGAAAGTGAACAGAAATTTTAGGCAAAGGTACATAATGTAAACACCTTGAAAGAAAGGACTTTTTTTTTTTTTTAACATAACAAAGGTAATAGGTAGTATTACAGGTTTTCACATGGTGAGAAACAGATACCATGGCTTAAATAGGAGGGAAACAAACATCCGTAGGCCACGGTGGGCAAGGCAAGTAGCAATTGTTGGGGGTAAACAAGGATAGGTCAAAGCAAATTACAGTTTTGCAGAGATTTCATGTAAAAGGTCTAACTCTAAAAGGTCTTTTGAAATTAGAGTAGAGGAGGAGGGCAGGGAGGAAAGAAGTGAGAAGAGGCAAGGAAAGAAGAGTGGCTGGGCAAGTGAGAAAGGTGGGTGATAGGGCAGGAGAGAGATAGGACAGAGGAGTCGTGGGACGGAGCAGGGGTAGGGAGGGAATATGTATTAGAGGGAGGTAGGAAAGTAGAGGTCAGGCAAGAGTGTGCCAGGGCAGAGGGATCATAGCATGAGGAATCTAGAGCTGGGATACAGGAGGAGGGAGAAACTAGAGCTGGGATACAGGAGGAGGGAGATAGAGGATTGAGTGATTGGAAAACAACAAGGGAGGGCAAGTCTTTAGGACTAAGGGAAAAGTATGGGGAACCAGACATAATCCGAGAGGAAAAAAGAAAGGAAAGAGAGAGAAATCAGGGGCACGCATCTTAAACAAGACCATCAGGTAGGATCAAAGCAAGTGCAGGGGCCAGTGCGCAATAGATAGCAGTGAAGTTCTTTTTTAAAGCTCTGATGAGTTTCAGCCGATTTGAGCTCAGGGGGAAGTGTATTCCAGAACAGGGGAGCCGCACATTTGAAAGCCCCAGTGCCTTTTGTGGTAGAGCATCTAGGAACTTGGAGTAGAGAGTTTTCTGCAGACCTCAGACCGCAAGGGATGGAGTGGGGAATTAAGAGTTCTGCCAGAGATTTAGGGGATTTGAGCCTTACAACAGAGTCAGTAAGGGAGCCAAGATAATATTTTCTTGTGGCCATGGGGGAGAGCCATCCTAAGTCATCGAAAAGCTGACAGCGGTGCTTTTGTCTTGAGGAGGAGGAGGATGCATCCTGGAGATCTCCTGTTGTAAAAAACCCATACTATTTTTTCCAGACATCCCTCTTCTTGCTGTACTGTACTCTTTTAAAAAAAAATTAAAATAAAAAGCGATTGTTTTCGATCAGTCTGCGACCACAGGTTAATAGTTTTATTGGTAACTCTTGAGGCATTTTTTCCTTGTTACAGGTGGCCTCACTGCATCCAGTTGTTACCTGGAAATTCTGTCTTAAGCGGCGATCAGCCTCAGTTTCCAGATACATAGAAACACAGAAACATAGACTTTGACGGCAGATAAGGACCACTTGGCCCACCCAGTCTGCCCATTTCCCTTCCTATTGGATAAGCTGCAGATTCTAGTTAACAAACAGCCTACTTCCTGCAACCCCTCACTACAATTGCCTTATGTCTGTCCCATGCATGTTTGAATTCCCCCACTGTTTTAGACCCAACAACCTCCCCAGGAAGGTGGTTCCATGCATCCACCACTCTCTGTGAAAAAATTCCTCACATTACCCCTGAGCCGTCCCCCATCTATTTTTAAATTGTGCCCCCTTGTTCTTACACATCTCTTTTTCTGAAAGATGCTACCCTCCTGGACTTTGTTGATTCCTTTGAGGTACTTGAATGTTTTTATCATGTCCCCCCGTCCCTCCTTTCATCAAGGGTATATATATTAAGCTCTCTCAGTCTCTCTTCATAAGGTTCCTGATGCAGACCCTGCACCATTTAGTTGCAAAAGATGAGAACCTGCTGTCATACAGGATGGTTCTTCAGGCAAGGAGCATCAAATTGTCCAAATCTTGAGTCTAATGGAGAGTCTTCTCCTCCTCAGACGTCTGCCTGGAAGGTAAGACAGTTTTTTTATTTACATGTGGCAGTGTGTTTATGTTAATGGTAGATTGTAGGGTAAATGTGTAGCTTTATGGCACTGCGAGGGAAGTAGTATAGTAAGGAGTTGCTGCAGCATGGAATCCTCATATGCCCAACATTCTAAAGCTTGGGCTGTGCCATTCCCCTGGTAGGGGTGCACTATACCCAGTTGTTATGATTACTCATTGACAATGTTGGAGTTAACAGAAAAGGAAATTACGGTAAGTATGAAGTTAATGTCTTCTGTTCGCCTCCACGCAACCCACTCACAATACTGAAAGTTTACCTGCCCATGTTGGAACCTGCCACTGACAGAACTAGGCCACTGAGGTCCGTGCAGCTTAGTACCATGTCTGAACTGGTTCACACACACACACACACACACACACACACACACACACACACACACACACACACACACACACCACAAATCTGCTGCACTGAGCAGATGCACCATTCCCTCCTCCTGTCACCATTACCGCTTCCATGTTGAACAGGAAAGGAGGCAGTGTCACAGCTACAACAGATCCACCCCAAGCTGTTGTGACACTTGGCTGGGTGATGGGGGCATCTCCACACCCTCCCACCAGTGGGCATCACGTAAGCTCCAATGCAGTCGGTGAAAGTGGTACTTATCCATGGTTCACACAAAGCAGTGTCCCACCCCCCTGGGCCACCAGGGGGCTACCATTCCACAAGTAGGACAAGAGCCAGCTTCTCCAACCCCTGCTGCTCCTGGCTGGGTCCCCAGGTTCAGGACAGAACCTGTGGTCTCCTGAGTGGAAGACGAGCACCTTAACCACTACGCCACCGGGACATAGAAACACAGAAGCTGTTGGCAGATAAGGACCTCTTGGCCCACCTAGTCTGCCCAGTTTTCCCTGCCTACTGTGCCACCGCAGACCCTACTCAATCTCCGGCCGCCTCCTCCCCTTGCCTTACTGCCAAGGTCCCCTTGTATCTGTCCCATGCATGCTTGAATCCTGTCACCATTTTGGCACCCACCACCTCTGCTGGAAGGCTTTTCCAGGTGTCCACCACCCTCTCTGTGAAGAAGCGTTTCCTCACATTTCCTCCGAGCCTCCCTCCTACAACTTCATAGCGTGACCCCTTGCCTTTGAGCTTCTTTCTCTATGGAAAATGCTATCTTTCTGTAGGTAGGTACATTTTATTGTTCAGCAAAAGCAGTTACAATATATTAAAACATTTCAGGCCATAGTTAAAACAAATAAATAGCTTTAGTAGACAAACCTATTTATGCAAATATAAAAATTTCCAAAAATATATTGCACAATCTCCAGCCTTCCCTTTACAAAGATCTACAAACGGGTTGTCAGGAGAAATTTTGCTAAAGTTTCTGCTAGGCTTTTCTCCCTTGTAGAAAACAAATATTTGAGTAATTCCTCAAGGGAGAGGCTGAGATCACCTAACAGTCCACCCAATAATTTTTTCCTATGAATTTCAAATCTGGGGCATAGAAGTACCACGTGCTTAAGATCATCACTTGTCCCCATTCCGCAAACACAGAGCGGGGAAGATACTCCATCCCTTTTTTGTCAGAAAGAATATACTGGGCATTATAACTTTCCGTTCTAAATCTAGTATACAATCTCCTAAGTTTAGTGCAAGTTAGGAAAGAAAGATATGGTTCATACTCCCATGTGGTCTTTACCGATCTGTAGAACTCATGTAGCTTCAGCTTGGAAAGCTGAACATGCCACATGTTTATATCTTGATCAGTAAATCTGCAGCTCACATTCTGTCTAATTTCCTCAAAAGGCCTCAAATAGATTTTATAAAGTAAGTGGCCCAACCCTGCTGGTAATAGTTTCTCTTTTATAAGTTGTATCAAAGAATGTACGTATCCCAGATTATCTAATGTTATGGCCTCCTCTATGCACATCCTGGGGTATCTTTGTTGAGGTAAAAGAAAAAGTTTTAATAAAAAAAAAAAAAAAAAAAGAAGGAGTCTGACATTCATCAATAAATGAAGCCAAAGAACGATGACCCAATTCCATAGCCAAAATACAACTCGGGGTGCCATTGGGTAGCATAAGTATATATTTACAGACTTTGTTTAATATAGTTTCTAGTGTTCTAAACTTGGAACAGCCCCAGACTTCCAAAGCATATAGCATACACATTTTGATCTTAGCATTAACTACTCTCAGGACCCCTCTTACTGAAGTTTTCCCAGTTTTATTATTAAATATTTTTAAAGCATTAAAACGCTGAGCCCATTTTATATCTGATCATCTCTATATGCTTTGTCCAAGATAGAGTATAATGAAATCGAACCCCCAAATAATCATAAGTTTCTGCAATGTCTATATGCCTTTCACCCATCCTAAAGTCAACTGCCTTTTTTGTTTTGGCACCAAAAATAAGAATATTTGTTTTCCCCATATTAACTTTCAAGTTCTTTTCTAAACAAAGAAGGTTAAAATGGGCCAATTTTCTTTTAAGGCCAAGAGCCGAAGTAGAGAGCAAGACTAAGTCATCTGCATATGCTAAACATTCAACCCTTTGCTCACTGATTTTAGGTGCATGAAAATCTACATTACTAAATTGATCTAGTGTTGTATTTATACAGATGTTAAAAAGAGTGGGCGCTAGTATGCATTCCTGTCTTACTCCTACATTCGTCTTGATCTTATCAGTTAGATGTGTATTTTGATTGTACTGGACCCTTGCCCAAGTATTTTCATGGAGCCTGATAATTATATCCAGAAGAGAAGCTTCTAAGTCAAAATTTTTCAAAGTGGCCCAGAGAATCTTTCTGCTAATGCTGTCAAATGCAGAAGAGAAATCTACAAAACAACAGCATAACTTGCCCTTCCTAATTTTAGTACATTTCCAAACCAAATGTTGGGAGTACATAGCAGTGCTGAACTGTAGAACGGTCCTTGCGAAAGCCATTTTGGGCCTCATTTAACACTGCATTGTCCTCAGCCCATATCAGTAACTTAGACAAAATTATTCTGGAGAAGATTTTTTGTGATACATCTATCAGACTAATGGGTCTGTACATTCTTGGCTCATTCGGATTTCCTTTTTGAATATTGGGAAAATAATACTACCTGCCCAACTCGCAGGGCATAAATCTCCCTGGACGAGCCTGTTACAAAAAAAAAAAATAATAAAAATAGGGGTCCACCAATCAGGAAAAGCTTTAAAGACATCTCCTAAAACCCCACCTGGGCCTGGCGCTTTATTGGCTTTAAGGCCAGTCAGCGATAATTGAATTTCCTCCTCTGTTATGAAAATAGGTTTTGGCCTAAGGTCATTTTTTGGTGATGCAGAGATTTCTGGTCTCTTAAGCTCCTCAAGGGAGTAATATCTTCCTGTACCTTATTAATATCTGGTAGGTATTTGGATGTTTCTATCATATCTCCCTTTCCCTCCTCTCCTCCAAAGAGTACATATTCAGTTCCTCAAGAATCTCCTCATAGGGCTTTTGATGCAGGCCCTGCACCATTTTGGTATCCCTCTTTTGTCCCGCCTCCACCTTATCATTGTCCTTCTGGAGGTCAGACCTCCAGAACTGGACACAGTACTCTAGGTGGGGTCTTACCAGTGACCTGTACAGGGGTAATATGACCTCCTCCTTCCTACTGGTTATACCTCTTACTATGCACCCGAGCATCCTGCTAACCTTCCCCACTGCCTTATCACTCTGGCTACCTTCAGGTCATCAGAAATGATTACCCCAGGTCCCTTTCCTGTTTAGTGGTTGCCAGTACTTCCCTTTCCAATTGGTATGTAACCCCCAGGTTTCTGTGTCCCAAGTGCATGATTCTGCACTTTTTTTTGAATTGAAACCCAGCTGCCAAACCCTTGACCATTCTTCCAACTTTTTCAAATCATCCCTCATCCCCCCCCCCCGCCACACACACACACATACATGGTGTATCTACTCTGTTGCAGATTTCTGTATCATCTGTGAACAGGCATACTTTCCCTTCTACCCCATCGGAAATGTCACTAATAAAGACACTGAAGAGGACTGGGCCTAGTACTGAGCCCTGAGGCACCCTGCCTTCTCCAAAGTGGACACCATTTACCACCACCCTGTGACTCCTGTAACTTAACCAACTTCTTACCCAGTTTATAAACTTTTTGACCCACTCACAGTCAGGCCAGCTTGTTCACCAGTCTTCTATGTGGAACAGTGTTGAAGGCCTTACTGAAATCCAAGTAGGCCACATCTACCGCTCCTCCCTGATCCACTACCTTGGTCACCCATTTGAAGAACTCAGTCAATTTTGTCTCACAAGATCTCCCTCCTGTGAAACCATGTTGCCTTGGATCCTGTGTTCCACTGGTTACAAGGTATTCCACTATTCTTTCCTTCAGTAGTGTTTCCATTATCTTGCCCATTACCAAAGTTAGGCTGACAGGTTTGTAATTTCCTGCCTCCTCCCTGTTCCCACTTATGTGGGATGGGACCACTCTGCCCTCCTCCAGTCCCTGAGAACCTACCTCCCCGTTTCTAATAAGTTGAACAGAGTTGTCAGAGGTGCAGCCAGCACCACTTCGAGCTCCCTCAATATCCTGGGGTGCACCCCATCAGATCTCATTGCCCTGTCTACTTTTAACTGTGCTAGTATCTTAGGGACTGGTGTTCACCTCCCTACCATTTTTTTTTTTTTATTTCTATTTTTGTTGCCGGGCTCCCCTAGCCCTGCAAGTGGGCTCGCCAGGCTCCGGCAACCTGCTCCATCATACTCAGAGATGCCCCCCCAGAGTGGGACCGCCAGCAGCATAACTATCGTGGCCAGAGGGGTCAGGCACCACAGCAGGCTCATACATGGGGGCCGGCATTTTCTACTGTAAGCTTTTCCCCCCTGGAGCCGAGGGATGTGCAATGATGCTGATGGAGATGAGAGCACGCACACTTCCATGCAAACTCTCCTCCAAGTGCCTGTCCCCAGCTCCTCCCTGTTGCAGCACGGTGCACTGTCCCCCAGTCTCAGCCAGGGGGTGAACGGGCGCCTACACTGAAGAGACCTCCCTCCCCGGAGAAGGAGAGCAGTCCTCCGGATGCTCAATCTTCTCCTCCCTGTCGAATTCGTCATGCCCATGTCCATTCCAGAACAAGGGTCGCTGGCATGACGAGAGATGCGACATTCAGCGTCTCAACCCTCAGCACCACTGGGCCGGGCCAGCCCTCCCTACCATTTTACCATTTATGCCCTTGTCCTTTATCTTTGGCCTGTCTCCTACCCCTTCTTCTGTAAATACTGAACAAAAGTATTTGTTCAATATGTCTGCCTTCTTCTGGTCCAACTCTTCACAAACCCCCTCTTCCCCTTTTATTCTTACTATTCCCCCTTTGGTCTTCCTCTTCTTGCTTATATATCTAAGAAAAGTTTTATTCCCTTCTTTTACTAATGGGGCAAAATTCTCCTTGGTTTGTGCCTTTGCGCGTCTAACTGCCTTCTCCTGTTTCTCCTGGTAGTTTTCCTCATCCTTCTCCTGTGTCTTTCTGTACTTTCTAAATGCTAGTTTTTTTTGCTCTTACTTTTCCACTACAGTCAGCCCTCCCTTCTTAAATCAGTTTCTGAAGCATTTTTCTTTTTCCATTTGTTCATTAGAAAACAGCAGTTACGTAAGAACTTACCATAACAGTAGATCTTCAAGAGAGGTTCCTGCAGTAGGTCTTCACAAGTAGGACTGAGCCCCCTGGCGTCAGGACCGCATAGCAAAAACATAGCTAGCAATCATCAGCGGGGACCACCCCCGGCGTCAGGTGATGGACGTCAGCATGACTATAAATAGGGCCAGTCCCCCACCCGCCCTTCAGTTCTTCCGCCGGAGACCTCAAAAGAGGAAGCAGGAAAAAAAGGAGTGAAAACTCCTGGGACCCTGTGCCCTGGATAAAACAAAGTCCTGGGAAGGGGATAAAGAGAAAAAAACACAGGGACTTGGGGAAAGGTGGGTTGGAAATCTAGACCTACTGTAGGAACGTCTCTTGAAGTTCTACTATTACGGTAAGTTCTTACGTAACTGCTATATCTTATTTTGAGAGGGTTCCTGCAGTAGGTCTTCACAAGTAGGACTAAATACCAACTGAAAAGAAGAAGTTGGAGACTAGGTTCCGGGAGGAGGAAAATGTCTGCCAATTACAGGTTGCTCATGACAGAAATCCCTGTAGGACTGCTAAACCAAAGCCAGCCCTACACCTAGAAGCAATGTCCAAGCTGTAATGTTTCATGAAAGTGTGGATGGAGGACCAAGTAGCCGCTGCGTATATGTCTGCAGTGAACACATTCCTGAAAAAGGCAGTGGAAGTGGCCCTTGACCATCCCCAGAAGAGACTTCTCGTACTTCTGGTAAATGTAATAAATACAATTTGCCAGCCACCTAGACAGAGTCTGTTTTGAAATAGCCTTGCCCTGACACTTGGAAGCAAAGGCTACGAAGAGTTGATCCGCCTTGCGAACCTCCTTAGTCCTTGAGACGTAATATCTCAAATTCCTGTGCACATCAAGGGTGTGCAGGAGATACTCCCCCCGCTGTAGTGCTGTGGGTAGAACACGGGCAGTTCAACATTTTGATTTAAGGTGAATTCCAAAACTACCTTCAGAAGAAAGGAAGGAATAGTCCGCAGAGCCATCTAGTCTCTGTGGAAAATTAAGTAAGGTTCTCTACAAACTAGAGCCTGAAGCTCTGAAACTCTTCGAGCTGAAGTAATAGCAACTAAAAACAGCATTTTCCATGAAAGGTAACGCACATCACAACTTGCTACCAGCTCAAAAGGGGGCAAAGTAAGTTTTTCTAAAATGAAATTAAGATCCCGGGGGAACAGGATTCCGGACCGGAGGTTTGAGGTGAAGGATCCCCTTCAGAAAAGTTCTGGAAACATCTAGCTGAGGTAGGGTTTTGCCCTCCACTGGAAGGTGGCAGGCCGAAACTGCAGAGAGATGGACCTTCAGAGAAGAATAACTGAGGCCCAACTCTGACGGGTGCGAGAGGTACTCGACGACCTGGGAAGCCGAGCAGGACGATGGGTCTAGGCCTTTGGCTGTGGCCCAGATCGAATATCTTTTCCACTTCATTGCGTACGTGGATCTAGTGGATGGCTTCCTGGCCTCCACTATGACCTCAGCGACTCTATAGGAGACGCCATAGTGAGAAACCGCTATGTCCAGAGGTGCAACGCAAGAAAGTGGAGAGATCTGAGGCTCGGATGTACCAGGGTGCCCTGCTCCTGGGACAGAAGGTCATGAGAGAGAGAGAGAGGTAGCCATACCAGGGGGTCTCCATCACTGGCTGTTGCAGCAAGGGGAACCATATCTGCCGATGCCATAGGGGGGCAATGAGAATCATGTGTGCTCCCTCTGCCTGTGGCTTCAGCAGAACCTTCTGCAGGATAGGAAAGGGAGGGAAAGCGTACAGAAATCTCCATGTCCAAGATAGAGACAGTGCGTCTTGCCAAAAAAACACCAACCCAGGAACGAGCGACCAAAAGCTGGGTAGTTTTGCATCTAATGGGGAGGTGAAGAGGTCCATTTCTGGCCGACCCCATTGAAGGAAGAGATCTTCCACTACCTCCTGCTTTAGTTCCCACTCGTGAGCCCGAGCAACAGAGCAACTGACACTATCCGCCAGAATGTTGTGAACACCTGGAACATGGACTGCTATCAGGGATATGCTGTGTTGAACAGCCCAGTACTACACCCGCATCACTTACCTGCAAAGGGGGTATGAACAGGTTCCTCCCTGTTTGTTGATGTACTAGACCGCAGCCATGTTGTTGGTCTAGATGAGAAGAGTTCCCGGAACTAAGAGGGACTGAAATGCTTGGAGAGCATAGAGCACTGCTCGTCTCCAGGATATTGATGTGAAGATTCGCCTCCATGGGGGACCATGTCTCTTGTGTTTGATGGTCTCCCAGGTGGGCCCCCATCCAATGTTCGATGCATCTGACATGAGAGTTATAGTGGGGGATGGGGAGTGGAATGGGACCCCCACCCAGAGGCTGGAAAGGTCCTGCCACCAAAGCAGATCCCTCTGTAGGCTGTTGGAGACTAGCACCCTCTGGTCCATGTCATCCAAGTGTTGATCCCATTGGATTCTGAGAGACCACTGGGTCACCCTCATGTGCAGTCTGGCCGATGGGACTGTGGGTATGGCGGCCGCCATCAGGCCCAGCAGTCGTAAGACAGAGCTTGCTGTGGTCCAACCAGAGGAGGCCACCAGAGCGGCTTGTAGGATAAGGGTCTCTGCCCTGTCGGCGGGAAGGAAGGCCCTGCCCTGGACCGTGTCCAGCACTGCTCCTATGAATTGGAGGTGCTGGGAGGGTGACAGCTGAGACTTAGGGTAATTGACTGTAATGCCAAGTCTGGAGAAAAGGTCCAGGGTGAAGGAAAGGGAATCCTTCAGACTGTTCTGGGATGGGGCTGAAAACAGCCAATCATCCGGGTACGGGAGCACATAGATGCCCTTGCGACGCAGGGTCGCCGCTACCACTGCTAGGCACTTTGTGAAAACCCCAGGTGCCGAAGAGAAGCCAAAGGGGAGGGCTCTGAACTGAAAATGCTCCTCCTCGAAGGAGAATCTCAGAAAGTGGTGGTGGGCTGGAAGAATGGGGATATGTAGGTAGGCATCCTGCATATCCAGGGGACACTGCCAATTGTTTGGCTGGAGCAAGGGCAAGAGTCCCTGGAGTGTCAACATGCGGAACCTCTTGTATTCTACAAAGAGGTTGAGCATGCTGAGATCTAGGATTGGTCTGAGATCTCCCGTCTTTTTGGGTACTAGGAAGAAGTAGGAATAAAAACCCCTTCCTATCTGCTCTGTTGGAACGCACTCTATGGTCGATTTTTGCAGCAGAGCTTGGATTTCCTGTATGACCAAACTTTGTTAACCTGATGGGTAATGAGACCTGCCCGGAAGGTTGGTGGGTGCTGTCTCGAGAAACTCTTTATCGAGTGACCTCTTGCAACTAGTTGTAGGACCCACGCGTCTGCGGTTATGGTTTTCCACCCTTCCAGGTGGATGCGAATCTTCCCCCCACTGGTTCCTCCGCAGGGAGGGGGGCCAGTACAATTTGAAAACATGGCGGGCGACTAAAGCCGTTTCACCGCGAGGTCCAACGATTCAGGTCGATGGTGGGAAAGAACTGGAGGGCGGGTGGGGGACCACCCCATTTATAGTCACGCTGACGTCCATCACCCGACGCCAGGGGGCGGTCCCTGCTGCTGATTGCTAGCTACTTTTTTGCCGTGTGGTCCTGATGTCAGGGGGCGCAGTCCTACTTGTGAAGACCTACTGCAGAAACCCTCTCGAAGTAAGCTCTTTTGTACCAGCTAGCTCCACTGTGCCAAACGATGGGGCATCGTTCTGGCATGCTGCTGACAAGGGTTTACACCCCGAGCCCAGGACGTCATGAGCGGAGGCTGGCAGGAAGGGATTCAGATGCCACTCTTCTGGAGGGTTGGGTGGCGTAGCTCAAACTGTCTAGTGGCTCCTGATGGTAGCACTGAGGAGATGCTTTTGGTGGTGTGGGTGACTACATGCTGCTGAGCATTCCTGCCTCTAGAACACTGCATGGTAACACGCCTGTGGGTGGGGAGTGGGGCCCCAAAAATAGGAAAAGGGATGGTGCTAGGCACATTAGATGATGGCCCCTCTGGCAGTTCCTACCATGCCACCAGGTCTCCAAGCAAATTGGCTTACTACTCCCAGTGCTGGCAGGCTGATCTAAAGCAATTCTCTTTTGGTGGCAGCTGAAAGTCCCCCGCCCACAGGGATAAGCCAGAATCTCCAGCCAACCAAGGACTTAAGGGGACTGGTGGCAGTCCAAAGTAGATTATAAAGGAATTAAGACTGACAAAACCGATTTGCAAATTGCTGACTTTTTTGGCAGCTGCAGTGGCACACTATGGTAATACATGTCTGTTTTGAAACACAAGGTGCAGGGTTCAGATCCTCCACAATAATGATGTTAAGTTCCTCAGGTGGCACACTTATGTGTTCTGGTTTTACAAACAAAGGGTCAGGCGTTTGATCTTAGATGAGGGCATGTGTGTATAGTCTTAGAGGTACTGGGACAGAGTGAGGGGAGGTAATTATGAAGTGGGGAGGGTGGGGTAGCTGCCATTTGAGGGGCTAGCTGCACAATCGAGCAGACTTGATAGACTGTTAGGCCTGTTTCTGCTGGCATTTCGTATGTTTGTATGAAATGCCAAAACTTAGTGAACACTGCTGGGTTGTTGTTTTTTTTTTGTTGGGGGGGGGGTAGTTTGCTTGTAAACCAGTAATTAGTTTCCTGTGGGAAAACAGGCATTTTTTATGCCGTTTCACTGATGTGTGAAAATGGCCCGTTCCTTCCAATATTTATGATAAACACCTATAATGCAAAGAATGGGGGATGCATGATTTCTACATGCAGAGAAAAAAAAAATTCTCCCAGCCCTATTGTATCCCATGCTGGGTGAAAATGTACAACTTGGTTCTACTAGGCAGAGTTTCTGCTAACCCCAAGTACATGCATCCCTGGACCCTGGATTTGTGCTGGAATTGTCGGATACAAGCAGGGGGTCCAAAAATGTACTGTTATTTTCACCTCAGCCATCCCAATAGCATTTCAGCAGATCACTGTTAGAGTACTCATGTTGCACAGCGATATAAGATCAGAAGGGACATAAGGTCCATCATGTCCACCCCCCACATCATAAGCAGGGATGAAAAAAGTATTCTGTGCAACCTTGGACAGACTGAATGTGACTCTAGGCCTTTTATCTGCTGTCATTGTCTCTAACCCACTCTACTAGGCAGGGTACTCACTGCTTCCCCTGCTAAGCAAAAATTTGTCCAGGGTTACCTTGAAGACTTATACTGTCTTCATATCCAAGGTCTCCGCTAGTAACCTGTTCCACTGGTTCACCACCTCTGGAAGGAAAATGCCTCCTAATGTTACCCCTAAATTCACTGCCTCTGAACAGCCTGTCCAGGAAAGTAGTTCAGTACACATTATCCAAAACAGAACAACTGTTCGAGGACTTGGGTGTTATAGTTGTTGTACCAAAATCCATACTCATTCCCTCTCTGTGCCCCCAAATACACTGGTGTACTGCTGCACACAGTAGTGGGCAATGCATTTCTGTCTACAGACAGGGCAGAGGGCCTGGTTGCCCAGACCTTGCTGGTACATACAAGTCATTATATGTCCGCCAGGACAATGCTACACCTCCTGGGAGCTATGGCAGCTGCCACTGTGACAGTTCAATTGGCCCACCACCATATACAAATCCTGCAATGGATACTTCAGGTACAGTGGAACCAGTTGAGAGATGAACTGGAACAGATGGTTCACATCAAGTCTTCCCTTCACAAGTCACGGATATGGTGGCTAGAACCTCAGCACCTATTGCTGGGTGTCCCATTCTTCTCCCCAGCTACAGTGCAAATCCTCACAACAGATGCCTCCAGGTCAGGATGGTGTGCCCCCATGGGTTAATTTCAGACTAAGGGGCTGTGGACCAATCTGGACTTGGATCTCTACATCAATATTCTGGAGAGAAGGACTGTTCTACTCGGTCTCCAGGCCTTCGCAGAACACATCAGTCCAGGTCCCGTGTTGATAAGAACAGATAATATCAGTGTGATGCACTACCTGAGCAAACAAGGAGACACACACTTTTACCCCCTAGGCAGGGAAGCAATGCGAGTATGGTACTGGGCACTGTCTCACGGCCTTCAACTGTCAGCCGTGTTTCTCCCAGGTGTCAGAACGTCTTCATAGACAGGCCAAGTTGGTCTCAGTCCCACATACACAAGTGGGAACTACTAAATTCCGTGGCACATGACCTCTTCACAAGATGGGATTAGTCAGAGTTGGATCTTTTTGTGTTCTCACACAATGCAACATTGACACATTTCTGCTCGCTCGCTCCAGGGCCAGTTCTTTTTTTTTTTGGGGCGAGCCGAGCCACGCTGTCCCTCTCCTGGAAAGGGAGGTTCCTTTATGCATTCCTTCCAATTCCTCTCATTCAAAGGGTTCTGCTCAAGCTGTGGATACAGCAGGTCACCATGATACTACTGGTGGCCCCCTTCTGGCCTGGCATCTGGTAGAGGAACCACTTGTTCGGCTGCTCCTGTGTTGGGGTCTACTGTCACAGGACAGTGGACCCCTGGTCTATTCAGACCTGCGGTCCCTGTATCTGCATGCATGGCTCCCAAGGACGTAGCCACTCCGCATTTTGGAGTTTCTCCCCGGTGGCTGATGTCTTGCCAGCAGCTACAAAGCCTTCCATAAGACATAGGGCGCATGAACAAGTTACGGGCGGTCGTGCTGGGCTGACCGGGAGAGCAGAGCCAGAACAAAGCGAGAGTAGCGTTTTAATTTGTTTTTACCTGTTTTATTTTAGTCAGTGTTTGTAAAGTAAGTAATTTAGCGTCAGTAGTAGCTGTATTATTTTGTCGTTTGAATTGTTTGTTTGCTGTCTGCAACTGCCAGTTTTTCGGACTGAACCCAGTGTTTGGAGCTGACTGAAATCAACAAAATCACAAGTGAGGAGCACATGAGGCCACCGTGCTGGGTAGGCTGTAGGCAGCAGGAGAAATAGCTGCAGGATTTCTTTTTGTCCCTTGCCAACTTGCTGTAAAACAGCGTGAATCAGCGTGAATCGAGAAACGGAGAATCATTTAAACTGGAGAACGAGGGTCGTTTAAATTGTTTTTTAATTTTCACCGTACAACTAATAAGGAAACGGAGAACTGTTTAAACTGTTTTGAACTATTTGATTTGGGAGACGGAGACGAAGACTGAGATTGAGACGGAGAATCATCTTAATCCCTAAATTTCACTGTCAGTGAAGTAAGACCGGAGACATAATTAGTAAGAAATTTTTACCTGCTGGTTGGGTTGTGAGGCTTGGAGTTGAATCAGTGCTTGGACTGTGCCGAGTTTCAGAGTGGGAGTCGATGGGGAGAATGGAGCTGATGGTGGAACTAAAGGAAGAGGGTTCTCGTGCTGCAGGGACTCTTAACTAAGTGGAGATTGAATTGTTGTATTCTGGTTCTACAAAGGATTCAGTTGGAATTGGACAGTTGTTTGGTCGGACGGCAAGTTGTCACTTCCTCCTGGGAGTCTTTTCTCGGCCCTGGCCCGACTCAGTGGTGTGCTGCAGGCTTGCTGCTGTAGGGCGGTCGGCTCTGTGGTGCTTCTGCTCGTCAGGCAGTAGCTGGTGGGCTGCCATTTGGCTGAACGGGTCTGGGGAAGGGTTCAGAGGCTGGGTTGAGGCTGGGAGAGGTCGTGGAAATAAATCCGACACGACTCTGGCTGGAGTGAAGATTATGGATCTATGTGGAACCTGCAGGTCTGACATGTGAATTTGTATATAGGAACAACAACAAGTTTGTCTGTTTCAGTTGAATCTACAATTAGTAAATAATAAGTTGCATTAGAGTCTCCCTTTTAGTACTTCGTTGGGATACATGATTGTTTTTGGTTCTCCGTGGAAGTGAGAGCCCATGGGAAGGACCAATTTATATGTATGACTCCCTGAGATGTGAACTTTTTCCGATACGACAAAGCTGCTAGATTGATCAAGACTATTAAGTGGTTATTTTAGTCTAGTTTATGTTAGTTTAAACAAGTATTAAGTTTGAAAATGTATTTTATTCTCCCCTCTGTGTGAGAGACAGTGGGTGGGATTGGTAAATAATTTGTCTCTCTTTTCCACTACTTTGTGAGAGGAAGTGGTGGAGTTTTCATCAAAAGAGTGGGTTTTTTTGTATTTTGTTTTGTTTTATTATTTATTTTCTGTTTTTTGGTAAAGTGGATTGGGGGCGTATTATTAAAGTGTTATTTTTAGTGGTATTAATAGGTTTTAATGTGTTGGGTTGGTGAAAGCACAGTCAGGCGGTACTCCCCCTCAAGACTAAAGGATCTCCGACCTTTTGAATGTCCCACACTCCCTTTAGAAGTGTATAGAAAATGCCGAATACTTGGCATTTCGAGACGTAGGAGTGGTGGGAATAGGAGATCCTGGAACTCTTGGGGGGGATGGGAAAGGAGGGCAGATAGGAACAGTTAGAACCAGGAGGCGCCTGGGACGTAAATGGATGCAGGAGCGTGTCCGTCAGATCTCAAGGCCCATACCCAAGGGCACTGACTTGATCAGGCAGGAAGCGAATACATCCTTGAGTCTCGTCCCTTTCGGTGGTGTTAAGCAATGCTAGGTCTATTAGAAACAAGACTGCTTTAGTGGCAGATCTTGTTGCTTCTGTGGACTTAGCTTGCATCACGAGACCTGGCTGGAAAATGCAGGCCCCATTTTGGGATCTGCGGTTCCGACGGTTCTCGTGATCACCGCCCGAGAGTGGACTGTGAGGGGCGGGGAGTTGCAGTCTGTTTTAGACTGGAACTGGGACCTCAGGGAGGAGCTGCTGGATATACCAACTCCTTTGAATGTATTGTGGGTGCAGGTGGGATTCAGGATACCTCATTTATCATCCACCAGGTGATGGGAGAGAATTCCTGAGGGAGGTGGCGGATTTCATCGCGAGAGGGTTTTGGAATTCCCGATGGATAATTCTGGGGATTTCAATGCCTGGGTCGACGATGAACTCGCACTTTTGGACAAAATCTCCTCCAACTGACTGATTCATTGGGCTGACACGAGTTATTACCACTGCAACCCACCGGGGACATTCATTGGACCTGATATTCCATCTGGGGATGGAAATCTCCGATGTGGAGGTGGAGCCCATCGGTTGGTCTGACCATCATGCCCTGAGGTTCAGTTTCATGGCCCCCCAAAAGAGGCCTGCCCCTAAGGAGATAGTACAGTTCCGTCCTTTGAGAGGAGTTACCTCAGAAGGCCTAATGACGGAGCTGGACTTCTCGGGTTTTCCAATGGATAGCATGGATCCAGGGTCTTTAGTGCTAGCCTATAATAGGGCAGTTGTGGGGCCCTGGATGTCATTTCTTTCCATGTTGCCCTGTTCACTTTCACTTTGAGTCCCCGTGGTTTACCGCGGAGATCAGAGGTTGAAGAGACAGGGCCAAGATTGAGAGACACTGAGGAAGACTCACCTGGAAGTTGACAGGTTTAGACTGCTAGATCATTATAAAATCTACCAGTTAGCAATCTCCCATAAGAAGGCAGAGTTCCTGTCCAGGGAGATTGCTACAGCAAGGAATAGACCGGCCCAGCTCTTCCGGACTGTGGACAGACTGTGCAATCCAATCTGTCTTCATGCCGGTCGAGCATTATCACAGTTACAGTGTGAGGAGTTTGCGACGTTCTTTGCTGATAAAGTGTCTGCTATCAGAGATGAGATCAGCCAGGGCCTCCCCATTGGGTCTTGCCAATCGAGGGACACAAGTACCCATTTGACCTGGTCCACGTTCAGTCAACCGGTAGTTATGGATATAGTGAGAATCGTCCAGACTCTGCGCCCAACTTTCTGTGGGCTGGATCCGGGCCCTACACGCCTACTTGTGGGATGTGTAGAGGTTATCGGCCCGATCCTTACTGGGATAGTAGTGGCATCATCGGAGAGAGGGATCTTTCCTGATCCTTTGAAGGAGGCAATAGTACGTCCCCTTCTGAAAAAAGCTCCTCCTTGATCCCGACTGCCCAGGAAACTACAGACTAATCTCAAATCTTCCCTTTTGGGGAAGATTATTGAGAAGGTGGTCGCTGGTAGCCGGAAGATTATTTAAACATCCACAATATCTATGACCCTCTCCAGTCTGGCATCAGGAAACAGCACAGTACTGAGACGGCTCTCGTTCGGGTATTGAATGATCTCCTGATGGCAAGAGATTGGAGAACTCGTTCTATCTTGGTTCTCCTTGATCTTTCAGTTGCATTTGACACTGTGGATCATGGGGTGCTGCTTGAACGCCTGTGGTCTCTCTGTGGACTAAGTGGGGTGGTCCACAGTTGGTTTAAATCTTTTCTGCAGGGTAGGACTCAGACAGTAGTGTCGGGGATTTATTCCTCGACCTCTCGCTGTCTACACTGTGGAGTGCCACAGGGTTCAGTGTTGTCCCCCATGTTATTTGAGGTGTATATGCTTCCATTAGGGGACATTATAAGACATTTTGGTTTGAGTTTCCATTGCTATGCCGATGATTCTCAACTTTATATGTCTTTTGTGCCCGAGCAGGAGTCTGAGTCAAGTACATTGTTTAACAACTGCCTCCAGGAGATACAGAACTGGATGAGTGCTAATTGGCTGAGGTTGAACCCGGGGAAAACAGAGGTATTGGTGGTGGAACCGGGGGTAAGGATATCAAGTCCATGGGCGGGAAAACTCTCAGGTTTATTTCTGGGAGGAACCCCACTCATGGCATCTGGTCAGGTGCGTAACCTTGGTGTTATATTTGACGAGGGCTTGACCCTGAGGGCACAGGTGTCAGCCATAGTCAAATCATCCTTTTTTCACCTAAGGAATATAGCACGGGTGAAACACTTGATTCCATCAGAGGATCTTCCTACTCTGGTCCACGCCTTTGTGTCCAATCGTCTTGATTATTGCAACGCCCTTTATCTAGGGCTGCCGGGAGTGGATATCCGTCGCTTACAGCTGGTGCAAAACGCAGCAGCTAGGTTGTTGACTGGAAGCCTGAGGTCCAACCATATAACACCTGTGCTTCGCGAATTGCACTGGCTGCCTGTACAGTGGCGGATCACTTTCAAGGTCACGTTGATGACCTATAAAGCCCTACACGGGTTGGGACCTCGCTACCCGAAAGAACTCCTGACTTCTTACTGTCCCTCCTGCTCCCTCCGATCCTCTGGTGAGGGATTGCTGGAGATTCCCAGGGTAACCTTAAAAACATCTGGTGGAAGAACATTTGCCTTTATGGCCCCTACCCTGTGGAATTCTCTACCTTGCCAGATACGCAATTGCCTGACTGTGGAGAGCTTTAAAAAAGCTTTAAAGACCTTCCTTTTTAACCAAGCATTTTTTTAGTGATTTAAATTATACTGGATTGTTCTTGAATTTGATGTTGTTTACAGTTGTGGTTTCGATTTGTATGATTGATATTGTAAAGGCGCCCTGAGCTTTGGAAGGGCGCCTTAAAGAAATAAAAATTTACTTACTTACTTACACAGAGCATAGTGTATGAGCAATCATAAACAACTGGGCTGCTGCTAGTTTCTGGCAGAGGGAATCTTGCTTTCTGAGCAAGCAGCTGACTAACAAAGCTACAGATTTTCTTACTGATAAATCACTTCTATCTCAGCGGGAGTCAGTGCCTGTTGGGATTAAGCAAACATATACTTTATTAGAAGCAGGGGGTCTCATTTAAGTAAGAGAAAAAAGAGTCACTGTGTGTTTCTCTGTTTGGGAAAGGGAGCTATATCAACTCAGTTTGCTAAATTAGGAGTAGAGGAGTTAATTGGGGTGTGGCTTGAGCAGTAGAAAAGCAGCCGTCTCCAATTACAGCTTCCTGCTGCTAGTTTCTGGCAGAGGGAATCTTGCTTTCTGAGCAAGCAGCTGACTGAAAAAGCTACAGATTTTCTTACTAATTGCCCTCCTTCCCACCCTAAGCCAATTCTACTTTTATAGCCACTGGATTTGACTGACAACAGGAACTTCCTGTTTGGCAGTAGGAAGGGAAGGATCACTGAGATGCATTAGTTTCATCAACCTTAAAGGAAAAACATAGCTCTTTCCTCCCCCAGCTGCTGGAGGTCTGAGTCCAAGTAAGGAGGAAGGAGGCTACTGAAGACTACAGGAAGTTCGTGTCCCAGAACAGGAAGGGTGAGAGTTGTAAGGGTACATAGGTAGTAGGAAAGTAGGTGGAAAAATATGTAGAGGGAGGACAGAGTAAGCATACAAAGCAACAGGAGAGGGGACAGAAAATAAGTCATGATGGGAGTGGTGCAATGCAATGGCTGTGGGGCGGCAGTGTTCCGGGAGACATTTTGGAGGCTGCAATGCTGCCTATTTGCAGGCACCTCTCTGGTCTGAGGGAGGAGGTTGCCCGTCTCCAGGCTGACCTGGCTAGGATTCATGAAACCTCTTCCCCCACCCAGGGACCACAGGGCCACCACCGCTTCCTCAAAGGTTGCCAAGACAGAGGAGTGGTTGGACCAAGGTGGGCTCAGGGAGGGAGAGGGTGGTGGAACAGAGGTGCATCCCTCCAGCTGTACCTCTCCACAATTCATATGCTGTTCTGGTGAAGAGTGGTTCCTCTATGGAGGCACCTGTAGTAGAGACCAAGGAGGATGCTTGGAACCTCCACAAAGGAGACCCACAGGAGGGTGGCACGAGACCCCACAGGGGAAGGAAACAACTCCTGGTGAGGGACTCCATCATTAAGGGGGTAGAAGTGGGGGAGGAAGGGGAGAGGGAGGTAAGGTGTCTGCCTGGTGCCACGGCTCAGAGAGACAGGATGCGAATCCTCAGGATCGCGGGAGCAGCTGCACGAGGGAGGGAGCTGGATGACATTGACCACCTAGGGACAAATGACCTGGTTGGGAATGAAATGAGAGCAGTGCAAGAGGAATCTGCAGAGTTGGGAGGAGCCGTAAAAAAGTAGCACGTACGGTAACCTTCTCGGAGGTGCTGCCTGTCTATGGCAAGGATGATGCTAGGGTACTCAGCACCACGGGATTCAATGAATGGTTGAAAAACTGGTGTGGAGCTCAGGGTTTTGGCTTCATTGGGGACTGGGGAGCCACCTGGAGGGATGCAGGCCTATACAGGTACGATGGTCTGCATCTATCCAGGGAGGAACCAGGATCCTAGGTGATAGTTTAAATGCTTCATTGGCAAGCATTTAAACTAGCCAAGGGGGGAGGCACTGAAAAGGAGCAAGGAAATCCCAGCCTCTCCCCACAAAACACAGTAATTAGCCAGGTAAACACCAAGGTAGAGAAGTCATTCGGGAGCAGGACAGGGGTAAATGCAAAAAAAGGCAAAGGCAGTAAGGACAGGGATGAGGCTAAAAGGGGTAAGGCCATCAAAAAATTGAGGGTGATGAGTACCAATGCCCATAGTCTGTGTATCAAGCTCACTGAACTAGTGGCCTTGATGGAAGAGGGATGCCTGGTTATTGTGGCAGTCACTGAAACATGGTATACAGAGAACCATGAATGGGATGTCAACATACCAGGATATACAACTTACAGGAGAGACAAGGAGGGTAAGAGGAGGAGTACTTCTCTATGTAAGAGAAGGGATTAAAGCAACAGAACTAAAGAGTAAACATGAAGTAGATGAGTCACTATGGGTCACCCTGGAGACAGGAAATGGCACCACAATCCGCTGAGGAAAAGATAGCCAATTCTGTTATGAAGGGGGATAAAACCTTTTCTAGGTACATTAGGGAGCGAAGAAAGACCAAGGGAGGGATATGGAGACTTAATAAAGGAGAGGGAGTGTGGGCAGAGGGTGACAGTGAAAAAAGCACGGATACTGAATATTTCTGCTCAGTATTCACAACAGAAGAGGATGGGGAGGTACCTAAACCAAACAAGAGAAACACTCTGGATAGGGGGGTCGATACCAGTCCATTCGCAGAAGAAGAAGAAAAGGTTTTGAAAGAACTCTTGAAACTGAGGGTGGACAAAGCAATGGGGTCTGATGGGATTCACCCCAGAATTCTAAAAGAACTAAGGGTACAACTAGTGACACCACTGACTACTCTCTTTAACAAATCATGGGAGGATGGGGTGGTACCTGAGGACTGGAGGAGAGCGGATGTGATTCCACTTCACAGAAGTGGGAGCAGGACAGAGGCAGGAAACTACAGACCGGTTAGTTTGACCTCAGTGGTAGGGAAATTGATGGAATCACTTCTGAAGGAAAGAACTGCTGAGCACCTAGAGGCCAGTGGGGCACAGGACCCAAGGCAGCATGGATTCACAGCGGGAAGGTCGTGTCAGATGAATCAAATCGATTTCTTTGACTGGGTGACCAAAGTAGTAGACCAGGAAGGGGCTGTGGATATGGCCTACCTAGATTTTAGCAAGGTATTTGACACAGTCCCACACAAAAGATTAACATACAAGTTAGTCAGCCTTGGAGTGGGTCCCAAGGTGGTAGCCTGGATAAAAAATTGGCTGGACAACAGGACGCAAAGGGTAATAGTAAGAATCCACAGTGAAGAAAGGAGGGTAACTAGTGGGGTACCACAGGGTTCAGTACTGGGACCGGACCTCTTTAATGTCTTTACAAGTGACATTGGAGAGCACCTGGAAGGAAAAATATGTCTCTTTGCAGACGACACAAAGATCTGTTACAGGGTTGATACACAAGGTGGGGTGGAAAGGATGAAAAGGGACTTGGCAAGGTTGGAGGAATGCTCAAATGTATGGCAGCTCAGATTCATTGCAAAGAAGTGCAAGGTAATGCACCTGGGAAACAAAAACCCAGGGGAAGGGTACACAATCGGGGGTGAGATACTAACAACAACAAAAATCGAAAGGGACCTGGGACTAATATCAGATGACCTAAAGGTGGGCAAGCAACGTGAGAAGGCAGTAAGGAGGGCTGGGGGGATAAGGAGAGGCATCAACAGTAGAAAACAGGAAGTTGTCATCCCTCTGTACAGACAGTTGGTGAGACCCCATCCGGAGTACAGCGTGCAGTTCTGGAGACCCCATCTCCACAAAAACATAGACAGAGTGGAGGCTGTTCAGAAGAGGGCAACCAAAATGGTGCAGAGTCTACACCAGAAGACATATGAAGAGAGACTAAAGCAGCTTAATATGTATACCCTCGAGGAAAGGAGGGAAGGGGGACGTGACAGAAACTTTCAAAGTACCTCAAGGAAATTAAAGTCCAAGAGGGTAGCATCTTTCAGATGTGCAAGAAGAAGGGGGCACAATTTGAAGATAGAGGGGGGACGGCTAAAAGGTGTTAGAAAGTATTTTTTCACAGAGAGGGTTGTGGATGCATGGAACAGCCTTCCTGAGGAGGTTGTGGAGTCAAAAACAGTGGAAGAATTCAAGAATGCATGGGACAGATGAAAATATTACTCACCTTAGTAATTGTGTTTCTTCTAATGGAGTCTGCTGTATTCTGACATAATGCAGTTAGCCCCAGCACTTGAACTACTCCGGAGAGGAAAGAGTTAACTCTATGCCAAAGCATAGAACGTTGAGCTCGAGCTCGGTTCAGACCTCTGTCTGCTACACCTTGAAGTGTAACCGTCAGATTCTTTTTTTTTTTTTTTTTTATTCTTTTTATCCATCCTGGACGCCCTCTTAGTTCCACTCCTTCAGGCCCTGCTCAATGTCACCCAACCCTCCCCAAGTCTGCCCCTAGAGTGCTCCAGTGTCCCCTACCTCCTTTCTCTTCCTCCACGGAGCACCACCTTTGCACAGCGGGGTCTGCCTGTGATTACAGGCTGGGTGGCTGGAGCGGCCGTCATCCGGAACGCCGAGGGAGGTTTTCCGGTTTTCTTGTCCCTCCCCTCCATCCCACAGAGGACGCCTGGCTCGGGAGGAACGTGCATACGGACGCCTGCCAAGTGCCTGGTGGCATCCTCCCCTCCCCGGCTTCCCCCAATGGAGGCCACCTTTGCCCAGAGAGTCGGTGCTTCCACCGACTCTCCTGAGCATCGGGTGCATTAAACACCCCTAGTGTCCCTCCCCAAAGGAGGAGAGCATCCGTGGAGACGCTCAATCCTCCTTCCCCCTGCCGACCCACGGCAACCCGAGTCCGTATCCGAACCTGGGTCGCCAGCGTGGCGCGAGGTGTGGCGTCCAGCACCTCAACCCTCAGCGCCACCGGGCCGGCTAACCATCAGATTCTTACGAGCTAACACTAACTAACTACCCCCACTATGTGGAAATTGTAAAATTTACTAGCCAAAAATGCAACCAAATATTTTGGATCCCCAAAAGACTCAAGTCGAGAATTCGAAAACAAAAACTAGGTAGTGAACAAATATAACTGTCAAAACATATAAATAACCCACTCCCCCCGTTTAAAAAGGGGAAAGTGCCGAGTACACCCCTGAGGTGCAACACTGCGCCTGCTAGCCCACTTCCCAAAAAAACAGGTTCTGAGAGGGGAGGCAGGTCAGAATACAGCAATACTCCATTAGAAGAAACACAATTACTAAGGTGAGCAATTTTTTCTTCAAACAACATGAAGTCTTGCTGTATTCTGACATAATGCAGACAACCAAGCAGTACCTCCATGAAAGAGGGTATCGAACCTATTTTGGGAAAAGACCCTGCAGTACTGCTGTACCAAACCTAGCATCACTCCTAGCCTGGATATCCAGAGATTAATGCTTGGTGAATGTATGGACTGTTTTCCAGGTGGCTGCTTTGCATATCTCTAACAAGGGCATATCTCTGGCAGCAGCCAGGGAAGCAGCTGTACCTCTAGTCGAATGAGCCCTCAGGCCTGAGGGGTGTACTTTGCCTAGCTTTTCATAGCAGAATTGTATACAAGAGACAATCCACCTGGCAATAGTTCTCTTAGTAACAGGTTTACCCTTCCATACTTCACCATAAGTGAGGAACAACTGGAGGGAGTCAAACCTAAGTGCCTTAGTACACTCAATGTAGTAGCTAAGAGCCCTTTTAACATCCAAACTGTGTAATCTTTTCTCTGCTGAAGAAGAATGATCAGTGAAGAACAGAGGAAGAGACATGGATTGGTTCAGATGAAAATCTGAAACCACTTTGGGTAAGAGCCTCCTGTTGGTTCCAAGCACCACCTTATCTCTATGGAATGAGATAAAATCAGGCTCCACTGACAGAGCTTGCAATTTACTGATACGCCTGGCAGAGGTAATAGCTACCAGGAACACAGTTTTCCAAGTCAAGTACTTAGGCTTAGCTGAGACAAAGGCTCAAAAGTGGGTTGCATAAGCGGAACGATGCAAACATTAAGATCCCAAACAGGAGTTCCCTAAAGGGGGGACTGGTATGAAGCAATCCTTTGAAGAATGTACAGAAAACAGGGTGAGATGCCAGTGAGGAGGGGTTTCCCACTGACAGAAATACAGAAACAGCTGACAAGTGTACTTTGAAGGTAGCTGGTCTGAGGCCTAAGCCATTTAGATGAACCATGTAATCCAGAACTGTAGACAAGTCAGCAGTATCTGGGGATATGTGCTTGCTGGAACACCAAATGCTGAATCTTTTCCATTTGGAGTTATAAGTTTTTCTGGTGGCAGGTTTTCGAGAGGCTTTGAGAATGTCCAGAACCCCTTGAGACAGATGCACATTTGCATATTCTAGCTCTTCAAGAGCCATGCCTTGAGATTGAGAGACCGAAGGCTGGGGTACCAAATCCTACCCTGAGAAGAGGTTAACAGGTTGTGATTCCTGGGGTGACATAGGGGAAGATGGACTGCAAGTGACAGCAACAGGGGATACCAAGGCTGTCTGGCCCAGTCTGGAACAATCAGGATCACTTTGCAAGATTGTGACCTTATCTTGACCAGGACTTTGAACAGTAGAGGTAAAGGAGGAAAGGCATACATAAATTTCCCCTCCCAATCCAGAATTAGAGCATCCAGGGGGACTGAACCCAAGACTGGGGGTCTGCAACAAAAGAGGGGAAGTTGGCGATTGTCTGGGGCTGCAAAGAGATCTATCTCTGGAGTGCCCCACCTTAAAAATATCACTTTTAAACACTAAGGGATCCAGGGACTATTCGTGGTGGCCCTGGGAAATCCTGTTCAATGCATCTGCTAGCACACTGTCCTTCCCTGGAAGGTGGACTACTACCGGAGAGGTTTGTAGAGAATAAGCCAGGGACCATAATTTCATGGCTTCCATGCACAAGGCCACAGACCGAGTGTCTCCCTGCTTGTTGATGTACCACATGGTGGTGGTGTTGTCTGCCCTGACCTGAACCACCTTGTTCTATACTGAGTCCGAGAAGGCTTGTAGAGCCAAGCACACTGCCCTGAGCTCCAGAAGATTGATGTGGAGAAGAGACTACTGAGGGGACGACACTCCCTGAGTTGTGAGGGCTCCCAGGTGAGCTCCCCACCCCAGAAGAGAAGCATCCGTGGTTAGAACTACAGAATGAGACTGAGTGATGAATAGGACCCCTTGCCTGACGCTGTCCTGATCTAACCACCACTGGAGAGCCTGGATCAGAGTCTGAGTCACTGGAATTAGTTTGGCTAGAGGATCTTTTTTCTGAGACCAAAAAGCCCTCAGATGGAACTGGATGTCTCTCATCTGAAATCTGGCCCCTTGGACCACCACAGTGGAAGCTGCCATGTGGCCCAGAAGTTGAAGGAAATGCCTTGCTGGTTGAGACACCAGAAGGTGGAAAGAAGAAGCCAGCGGTATAATGGCCTTTACCCTTGCCAGAGGGAGAAAGGCTCTTGCTTTGACAGTATCCAACTCTACCCCAAAGAAGGTCAAGAGTTGCACTGGCTCGAGAACTGATTGGGGAAAATTGAGGAGGAATCCTAGAGAAGTGAGCACTTGTTGGTCACTTGCAAATTTGACTTGACTTGGTCTGGAGACTGACCCACAATGAGCCAGTCATCCAGGTATGGGAATATGAAAAGGTTTTGTCTTCTTAGAAAGGCCACTACTACTGCTAGGCATTTTGTAAACACCCTTGGAGCTGATGTTAGGCTGAAGGGCATTGCTTTGAACTGATAATGGCCTGAAGGCAGTTCGAACCTGAGGTACTTTCTGTGAGAGCACCTGATGGGAATGTGGAAATAGGCATCCTTTAGGTCAGGGAGGCTAGCCAGTCCCCTGGCCTTAGAGAGGGAAGAATTATTCCCAGAGTCACCATTTTGAATTTTGGCTTTACTAGGTGCTTGTTTAAGTATCGTAAATCTAGGATGGGCCGCCACTCCCCTGTTTTTTTCGGGGTAAGAAAGTATCTGGAGTGCAGACCTTTGCCCCTGTGAGGTGTAGGAACTTTCTCTATGGCTCTGAGAGCCAGCAGAGATGAAACCTCTGCCTCTAGGGCAATGGTTTCAGAGATGTTTGCAGGTGGAAAGGACCCGACCCTCAGCTTTGGAATTTTTTTGAAGCTGAGGGAGAGTCCCTGGCTTACTACCTCCAGGACCCACTTGTCTGAGGTAACAGACTTCCAGTCCTGGAAGTAGTAAGCCAGCCTGCCTCTTACAGGAATAGGGGAGTCGACCCGGGCTAACACATATGGGTGTCTTCTTGGCAGGAGCCTTAGACTAAGAGGAGGATGCAGCCTGCACACCCCCCTTCTGCCTCTCCCTCTGAAGAACCCCCTCTGAGGAAAAGGAAAGGAGACCTGTGCCTGGTAGAAAGGCCTGTGAAAGGGCCTGCCCCTGCCCCTAGATTGCTGCTTCTGAGGAGTTGCCTGCCTTTCCTTGGTCTGTGCACTCCTGTAGGTGGTCCTGTATTTTCCATCTTCTTCATATAATTCTCTGTCTGCTCCCCAAACAGAGAATTCTCGATGACAGGGAAATCCATGATCTTAGCCTGGTGTCCTGTGATATACATCTGAGCCAAGCCAGTCCAAAGGTGGTAAAGAATTTGGAGTCTTAAGTAACTTCTGTGTCTGTTTCCCAAAGGATTTGTGAAGGGGAATATACAATCTCTTGGACTCTGGGATGTCCACCATCTCCACATAGTCAGGCTCCTCTTGCTCTTCAACAGCGTCATCCAGAGGGAGCTGGAGAGAATCTGCAGCTTATCCATCAGGTAGGGAAATGGGCAGACTAGGTGGGCCAAGCGTTCCTTATCTGCCATCAAATTCTATGTTTCTAGGTTTTCCATCCAGAGGTTTCCGTGGTAACCGGAGATGGAGAGTGCAGCTCAAGAGGTCTTGCTACCACGGAAACCTTGAGATGGAAAAAACAGCTTGGTTGTGTACGTTTGCTCATCCACTGTCTTTTACAGTGTATGGGCAACAATACATTGACAAGTATGCCTTTACTTTTGTGATTTTCTTTCACGGCTGCTCTTTTCCAGGTCAGTCTCTCATCACTGCGGCAGTTTCATCAAGACCAGAGGACCAGAATACGCATGCGTGAACACGTTCGAAGTTGTTGTGCTGCAGTAGCTATGTATCTAGTGCGGCACAGCAAACTAGATGATGTAGATACTACAGCCCTACGACGTTCTTCTAGGAATGGATTTCTACCTAGAACAACATTCTGTCACACACTATACACAGATTCTTTGAAGTGGAAGGATTTTTCCATATGGTGTGCCACCTGTTCAGAGGAGCCATTTACATGTACCTTCAATACTGTACTGGTCCACTTCCTGTCTCGTTCTGTCTCCAGTCCCCAGAATTCATCTATTAGGGTGCATTTGCCTGCCACTTCAGCTTTCCATGCCCCTACTGATGGGCGCACAGTGGCACAACTAGAAGTGTCCTGTATGTTCCTTAAGGGCATTCTGCATACACGTCCTCCGATTCATAAACTGGTTCCACCTTGAGCCCCTAATTTCATACTTGAAAAACTGACTCTGGCACCATTTAAGACTGCTTCAACTAGTGAACTGCACTTCCTTTGCTGGAAAATGCTGCTTTCGGTTATCAGTTTTGCCTGGGGAACCATTCTGTATCATGGTTAAGCAATGGAAAGCTCAGACTTCAAAAACTGCTCCAAGCAGTAAAGAGTTAAATTTACTTCTGCTTGGAGGATTTCTGAGCTTCAGACCCTCATGCATGAGCCTCCTTACCTGATGTTCCATAAGGACAGGGTATCCTTGCATACCAATCCACGTTTTGTGTACCAAAGATGATCTCTGATTTCACTTTGAATCAGTGTTCCTGAGTGTTACCCTGAGCATGCTAACAAAGGTGGGGCATTGCTCCATATATTTGATGTAACATTGCTTTTCTATCTCGATCACACTAAGGACTGCAGAAAGTTATCTCAGTTCTTTATCATTTGCCCCTGAGAGACAGTGCGCAGCAGTTACTAAACAATACATGTCCAAATGGCTCACTGTATTGAACTGTGTTATAGGAAGTATGGTAAGGAACGTCCTGGTGCTGTACATGGCCACTCCACAAGTGGTATGATCAGTTCTGCTGCCTCTTTTCAGAATGTTTCTGCAGCTAATACATGTGCTGCTGCCACATGGAGCACTGTGCATACTTTTGCTAAGCACTACAGTCTAGAAGACATTGTCTCATGCAGACATGCTGACTTTGGTCTTGCTGGTCTGCAGGGCCTTCTGTCCAACCTACCAATCCCATCACTGACACCCACTGCTCCAAGGGCTCCCAAACCTACCAGTCCCATCACGACACCCACTGTTCCATGGTCTCCCAAACCTACCAGTCCCATCACCAACACCCACTGTTCCATGGTCCCCCCTACCAGTCCCATCACCCACGCCCACTGCTCCATGGTCCCCCAACTTACCAATTTCGTCATCGACACACACACTGCTCCATGGTTCCCCCCAACCAACCAATCAATTTTGTCACCGACACCCACTGTTCCATGGTCCCACCAACCTACCTATCTCGTCACGGATGCCCACTGCTCCATGGTCCCCCCCCAAACTACTAATCCTATTAAAGACACCCATTGCTCTATGGTCCCCCCCAAATCTACTCATCCAGTCACTGACTGTTACCCCAGTCTACCAGTCCCATTACCAACACTCACTGCTCCATGGGCCCCCCAACCTACCAATCCCACCACCAACATCCACTGCTCCATGGTCCCAAAAACCTACTATCCCCACTGTGACAGGGTTGGGACAAGACCCTGTCCCATTTGTTAAACAGAGAGAGTTAAATGCAGGGATATAGTTGGTCTTCTCCTATTCTATCACTTGTCTGTCTCTTACCTGTCTGCTTGTGCCATCAAATTTTTCTTGTGGTACCTAGGAATTGGCCACTCCCATAGACCCACACATTTTCCCATTATCTTATTTCCTTTACTTGCTATTTCTGTTCTTCCATCTCCCCTTGCTTCTCTGTGGTTAAAAACATACATGTGACTCTTTATGTGAAACTGGGATCCCTTAGCTTGTAAACGTATATAAATTATATTTTGTTTCACCTGTTACTGACTAGATGTGCTCTTCAGCCTGGCCTCAGGAAGGAAACTGACCGAGTTCTGGTACATTTTGTGAAAAACAGGAGATGGGAACTGACAACAACAGGAGGCACAGTTTAATCTGCCTTAAACAGAGCAATGTTTTGTTGAGAGAGAGCTGGATATTTTTTTAAAGAGACTCTCAGATGAAGGGCCTCCTTCTGCTTGAACTGCCTCTATAAAGAACTATTCTGCACAATTTTATTTTTATTTTACTGATTGATAATAATAATAAAATGCTACAACTGTTTAACTTTTCCTGGTTTACCTATGCCTCTGACACCCGTCACCGACATCCACTGCTCCATGGTCCCCCCAACCTATCAATTCTTTCACAAACACCCACTGCTCTATGGTCCCCCCAACCTACTGATCACGACACCCACTGCTTCATGGTCTCCAGGACCAACAGGGCCGACAGTGCCAAGGGGCATCGCAGTAGGTCAGCGTTCCTTCCTCAATTTCTCCATGATGACCTTTTCAATCCAGTTATTACATATTTCCCTGACGGAGACCTCATGCACACGCAATATAGCCCTGGTGTTGGAGCAAGCTCCTGGCGTCGCCAACCCTCCACAGGCTGAAGAGTGCTACCAATGTTGGTGCTTCCACCAGCCAGATGATCACCGGTCTCCTAATTTTGACCCCAAATGGGTGTGTGTGTGTATGTATATGTATATGTATATGTATATGTATATGTACATGTACATGTACTACACCGTAGGCTTCAACTTTTGTGCTCCCCTTCGTAGGTCTGCCCCTGTGGAGATGGTTCGATACCGCCCTTTACGGGATGTGCGCCCTGAAGACCTGATGGCGGTGTTGAACCTCTCAAGAGTTTCCGACTGCCAGCTTGGGGCCAGAGGCCATGGTCTTGGCTTATAATCAGGCCATTTCCTTGGCCCTGGACTCAATTGCTCCTGTCTGTGTTCATCCCCTCTCTCTCTCTGCCCTCGGGCCCCATGGTTCGATGAGTCCTTGAGGGAGTTGTGATGTGTGGGACGACGGTTAGAGCGCCGTTGGAGGAAATCTGCTCTAGATGCCGACCGCCTTAGTTTGGATGAGCATTACCGGCTCTACCAATCAGAGATCTCCCATAAGAAGGCAGAATTCCTGTCCAGGGAGATCTCTGTTGCTCAGAATCGACCGGCTCAGCTCTTCAGAACTGTGGACAGGCTGTGCAACCCAGCCTGTCTCCAGCTCCGTCGAGCCTTTTCACAAAAGGAGTGTGATGAGATCGCTCAATTCTTTTCGAATAAGGTTGCCGACATCAGATCCGAGATCCGTCTGACACACTCTAAGGGGGAAGCTGTTGGTCGGCGTTTGGTCACGGAATCCTCTGCCTCCTGGTGTTCCTTTGACCTGCCAGCGTTCAGTGATATTATGCGGATCATCCAGGGGATGCGCCCTACGTGCTGTAGTTTAGATCCGGGTCCTATCTCCCTGATTTTGGGTTGTGTTGAGATCGTTGGCCCATTTCTGGTTCAAATAATCTGGTGCTCCCTAGAATTGGGTGAGTTTCCCAGCTCCCTAAAGGAAGCTGTGGTGACTCCCCTTTGAAGAAAGCTTCTTTGGACCCAGATATTTTTCCAACTACAGACTGATCTCTAACCTTCCTTTATTGGGAAGGTTATTAGAAAATGATGGCAAACCAGCTGGAGGACCATTTGACCATCCATAATATCTATGAACCTCTCCAGTCTGGTTTTCGTAAGAGGCATAGTACCGAGACTGCTCTGGTTGGGTGCTCAATGATCTCTTGATGGCGAGAGATCAGAGGAACGCTCTATCTTGGTCCTCCTTGATCTCTCTTCAGCCTTTGACACTGTAGACCATGGGGTTCTGCTTGGCGTCTGGAGTCCATCTGTGGTCTGTCTTGTACAGTGCTCAGATGGTTTCATCTTTCTATCTGGGAGGCATGAGAGAGTTGTGTGAGGATTTTTTCCTCTGCAGTGTGGTGTCCCCAGGGCTCGGTGCTTTCCCCATGTTGTTTGCAGTGTACATGCTGCCCTCGGAGACATTGTGAAGGTATGGGCTGAGGTTTCACTGCTATGCTGATGATGCCAGCTCTACCTGTCTTTGCCCCGACCAGGTTAGCGCTCTCTGGTATTTAATAGCTGCCTCGCTGAAATCCAGGACTGGATGAATGCGAGCTGGTTAAAGTTGAACGCCGGTAAGACTGAGGTTATGGTTGTGGACCCGGGTCGTTGGACAGGGGGGTTGGGGTCTGGTCAGTCCTCTGGCGTATTGCTGGGGGGAGATCTGATCCTTACCTCTGAACGGGTGCATAACCTGGGAGTGGTACTTGACGACAGGCTGACTCTTCGTCATCAGGTGTCAGCAGTCGTTAAGTCCGCATTTTACCATCTTAGGAACATTGTCAGGGTGAAACACCTTGTTCCATCTAGCGATTTACCCGTGTTGGTCCATGCTTTCGTGACATCTCGCCTTGACTATTACAACTCCTTTACTTGGGGCTTCCTGGGGTTGATATCCGCCCGCTTGCAGCTAGTGCAGAACGCTGCTGCAAGGTTAATGACAGGGGTGACTAGAAGGACACATATTACCCCTGTGCTGCACGATCTGCACTGGCTGCCTATACAGTGGCGGATCACCTTTAAAGTAGGTCTTTTGACCTTCAAAAGCCCCTGCGGACTCGGCCCTGACTACTTGAAAGGCTTCGAATCTTACGCCCCTTGCGACAGCTCCGTTCAACCGACGAGGGGTTGCTAGAGGTTCTGAGGGTTATACTGAAGTCTTCTGGGGCTAGGGCCTTTGTGTTTGCAGCCCCAACCCTCTGGAACTCTCTGCCTCGCCGGCTTAGGGAATGCACGACCGGGGAATCCTTTAAGCGGGATCTTAAGACTTTTTTGTGGAGCAAGACTTTCGTGGATATATATATGGTAAAAAACTCAGTTTAATGCATCAGTTAGGGTTGTTCCACAGCGACAAAAGTGAGGAAATTTGGTGTTAGGGTTGAAAACCCCATGGACCCCCAGCCCACCCACACCCGGCAATAGGTGCGCATTAGGTCATCGGCTAACTCTCACCCCATCAAGAAGCAGAGGTATAGGAGAATGGGGTGAGAAGCAGAGGTATAGGAGAATGGGGTGACAGTTAGGACTGAAGACCCCAATCGCACCCCAGTGCCGGTTGCGGGGGGTGGGCTGGGTGGTCCAAGGAGGTTTTCAAACCTAACACCGAATTTCCTCACTTTTGTCGCTGTGCAACAACCCTAACTGATGCATTAAACATAGTTTTTTTGCCTCTAATTTCCCTTCTTTTTGAGAATGATAATGACAAATAGTGAATGTAATGCCGCGGCGGGAGCTCCCGCCACGTGATGTCTTCACACATAGTAACACAGTGCCCACAAACGCAAATGGTAAAGCGCATGGTGACACAAAGCGAAACACAAAGATAAACAGTACTGTAGACACAAATGGTTAAAATTACAGAAACAGAAGCACAAATGAAAACGCAAAGGGTAACGCAGAAGGTGGCGTAGACAGGAAAAGTAAGTGAAACAGGTACAGAACCAGAAGCAGAAGCATTAAGGGTAAGAGTTATGGAAACGCACACAATAGTTCTCCCCAAAAGCTGCATACAGAAAGACACTGATTACAAAGAATGTATGCAAAATAATGACTCTCGGAACAGAAAATGAGGACTTCGAATAGTAAATTGCTTATATCTCAGGAACCGTACGACATAGAAAAAAAACTTAAAAGTCATATGAATTATCACTTTCCTGGCTAGTTTTGTACTTAACCTCCATTAGGGGGCTAAGTATTTTTCTGACAAAAGGTCCGTATCTCACACTGTTTCCGATATAAGGGCCCTGAAAGGTGCGGCGAACGACATAATGTTATCCTATGGGAAAAAAGAGAAGTTCGGAGTGCCACATAACTTTGCCTCCCTGTAATATTTTTTCACCAAACCACTGAAAGGCACATCTGTGGGATGTTGACTGTCTTCCCTCCAAATTTCAGCCCAAAAGACCAAACCGCTATTTTGCAGCAGGGCGCCAAAGGATTACTGCAATGCGTCGGATGCCATGATGTTATCCTATGGGAAAAAGTGTCAACTTTGGAGAGCCGTAACTTTGCTGCCGTGTAATATTTTTTCAACAAAACACTGAAAGGCACACCTGTGAGATGTCAGCTGCGTTCCCTTCAAATTTCAGCCCAAAACACCAAACCGTTCTTTTGCAATGGGGTGCCAAAGAATTGCTGTCATTTTCCCACAGCCTAGAAAAGTACTGTCGCAATTTGCGAAAGCTTTCGCAAATTCATTCGACAGTGTTGCAAAATCTTGAATACTATTTCAGAAATTTGAAAACATTTTACCCCAAAATAAAGACATGGCTAGCATCCTCAGGGTCCGACTAGGTGAATACAAAAAGAATTAGGTTGCTAGAGGGTCCCAAATTTAAATGCCAAGCATTTTTCCTGATCACCAACTGAAAACAAAATGGCGGATTTGCGACAGTAAAAGGGCCATTTGCGAAAGTAAAAACTGCATTTGAGACACTGTCAAACTTTTTGTTAACTTTTCCCAGTGACTTATAATGGGAACTTGTTTTTTGAATAACTTTCGAACCGTTTAATATTTTTTCACGAAATCTTCAAAAGGCACATCAGGGACCTCGGCCGCACAATCCCTGAAGATTTCAGACCAGTCACACAAACTGTCGAGACCTGTATCGCTGACGTAGAATTCCAAAAAGCATAAATGCACTACTTGAGATCATGTTTAATAACTCCATAGCCATATATCCGACCGATGCGAAACTTGCTGATCCCAAAGTGTATAGGTCTTGATCTTTATGTCAAATTTCAAGCAAATCTGTCTAACAGTTGCAAAGTTATTAAGGTGCAAAATTTGGGGTTTAACATGTAAATGGCTCCTCAACCCTAACTATAGTCACACACACACACACACACACACACATACATATACATACACACAATACATATACATATACATATACATATATATATATATATATATATATATATATATACACACACACACACACACACACACAAGACCCAAGCCCTGTGAATTTAGACCAAGGCACTCATTTTCAGACTCCATTTTAATCCACAGAAAAGAAGTTTACAATAAATTCCAACAACATACTGGTATGCTCTCGCTTTTGGAAACTTACCTAAATAAAACTTTAGGAACGGCGAAGGGGTCATGTTTTTAAACATCACAATCTGAACCCAGGGGTTTTTATACTGGATCTGAGGGATACTGAAGAAGACAAACTTTCTGAAAAAAGGAGAAGAAGGAAGATTATTAATAAATACAAGCACTGTCTGTCTTGTTACTTATGGCATTGTATGTGATATACCATTACCTAACAATTGTCCTCGTTAGTACTTCCAGCTACTGTTACTAGGCTCATTATACACCACAAAGGAATTGAACCACTGTTTCCAAACTGTTCTCCACTTATGACTGTGTTTAACTATTGTATCTCTGTACTGTATAATATTACTGAGGTGTTATGTTGTGACTGTTCATATATTGTATATCCCGAGTTCCTGTGCTAACCAGGTCCATCTTGTAAATGAGCTATGCTCAATGGTGTTCGCCTGGATAAATAAAGATTTGATTGATTGACTGTCCAAAAACAAAGCATCTCTAAACTCCAATACAAACTGGGAAATGATGCTCCCTTCAGAGCTGCTCGCAGATCTTTTTTCTTTTTTTGATGGGGAGGGAGGGCCTAGGACTCATTTAAAGGTTTTCAAGGGTCCCAACTCAGTAATGATATGAACTTCACATACAAAACAAATGTCTGAAGATAAAGAGCATACGTTTGGAAGAGCTCTGTCAGAGTTAAGGGGTGGTAGAGGCTTTATACCAGTTACATTTATATAGCATTATAAGTCAAATTAAATATTGATGAGCCTACAGAGCTTCCTGATTGGCTACTGGATCAATGATCAAGGTCTCAAAAATGACCAATCCAGCTGCCAACTGATGCTGTGTGGCACGCATCTTAAACATAAGATGTAGTCATACCAGACGGCTCATGTCACACCAATTAAGACAGAAAAGTAAATGAAAAAAAAACAACTATAAAATTGAAAGTTGTTATTGTGATTAGACTTTTAATCACAAAGACAACATCGAAGCTGGTCATTTCCTTGGATTAATGACTGGCTGGAGGGAGGTGTCCCTCAGCTGTGCCTTGGGCCACCCATCCACTAACCAGTCTCTAATCCTTTGGAAATGACCGGCTTCTAGGTCATTATTGCTTATTCTTGTAAGGACCGCTCGATGGCTCAGCAGATAGTGTGTCACACCCTGCGCTCTCACTCAGGTTTGGGAGTGGATCTGGGAGCTGGATCAGGCGGCTGAACTCCGCAGGGGTTTGCCACATGGGTGTGTGAGGCCTGATGGAGCACAGTCCAACTTCAGTGGCAGGTGGGCAGGACTTAGGAGGACAGGAAGAATAACCACAAAAACCCATGTCGCTCAGCCACCTGTGAGACAGCTGCCGGTACTCTCAGGTCCCTCTATGTATGGATCCCCACTGATCAGATGGGGGGGGTCACCCAAAGAGCCTGAATGTCAGGCGAAGGTGGTAGCCAGAGGGCCAAAAGCTCAACAGCAGAAAGAGAGAAAGTGAAAGTAAAACGTGTCTAGCACAGTACTCCTATCACCTCCCATGATATCAGGCACTGGTATCTGTCATATTTGGTCAGCTAGATGCATAAAAATATTGGGACTCTCTGAGTGCAGAGCATAAATATAGGGCATAAGGAGCACTTCCCCCATCTAGCGTACCCTTAACTAGGACACAGCCTCCATCTGCATCAAACATATAGTTTTCCTTAGCACCTCTGCTTCTCCAGAACTAAGTGCTGAAAAGAAAAAATTACTCACCTTAGTAATTATGTTTCTTCTAGTGGAGTCTTGCTGTATTCTGACAAGTGCAGTTAGCCCCAGCCTTTAAACTGCCCCGGAGAACAATGGATTAACTTTTCTATGCAGGGCACAGAAAGTTCAGCTCGAGCTCGGTTGATGTCTCTGCCTGTTGTCATTTGAACTGCAACCGTCAGATCATTACGAGCAAAACTTACTAGGTGTTCTGTGTGGAAACTGTAAACTTTTTACTAGCCAACTGGCAGAAAAATAATCTTTTGGGTTCAAAAAGGAAGACTCAAGTCAGGAAACCCAAACACAAAAACCAATCAATTGAAATAACAACTCACCCCATGAGAAACAGAGAGTGTGTAAAGGGGGCACCCCTAGGGTGACAACACTGCGCCTGCCTACCCACATCCCAAAAAATCTAGGTTCTGAGAGGGGAGGCGGGGGGGGAAGTCAGAATACAGCAAGACTCCACTAGAAGAAACATAATTACTAAGGTGAGTAATTTTTCTTCAAACAACATGAAGTCTTGCTGTATTCTGACAAGTGCAGACTACCAAGCAGTACCTCCATGGAGGAGGGACAGAACCTACTTTGGGAATAGGCTCTGAAGTACTGCTGTGCCAATCCGAGCATCACTCCTAGCCTGGCTATCTAGAGAGTAATGCTTGGTAAAAGTATGGACTGTTTTCCAAGTGGCTGCCTGACAAATTTCTAAAAGAGGGAAGCAGCTGTACCTCTTGTGGAATGAGCCCTCGGGCCTGAGGGTGGAGTTTTTCCCAGTTTTTCATAGCAGAATTGCATACAAGACACAATCCACCTGGCAACAGATCTCTTGGTGGCAGGTTTGCCCTTCCCAACTTCTCCGTAAGTGAGGAACAACTGGAGGGAGTCAAACCTGTGACCCTTGGTACACGCTATGTAGTAGCTAAGGGCTCTTTTAACATCCAAACTGTGTAGCCTTCTCTCTCCCGAGGAAGAATGATCAGTGAAGAAAACAGGGAGAGATATATAGACTGATTCAGGTGCAAATCTGAAACCACTTTGGGCAAGAACTTTCTGTTAGTTCTAAGGACCACTTTATCTCTGTGAAAAGAGATGAAATCAGGTTCCACTGACAGGGCTTGCAATTCACTGATACGTTAAGCAGAAATAATGGCTACCAAAAACACAGTTTTCCAAGTCAAGTACTTAAGCTCTGCTGAGGACAAAGGTTCAAAAGGGGGTTGCATAAGCTGAGCAATGCAAACATTAAGATCCCAAGCAGGAGCAGGATCCGTAAAACGGGGATTGGTGTGAAGCAATCCCTTGAAAAACTTACAGAATACAGGGTGGGATGACAGTGAGGAAGACTTGCCTACTGACAGGAAAGCAGAAACAGCAGACAAGTGTACCTTGAGTAGGCTGGTCTGAGGCCTAGGCCATTGGATGGACCATATAATCCAGAACCGTAGGCAAATCAGCAGTGTCTGGAGAAATACTCTTCTTAGAACACCAAATGCTGAATCTTTTCCATTTGGAGTTGTAAGTCTTTCTGGTAGAGGGCTTTCGAGACGCCTTGAGGATATCCAGAACCCCTTGGGAAAGATGCAGATCTGCAAACTCTAACTCTTCAAGAGTCGAGCCTTGAGATTGAGAGACTGAAGACTGGGGTACCAAATCCTCCCCTGAGAGGATGTTGTTAGGTTGTAATTCCTGGGAAGAGACAGGGGATGATGGACTGCTAGGGACAGCAACAATGGATACCATGGCTGCCTGGCCCAGTCTGGAGCAATCAGAATCACTTTGCAAGGTTGTGACCTTATCTTGACTAACACTTTGAACAGGAGAGGGAAGGGGAGAAAAGCATACAGACATTTCCCTTCCCAGTTCAGAATCAGAGCATCCAGGGGGACTGAGCCCAAGACTGGGTGTCTGCAACAAAAGAGAGGAAGTTGGTGATTGTCTGGGGCTGCAAAAAGATCTATCTCTGGAGTGCCCCATCTTGAGCAAATCACCTTCAACACCAAAGGATCCAGGGCCCATTCGTGATGGCCTCGAGATATTCTGCTCAGTGCATCTGCTAGGACATTGTCCTTCCCTGGAAGGTGAACTGCTATCAGAGAGGTTTGCAGGGAATAAGCCAGGGACCACATCTTCATTTCTTCTGTGCACAAGGCCGTAGACCAAGTGCCTCCTTGCTTGTTGCTGTACCACATAGTGGTGGTGGTGGTGTCTGTTCTGACCTGAACCACCTTGTTCTGTACTGATTTGGAAAACAAACTTGCAGTGCCAGAAACACTGCCCTGAGTTCCAAGAGACTGATGTGTAGAAGAGATTCCTGAGGCGACCACAGTCCCTGGGTGGTGAGGTCCCCCAAATGGGCTCCCAGCCCAGCAGGTAAGCATCTGTGGTAAGGACCACTGAATGAGACTAAGTGGCAAATGGAACCCCTTGCCTCAAATTGTCCTGATCCTGCCACCATTGCAGGGCTTGGATCAGAGTTCGAGTCACTGGGATTAGTCTGGTAAGGGAATCCTTTCTTTGGGACTAAAAGGCTCTTACATGGAACTGAATGTCCCTCATCTGGAATCTTGAGCCTTGGACCACTGCTGTAGAAGCTGCCATGTGGCCCAAGAGCTGAAGGAAATGCCTTGCTGGTCGAGACACCTGAAGGCTGAATGAAGAGGCCAGCTCCATGAGAGCTCTTGCCCTTTCCAGGGGAAGGAATGCTCTTGCTTTTACTGTATCCAGCTCTGCCCCTATGAAGGTGAGGAGCTGCACTGGCTCGAGAACTGATTTTGGTAGGTTGAGAAGAAATCCTAAAGAAGTGAGCACTTGCTGGGTCACTTGCAGGTGTGACTTGACTTGGTCTGGGGACTGGCCCACTATGAGCCAGTCGTCCAAATATGGAAAGATGGAAATCTTTTGTCTTCTTAGGAAGGCAAAAACTACTGCCAGGCACTTTGTGAAGACCCTTGGGGCTGAGGTTAGGCTAAAGTGCATTGCTCTGAACTGATAGTGGCCTGAAGGCAACTCGAACCTGAGGTACTTTCTGTGAGAGCACCTGATGGGAATGTGAAAGTAGGCATCTTTGAGGTCCAGGGAGGCTAGCTAGTCCCCTGGCCTTAGAGAGGGAAGAATAATTCCCAGAGTTATCATCTTGAACTTTGGCTTTAAAAGACGATGTTCAGGTATCTAAAGTCCCGGATGGGTCGCCATTCTCCTGTCTTTTTGGGGGTTAGGAAGTACCTGGAGTACAGTCCTTTGCCCCAGTGTAGGGTAGGTACTCTCTCTATAGTTCTTAGAGCTAGGAGAGAAGAAACCTCTGCCTCTAGGGCAAGGGTCTCTGAGAGATTTGCAGGTGGAAAAGATCTGGCTCTCATCTTTGGAAATTTTTTGAAGCTGAGAACCAGTCCCTGGCTTACCACTTCCAGGACCCACTTGTCTGATGTAACAGACATCCAGTCCTGGACAAAGTAAGCCAGCCTGCCCCCTACTGAGATAGGAGAATCGACCCAGGCAAGCCCATCAGGGTGTCTGCTTGGCAGGGGCTTTAGGCTGAGGGGTGGATGCAGGCCTGCTCATCCCCCTTCTGCCTCTCCCTCTGAAGAACCCCCTCTGTGAAAAGGAAGAAGAGGCCTGTGCTTGGTAAAAAGGCCTTTGAAAAGGCCTGCCCCTGTCCCTAGACTGCTGCCTTTGAGGAGTTGCCTGTGTTTCCTTGGCCTGAGCACTCCTGTAAGTGGTCCTGTATTTATCCATTTTCTTCATGTAATTCTCTGTCTGCTCCCCAAACAGAGAATTACCCACTACAGGAAAATCCATGGCCTTAGCCTGGGTATCCTGTGAGAGACTAGTACATCTGAGCCAAGCCATTCTCCGAAGAGCCACAGATGTAGCCATCACTCTTGATGATACATCATTGGAGTCCACAGCAGCATGAAACTGAACTTTTGATGCCTCAATCCCATCTGCAGCCACCTCCTCCAGCTCCTTGGCAGGCTGGGGGAAGCCTGTTTAGCCAGTGCCAGTACAGTGTCCCACCTGGACTTCTGGTACCTGGCTGCTCAGGCCATATAATTTGCCTGCCTGAGTCCCAAGGAAGATGCCATGTACTGCTTCTTTGCCATGGCATCAATCTTCCTGGAGACCTTGTCTGGGGGGTGTGATGCCAAGGGAATGCTTGCCTTATTACAGGCAGCAGCCTGTAAAACCCCAACATGGCTGCATTGCTGATAAAGGAACTCCGTATCTGAGCCTGAAAGAGTATACCTCTTGTCCATTCTTCTATCCACAGGAAGTATGGAATTGGGAGACTTTAGAATTTTTTGTGTCCGTTTCCCAAAAGTTTTGTGGAAGGGAACAGACAGTCTCCTGGACTCTGGGATGTCCATCATCTCTACATAGTCAGGCTCCTCCTGATCCTCCACTGCCTCCTCCACAGGAAGCTGGAGGGTATCAGCCACCTTTCTGTAAAACATGAAATGCGAAGGGGACTCAGAAAGCCTAGGAGGAGAAACACCTGAAGGTCTGTCTGGGAAGCTGTCCGGGTCAATAGGCACATCCAGACTTTCACCATCACCATAATCATCTTCCAGCTCTCCCTCCTCCTCAAACTCCGGTTCATAAAATTCTTCCAGGGTATAATCCTGAACCAGGGTAACTGACCGAAACAAGCCCTGCCAAAAGGTGCCAGATCAGTCGGAACCGGGCGAGGCGATTCCACAATACGAATCGCTTTGGCTATTTCTTCGGCGGTCAGAGTATGAGATTCTGGATCCGAACCGGGATTTGTCGTTGCGTTTTCTTTTGTCAGAACCGATTCCGTAATCGCTCTCCTTTGCCCGAAGAAGCATCGCCTCTGGTCAGAGGGCACTCCTTCTGGTTCGGGTCGGAACCGAACCGGCTGGCCATCTGGGTCAGCGGACTTCTGCCTCCTTTCCTCAGTCTACCTAATCTCTTTTCAAGGGTAGATTTGGAAAATTTTACAAATTTGGCAGTCTGAATCGAGGTGGTCAAACCCCAGACAATAAACACAGGTGGTGTGGGGATCGGCCTTAGCAAAGACCTCCCCACACACTCACTGCAGTGTTCAAACCCAGTTGGCCCGTTTTTTTTCTCTTGGGTTTCTCAGACATGGCCAACCTAACCAAACTTAACCTTTTTTCGGCAACCGCCAGGCAAGACTCCCCTATCGGTTCCTGACTGTGTCACAGGTCTTGGAAAAAAAACGTACTAAAACCCGGTGTTTTTTTTTTTTTTTTTTTGAACCGATACGGACCAATAACCACACACTAAAGTAAAATACAAAATTTACCTGAATGATCAGTACGGCCGAACCGATCCACACTTTTTACAAGTTCCACACAGAAAACAGAACAAAACCTATCTAGTACTCACGGTACCACAGACAGAGACTTGAACCAACTATGCAGAAACTAAATTTCGGTAGAAAACCGACCGCAAAACTGACACTTCAACCGACTTCGAACCGAGCTGCAGAAGAAACCTCCGGAGCGACTGTTCAGCGAGGCGGAGTAAAGAATCTGACGGTTACAGTTCAAATGACAACAGGCAGACACATCGACCGAGCTCAAGATGAACACTCTATGCCCTACATAGAAAAGTTAACCCATTGTTCTCTGGGGCAGTTTAAAGGCTGGGGCTAACTGCACTTGTCAGAATACAGCAAGACTTCATGTTGTTTGAAATACCGGCCCAACCTAGCTTAGTTGTCTCAGAAGATGTACAGTGGGTCTCCTGAATAAATGCTAGGTCAGCCCAAAGTGATTTAGACAGAAAGTTTGTACACTCTGAAAAATTCAGCCCCCCCAAAACATATAACGCAGCTTTCCTGGCCCCAAGTGTAATTCAGTATAAATTTTAATTTTCTGCTGCTAGTATTTAGGGAGGGAAGAGATTGTATTTTGGCTCTGTGGAGTCGACAGCCTGATCCCTTCCACTTCCCTATTCAGAGACACGCCCCCGCGCTAGCATGTTTTATAATGTCAGTTCCGGGAGGGCACAGGGGTGTGCTCCACAGAGTATAATAGGGATGTTTTTTTAACTGTTTTTAGTATATTTTAGCATTCCGATTGTTTTTTAGTATTTTTTAGCATTCCGATTGTGACAAATCAGGGCCATCGCTTAACTAACAAGGTCCTCGTTAGCCGAGCAGTGGCCTTGATTTGTCATAATCGCAACTCTGAAGCATACTAAAAAGCAGTTAAAAACGTCCCTGTTGTACTCTATGGAGCGCACCCCTGCCCTCTCCCTGAACTGATATTATAAAATGTGCTAGCGTGGGGTCGTGTCTCTGAACAGAGAAGTGGAAGGGATCGGGCTTTATGCTCCACGGAGGCAAAATACGATCCCGTCCCTCCCTAAACACTGGCAGCAGAAAATTAAAATTTATACCGAATTACACTTGGGGCCAGGTAAGTTGCATTACATGTTTTGGAAGGGCAGAATTTTTCAAAGAGTACAAACCTGCTCTTTAACCTGGGCCAGGACTTTAGCTCGTTTCACAAAATTTTGGCACCCTTTGATATTTCAAGATACAAATGTATAACAAGTTTTACCGTTAGCCATTGAGATTACATACCGACAGCAGTACTGTAGCCCCCACCCCAAAACATCCTCCAGCAACAAAGAATAAGACGAGTAAAAGTATGAATTCCATTTAAGAATATAGAACAGCATTCAATAGGTAACCTACAATAGGTAGGAAATCTTTGGGGTAGACTAGGTGGGCCAGGCGGTCCTTTTTCGGCACGGGGTAAAAATGTTGCACGGCAGAATGCCATGTGACAATCACGTTGCGCAATTTCATTTTATCTTGTGTTCTCCCACACACACCCATTATAGGGGGCTGCGCCCCCCGGACCCTCCCCACTAAGGATTCTAACTCCGGGAGCACACAAGTCCAGGGTGCGCCATAATGCTGTACGCTATTAAGCATACGACATTATGACCCGGTACGGTCCTTTTCTGCCAACAGTTTCTATGTTTGCATGTTTTAACATTCAAACTGTGAAATAAACCCCACCACTAGTACCCCCTGGGCACTACGTAACGTAATGAAGTGACGATACAAAGCAGGGACATCAGACTCAGAGGGCAGCAAAATCTGAAAAGGTGCTATACAGTAAGTATGGCAAAGGAGAAGATATTACCACCACAAGGCCCCCCAATACGTCATCGTCTGGGATCCAACAGACCCAAGTCTGGAAGCGCAGTCTGCAAGCCAGCCATGGTCACTCACTCAAACTTCTGCGCCCTGCACCATACAACTCCATCCTCAGCAACCAGCCCAGACTTACAATAATAAATGACTGCATTATCAGTGATAAAAAGCCTAGTGCTATGGTGAAGCAATTGAAGTACTGTGCAGACAGGGGAAAAAAAAGCTGTAAGAGTTCGCAGAATCTCTATCGGCCCCAAAGGTACCTCAGTATGATCAGTTCAAAAATAAGGAGCAATTGAGAGTCAGAAACAGCTCTAACACAGCTCTGCTACAATAAAAAAAAAAAAAACAGCAAGGTTATACCTGAATTAGTGAAAAAGAGCACAGTGTTCCAGCTCCAATCAGGAGTTTGCTGTCCAGAAGGCATTACTGCGGTGAAAAAGATGTGGCACTTTTCAGATAGTTATGAAGGGAAAGTTTATCACCCTCAGGCCAACTGCTCTAGCTGGCAAACCAGTTTAAAAGTCAAAGGTTGTATAACTATGATGGCCTAACAGATGTGCATCGAACGACCCGGGTTCAGGAGTGAACTCTGGTGACCACAAAGAACTAGAGTATTTTTGATTTCTATGGGCGACCAGGCTGGGGAAGAGTACACTGCTGATGTGCATGTCCCAGACGGGGGGTAGGAGGCAACACATTCTAGTGCCACAGCCAGTTCTGCTGGTGGGCTGGGGTCTTTCTCTCCCCATAAGAGTATGCTGCGTGCTTGCGTACAAGATGCCATCCCCCTGCGAGGTTCGAGGGGTGCCCTGATGGAGGATGGTGGGGGGTGGGGTACATGCCAGAGGAAGGTGGTTAACGGGGTTGGTGAGGCAGACCAAACAGGGGCCAGTCGGAGAAAGGAGCAGAAACACGAATACAAAACAAAAAAGTAGGCTATACCCTTAATCTCTGCCAACAAGAATTCAAGTGCTAGGTGCCAAAGTGTCCATCTGTGAGTCTGGCGAAGCACCCCTCTTCCATTGGCGATCCATGAAGTTGCCAACCTCTCAGGACTCAGACAGGTGTGTGTGCTACTATGTGACGTACAACAGGAAAAAGAAACAAGAACTTCACTCCCAGCTGAGGGAGCAATGCTTTAACATGGTCCGATTTCTTCCTCTCATCCAGACTGTCTTTAGGGTAATCCAGACAAAGCACGAAGTGCTGGCCACTCAGTATCACGTTCCCCTTTTCACATGCGTTGGAAAGTATGAGCTCTTTAACAGGAAGCAATAACAGTGTAATAATCCCTGGCAGGATCTACTTCACAATACTGACAGTCACTCGCCCGGCATACAATAGACCAACAACATTTGGCCAACAACCACTTGCCCGACAATAGAAATTTGCCTGCCGGAGGTGATTTTGTGTTTCGGGGGGGAACAGGCCAAATGGAACTGCTCTGAACAGATAATGGCATCCTAGGAACTCGAAGCGCAGGAACGTCCGATGCACTAGAGTGATTGGCAGATGAAGATACGCATCCTGCATGTTCAGAGATGCTAGCCAAGCGCCTTGCTTTAGCATGGGGATGAGACTCTGAAGGGTAACCATGTGGAAGCATTTGTACAGCACAAATGTGTTGAGGTCGCCGAGGCCCAGGATCAGGCGCAGGTCCCCTGTTTTCTTTGGGACCAGGAAGAAGTGGGAATAATATCCCCTTTCTCTCTCATCTTCTGGGACCATCTCGATTGCATCCTTGTCCAGGAGTGCCGTGATCTCATGCTGGATAAGCAGGGCATTCTGACCTGAATACCGGGAGTGCAGAGGAGGTCTTGATGGCGGGTGGTCGAGGAACTCAATAGAGTGCCCTCAACCGATCAGTTGTAGTACCCACCGGTCGGAGGTTATCCTCTGCCACCCTGACAGTTGATAGGAGACGTGACCCCGACCCTCCCTTCCCTTGGATCCAGAGGTGGGGCAGGGGCCAGGAAGGAGTCATGCTGTGGCAGTGTTGGCTCCAGCAGGCTGGGCAGACTTGATTCCGCTGACCCTGACCTCTGGAATACTTAGGTTGGTTTTTCCTACCAAAGTTGCCCCGGGGTTGCTGGCCAGAACAAGGCTGTTATCTGTGTTGCCGGCCGCGAAAGCGGTTCTGGCCCCTACAAAAGGAGCCAGATTTAGTTCTGTGCATGGCCTGTACTGTCCTAACAGCCTTCCCGGCGTCTTGTAGTTTCGTGATAACTCTCTCAGAGTCTTCACCAAACAATACCGAGCCATTGTATAGGACATCCAGAATGCCCTTCTGGACATCCGGAGTGAACCTGGAGACCCTCAATCACGAATGTCTCCGGAGGCAAACGCCTGTAGCGGTGCCCCTAACAGCTGAGTCCGCCGAGTCATAGGCGGCTCGGAGGACTTGAGTCCCAACATCCGAACCCATGCGAAGCAGGTTCAGTAACTCTTCCTCCTTCTCACCATCCGGAAAGTCCATTAACAGGTCCTGACCTTGGTCCCACAGTGCATTCTGAAATTGCACCATGTGCATAAGATAATTGAGGGGGCTGATGGAGCATGTAGCGGTGGCGTACATGCGCCCACCCAGTGAATCCAACAGTTTGGATTCCTGGTCCAGTGGTTGGGTACTGAGATGCTGAGGCCTTTATGATCAGTTGAGAGAGGCTGTAATGACCAAAGAATCAGCCAATGGACGCTGAGCCAAATACGGGTCCTCAAGCGGAGCCCTATAGAGGCGGTCTGCTTTCTTGGGGACCGCTAGGGTGGAATAGGGATGCTTCCATGCAGCTTTTGTAGCATCCTGAAAGGTAACTATCAACGATGGAATCACCACAGGCTTGGGGTCTTTCTGCCTAAGGTACCTCGCTAGATGCTGCTGCTTGGGGTCCAAGTCCTCAGTCTCCCACCCCATATTCTCTTGAATGTACCTCATTATGTCAGCAAATGAGGGGTCATCAGGCAGTGACCTGGGAAGGTCCCGGGGATCTGGAGAAGGGAGGCTAATCGGAGAAGGCAACCTAGAGGTGTCTGAGGTGTCCAGGCGCAAATCATCCCCTGATGAAGAGTGTGGTCTCTGTCTGGGTCTTTTAGGTTTGCTGTTGTCACTAGGGGACCCTGAAGGAGTCCTGGAAGGATGTGGTCTCTTGGCCCCTGACTTTCTCTCCTCTGATCTGCCCCTTGGTGGCGGGGTGTGATCCCTGGGGTCAGGGGGTACTACTTTTTCTGGTTCCTTAGGAAGAGGAACCTCTTGAGGAGGCTTTGTTGGCACCACATCTTTTTTAATAGTGTCCCACCAAAAGGTAAAGAGATCTTTAACCTCTTGAATATTAAGGCCAGATGACGGGCCTGGCATCAGTCCCTGCCCTTCCTTAGGACCGGCCATCGGCGCCTGAAGCGTAGTCAGGTTGGGCATCGGCCCCAGAGGCAATCCGGCATTCTCGATATCCCCCCCCCACCGACGTCTGGAGCTTACATAGAAACATAGAATTTGATGGCAGATAAGGACCGCTTAGCCCACCCAGTCTGCCCATTTCCCTACCTAATGGATAAGCTGCAGATCCTAGTTAACCAGCAGCCTACTTCTTCCTACCCCCAACCCCTAGAATGGCCTTATGACTGTCCCATGCATGGTTGAATTCCACCACTGTTTCTGACTCCACAACCTCCTCCAGAAGGCCGTTCCAAGCATCCACAACCCTCTCTGTGAAAAAATACTTCCTTAAATTACCTCTGAGCTGCCCCCCCATCTTCAAATTGTGCCCCTTGTTCTTGCACACCTCTTTTTTTGAAAGATGCTACCCTCTTGGACTTTGTTGATTCCCTTGAGGTACTTGAAAGTTTCTATCATGTCCCCCTCTCCCTCCTTTCCTCAAGGCTATACATATTAAGCTCCTTTAGTCTCTCTTCATATGTCTTCCAGTGCAGACCCTGCACCATTTTAGTTGCCCTCCTCTGGACAGCTTCCATCCTGTCTATGTCTTTGCGGAGATTGGATCTCCAGAACTGCACGCAGTACTCCAGATGGGGTCTGACCAGCTGTCTGTACAGAGGGATAATAACTTCCTGTTTTCTACTGGTGATGCCTCTCCTTGTGTGCCGACGTCCTCGGCGACTGGTCTCAGCAGGTGGAGGCAGGGGTGGCGTTGGGCCCGTAGTGCACTTAGCGGGTGCTGGGTTGGACGTCCGCTTCGATTCCGACCTCCGCTTAAGGGATGTCAGCTCTGTTGTCTTCCTTGCGGGGGCTTCTGTGCCCCTCGGAGGTTGCGAGACCAAACACTGGTCAGTGTCCCGGCATCAGTCTGATGCCTCAGTGGCCGGTTTTGCAGCCGATTTGGTGTGGTGCTTCTGGCAGTCCAAAGCCTCGGACCTGGCAGTGGAACCAGACGTCTTTTGGCTTGGTCTTCAAGGGCTGAAGAGAGACCGAGCTAGAGCCCCCCCAACATCCGGACCTTCACCAGAGGGGGCTGAGACTGGGCCCGGGAGGGAGATCTCTCCGACCGGGTGGAACTGGAGCTGGCCTGGGAGTCAGAAGCCCGATTCAGGGATCGATCCCTATCCTTGTCCCGGTGCTTTTCTCTGTGTCCCCCGACTTGTGGGAGGGTTCCCCTCTAGAGGAAGGATCTTTTTCCATGGCCTTCAATTTCTCTTCCAAAAGATACCCCTCTAGTGCTTTCTGGCAGTGGATCCTGGTCCTGCTGTTAAACTGCTGGCAGATGGAGCAGGCCTTGGTGTCGTGGTCCGGGCCTAGACACCTCACACAGGCCAAATGCCTGTCCTTGAAAGGAATCTGCTTGCCGCAGGTATATTTAGAGGGGTGTCCTTCTGTAGAAGGAGTCGGGGAAGAAGACATGCGGGTAACTAAATCTAATTTCTGAAAAAATTAAAGTTCTGGTGTGGTTCGTCTACTAGAGGCATCGTTGGAGCTGATGCTGGCAAGTCGATGTCGGGAAAAGAACTGAGGGATGCTGGGGGACCGCCCCTTTTATGTGACATCAGATGTCAAGGGCGGGGCAGATGTCGGGGGCGGTCCCCCGCTAGGTATTGCTAGCTAGAATTTTTCTGTGGGGTCCTGGCGCCTGCCGGCTTCAGTCCTTACTGTGTAACCTGCTGCAAGAGCTGTATCTCGAAGTAAGATCATCTGCTTTGGAGACCAGGAGGAAAGCACCGAAGCAAAGAGCTACACAGCATGCAGAGGAAGGAATTAAAAATGAAAGACCGTGTTTATTTTGGAGACAGGAAGGCAAAGCTGAGCTGCACAGTGGAGGAACTATTCAAACTTTCCTACAATATTTTTTTTTTTTTTGTAAATACATTTTTTAGTTTTTGTAAATATCTTTTTAATAAACTTCTTGTGCATGAATACAGAAAACAGTGTTGCACAAGAGTACATCTTTCAACAAGAAAATGTCAGATGCCATAGTCCTACGGTTTATGTCAAAAATCCTACAGGCATCCCACTACACCTCTACACAGCATCCGGGGCCAGTAGGGAGCCCTTTCTACTAATAGGTCCCTCTCATCTGATGCATGTTTGAGGTTGGTGGGGGTCTGCAAAAATATGCCCTCCACAGAAAGAACGACCTACAACTTCAAACTGTTCCCTCCCACTGCCCATTTGACCTTTAGCAGCTAGACCCCACACAGTACCTCGCAGGAACATTTGATGTACAGGGTATGAAATCCTGATTATAACTCGTAACATATATAACCCACATATTCTACCTGTAAACGAAAACATCTAGCTTCTCATTTGAATTGTACGTGATTTTTTTCTGTCTTATAGATGGCATTTACTGTAGCCCTCCATTCATTCATACCGCCTAGTTTTAGGGTGAGCCAGTTCTTAATTATGCCTTTCTTGGCCGCAAGGAGCATAATCCCCAACAGATATTTAGTGAGCCTATTCCTTAGTCCTACAGGATAAAGGTTAAGTAAACAGAGGTGCAGAGTTAAAGATACAGTCACATGCAGGACCCAAGCAAATTCCCCTTCCAAATCCAATAAAAAAGGGTGCAGGCTGGGTCAGGTCCACATAATATGGGTGTGGGTGCCCAGAGGTTCCCTGCACTGCCTCCAGCAAGCCGCAGATCCTCCCCAAGTATCTGGAAGTGATTGCCAGTGTTCTGAAGTACTGTATTAGGTGCTTCCAAGGGTATTCCTTTCAGATATACGAGGTTGCTATCCTGCTCGTTTCTTTTCTATTTTTTTATTATTTTATTTATTATTTATTAGGAAAATGTTTCGCCAGGAAAGACACACGAGCTGTAAACAGCTTGTTTCCATAAGCGTCCGGGAGACAAGAGTTGGGAGAACAAAGCAAACACATAGCAATACAAGTACAATTTCTAAAACAAAACAGTGTAGTACAATTACAGAGCACAGATAACCCAGACCAACTGGCCAGGGTAAACAAAACCATGTTCGGATATAGCATACACTGCAACAACCCAAGAAAAGGTGATCCAGTAGGGTAAAGGTTAGAGGATGGATAACACACTTAAAGTGCTAGAAGTAGTAGGCTGAGCTCAAGATTTGAAGTGCTGTTGTATACCCAAGGGAGGGCAGTTATAAGACAAACGGGGAAGTGGACAGGCGAGGGGTGGAGGATGGAACAGGGAGATAGAGGGACAGCCATGATCTATACCAGCCAGGTTACTGAGAACCCTGCAAGAGGTTAGGACCAGGCAGAAAGGAGGGGAGAGAAATGGAGTGGGGTGGTGGGGAACAGGAGGGGAGGAAGGGGATAAGGAAGAAGGGAGGTGGGCAGGCGATGGATTTGAAAGTCAGGGAAATGGGGAGAGCCAATCTATACCCCTTCAGGATGCAGAGAACCCTACGGGGTCATGATTAGAAAAAATGGGGGAAAGGAAGAGGGGTAGAAGAGAGGGAGCCAAGATCTATACCCCTTCAGGATGACAGAGAACCCTGCAAGGGGGGACAGGACTAGGCAGAAAAGGAGGGGTGGCAGGGAGGAGAAGTGGAGTGTGGCAGGTGACTGGAGAGGAGAAGAGGGATAAGGAATAGGGAGGCTGGAGAAAATGGGGTAAACCAAGAATGGAAAAAGGGGAGAGCATCAGTAGGGGGGAAGAGGGGGTTGCGAAGGAGAAGGACAGCCGCAGAGTGTCGAAATAGCACAGTAGCTTGTGGATGGTAGTAGTGTCTCGAAATGGCATAGCAGGTTGTGGTAGGGGGTGGAAGGAGGAGGAGGAGGGGGCATAATAGGAGGTAGCATGTGAGGAAGTAATCAGAGGAAGGGTTTAGTTAGGAGACAGGAGGCAAGTCAGGAATAGAGGAGTAGGGGATAGTGTGCAAGGGTTGGGAGGGTTGTGAAGGGGACCTAAGAACAGGTACAGTTAGGAGAACAGATGTAAAGTAGGGCTAAAGGATAATGTGCCAGGCTGGGGAGTGTTAAGGGGGGCTAAGAACAAGTACAGCTAGGGGAATAGAAATTGTGAAGGGCTAAGGAAATTGAAGATGGGGAAGAGGAAAGTCTGACAGGAGGTGGCAGTGAGTTCCAAAGCTTATTACTTTGATCGCTGTCTGGCCTGAAAGTTAACTCCTCTTAACGGAACAGGTACATCTCCTTAATGACTCCCTCAAGTTCACTACACAGCTGCTGCTGGTACTCACCCATTCAGACTCTAGCATGTTGTGAACACATAACTAGTACTGTCATGCACGGTTGCAAATCATAATCTTAACTCCCTAGTAAGCCCATCAATGAATTCTGGAAACAAGTCCATAGTGATGTGCTCCTGGAAACTCTTCGTGGTTGACATGAGTAAATGGACAGCTGGAATGACCCACCTCAGTGAAGCTGTACTGGAGCAGAGGTCACGGGTGTACTTCACAAAAACGGAGATAGAACCTGGACCATGCTCCCAATGATGCTCCAATCCTGGTGTAGCAGTACCCATCAATATCCTGCTGGAGGGATAACTCACACATAACGCACTTCTGTTCCAGCAAGCTTTGTAACATATAAAATGGGCTGTTCCATTTAGTACTGACATTTTGGATTTGCTGATGGTTTGGAAAACCAAACTCATCCTAAACGGTTTGCGGCTCTCTGGCTACCTTAGCAGAACTATGGAGATGATTATAAAGGTCTCTAAGTATCAACAATATCAGAAGCATCCGCACTGCTCTGGAGAGCACCAGTGACCACTGGGTTCAATGTATGATCAAAACAGCAAATTCCCTTTAAAGGGCCATCACAAACTGCTTTTACCATGTTCTTCCCATTATCTAAAAGAACTCAACATGCAAACATGCTAACCTGTTGTGCTAATCCAGAAGTCAAGTACTTCCTGCAAAGAATGTTAACACTGGTTCTGCAACATTAAGGACAGCACACATCCAGTGGGATGGAGTATTGCTACAGCCAAGGACAGAGGACAAGGAGGCAACAGTAGTCATGCCACCATGTGCTACTGGTGTAGGTGAACACCAGTGTGCTGTGAGTGAGAGGTATGTGTAACCCCGTTGTTCCCAGGGGTTACCAGAATCCCAGTTAGAATCAGTGGCAGGCAGGGAAGGCAGCTTGTGAAATGCCAGGTAAATGGGCTTCACTCTGTCATGCTCCGTTTTCAGCCTCAGCTGAGCTGGAGTGATGATGTAAACTTAGAACTCTCGCAGCTGCGTAAGCCACACTCTGGCAAGCAGTTGTCAGGTAGAGTAGAATGTTCAGTAGTCTTGGGCGTGCGAGTCGTCCTGGAGGAGGCTGCAACTTGCTGTGCAGCTCCTCATTTAGCTCTGACAGAGAGCTACCTCTTTAGTTTTGGATAGTTTGTTCTCACCCTAGAAGAAGAACATAGAAGACAGTGTCTGAAGTGGTGGAGACCTTGCTAAGTGGGTTTTCCTTTGCCCCATCCCAGGAGGGATGGGGTGATCTTCAGGGTTCAGGGGCAATACCCTCAATCGATTCTGTCTGGTGAAGCTGCCTTGGACATCTTCATTTGTTGTGAGTACAACTTTTCTTCTGAGTAAGCCCAGGAGGGGCACCTGCAACACCTAGGGGTGAATTTCTCTGACAAAGGGACTCTGTAACCTAGACTTTCTGCATTTTAAAAGTGTCTGCCTACGTTGGAGTCCAGTATGTGACCATTCAAGTACAGAAACTTTAACTTCAGACATCTCTGAGGTATTTGTGTGTAGTATGTTAAATGTGATATACATTTCAAGACAGCATCTACACTTTTTCTACAGTTGTGTGGTGTTGTTAACCAGATATGCCAGATGTTAACTGGAGCACCTTTGCTGCAGCCACATCCAAGAGCAGGGCCATTCTCGATGCCCTACAGGGGGCATGCCTCAGACAGCTAGTTTTGGAACCCACTCGGGAAGGAACAATCTTAGACCTGGTACTCTCAAATGGGGAAGGAGAGAGGATCTCTGATCTTGAAGTGGGTAGCCATCTGGGAACAAGCAACCACCAAACAGTGTGGTTCATGATAAATTTAGCTGTAGAGTCAAGCCACACAAAAGTGAAGGTACTGGACTTCAGGAGGGCTGATTTTGACAAAATCGGAGAGTGCCTCAGAAAAGCACTAGCAAACAGGCAAGAAGGTGGGGTAGAGCAACAATGGGGAAACATCAAAACTGCCATCACAGAGGCAACAAGCCTTTGTGTGAAGTAAATAAATCAAAATGAAAGAAAAAAACACTATGGTTCTCAAAAGAAGTGGTGGGGAAGGTAAGGGAGAAAAGGATAGCATTCAGGAAGTATAAGGAAACACAGAAGAAGCAGGACAGAGAAATGTACCTGTTAAAGCAGAAGGAAGCGGGGAAGGCAGTCAGAATAGCAAAGGCCCAAACTGAGGAAAAGATAGCCAACTCGGTTAAGAAGGGGGATAAAACCTTTTATAGGTACATTAGGGAACAAAGAAAGATGAAGGCAGCGATACTGAGGATGAATAAAGAGGAAGGTGGTTGGGCAGAGAGCGACAGTGAAAAAGCAGAGATACTGAATGAATATTTCTGCTCAGTATTCACAATGGAAAAGCAGGGGGGAGACCTAATCCAGTCAATAGAAGCACTCTGGATAGGGGGGTTGATATTAGTCCTTTCATAGAAGAAAGGGTTCTGAAAGAACTCTTAAAACTGAAGGTGGATAAAGCAATGGGGCCTGATGGGATTCACCCCACAATTCTAAAAGAACTAAGGGAAGAACTAGTAACACCACTAACTACCCTTTTTAATAAATCATGGGAGGATGGTGTGGCACCTGAGGTCTGGAGAAGGGTGGATGTGATTCCCCTTCACAAAAGTGGGAGCAAGACAGAGGCAGGAAACTACAGACCTGTCAGTTTGACCTCAGTGGTTGGGAAAATAATGGAATCACTTCTGAAGGAAAGAACTGTTGAATACCGAGAGGCCAGTGGGGCACAGGACCCAAGGCAGCATGGATTCACAGCAGGAAGGTCATGTCAAACAAATCTAACTGATTTCTTTGACTGGGTGACCAAAGTAGTAGACCAGGGAGGGGCTGTAAACATGGCCTACCTAGACTTTAGCAAGGCATTTCACACAGTCCCGCACAAAAGATTAATAAACAAATTAGCCAGCCTGGGAGTGGGTCCCAAGGTAGTAGCCTGGGTAAAACACTTGCTGGACAACAGGACGCAGCGGGTAATAGTAAATGGAGTCCACAGCGACGAAAGGAGGGTCACTAGTGGGGTACCGCAGGGTTCAGTACTGGAGCCAGTCCTTTTTAATGTCTTTATAAGTGACATTGCGGAGGGACTGGAGGGGAAGGTATGTCTCTTTGCAGATGACACAAAGATCTGCAACAGGGTTGATATGCAAGGTGGGGTGGAAAGGATGAAAAGGGACTTGGCAAGGTCAAATGTATGGCAGCTTAGATTCAATGCAAAGAAGTGCAAAGTAATGCACCTGGGAAACAAAAACCCGAGGCAAGAGTACACAATGGGGGTGAGATACTGACAACAACAAAAATGGAAAGGGACCTGGGGGTAGTCATATCAGACGACCTAAAGGTGGGCCAGAAATGTGAGAAGGCAGTAAGAAGGGCTAGGGGGATACTGGGATGCATAGGGAGAGGAATCACCAGTAGAAAACAGGAAGTTGTTGGCCCTCTGTACAGACAGTTGGTAAGACCACATCTGGAGTACTATGTACAGTTCTGAAGACCTCATCTCTGCAAAGACACAGACAGGGTAGTGGCTGTCCAGAGGAGGGCAAAAAAATGGTGCAGGGTCTGTACCAGAAGACATATGAAGAAAGACTAAAGGAGCTTAAGATGTATAGCTTCGAGGAAAGGAGGGAGAGGGGGGACATGATAGAAACTTTTACATACCTCAAGGGAATCAACAAAGTCCAAGAGGGTATCATCGTTCAAAAAAAAAAAAAAAGAGATGTGCAAGAACAAGAGGGCATAATTTGAAAATAGAGGGGAGACGGCTCAGAGGTAATGTGAGGAAGTATTTCTTCACAGAGAGGGTTGTAAATGCATGGATCAGCCTTCCTGAGGGGGTCACAGAGTCAAAAACAGTGGGGGAATTCAAGAATGCATGGGACAGACATAAGGCAATTCTAGTGGGGGGGGGGTAGGAGGAAGCAGGCTGTTGGTTAACTAGGACCTGCAGCTTATCCATTAGGTAGGGAAATGGGCAGACTAGGTGGGCCAAGCAGTCCTTATCTGCATTCAATTTCTATGTTTCAGATGAATGGCAGAGTATAAACTTGGAAGCAAAAGGTGGGAGAACCCCCCATCTGGAGTGACCCTGTTTACCTCTCCGGGTTCAGTTTGGGTACCAGTACTTTTTCATTTAGTGCATCTGGCCAATGCCTAATGGAAGTAGTTACCCCTGGATGTGGGTTGTTTTCTCTCAGTTTGCCCCAGTATGGTGGGTTCTGAAAGTTCCTGAGCCTGGACGTGCTCCTTTGTGGTCATGTGTACCACCTTCATTCCTCATGAAATATGGGAAAGTGTCCTAGTACTGGCTGTGTGTGCCTAGTCAATGGGAAATGTACTACATCTGGCCGTGTGTGCCAATCTCCATTTCAGAACCAGGGTGTTCGCTGTTTTGTGTTACTTCAGCCTATGCTAAATGGGATTTCAGGAATTTCTGTACCCTGGAGAATCTGCATTACCAGTATGTGTAGCCCTGTGGGGGTCCATCTTCGCTTTGTGATTATTCCTACTTTGTTACTTGAATAAAAGCCACACTCTAGAATCCCAACCTGGTTTGGACAGTATTGTTATTGCTTCCTTGTCTGGATTTACTTGGATTCCCCTGTCCAGAAGTGCAAACCTAGCATAATTGTGAGCAAACGTTTTCTTTCAGGGACCTGGGTTGCTGGCCATGGTTATTGGTCCCCTCAGGTATGTGCCATGTAGCCACACTTTGGTTTGACTGTTCTAGTGTGACAGTCGGGTCACCTAGCCTAATGGTGGCCATTTCTCTGTTTTCCAAATCTGTATTCACTTAGTAAACCCCCACCCCTCTCGTTTGCCCCTAGACATTTGTGGTGAGAGGAGCAGCCCTGCTAGTTAAAGAAGGGAGGGTCCGGTGGGGGGGGGGGGGTTACATATGCATGTAGGGAGTTTGTACTGGGCCATACATCAGAAGTGCAGTAACCCTGCCCACAGCCCGGTTCAGAAATTTCTCCAGCTGGCTGCAGCATGCCTCACAGATATTTGGCACGACTGTACAAGAAAAATTATAAAATGGCAGGGTAAAATCCTGTAATCCGATTGGCTCTTACTTATGTGTAAAATATGGTTTACACATGGTTAAAAATGGACTGCTCAGCAGTGAAGAGTCTGCAACATAGATCAATGGGCATTTGGAACACAGGCATTTCAGTTAGCCCTCTACTGCTAGAACTGATTTTCCACCACAAACATGGCTGCTACCTTTACACTGTACAAAAAAAAAAAAAAAAAAATTCAACTGTGCCTACAAATAAAACTACCTTAAATAAAAACAAATTAAATGTTGTTTCCCTGATTATCACACTCTCCTTACATACATAAACAAAATAGAAACCATAAGTATTGTTTATAGTTTTCACTATAACTATTTCTTTGCTGACGATGAAGAATCCCCCTTCTATCTTTACCTGCTCATCAGGGAACTTGCTTCTTCTTGCCCCAATAAGAGTCTCTCTGGCTGTAACAAACGCCTTTATAGTATATGGTCAAGGCTTATTGTGTATGGAAAACAAAGGTTTTCCAAATCTTGTTGTAGGACAGTTCAAAGGTCAGAAAAGTTGTACTATCGTTCTGACGTCACATCGATAGTACAACAACTTTTTAGCCTTCGTCTGCCACTTGACTGGTGGAAACAGCTCAGTTAAAAAACAAACAAAATTAAAATGGTGCTGCCAGTTAGCGAGCAGATGGGCAAGCGGTTGCATTAGACAGTTTGTACACGGACTGAGTGAGCTCTGTGTGTCCAAACTGCCACTTTGCCTTTTTATTTTAAATCGCTGGCATCCGTAAATAGGGGGAAGGAGCAGAGCAGTACAGCAGTGAGGACTGGATTTGGGAGTAGAGCGGGACTGCACCGAGGAGCAGTAGCGTGAATACAAGGTATGAAGGAGCAACTACAATTAAACCTTGAGAAATGATACATTTGGTATATTTTGAGGGACCATATACTATATAAAACAGTGTATGGTTGTCCATACACAACAAGGCTGTTGTCATCTCGGGGATATGATGCAGTCATGACAGACCTCGAGCTTTGCTCTGGGGTCTATGGCATCATATCCCCTCGATGGCAACATAGCTTTGTTGTGTATGGACAACCATACACTATCCTATATGTTGTCTGAGTGTACGGTGTGTCAGTAGAGAAACATTCTGCCAGTGGAACTGAGCAGAAGTTTGAATCCATGTATTCCGTGGTAAACATTCAATGATAAACATTCCATATCTTGAATGTGGAGAACAACAGAGAAGAAAAAAATTACTCACCTTAGTAATTCTGTTTCTTCTAATGGAGTCTTGCTGTATTCTGACTATTGCAGTTAGCCCCAGCACTCAAACTGCCCCAGAGAGTAGATGGTTAATTTTCTATGCATAGAACGTTGAGCTCGAACTTGGTTCAAACCTGTCTGCTGCACTTTGAAGCACAACTGTCAGATTCTTACGAGCTAATACTAACTAACTACTATGTGGAAATTGTAAAGTTTTTACTAGCCAAATGGCAACCAAATATTTTGGATCCCCAAAAGACTCAAGTCAAGAAATCCAAAATCAAAAACCAGGTAGTGAACACCTTAAGACTGTTAAATTAATAATATAACCCACTCCCCCTCTCTAAAAGGAGGGAGCACCCAAATGCACCCCTGGGGTACAACACTGCATCTGCCAGCCCACTTCCCAAAAACAGGTTCTGAGAGGGGAGGTAGGGAGGGAGGTCAGAACACAGCAAGCTCCATTACAAGAAACATAATTACTAAGGTGAGTAATTTTTTCTTCAAAACAACATGAAGTCTTGCTGTATTCCGACTACTGCAGACTACCAAGCAGTACCTCCATGGAGGAGGGAATCGAACCTACCTTGGGAATAGGCTCTGCAGTACTGCTGTACCAAACCGAGCATCACTCCTAGCCTGGATGTCAAGGGAGCAATGCTTGGTAAATGTATGGACTGTTTTCCAGGTGGCTGCTTTACATATCTCTAGCAAAGGAATATCCCTGGCCGCAGTCAGGGAAGCAGCTGTACCTCTAGTCGAATGAGCCCTCAGGCCTGAGGGAGGTATTTTGCCTAGCTTCTCATAGCAGAATTGAATACAAGAGACAATCCACCTGGCAATAATTCTCTTAGTGGCAGGTTTGCCCTTACCACTTCCCCATAAGTGAGAAACAACTGAAGGAGTCAAACCTGTGAGCCTTAAATGCGCTCAATGAAGTAACTAGGGCTCTTTAACATCAAACTGTGTAAACTTCTTTCTCCTGAAGAAGAATGATCAGTGAAGAACACAGGGAGAGACATAGATTGGTTCAGATGAAAATCTGAAACCACTTTAGGTAAAAACCTCTTATTAGTTCTAACGACCACCTTATCTCTGTGGAATGAGATAAAATCTGGCTCCACTGACAGAGCTTGCAATTCACTGATACGCCTGGCAGAGGTAATAGCTACCAGGAACACAGTTTTCCAAGTCAAGTACTTAAGCTCTGCTGAAGACAAAGGCTCAAAAGGGGGTTGCATAAGCTGAGCAATGCAAACATTAAGATCCCAAGCAGGGGTAGGATCTCTAAAGGGGGGATTGGCATGAAGCAATCCCTTGAAAAATTTACAGAATACAGGGTGAGATGACAGTGAGGAAGGCTTTCCTGCTGACAGAAAAGCAGAAACAGCTGACAAATGTACTTTGAGAGCAGTCGGTCTGAGGCCTAGGCCATTAAGATGAACCATATAATCCAGAACTGTAGACAATTCAGCAGTGTCTGGGGATATACGCTTCTTGGAACACCAAATGCTGAATCTTTTCCATTTGGAATTGTAAGTTTTTCTGGTGGCAGACTTTTGTGAGGCTTTGAGAATATCCAGAACCCCTTGGGACAGATGCAAATCTGCATACTCCAACTCTTCAAGAGCCATGCCTTGAGATTGAGTGACCGAAGATTGGGGTACCAAATCCTCCCCTGAGAGGAGGTTAACAGGTTGTCCTGGGAAGAGACAGGGGAAGATGGACTGCTACGGACAGCAACAGGGGGTACCAAGGCTACCTGGCCCAGTCTGGAGCAATCAGAATCACTTTGCAAGGTTGTGACCTTACCTTGACCGGAACCTTGAACAGTAGAGGAAAGGGAGGGAAGGCATATAGAAATTTCCCTTCCTAGTTCAAAATCAGAGCATCCAGGGGACTAGGCCCAATACTGGGGTCTGCAACAAAACAGAGGAAGTTGGTGATTGTCTGGGGCTGTAAAGAGATCTATCTCTGGAGTGCCCCTTGTAAAATCACTTTCAACACCAGAGGGTCCAGGGACCATTCGTGATGGCCCTGGGAGATCCTGCTCAGTGCATCTGCTAGCACATTGTCCTTCCCTGGAAGGTGAACTGCTATCAGAGAGGTCTGCAGAGAATAAACTAGGGGCCACAATTTCATGGCTTCCATGCACAAGGCCGTGGACTGAGTGCCTCCCTGCTTGTTGTTGTACCACATGGTGGTAGTGTTGTCTGTCCTGACCTGAACCACCTTGTTCTGCACTGACTGAGAGAAAGCTTGCAGGGCCAGAAAGATCACCCTGAGTTCCAAGAGTGATATGAAGAAGGGATTCCTGAGGAGACCACAGTCCCTGGGCTCCCCACCCCAATAAAGAAGCATCCGTGGTTAGGACCACAGAGTGAGACTGAGTGACGAATGGGACTCCTTGCCTGAGGTTGCCCTGATCTGCCACCATTGGAGAGCCTGGATCAGAGTCTGGGTCACTGGAACTAGTTTGGTTAGAGAATCTTTCTTCTGAGACCAAAAGGCCCTCAGGTGAAACTGAATGTCCCTCATCTGAAATCTGGCCCCTTGGACCACTGCTGTAGAAGCTGCCATGTGGCCCAGAAGTTGAAGGAAGTGCCTCGCTGGCTGAGAGACCAGAAGGCGGAATGAAGAAGCCAGCTCTACAATAGCCCTTGCCCTTTCCAGGGGAAGAAAAGCTCTTGCTTTGACTGTATCCAACTCTGCCCCTATGAAGGTAAGGAGCTGTACAGGCTCAAGAACTGACTTGGGAAGACTGAGAAGGAATTCTAGGGAAGTGAGCACTTGCTGAGTCACCTGAAGGTTTGACTTGGTCTGGGGACTGACCCACAATAAGCCAGTCATCCAGGTATGGAAATATGGAAATATTTTTCCTTCTTAAAAAGACCACTACTACTACTAGGCATTTTGTGAATACCCTTGGAGCTGATGTCAGGCCGAAGGGCATAGCTTTGAACTGATAACGGCCTGAAGGCAATTCAAATCTGAGGTACTTTCTGTGGGAGCACCTGATGGGAATGTGAAAGCAGGCATCTTTTAAGTCCAGGGAGGCTAGCCAGTCCCCTGGCCATAGAGAGGGAAGGATTATTCCCCGGGTCACCATTTTGAATTTTGGTTTTAAAAGATGTTTGTTCAGGTACCTTAAGTCTAGGATGGGTCGCCACTCCCCTGTCTTTTTTGGGGTAAGGAAGTACCTGGAGTACAGACCTTTGCCCCTGTGCAATGTAGGAACTCTCTCTACAGCCTTTAGAGCCAGTAGAGATGAAACCTCTGGCTTTAGGGCAATGGTCTAGGAGATGCTTGCAGGTGGAAAAGATCTGGCCCTCAACTTTGGAAATTTCTTAAAGCTGAGAACAAGCCCCTGGCTTACCACCTCCAGGACCCACTTGTCTGAGGTAACAGACATCCAGTCCTGGACGAAGTAAGCCAGTCTACCTCCTACAGGAATCAGGGAGTCGGCCCGTGCTGACACATCAGGGTGTCTGCTTGGCAGGAGCCTTAGGTTGAGAGATGGATGAAGCCCTGCTCATTCCCCATCTGCCTCTCCCTTTGAAGAACCCCTCTGAGAAAAGGCCTGTGCTTGGTAGTAAGGCCTATGAAAAGGCCTGCCCCTAGCCTGCTGCCTTTGAGGAGTTGCCTGCCCTTCCTTGGCCTGTGCACTCCTATAGGTGGTCCTATACTCATCCATCTTTTTCATGTAATTCTCCGTCTGCTCCCCACAGAATTACCCACCACAGGGAAATCCATGGCCTTAGCCTGGGTGTCCTGTGAGAGACTAGTACATCTCAGCCAAGCCATTCTCTGAAGAGCCACAGATGTAGCCATGACTCTAGAGAACACATCACTGGAGTCCACAGCAGCAGCCGCATGAACTGTACCTTAGATGCCTCAATCCCATCAGCAGCCACCCCCTCCAGCTCTGAGGCTAGCTGGGGGGAGGCCTGCTTAGCCAGTGCCAGTACAGTATCCCACTTGGACTTCTGGTACCTGGCTGCATAGGCCATAAAATTAGCCTGCCTGAGTCACAAGGCAGATGCATGTACTGTTTCTTTGCCATGGCATCCAGCTTCCTAGAATCTTTATCTGGGGGGTGTGAAACCAAGGGTATATTAGCCTTATCACAGGCTGCAGCCTGCACAACCCCAACATGGCTGCATTGTTGATACAAGTACTCTGTAGCCGAACCTGATAAGGTGTACCTTTTGTCCATCCTTCTGTCGACAGGAGGTACAGAATTTGGAGTTTTTAAAATCTTTTGTGTCCGTTTCCCAAAAGACTTATGAAGGGGAATAAACAGTCTCGTGGACTCTGGGATGTCCATCATCTCCACATAATCAGGTTCCTCTTGTTCCTCTACAACTTCTTCCACAGGGAGCTGGAGGGTTTCTGCCACTTTCCTGTAAAACATGTAGTGGGAAGGGGACTCAAAAAACCTAGGAGGGGAAACACCAGAAGGCCTGTCTGGGGAGATGTCCGGTTCAATGGGCTCAGCCAGACCTCCCACGTCATCGTCATCATCACAATCTTCAATCCCCTTCAAATCCAGTTCATAGAAATCTTCAGGGGCATAATCTTGAGCCGGAGTAACCGTCCGAACCGAGCGCCTGCCAGAAGGCGCCGGATCAGACAGAACTGGATGAAGCAATTCTACCATCCTTATCGCATTGGCAATCTCTTCGGCGGTCGGAAAATGGGTCTCTGGAACCGAACCGGACAATTTTTCTCTTTTTTTCTTTTTGTAGGAACCAATCCCTCAGGATCAGCTCTCCTCTTGCCCGAAAAAGTATTGCCCTGGTCAGAGGGCACTCCCTCAGGTTCGGTCGGAACCGAACCGGGCTGGCCATCCGGGTCAGTGGACTTCACAGCCTCCTTATCCCCGAGCCTACCTAATCTTTTTTCCAGGGTAGACTTAGGGAAATGTTTACAGATTTGGCAGTCTGAATCGAGGTGGTCAAACCCCAGACAATAAACACAGGTGGTGTGGGGATCAGCCTTAGCAAAGGCCTCCCCACATACACTGCAGTGTTGAAACCCAGTGGGCCCGTTTTCTTTTGGGTTTCTCAGACATAGCCATCCTAACCACAAACTTACCCTTTTTATGGCAAACAACCAGGCAAGACACCCTTATCGGTTTCTAACCATGTCACAGGTATTTGAAAAAACCACAAGAAAATGCATTTTTTTTTTTTTTAAACCGACAAGGACCGGTAACCACACTCTAAGTTTAAAAACAAACAGAATATATAAATTAATAAACGGCTGGTTCACCCGAACCGGTCGAAAAATCAGTTTTACAATTTCCACAAGTTTACTATGTCTAGTTCACTACCTAGTACTTACTGTACCACAGACAGAGATCTGAACTGAAACTTGTGAAAAATAAATCGGTAAAACCGAGGATTTTAACCGACTTACGAACAGTAAGCAAAGGAGAAATCTCCGGAACGGCCGTTCAGTTAGGCATAGATACATAGACAGTGTCGGCAGATAAGGGCCTATGGCCCACCCAGTCTGCCCATTTGAGCTTGTAAGTTCAGTTTGTTTTCCTAGAAGTCTGTTGCCCCTTACCCCTGACCTCCAGAATTCCTTTATGTCTATCCCATGCATTCTTAAATCCCATGATTGTTTCAGCCCCCACCACTTCCTCTGGCAGGGTGTTCCACTTGTCCACCACCCGTTCTGTGAAGAAATTCCTTCTCATGTTTCCTCTGAATCGTCCTACCTCCAACTTCATCCCATGCCCTCTTGTCCTGGAACATCTTTTTCACTTAAAAATAGTGTGTTCCTGCACCCTGTTCCTCCCTGTAAGATACTTGTATGTCTCTATCATATCCCCTCTCTCCCTCCTCTCCTCCAGGGAGTACATGTTCAGTCCCTTCAACCTGTCTTCATAGGACTTGTGATGCAATCCATTCACCATCTTTGTTGCCCTCCTCTGAACCTTCTCTACCCTGTCTATGTCCTTACGTAGGTATGGTCTCCAGAACTGTACATTGTACTCCAGGTGGGGCCTCACTAGTGTCTTGTATAGCAGAATTATGACCTCCTTTTCCTGCTGGTGATGCCCTGCCTATACATCCCAGCATCCTATTTGCTTTACCTGCTGCCTTGTCACACTGTTTCCCTACCTTGGGTCATCAGAGATGACAACCCCAAGATCCCTTCCTGTTTGGTGCATGCTATATCCTCACCCTAACTGATATATTGTGCCAGGTTTTGTAGCCCCATATGCATTATCTTGCACTTCTTTGCATTGAATTTCAACTGCCAAACCCTGACCATTCTTCAAGTTTCTGCAGATCGCTTCTCATTCTGTCTACACCCTCTGGTGTGTCTACTCTATTACAGAGCTTTGTGTCATCAGCGAACAGTGAAATTCTGCCTTCTAGGTCCTCATGCAATGTCACTGATGAAGATGTTGAATAGGACCGGTCCAGCACTGATCCCTGTGGTACCCGCTGGTCACTCTTCCCTCTGTGGAGTGACAGCCATTTACCACCACCTCTGTGTCCTGCCACCCAGCCAGTTACCTACCCACCACACTGCTGTCCTGCCCACACCCATATTCCCCAGTTTGTGTAATAGTCTTCTATGTGGCACAGTGTCAAAGGCCTTGCTGAAGTCCAGATAGGCTATGTCCACTGCCCTCCCCTGATCCACCTCCCTAGTCACCCAGTCAAAAAATTAAACGAGGTTGGTCTGACATGACCTTCCCCTGGTGAAACCATGCTGCCTTGGGTCCTGTAGTCCATTGACAACTAGATGTTCCACCAATCTCTCCTTCAGTAGTGCTTCCATGATCTTCCCTACTACCAAGGTGAGGCTGACTGGTCTGTAGTTCCCTGCTTCCTCTTTGTTCCCACTTTTGTATAAGGGGATTACATCTGCTGTCCTCCAGTCTTTGGGTACCTCCCCTGTTTCCAGTGATCGGCTAAACAGGATAGCCAGAGGTTCAGCCACCACCTCTCTTAGTTCTTTGAGGACCCTGGGGTGCACTCCATCTGGCCCTATTGCTTTATCAGCGGAGTAAAGTATCTGACAGTTGCGCTTCAAAGTGCAGCAGACAGAGGTTTGAACCGAGCTTGAGCTCAACGTTCTATGCTCTGCATAGAAAATTAACCAGCTACTCTCTGGGGCTGTTTGAGTGCTGGGGCTAACTGCAATAGTCAGAATACAGCACGACTTCATGTTTGAAAAAAAAAAAAAAGAAGAAGAAGAAAGTAGGCAATAATACAATGACATCATCAATGCCATCACTTGCAGTGGGTGGAAGGATTATTTTATCACAAATGCACAAAAGTAAATATGTTTTCTACATATAAACATGCTTTTCCCAATAGTCAAAAGTAAAAAAAAAAAAAAAAAGTCAATTTTATAAACGTAATAAGGCACTTGGGTGTGTAAACCATATTTTACAGCACGACCAGCAGCTGAAGTCACTCAGCCTTCGGCCTTGTGCCTTACTACTCCCCTGGCCATGCTATAACATATGGTTTACACACACCCCTTCCTACCTTATTGCTTACATAGTTTGTGATGGGATGTGGTATCAAGGTTGCAAAACATTTAGAAGTCTACGGAATCCAGCATCTTCAACAATAGAACAAGGCTGCAAATCCAGTGCAATCATCTCACCTATGAGCTGTGTGATCTGAACAGCTGTAGGGTGAGTTGGTAAGAGCTTTGTGTAGGCCTAAAATACTTCCTTGTGAGAGTAAGCTTTTGAAATAGCATAGCCTTGCTCCTGGCCCCAGATTGGATAAATGTGGGCGATTTAGGCGGGGGGTGGGGACCACCAACTCCACATCTGCAGTCTCACGATCTGAACCGGTTTGTGAGGGACTTGGTGTTGTGCCTGTAGGTGTACTTGGGCAAGGACTGAAAACAAGATTTTGCTTGTGTTCTCTCACTTACTGACTGCCTCCGTCACCATCATCACCAGCAGCAGCATCACCAACAGAGTCAGGAACTGGTTTTGCTTTTCTGAAATACAGCATGCAGTGGCGTGAAGAGATAACACCCAACGGAGGCTTTATCCAAGTCTGTCATCTCAGGATGCTTTTTAGAAAGTGGTTCCAAAGACATGTTGTGCTCAGTTTATCAACATTTGTACCACGTCTGACTCTGGCCACAGTGTGAACAAATATCATCCTCCTGCTCAGAAATATATGTCCAGATATCGCTGGAACTTGAACTTGTACCGGACCTCAGCCCTGTTGTATGCTGCTTGCGCTCATGTTCAGTATCAGAACCAACAGGATGAGCAGAAGTTAGGCTAGACTACTTAGTTGTATTTTTGGCGGCCCGGTGGTGCTGAGGGCTGAGGCACTGAATGCCTTACTTCACGTCATGCCGGTGACCTGGGGGGCGGGAAGGAGCAGGACTGAGCAGCTGAAAGGCAGCTCTCCTCTCCCGGGGAGGACTCTGTCACCCGCCATAGTTCCACTCCCCCTGGATGGAGGACCGTGGGCTGCAAGCAGCAGGAGGGCGTCCCGGTACCGCCACGTGCCTCCACACGTGCGTGGCCAGACAAAGCAGAAAAAAACGTGATCAAATATAAATAATAATTAAAAAAAAAAAATAATACACACACCAAAAAAGAAAAAACAGGAGGTTGGTATGAGGGATGAGGAGTTACAGTGGCAGATGTTTAGGGCCTGGCTTCAGCAGCTGATTTATACCCAAGTTTCAGCATTCTCAGACTCACTTGGGTCATCGTTCTCAGAGGATATGTCATGGAAAACATCTTCACGCCATTTTAAATCTTCCCGGGGTAGGACCTATTCTGACCTGGAAGACACTGCCTCACTGTCCTTATCGTGCTCAGAGAAAGTGGTTGGAGTTAACCGCCAAGGCCGTGGCTGAATCCTTCTGTCATGAACTGTGGTCATGGTGGTACTGGTGGATTTGGTGGAGGTGGTAAAGGTGTCCGCAGCAACAGTGGAGGTGGTGGTGATTGTGGCAGCATATGTGGGAACAAGAGTCACTGGAGAAGCTGAGATTTGCACTGCAACAGTAGTGGTGGCAGTGGTACCAGCAGTATTAGCACTGGTTTAAGCAGCAGCTGGTCTGGATGAAGTGAAAGGGACAGTGAATACATATCGAATGTCGACCCCTGTCTGAATCACTTCTGGAGGGGCTGCTACAGTACACACACGTTTTTTGACTATACTTTGTGTGACAATTTCATGTGTCAGATAAATTGCAGAAAAAGTGGAATAATGTTATCAAATATTTACATTTTTTTGATACTATAATTAGTTTTTCTAATTAAATGTATGGTATTAAAAAATGCTTATTTTTTACATCAGCAGGAACCAGAAACAGGAAAAATTACTGTCTTGTTTATCCAGCAGTGGCAGTCAGCAAACTGATTTAATTTAGTGCTCCATAAAATTGCAATCAGTTCGGTGAAAACCAAGTGAAATTCATTACAATCTAGGCAAGCAAAACATGCATCAAATATATACAAAACAACAATCGTTACAAAAATCTAAGCCAATCCAGAAATACTTCAAAACCACCTACTGGCATGAGTATATAAAAGACACTCAGTGCCTGTAAACACACATTACTGCACACAAAGTAAAACGCACTTAATGTAGCATAAACTAGTTTTTTGTTTTGTTTCTAACCATATATTGTCAACGGCCCAATGTTACGTTACTTAGCAGCATATGCTCAACAGGCCAGTACATAAGGGATAGGCCACGGCTCCAGGAGAAATTTCGCTGATTTTATTCATGAGTGCTAGGTGACTGAATGACATCATAAGTGGTGGAGCCACAAGTGATGTCATAAGGTCAAACAGCACTATTTCTCCTGGAGCTGTGGCATATTTCACTGTCTAACGTTTTCTCCTAGTGTTTCACTGTTTCATTACTTTTTGCTTTCTAGATTTTTTATGTTTTGCTGTTGTTTTTAGATGGCCGAGTGGTTCAGAAAGGACAGGTGATGTACATGATGCTGTTGCATGCGTCATTACGCTCAACACGTATTCTAGTGCTGGGTAAGAGTGGTGGTTAGCTGGTTGTCCCCAGTTCCAGCTACAGCATGCATTGCTTGAAACAAAGGAGTGTGCCATGACTGTCGGGGGAAGCACAGCTGGAGTGCCTGTTGGGTGAATGGTGACTTGCGCGTCAGAAAGATATTGGGAGGTATTGGGGGTGCAAAGAACTCTGGGGTGGTACGTTGTGTACTGTGACACTAACAGCGTCAGAAAATCAGTTTTGTTAGCATTTTTACTTGTTTTGAGACAAACGGGGTTTACTCAGAACGGGGAGAAAATAAAAGTGATTTTACTGTGTTTACGAACATACAAATGTGCCAGCAGAAACAGACCACCCGGTCTATCCAAGTCTGCTTCAGTGTGCAGCCAACAGCCCTAGTTTGCAGCTACCCCTCCCCTTTGTCATCCCACTGCTACCCCCCACCTCCCCCACTCCCCTGTTCCCTGTCTTATGCCCTTTTGAAGCTGTTCACAGATTTACATGATAACACCCATTCTGGTAGGGCGTTCCATTTTGCTACCACCCTCTCTGTGAAATAGTGTCTCCTCATTTCCTTCCTAAATCTTCCCCTCCATTCTTAGCCCGTGTCCCTGGTGACCCTCCCCTTCCTTAACTTAAAGACCTCATCTGCCCCATCCTTATTGATTCCCCTCAGATACTTGAATGTCTCTATGATGTCCCCCTGTCCCTTCTATCCTCCAGGTTGTACATATTCAGGTCTCCAAGCCTGCTGTCAGAGTCTCTGCCCTCCATTCCACATATCATCTTTGTTGCCCTCCTCTGCACCACTCCAGTAGCCTGATATCACGCTTTGGGGTATGGCCTCAAAACTACTTTAATACTCTTCATGCGACATACCGTGACCTGTAGAGGTAAAATCACCCCTCTCTTCGCCTCGATGAAAAACCCCTCGCTATGCACCCCAGCATTTTGTTCGCTTTTGCAGCCACTCTCCTGCACTGGGCAGTGTTGTTCATGGTCCCTGTTATCATTACCCCTAGGTTCCTTCTCCTTGACGTGAAATTAAACTGGTTGGTGGGAGCCAGCACATGAGTGAACTTTTCAGTTCTAAAAATTAGAACTACGTTGCTCCTGCTGCTGGCTTCCACCAATCAGGACCTACAGTGAGGATATTTTTGCAACCTCTGGACCTAGAATGAGAATATCGGACCTGCAGTGAGAATATTTTTATATTCTCACTCTTGGTCCAGAAGTCACAAAAATGATACTAATATTTGCCACCAAATAGCCTCTCAAGTGTTGGAAATATATCCCCCTCATGGGGGAGGACACAGGCAGCTAGGTTTAACTAGACCCCCCCCCCCCAAAAAAAAAATACACACACACACTCACTATACATAGTGGTGTAACTGAAGGCTCAAACAACTTCTGTAGCATCCAGCCTCTGGAGACAAAAGACTTCCAACAATTTTTTTTATACTGTTTACTGTAACTTTTTACTTTAACAGCAGTCAGAAAGCCAAGTCTTGCTGCAAATGTGCCCCTCCTCTACTACCCTAGGGCACAGATAACATCTGTGACATCAAAGAGACAAAAGAGTAAAGACTTCAACAATTTTTATATCGTTGTTTTGTACGAGTTGCAGCACAGGTAGCCCCCCCGATTTCCCTCGGGAGTATATTATGCACTGACCGCAGTAGTGGCAGGCAGACAGGCAGCAAATGCCGAAGTGCACTGCCAAAATGAAGAGTGCAGCATCAGGAGAAGTTTTTTTCTTTGTTTTTAAGAATAATAATAATTAAAACCACTACAGAAAAAGGAAGCAAATCTGCTGCCTTGCACACTGGCAGCAGCTTCAGAACACAGTAAACACACACGGAAGATTTTGCACTGATATGATAGTATTTATTGCAAAATGAACAAAAAAAATATTTATAGTCTGAAGAAGTCACAGAACAGGCCTGTCTTCAGCCAGCTATCCAGCAAGCAAGAGCTAGCCTAAAGGCTAGCCTGCAACTGCAGACAATTACAACACAATGTGTTCTTTTGTTAAAAATAAAACAGCAACAACAACAACAAAAACTACTTAGCAGTCAGTCGGTCAAATGGAGCACCACAGACTCCACTAAGGTTCAGTAAACAGAAAAAGTCTGCAAAGACCATTTTTTTCCTAAATTCTATTCAGAAAAGCACAACTCCTTCAGAGAGAGCAACAGCTTCTTCTCAGCTCAAGCGCCCCTCTGCACTGTGGCAGGTCACATGGTAAAGCTCTCTGTGCGACCTGGGGATTGGCTGAGGAGGTCTCATGAGATCTCAAAGTCTCACAGAGTATGTGCCGAATACACCCGGGGATTCTGGTGTTCATTAAATACGCCTGGTATTGAAGATATTCAACAGCAAATTCAAATTCACACACCCCTAGTTGCAGGATCTGGCATAGCAGTGATGCTACTGGTAGCAAGAAAGTTAGACTGTACTGAAAATGGGGCCAGACGGTGAGGAGCTCTGATTTACTAAGCTACTTCAGTGCCGGCTTGCATGCGCAGTGCTTATTTTATATGCTTTATAATACTTTGGTATTTGAGTGGGGAAAATTAAAATAATCTAATAACTCATTACTTTGCTAGATACAGATCTTGCTTTAGCCATTTTTCTAGAGCATTTCCTGCGGTCCTGCAATTTATCTGTAATTTTTTTTTTTTTTACCTCGAAAGGCGCTCTGAGCTAGGATAGCTTGTTTCTAGGTGTATACTGGGGAGTGAGTTACACAGGCCTGTTTTATTCAAAGAGCTAATGTTGGCCAGGACACTGGGTAAAATCCCTTACTCGTTTAAATGCCACGGGATCTCTAAGTGCTGCCTAGACAGTCACCAGAGGTGGGCAAGAGCGACTTCAGTTTAACTTCACATCCAATGGACAGCACCTCAATAGTACGACACACCCACCCCCCTGGTGTTGCACTACAGTGTCTGCACTGGGTATTAGCCCACATTCTTGATATGATACTACAACCCACAACCATCCAATCTTCCAGCGCCAGAGGCATGAGTGCAACCTACCGAGACCGGCACTGCAATAAATTGCTAAATCAATAATGTAAAACATGAAAATGCATGATATTGTCTCCTTGTTGCTCTGAAACAAATGAAAATCTGACACTCAAAATATTCCTGTTAGGGGGCGCACACTAGTTTTGGACATACCTGGTAATGGTAGAACGGTTTGGTAATTTTACTAGAAAATTATCCAGTGGTGCTGGCCCATCGGGGCAGTGGCGATGCTGGCCCATCGGGGCAGTGAGTTTCTGGCCCATCGGGGCAGTGAGTTTCTGGCCCATCGGGGCAGTGGCAGAGCTACCACTTATGACACTCAAACTCCGGGTTTGAGAACCAACCTGGGTCATTAGGGCCAGCCAGGGAAGGAGAAGCGAACTTCACGGCGGATGTTCTACGGAAGAGTGTGTAAGTGCGCTCCACTATGGTACCACCAGCCAGGTGATCAATGATGGTGGTACAAGATGGGACTGATCAAGGGTGGGCAGGGATGTCAACTGGCGTTTCCACACACATGCATGTGTATACCAAGCATGGTCCCACCAGCCGCAACCCTGAGAGGTTTGGTACCGAAAACAAACAGCCCTGGTTAATGCACGCTAAAGCTGCGCTACTCCTACAAGCCCCCCCAACCGTGGCACCTGCCTTCACTGTGTAAGAAGCCAAAATGGGCTGCAGAAGGCCCTCATGACCCTGCCCTGTGGGGCAAGCAATGGGGTGCAGGAGACAGTGATAAGCACCTAGGGAAGGTGGGAGATGGGGCTGAGAAGGAGCCAGCTGAATGGGCAAGCCAGTGTAGAAAGGGTCATAAACACATGATTAAAAAAAATAAAAAAGAAGGAAGAAAATTACTAGGATGAAGAAAGGTCTGAGAAAAATTGAGAAGTGGACAGGGGTATGGCAGATGGGTTTCAATCCAAAAAAAGTGTAAAAATAATGCACTTAGGGCACAAAATGGGTGACGTGGTACTGACAACCACCAAGCAGGAAAGAGACTTGGGGTCAATTATATCTGATTAGCTAAGGGTGGCCAAGCAGTGTGAAAAGGCAGTCAGGAGGGCTAGTGGAATGCTGGGGTGCATAGGAAGGGTATCACCAGCAGAAAGAGGGAGGTGGTGTTGCCTCTCTGTAGATTGCTGGTAAGAAACATAGACGTTGACGGCAGATAAGAACCGCAAGGCCCATCCAGTCTGCCCATTTCTTTTTCTGCCTTATGAATGTGCCATCGGACTTTGCTCTGTCAGTGGCCTATCTATTCATACTCATCTGTATTGCTCCCTTATGCCTATCCCATTCCTGTTTGAAGCCCTGCACTGTATTCATATCCACCACTTCCTGAGGTAGGTGGTTCCATGCATCCACCACCCTTTCTGTGAAAAAAGAACTTCCTCACATTACACCTTAATCAGCCTCCCTCTAATCTCATGATGTGTCCTCTTGTCCTGCGATTTTTCTTACATTGAAACATGTTAGACTCTCACCTTGTTAATGCCCTTAAGGTGTTTGAATGTTTCAATCATATCACCTCTCTCCCTCCTTTGCTCTAGGGTATACATATTTTACTCCATTAATCTGTCCTCATATGTCTTCTGATGCAGTCCCTGCACCATTTTGGTTGCCCTTCTCTGGACTGCCTCAATTTGGTTAATGTCCTTGTGAAGGTGTGTGGCCTCCAGTACTGCACACAGTACTCCAGATGGGGCCTAACCAGTGTCTTGTAAAGAGGGATTATTACCTCCCTCTTCCTACTTGTGATACCCCTACTAATACACCCTAATATCCCCCTAGCCTTACTTACTGCTTTAGTGGTCTGCTTGGATGATTTCAGGTCATCTGTGATGATGATGCCCAAGTCTCTTTCTCCCCTTGTGACTGCCAGAAAATCCCCTCCGAGCCCATAGGTGGCTTCTGTGTTTCTCTTCCCTATGTGCATGATCATGCACTTCTTTGCATTAAACTCCAGTTACCACTCTTCCGACCATTTTTGATAGTTTATTCAGATCTCTTCTCATTCTGCCCACCCCATCTGGATCATCTACTCTGTTGCAGAACTTGGTGTCATCTGCAAACAGACAAACCTTACCCTCCAGTCCATCTGCAATGTCACTGATGAAGACATTGAAGACAACTGGCCCCAGGACTGATCCCTGAGGTACCCCACTTATGACCTGCATCTCTTCTGACTGTACACTGTTTGCCACCACTCTCTGTTTTCTGCCTGTTGACCAACTTCTGACCCACCCCAAGCCTACTACCCAGCTTATTAATCAATCTCCAATGTGGAACAGTATCGAAAGCTTTGCTGAAGCCAAGGTAGGTGACATCAACTGCTCCCCCTTGGTCCATCACTCTGGTTACCCAGTCAAAGAAATCTATGAGATTAGTTTGACAGGACCTTCCTTTTTGTAAACACATGCTGTCTTGGATCCTGTGCTCCTATGGATTCCAGGTGTTGCACTATCCTTTCCTTAAGTAGTGACTCCATAATCTTGCCCACTACTGAGGTAAGACTGACTGGTCTGTAGTTCCCTGCCTCCTCCCTGCTACCACTCTTGTGGAGCGGGATCACATGAGCCCTTCTCCAGTCTTCTGGGACCTCTCCTGTGCTCAGAGACTCACTAAACAGTTCTGATAATGGCTCTGCTAGTTCCACCCTTAGCTCTTTTAGTACCCTGGGATGTATGCCATCAGGTCCCATTGCCTTGTCCACCCTGAGCTTATCAAGCTCTTGTAGGACCCTTTTTTTTTGTGTGAAAGGACTAGTACACACCTCCCTTCCCGTGTCCATGGTGATGAGCTGTTGGCCCTGCCCTACCTTCTCTTCAGTAAATTCTGAGCAGAAGTATCTATTCAGGATAGATGCTTTTACATGGTCCTCCTCCTCCTCCTCCTCACGTGCCCCCTTATCCCCTCTGATCTCAGCAATACCCCCTCTAGACTTTCTCCTTTCACAAATGTATCTATAGAAAGTCTTGTCACCTTCTTTTACTGTTTGTGCTAGTGTTTCCTCAGTTTGGGCATTTGCCTGCCTTACTGCCTTCCCTGCTTCCCTTAGGGAAGTTTGGTATGCCTCCCTATCTTCATCCTGCTGCATTCCCTTATATTTCCTGAAGGCTAGCCTTTCGGCTCTGACCTTTGCTGCTACTGTTTTTGAGAACCAAAGTGGTTTCCTTCTTCTTCTGCACTTCGTTTTCTCTCTAACACAATAGGATGTTGCTTCAAGTACTGCATCTTTAATGCTTGCCCACTTTGCCTGTACCCCCTCATCTGTATTTCTTTTTGCCAGGGCTAGCTTAACTCTGTTGGCCATCTTATCAAAGTCAGCTCCTCTGAAGTCCCAAATTTCTGCTTTGGAATGGAATGATTTAGTTCTAGTGGCCAAATTGAACCATACCATGTGATGGTCACTGGCCCCCAGGTGACCTACCTGGAGATCTGTGATCATTTCCCTGTTAGTCAGTACTAGATCTAGGATAGCTCTGTCTCTTGTGGGTTGTTGCACTAGTTGTTTGAGTCCTTCCCCCTGCAGGGAATCCACCATGTGTCTAGTTCTGGCAGATGTTCCTGCTGGTATTGACCAATCTGTATCTGGCATGTTGAAGTCTCCCATTATCAGAACCTCTCCTTTAGCTGTCATAGAAACACATAGAACATAGAAACATAGAATTTGACGGCAGATAAGGACTGCTTGGCCCACCCAGTCTGCCCATTTCCCTACCTACTGGATAAGCTGCAGATCCTAGTTAACCAGCAGCCTACTTCTTCCTACCCCCACCCCCCAGAATTGCCTTATGACTATCCCATGCATGCTTGAATTCCACCACTGATTTTGACTCCACAACCTCCTCCGGAAGGCCGTTCCATGCATCCACAACCTCTCTGTGAAAAATACTTCCTAAATTACCTCTGAGCCGCCCCTCTATCTTCAAATTGTGCCTCTTTGTTCTTGCACACTCTTTTTTTGAAAGATACTACCTTCTTGGACTTTGTTGATTCCTTGAGGTACTTGAAGTGTCTATCATGTCCCCCTCTCCTCCTTTCTCGGAGGCTGTACATATTAAGCTCCTTAAGTCTCTCTTCTTATGTCTTCCGGTGCAGACCCTGCACCATTTTAGTTGCCCTCCTCTGGACAGCTTCCATGCTGTCTATGTCTTTCTTGGAGGTTGGGTCTCCAGAACTGCACACAGTACTCCAGATGGGGTCTCACCAGCTGTCTGTACAGGGGATAATAACTTCCTGTTTTCTCTGGTGATGCCTCTCCCTATGCATCCCAGTATCCCCCAGCCTCCCTTGCTGCCCTCTCCACATTGCTTACCCATCTTTAGGTCATCTGATATGACTACCCCCAGGTCCTTTCCATTTTTGTTGTTGTTAGTATCTCACCCCCCCATTGTGTACTCTTCCCCTGGGTTTTTGTTTCCCAGGTGCATTACCTTGCACTTCTTAGCATTGAATCTAAGCTGCCATACATTTGACCATTCCTCTAACCTTGCCAAGTCCCTTCTCATCCTTTCCACCCCACCCTGTGCATCAACTCTGTTGCATATCTTAGTGTCATCTGCAAAGAGACACACTTTTCCTTCCAGTCCTTCTGCAATGTCGCTTATTAAGGCATTGAAGAGGACCGGTCCTAATACTGAACCCTGCGGTACCCCACTAGTAACCCTTTCTTCTGTGTGGACTCCATTTACCATTACTCTCTGTGTCCTATTCTCCAGCCAATTCTTTACCCAGGCTGTCATCTTGGGACCCACTCCCAGGCTGGCTAACTTGTATATTAATCTTTTGTGTGGGACTGTGTCAAATGCCTTGCTAAAGTCTATGTTTTGGATATCTTCTAACAATAATGTGTCTATGTCCTCCCCCTGGTCTGGAGGCCTGTACACAACCCCAGTTCGTATGGCTGTCCCATTTACTGTTTCCAGGGTGACGCACAGTTCTTCTGGCTCCTTATGTGTATTCTGAATTGCTGTAGCTTTGATATTTTCATTGACATAAAGGGCCACTCCACCCCACCCCCCTTTTGCACCTCGGTCTCTCTTGAACAGTACATAGCCCGGTACTGAAGTCTCCCAAGTATGGTTACTGGTAAACCATGTCTCGCTAATGGCTACTATGTCCAGTTTAGCCTCTCATTAGTGCCTACAGATCTGGGATCTTGTTTCCCCAGACTGCGAGCATTTGTGTACATGATTCTCCACTGGCCAGATTTCGGTGCGTTAGTTGTTGGGCGAGGTTGGCGTTTCCCCTGTGCATCATATGGGGAGCCAGACCTTTTTCCTTACTTGGTGATGCAAATGAACTACAAACATGCTGAACTCCTGTTTGACCACTAGCTGAGGGGGGAGGGGTGTTCTTCCCATTCGAAGTATGGGGTGCTGCACCCCTCTCCCCATTTGCTAGTTTAAATATTCTGCAAAGACGTCAAACTTCTGCCCCAATGCACTGACTCCTTCCTTAGTCAGATGAAGTCCATCAAATTTAAAGAACTTCGTTCCCAAAACTGTTGCCAGTTCCTACAAATCTGTTTCCTTTTTCTGGCACCAGCCCTTAAGCCACATGTTTAGCTCCCCTATCTCCCCTTCTCTGACGTTCTGTCCATCTGCCCCCCAGACTGGCAGGATCTCAGAGAATGAGATGCCGGACGAAATGGATGATAGTTTGTCACCCATCCTGGCCAGGTGTTCCTTGGTCTCCACAACTGACCAGCTGGCAAGATAGTTAGTCCCTATGTGTACCAGGATGTCAATGTTTTCGCCTGCTTCCTGAACAATGTTAGCAATGCGGTCAGTGTCTCTCCATGCTGATGTACCTTGGAGACATCTGACTATTACCCCTGGCTGAAGATATGTATCAACTCCCTGAGTCATGGAGTCTTCTATGATCAGAAGTTTTTTGGATCTCCTTTTTGCTTTTTTTGTTTTGGTTCCTGTTTTGGGCGAGTTTTGTTGTGCTAGCTCCTGTGCTGCAGTGTCCTGCTCTGCAGTGTCCTCTGCCCCTTTGTTTGATTTCGGAGACAGAGGCAGATACCCGTTTGTAGTTTTTATATGGTTTGTAGAGGTGATATGTTGGAGAGCACAGAGTGATGGGGCACCTGATTTACCCCTCCTAACCACCTGCCAACCTCCCGGACCAACTACCCTCTGCAGTGGAGGTGCTTCTGTTGGATGCTGGAGAAATGGCGGGTAGTTTTTATAATATATTTCCTCTTGAATATGCAATTTGAGGTATGCAATCTCTGCCAATGCTGTCTGGAACTGAGCCTTTAGATCTCCAATGGCCCAGCATGTAGGACAGTGTCCCACAGTACCTGCAATTAATGATATCCATTCCAGATAAGTTGCTGGGTTTATAACCTGGTCAGAGTAATAAGAAGGAAGAAAATGAAAGCAAAAGCTTGATGTTGTGTTTTGTTTGTTTTTGTATAACTTGTTATAACAAGTTAATTTACTAGTGACCCTGTAAATGAGGTCACTGTGTGCATATCCCTCTCACACCCTTTAATAATGCAGCAGAAGGTATACCCAGCAACAACAATTTGAATCAGAGAAAAATAAAGCAATAAAATGTTAGCAACAAACAGTAACAATCCCTGTGAGTACAAAATAAAAATAACACACAGTAAATCTGCCTAGCCAAAATAAGTCTTAATCCTTTTCCTTGCTCTGGTAAGGTTATTTGCTTTGTCCTTTCAAGCAACCTATAAGAAAAGAGCTCAGGTGAAGCTAGGTGCCTTGGCCAGCACACCTAGTTTACTACCGACCCCACCTAGAGTACTGTGTCCAGTTCTGGAGACAACATCTCTGGAAGAACACAGAGAAAGTGCAGCTGCCCAGCAAGGCAACTAAGATAGTGCAGGGTCCGGATCAAAAGCCCTACGAGGAGAGACTAAAGAGTCTCAAAATGTACATCCTAGAAGAGAGGAAGGAGAGGGGAGATATGACAGAAACCTTTTAATCCTCACAGAGGTAAATAAGGTACACACGGATGTATTTTACATAAAAAGAAGCTCAAGAACAAGAGGACACGATCTGAAGCTGGAGAAAGAACAGCAGAGGTGTGAGGAAGCACTTCTTCACAGAAAGCGTGGTGGATTCCTGGAACAGCCTTCCAGCGGAGGTGGTGGGAGAGAAAACAGAAGCGGGGTTCAAGAATGTATGGAATAGGCGTAAGGAAATCTTTACAGAAAGGAAGGGAGTGGAGGGCTAAAGATCAGTTAGGGTCTGCAGTGATACTGTAGGTAAAGAAAAATGGGCAGACTGGGTGGGCCAAGCGGCCTTTATCTGGCGTCAAAGTCTACATTCCGCTGTTTGGTGCCTGAACAAAGGGTAAACATCAGAAGAGGAATGCTGTGCTGAGCTTGAGGGAGCAACGGTAGCGCTACTGCTTTCGAAGCCAATGACCCCAGTTCAGAAGTGAACTTGGGATGTCGACAGTCCAACCGGTTTGGGGAGGATAGGCAGAGCCTGGTGCTTGCCTAGACCCTAGTGCAGGCTGGGGGAAAGGTGCCGGGGGAGGCGCGTAGCAGACATCAATGCATGATGCGAGGGACTGTGTGGTGTGTGTGTCATGACGTCACTGCACATCCTGCCTCCCAGGGGTTAGTAAGGAGGAAAAAGCTAGTGGTGGAATGGCACCAAGTGCACACAAGCCCCACATCCGACCAGCAGGGCATGCCAGCCGGAACTGGATCCAGACCAAGACGGGGGTTTGGGAACCCCAGCAACCCTGCCGGGGGGAAAGACAACTGGTGGTAACTCCCAGTGGACGGCGGGGTGACAGGGCAGAAAAAAAAAAAAAAAAAAAAGGAGTGGAGTGTCATTACAGCATGCTCCTGCTGGGTAGTGAAGACAGCCTAGATACCCACCCCCCACCTTGGAAGAAAACATCTCCACCCCAAAACGTTTTGTACAGTGCCAGTGGTCCATCCCAGTGCAGCTAAACCTCCCAGACTCGTCCCCAAATGTCACTGTGTGCACCAGGAGCCCACCTGCAGCTGAACAGCCCCCCACAAACACAACTAGTTCATACAGCAAACACTCCCAACTCTCCCCCAAAAATCAGAGGGGCACCAGAAGCCCATCCCAGGTGACACTGAACACCCTCATCTAGTTACTTCAGAACCGGACAGCTCATCCCAGAGGACAAGGAATACCCTCATCTTGTTACTGCAGTACCAGCAATCTCATCCCAGGGGACAAGGAACACCCTCATCTAGTTACTGCAGTAGCGGACAGCTCATCCCAGGGGGCAAGGAACACTCATCTAGTTACTGCTAACTGCAGTACCAGATGGCTCATCCCAGGGGACGCCGAACACTTTCATCTAGTTACTGCAGTCCCAGCGAGCTCATCCCAGGGGACACTGAACACCCTCATCTAGTTACTGTAGTACCAGAGAGCTTATCCCTGGGGACATGGAACACCCTCATCTAGTTACTGCTAACTGCAGTACCAGATGGCTCAGCCCAGGGGACGCCGAACACTTTCATCTAGTTACTGCAGTCCCAGCGAGCTCATCCCAGGGGATGCCAAACACCCTCTTCTAGTTACTGCAGTACCAGCGAGCTCATCCCAGGGGACACGGAACACCCTCATCTAGTTACTGCTAACTGCAGTACCAGATGGCTCAGCCCAGGAGACGCCGAACACTTTCATCTAGTTACTGCAGTCCCAGCGAGCTCATCCCAGGGGATGCCAAACACCCTCTTCTAGTTACTGCAGTACCAGCGAGCTCATCCCAGGGGACACTGAACACCCTCATCTAGTTACTGTAGTACAGGAGAGCTTATCCCAGGGGACACTGAACACTCATCTAGTTACTGGAGAGCTTATCCCAGGGGACACAGAACACTCATCAAGTTACTGGAGAGCTTATCCCAGGGGACACAGAACACTCATCAAGTTACTGGAGTACCAGAGAGCTCATCCCAGGGGACACTGAACACTTTCTTCTAATTACTGCAGTCCCAGCCAGCTCATCCCAGGGGACACCGAACACCCTCGTCTAGTTACTGCAGTACCAGCGAGCTCATCCCAGGGGACACCGAACACCCTCATCTAGTTACTGCAGTATCAGCAAGCTCATGGACAGTGCCTCGAAATACTACTGCCCGCCACCACCATTTGTAGAACCGGGAGTCCAGTCCTAGAGCCAGCAAGGATCCCTGACTCCCTCTATGAAGTGCGGTACAAAAAGCCCAACCCATGCCACCAAAGGCACCCAACCCCCTTCCGAATGAGTATGGCTCACCAAAATCTGAATAATATCAGCAAACAGCAAGTACTACCAAATGAAGCACTGTTTTTAAACTTCAGTTTCAAATTTTAAAACAGATTTTTGCAAATAAAGAGCACTCGATTAGGAGCTACAGGAAACACGTCTGTTTCAGTTGGCCATTGCCTTCACGCCTAAAAAAGGCTGTTTTAATAAAAGTAAATACCTATTAGGGCAATAGTGCGTACTCTCTGCTACTGCACCACTCCAAAATCAGTTTAACCAATGGGCAAGCTCTATTTTTCACAGTTTAGGTGCTCCTTAAGCTGGAAGTCTAAAACCCTGTAGCTTTCTGGCTTATTGTCACCCAGACCTTATAGCCAAATCACAAATCTCTTAGCCAAATCTTGCATGTAGCCTGCGAAACTAAAACCCTCTGCCAACATGCCCCCCATCCCATCACAGGATCAGCTACTGGTGGCTCCAGACAACTGGTGTTTGTTATTCGTTAATTCCCGATTCTGCTGTTCCCTTTATTCATGAAAGCTGCTGCAGCTGCACCTGTTCACCACCTGGGAGAGCAGCTGAGTGTCTACCTTCCAGTCAAACCCAATGCCAGCCTCTGGTTGGCAGCAAGAGGATGCAGGAATGTTGACTGTTCTGCACACACCCTCCCTCCCTGTGAGACAAACTTCTAACCTCCACAGTGGTCTTTGCCACACCATCCTCTCCCCATTCCCAGTTACAGATTCCTTTCCCCCTCACTGAGCATTTTCTCCTGTCAATGCTTCTTGCTCCATGGATATACCCTGTTCAGACCTGCACCCCCTGGTTCTCCAGGTCCCTGCAACCCACCCGTTACCCCCATGTTTTTTTTCCTCGATGGTGGTGGCTTTGGGAGAGAGTGCCCCCCCCCCCCAGCAGTCCACTGTGCAGACTAGGATCCAGCGTCAGCAGGCACTAGGACCAACGGGAATCCAGAGGCCAAACCATCATATAGACACACATGGGTTGTTCTTATCATCTTTTAAGTCCCTCCCACATCCCTCGACATTAGTGCAGCCTTCTGGGTGGCCTCAAACACGAGCAGCACATCCCTGCAGTAAGAGCAAGCTCTCATGCCCAGTCACAGGGGTGACTCACTGTGGTGCCGGAGCTCACAATCAACCCTCCCCAATGTAGAGGCACAATGCCACACTGCAGCTGTTCCCAGCTTGGCCTGCCTTTCAACACGGCAACTAAAAGCTGGATCACCTGCACCATTGAGGCAGCCCAAGTGAAAGATTCTGAGGCTCGTACATGATCCTTTGGTCTCTCAGGTGGCAGCACAGTGTCCTGTTACTGTACCCATGTCAGCCCCAGTATATAATTTCTAAGCTATACCACCACATCTAGCCTTTTGCTTAGCAACACTGGATAACATCACATCTCCTTAGTAACAATCATTCCAGTGTTATTAAACAACTTAGAAGAGTGATTCCCCTGCCTGCCCCCTATGACATAAGGGGCTGGTAGGGAAACCATTTTTCTACACCTAAAGCAACTATAAGCTACAGGAGACTCTCAGTCAGTTCATGCTGCTTTGGAGTCCTCAGTACCAGTGCTCCAGACAACACTGTCATTCAAGAGTAACATGCAAACCATTTTTGTCAGTAGGTCAGTAAAATATAATTTTGATTATTAAAAGTGCTTTAAACTTGGAAAAACATTTCCTTTAGAAGTTATCTATGGAGCATTTCCAAGGATTGACATGAGCATCAGTACTCCTCAAAAAAGAAAAAATGGTACACTGGTGCAAGTTGCCTACCTGTGACGCCGGAGATCCAGGTTTGAGAACTGATCCGGGACATCGGAGGGTCAGCCGGGGAGAAGGATTGTGCGTCTGAGGACTGCTCTCCTTCGGGGGGAGGGGCTAGTGGGTTCGGCGCAACACAGACACCTAGCGGAGGCTGAGTGTACCGCGCACGCCAACGCCAAAGTGTTCAGGGGCGGAGTGGACATTGGTCATCATTGCACGTCCCCCACGCATACACTGGGGAAAAAATGCCACCAGCCACCCCGAATGAGCCGCCCTCGGCCTCCATCGCTCCCAGGTCGGCTCGTCAACCTATCCAGAAGTTGCAGCACCTTAGGGGCTGGTGCTGCAACCCCGCCCTGGGGGAGGAAGCCAGGGGGCATCAGCGAGGTGCAACTGGTTTGGGAGCAGAAGCGAGGGTTCGTGATCAGGCTGAGGAACCGGGCGGCCGGCGGCAAGAAAAAGCGTACTCAATAAATAAATAATAATAAAAAGATTATTTCTTAAAATCTGGGGAGAAAAATAGGACAATACACACCTTATCTGGAGCTCTGCGCAGCCCAAACAGGGTCGGCTGGCAACAAGAGTGAGGAGCAACCCCAGGATGTTCTGTAGTTATCCACCACTCACCTGGCATCACTTGTGGTGGTGTGTGGCCTGTGTCATTAGTCATATGTGGGCCTTGTAATGGGTGGGGGTCTGCTGGTTTCACCATTAGTAGACTGGGTGATTTTCCCCGGCATCTAGAGGTTCCCAATCCCCTTCCAGGTGGGATCGACTGTAATATCAGCAGACCTCTGCTAGGTAGCAATCACGCAACAGGGCTCACAGTCCCTGCCCCCACCACCACCAATCTGAAGAAGAGCAGTTCTGGAACACTTGATCATTCTTCCCCAGCCAGTCCAATGATCCAAGTCTGCTCCTGAACCTGGGTCATCAGCACTGCCATGCAGTAGCACTATGCACGCCAGCCTATTAGTTAAGCTCCCCCTTTTTCAATATGTAAATAAGTTGTGGGTCCCCGGCTCCTGTGAACAAATCTCCCAGCTATAAAGGTTCCATAACAGATAATGTCATTACTTTTTTAAACAAGCGCACACTTTTATAAAACTGTCTTCTACTTAAAAACTCAAGTTTCATCCATCCACCATACTGTAAGCAACCAATCTCAGAATGAAAGGTGGATTCAGTCCACTGCTGTTCAAGGGTAGCCCCGTAAAATCGCGTCCTCTCCAGCTACAGAGAGGTGAAAGGTGCAATAACTGGCAAGAAGTGGATTCAGTTTTACCATTAGTGTTAAACTGACCTATCCATCTCCTACAAACCATGCCCCAACAGACAATACCATCAGTTCAGTAGCTACCAACGATGAACTCAAGAATACAGAGCAACAGCGGAGATGACCAGTCAGACACTCCCTCCCTCACTGACCTTGCTCCCTCACTCAGCTCCCCATGTGCGTTGTAGTTTACTGTCATGATCTTCACCGTGTTTTTAAAAACTACCTCTCCCTTCTGGAGATATTCCAACGTCCTCCGAATAGGAAACCTGCCCTTCATCGGCATTTTGGTCAACTTGGTATATCTGACTCGTAAACGTTAACACAGTAAAGCAGCATTTAACAGGCAAATGCACCGACTTCCGCCTCAGGCTCACCCCCTGAACCCTTGGAGCGCCCTGGGAATTGTAGTTCATTTCCATTTATACATAATTAGGTTTCAGTAGTGCAGGGTCAGTCATTCTCAGTACAGGTCTCCGATGGATAAGGCGCGTAAATCCAAGTACACAGAACAGATGCATCATTCCCCCTTTTATTTTCTCCAAAACCTTTTTACTCAAGGTAGCAAGACTACAATTCCATGATGCATCAATATAAGAGCGGAGTCGCAACACCTTTAGGGTCGTGCTTTGTTGTCGCAAGGGATCCTGGGTGTTGTAGTTTATCAGGGAACGTTGTTGAGGGCACGCCTGACTCGTATTCACAAATCAAGTTACCGTTTACAACATCAAGAACGCTTTTTTAAATCTTGTAAACTCTATAACCCTCCCCACCCCCAAAAAAAGAATGATCATGTAAACTCAAGAACCTATACGTGTCTTAATTAGCAAAGCATTTCGTGATGGAGAACTGGTCTGTAACTCAAATACCTGGTGGTAATATCTTTTGATTCAAATCCCTACTCATCGGTGGCAGAAATAGCAATTTTAGGAGGGGCAGAGGAAATTACTGATGCAAAATCAGGGGTCTATGAGAGGTGTGTTGATGGAATAAACAGAATGTGAAGTGCCGTTTTCGGGGAACATGCATTCAACTTGAATGATTCAAGCAGAAATTTGTCAGCAGAAAAGGACCACTTGACTCACTGAGCCTGTCCAGATGTTTAGTTAGTTTTTGTTGACCGGTGTAGTATCAAATTGTGCTTCTCCGTCAGAATATGCTTCTCGGTAGCATACTCTAATAACAGGGTAATGTCAGATTATGCTTCCCCGTAAAATTTTGCTACCCAAATGATAAACAAGTACAATGATGTAAAACACACTGTCAGTTGTTGCAGTCATGGATTTTGAACTGTGAACTGCTCATAGCGCACACTGAACAATGTAATACATAATTTAAAAGTGAATAATATGTAAATGAGCAACATATAAAGAATAAATGCTGTCACAGTGGGACTGCAAATTTTAATTATTTATTTATTAGCTTTTGTTGATCGGGTAAGTGCATTAGGCAATATACCTGCCTATTTTCAAGCACGAACAGGGAGAGTACAAGATACAGTTATAGGAAACATACACTGGAACATACAGGCATTTCGAACAATTGCAACAGGTATTCTCACAGGGATAGACATAGCATTTTACGACAACAGGTCTATCCACGCAGGGATGTTTTTTTTTTTCAATATCAGGCACAATTGGAAGACATACAATTGTAAGGCAAAACTCAAATCAAGTCAGCTTGGATGAGGCAGGAAGGGGACAGACACAAGTATCAAGTGCTAGGAGGTGCAAGAGTAGTGCTGATTTAAAGGAGGAGTGGGACAAGTTGTTCTTCAGGCAGTAGGGAAGAGTATTCCAAGTTTTGGGAGCAAAGTGGGCGAATGCTTGTTCACCCATTTTAGTAGTGCAGCGTGGGACTGCGAGCAAAGGCAGATGAGAGGACCTTAGAGGACGGGAGTGTTGCACATGGTTAAACATGGATGCTATAGCTGAAGGGCAGGGAGTTCTAGTCATAGAATCTATGAAGCAGCTCAGTGAGAAGAGGCGCCGCGATTCAGGTGTTAGCCAGTGCAGGGCTGAGTAGAGGAGACAGTGGTGGGTGAGGTGAGGGACAGACAGAGCAAATCTGCATATATTATTGTAGGTGGTGTCCCACTTATGGAGAATAGCAGCGGCAGTATGAGAAAGGATGGGGAGGGTGTAAAGAAGTCCTGGAAGGAGGACACCTCTAGCCACCGATACCCTAGCTGCAAGGGTTAATGAGTGGCACACACGGTATGTTGCCCGATTTTTTTGTTTGTGGCTTGACATACTTCATTGATGTGAGCAGAGAAATCAAGTGCCGGGTCCAATGTCACCCCAAGGTACTTAAAAGAGCACGTGGTCATGACGGCAGCACCGTCCAGGCATAGAACTCGAAGCATGGGGACAAGGTTTGAACTTTTTTAGAAGACCCAAAGAGCATAGCTTGGGTTTTGATAAGGTTAAGGATAAGAAAGTTGAGGGAGAACCAGGACTGAAGGTGTTGAAACCGAGAGGTGAGATGATCATTGAGGTCGGGAACTGAAGGAGAAGCAGAGAAAAGTACGAGGTCATCTGCATACATAATGGAGCTACAGTGGGGTATGGAAGTAGGGATATCATTTACGAAGATTCAGAATAACAGTGGCCCGAGGATAGATCCTTGAGGGACACCCATTGAGATAGGGGCAGGAGACGAATGAGTTTTGCAATTGCAGACAAATTGGGACCAGTCATTTAGGTAACTTGAGAACCAGGCTATAGTAGGTTTAGAGGCCCCTAGAGTATGCAGCTTATCAAGGAGAAGCGTATGACTAAGTCGAAAACCTTGGTTAGGTCAATGAACACTGAACCAGTAAGCAGACCTTTGTCCATATTTGACTTAACCTCACTGGTGAATAGGGTGAGTGCAGTTGTGGTGCTATGATGAGCCTATGCTAGACGAAAATGTGGTAGGGTCCGTAAACCCTGCTGGTGGGCCAGGGAGGTTCAGGAGGTGGTGAGGGGAAAGAAGGTGGGATATAGGCATTTCAAGTGCTCAAGGAATGAAAGGGATAGAGGAGAGTATGAGCTGATGGCCAGAAGGGCCACTAGGGTGGTGAGGGCGGCTAAGGCAAGGAGAAGTAAAATCTGACAGCTATTCACACCTGTCAGATTTTGCTGCCCTCAGCCTGAATTAACCCAGGACATCAGAATGACAAAGGAGAAGTCCATATATCAATGCCCAAGCTGTATTTCAACTTTCTTTTGATTCATTTTCAGTTTGACTGTGCATTGGGCAACCCATCCCTCAAAATACCCCCAGGCTGCAAAATCAGACAGCTATTTGCACCTGTCAGATTTTGCTACCCTCAGTTTAAATAAAACCCAGGACACCAGAATGACAAAGGAGGAGTCCATATATCAATGTTCAAGCTGTACTTCAACTTTCCTTTGATTAATGTTCAGTTTTGCTGTCTATTGGGTATCCCATTTCCTCAAAATACCACCAGGTAGCAAAATCTGACAGCTATTCACACCTGTCAGATTTTGCTACCCTCAGTCTTAATAAACCCAGGACACCAGAGTGACAAAGGAGGAGTCCATATATCAATGCCCAAGCCATATTTCAACTCTCCTTTGATTAATGTCAGGTTTACTGTATATTGGACACCCCATTCTCTCAAAATACCCCCAGGTAGCAAAATCTGACAGCTACTGTATAGCAGGTTATATTGGCATCTGATATATTTAGCAGATGTAGACCTTATAGACCTTGTTTATATGCTGGCGCTCGATATATTTAGCGATTGCTGTACCTGTAGTTACGGTCTGGTACACTGCTGTAATTAGCCTCGTGTTGACACTAAGCCGTGGCTGATTTGAATCTCATGTATGACTTATTGCCTGTCTCCTCCGACCGCACACCTACAGTATTTCCCCTGTCTGAAGGTGCTGTACTTACAGGAGGATGTCGCTCTTGAAGTGGATGCAATCATCCCAGTCCTCACAAGTGAAATGGAAATACCCCATGGATGCCAGTACTGTCTCAGGGTCGGAGCTTGCTGAGTGCTCTGGGGGGGAGCCCACTGTTACAGCATTTGTTGCTCGCTGGAACATCAGCTGGAACCTCAGCTGGAACATCAACTCCACCTGCAAAGAAAAAGCACACTGGCTACACAAATTATACACCGGAGATCCGGTACAAGTTCGGGAAATATGGCGTGGAGAACGGGGTTATGGCGGCCGTGCAACATTGTAATACCACAACAGGTAGCACAATAAATGAGAGTTCCATCAGGAACTTTAAAGTAGACTACATGGCACAGCTCAGAAAAACACCAGACCCTACTTCCATGTCTCCTTTTCTCCCTACAAAACCCCGAGGGCATCCAGCTCACCTGGAAAGTGAGCTGGAAGAACAGCTAAAATCTATAATTAAAAGTTTATGACTAGACGGTGCAGTTGTCAACGCTGGTGTTATTCTTGCAGTAGCTATGGGAATAGTGAAGGTTAATAGTCAACAGCTACTGACCGAAAATGGTGGTCATCTAACCCTTAGTAGCAAATGGGCCTGGGGGGTTCTAAACCGCATCGGCTACAGCAAAAGAAAAGGCACCAAAGCAGGGCGAAAGAAGCCGATAGATTTTGAAAATCTAAAGGCCACTTTTCTTTCACGTATAGCCACTGCTTGTGCCCAACAGCTGATCCCACCACAGTTGGTCATAAACTTGGACGAAACAGGGGTCAATATGATTCCTGTTTCTGAATGGACGATGGAGGTGACAGGGTCAAAACAGGTACAGGTGACTGGATTAGGGGATAAGAGACAAATTTCTGTTGCCCTCGCCTGTTGCCTTGATGGTGATTTACTCCCTACGCAACTCATCTATAAGGGCAAGACTGCTGTGTCACACCCTAAGCATACATTTCCCAATGAGTGGAGTATTACTCATTCTGAAAATCACTGGGCCAATGAAGTCACGACCATTGATTTCACTGATAATATTTTGGTACCGTATATCAAGTGCATCACTTCTGAGCTGTCATTGCCCACAGAGCCGAAGTCCTTACTTGTTTTAGATCTGTATTGAGCACATACTACTGAAAATGTACTCCTGCACTTGGAAAAGCTAAACATCATTCCAATCTACGTGCCGGCATCATGCACTGACTCACTACAGCCTTTGGATGTCAGTGTAAATAAAATTTTCAAGGACCTACTCAAGAGAGAATTCACCAATTTGTACTCAGGCATTGTGTCGGAAAGGTTGGTAGCAGGAGGCACTGGCAGTTTAACATCCGATCTCCGACTGCTAAACCTAAAAGAACACTATGCTCGGTGGATGGAGACTGTGATCACCTCCTTGCAAGGAAGACAAGCAGACATCATACGAGGATTTCATGAGGCTGGGATACTTGACACCCACCACAACTGCCTGAGTGAGTATTTTTACATTCTTGTGTTCTGGGGATGGTGGCTGGTACCAAATAGAGCAAATGCTAAGTTGGCTTTCTGATTCTTTCAGATACAGCACCACAAGGTGAAGCAGAAGCCGAAAGAAGCAGAAGTCGAAAATAGGACATACCGCACTAGTAAGACAAGTGCACCACATCTAAAAGGACTTTTGGCTCTTTTTTTTTTTACTTTGGTGTTTTTGTTATGTTTTCAGTCACATTTAATTAAACTGCATAAAATTAATACACGCATTACCGAATTAAATTGCTTTGTAGTTCTTTTAACTCATCTAGATGCAGTACCTGGCTGAATAGCCGAGTGAAGTAGTGGAACATTACGACTAGAATATTAGCAGTCTGTTAAATTTAGTGCATGTTAATGGATTAGCTAATACCGCAAAATTTATCGGACCGCTAATATAACCTACTATACAGTATTTGCACCTGTCAGATGTTGCTACCTTCCATCTAAATAAACTCTGGACACCAGAATGACAAAAGGGAAGTCCATATATCAATGCCCAAGCTGTATTTCAACTTTCTTTTGATTAATTTTCAGTTTGACTGTGTACTGGGCACCCCATTCCCTCAAAAAAAAACCCAGGTAGCAAAATCTGACAGCTATTCACACCTGTCGTATTTTTCTACCCTCAGTCTAAATAAACCCAGGACAAAAGAATGACGAAGGAGGAGTCCATATATCAATGCCCAAGCTGTATTTCAACTTTCCTTTGATTAATTTTCAGTTTGACTGTGTATTGGACCCCATTCCCTCAAAATCCCCCAGGTAGCAAATTCTGACAGTTATTCTCACCGGTCAGATTTTGCTACCTTCCATCTAAGTAAACCCTGGACAACAGAATGACAAAGGAGAAGTCCATATATTAATGCCCAAGCCAAATTTCAACTCTCCTTCGATTAATGTCAGTTTCACTGTATATTGAGCACCCCATTCCCTCAAAATATCCCCAGGTAGCAAAATCTGACAGCTATTCGTACCTGTCAGATTTTGCTACCCTTAGTCTAAATAAAACAAAGACACAAGAATGACAAAGGAGAAGTCCATATATCAATGCCCAAGCTGTATTTCAACTTTTCTTTGATTAATTTTCAGTTTTGCTGTGTATTGGGCACCCCATTCCCTCAAAACACCCCCAGGCAGCAAAATCTGACAGGTATTCACACTTGTCAGATTTTGCTACCCTCAGTCTAAATAAACCCTGGACACCAGAATGACAAAGGAGGAGTCCATATATCAATGCCCAAGCTATATTTCAACTTTCCTTTGATTAATTTTCAGTTTTGCTGTGTATTGGGTACCCCATTCCTCAAACACTTTAGGTAGCAAAATCTGACAGGTATTCACTTGTCAGATTTTGCTACCTCAAGTCTAAATAAACCCTGACACCAGAATGACAAAGGAGGAGTCCATATATCAATGCCCAAGCTATATTTCAACTTTCCTTTGATTCATTTTCAGTTTTGCTGTGTATTGGGTACCCCATTCCCCCAAAATACCCACAGGTAGCAAATTCTGACAGCTATTTGCACCTGTCAGATTTTGCTACCCTCAGTCTATATAAACCCTGGACATCAGAATGACAAAGGAAGGGTCCATTTATCAATGTCCAAGCTGTATTTCAACTCTCCTTTGATTAATGTCAGATTTACTGTATATTGGGCAATCCATTCCCTCAAAACACCCCCAGGTAGCAAAATCTGACAGCTATTCGTACCTGTCAGATTTTGCTACCGTCAGTCTAAATAAACCCTGGACACCAGAATGACAAAGGATTAGTCCATATATCAATGCCCAAGCCATATTTCAACTCTCATTTCATTAATGTCAGGTTTACTATATATTGGGCACTCCATTCCCTCAAAACAGCCCCTGGTAGCAAAATCTGACAGCTATTCGCACCTGTCAGATTTTGCTACCCTCAGTCTAAGTAAACCCAGGACACCAGAATGACAAAGGAGGAGTCCATATATCAATGCCCAAGCTGTATTTCAACTTTCCTTTAGAAACACAGAAAGATAGAATTTGACGGCAGATAAGGACCACTTGGCCCATCCAGTCTGCCCATTTCCCTACCTAATGGATAAGCTGCAGATCCTAGTTAAATAGCAGCCTACTTTTTCCTACCCCACCCCCTAGAATTGCCTTATGACTGCCCCATGCATGCTTGAATTCCACCACTGTTTTTGACTCCACAACCTCCTCCGGAAGGCCGTTGCATGCATCCACAACCCTCTCTGTGAAAAAATACTTCCTTACATTACCTCTGAATCGCCACCCCATCTTCAAATTGTGCCCCCTTGTTCTTGCACACCTCCTTTTCTGAAAGATGCTACCCTCTTGGACTTTGTTCATTCTCTTGAGGTACTTGAAAGTTTCTATCATGTCCCCCCTCTTCCCTCCTTTCCTCGAGGCTATACATATTAAGCTCCTTAAGTCTCTCTTCATATGTCTTCTGGTGCAGACCCTGCACCATTTTAGTTGCCCTCCTCTGGACAGCTTCCATCCTGTCTATGTCTTTGCGAATCGTCTCCAGAACTGCACACAGTACTCCAGATGGGGTCTCACCAGCTGTCTGTACAGAGGGATAACAACTTCCTGTTTTCTACTGGTGATGCCTCTCCCTATGCATCCCAGTATCTCCCCAACCCTCCTTATTGCCCTCTCACATTGCTTGCCTCACCATTAGGTCATCTGATATGACTACCCCCAGGTCCCTTTCCATTTTTATTGTTAGTATCTCACCCCCCATTGTGTACTCTTCCCCTGGGTTTTTGTTTCCCAGGTGCTTTACCTTGCATTTCTTAGCATTGAATCTAAGTTGCCATACATTTGACCATTCCTCTAACCTTGCCAAGTCCCTTCTCATCCTTTCCACCCCACCTTGTGCATCAATTCTGCTGCAGATCTTTGTGTCGATTGATGTTCAGTTTTACTGTATATTCAGCACCCCATTCTCTCAAAATGCCCCAGGTAGCAAAATCTGACAGCTATTCGCACCTGTCAGATTTTGCTACCCTCAGTCTAAGTAAACCCAGGACACCAGAATGACAAAGGAGGAGTCCATATATCAATGCCCAAGATGTATTTCAACTTTCCTTTGATTAATTTTCAGTTTGACTGTGTATTGGACACCCCATCCCTCAAAATACCCCCAGGTAGCAATATCTGACAGCTATTTGCACCTGTCAGATTTTGCTACCGTCAGTCTAAATAAACCCTGGACACCAGAATGACAAAGGAGGAGTCCATAAATCAATGCCCAAGCTGTATTTCAACTCTCCTTTCATTAATGTCAGGTTTACTATATATTGAGCACCCCATTCCCTTAAAATACCCCCTGGTAGCAAAATCTGACAGCTATTCGCACCTGTCAGATTTTGCTACCCTCAGTCTAAGTAAACCCAGGACACCAGAATGACAAAGGAGGAGTCCATATATCAATGCCCAAGATGTATTTCAACTTTCCTTTGATTAATTTTCAGTTTGACTGTGTATTGGACACCCCATCCCTCAAAAATACCCCCAGGTAGCAATATCTGACAGCTATTTGCACCTGTCAGATTTTGCTACCGTCAGTCTAAATAAACCCTGGACACCAGAATGACAAAGGAGGAGTCCATATATCAATGTCCAAGCTGTATTTCAACTTTCCTTTGATTGATGTTTAGTTTTACTGTATATTGGGCACCCCATTCTCTCAAAATACCCCCAGGTAGCAAAATCTGACAGCTATTCGCACCTGTCAGATTTTGCTACCTTTAGTCTAAATAAACCCAAGACACAAGAATGACAAAGGAGAAGTCCATATATCAATGCCCAAGCTGTATTTCAACTTTCTTTGATTAATTTTCAGTTTTGCTGTGTATTGGGCACCTCATTCCCTCAAAACACCCCCAGGTAGCAAAATCTGACAGCTATTTGCACCTGTCAGATTTTGCTACCCTCAGTCTAAATAAACCCTGGACACCAGAATGACAAAGGAGGAGTCCATATATCAATGCCCAAGCTATATTTCAACTTTCCTTTGATTAATTTTCAGTTTTGCTGTGTATTGGGTACCCCATTCCCTCAAAATACCCACAGGTAGCAAATTCTGACAGCTATTTGCACCTGTCAGATTTTGCTACCCTCAGTCTAAATAAACCCTGGACACCAGAATGACAAAGGAAGAGTCCATATGTATTTATTTATTTATATTTATTTATTTATTGAAATTGTTTCACCAGGAAAGGCACACTGAGCAACAAGATGCTCGTCTCCCGGTGCGACCTGGGGGGAAGGGTTACAGTGGAGGCAGATCATATAACAGACAAAAAAGAATATATTGCAATACAGGTGATGTACATAACTGGGCGGGATAAGCATGAGCACATATTTGCATGAGATGAAACAATACAGTAGAACTATAACGCATTTAGCAATAGGTGAAACAGTACAGAGATCATACATGAAGGATAAGGTATACATAACATTGAACATTCCGGATTAAAACATGTTTAAGTGCCAGTAGCAATGCATGAGTGGCGGTAGCAGGACCGAAGCTGAAGCGAGATGCAGCAAGTTGACAGTAGGAGTGAGGGGGTAACAAGGTTGGGCGTGAGCAATGTTGTAGTGCGTGAGGGTGAGAGCATGGGTAACGGGAGGGAGGGAAGAGCGAGGAGGGTAGGGGAGGTAAGGAGGGAAACAATTGAGGGAGAGATGAAGTGCGATAAGGGAAGTGTATGTTAGCGGCATTTTACGGGCCAAGCCGCTGGTCAGGCACAAGGGGGGGAACCCATATATCAATGTCCAAGCTGTATTTCAATTCTCCTTTGATTAATGTCAGATTTACTGTATATTGGGCACTTCATTCCCTCAAAACACCCCCAGGTAGCAAAATCTGACAGCTATTCGCACCTGTCAGATTTTGCTACCGTCAGTCTAAATAAACCCTGGACACCAGAATGACAAAGGAGGAGTCCATATATCAATGCCCCAAGCCATATTTCAACTTTCCTTTAACTGATGTTCAGTTTTACTATATATTGGGCACCCCATCTCTCAAAATACCCCCAGGTAGCAAGATCTGACAGCTATACACACCTGTCATATTTTGCTACCCGCAGTCTAAATAAAACCCCGGACACCAGAATGACAAAGGAGGAGTCCATATATCAATGCCCAAGCTGTATTTCAACTTTCCTTTGATTAATTTTCAGTTTTGCTGTGTATTGGGTACCCCATTCCCTCAAAATACCCCCAGGTAGCAAATTCTGACAGCTATTCGCACCTGTCAGATTTTGTTACCCTCAGTCTAAATAAACCCTGGACACCAGAATGAGAAAGGTAGAGTCCATATATCAATGTCCAAGCTGTATTTCAACTCTCCTTTGATTAATGTCAGGTTTACTGTATATTGGGCACCCCATTCCCTCAAAATACCCCCAGGTAGCAAAACCTGACAGCTATTCGCACCTGTCAGATTTTGCCATCCTCAGTTAAAGTATCACCCAGAACACAAGAATGAGAGAAAGCAGGAGCCCTTATTTCATTGCCTCAACTTTGTTTAAACTTTCTTTACATTACTTTTCAGTTTTCCATACACAAGGTGCACCATTCCCTCAAAAAACCTTATGTAGCAATATCTGACAGGTATTCGCATCTGTCAGATTTTGCTACCCTCATTCAAAGTATCAGACAGGACAGCAGGGCCAAAATATTTAAAGGGGCTGTGCCTGGCACAATTCCAAAAATGCACCCTGGGGCAATATTCAAAAGGTGGAATTGCGCAGTGCAATTCCCAATGCGGCATGGCACAAAGACAATGTATTGGGCACATCTCCAGGGGCATTCCCACGCATATGCAGCACATCCCGATATTCAGCCTGGGATGTGCGACGCATCTGCTGGCACAACCCAGAGATGTGCAGCATACCTGGGCTCAGAGTTGACCCCGTAAAAAATGTCTGAAGTGCCAGCCACCCAGAGGCAGGCCACTGTAGGGTGGTGCGCAACACAGCAGCCACCAGCCATGGGTGGCAACCCCCCAACACCATGCACAAGCACATACAATAGTCCCTGGTATTCTAGTGGTACCCCCCTCCCAATCCCATAACCCGATCACCAAAATGTATTTAATTTTCATGGTGGTCCAGTGGCACTCACCTCCCCATTCTGATCCAATGATTGCCAACATGTATTTATTTAATTACTCTGGTGGTCTAGTGGTACCCCCTACCTATCCTGACACAATGATCACCGAAATGTAATTATTAAATTTTCCTGGTAGCCTAGTAGTACACCCCTCCCCCGAATCCACAATCACCGTGAAGACTGACATTTCAACTCCCTGGCAGTCTACTGTTATCCCCCACCCACACAGGACCCCCAGCCCACCCATGTCCCCCCCGGTCTTCGGTGGCAGCATACCCACCTGCATACCTCTGTGGCTGCCCGCCAAATGGCAGTTTACAGTAAGTGCTGCAAGCTTATTTGTCCACACTGTGGATCAATGAGCTGGCAGTGCATGCTGTAATAGTCATTCACATCTTTGTGAATGAAGTCATTCATCCATTCATAAAGTTGTGAATGACTATTGCAGTATGCACTGCCAGTCCACCAGTCCACAGTGTGGACCGATGAGCTTGTAGAAAAATACTGTAAGCTGTCATGTGGCGGGGGAGCTGGGTGGGCTGGGGTAATCATATCTGATTATGTGATAAGGTACTTCCTCACCCTGCCCCAGAGCCTACCCCCCCAGCCTTATATCAAGTCCCCTTGGTCTTGTACACCTTCTTTTCTGAAAAGCTACCCTCCTTTACCTTGTTTATACCCCTGAGGTACTTGAATGTCTCTGTCATATCCCCCTTCTCTCTCCTCTCCTCCAGGGAATACGTACTGCGGTCCTCTAGTCTTTTTTCATATGACTTTTGGTGCAGTCCTTGCACCGTTTCTGTAGCCCTTCTCGGGACTTCCTCCATTTTGTCTATGTCCTTCTGGAGATGTGGCCTCTAGAATGGGACACAGTACTCCAGATGGTTTCTCACTAGTGATCTGTACAGTGTCATAACCACCTCCTTTCTTCTGCTGGTGATACCTCTCCCTATGCACCATAGCATCCCATTGGCTTTCTCCACAGCCTTCTCTCATTGTTTGGTTACCTTTAGATCATCAAATATGATTATCCCAGGTCCTTTTCTCTTTTTGTTTGTTGTGGGATACTGACAGGGAGCACCGGTCCCCCCTTCAGAGGGACTTATCCTCTGACCAGATAGTCATGTCATCATAGATCCTGTCAACTCCCGATCTTGCCGTTTTGGCCCCGGATTCATATCTGTGCAATGGGTGGAGCAGCTGGCTCCACCTCCACACAAGCAGCCTAATGTCCTGGATGTGGGCCCTCCCTGTTTTTAGAAGCACTTGTGTGCTGACACCCAGCCACCACTGGGTGTCAGTCTGTAGCACACCACATGGTCCTCCCTCCCCCGAGGAAGGAGAGCTGTCTACAGACATTCAATCTTTCCTTGCCCCACCGGCCCCCATGCAACCTGAGTTCCATTCCTGAACTCGGGTCGCCGGCATGGCATGAGGTATGGTATCCAGTGCCTTATGCTTCAGTGCCACCGGGTCCAGGTCCCTATCTTGTTTGGTGGCCTTTAATACCTCCTCCCATCTTGTACTCCTTCCTTGAATTTCTGTGCCCCAAATGCATAATTTTGCACTTCTTTGCATTGAAACATTTTGGAGCGCACAGCTGTTGGGTCTGATAACCTAGAACCTAAGCTCCTAAAATTGGCTGCTCCCCACATGGCTGCTCCACTTACTAAAATCTTTACCCTCTCTCTGTGTCAAAGTACTGTCCCGGATATTTGGAAGATGGCCAGAATTACCCCCGTGTTCAAAAAGGGCAACCCACTTGACCCATTGAATTACTGTCCTATTGCCATCCTATCTGTTCTCAGTAAAATACTTGAGCAAATAGTTGCTACCCAGACCACCAACTTCTTACTGAAACACGACCTCTTAGCTGATGCCCAACATGGTTTCTGCAAGGGTCATAGGGTCCAATGGACCTTCTGGACCAACACTGCAGACAAAGCAATGTCAGAGGTGACACATTCCAGATGGAATGGCAGAGCTGGATTGGGGATTAACCTAAGCTGGAGCTGAGGCCAAGGCCTGTTTCAGTGATGTCACAGCTTGGGTGTAAATGGGGCCCCAAGTCCAGGGGGCATCCTTTTTCAGTAGTTCATATAGGGGGGTGGCCTTCTAAGCAAAATCACAAATAAAATCTCTAGAATAGTTCGCCATACCTAGAAATCTTCTAAGGGTGGCCACGCCGGTAGGCAGTGGCAAATCTTACAATCCCTGTATCTTCTTCCTGGTAGGGCTTCGGGCCTTGGTCTGTTATCCTCAGGCCCAGAAAGAGTACCTCTTTCTGACATAGTTGTGCTTTTGCAGGGTTACATTTGAGGCCTTTCCTCTGTAGGAGGGTCAGCAGTTCATCTAAGAGATCCAGATGTTGTTCCTGTGTGGCTGTAGTCAACAACAGGTCCTCCACATACTGCAAGAGACACTGGGGCATACAGAAACCCTCAAGGGTGTCTATCATGTGCAAATGGAACAGGGAGGGGCTGTTGTGGAACCCCTGTGGTAAGCAGGTCTACATGTACTGCCTGCCTTCAAAGGTGAAGGCAAACTTATATTGACTCTTGGGGGCCCAATGGCAATGACCAGAAACCATTGGAGATGTCCAGGATGCTAAACCATTGTTGGTCAGGGGTCAGTAGTCGCAGCATGTCTGGTGCTGATGCCACAGTTGGGGCACAACTGGGGGTGACCTGGTTTAGTCTCTTGTAGTCAACAGTAAGTCTCCAGGCACCTGTGGGTTTTTTCACAGGCCACACTGGGGAATTGGCAGTAGAAACACATATCCTGATTACACCTTGCTTGAGGAGTGATTTAATTGTTTCCTATGAGAAGGCAAGGCCTCAGGTGGAAAGAGGTATTGCCATTGCCTCTCATGTGCTGGGGCTGTCACTTTGATGACAGTGTGCATCCTGCCACAATCATGCTTGTTAGTGGCAAATGCCTCCAGATGTCTTTGTAGAATGGGGAGGAGCTTTGGAAAAAGGTCATGGTTCTTAAACAAATCTATGATGTCATACTCTTTGTTGTTTGCAGAGATTGTTGCAACCACATGTGAGTCAGGGATCATAATGGTGTGATATTGTCCTTGACTTATAGGTACTCCACTGGTCATCCTTTCCTCAGAGTGAATTCCCATTTACTACTAACCTCTGCAGCCTATACCTAACCAATTTCTTAACCAGGTTCCTACCTTTAGACCAACTACCTAACTTGCTTACTAGCCTTCGATGTGGATCTGTGTCAAAATCCTTACTGATATCTAGGTAAGTTACATCCACCACTCAGCCCTGATCTAATTAGTCACCCAGTCAAAGAAATGTATCAGATTCATTTGAAGTCCAGCACCCCCCATGAATCCATGCTACATCGAGTCTTGTAATCCACTGAGCTCAAGATAGTCCACAATCCTTTCCTTAAGCAGTGACTCCATTAAGTTTTGCACTGCTTGTGTCAGGCTGACTGGCCTAAAATTACCAGCCTCTTCCCTGCTAGTAATTTTGTGAAATAAGACTACATCTTCCCTCTTCCTGTCCTCCAGAACCACTCCTGTTTCCAATGAGCTGCTAAATAGGACAGTCTAATGGCAACACTACACCCTGTACTCCCTCAGTACCCTGGTTGCACCCCACCTGGTCCCATTGTCACTTTCAGATTAGCGAGCCCCTTTAGGACACTCTCCTCTTAAAATGGACTAATGTCCACCTCCCTGTCTCCCATGCTCCTGTTACTTTTTTGTGGCCCCCCTTTTCCTTCCTCTGACACTGTTCCCACACTCCCTTTTTAATGTTTTGATCCCTCCCCTGGTCTTCCTACTTTTGTTTACATACCTAAAAATGTATTTCCCCATTTATTATGTTTGCTTGTGCGCATGCGCAAGAAACATATTGAGGCAGCTTGCTGTAGTAGCAAGTTGTGAAGGTGCGGCAATGTTGTGGACAATGTGAGCAGTCCATTGTGGGGCTGGTCTCTGTGGTGCCAATACAGGAGCACACTGTCAATGACAGCACTATTGTAGCGTGCCACAAACTTGAAAGAAATTCACCTCTGCAATCAGGAACCGCCCCGTCATTGAAGAATCAGCTGTTTTTGCTGCTGGGGCAGTCCCTGATTCCAGCAATGAATCACAGCTTGCCTTGTCTGTTGTCCCATTTCAATAAACATGGCAGCAGCTGTCACCGTCTGCCTCTCACAGTCCCCATGAAAGCCTACAGGTGTGCCCAGTCCCCCTGTCAGCATGCCCCCCCCCAGTTCATCTGCCAACGAGGAAGCACAATCCCTGTCTGCATAATATTGCCCTCATTTGTTTTAAATAAACATGGCAGCTCTCACCGTCCACCTCTCACAGTCCCCATGAAAGCCAACAGGGGTGCCCCCTCCCAAGATAATTTGCTGATGGGGGAGCCGAGTCCCTGTCGGCATAATGTCTCCCCCCCTCATTTATTGTGTGCCAAGGGGAGTACCCAATCCCCCTCGGCTCATGCACCCCCCAAACACTTTGTATGTGCCGATGGGGTGCCTAATCCCTGTTGGCTACAGCCCTTCAAAAACACACCCAGGTGGCATGCTGGGAGCCCACCCCAGCGTGCCAAATTACCTGTAAAAAAAGGAAATGTTCCCACGTTCTTTTTTAAACCTGTAAAAAGAAAAACTGTCCCTCGCTGTCTGTGGTGCCCCCTTCCCCAACCCACACCCACCATCTGTGCACCCCACCTCCCTCTCACTTACCTACTTACCTCCGGAGCCCAGTGTGATGATCTTTGGTGGAGCGGGAACACGTCTGCACTCTTCAAAGATGACTGCGAACCGAAGAAATGCCAGTAAGCTCTATAGTGGCATAAAAGGATGGGGGGGGGGTCAAGTTAGGTGGATATCTCAGCCATTTTTGTGAATACTGGCACCAAATTTTCAATATGGGGTTCTTGGGACCCCATCTCATGAGTTCAGTGACTGTCATCTGGTTATTCGATCCCGAAAGGTGATTTTGCAGTCACTGAGCGGAATCACCTTTCGGGACTGATTAACGAAACAATGTCCCTGTTCATGAGGTGAGCTCCCAAAAAGTCTATGTTGCAAATTTGGTGAAAAAATTCCAAAAAATGACTGTGTTACGAGCATGCATTGCTCAGTTTCCACGCACACTCGTAACTTCACAAATTTGTAATATTTTCACTTCAGATTTTCAACATTGTCAATTTTGCACACCTCCTTATGAACAATACAGCTGTCATTTTTCACATCCTGTCTGAAATGTGTTTTCGCACATCTGGCGCACAATGGCATGGTCGCTGTGGGAAATCAATGTTCAGGACAAATTAAGAAAATCATAGTGACACTGTTCATGAGCAGAGGTCACAAAATGCTTCTTTTGAAAATTTGGTGAAATAATTCCACTAAATGACTGTGTTTTATGACCGTGCAATGAGCAGTTTCCACATATGCTTGTACGTTCGAGCATTTTTAATATTTTCACTTCAGATTTTCAACATTGCCATCTCTTCACATCTCCCTATGAATGGTACAGCTGTCATTTTTCACATCCTACTCAAACTGTGTTTTCACACATCTGGCGCAGAATGGCACGGTTGCTGTGGGAAATCAATGTTCGGGACAGATTAACAAAATCACAGTGCCACTGTTCATGAGCAGAGGCCCCAAATGCTTTCATGAGCTGGGGGTCACAAAATGGCCATGTTGAAAATCTGTAATGTAAATACCAACAGATGCCCAAGCAATAGGGTTTCTAACCATAACGTCCCACCCTGTACAAACTGACGGGCATCAGGCATATGCCTTTGGATTGCCGTCCGTAATGCTCATGTCTTTCCACCCTCACCCCCACCCTGAAGCCAGTGACAGGCATCAAGGTGTGCCTTGGACTCTTTAGCTCCAGAGTTCACCCCATTTTCCTATACTGCACCCATTTCAGCATATGTCCTTATGAAATGGGGTGACTGTGAAACCGAACACCCCAAGGCACACCTCAACACTTGTCGGTGTCTGCAGGATAGAGTGAGGTGAAATGCCGTGAGCATTATGAGTGATGACCCAAAGGCACACCCCAATACCTGTCCATCTCTGCAGGGTGGAGGTGGAGTTGGCGTGAGTTCAATACTTCACTGCTATTCCTATTTTGCATCTAACTCCTGCATGTCCAATGCTAATATCAGCAAGAAAACATTCAGCATTGACAAATGCTTGTTACTTTCTGAGCTATTCCCTTTTCTTTGTGTACCTTGGTGCTCCTTACTGCTCTCCCTTCTTCATTCTGTGTCCCACTGATACACCTACCTATCATCCTCCCTCTGTGTCTCCTTATACTTTCTGAATGCTACCCTTTTAGTTTTTATCTTTTTGACTACCTCTTTCAAGAATCATTGTGGTCTCTTTTTCCTCTTGCTCACTTCCTTGATGCAAAGGTTTTTTGCCTTCCTTGTTTCCCTTTTTTAGCTGTGCCCACTGTTTCTCCACCCCACCCCACCCTGGTCATCCTCCCCACTAGGTAATCCCTGAGGCATTAATCTGTCTTTTTAAAATCTGCCCTCCTGAAGTTCAAGAACCTCACCCTTGTATGGTTCAGTTCCACAGCCATCCTTATACTGAACCACACTGTTTGGTGATCGCTGTTCCCCAGGTGGCCTCCTACCTTGATGTCTGCAACATGGTCTCTGTTATGGACTACCAGGTCCAGTACTGCTCCATCACAAGTAGTTTCACTGACTAGTTGCCTGAGGAATACCCCCTGCAGGGAGTCCAGGATGACCCTTCTTCTAGATTAAGCTGGGGAGTTCCATCTACTGTAGCCCAGGTGCTGTATACAACTGGGCTATCTCCCCCTTTACCTGCTGTCCCTACTACAGGGTAAGGGTCCTTGGTCCTGCTACAGTGATAATGGGGGGTTCATTCCAAGAAATATCAATAGCACGGTGTATCCACCTAAAGTAAGGTATTAGTGAGCCAGGTATCTGCCTGGTACAGCCCTCTGGGGAACTATACCTCCCCAATCAACCACTCCACACACAATATCCCAAATAACCTTGATCCACCATAAACCATAAATCTCAGCAATAGGCAATTGCAATGAACATCACTGACACAGCAGTTTCAACAAACAAACTCGCAGCTTTATTTGGGGGCAAGGATCAGGAAGGATACGGGACAAAGGATGGCTGTGAAAGCAAGAAAGGTTAGTGAAATAGGTAGCAACCATAAACATTTTGGGCTCGAGGCCAAACCCACCCCCATTAGTACCAGTGCTCCCAAATAGTCCTTCTGGGCACCCACTAGGTGCAGGACTGATCAATACTGCAAGCCCACAAGTTGGCTGGCAGTTGGGGCCCTGAAATATTTGCAAAGACTTGGTTCAAGAAAACAACACAAATTCCCCTTATTCCTTTCCAGTAACCATGTCCTGGGTGTGACGTGGGCAGCCAGTTCTGAGTGCTGTATCATTTTTTTTAAATATAAAAATGTATTACTGGTTGTCTCTGCTGAAAAATCTGGTGCTCTTAGAATGTTCTCACTCATCCCCCCCCCAGGTTTCAGCTGAAAGATGAAAGCCATGAGAAAATGCTGAAAACAGCATGTGAGATCACACACACAGGTTTTAGAGACAACATGTTACATGGAAGGCCTTAATCAAGGACCTCGTGTTTTTTCTGAGTTAATTACAGCTGTAGTTGCTAAGATGGAAGATCATATCCATTTTATGATGTTGGAGGGAAAACCCAGCTTATGACACAGGAGTGTGAAACTCATAAAGATGCTTTCATGTCCTGAAAGGGGGAAGCTTATCATGAGATCAAAGAGATGTCATTTGAAGGACATGAATTATGCTGTGGTTGAAAAAGGTAATACTTTGAAAAGACATCCTGTTTTTTTTTTATTAGATATATATTTTTTATATATAATCTGACAGAGGAGGAACTAGATGACCTCACACAAAAGGGGTTGGCAAATACAGTTTACTTTAAGGAATAATTCTGTTTTACTTAGACATACTTTTACCTAGACTCTGACACGGAAAGATCATGAGCACTTTTAAGCAGGTATTTAGAGGTAGAGACAACTCTAAGTACTGTAGGTAGGATTTGTACTGTTTAAACCTTGTTCTTTTAAAAGATTTGTAAGTCTTGTGATATAAGAGTTCTGTATTGTTGTGTTTTTACATATTTATATCTATTTTTAGTAAAACTCTTTTTAGAACATATTTGGTCTGTCTTTGAATTTCTTTTAGTTGTAAGAAAAGTATATATGGTTAAAGCAAACAATAGACATAAGCTTGAAAGGTGATACCAAACTGGAAAGTGAAGCATTTAAAATCTGAGGTCTTTATTAAAGTTTTTAAGGGGTCATCTCTGTATACCTGGTTATGTGCCTGTAGGCAAATATATCTGGCCCCCTGAAGACAGAATATCTGAGCCTGTGCATTGGGTATGCTAGCAAGAGGTTCACAGTTTGAATTCCTCCAAGATTTGAGACCAAAGGTTGATCCGAACTCACAAAACAGACAAGAGGGTTACCTTGTTCTGTTAAACTGTTCACAAGACTACGCTCAGAGTTGGCACTTTAGGAGTAGAGGGCCTGACCTGCTGAGTGGGCTTGTGACAGATTGGTTGGTAGTGGTGGCATAATTTTGGTATCACAAGCTTTTATTGGTCCGTGTCAGCTTGAGACCGTAAGCTCTCTTGCAAAGAAAGAAAAAGACAGAATTTTATTTTAAAAAGGAAACAGAACTATATATCACTTGGTGTACCATCAAGTTCTTACCCGTTTTAATTTTTTTTAACCTTAAGTGCAGTCAGAGTAGCAGTAGTCAGGAAAGATGACTTCCAACTACAGCAGGCACACTGTAGATTACTTAAGGCAGTTGTGCGGGGACAGAGGAGTCCCATTTGAGGTGAAAGCAAGCAAGCAGAGCCTCATAGATGCCCCGATGCTAGCAGATACCTAGAGCAATGAGTCACCAACCATGACTGGAATGGACCAGACCTCAAGTGTGGAAGGGTTAGTGGCCAGTGAAGGGTCCAGAGCCAATGAGGAGGACAGCAGGGCCACTGTCAGTGAAGGGCCACAGCACCAGGGGAGGGTCACCAGTATCCTGAATCCAGAGGTACACAGGCTGCAAATTGAGTTGCACAGGATGGAGCTGGAGTTCCAAGAGAAGAGAGAGTGAGAGAAGCAAGAGGTGGACCGTGAGGCAGAGTGAGAACATCAAGAGGCAGAGCAAGAGAAGTGAGAGGTGGACTGTGCGGCAGAGCGAGAATGCAGACAGGGAACTGTGAGAGGCAGAGAGACAACAGAGGGAGGCAGACCATGAGGAGCGTGAGTGCCAGCGAGCTGCAGAGAAGAAGAGAGAATGAGAATGCCGAGCTGCAGACCGTGAGGAACAGGAGTGCCAGAGGCAACACGAACTAGAGAAGATACAACTCCGACCAGCGGCACCAGAGCAGGTAAGTGGCTTGGGTTTAACTGGGACTGCAGGACTGGGTTACAAATTGAACTCCAAATTAATAGCCGAATTTAAGGAGGAGGAGGACATGGATGCCTTTTTAAACTCTTTTGAAAAAGTTTGTATTGAGGCTAAAATTCCTAGAGAGTCCTGGAGCTTCCAGCTATCCCCGCTACTTACCGGGAAAGCTCGGGATGGATTGGGTCAAATGGACAATGAGGACAGTAATAATTACAGCAAACTAAAAGCTGCACTGTTAAAAAAGTTTGAATTAACTGCTGAATCATACACAGCTAAGTTCTGTAAGCACAGGAGAACCCTGATATGAGCTACGAGGAGCTAGCCATGAAACAACGTCAGTTTTTAAAATGTTGGTGGGAAGGAATTGAGGCAAACTCTGTTGATAAAATTGAAAATGTGATTTTATTAGAACAGTTTTATTGGGCTTGCCCAGCAGAGCTAAAAATCTGGCTAGAGGACCGAGATCCCAAAACAGTGCAAGAGGCTGCTGAACTCTCGGACCGCTGTGCCAAGAGCAGACCTGCTCTGACAGCGAATGGGGTGGGCGTGACAGTGCAGAAAGAGAAAAGTGTGCCTTCAGGGCAGCTAAAACCCTCACTGCCCCACCAAAACCAGTTAGCCCCAGCTTTCAGAGAAAAGATTTGTCTGAGAGAAGAAATGAATGGTGGTTGTGTAAAGAAACTGGGCATATTGCCAGACAGTGTCCCAAAAAGACGAGCAATAATACACAACAGGGTGCTAGAAAAGAAGTAGGTTGTGTGTCCCTGGAAGCATGCCAGTGAACATGAGGGAACACATGCACCCAGTCATGGTAAATGGTGTGCAGACGCAAGGGTTAAGGGACACAGGGGCATCCCTGACCTTGGTAAAGGGGGATCTGGTAGAACCTGGTCAGCTTATACCCAATAAATATGTCACAGTACAGGACTTTGCGGGTGGGGAGAAAACATTACCCCTCGCTAGTGTTCTCCTAGACTGGGGTGAAACAGGGGAAACTGTACAACAGGTGGCTGTAGCCAAAACGTTAGCTGTGGATGTGATCCTGGGTAACAATCTGCAGCAGGGGATGGTATGTGCAGCTACCCATTGCCAAGCGGCAAGGGAAAATTGTGGTTCCTGAACCCCACAGAAGCTCATTGTGAAACCACTGGGAGGCTGGTTCCCCAGCCTGTGTCTCCAGATGGGCAGACTGATAAAAAGGGGGTAGAAATTTCTCCAGTAGCAAGTAACCACACAGCTACAGAAGGTTACTCCAAAGAGGGAGGGGTGACCAATTATCAGAGGGTTGTGACTGACAGTGATCCTGAGGGCCCTGACACTAGTGCTAGAGACATTAGTTTAGCAACTGAAGGGGACCTGTCCCATGCCTTGGGAATGTGTGAAGGGTTTGCAGCTACTCAGAGAAGTGACCCTAGTTTACAGAAGCTGAGGACTTGGGCAGACTCAGACGGCACACAGGGAGGTGACGGCAGACATAAGGTTTATTGGGAAAATGGACTTATGTATACTCAGGCAGTACAGACAGAGGGAGGAATGCTAGGCAGGCAGCTTTTCGTTCCCCAGAAGTATTGTGAGCAGTTGCTCAAAATTGCACATGATATTCCCTTCTCTGGTCATCTGGGAATCGCATGCACTACGCAGCAGTTAGTCCAGAATTTCTAATTGCCTAACTTCACCCAGCAGGTGAAGGAGTATTGCAGGTCTTGTCACCGGTGCCAAGAAATAGGGAAGGCGGGCAAGAAAACACAAGCCGTCCTGATCCCCTTGCCCATAGTGGAGGAGCCATTCCAGAGGGTGGGAATGGATACATAGATACATAGACATAGTCAGCAGATAAGGGCCTATGGCCCACCCAGTCTGCCCATTTGAGCTTGTAAGTTCAGTTTATGTTTTCCTAGAAGTCTGTTGCCCCTTACCCCTGACCTCCAGAATTCCTTTATGTCTATCCCATGCATTCTTAAATCCCATGATTGTTTCAGCCCCCACCACTTCCTCTGGCAGGGTGTTCCACTTGTCCACCACCTGTTCTGTGAAGAAATTCTTCCTCACGCTTCCTCTGAATCATCCTCCTCCAACTTCATCCCATGCCCTCTAGTCCTGGAACATCTTTTTCGCTTAAAAATAGTGTATTCCTGCACCCTGTTCCTCCTTGTAAGATACTTGTATGTCTCTATAATATCCCCTCTCTCCCTCCTCTCCTCCAGGGAGTACATGTTCAGTTCCTTCAACCTGTCCTCATAGGACTTGTGATGCAATCCATGCACCATCTTTGTTGCCCTCCTCTGAACCTTCTCTGCCCTATGTCCTTACGTAGGTAAGCTCTCCAGAACTGTACACTGTACTCCAGGTGGGGCCTCACTAGTGTCTTGTATAGTGGAATTATGACCTCCCTTTTCCTGCTGGTGATGCCCCTGCCTATGCATCCCAGCATCCTATTTGCTTTACCTGCTGCCTTGTCACACTGTTTCCCTACCTTGAGGTCATCAGAGATGATAACCCCAAGATCCCTTTCCTGCTTGGTGCATGCTATATCCTCACCCCCCAACCGATATATTTTGCCTGGGTTTTTGTGCCCCATATGCATTATCTTGCACTTCTTTGCATTGAATTTCAACTGCCAAACCCCCGACCATTCTTCAAGTTTCTGCAGGTCCCTTCTCATTCTGTCTACACCATCTGGTGTGTCTACTCTGTTACAGAGCTTTGTGTCATCAACGAACAGTGAAATTCTGCCTTCTAGGTCCTGTGCAATGTCACTGATGAAGATGTTGAATAGGACCGGTCCCAGCACTGATCCCTGTGGTACCCCACTGGTCACTCTTCCTCTGTGGAGTGACAGCCATTTACCACCACCCTCTGTGTCCCGCCGCCCAGCCAGTTACCTACCCACCACACTACTATCCTGCCCACACCCATATTCCCCTGTTTGTGTAATAGTCTTCTATGTGGCACAGTGTCAAAGACCTTGCTGAAGTCCAGATAGACCATGTCCACTGCCCTCCCCTGATCTACCTCCCTAGTCATCCAGTCAAAAAATTCAATGAGGTTGGTCTGACATGACCTCCCCCTGGTGAAACCATGCTGCCTTGCATCCTGTAGTCCATTGACAACCAGATGTTCCACCAATCTCTCCTTCAGTAGTGCTTCCATGATCTTCCCCACTACCGAGGTGAGGCTGACTGGTCTGTAGTTCCCTGCTTCCTCTTTGTATAAGGGAACTACATCTGCTGTCCTCCAGTGTTTAGGTACCTCCCCTGTTTCCAGTGATCGGCTAAACAGGATAGCCAGAGGTTCAGCCACCACCTCTCTTAGTTCTTTAAGGACCCTGGGTGCACCCCATCTGGCCCCATTGCTTTATCAACTCTTATTACTTCCAGTTCCTTCAGGACCCTTTCTTGTGTAAAGGACTTGTGTCCATTTCTGCACCATTCTCACCCTTTGTACTCCTTCAGACCCATTACCCTCCTCTTCCTCAGTAAAGACTGAGCAGAAATACCTGTTCAATATGTCGGCTTTACTGTTGTCATCCTCCACGCCCCATCCTCCCCTTCAGTCTCACTATCCCTCCCTTTGACTTTCTTTTTTTCACTTATGTGCCTGTAAAGGTTTTGTCCCCTACCCACTTATTTTGAAATGTGTTCTTCTGTCTGAGCTTTGGCTTCCCTTACTGACCTCCCTGCCTCCTTTGCTTCTCCTGGTACTTCTCCATCCCTTCTGCCTCGTGTTCTTTTGTATTGCCTGAATGCAATCTTTTGGTCACTTTGTTTGCTACCTCTTGGAAACCATAATGGTCTCCTCTTCCTTTTCCTCTTGCTAACCTGCTTAATGCATAATTCTGTTGCTCTTGTAATCCCCATTTTAAATACTGCCCACTGTTCCTCAACCCCTGATTCCTGCTCCATTCCCCTTAATGCCTCTTTCAAGTATCTCCCCATTTTCCCAAAGTCTGCCCCCTAAAATCCAGGATACGTGTTTTTGTGTGGTTTGGTTCTGCTCTTTCTGTGATTTCAAACCACAATGACTGGTGGTCACTGTTCCCCAGGTGCTCCCCCACTGTACTCCATCACACTGTCCCTGTTTGTGAGCAGCAGGTCCAGTATTGCCTTCTGTTGAGTTGGTTCCATGACCAGTTGCTTGAGGAAGGCACCCTGAAGGGAGTCCAGGATAAATCTGCTCCTAGTTGATGCTGCTGCTGGGATGCTCCAGTCCACGTCTGGAATACTGAAGTCTCCAACCAGTACTACCTCACCCTTGTCTGCCATCCTTTGGATGGCTAGTATCAGCTTCCTATCTGTTTCTTCCTCCTGGGCTAGTGGTCTATAGACAACACCTGTGCGGATGGCTGGCCCCATTTTCCTTTCCAGCTTAACCCACAGTATCTCTCCCCCATTTTCTTCCTCCTGGATCTCTGTGGCCCTTATGTCATTTTTCACATACAGTGTCACTCCTCCTCCTTTCCTGCCTGCCTGCCCTGTCTCTTCTGAAAATGTTGTGGGGCCTTTAAATACCCCAGCTCCTCAGGGAAGAGATTCATCCTGACTGTGGAGGATTATGCCACCCAGTACCCAGAGGCAGTCACCCTATCCTCACTGAGGACAGACAAAGTGGCAGATGCCTTACTTGGGATTTTCTCCTGTGTTGGGTTTCCGCAGGAGGTAATCACCAATCGAGGGGATTCCTTCATGTCGGACCTGACAAAATGTTTATGGGAGAAGTGTGGGGTGGTACAGAGATGCACAACACCGTATCACCCACAAGCCAATGGACTTGTGGAACGATTCAAAGGTACCCTAAAGTCAATGCTCTGGGTGTTTGCTGAACAGCATGAGAGGGACTGGGAGAAATACCTTCCCCACCTGTTGTTTGCATACAGGGAGGTGCCCCAAGAGTCAACAGAATTTTCCCCCTTTGAACTCTTATATGGACGCCTGGTACGTGGGCCCCTAGACTTGATCCGGGAGGACTGGGAAGGCAAGCACGCCCCAGGGAACTCCCATTGTGGATTACATCCTTAGGTTTTGGGAAAGGCTGAAGGAGCTTATGGGGACATCCCAGAGCAACCTGGCAGCTGTCCAAATAGAAACAAAAGTGTGTACGTATTCTCAAGAGAGCCAGAGCTCGCTGCATATGGTGGGTCAGGAAGTCATGGTCCTTATTCCGGTCTGAAAGACAAGCTGTGTCGAGTGGGCAGGACCGATAAAGTGGTTAGAAGGTAAATGACATTAACTACATTGTGGAGTTACCTGACAGAAGACAGATAGAAAGGGATGTACCATGTCAACATGATGAAGCTATATGCAAATAGAGCTGACATGGTGTTTGCAGTATGGGTCATGGGAGGGGACGGATGAAGGAGACCCTTCTGACTTGCTGGAAGAGTAAGTGGGAGTCCTCTGTGGAGGCCATAAATTGTCTCCCAGCTGGCCCCAGACCAGGATCCAGAAAGTAAGGGAGGTTTTAGCAGACTTTGCCCCATTGTTTAGCACCAAGCCTGGACTAACCCCCTTAGCGACACACGATGTGGAGACAGGGATACAAATGCCCATACAGTGGACAGCATATCGGGTGCCAGAGGCTGTCCAAAAGGACATTAGGAAGGAAGTGGAGGAGATGCTGGATTTATGGGTAATCCAGAGCTCCCACAGCCCCTGGGCCTCACCCGTAGTCCTTGTACCCAAGCCAGATGGCTCAACTCATTTCTGTGTGGACTGTCATGGACTGAATGCAGTCATGAAGTCAGACGCCCACCCGATGCCCCGGACGGACGAACTCCTGGACAAATAGGGAGGGGCGACCTACCTCACGACCACTGATCTGACAAAGGGGTCTTGGCAGGTAGAGTTGACAGACAGAGCTAGGGAGAGGTCGGCCTTCATCAATCTGACAGGTTTATTTGAGTTTAAAGTAAAGCCTTTCAGAATGAAGAATGCCCCAGCCACTTTCCAAAGGTTGGTGAACCAGGTGTTAAATGGTGCTGAGGAGTACGCCGTGGCATACCTGGATGACATTGCCATCTTTAGTACCAGCTGGGAGGAACACCTATCCCACCTTAGGGAAGTGCTGGACAGGATACAGAGGGCCGGGCTCACTGTCAAAGCCGAGAATTGCCAGGTAGCCATGGGAGAAGTGGCAACTTCAGGCATGTGGTAAGCCGAGGACAGCTCCGTCCTAACCAAATAAAGATAGAGGTGATCCAGGCATGGCCCGGACCAGAAGCCCAGAAGCAGGTCAGGAGCTTTCTAAGGACAGCAGGGTACTACAGGAAATCTGTACCCAATTACAGTGCCCTGGCTGCTCCCCTATCTGACCTGACATTTATTTTATTTATTTAGCTTTTGTTTACCGGGTAGGTACATAGAAAAAGATGCCAAATAAAATTACCTGGGGCCCAGCCTGTGAGGAAGCCTTTACCAAACTAAAGGAGGCACTGTGCAGTGCTCCTGTTTTGACAAGTCCGTACTATAGCAAAACCTTTATAGTTCAGACAGACACCTCAGACGTGGGTATTGGGGCAGTACTGAGCCAGACGTCCAGCCAAGGGACAGATCACCCAGTAGTGTACCTGAGCAGGAAGCTACTTCCCAGGAAGCAAGCATACCCCACGGTGGAAAAGGAGTGTCTTGCCATAGTGTGGGGCCTAAAGAAATTAGAACCATACTTGTATGGGCAGTCTTTTGTGGTGCAGACTGACCACAACCCCCTGGTTTGGCTGATGCAGATGGGAAAGAACAATGGGAGATTACTAAGATGGAGTCTTACTTTACAAGGTATGATCTAAAAATCATACATAGGGTTGGATTGAAGAATCAGAACTCAGAAGGGCTGTCTAGGGTCTATGAGGAGTGAACTGATTTGGGAAGCTCATCCCATGTAGGGGACAGAAACCCCAAATTCAGTCTATGTGGGGAGGAATTGTGATGTGTACAGCCAGTTCTGAGTGCTGTATCATTTTTTTTAAATATAAAAATGTATTACTGGTTGTCTCTGCTGAAAAATCTGGTGCTCTTAGAATGACCTCACTCATCCCCCCCCCCCCAGGTTTCAGCTGAAAGATGAAAACCATGAGAAAATACTGGAAACAGCATGTGAGATCACACACATAGGTTTCAGAGACAATGTGTTACATGCAAGGCCTTAATCAGGAACCTCCTGTTTTTTTCTGAGTTAATTACAGCTATAGTTGCTAAGATGGAAGATCATATCCATTTTATGACATTGGAGGGAAAACCCAGCTTATGACACAGGAGTGCGAAAATCATAAAGATGCTTTCATGTCCTGAAAGGGGGAAGCTTATCATGAGATCAAAGAGATGTCATTTGAAGGACATGAATTATGCTGTGGTTGCAAAAGGTAATACTTTGAAAAGACATTCTGTTTTTTTTATTAGATATATATTTTTTATATATAATCTGACAGAGGAGGATCTAGATGACCTCACACAAAAGGGGTTGGCAAATACAGTTTACATTATGGAATAATTCTGTTTTACTTAGACATACTTTTACCTAGACTCTGACAAGGAAAGATCATGAGCACTTTTAAGCAGGTATTTAGAGGTAGAGACAAATCTAAGTACTGTGGGTAGGAATTATACTGTTTAAACCTTGTTCTTTTAAAAGATGTGTATGTCTTATGGTATAAGAGTTCTGTATTGTTGTGTTTTACATATTTTTATCTATTTTTAGTAAAACCCTTTTAAGAACATGTTTGGTCTGTCTTTGAATTTCTTTTAGTTGTAAGAAAAGTATATATGGTTAAAGTAGACAGTAGACATCAGCTTGAATGATGATACCAAACTGGAAAGAGAAGTGTTTTAAATCTGAGGTCTTTATTAAAGTTTTTAAGGGTTCATCTCTGTATACCTGGTTAGGTGCCCGTAGGCAAAGATATCTGGCCCCCCACCGAAGACAGAAATATCTGAGCCTGTACATTGGGTACGCTAGCAAGAGGTTAACAGTTTGAATCCCTCCAAGACTTGAGACCAAAGGTTGATCTGAACTCACAAAACAGACAAGAGGGTTACCTTGTTCTGTTAAACTGTTCATAAGACTGCACTCAAAGGTTGGCACTTTGGGAGTAGAGGGCCTGATCTGCTGAGTGGGTTTGTGATACTGGGTACTCACTGTTTGTTCATCTCAAGAACCTGGAGTATGGAGCTCCTTGTTCAGTACAACACAGGGCAGAAGAAAGGCTGGCCATGGTCCCTCAGGCAGGATGGACTTGCTTGAAGATACTGAAACTGGTCTTTAGGGAATGGGAATGGTACTCCCTCCAATAATGCCACTAATTTACGTGAGGAAACACCTTTAAAGCCTGCCCAGAGATCCTGGTCGAACATGCTCTTCAACAGTGACTTTTTCTGATTTCTCCAACTACGACATTTCTAAAAGTCCCTCCAAATCAGGGCACATGCCTGGATACTAACCCCAAACTCACTTCATTCATTACCCTCATTTATATGGGGTACTTGGAGCATATGATTTTCTACCTATACAGAGCTCTGGTAAACTACAGCATAGACTTGATCCAAGACATATGGATGCATTGACAGGTAAGGTAGACATGCAGATATTGGAGGAGTGTTGACAAAAAGCCTGTTGGAAGGCATCCAGAGTGACAAACGACTGTCAGTGAACAGAATATGCATGGAAACAATCCAATACTTTCTGACCCCAGTAATCACTTGTAAATATCTACCTACAAAGGACATGTCTCGATGGAAGGGATGTAGGGAGAGGAGGGCCCATTATGGCCATGTCATGTGGGGCTGTCTGGTCCTTTGCCCCTTCGAGGCTTTACAGGAGGAACTAGGTGAACTATGCAGGAGACTGTTCACCCTAATGGCAGAAGGGTTCTTATTACTACAGTACCTCAGGGAATTCCGAGACTCAAATGTTACATATTTATTAGGCATCCTACTAATGGCTGCCAAAAAAGTATGATTCACTCCACAAACCTCTACCCTGGTTGCCTGATGCAAGGCTAGTAGGATTTCAATGTGCCTACTCAACTTGGAATAGTGTTATGCTTGTGTAACGTAGATAATCTTTGGCTGTTCACCTCTCTATCTGTGGGATATATGACCCTCTAGGGGTATAAAGGCAAGGAACCCTACTGGAGGGTTCCACTCCTACAGGTGCCATGGCAGTAATTACCTTGGCTAAAGGTACCTTAGGAAGGAGCCCACAGAAGACAGAGATGTGCCACTGGAGGAGGAGGGGTGAATGGAGGGGCAACAAAAGAAATGATCGAGGCATGAGTGAGGAGGAGTGGCCCTTATATGGCCGCACAAGGGTGTGGTTAGTTGCACCACCCCACTGAACTACAGGTATAGCCTTCCAAGTCAATGTGCATACACAACTTGGTATAGTGTTATGCTTGTGTAACATAGATAACCTTAGGCTGTTCACCTCTCTAGCTGTGGGATATACCACTCTGTAGGGGTACAAAGGCAAGGAACCCTAGAGGAGGGTTCCACCCCTAGAGGTGTCGCGGGAGTGATTCCCTTAGCTAAAGGTACCTTAGGAAGGAGGCCAAAAAGAGTATCAAGCAGCGTTTATGGGGTGCTGAACGTTTGTCGGAATTGAAGACCTATATGTAGGTCAGCTGGAGGTATGGTCAGGGGCTTAAGTAGAGTAGGCAGGAGACAAGGAGGAATAGTGACCCGCTCATAGGTTTAAATGTAAGGCATGGAGGCATTGCTTCCTAAGGAGAGAGGGAACAGCTATGAGGGAGAGAGGGGATAATTACAGGGATGCCACCGACTCCTTCCAACAGCAGAAACCTAACTTAGTGACCTAGCGAAGATTACTACACCTACTTAGGTATTATGACCATTGGCACGGAGGACAGGAAAAAACCCTTTGAGGAGGAAACCTCTGGGGATCCAAGGCCTAGGTCACTTTCCCTTCAGGCTGCTGGACAATTTTGTTTAGTGATGGCTCTGCTACTGCAATTTAGTAGACAAATCCAGGTGAGAGTCTAATTTGGGGAACACTCTCACTCAATCCCTCTTATAGGAATGCCATGTAGGGTTGTGAGTGAACTCCGCAACACCAGAGCACTCAATGCCAACCTCTAAGGTGGGAGGAGGAGAGTAATAACCACCGAGGCACTCATCCATCCTACCGAACTAAGAACAAACTGGGTGAACCAGAGGTGGTTGTGGGGAGAATAGCTTAAAGGGTACCTCCAAACCCACTCAGGCAGCTAAAGGGGCCCTTCCTTTGAGAGCCCCACCCCTCCCTGCTGGACTCTTAAATGCTACCTCAAGAGGTGCCGTTGGTATGGTTGATGACTGATGGTCCACCCGGAGAGAGGACATTACCCAACTATGGGTCGGGTGAGAAGGACCCTGCCCCAAGCTTTGCATGCTCAAGATGCAGACTTTGGGGTGCAGTGGGAGACTGTCAGCGACAGGGCTAGCTCTGAGTCCTGGAAGTAAGGGATTCGGTCAGCATGTCTCCAAAATGAGGAAAGAATGTAGTCATAATGTTGCATGGGACCTGTACATAGGTCAAACTTGGCTGATCGGTGATGTGGAGAAACCTGTACGTAGGTCATACTGAGTAATGTGGATCCTCATGTGGGTCTAGTTAAGGCAGACAGCATTTGTCAACCACAGGAATGCATGCCAACCGAGTCCATAAGAAAGCCAAATTAGGAGTGAATTAAATTGAATATTACGAGTGAGAGAACGGTAAGGCTGGGAAAAGCCTTGGGCCAACAGTGAAGTAGGAAGAGATTAGGTAAGAGAAGGCTGCAAGGGTGGTATGATGAAAGGTAAAGTTTGAAATGAATAGACTTGATATGCTGATTGCATGAATGCCATGAAGGCTGGTATAATGAGGGTTAGGTGCCGGTGGCCGACGGGTACGGAAGATTGACTGGAACAGTGAACGCCATGAAGGTTATATGGAGTAGCACAAGAAGGCTGTGCCATGAAGACTATATGGAGTAGCATGAGAAGGCTGTGTGAACCAATGACTGATTGAATATATGATAATCATAAAGCTGCTCCTGCTGCTTGGAACCACGATGCCTGCTGCGACATTGCAGTCCCCCACCGTTAGCTAAACAAAAAAGCCACAAACGAGGCACCGGGACACCAAACAGCTAATTAAACCAGTAAAATTAATTAATAACCAGGGGTGGGGATGGATGATAGGGGTTTCTGGAACACAAGGGGGGAGGGCCTCGGCACCCAACTAGGGATGTGAGGTTCAAGCAGACTTGATAGACCGTAAGGCCTAATCTGCTGGCAATTAGTATGTTAGTATGTAATTGGGGCTGGGCTGACAACTGTACCAGGGCTGATATGCCGGCTAGGTTGTGAGATATGGAGTAACTAGGTGACCCTATAAATACAGGCAGACCAGCTGAGTGGTTGAGTACTGTACAATACAGAGCAGGTAATAATATACACAATGAATACCCATGGTAGAGGGGAAACCCCAAGAGAGCACAGGGCTGAAGCAGCACAGAAATGAGAGCACAGCAAAGTTTCAGTGCAGGCACATAGCAGAGCGCCAACAGCAACACTCATGAGCAGGAAGGACAGACCAGAAGCGCACACTCAAGCCACGCTGCAGACACCAACAGCCAAGAGAGCAAGAAACAAGGATGGAGGAAAGACACAGGAATGAGTCAGGAAGGCCCACCTGGGCAGAGAGCAACAGAGCACTGCCAAAGTACAGAGATGGGATGGGACGAGGCAGCCGTGGGGAGTGTTAGCTGAGACTAGAAAAAAAAGGAAGCAGAAGGGGATGAAAAAGTGGCAGAAATGGGAAGGAGAGGGCCAGCCCGGTGGCGCTGAGGGCTGAAGCGCTGGATGCCACACTCGCCCACCGCAACCCGGTTCGGAAGCGGACTTCCAGGTCAGTGGTGCGCCGGCTGGGGGGAGATAGGCTTGAACGCCAGATGACATCTTGCCTTCTCCGGGAGGGCTGCAGCCAAGCCTGAGCACTTGTCTGACCCCCGGAGGAGGCTCTGCCAATCAAGCCCCAACTAATGGGGAACAGGGTGGCCGCCTACAGGCGGACATCGGGCGTTCATCGCCTTGGGATCAGGGGACTACACACTGTAGGGGAGGGAGGAAAAGAGAAAAGACGTCTGTTTGCTTCGGGAAGACGGACTTCCCAGAGTCTGCCCTCGATATGCCCCGCTCACCAGGATTACTATCTTGGCCTGACGAGATTAGATTATGGGGTGTTGTGCCCTGCCTTGTCCCTGCTCGGGGGGGGGACTGAAGCTCCATGGAGGAGTGAGAGGTGAGTCCTGGCGGGTGTGTGGTAGGGGGATGACTTGTTGGATGTCCCGAAGGGTTGGGGCAGGCAGACAGTGAGGAGAGATAAAGAGTAATTTCAAAAAAAAAGAAATAGGAAGGAGCAGGGGGGTCGTGGGAGAGCAAATGCAGCAGTGGGGCAAGCAGCACAGGGGTAAGGAGGCACAAACGGCAACAGAACAAACGGGGGACGGGGTTAAACACAAGAAAATGGAACTGGCAGCCAGAACTGCCACAGAAAGTCAGGATGCAGCACAAGAGGCAGGAGAAACAGGGATAGAAGGAGGGGCAGCACCTCTGGCCATAGCAAAAGAACTGATTGAGGGAGAAGTGAGGAGCTGTGGCCCTTATATGGCTGAGCAGGGGCGTGGTTAGTTGTGCTGCCCCACTGAACTACAGGCATAGCCTTCCAAAACTCATCTCAACAATAGATTGGAGTGTTGCACTTCACGGTTGACTGGATGGACCCTACACATGATGGGTAAGAACAGGGAGTTTGCCCCTTAAACCCAGGGCCTATTATAACACTCCCCTATTTGGAGCCACTGAATAGCTAACCTAAATGTGCTCCTCCCACCCCTATGCCTCTCTGTACTCCTCCCACAAAAGAATTTTGAGCTCCTAAATAATAGCTCCTTCCTCCCCACCCTCAGTAATGAGGGATGGGGGTGCCTGGCTCCGTGATGCCTCTCCCTGCTTCAGTCAGGGGTCAGTAGAACGTATACTACATTGAAGGAGCCCATATTCACAAGTCCCACACTGCATCACGCAAGTGCCTGTGCCGTGCAACTGAGATGTGCCAGCACAAAATAACAGTATATTTATGATATGCCATAACACGTGATTGTGCATTTCCAACTGAATATCGCAAACATGCACGATCAGGCAACTGAAGATGTGCGGCAGAGGTACTAACAACAACAAAAATGGAAAAGAACCTGCAAGTAATCATATCAGATGACCTTAAGGTAGGCAAGCAATGTGAGAAGGCAATAAGGAGCACTGGGGGGATACTGGGATGCACAGGGAGAGGCATCACAAGTAGAAAACGGGAAGTTGTTGTCCCTCTGTACAGACAGTTGGTGAGACCCCATCTGGAGTACTGCGTGCAGTTCTGGAGATCCCATCTCCGCAAGGACATAGAATGGAGGTAGTCCAGAGGAGGGCAACTAAAATGGTGCAGGGTCTGCATCAGAAGCCATATGAAGAGAGACTAAGACTAAGACAGCTTAATATGTATACCCTTGAGGAAAGGAGGGACAGGGGGACATGATAGAAACTTTCAAGTACCTCAAGGGAATCAACAAAGTCCAAGAAGGTAGCATCTTTCAGAAAGACAGATATGCAAGAACAAGGGGGCACAATTCAAAGATACAGGGGGGATGGCTCAGGGGCAACGTGAGGAAATATTTTTTCAGAGAGTGGTGGACGTGTGGAACCACCTTTCTGAAGAGTCTGTGGGGTCAAAAACAGTGGGGGAATTTCAGAATGCATGGGACAGCCATAAGGCAATTATAGCGGGGGCTAGGAGGAAGTAGGCTGTTGGTAAACAAGAATCTTCAGCTTATCCAATAAGTAGGGAAATGAGCAGACTGGGTGGGCCAAGCAGTCCTTATCTCCTGTTAAAGTCTATGCCTATGTTTCTATGCAGCGCATCACAGGTAGGGGAACCACGCACCACAGAGAGGGACATATTGAAATGTGCTGGAACAGATGAGATGGGCATGGCGCAACTCTGCAATATTCAGCCAGGATATGCAAATGGCTTCATTGTACATTCTGAGCCCAATCCCACATGCACAGCTTATTACTGGAATACATTCTGGCCACCTGCATACCCAAGGCATGCACAATTCCAGCTTTGCAGGGCTGCCCCACCACTCCACAAAGATGAACAGGAGGTACTGCAGCCTAGCAGGCAAGTGTGATGGAATGTTTGTGTGTGGGGGGTGGACTAGATTGGCCTCAGTACAGGGCTATTACCCATGGCCATGTATAGGGTCAGACTGGGGTAAAGGGGGCCCTCCTCAACAGTGGTCACAGGGGCCCACCTGGAGAAGAAACAGTGGAGGCCACAGGGTGACACACTGTGAGCAGTATGCCACAGGGCTGTGATACCCAAGCTACGTTTGCAGCTTACAGTCACCTACAGTGCCCCACATACCCCCTTAGGATAGGAACATGGTGAAGAATGCAAGGACTATCAGTGTTCAGAGGGGGGACCAGATACCTGAGTGTGTGGGTCCAACCTGGACCACTCCAGGTACACTGTTGGGCCAGTCCAACACTTTCCATGTATTTGCCCATGGTGGCTGCACGTTCAGCACCGGAGGGGTCGGGTATCTGTGAGGCATGCCCATGTCACCCACGGGCCGTGGTTGTGCCACCCCTGTTCTGCCCACTGCTGTGTTCAGTCCACCACAGGAACACCACACTGACCCACTGCAGTGCCACTTTGGTGGTGTCACACGGCATAACAGGCATCGATGACATGTCTGTAGCTCCCTGTTGTGTGGGCCTGGCACGGATGCACTGTGTGCACCTCTGGTGTACTGCCATGGGTGTGTGCCACAGTTCAGTCCCTGGCCCATGTCATACTTCCACAAGTAACTCCAGGCTAACTGGGCATCACTGCCGCAGACGTCACCATGGGCACATCTTACCACAGGATGGAGGCAGTCCAGAAGAGGGCAACTAAAATGGTGCGGGTCTGCACCAGAAGCCATATGAAGAGACTAAAGGAGTTCAATATATATACCCGAGAGGAAAGGAGAAAGAAGGAGGACATGACAGAAACTTTCAAGTACCTCAAGGGAATCAACAAAGTCCAAGAGGGCAGCAGCTTTCAGAAAAAGAGATGTGCAAGAATAAGGGGGCACAATCTGAAGATAGAGGGGGAACGGCTGAAGGGCAATGTGAGCAAATATTTTTTCATGGAGGGGGTGGTGGATGCATGGAACGGCCTTCCTGAGGCGGTCGTAGGGTCAAAAACAGTGGGAGAATTATAGAATGCATGGGATAGACATAAGGCAATTCTGCTGGGGGTAACAAGCAGGCTGTTGGTTAACTAGGATCTGCATCTTATCCAATAGGTAGGGAAACAGACAGACTGAGTGGGCCAAGTGGTCCTTATCTGCCATCAAAGTCTATGTTTCTGTGTTATGTTTATGGCTAGTAGGGAGAAAGTGTTACAGCACCCAAGTGCTGTGTCAACTGCAGGGGAAGGCAGCTGGACATTTTCATGACTGCATAGTGAGAGTTATGCCGATGTATTATGAACAGAGGAGGAGAGGGAGCAGGATCTTGAAGTATGTCACCATATCCAACAGATACTACCTTTTACCTGTGCAAGTGGAATCACAGCACAGCACTGACAATACATAAGTGAAAGAGGAAAGTGTTTAACCAGGAAAGGCACACTAAGCCGGAGCTCATTTCCAGGTGTGACCTGAGAGCACAATGAAGTTAAGTGACTTGCTCAGAGTCACACAATATGCAAGTTCTCCCCTATTGACAAACAGAGCGCTCACCAGAAACCTTTGGGCATCCTCCATTCCACCACTGGAAGTACCTCATGTCCTTACCACCATGGGCAAATGAGCTTTCTCTTTCACTGTCCCCTTGCTCTGGAACAAACTCTCCTTGTCTACTCGCTCGTCCCCTATACATCTAGCTTTCAAGCATGGCTTTTCTTGTCGGTGGTCTGCCACTGTTCCTAACTGCAAGGATACTATTTTTGTATTTCTCCTCTGACCGGAGCACTTAGTCTATACCTGCTCTCTGACAGCACACTCCTCCCCCCCGTGCTCCTTCCCCACTATGACTACCCTTTTCCTCCTGCCCCTCCCTTGTTTCCCCCCTTTTTTACTTTCCTCTTTTTTCTAGAACCAGTGCTGATTGTTGTTTCAATTTAGTTATCAAAAATTGCTGCCTATATCGTGAATCAACCCTTATTATTTTATGCAACAGTGAACTTTACCCTGTATCTCACCCAATTTTTCCTGCTTGTGCCATGTTACGACATAACGTTTGCTGTGTCATTATTACCTTGTACATTTATATCTTATGTATTTGTGTTTGAACCTCTCCATTACACTTGCATTTTTGGTTGCTGCATTTCTGTGGCCCGAGTCATGACTGAAAACGGTCCTCTGGATCCGTGTATCTACCTGGTTATCAAAGACATAAATAAAATAAAGTGGGGGATGATGGGATTGAAACCCTGGTCTCCAGGTTTGTAACTCAGTGCCTTTAACCACTAGGCTTTATGGCCTCCAGACTGCCGCCACATAAGATCACAGTGCTTCCTCTCTTTCTTTCTCTGACCCTCCTCACTCTCTCTCTGGCACTTTTTTCCTCCCTCTGCAGCTCAACTACCAATCTTCCATACCCAATTCCATTCTCCATGCCCTCCCAACTCCATTCCCCATGCTCCCCCACCTCTATTCCTATGCAGCACCTCCTGACTCAGTTCCCCTTGCTAGTCACAAACTGTAAGAGACCGCAGGGCATGTAAGGTGGCCACTGCTGTCAGTAAGAGTGTGAAGCCAGACAGAGTAAGCAGTTCAGCCAGTTGCCTCCATTTAAACTCCCCCAATTCACCTTGCTGGTTCTGGATTGCAACATCGCCCTCTGCATGTGAAGTGGGCACTGCTGCCAGTGAGAGACAGCGATAAAGCAAAGCTGGGCAGAGTGAGCAATCTGGCCTGTTGCTAAAGATCCCTTAGGACACTGTGGGGAAAAAAGAGGCAAGAAGCAACCTGAGGATACTTCCAAGGTGTTCCTGCAAAATTTGAGTGTTCAGTTTTTCAGCAGTGTATGCTCAGGGCCCCTTGAGCCAATACTAATGAGCACTTGCTTAATTTAAACCATCTTGAAAGGATAGAACAGTGGTATATCCCCAATTATCATTGTGAGATGGTGCTTTATACCTAATAATAAATAGCATTGAAGGAGGGCGGGAAGGGGCAGCAGTGCTCCTATTTTCCAAATAACCCAGCCAATGCCATACATTCCACTCACTTTCCTGATGGCTTCCTTGGTGTGCACAGTCCTGCCTCTGCTATACATCCCACCCATTTCCCAAATCACTTCCCTGAACTGGCCTCACAGTATGACCACTACCATACATCCCCACTACCTCCATGAGCACCTCCCCCTGTGCCCACACATTGTCACCCCACCATACATCCCCCCACGCTTCCCCAATCTCTTTTACCAATGTGCCCTCATTGCTTCACCACTGCCATAACCCACCCACCTCCCCGATCACTTCCCTAATGTTCCAGCACAGTCCCCATCTATCCCGCCCACCTCACCAATTGCTTCCCTGGTGTGCCTGCAGTCCTACCTCTGCCATATATCCTACCCACATCCTTGATCCCTTACCTGATGGACCTGCAGAGTCCCACTCCTTCCATATATCATACCCCCCTCCTCAATCACTTCAACGGTACACTCATACAGTCCCACCCCAACATATATTCCCCCACATCCCAATCGCTTACATGGTGTGCGAGCACAGTCCCATCCCTCATATATCCTGCCCACCCTCCCTGATCGCTTCACCAGAGTACCCACACAATTCCACACCTGCCATATATCCCACCCACATCTCATATCACTTCCCCATTGTGCCCTCATAGTCCCAACCCAGCTATGTATCCTACCCTTCTTCCCAGTTGCTTCTACGCTGTGCCTACACAGTCCAACCTCTGCCATACATCCCCCCACCTCATCGATCTCTTCTTTGATGTGTCCACACGGTCCTATCCCTGCCACACACCCATCCCACCCACTTCACTGATCGCTTCTCTACTGTGCCCACACAGTAGCACCCCAGCTATATATTATTCCCACCTCCTCAGTCTCTTCTCTGATGTTTCATCATGGCTCCTCCCCTGCCATATAACCCACCAACCTCCCTGATCTCTTCCTCAGTCTGCCTGCACAATCCCACATCAACCATGTATCCCACCTGTCTCCCCGATCACTTCCCTGGTGTGCCAGCACAGTCTCACTCATGCCATGTTTTCACCCACCTCCTCTATCATTTACCCCCATGTGTCCACACAGTCCTAGACCTGCCATAATCCTGCCAAACTCCACAATGTGCCTGCATAATCCCATCCCAGCCATATATCTCACACATCTCCCTGATCACTACCTTGCTGTGATCACACAGTACCAACCCTGCCATACACTTCCCCCACCTCCCCAATCTCTTCTCCAATGTGGCTGCATAGCTCTACCTCTGCTATGCATCACCAATCACTTCTGTGGTGTGCACACACAGTCCCACCATTATCATGCATCCTACTTACATCTCCGATCATTTCCCTGGTGTGCCAGAACAGTCCATCTTTGCCATATATCTCACACACCTCACCAACTGCTTCAGCAGTCTGCCTGCACTGTCTCACCTGTCATGTATCCTACCCATCTCCCCTATCGCTTCCTTGGTGTGCCTGCATAATCCCACCCCTGACATATGTCCTGCTCACTTCCCTGATCGCATCCTTGTTGTGCTAATACAGTCCCACCCCTGCCATATAGCCAACCTATCTCCCTGATTGCTTCCTTAATGTGCCAGTACGGTACCACCCATTACATATCCTGCCCACCTCCCAACTGCTTCGATGGTGTGCCACCACAGTCCCACCCCTGCCACATATACCATCCGCTGCCCTGATAACTTCCACGGCTGCCTGCACAGTCTCACTCATCATATATATACTTACCCCCTCCACAATCACTTCCTTGGTCTGGCCACATAGTCCCACCCCTGCCAAATATGCTTCATACCTCTGTATTGCTTCTGCAGTGTAGTCTCACCTCTGCCACCCATCCCACCCATGTCACCTATCACTACCAAGATGTGCCAGCAGTCTCACCCCATCATATACCCCCCACTCTCTGATTGCTTCTACAGTTTGCCCTCAGAGACCCACCATTGCCATATATGCTGTCCACCTCCTCGATTGCTTCCTCAGTCTGCCCAAACAGTCCCACCCCTGACAAATATGTGGCCCACCTCTGGACTGCTTCCCCCAGTGTACCCATACACAGTCCCAAATCTGCCATACACCCCAACTTCCTCCTCAATCACTCTCAGGGTGTGCCTGCACAGTTCAACCCCTGCCCTGTATCCCATCCACTTCCCCAATCACTTCTTCAGTCTGCCCACACAAACCCACTCTTGCCATATAGCCCATCTGCATCCTGCATCCCCATCACTTCCTGGGTGTGCCTGCACAGTCCCACCCTTGCAATATATCCAGCACACCTCCCCAATCACTTCGCCAGACTGCCCACACTGTCACTCCCCTTCCATGTATCCTACTCACCTCCCCAATGTTCCATCTCTGCCATACATCCCACCAACCTCCCTGATCACTTCCTTGGTATGCCACTAAGTCGAACACCTGTCATATATCCCCACTGTTGCTATAAGGTGTTGTAGTGAGGTGGATATTAGCAGGGTGCCGGGGGCTTAACGGAGGTGAGAAGGATCAGGGTAGTTCAGAGTAGGAGGCACCCTGGGAGTAAATAGGACCTTGAGAGAAGCCCAACGTGTTTGGTCTCCATTCCCAAGGTTCCCATTAGACCACGTGGGCAGGCAACTAAAGGGCCTACAGCCTTCACTGATCCCCTCTGGGTGATGTTATGCAATGCGAGATCTATGAGGAACAAGACTGCAATTATGGCGGACTTGATTTCCTTAGTCGACCTGGCGTGCATCTTGGATACTTGGCTGGGAGACGATGCGGGGCCAGTGTAGGAGGCATCAGTCCTGGCCAGGTACTCTGTGATGCACTGCCCAAGAGGGGATCACAGGGGCTGGGGAGTAGCAATCTGTTTTAGATCCAACTTGAATTTCTGCATACATCTGGTGGCTTGTACCTCATTGTTTGAATGTGTGGCAGTGCATGGGGTCTGGGTGCAGGTTGAAGAATTCTCCTGGTTTAGCATCCTCTGGGATCAGGTGGAGAATTTCTGCAGGAGGTGGCAGACTTCATCGCAGACAGGGTATTGGAATTGCCCAGATGACTTATTCTGGATGACTTCAATGTCTGGGTCAACGATGAATCCTCTCAGCTTGGATCTGGCTTCCTCCAGCTAAAGACATCGCTGAGCCTTGCACAGTCAGTTGCCTCTGTGACCCACCATCACAGCCACACCTTGGACTTTTTTTTTCCTACTTGTTTAACTGAGGAACGCAACGGACTGGGGGCGGGAGGGCGACTTGCTCAATCGGGCCCCCCCCCCCACAACCCAACTCCACGATTTGACTCCCGGGGTCGAGGCGCCGGCAGCTCTCCTAGCCGGATGGACCTCCCTCGGACCATCTGCCTGCTGATCCCGATCCAGAGAATCACCGCGCCAACCAGCGGAGAGCTACAGGGGTCCATACTCGCTCTTGCTTTTTTTTGAATTTCGCACGCTTGAATGTGGGACTCGAGCGATTGGCTGCAGGAGCTTGCCGGCAATTCAGCTGAGCCTTTAAAAGGCTTCCCCTTCCACACAGCGGACACCGAGGAATGCAACGGACTGGGGGCCGGAGGGCGACTTGCTCAATCGGGCCCCCCCCCACAAACCAACTCCACGATTCGACTCCCGGGGTCGAGGCGCCAGCAGCTCTCCTAGCCGGACGGACCTCCCTCGGACCATCTGCCTGCTGATCCTGATCCAGAGAATTGCCGCGCCAACCAGCGGAGAGCTACAGGGGTCCGTACTCGCTCTTGCTTTTTTTTGAATTTCGCGCGCAGATGGGACTCGAGCGATTGGCTGCAGGAGCTTGCCGTGATTCAGCTGGAGAGGAACGGAACGATGGGGCGGAGGGCTACTGCTCAATCGGGCCCCCCACAAACCAACTCCACATTCGACTCTGGGTCGAGGTGCCGCAGCTCTCCTAGCGGATGGACCTCCTCGGACCATCTGCCTGCTGATCCCGATCCAGAGATCGCCGGCCAAGCCAGCGGGAGAGCTACAGGGTCCGTGCTGGCTCTTGCTTTTTGAATTTGGCGGCTTGAATGTGGGACTTGGCGATTGGCTGCAGGAGCTTGCGGCGATTCAGCTGAGCCTTTAAAGGCTTCCCTTCCACACAGCGGACACCGAGGAAAGCGGACTGGGGGCGGGAGGGCGACTTGCTCAATCGGGCCCCCCACAAACCAACTCCACGATTCGACTCCGGGGTCGGCGCGGCAGCTCTCCCTGGCGGACGGACCTCCCTCGGACCATCTGCCTGCTGATCCCGATCCAGAGAATCGCCCGCGCCAACCAGCAGAGAGCTACAGGGGTCCGTACTCGCTCTTGTTTTGAAATTCCCGCCCCACCTGCCTGAGTCAGTGGGATCTTAAATAGGCCAATTTTGGCTGTAGCCCTGCCCGTCTTACTATATCCTCCAATTATGGTCCCGAGGCTTACCATCCTAGGAGGAGCTCCCTGGTGACGTCTGCAGTCCGGTTTCGCCTCTAAAGCTACGACCTGCAGAACTAAGATCCTGCCATGGGGTACCTGCCTCTCTCTCCATCTGCAGCTGCCGGTCTCACCACAGAGCGCCCCTCTCTTACCAGGGGCAGATTCTTCAAACCTAACTGCTAGCCCAAACTTGAGGCAGCCTGCCACTCTGGGCAACTGCCTATGACTCTGACACTTATTGACTCTTGCTTCTACCTAGCTAATCTCTGTTCACTCCTGCCAACTACAGCCTCATAGCAACTGCTTCTAAGTACTGTTAGCCTACTGTAACGCTGAGAAAAAAAAAATCTGTGATTGCAAAGCTTAATCATATAGCCAACTGGTTTGCTGCTTACTCTTAATTAATAATAGGAAATGTGATTGTATAGTTTAAATCCCACCTACCCCTGCTGATAGTTAAGTCTGGTCACAGTGGTACCAATACTAAAGTTAATTAATATTTAGTTAATAATCAGCCTCTTATCCAGAGTCTGATAGGGATCCTTGGTACTAATATTTGTCTCACTGGGATACTCCAACTGCACCCCTGCTGTTGACTTGATTTCGGTGTCTCCCCTCTAAAATTAATTGTTCTAAATAACAGTAGGTTTGACTGGGAACCGTTATCCCAAAGGTAGTGAGCCGGGCTTGCTCCAACACATCTAGATTGGAGGCTGAACCTGCTCTGGTATCCTCAGCTGACGTTGCTGCATGCGCCTGCACCCGCAGGGATTGACGCCAGTTCATGGTTCCTCAACCCACTAGGTCAGGGACCTGAGATCCATGCGGGTGGCCCTGAAAAGCTTCAAGATGAACCCTGGGAACTGGAACAAGGGCATACTCTTGGCTTTGATTTATATTCTGGCCCAACTAGGGACGGATTGGCTCATTAGTAATGCCAACTGCCCCCCTTATGCCCGTGGGGGGACGGGAATGCATACAGCAAGACACTACAGCTGCCCCTCCTCCAGGTGCAACATCCCTCTCCTAGTGGCGTATGAATTCTCTAGGAAAGGGATACTCTATCGATCCCTTCTCCTCTTTAGGAGCTTAACCCCATGCCCATCTACACTGGTTCTATCACCACTAACCCTCACTCTTCGGCGCTTGCTAGCAGCGCTGCTGCTACTGGCGGGAGACATCCAGCCTAACCCAGGCCCAGGGACACCAAACGTATCTATTTCTTCCCCATCAGATAAGGCCTGGGATGGAGCCAAGGGCCTGAGGTTGGTGCATATGAACATCCGCAGCCTGAGACCTAAGATTCACAAAGTCCAAGCATGGCTAGCTGTCTACAAACCAGACATACTAGCAGTCTCGGAGACTTGGCTAAAGCCCCACATTCTGGATCACGAGGTAGCTGCCTCTGGATACGCCTTCTACAGAAAAGACAGACCCTCGAGAAGAGGGGGTGGGGTTCTGGTATATGTAAGGAACACAATTACATCCTCCCTCGTTAGCATGCCTCAAGGCATGACCCCGTTATAGAAGCAATCCTTACTCGGCTCACTCTAGGTGGGGCTAAGCACCTCACAATAGGCTGCATATAGCCCCCACCCAATGCGCTCGGTTCTCTGGATGCTCTCCTGAAGAACCTAGCAGTAGAATCTGCTTCGAGCTTATCTTCACTGGGCGACTTCAACCTAAACTGGGCCCTTGAGGAGAAGTCTGCCATCAATGGTATATTAAATGACCCCGCCTCACCCAAGTCATCTCCCTACTGACCAGAATGAACCATGCATCAGGAAAGCATACCATAATCGACTGGGTCCTGGCTTCTCCCCAGCAATGTAAAAATGGCAGGGACCTTGGCCGATGCTTGGCGACCACTCGTCGGTATTTGCCATCTGGAAGAACTGTGTGAATAAAGTCCCCCTTAGGATTATTACTACTAGGGACTTCTCTAACTTCCTCCCTGACCAATTCATTGGTACCTAAATGGGATCGACTGGAGCAATATAAGACACCTTCCTAACCTGGAGGATGCCGTTAAATTTTTCCAGACATCCTCACTAGAATTATTGACCTCTTAGCTCCTATGAAACCCACAGAGTAAAGGGAAGCTGCAAGTGGATCTTGCCTCCTCTAAGAGCTCTGATGTCCACCCGGACAAGGCCTGGAAAAAGTACAGGAAATCAATGCTACTGGGACTTAGCCAGTTACAGGGGCCCTTAGAAACCAATGCAAAAGGCCATAAAGTTAGCTAAAAGACTATATCACCAACCTTCAAAAACTAACCTAGGCAATCCCAGGCTCTTCTGGTCGCATTAATGAACTCCCCAAAGGAGCAAAAATCACACCCAGCCCAATCTTGGCCAATGGGCAATTAATCGATGGGGATCTCTCTGCTGGAGTCCCTCCACAGTTACTTCACGAACCTGGATGCTTACAAGACGGGACCCCTGACAGGAGGAGTGAGCCAACGCTCAACAGCCCCTGTGACCTTGACCGCCTTTGTTTCACCTGGAGGCTGGTCAGGGAAAAGAGGTTTTGATCATCCTTAAATCCCTACACTCGAGAGGATCTGGGGCCCCGATGGGATCAAACCAGAATCCTCAAGGAGGGGCTCCAGCTTTAGCTAAGCCCCTAACCTGGCTGATAAACCGGTCTATTATGGAGGGTCTGCCCAAGCTTTGGAAACAGGCCCTAGTGATTCTATTACACAAGGGAGGGCCAACTGGGCCCATTGAGAACTACAGGCCCATCTCTTTGCTGTGTGTCATTGCAAAAGTACAGGAGAAGCTAGTCTACTCCCAACTCCGAGAATACCTAGAAATCCACGGGCAATCTCACCATCACAGCATGGCTTCAGAGCCAAGCATGGGACTGATACTGCGCTAACTAAACTCTCAGCAGATGTACTGAGCAATAATGGCACGGGGGGTCAGCACAGGGCGGTCTTTATTGACCCATCTAAAGCACTCGACTTGGTAAACCACAACCTCCTACTACAAAAATGCGCTCACTTGGCCTTGACACCCATTCACTGGGTTGGTTCAAGAGTTATCTCTCTGGACGCACCCAGAGGGTCAAGTGGGAGGATGAAGTCTCAAGCTAGCTCCACTCAAAGAGAGGTACCTCAAGGGTCAATCCTCGGCCCCTTCTCTTACACTGTTCATAAATGATCTGCATACACACTGCGGGAGCAGTGCGTTATCCAGCTGCGGATGATGCGGTCATTTACAGAGCTTCCCTACTTTACCTGAGTTGGAGACAGCCTCCAAGAAGACATCCTTCAGATGGAGGACTGGCTCACTCTGAACAAAATGGTTTTAAACACCAACAAAACAAAGGTAATGCTCTTTGGTCCTAGATCCATGGGATCTGAGAGGTCACATCTTCTACAACTCCAGTCCAGGGGGGGTGTAAAACTTGAGGTGGTCACCTCCACCAAATATACAGGTTACTCACCTGTAACAGGAGTTCTAGGAATGGTATATGTTGTTCATCCACACTCATTGGCAGGTATCCTTGCCGCTTTAAATCTTGCCGGAAGGTCTTCAAGCTTGCTCCTCCCACCCACCCGGGTGGTATAACTCTCGGCTCCACCCCATGACGCCAGATCTGGCCCGCTGGAAGCTCAGGTTGTGCGTCGAAGCCGGGGAGGTCGGGTGGGTCGTGTGGATGAACAACATATACCATTCCTAGAACTCCTGTTACAGGTGAGTAACCTATATTTCTAAGGACATGGATATGTTGTTCATCCACACTCATTGGCAGACTCTAGCAGTTCTCCGGGAGGAGGAGGCAAGCAGCACACCCCAATACTTACTTGGGAAAGAGACTGGAGAACCGAGGCCCCAAAACCAGCATCCCGGCGTGACTCAAGGTCGATGTGGTAATGGGTAAAAGGTGTTTGCTGACTTCCAGGTAGCAGCCCTGCAGATTTCCTGGATAGGGCGTCCCTGGAAGCAGCCACCGTTGCAGCAGTATGGCGGGTAGAATGAGCTCTTATCCTCTGGGAGGCTCCATGCCCGCCAACTTATAGCAGAGATCTATGCAGGAGGTTACCACCTGCTTATCGTCCGCTTGGCTGCAGGTCTGCCAGATGCGGCTTCAGCGTGGGTGACAAACAGCTGGCGAACCTCTCCCGAATTTCACCGCTGCGCTCCTTATAATAATGAGCGACCTTCTAGAGTCCAGAGTATGGAGCCTATATTTGAGCCTCGAGTGTGATTGGGGTAGAACACCGGCAGAGTCAACACCTGGTTAAGGTGAAACTCGACACCACCTTGGAAGGAATTTCGGTGGGGCGCAGAACAACCTTGTCCTGTGGAAGACCAGGTAAGGAGACTCGATGGAAGCGCTGGAGCTCTCCCATCCTTCTGGCTGGCGGATAGCCACCAAGAAGGCGGTCTTCCACGACAGGTGAGAGAGCACACCTGTGCATAGGTTCGAATGGCTTGCCCATGAGCTTTGCCAGTACCAGCAGTAGATCCCACGGAGGTGGGGGTTCCGCACTGGAGGGAAATGTGATCAAGGCCTTTGAAAAGCCCAGACCACCTCTCCTGCGCCACCGACTGCTTCCCGGCCCGCGCCCGCAAGCAGAGATGGCTGCCAGGTGCACCCTTAGGGTCGCCGACCTAAGCCCTTGACTAGAAAGGGACCATAAATAGTCCAAGATGCTTGCCAAGGAACAGGAGGAAGGGTCCAAGCCTTGCTCCTGACACCAAATGGAAAACCTTTTCCATTTGAAGGCATAGCATTTTCTGGTCGACTCATACGGGACGCCTCAACTACATTGAGGACCTCGTCGGAAAGACCCAGGCCTGGAACTCTGGCAGCTCAGGAACCAGGCCGTCAGGTGCAGGATTGAAGGTCCGGATGGAACACCTTCCCCTGATTGACTGAGAGCAGGTCCGGCGAGCTGGAAGCTGCAGCGAGTCCTGGAGCTGAGACTGAGGAGATCTGGGTACCAGAACTGGCGAGGCCAGTCTGGGGCTATCAGAATCACCTGCGCCTTGTCCCTCCTCGCTTGAGAAGCACCTTGTGGATCAAGGGAAATGGGAAAAGGCTAAAGAGGCCCGGGTCCACTGCCTCGAAGGCATCCCCTGCAGCGAGCCCTGCTGAGGCGGGCATGGAACAGGCTCAGCCAGCGTTCTCCCTGGAGGCAAACAGGTCCACCTGAGGTGTGCCCCAATGGGAGAACAGATGCTGTACTACCTCCGGCAGGAGAGACCACTCGTGGGATGCAGCCCCTATCCGGCTCAGGGCATCGGCCAGGGTGTTGGAGGCTCCTGCCACGTGAATGGCTAGGAGATCCGCCTCCAGGCTGCGCACGAGTGACCAAATGCGGAGAGCTTCCTTGCATAGAAGCATGAGGGCGTCCCGCCCTGGCGGTTTAGATAGTACATGGTCGTGGTATTGTCCGTCTGGACTCGGACCACTTGACCCCGGAGGAACGGAGCAAAGGCGGTGAGAGCTAGGCGGACCGCTCGGAGCTCCAGCAGGTTGATGTGGCATCGGGACTCCGCGGGACCAGAGGCCATGAGCCGATGTTCCCCAGATGGGCACCCCAACCCATCAGAGAGGCATCGGTCGATAGAGACCGTCGGCTGGGGCGAGCAGGATGCCCTCCTGCAAATGATCTGGAACGGTCCACCACTGGAGGCGTTCCACATCCCCTGTCACCCGACCACAAGCTGGTCCAAAGGATCGCAGCGTCGTGACCACTGGCTGGCCAGTCCCCACTGAAGGACGCATGTTCCAGCGGGCCCAACGGACCACGCTGGTGCAGGCCGCCATGAGACCCAGGAGGCGCAGGAAGTCCCGGGCAGGGCGCAATGCCCAACCAGAAATGATCGGGCAAGGAGGAAAGAACCTCGGCCCTGTCCGCGGGAGCCGCGCTCTGGCTCGAAGAGAGTCGAGCTGCGCCCGATGAATAGAATCACCTCCTCGGCTCGAGTTCGACTTGGCCTCGTGGATAGAGGCCCAGTTGAGAGCAGACCTGGAGGGCCAGATTTCTGGACCACTCTGCCTCCTTCCTGGAGGGAGCTGCTATCAGCCAGTCGTCCAGGTAAGGGTACACCCGGACCCCTCGGCGCCGCAGGAATGCTGTCACCACTGCCATGCATTTGGTGAAGACCCTGGGAGCTGGAGACAAGCCGAAGGGCATGGCTTGGAACTCGAAGAGGGATCCTTCCGCTCGGAAGCGAAGGAATCTCTGGTGAGACGGACGGATAGGGACGTGAAAAAACGCGTCCTGCAAGTCCAGAGAGCAGAACCACACGCCGCGTTCCAAGGATGGTATTATCTGAGCCAGAGTGACCATCCTGAAGGTTCGAGACCTTAGGAACTTGTTTAGGTCGTGTAGGTCGAGAATGGGGCGCCAGCCCCCCGTCCGTCTCGGAACCAGGAAGTACCTGGACACAAACCCTGGGTCTGAAGGAGGGTCCACCACCTCTCTTATCACCTCCTTCTGGAGGAGGAGAGCGATGTCGGCTCGACGAGCCGCCAGTGAGCTGGGGATCCGAAGCCCCGAGGGCGGCGGCTCTGAAGGGTGGTGGCTGCTCGATTCCAGAGGCAGGCCTCTTCCCACCACCTCAAGACCCACCTGTCCGTGGAAACAGCGGACCAGGCGGAACGGGAAGTGCGGGCCGTCCCCTCCACGGGGGGACCCAGGGGTAAGGTGACGGGGAATGGGGCGACACCCCTCAGCCCGTCACTGGGCAGGCTTGGAGGAGGGACCGGCCGAGGGACCTCCTGGGCCTTTCCTCCCTGCCTCCTGTTAGAGGAAGCCGGCGGCTTGGGTTTGGGATGCCAAGGCCGAGCCTGCTGGCCCTGACGTTGCTGGGCCGGGCGCGCCGGGGGCACAGAAGGACGAAAGGGCTTAGGCTGTGGTTTGCGGCCTTTGTCCTTCTGAGCGGAAGAGACCGAGTCCAAGGTAGCATTGGACTTCTCGATCCTCTGCAGGTGACCTTCCACCCCAGGGCCGAAGAGGTCAGTCCCCAAAAAGGGAACATCCGCCAACTTGTGCTGGGTATCCGAAGTAAAGGTGGATATCCTCAGCCAAGCCCGCCGACGCATAGCCACTGCGGCCGCCACCGATCTGGCACATGAGTCCCCTATATCCAAAGCAGTCTGGAGCTGCTGTTTGGCCACTGCCCTGCCCTGGTCCCGCACCTGCTTAACCGTAGTCTGCAGATCGGCGGGAAGATGAGGGATGACCTCATCCAGGGAGCCCAACAGGGCATGAGAAAAATGTGCCATGAGGACTGCCGAACTGGCCTGACGAAGGCCGAGAGAGGACGCAGCGTAGACTTTTCGCCCGACATAGTCCAATTTCTTGGACTCCTTGTCAGGAGGTTTGTCCACATCCCTGGCGTTGCCGGCGCGCCGGAAAACGCTGTCGGTAACCAACCCTCAGCAGAGGGGTGTTCCAAACCGGACAAGGAACCAGTAGGGACTGCATACTTCCTGGCCATCCTGGCAAGGCGAGGGCAGGAAGCAGGCGCTGCCAAAGCTCCAGTGCCGACCCACTATGGCCTCGGCCACCGGAAAGCCTCCGCGGAGAATCCCCTCGGTCCAGAATCTCCGTGAGGGGATACCTGGCCGTTTGGAACGGGTTCGAGCTCCATCGGTGGACTCGAGATGAGCCAAGTAGTCCTAGGAAGGACGACAGGCTATCGTCCCATTGACTGACCTCCTGAAGACTCCAAGTCCAGTCGCTTGGAGAAAAGGAGGAATCATCTTCGGACTCGGAAGAGTCCTCGAAGAGCTGCTCTGGCCTGAGCCACCCTTCACCTGCCGAGGTCGATCGGGAGTGAGGGTAACTGACACCGATGGGGTAGACCCTTAGCCGACCGAGAATCCTTGGTCGGAGCCCCAAATGGTGGCTGTGGAGGCGGAGGTTCCACCGGAATCGGTGGAGCAGCCGGTTTTGGCCGAACAACCGGCCTGGGTATAGGCTCCTCGGATAAGTCGAGGGGTTGTGCCAGCCGTTCGGTGACAGTTACTTAATGCCGGGGAAGGCGGCGGGTCGGCTTATTCTCGGCCAGGAGGAGCTGTTGCAACATAAGGTCCTCGTACCGTCGACGTAATTTACGCCGAAGCCTCCCCTCATCCGAGGAGGAGGACGAGAGAGCGGCGACGCCGCTTACCGCGGTGCCGAGACCGAGACCGCCTATGACGGTGGGATCGGCTGGACCGCGAAGAGGTCCGAGACCGAGACCGAGAGTCCCGGAATTTCCGAGGTCGGTGCGGGGAGGTGTCGGCCGGAACCGGCACTCCCTTCGGCTCGGATGGTGCATCCGAGGGCTCCGGAACCGGAGGCACAGGCGAGCCCACGGGATCCTCAACTCCTCCCGGGGGAACCGGGGAGAGGGGAATCTCGGCTGCTAAAGGCGACAGCCCGTCCAATGGGTCGAGAAAAATCTCGACTTCATCGGTGGGAGTCTCGGTCAACTGACCTGACGGGGACACCGTGAGGCCAGTGGCCGAAGCCGAGCGGTCGAGCGAAGCCGACGGTCGACGGCCCGGGGAGAGGGACCTTTCCCGCTCCCAAGAGCGTCGACGGAGGGACTTACCCTTGTCCCTCTTTTTGGACCGAGAATAAGGTCCCGCCAACGTAGGCCCTTCTCCTTTAGTGGAGAGGGACAGACAAAGCTCCTTAAAAGAAGCCGTGTAAGAAGAGCCCAGAGAGAGCGGGATAAATGCCGCGGCTGAGGAAGATACGGCCCGCTGCCGCCCTCTTCGAGGGGGCTTACCATCCGCCGAGCTGATCCGCCGGGTCACCGCTGACACCGCCAACCGGGCCTCCTTGGACTTCACCGAGGGAACGCTTCGGGATGGCCTAGTTGTAATCGGGCAGCACGGTCTTCGAGGACGAGGGCCGAGAAAGATGAGCACAGGTCGCAAGCCCGCGGGTCGTGCTCAAGGCCTAAGCAGTAGACACACGTGGAGTGTGGATCCGTCCGAGACATCTTCTGCCCGCATGGGCATCTCCGAACTGGGAGTCGATTTGTCCACGCGCAGCGAGGGATAGAAGACTGAAGTCTTTTGCAAAATTTATTTTTAAATCCCACAAACGGAGAAATAGGAACCAGTCTCAAACGCAGAGCGTTAAGGAGGGAACCTGAGCTTCCAAGCGGTAAGGAAGATCTGGCATCATGGGGCGGAGCCGAGAGTTATACCACCCGGGTGGGTGGGAGGAGCAAGCTTGAAGACCTTCCGGCAAGATTTAAAGCAGCAAGGATACCTGCCAATGAGTGTGGATGAACAACATATCCCTGCATGTCCCTAGAAACCTTGGCCTTACCCTGGACCAAGGCCTCACACTAAAAAATCACGTAGACCAAATCACCAAAGCTATCCATGGGAAACTTGGAATCCTTTATAGACTAAAGGACCAGATTATCCCTGAAGCTAGGGTAGCCATTGCCACTAGCGTACTCCTCCCAAAGCTCACCTACGCGGCCCCGATTCTCCAGGGCGTGGCCGTGATGGAGTTAGGGAGGCTGCAGACCTTGTACAACAAGATAGTCCACTTTGCCACTATGTCACACCCGAGGACTCACCACTGCGAGGCCCAATCTAGGCTCAGGTGGCCGTCTTTGGAAGCTCGCCTCTCCTACCCAACCCTCTGCCTTACATTCAAGCTACTGGGTCCCACACCTCCCCCCAGCCTGAATGGTCTCGTTAGGGTGAAACCCAACCCACGGTGCCTGCGCTCATCAGGCCAAACTCTCCTCGTGGTTCCCAAGACTAGGACTAAAGCCGGGTCCAGGTCCTTTGCATACACCGCCCCTTCCACCTGGAACAACCTCCCCTTGGAGGTACGGGAGGCTGTGTCCGTCTCCAGCTCCGGACAAAGCTCAAGGACACCTGCTCGACAGGAGCACATGTCTTTGTTACAGGACCTGACCATGTACAGCCATCCTGGTAGCTCATTAGACCCAACCTTGCATAGCCATCCTGGTTGCATAACGGACCTCCCCCTAAAGATGGGGTGCACTTTTGTCCCTCTTATCCCCTTCCAATATGCCCACAAAGCTAACCCCAGGTCTTTAGCTACTGATTGCCTACCAGAGCACTCTCAACCTAATCACTAACTTGGGATGTAAAACGGTCTCATTATGTGTAACCTCTATGTCCTTACTGCCTGCATGTCTTACACCACCTGCCGCCTGTAAACCTATGTATTCTTATTGTTAAATACTTTACAATTACATGACTGTACTGATCTGTTACCTGTAATTTGTTGTCTCACCCGGGTCGCCCCTGAAAAAGGGACCTCCGGGGCCCAGTGGGCCTACCCGGTCATCAAAATTCAATAAATAAATAAATAAATAATAACAACCGTGTGAGACACACTAAGCTGAAAGCTTGTTTACAGGTGCAACCTGGGAGCACAGGGAAGTTAAGTGACTTGCTCAGGGTCACACAGTATGTAAGTGGGGGCTGTGGGATTCAAACCCAGGTCTCCAGATTTGCAGCTCAGAGTCTTAAACTACTGCGCTATACTGCCTCCCTAACTTCCTACCTACCTGCCTTGGACTTGGTATTTTCACTGACCTCGAGGTTGATCAGGTTGTTTGGTCCGATCATTGTACAATGAAGTTCTCATTTGGAGCTCCCACTGATAGTCCCTCCCCTGTTGAGATGATCAGCTATCGCCCAGAGGGACTGATGGCAGTGATTGATTTTTCCAGTGTTAGTGCTGTTATTGTGGGTGACTTGAGTGAGTCAGTAGCAGCCTATAATGGAGCTGTCTCCGAGGTGCTTGATGCCATCACACTTGTCCGTATATGACCCAGGTTCACTCACCCGAGACCACCATGGAATGATGGGGTTCTCAAGGTGATGAAAACCATGGGTCGAAGGTTGGAGCATTACTGGCATAGGACTCGGCTAGAGGAGGATAGACTGACTTTGAGGAATCACTATGTTGATTACCAAAGGGCAATCGACCGTAAGAAGGCAGAGTTCCTGTCCAGGGAGATTGCCCCATGGAAAAACAGACCAGTTCAGCTCTTTTGGACTGTGGACAGGTTTCTTCATTCTGTCTAAAGCCGAAAAGAGCTTTTTCAGTAACATTTTGCAAAGGGTTTGCTCTGTTTTTCTCTAACAGGCTATCCTCCTTTCGGGTCGGGATCTCACCAGTTGGGCTGGACCAGACCTGCAGAGTGGGGTCTTGGTGAAGCAAGGGGACTCCTATTGTCTGGGAAGAGTTTTGGCCAGTGGAAGTGGCTGAGGTCTCCAAGGTGATTTCAAAGTTGAGGCCCACTTGTTGTGAACTGGAACCTAGCCCAATGCACCTCCTAGTGGGCTGCATTGCGGTTATCAGTCCAGTGTTTGTCAGGATAGTCAGGTGTTCACTTTCAGAGGGGGTCTCCCACCACTGACACCTTGAAGGAGGTGCTGGTGAGGGGTTCTCCCCCAATGCCTTAAAGGAGGTGATGGTGAAGCCCCTTCTGAAAAAACAATCTGTCAACTCCGCCATCCTGGCGAATTATAGACCTATCTCCAACCACCCATTCTTAATGATGATTGTTGAGAAAATAATGGCTCTGCAACTCGAGGAACATATGGAGACCTATGACATCTATGAGCCATTCCAGTCCAGGTTTAGGACAAGACACAACACAGAGACGGCACTAGTCCGGGTGCATAATGACTTCCTCATGGTAAGAGACTGAGGAAAATTATCAATTCTCATTCTCCTCAATCTGTTATCAGTATACTGTGGACCACATTGTGTTGTTGGATTGCTTTGAGCGTTTTGTGGACTCACTGGTATGGTCATCAACTGATTTGAGTCCTTTCTCTCAGGTAGGAGGCAGAAGGTAGTGATGGGGCATTTCCCCTCCTCCCTGATGCCTCTGACCTGTGGAGTTCCTCAGGGTTCGATCCTTTACCGATGTTATTCTCAATATATGTGCTACCTCTGAGGAGGATCATCAAACAATACAGCCAAGGTTTTCACTGCTATAGAATATGATCTGATGGCAGATAAGGACCACTTGGCCCACCTAGTCTGCCCGTTTCCCTACTTAATGGATAAGCTGCAGATCCTAGTTAACCAACAGCCTACTTCCTCCTACCCCCCACTAGAATTGCCTTATGTCTGTCCCATGCATTCTTGAATTCTCCCACTGTTTTTGACTCTACGACCTCCTCAGGAAGGCTGTTCCATGCATCTACAACCCTTTCTGTGAAGAAATACTTCTTCACATTACCTCTGAGCGTCTCCCCTCTATCTTCAAATTGTGCACCCTTGTTCTTGCACATCTCTTTTTCTGAAAGGTGCTATCCTCTTGGACTTTGTTGATTCCCTTGAGGTATTTGAAAGCTTCTATCATGTCCCCCCTCTCCCTTCTTTCCTCGAGGCTATACATCTTAAGCTCCTTTAGTCTTTCTTCATATGTCTTCTGGTGCAGACCCTGTGCCATTTTGGTTGCCCTCCTCTGGACAGCCTCCAGCCTGTCTATGTCTTTGCGGAGATGGGGTCTCCAGAACTGTACACAATACTCCAGATGTGATCTTTCCAACTGGCTGTACAGAGGGCCAACAACTTCCTGTTTTCTACTGGTGATGCCCCTTCCTATGCATTCCAGTATCCCCCAGCCCTCCTTACTTCCTTCTCACATTGCTTGCCCACCTTTAGGTCATCTGATATGACTGCCTCCAGGTTCCTTTCCATTTTTGTTGAAACATAGAAACATAGAAACATAGAAACATAGAAGTTGACGGCAGATAAGGACCGCAAGGCCCATCCAGTCTGCCCATTTCTTTTTCTACCTTATAAATGTGCCATCGGCCTTTGCTCTGTCAGTGACCTATCTATTCATAGTCATTTGTATTGCTCCCTTATGCCTATCCCATGCCTGTTTGAAGCCCTGCACTGTATTCATAGCCACCACTTCTTGTGGTAAGCCATTCCATGCATCTACCACCCTTTCTGTGAAAAAGAATTTCCTCACATTCCCCCTTAATCGGCCTCCCTCTAATCTCATGCTGTGTCCTCTTGTCCTGCTATTTTTCTTATATTTAAACATGTTAGACTCTTTCACCTTGTTTATGCCCTTAAGGTGTTTAAATGTCTCGATCATATCACCTCTCTCCCTCCTTTGCTCAAGGGTATACATATTGAGCTCCGTTAATCTGTCCTCATATGTCTTCTGATGCAGTCCCTGCACCATTTTGGTTGCCCTTCTCTGGACTGCCTCAATTTGGTTAATGTCCTTGTGAAGGTGTGGCCTCCAATACTGCACACAGTACTCCAGATGGGGCCTAACCAATGTCTTGTACAGAGGGATTATTACCTCCCTCTTACGACTTGTGATACCCCTACTAATACACTAACACCCCCTAGCCTACCTACTGCTTTAGAGGTCTGCTTGGATGATTTTAGGTCATCAGTGATGATGATGCCCAAGTCTCTTTCTTCCTTTGTGACTGCTAGCAACTCCTCCCAGCCTATAAGTGGCTTCAGGTTTCTCTTCCCTATGTGCATGATTTTGCACTTCTTTGCATTAAATCCAGTTGCCACTCTTCTGACCATTCTGCTAGTTTATCCAGATCTCTTCTCATTCTGTCCACCCCATCTGGATCATCTACTCTGTTGCAGATCTTGGTGTCATCTGCAAACAGACAAGCCTTACCCTCAGTCCATCTGCAGGAGGTCACTAATGAAGATGTTGAATAGGACTGGCCCCAGGACTGATCCCTGAGGTACCCCACTTGTGACTTGCATCTCTTCTGACTGTATACCATTTACCACCACTCTCTGTTTTCTGCCAGTCAACCAGTTTGCCACCCAGTTGACCAACTTCAGCCCACCCGCCTACCTAGCTTATTTATCAATCTTCTATGTGGAACAGTGTCAAAAGCTTTGCTGAAGTCAAGGTAGGCGACATCAACTGCTCCCCTTGGTCCACCACTCTGGTTACCCAGTCAAAGAAATCTATGAGATTAGTTTGACAGGACCTTCCTTTGTAAACCCATGCTGTCTTGGATCCTGTGCCCCTATGGATTCCAGGTGTTGCACTATCCTTCCTTAAGGAGTGCCTCCATAATCTTGCCCACTACTGAGGTAAGACTGACCGGTCTGTAGTTGCCTGCCTCCTCCCTGCTACCACTCTTGTGGGCGGGATCACATAACCCTTCTCCAGTCTTCTGGGACCTCTCCTGTGCTCAGAGACTCACTAAACAATTCTGCTAATGGCTCTGCTAGTTCCTCCTTTAGCTCCTTAAGTACCCTGGGATGTATGCCATCAGGTCCCATTGCCTTATCCACCCTGAGCTTAGCAAGCTCTTGTAGGACCCTTTCTTTGTGAAGGGAGTAGTGCTCACCTCCCTCCCCTGTGTCCATGATGCTGAGCTGTGGGCCCTGCCCTACCTTCTCTTCAGTAAATACTGAGCAAAAGTATCTATTTAGGATAGATGCCTTTACAGGGTCCTCCTCCTCACATGCTCCCTTTTCTCCATTAAGCTTAGCAATACCCCCTCTGGACTTTCTCCTTTCACTAATGTATCTATAGAAAGTCTTGTCACCTTCTTTTACTGTTCGTGCTAGTGTTTCCTCAGTTTGGGACTTTGCCTGCCTTACTGCCTTACCTGCTTCCCTTAGGGCAGTTTGGTATGCCTCCCTATCTTCATCCCGCTGTGTTCCCTTATATTTTCTGAAGGCCAGACTTTTGGCTCTGACCTTTTCTGCTACTGTATTTGAGAACCAAAGTGGTTTCCTTCTTCTTTTGCACTTCCTTTTCTGTCTAACACAATGGGATGTTGCTTCAAGTATTGTATCCTTAATGCTTGCCCACTTTGCCTGTACCTCCTCACCTGTGTTTCTTCTTGCCAGGGCTAGCTTAACTCTGTTGGCCATCTTATCAAAGTCAGCTCCTCTGAAGTCCCATATTTTTGCTTTGGAATGGGATGATTTAGATGTAGTAGCCAAATTGAACCATACCATGTGATGGTCACTGGCCCCCAGGTGACCTTCTACCTGGAGATCTGTGATCCCTCTTGTTAGTCAGTACTAGATCTAGGATAGCCCTGTCTCTTGTGGGTTGCTGTACCAGTTGTTTGAGGCCCTCCCCTGCAGGGAATCCACTATGAGTCTAGTTCTGCAGATGTTCCTGCTGGTATTGACCAATCTGTATCTGGCATGTTGAAGTCTCCCATTATCAGAACCTCCCTTTAGCTGTCATGTTTTGTATATCTTCTAACAGTAATGTGTCTATGTCCTCCCTCTGGTCTGGGGCCTGTAGACAACCCCAGTTCTTATGGCTGTCCCATTTCCTGTTTCCAGGGTGACCCACAGTTCTTCTGGCTCCTTATGTGTATTCTGAATTTCTGTAGCTTTGATATTTTCATTAACATACAGGGCCACCCTCCCCTTTTGCACCTCGGTCTCTTCTGAACAATACATAGCCAGGTACTGAAGTCTCCAAGTGTGGTTACTGGTAAACCACGTCTCACTAATTGCTACTTATGTCCAGTTTAGCCTCTGACATTATTGCCTGCAGGTCTGGGATCTTATTTCCCAGGCTGTGAGCATTTGTGTACATGATTTTCCATTGGCCAGATTTTGGTGTGTTAGTTGTTGGGTGAAGTTTGGCATTACCCCTGTGCATCGTATGGGGAGACGAACCTTTTTTTCTTACCTGGTGATGCAAATGAACGGCAAACACGCTGAATTCCTGTTTGACCACTAGCTGAGGGGGGAAGGGTGTTCTTCCCATGTTGTCAGTATCTCACCCCCCCCCCATTGTGTACTCTTCCCCTAGGTTTTTGTTTCCCAGGTGCATTACTTTGCACTTCTTTGCATTGAATCTATGCTGCCATACATGTGACCATTCCTTCAACCTTGCCAAGTCCCTTTTCATCCTTTCCACCCCACCTTGCGTATCAACCCTGTTGCAGACCTTTGTGTCATCTGCAAAGAGACATACTTTTCCTTCCAGTCCCCCTGCAATGTCACTTATAAAGACATTAAAAAGGACCAGCCCCAGTACTGAGCCCTGCGGTACCCCACTAGTAACCCCCCTTTCTTCACTGTGGACTCCATTTACTATTACCTTCTATGTCCTGTTGTCCAGCCAGTGTTTTACGCAGGCTACCACCCTGGGACCCACTCCCAGGCTGGCTAATTTGTTTATTAATCTTTTGTGCGGGACTGCGTCAAATGCCTTGCTAAAGTCTAAGTAGGCCATGTCCACAGCCCCTCCCTGGTCTACTGCTTTGGTCACCCAGTCAAAGAAATCAATTAGATTTGTCTGACATGACCTTCCTGCTGTGAATCCATGCTGCCTTGGGTCCTGTGCCCCACTGGCCTCTAGGTACTCAACAGTTCTTTTCTTCAGAAGTGATTCTGTCATTTTCCCTACCACTGAGGTCAAACTGACATGTCTGTAGTTTCCTGCCTCTGTTTTGCTCTCACTTTTATGAAGGGGAATCACAGCTGCCCTCCTCTAGTCCTCAGGTACCACACCATCCTCCCATGATTTATTGAAAAGGGTAGTCAGTGGTGTTACTAGTTTTTCCCTTAGTTCTTTTAGAATTCTGGGGTGAATCCCATTGCTATGCAGATGATACCCAACTGGACATGTCTTTTGCCATTGAAGTGCTGAATAAATGCCAGGACTGGATGAAATCTAACCGGTTGAGACTGAACCTGGACAAGACGGAGGTATTAGTGATTGAGCCAGGTCATGGGTGTGATGGGGACGCCTCCGGGATGACAACAGGTTTGGTCATGTGGTCAACGCCATTGATGGTGTCCTCTAGGGTGAGAAATCTGGGTTTGATCCTCGACAAGCTGACATTTGAAATTCAGGTGTTGGATGTCAACAAAAGTGTTTTTTTATCATCTGAGGAACATCGCCTGGACTAAACCCCTAATTCCACCGGAAGATCTATCATCACTGGTACATGCCTTTGTGATATCTAGACTAGACTACTGCATGCTTTGAATCTCAGGGTCAGTGGAGAGAATCTCCACCAGCTGCAGCTAGTGCAGAATGCAGCGGCCAGGCTGCTGACAGGATGACCTAGGTCCTGTCTTGTGAACTTGGTCCTGTGGGGTCTGCACTGGCTGCTGGTCAGGTGGTGGGTTCTTTTCAAGATGGGCTTGCTCACCTATAAGGCCCTATATGGATTGTGTCCTGGCTATCTCTCAGACCTCCTTACTCTGGCTGCCCTGGCTCGCTCGCTTCATTCCTCCACCCAGGGTCTCCTGTTGGTTCTGAGGAGCGGGCTGAAAACCTCGGGTGATCAATCATTTGGGGTGGCCAGCCCGGTCCTCTGGAACTTGCTGCCACAATCTTTGAGGGAGGCCCCTATGGTGGAGGCATTTAGGGGTGGCCTAAAGACTCATTTGTTTAATCTAGTCTATCCTGCAAATGCTTTTTAGTGTATATAATGGTTTTATATTGTTGCTAATTATTTAAATTTAAATGTTTTAATAACTCTGCATAAATATGTTTTTATTGTTCAGCGCCCAGCATCTCTGGGATTGGGTTCCTAATTAAATAAACGTTACTTACTACATTACTTACTTACCCATATCCCTGATCACTTCCCCGATCTGTCCCAAAAAATTCACCCCACCACATATCCCACCATCCTTCAAAATCGCTTCTCTACTGTTCCCATACAGTCCTACCCTGCCGTATATCCCCCCACCTCCCTGATCACTTCTACAATGTGCCCACACTGTCCCACCCGTCAGACATCCATCCCCCACCTCCCTGATCTCTTTAGCATTGTACCTGCATAACTCCATCCCTGCCATACATCACATCAACCTCCTGCATTTGTCCACACTGTTCTATCCCTGCCACATAGCCTGCCTATCTTGCCAACTGCTTCGAAGGTGTGCCCGTGAAGTCCCACCCCTACTGAATATCCCATCCATTTCCCCAATCGCTTTAACGGTGTGCATACAGTCACAACCCTATTGTAACTACCCCACCTCCCTGTTCGCTTCCACAGTGTGCCTTTAAAATCTCACCCACCTCCCTGATCACTTACCTAGTGTGCCAGCACAGTACCACCCTGCCATATACACTGCCAAACTCGGAAAATTGTTTCCCTGGTGGTCAGCACAGTCCCACCCCTACCATATATCCAACTCACCTCCCAGGTCTGCCTGCACAATCCCATCCCTGCCATACTGTATATTCCACCCACCTCCCCAATTACTTCCCGTCTGTCCGTACAATCTCGCCCCTTCCATATATTCTGCCCATCTCCCCGATCGCTTCCCTGCTTTGTCTGCAGAGTCCCACCCCTGCCGTATATCCCCACACTTCCTCGATTGATCCCCCGATGTGTCTGTACAGTCCTGGGCCACTCCTGCCATATATCCCACCTATCTCCCCAATTGCTTCCCTGGTGTGCCAGCACTGACCCACCCCCACTATATATCCTGCCAGCCTCACAATCACTTTCCCAATCTGCCTGCACAATCCCTCTCCCCACCATACACCCCACCAATCTCCCCTATCACTTCCCTGGTGTGCCTGCACAGTTCCCACCCCTGCCACAGATCTTGCCTTCCTCCCTGATCCCTTCCCTGGTGTGCCAGCACTGTACCAATCCTGCTATATATCCTGCCAACCTCACAATCGCTTTCCCAATCTGCCCACACAATCCCCCCCACCATATATCCCACTAATCTCCCCTATCACTTCCCAGGTGTGCCTGCACAGTCCCACCCCTGCAATAGATCCAAACTTCCTCCCTGAACCCTTTTCTGGTGTGCCTGGGTGTTCCACCCCTTCCATTTTTCCCGTCTGCCTCTCCAGTCATTTCATCAGTGTGCCAGCACAGTGCCAGCCTTGCAATATATTCTGCCACAATCCCATCACTTCCTCAGTCTACCTGCATTGTCCTACCCCTGCCATGCCTCCTACCCACCTCTCAAAACAGTTTCCTGGTGTGCCTGCATAGTCCCACCTCTACAATACATCCCCCCCGATCACTTTTTTGGTATGCCAGCCCAGTAAAGTCTCCACCCTACCATATATCTTGCTCACCTCCCTAATCACTTCACCGGTCTGTCCACACAATCCAAACCATGCAATATATCCCACCCTCTTCCCCAATCGCATCCCAGCTGTTCCAGCACAGTCTGATCCCTGCCATATATCCCGAGCCTCCTTGATCTCTTCTTTGATGTGCCCACACAGTCCCACCCCTGCCATATATTCATTTCATCCACCTCCCTAACTGGTTCAACACTGTGCTGCATGGCTGTATCCCTGCCGTACATCCCACCCAAACTCTCCTGCTCTGCCAGCACAGTGCCACCTCAGCTATATATCCCACTCACCTCCCCAACCATTTCAACAGTGTGCCAGCAAAGTCTCACTCCTGTTGAATATCCCTCCCACTTCCCCAGTCGCTGTAACGGTGTAAACAGTCCCACCCCTGCAACATATCCCCCAGCTCCCCGTTTGCTTCCACAGTGTGCCATAATAATCTCACCCACCTCCTAGATCACTTCTCTGGTGTGCCAGCATAACCCCACCCATATCATATCACTGACCTCCACAACCTGTTGTGCTTGCTGTGCCAGATTAGTCCAACCCTTGCAATATTACACCCACCTCCCTGATCACTTCCTCAGTCTGCCTGCACAATCCAACACTTCCAATGAAATACAAAGAAGCCACTCAAGAGTTAGGCCAGCTAAACCCCAAAACATGAGATCAATACCAAAAAGGTTACTCAATGAACCCAGATACTGAAAAATAAAACTTTGTATGCACTCAAAAGTTATCTGCTGGTAGAAAAATCCCGACAATGTCTCTATATAAGCAATATGTAAGAGGGACCAAAAAATGGGGAGTATCTAGCAGCCTAAATCACACCCCCACCTCCCCATCGCTTCCCTGATATGTCTGCAGCCCCACTCCACAGGGAGGTCAAATTCACGCAAGTATTCTAATTAGTGCCAGTGAAAGGTAAGGGGTTAACAATACCGACTGACTGCTGAAAGTAACGAGATCAGTTTCAGTTGTCAGATGGTCATTGTGACTGTAATAACTAAATATGCATGAACAAGAAAATCCGCCTTCGAAATGAAAGACCTACAGTACACACAATAGTGGCATCCTAAAAGAGGCGCACTCACACTACCTTTCTCAGAATGATGAGGGTCCACTCCCGTAACCGTGGACCATGATTCTTTAAACCTTTTTTGGGGATGTCTTGGGGTCAGTAAATAACTAGAGCCAGAGACTGCTTTTTCAGAACAAAGGCATACCTCTTAACTGTCCCTCATTATGAGAGAAAGTCCTCATTTTACCCCATGGAAGTGCTCTGTCTCGCATAATCTCCTACATCTGGAAGGTGCTGCCCATAGAGGAGATACTGTAAACTCAAAAAACTGTAGTACAAAATTCCATAACATTTCTGTTGCTATAGACAAATAACACCTTAATCAAATAAAAGTAATGGCTTCCATGGTGGTTTGACTTTATATATTCACGTTAGATGATGTGTCCTTCATTTTGAGGTTCGGTGTCCCAATTTGTCATAACAGTGACAAAGACAGGCTGTGACTTCTGTGAGGCACGGACAAGGGTCCACTCTGTCTTAAACATTATCATTTTTCAAAGTTCTGTTTTAGTGTGCTTTGTCGGTGAATAAATGCCACCCCAAAAAAAAAATAATTTAATCAAATCAGCCAGAGAGACTCCATTCTCAGAATTCTGTGGGTCAATTACAATGTAAACACCCACGGCCACGACTATTCTATTTTTTTATTATATGTTTGTGGTTGGTAGATAAAGTAAATAAGCAGCCCCATAAATCAGAGACTCGGAGACACACACCTGGCTACCACTTACAGAGCTCGACACACGGAACGCGCCGTAAACTCGACGAGCGAGAAGCTGAAATTGTTTGCTACCCTCTGAGCTCGCAACTGCACATGTGTATTCACAATACGCATGCGCAGACAACGAGGGTAGCAAATTCTGACGGGTAGCACGATTTGATATTACACCGGGTAAGTGCACTAGACAAATTCTGCAAATTTTCAGGTATAACCCGGGGGAAGGGGATACAGATGAATGCCAACTGACTTTGAACCAGATTAAGCTGCTAGTGGTATTTTAGTGAATGGGGGGAAATTTGGCCAGGGCGCCGAGAAAATTCCCCTACTCTTTTCGAGGCAGGTGGCGCTGTTGGCTCGGAAAAGAGTGTCGGCGCTCAGATGGACAAGGATGATGGAACAGGACAGATGCCTGCACGCCCGCTGCTGCACGTAGCCAGCGGGGGAAAGGTATGGTTGGAAAGCAACAAGGAGGTGGCCAGCAGAGCAAACCAAACCCCCCGTGGCAGGAGCTTTAGTTTTCTGGTGCTGTTGTCACCAAGAAGGATATGGCGATGGAAGGCCCAACTTTACAGGCAGATTCCAAATCACATGAGGCCACTACTGGAGTAGAAACAATCGCAGAAGTAATTATGGTTGTTCCAGACCAGGAATATAAGGATACTGTGACGCGTTTGGCAGAAAAACGAAGGCTTTTGGACGTGGCAACACAGGATTTCATTTAGCACAGCTGCTTGCAGAGGAGGAATACAAAAAAAGGAAATGCCCTGAGGTAGATTCCCCCTCGAGTATTTCAGGTACTGGAAATAAAGTATTTAAATATACCGCACCTGTTGTGATCGGAGATCAGTTATCCCTGCCCCAGACCCCAATCACTCCTGGAAGTATCACAAGTGCAGAGTGGTCCCCACAAAAAGCCCTTACGGGGCAGGATGGATTCAGAATGAATTAGGCGAATGGATAGCAAATCCGGCTATCCCAATTCCTGGGGTATCTGGGGTAGATGAGCAGATTATGCCTATGCCTGTGCATAGTTCCAAAATAGACATAACACTACAGAACTCAGACTTTCTAATAGCTCAAAATGACAAACAGCCTCATAGCCAGAAGGTTCTTGCTGTTACTGGTCAGCCTAATCAGAAACTTGCTTTCCCTGCTCAGGAGATGGAGGATTTATCAACTGAGGTTCAGATTCCTGCTAGCGGGGAGAGGGTTGACCATCAGGATACAAAGCCAGATCCTGTTCCACTCTTGGAGGGTTCTGGAGCTCCCACACCCCCTGTGGCCACATTTGCTAGTTTATTCCACAAGCCTGTGACACTAGCAAAATGGAGGAATGCAGTATGGCTGTGATATTTGGGGACTACCAATACTATGCCAGATAGATTTTATGTAGGCAAGGTGTTGATCAAACAAATACTGGGCTTTTCCCTGAATAAAGTCTACGCACTTATCCACACACCAAGAGATAATACATATGATATCAGTTTTAGAACCCCTGATACGTTGAACAGATTCTGGATATAGTATGCAGTGTTAAAAACGAATCCTGCTTGGACACATTTTCAGGCCATCCCCCTTATGAAACAATCATTTAAGGTTATTACGGTTCTGTTTAGAAACGAGGGGGTCAATGTTGAGGACATTACTTACTGGCTCGAACGTAAATGTAAAATGCAAGGAAATCCCGAGCCTATTCTGGATGTTGAAGGTTTCTGGAATGGGGGGTGGAGGTACAAGGTTAATTTAACACAGACTGATGAAGGGCTGCAACATCTACCTAATTGTTTTACCTAGGGCTCGATAAGGGTTTTATTTTTTATCCAGGACAACCCCGCCACTGCTATAAGTGTGGTTCACCAAGACATCTTAGTAGGATGTGTGAAGTGGTGAAACGTGTACAGTGTGGTGAATTAGGACATGTGATGACTGACTGTCACCACCCTGCCAAATGTTCTTCATGTGAAGAGGAACATTCTTATATGGCATGCCCATGGGCAGCACAAAATAAATCAAATGGAGATTTCTGTGTGCAAGATTTCTACATTAATACTGCAGTACATGCAGCACAGAGACAGAAGCCTCCACCGCCCCCCTTTGGAAATCCCACGATGCCTACACAAGTAGGACAGTTGGTTACTATGGTGCCTGATAAAGAAATCCTGCAGCAGGGGTCAAGTGAGGTCATGTCGGACACAGTTGTTTCAGATATCACAGTTGAAGAAATTGCTGCTGTGATCTTGAAAGCACCTATTAACACTATGCCCCCACCACTGCCCCCAGAAGAGGCCTTTACGGTCGTCTGTACTCGAAGGAGAAGTCTGAGATCTAGAAACACAGGGAAAAGTGTAGCTAATAAGGGGCAAATCCCACTGCAAAATACCTATCAGATATTTCAAGAAGATGGTGGTACGGAGTCCAATTCTGCCTCAGTACATTCATCACAACCAGAGGGGGCTTCTGACCTGGAGCAACCTCTAGAGAACCCTGACACTGTTGAAAAGAAAAACTCCAGTTTAGGGAGTAGGAAATGGACAAAGAAGAAATAAGGTTTTGGGGCCTAGTAAAATATCTAAAGTTTGCTGATGAATAGAAGTACTTGGTTCATAATTACTTTTTTGTGTATGTTGGGGATTTACAAAATGTTGGTAGCTTCCCTGAATGTTAATAGTATACAGTCAGAGACGAAGAGAGTGTTATTATATTCTTTATTTGAATCTGGAGATCAGGATATTGTATTGTTTCAAGATACTCGGTTACACATTAAGGCGGACATGGAGCAGGCTAAGATGGGATGGAAATGGGGGGGTTACTTATTGGTCTTTAGGTGAGGAATTATGCAGTGGTGTAGGAATTGCTGTGAATAATCCAACAGCTCAGTTGGTATAACTTATAGATGTTATTCCAGGACGAGTGTTGTTGTTGGATATGATTATCAGTAGTTTGCACTGTCGTTTCATTAATGTTTATGGTCCTCAAATGAAATCTGCTAGAATAGATGTCTTTCAAGCAATCCAACCCTTTTTATTTACATCTAAATTTGTGTTCTTGGGGGGTGATTTTAATTGTAGCAGGTATAGAACTGATAGGGGAATAAGAACTCAAAAAATGTTTTGTGATGCCAATTGTCTTAGAAACATAGAAACATAGAATGTGACGGCAGATAAGGACCGCTTGGCCCACCTAGTCTGCCCATTTTCCTACCTAACAGATAAGCTGCAGATCCTAATTAACCAACAGCTTACATCCTCCTACCCCCCGCTAGGACTGCCTTATGTCTGTCCCATGCATTCTTGAATTCCACCACTGTTCTTGACTCCACGACCTCCTCAGGGAGGCTGTTCCATGCATCCACAGCCCTCTCTGTGAAAAAATACTTCCTCACATTACCTCTGAGCCATCCCCCCTCTATCTTCAAATTGTGCCCCCTTGTTCTTGCACATCTCTTTTTCTGAAAGATGGCACCCTCTTGGACTTTGTTGATTCCCTTGAGGTACTTGAAAGTTTCTATCATGTCCCCTCTCTCCCTCCTTTCCTCAAGGGTATACATATTAAGCTCCTTTAGTCTTTCTTCATATGTCTTCTGGTGCAGACCCTGCACCATTTTGGTTGCCCTCCTCTGGACAGCCTCCACTCTGTCTATGTCTTTGCAGAGATGGGGTCTCCAGAACTGCACACAGTACTCCAGATGGGGTCTCACCAACTGTCTATACAGAGGGATAACAACTTTCTGTTTTCTACTATTGATGCCTCTCCCTATGCATCCCAGTATCCCCCAGCCTTCCTTACTGCCTTCTCACATTGCTTGCCCACCTTTAGGTCATCTGATATAATTACCCCCAGGTCCCTTTCCATTTTTACTGTTGTCAGTATCTCACCCCCCATTGTGTACTCTTGCCCTGGGTTTTTGTTTCCCATGTGCATTACCTTGCACTTCTTTGCATTGAATCTGAGCTGCCATACATTTGACCATTCCTCCAACCTTGCCAAGTCCCTTCTCATCCTTTCCACTCCATCTAGTGTATCAACCCTGTTGCAGATCTTTGTGTCATCTGCAAAGAGACATACTTTTCCTTCCAGTTCCTCTGCAATGTCACTTATAAAGACATTAAAAAGGACCGGTCCCAGTACTGAACCCTGCGGTACCACGCTAGTAACCCTCCTTTCTTCACTGTGGACTCCATTCACTACTACCCTTAGCGTCCTGTTGTCTAGACAATTTTTTATCCAGGCTACCACCTTGGGACCCACTCCAAGGCTGGCTAACTTGTGTATTAATCTTTTGTGTGGGACTGTATCAAATGCCTTGCTAAAATCTAGGTAAGCCATGTCCACAGCCCCTCCCTGGTCTACTACTTTGGTCACCCAGTCAAAGAAATCTATTAGATTCGTCTGACATGACCTTCCCTTCGTGAATCCATGCTGCCTTGGGTCCTGTGCCCCACTGGCCTCTAGGTACTCAACAATTCTTTCCTTCAGAAGTGATTCCATCATTTTACCTACCACTGAGGTCAAACTAACTGGTCTGTAGTTTCCTACCTCTGTCCTGCTCCCACTTTTGTGAAGAGGAATCACATCCGCCCTCCTCCAGTCCTCAGGTACCACCCCATCCTCCCATGATTTGTTAAAGAGAGTAGTCAGCGGTGTCATTAGTTCTACCCTTAGTTCTTTTAGAATTCTTGGGTGAATCCCATCAGGCCCCATTGCTTTGTCCACCTTCAATTTTATTAGTTCTTTCAGAACCCTTTCTTCTGTAAATGGACTGGTATCGACCCCCGTCTTCACAGTGTTTCTCTTGTTTGGTTTAGGTACCTCCCCCTCCTCTTCCTTTGTGAATACTGAGCAGAAATATTCGTTCAGTATCCCTGCTTTTCATTGTCACCGTCTACCCACATTCCCTCCCCTTTATTAAGCCTCAGTATCCCTCCTTTGGTCTTTCTTCGCTACCTAATGTACCTATAAAAGGTCTTATCCCCCTTCTTAACAGAGTTGGCTATCCTTTCCTCGGTTTGGGCCATTGCTATTCTGACTGCCTTCCCAGCCTCTTTCTGCTTTAACTGATAAAGTTCTCTGTCCTGCTCCTTCTGTGTTTCCTTATATTTCCTGAATGCTATCCTTTTCTCCTTAACCTTCCCTGCCACCTCTTTTGAGAACCATAGCGTTTTTTTTTCGTTGTGTTTTGTTGATTTGCTTTACACAAAGGCTTGTTGCCTCTGTGATGGCTGTTTTGATTACTCCCATTGTTCCTCCACCCCTCCTTCTTGCCTGTTTGCTAGTGCTTTTCTGAGGCACTCTCTCATTTTCCCAAAGTCAGCCCTCCTAAAGTCCAATACTCTTGCTTTTGTATGGCTTGATTGTATAGCTGTGTTTATAAGTGAACCACACTGTTTGGTGGTCAAGCTTGTTCCCAGATGGCTACCCACTTCTAAATCTGAGATTCTTTCTCCGTCCCATTTGAGAATACCAGGTCTAAGATTGCTCCCTCCTGAGTGGGTTCTAATACTAGCTGTCTGAGGCATGCCCCCTGTAGGGCATCAAGAATGACCCTGCTCTTGGATGTGCCTGCAGCAAAGGTGCTCCAGTTAACATCTGGCATATTCAGGTCCCCCATCAACAATATCTCCCCTTTTTCTGCCATTCTAAGAAAGCCTTCTATCATTTCCTTGTCCATTCCTCCCGAGATGGGGTCTATATACAACCCCATGCGGATTGTGGTGCCATTTCCTGTCTCCAGGGTGACCCAAAGTGCCTCATCTGCTCCCTGTTTACTTTTTAGTTCTGTTGCTTTGATCCCTTCCTTTACATAGAAGCTACTCCTCCTCCTCCTCTTTTACCCTCCTGTCCCTCCTGTAGATTGTGTATCCTGGTATGTTGACATCCCAGTCATGGTTCTCCGTGTACCATGTTTCTGTGACTGCCACAATATCAGGCAACCCTCTTCCATCAAGGCCACTAGTTCAGGGAGCTTGTTACACAGACTACGGGCATTGGTACTCATCACCCTCCACTTTTTGATAGCCTTACCCTTTTAGCCCCATTTCTGTCCTTACTGCCTTTGCCTTTTTACATTTAAATCTATTACTCTAATAACTTCTGTACCTTGGTGTTTACCTCACTAATCACCATGTTTGGGGGGAGACTCGGATTTCCCTGCTCCTTTTCAGTGCCTCCCCCCTTGGCTAGTTTAAATGCTTGCCAATGAAGCATTTAAACCTCTTACCTAGGATCCTGGTTCCCCCCCGGACAGATGCAGACCATCGCACCAGTATAGGTCTGCATCCCTCCAGGTGGCTCCCCAGTCCCCAATGAAGCCAAAACCCTGAGCTCCACATCAGTTTTTCAACCACTCATTGAATTCCCTGGTGAGAAATGCCCTAGCATCTCCCTTGCCATAGACAGGCAGCACCTCTGAGAAGGTTACCGTATGCATAACTTGTCTAAGGCCCCTTCCCTCTACAGACTCCTCTTGCACTGCTCTGATCCCAGTGAGGTGGCAGAGCCATAAATAATAAGGCCATAATTGATAACAAAGACTACAGAGCTTTGGACAGCGATCCTTAGAGCTTCAGGGGTAAGGTGCACCCTATAAATGTAGAGGAGGCCTAGACACAGGTTAGCCTTCTTGGCTACGTAGTCAATATGGGCTCCATAGGCCACGTTCCTGTCCAGAGTGATCCCCAGGTATTTAAAGGAGTGAACCTCTTCAATGGTTACTCCAGGGTGGTTTGTAATGGTTAGTGGATATTGCCTGTTCCTATTGTGAGAGTTACAGAAGAGCATGGATTTGTTTTTTGTGGTTAAGGATGAGTTTGTGTTTGCTGAATCAGTGCTCCATGGAGGTGAAGCCAAGTTGGAGTTTGTTCTGTAGGGATAGCGGTTCCTTGTGGGTGGCAAGGATAACGGCATCATCAGCATAGAGAATGAGACGTTCCGGGCATGATTGGGGGAGGTTATTTAAAAACAGACTAAAAAGGAAGGGCCCCAGAATGGAACCCTGGGGGACTCCAGAGCGGACAGGTCGTGCTTCAGAGAGGACAACTGAAATTTTCACTCTTTGCGATCTGTTCTCCAGGTAACTTTTGAACCAGGCAGAGGAGTCAGGGGAGAGCCCTGCATTTGTGAGTTGTTCAAGGAATAGATGGTGGTGAACTGTATCAAAGGCCTTAGTTAGGTCTATAAAGACCTAAAGTCTATAAATACAGTTACTACTAACAAGAGAATATTCCAATTTATGTTACAGTATACAAGATAAAAAATTGAAAAATATATACATGTAAACGCACTAAAACTGTTAGCTGAAAGTCTACCTTATATTTGCAGTAAATTGAAGTCCAGAAATAGAGGATGAAGGCTTTCCATTTCCTTTAGTCCTTGGCAGCCACATTGGGTCTCACCAGTTTGGCTTCTGGTGTGTGTCAAGCAGAGTTTCCAGATGAAAATGTGTGAACTGGCAGCCACTGTGTCTCAGCAGTTTGGCTTCCTGTGTGTCAGGTGAAGTCCAGATGAAAAGTGTGTCCAAATGCCCTGAGCTGAGGCTATTTATACCTTTCAGCTCTGGAAATAGTGAGTGAAAATCCCACAACAGTTAGGCCAGTAGATGGCACTCTTGCTCTTTCCTTATGTATTGGGTGAGGGTTTGCTCCTGACACCAACCGCTCTCAAAATGGCCTGGTCGGGTCAGGGCACAGGTCCACCCCAGCTACAACTTAGAAGGGAAAACACAAGGCAATCCAACTATGCCAACCACTCGGAGGTGGATTGTTGTGTGATGCCTGGGCCAGTGGGTGTCAGGGGAAGGAATTTTGGGGAAGGGGGCCCAAGTTCAAATACCACTACTGGGAACACAAGGAGAGGCGTGAAGCTGACTCAAATGCAAGGAACAATGTAAAAGTTTATTAAACATAACTGAATGATAACATTACCCTAAATATCTACACTAAAACTCTAAAGGACTAGAACATTACTAAATTATACTGTACCCTAATAAACAAATAAAACCACTAAATTCTTACTTTACCTCCTATGTGGTGAATCAGTTGTGAATACCCTAAGCCAGCCACCCTTGCGTGTCTTCCGGGGGAACCAGCTGTCCAGGGCAGGGGAAAACACAATAGGACACAGGCCAGGACTATTATGAGGTGGTGTTAGTCATCGGAACAAAGGTCTCTATAGACCACTGGAAATGACACCCCTCCAGGAAAAAGTTTGCCAAATCCACCCAGCCACAGCTCCTACGTGGACTGCCAGGACACAAGGACAAACAAGGACATGACAGCAGGTCTAGGAAAACAGGGTCGGGGTGCCTGGGATCACATGCAGGCTGAAGGGTGGCGGCACAATAAACATTTTCTTAAAACCTTGTGTCTGTGTCTTTATTTCTAGCAAACATTACTCATTTAAGACACTCTATTTAGACATAAAACAGTTCAGAAAATTTGAGTAACGGCAAATCACAGTGGCACTGTCTCATGGTGACCATCGTTGGCTGGCAGGCATTAATCCCACATTCATGCAGACAGTTATTTGGTTACAGTTCCATGGCTCAACGGAGCCTTGCACTTGACCATGCACCTTTAAATTTAGCACAGGCCACTTAGAATTCCATCTGGAGGCACCTGCAAAAGTTACCATTCATGTGTACAGTTCCTAGCCCCTTTAACTCTGGTGGGGCCTGTCATTGCCCCTGTAAGACCACTGTACAGGCAGACAATCATACTTCACTATCCCAGCCCCTTCTCTCACTATCAAGGGGGCTGTGTCTTGGGTAGTTCCACCCTCTGGGTGGTCTTAAGGTGGGATCTTAACATCCTCACAGCCACTGGCTCAAGGGAGCCCTTTCTTTAACTCTGTCCTGAGGGCAGTCCTGGCTGGGGCCTTGCCCATCCCCACATTTCACTGGCCCTCCGGAGCCTCTTCTTTGACCCTCCCCATGAGCGGTCCTCAAGTTGGGGCTTTGCCTTTGCCTCACAGTCACTGCTGGCACCAGGAGTGCCCAAGATTTATTTAAAAAAAAACAAAGTTCCCTTTTTTCTCTCGGCGGTCAGCACCTGACTGCGGTACTGCCGCAACTCACCCTGCCACTCTCCAGCTACTCCTGGGCTGGGACTGAAGTCTGCTATAGTGGGAGGCCTGGATCTGCCTCCTCCCACTCACCTCCACTTTTGGCTGCTGGATTGCTAGATGGAGGGGCCGACCTGGCACTGCTGCTGCCGCCCCTCCTGGAACACCTTCCACCTCTGGACTATTGGTGGGGACAGCCTGGACCTGCTGCCCCTCCTGACAGCCATCTGCTGGGCAATGGGATCTAGGCACTGGCCTTTACACCTGCCATCCCTCCCGACTAGACATCCTCACCGCCGACGCAGCACCAGGACTAACCTACTACAGCTGCCACCGGAGAAGAGAGAGCGATCGGTGATAGACTGGCAGGACATTGGGAGGGACCCCAGGACATCAGGTAAGTCCCTCCCCTTTTACCGAGCCCCGGCCGGCCTAGTGCCCTCTCACATTTGCTGCTGCCCTTTTCTGCTCTTTCAATGGACTGAACGGCTATTGCCATTTAAACAGGCTGAGGATTCCATCACAGAATCCTCATGAACCCATCACTGCCTGCTAGCCCTCACAACCGAGCCCACGAGGGAAGGTGCCCAGCACGAGGTAACGGGGGGTCTGGCATGCTACCAGCAGGGAAAAACGAGAAGTGAAACATTTTAATTTTTTTTAATGGAGCCCAGCTGGGGCTCTACTTTTGGGGGGGTACCTACCCAACCCAGAGGTACCTAGCCAGGGGCACGAAATGGGGCACCTCCCTTCCCTGTCCATCTAGCCCCAAAGCACCTGGATGCCCATTTTTGGAGGGCAACAGGACTCTGGGACACTACACTTACAACCCAGTTTCTAGCTATCCCTTTGATATGTTAGGTCCCACAGTAACACCATTGGCATTAGGGTGTTAAGAATTCAGACAGGTTTTCTAGGAAGCATGTTTCTTTCCTGTTACCTCATAAAATGATGCATATTATAACAGCTTTCTTCGATCAAAGCATTCTGCTCCTGAGTGCATGGTTTTATGACCTACACATGGATTTTGGCATACCTCTGTTAAAAAACTGGGAATTAAATCTCAGTTCCTGGCAAGCAAGTTGGCCTTCCAGGTCAAAACCTTTTTTTAAAAAATCCGGTCTTTTTCTCTGTGTCCCACTGAATTAACACTGGCATTCTGTGGCATGTACTGTACATCTACATAGAATTACATAAAAAAACATATATACAACAGAATTATATCTAAAAATAAGGACTAGCAATCTTGTAGCTCGCAACACCCCTTCCTCCTAGACTGAATTTGTGGTAATCCATCTCTATGCATGGTATGAATTTCACAAATTCTGTTCACTGCTCTAACTGGCGAGATGGCCCATCTGCGTTGGCATTGGCCGATCCGGCCCTGTGGGTAATGGTCATATTGTAGCCCTGTAAGGCAATACTCCACCTTAAGAGACGATCATTCATTTTACCCATCTGCATTAGCCACACCAGGGGGTTATGATCGGTCTGTACCTCGAAGTGCCTCCTGTAGAGGTACGACTCGAATTTCTTCATGGCCCATACCAGCGCAAGGCATTCCTTTTCAACTGTGGAATAGGCCTGCTCCCAGGTAAGCAACTTTTTGCTAAGGTACACTATTGGGTGATCTTTCCCTTGGTAAGAGATCTAACTGAGGACTGCTCCAATCTCCACATCTAAGGCATTTATCTGAACTACAAATGGCTTACTGTAATCTGAACTGGCCAACACAGGGGCATTGCACATGGCTTCCTTTAGCCGTGCGAAGGCTTGTTCACAGGCTGGCTCCCATTTTACCTTTTTGGGCATTCTTTTCTTTAGAAGGCCATAGAGAGAAGCTGCCAGGGTACTGTAATTTGGTACAAAATTTTGATACTACCCAGTGGTCCCAAGGAAACTCCGAACCTGCTTCTGGGTTTCAGGCCTGGGCCACACCTCTATCACCTCAATCTTGGCTTGTTTGGGACGGAGCTGCCCCCGCCATACTACATGTCCTAGGTATGCCACCTCCACCATGGCCACCTGGCACTTTTTAGCCTTGACAATGAGTCCTGCCCTCTGTATCCTGCCCAACACTTTCTTCAGGTGAGACAGGTGTTCCTTCCAACTGGCACTGAAGATGGCAGTATCATCCAGATATGCCACTGCGTACTCATCAGTACCATGCAACACCTGATTGACCAACCTTTGGAAGTGGCAGGTGCGGTCTTCATTCCAAAAGGCATTACCTTGAACTCGAATAATCCTATTGGAGTGATAAAGGCCAATCTCTCCCTAGCTCTGGCAGTTAACTCCACCTGCCAATACCCTTTTGTCAAGTCAGTGGTGGTAAGGTATGTCGTCCCTACCAGCTTGTCCCCAGTAGGTCATCTGTCCATGGCATTGGGTGGACATCAGACTTCATGACTGCATTGAGTCCTCGATAGTCCACACAAAAGTGAGTAGAGCCATCTGGCTTGAGAACGAGGACTATGAGTGAGGCCCAGGGGCTGTGGGATTTCTGGATTACCCCCCAAATCCAGCATTTCCTCCACCTCCCTCCTAATGTCCTTTAGAACGGCCTCAGACACCCGGTAGGCTATCCGCCACATGGGCATTTGCGTCCCTGTGTCTACATCATGTGTCACTAAGGGGGTTAGTCCAGACTTGGCCATAAACAAAGGGGCAAAGCCCACTAAAACTTCCCTCACTTCCTGGGTCTGTTCTGGGGTCAACTGGGGCAACAGTTTGATTGCCTCCACAGAGGACTCCCGGTTGCTTTCCTCCAGCAAGTCTGATAGGGGATTTTATTCACCCGTCCCCTCCCCAGGACTACACACTGCAAATGCCATGTTTCTTCAACTCCAGCTGCAGCCTGATCCCTTCAGGCTCTAGCCCTGTGGCGACCTTCCCCTGCTGCTGTGGCTCTGAGTTCCTTCTGGTCTTGCTGTCCTCCTCCCTGGGACTAGACTCTGCGATGGACCCTGGCACCCCCACACCTAGGCTCAGCTCTTTTTAGTCACTGGCAGTGACTCGAGGTCCTGGGCAACCACTAGCTCATTGGCTTCCACAAAAGCCTCCATGGGGTTCTTTTAGGTTAGACCCTCTTACTGGACCCCTCTGTCCTGACACAACTATCTTACGTAGTCTGCAGTGTATGCGTTATAGCTGGAAGCCATCTTCTTCCCTATTACTACACCAGCTTTCAATTAAGAAAAAAAACAAACCCGGTAGGGATCTTTATACTGTAACCAAATGATATATTTTTTTAAATTCTCTGCCTTGATTGTGTGTGGAATGTTTACAGTTTATGAATCTGATAGACTGGGCTCAAATCCAACTGTTATGCCTGTGCCCCCAATATTTCTCAATTCAAAACACTATGTAACCAAATCTCTCAGATCCCAATGCTGCGCACCAGATCTCTCATGATCCCACTCCTGGGAGTCAGGCCCACTGAGCTCACAGAGCCCACCCTTAAGTGCAATCCGTGATGGGAGTGGTTTTAGAATGCTTGCCGAGGTCACAACTGCACCTCTGCCATGAGGACCCAGAGCTTCCCCTTTAACTCTGGATAAGGGCAAAATAACAGTCTTGAGTCTTATGGCCAAATATGAACCCTTCCTTGGCTATTACACAAAGGAGGAAGACCCAGGTATCACACTATCTTCGGGAGTAGCAGCTTAACACCTGATTTGGCCCTCTCACTACAGGACACACAACAGCCAGGTTCAAAATCCTTGCAGACTCTGGTATTCTCCCTATCCTTATCCAGATGTCCCTTACAGACCCTTTTCTCAATCTGGTTGCTTATGGTGACCCCTCTAAGCAATTAACAGTTGTTCTAGATTATTAATAAACCTTCTACAGTCATACACAAATATAGAAATCTCATGCTAGCAGAATTTCTTTAGAAAAATAAATGTTTTTACTACAATACTCAAATAACTATAGTTACAACTAACAAGAGAATATTTTACTTTGGGTTACAGTATACAGGAAAAAATTGAAAAATATATACAGGTACATGTAAATGCACTAAAACTGTTAGCTGAAAGTCTATCTTATCTTTGCAGTAAATTGAAGTCCAGAAATAGTGGATGAAGTTTTTCAGTTTCCTTTAGTCCTTGGCAGCCACACTGGGTCTCAGCAGTTTGGCTTCTGGTGTGTGTCAAGCAGAGTGTCCAGATGAAAATGTGTATGCTGGCAGCCACTGTGTCTCAGCAATTTGGCTTCCTATGTGTCAGGTGAAGTCCAGATAAAAAGTGTGTCCAACTAGTCAGTGTCAGTGGCTCAGCAAGTAGCACACTCATCTCTGAGGCTGGGAGATCAGAAGGCTGTGGGTTCTATCCCCACACCAGCCACTTGGGTTAATATCCCAATACTGACACTGCAGTGCAGCATGAAGGGAATGCTGCACTCCTGAGGTGCCATCTTTCGGATGACATGTTAAACTGAGGTCCCATCTGCGTGTTCTGGTGGTAGTTCGGGTGGATGTTAAAGATCCCATGGCACTTCTCGAAAAGAGTAGGGGAAATGTCTTTTTTTTATAATTCAAGTTTAATTTATTTTTTCAGCAATTTTATAACAGACATCAATACTCAGCTAATACAGCTCTTAACTTCCTAGTTCTAGACAAAATAATTCATTACATCTCTGGTTAAGATATTTCTATATATAGATACAATGGCTCAAAAGACAGTAAAGATTAATTGACATGGTAATTACATCCTGAAAAGCCTTATGTATTAAAAACAAATGTCTAGTTTTTCTAATGTGATCACAATAAATTGATATATTTTAAGGATTTGGCATCCTGTGCATTTTATTTCACCTTATTTATTAAGCACACAGCTTTTACTTTTATTGAGACAGATATTGTTTCTGTACAGATAGGTAAACATGAAGGGAGATGATGTCCAAAACAGGGGGGTTGCATTGCCAAGGAATTGCTCTTTGTTTCTTTCTTCCTTCCCCTCTTTTGCCATCTCCATTTCTCCTCATCTCACTAGTCGTTCAGGGGACAAAATCTTTATAATGTTCTAACTAGTACATTACCCATCTTCTCCACCTAATCTCAAATTTTGCAACTCTATCTGAGAGCTTGGCAGATAGGTGTTCTAATGAATATATGTCTCTGACTATGGTCAGCCACATTTGTTTAGTCAGTATTCTATCTGTATACCATAATCTAGTAATAGCTTTGTGAGCTGCCAAAATCAGGAAGGTAATCTGCTTTAATACTGTCCCGTCTATTCGAGTTGCTTCTGATTTAACAAAAGTGAGTACATAAGTAGCTGTAAAGAGATCTGGACAGCTGTTAATATCAGTCAGTTCCTTTAATATCTGTTGCCAATATTGAGTTAGTTTAGGGCAACTCCATAAAATAAGACTCTGATTCGCATTAGCAGAATTGCATCCCTTCCAACATTCTCCTCTGGTAATTTCCTCAAATTTTACTAGAATTGCCGGAGTTCTGAAAAATCTAGTCCTGAGTTTCCAGGCATATTCCTTCCAATAAGGAGAGGTGGAGATTTTCAGAATCTGGAGCGCAAAGCTAAACCACCCTATGCCAGAAACCTCTCCGTCTAGCTCCTCCGACCATCGAAGCCTGGCAGATTCTGCAGAATCACTTTGCCTCAAATGCAAAGCCAAGTAGATACAACTAATTAAATGTTCTGTAGGAGAGCCCAGGATGTGGGTATGGATCAGAGTGACCAACGAAGAAGGATCTGAGGATATACCTAAAAGATCCACCTTGTGGCCACTGAGATATGACTTAATATGTAAATAGGAAATAAAATACTTATTGGGCATCTGGTATTTTGCTTGTAAGGATACAAATGGGAGAAGACAATTTGGACCTATAATCTGGGAGACATATTTTATTACATAGCTCTGCCATGCTTCAAAGGTCGAGGCATTTTGTCCTTTGTTAATTTCGTCATCATAGGCCACAGCTGCGAAATAAAGTGTCTTCTTGCTGGAAAGGTATTTACCTCTCAGCTTAAGCCAAGCTCGGAGTGCTTCTCTAGTAGATGTTGGGTAAAGCCCCAGTGTACTACATCTGGAAGGGCAACTGAAGAAATGCTTTTGCACTTCAAAAAGGTCTCCCCAAATCTGCTCTAATGTTTTCCAATGTGCAGTGTATGCTGGGTTCATTCAGTTCAACACCACCCTTAGCTGTGTTGCCAGGGCATATAGAAACATAGAAACATAGACTTTGACGGCAGATCAGGACCGCTTGGCCCACCTAGTCTGCCCATTTCCCTACCTAGAGGATAAGTTGCAGATCCTATTTAACCAACAGCCTATTTCTTCCTACCCCCCACAAAAATTTGCTTATGTCTGTCCCTTGCATTCTTGAATTCTCCCACAGTTTTAGACCCCACAACCTCCTCAGGAAGGAATGTTCCATGCATCCACCACCCTCTCTGTGATAAAATACTTCCTCACATTGCCCCTGAGCTGTCCCTCCTCTATCTTCAAATTGTGTCCCCTTGTTCTTGCAAATCTCTTTTTCTGAAAGATGCTACCCTCTTGGACTTTGTTGATTCCACTGAGGTACTTAAACATTTTTATCATGTCCCTCCCTCCCTCCTTTCCTCAAGGGTATACATATTAAGCTCTTTTAGTCTCTCCTCGTATGGCTTCTCTTGCAGACCCTGCACCATTTTAGTTGCCCTCCTCTGAATTGCCTCCATCCTGTCTATGTCCTTGCGGAGATGGGTCTTCAGACCTGGACACAGAACTCCAGATGGGGTCTCACTTGGAGTACTGGAGTATTTTTAAGGTCCGGAAGGTTTAGTCCACCTTTCTCTCTGGGTGCTTTTAAAATGGAGTATCGAATTCTAAGGGGTTTTCCACACCAAGCAAACTGAGAAATAAGTCTGTCCCATGCTTGGAAATAGAAATTGGAGGGGCTAAATGACAAGGTCTGTAGAAAAGATAGGATACGTGGGAAGACATTTTGTTTAGTTGCGTCAGTTCTATTAAGGAAACTTAAAGGAAGGTGTGTCCATCTGGAGAGGTCTTCTGTCAGTGTTATAGTTAGAGGTTCTAAGTTCAATAATTCTGAGTGAATTGGATTCTTGGTCAATTTTATCCACAGGTATCGCATCGCTTGGCCAGACCATTTAAAAGGATAACTTTGTTTTAAATTAGTAGAAGGTACATAGTTATAAGTCAGCACCTCAGTTTTCTGACCATTGATTCTGTATCCAGACAGGTCCCCAAAGAGCTGGAGTTGTTTCCACATCTCCAGGATAGATGTTTTGGGTTGCAATACAGTTAAAAGAATGTCGTCAGCAAAAAGTGAAATCTTATGCTGACGTCCCCCCAAGGGTAGCCCCGCCATTCCCCGCACTGTCCTTATGGCTATTGCCGAAGGCTCAAGGTAGAGTACGAGTAATAGTGGGGAGAGGGGGCATCCCTGCCTGGTACCTCTGACCAATTCAATATAGTGAGAGAGAGCTCCAGCCACCCTAACATTTGCTTTTGGTGAGGCATATAAAGTTTTGAATCTGCTGTATAAATTGAACAGGAAAACCAAAATGAGACAGTGTTTGCCACAAAAAGGGCCAGGACACCCTATTGAAAGTCTTTTAGGCATCAAGTCCTAATAGGACTAGGGGGACCTGCCTGGATAGTGCCCAGTCAACTAGCAAGTGAGTGTGCCTAATGGCATCATGTGCCTGTCTACCTTTAATAAATCCTACTTGATCACTGTCAATTAGGGAAGGGAGTAGATGTTCAATTTTTGAGGCCAAAATTGACATAAATAATTTATAATCATAATTTAACATGGATATAGGATGGTAAGAGGATAGTTGTTTTGGGTCTTTTTGAGGTTTGGGTACAGCAGCTATTACAGCATATTGCCATGGGGGGGGGATCGCCATGTTGGATACTGTGTAGAGCAGGGAGGAGGGATGGAATAAGTAATTCTTTACATTTTTTGTAAAATTCTGATGGGTAGCCATCTGGGCCCACAGCTTTAAGCATTTTGGTATACTTTAACGTGTGGGTGGTTTCTGCCGCAGAAATCGGTGCCAAGAACTTATTTGCTTGTTCTGTGAGGATGCATGGGAGTAATAAGGCTGTCAAGTAGGCCTCAATCCTGGTTGGAGATACTGTGCAATCTTCCCTATATAAATCTTGGTAATATTGTTTTAAGATGTTTCTGACCTCAAATGGTCTTGTAGCTAGCTTCCCATTTTTAGGATCCCATATGCTGGTGATGCATGCTTTAGTTTTATGTTCCCGGAGCTTTCTGGCTAAGGTTCTAGCACTATCAGGGCATCTTCATGATATCTTAATTTGAGGTAATATAATTGCTGTTCAGTTCTTTGATCTATTAATTTATGTAGTCTTTGTCTGAGTTTCTAAGGTTTGACTTAACTACTGGGTTCCTCTGCTCAGGCCATTGTTGCCAATGCAATAGTTCATCCTGTAGTTCCTGAATTTTAAGTTCTCTGTCTTTTTTTTTTTTATTGAAAATGTAATTGTGTCCCGCCTTAAGACTACTTTTAGCATATCCCATAAGATGGTAGGAGTTACCTCAGGCAACAAATTTTCCTGAAGAATTTTAGGAATGGCCTCTTTAACCATATCTACAAACTCTGGATCTCTTAAATGTGTGAGTGCCAAACGCCATTGCGTTTGTTTGTATGTAGCTTCTAGGTTAATTTTCAAATATATTGGCGCATGATCTGATAGGAAGCTAATCCCATGCTACACATCACATAAGTTATCTATATGTTCTATTGTAGTAAAAAAATAGTCTAGACGAGCTGCAATCCCAGTATGTGGGGCTATATGAGTATATTCCCTTTTCTTGGGGAAGCAGTGCCTCCAGGTATCCACGATACCTAGCGAAGGGATGGTGTACTTAATGTATTTATGAAGTGCTGTCATTCTATGTGGATGTGCTGTAAAGACATCCTAGTTAGGATCTATAGTGATATTTAAGTCCCCTCCCATAAGGAGTTGTCCCTCCAGAACTGATAACAGATGATTAAAAAACTGTACTGCTAATGTTTTGGGGGAACCTGGGGGGAAGTACACAGAGGCCAGCGTAACTGGCTTTGAATAAAGTAGGCCAGTAACTATAGTATATCTGCCTTCTCTATCGATTATCTCCTTCTTTTTCAAATGGAACCCCTTGTTGCATCAGGATCGTTACTCCCCTTCTTTTCCCTTTTTTGTACGCAGATACAGCTGCTAAAGTAAAGCAAGATCTTTGAAATTTCATATGTTCTTCTGAACTCATGTGAGACTCCTGAAGGAAGATAATTTCTGGAAGATCTTTTTTAAGAAACTGCAGGAGACGAGATCTCTTAATTGGGTTACCAATACCATTTATATTTAAAGATACCACTAAGGATTGCTTAGCCATAATTGAAGAAGGGGAGTATCCTGTTTGTTAGCCATCATCTCCCTGTGATTGATAGTTTTATGTTTATCTTCACCACAATAAGCCAAAAAGCATTTAATGAACTCTATTTCTATTGCCCTGCGCTTCATCTTAAAAATTATATAAGTTACTGGGTGAGTCTGTATCAAGAAATTCAAACATTCACAATAAAAAACAAATAAGTCAATTAACAAAACTAACCACCAAATATGGTTAACTTGTGCAGGTCTGAATTTGGTAATGACTAAATCATATCCCAAGTTTGGTAAAGTCACAATGTCAATAGATTTATAATCGACCTGCCAATAAGGCGTTAACGTGTTGGAACCAGCAGGATTTAAAACTATCCTGAAACTATGTACATAACTGAGTGACTCCCAAGGGAGGGAGGGAAATCTTTCCTCTCCTCTATCGAGACTGTTAAAGGAGTCCCGGGGGGGGTATATCCTGGTAATACCAGGGGCCCCCAGCAGCACCAGAATAAGATCAAGTGCCACAGATTGCCATGCCGAGGGAAACGAGCAGCCAGAGGAGCCACATAAGTAGTTCTCCCTGTTCCTGCACCCCCTGCACTGGCATTCTAAATGGCCAACCACTTTAGTTGCAAGTTATGCCTTCTCTAGGCAATAAACCCAGTATCGAAGTCACTCAACAAGCTAGAACCAATAATATTATTGACTTAGCCACTAGTCCCGGGCTATTGCTGTACAAGAAACTGTTTTTATAAAGCATAGGAGGTTTCTAAACATTTGATGTCGGGGGAAGGGGGGTTAGTGGGGCATCAGAGTATCCCCAAGGGGCTTTGAAAAAGTCAGTTTTACTTTTTTCTAATTATATTTTATAGCATCTATTGTTTTAACATTATTATGTCCCAGTTCCCCCTAGAACTGCCCCCTTAAATTGCAGCCAAATCCCCATAAGACGGATAAACCGTTAAGCAGATTTTTAACCTAATTTAGGCCTTATTTTGGGTTTGTCTCACCCCTCACTCAGGTTCAGTTCTTTGAAAGCGTTGCAGTAGTTTCTTCACTTCTTGTAAAGCGGCCTGTCCCTGTCTCTTTCTTGATTGTGAGCCCTTCACTGTATCCCAGTTTTCATCTTGCAGTTTTATTAGGGATTTTCAGATCATGGTACCTTCTGTTTGTGGGAGAACTAGCCCTTTAGCTTGCAGCATTGTGATAGCTTCTTCTGGTGAGTCAAAAGTTTGAGAACCCTCTGCAAACATGACTGTAAGTCACGCTGGGTAGGGAGTGGTGAAATGAAGCTGCTGTTGCTTTAAAAACTGGAGGAGTGGTGCATAGGCTTTTCGTTTTGCAGAAATCAGGGGAGAATAGTCATTATCAAAATATATTCTTTTTGCTTTATATTTAGTATCCCTTAGTCTCCAAGCTCTGGTGAGGATATACTATTTTACTGCGTAATTTAGAAATTTTAGAATGATGGAGCGAGGTCTTTGGTCTGGATGGACTGGTTTTGGCACCAAGGCTCTATGCACCCTTTCAATGTCTAATTTATAACCTGGATCTAGCTGCAAAAAATTGCGGAGCAAATCCTCTACGAATACACATATAACACATATATATCTGCCTTCTTCGCCTTCTGGGATGCCGTGGATTCTTGTATTGTTCCTACACAAACGATTTTCGAGATCCTCGTATTTATCTTTCAGGATCTGCTGTTCGTCTATTAAGTGCACCACTATGTGTTCCAGCCTCTCAGTTCTGCCATCGAGGTCCGTGGTGCAAGCTTCTACTTCTGTTACCTTGGCTCCTAATCTACCCAACTCCAAGGTGAGTTCCGATCTGAAATTCTTAACTTCTGTATGAAAATCCATTAGCTCAGAGAGTATGGTAGCATTGCTGGGTTGAGGGTCCGTGCAGGCCTTAGAATCTGCCATGTCTGGAGCACTCACAGCACTGTTCAGCTGTCTGGCTGCTGATCTTATTGAATCCACTGCAGGAGGGTTTCAGCTGCTCTTTTTTTACCTCCCATTCTGTTGTGGGACCCTTCCTTTAGATGTAGTAGATGTATTGCTTCATTTTATTAGCTGGAAGAGTCCGTTTTTTGCCTGGGATGATCAGAGCTATTGTTCAGGCTTGCATTGCAGGCAGTGATGTCACCGGAAGTCAAGAGTAGGGGAAATTTCCCCAGTGTCCTTGCCAAATTTCCCCTGTTCACTAAAAATACCACCAACAGCTTAATCTGGTTCAGTTTCAGTTGGTTACCATCTGTATCCCCCCGGTAGCCCCTGAACAAGGGACTTCTAGCCTCAGTGGGCCTACCGGGTCACCAAAATTCAATAAATAAATAAATGCCCTAAGCTGGGGCTATTTATATCCCTGTTTCAGCTCTGGAAACAGGGAAAGGGAAAAGGAACATTGTTTAACCAGGAGTAGTATACTAAGCTGACGCTTGTTTCCAGATGCGACCTGGGAGAACAAGGAAGTCAAGTGACTTGCTCAGGATCACAAAGTATGCACCTAGGTGGCTGTGGGATTCAAACCCAGGTCTCCAGATCTGCAGCTCAGAGCCTTAACCCACTGCACTATATTAGTGAGTGAAAATCCCACATTTGGGCCTGCAGATGGCACTCTTGCTCTTTCCTTGCAACCCACTTTCTAGCTATCCCTTTGATGTGTCAGGTCCCACAGTAACACCATTAGCATTACAGTGTTAAGAATTCACACAGGTTTTCTAGGAAGTGTGTTTCTTTCCTGTTACCTCATAAAATGTAGCATATTATAACAGCTTCCTTGGATCAAAGCACTCTGCTCCTGAGTACATGGTTTTATGACCTACAAATGGCTTTTGTCATATTGCTGTTAAAAAAAAACCTGGGAATGAAATATCAATTCCTGGCAAGCAAGCTGGCCTTCCAGGTCAAAGGAAGGTCAAAATCTTTTTCCAAAAATCCAGTCTTTTTCACTATGTCCCCTTGAATTAACACTGGCATTTGTGGCATGTACGTATACATATAATTACATAAAAAACATATATACAACATAATTATGTCTACAAATAAGGGCTAGCAGTCAGGTAGCTCATCACACTTGTAACACAGAAACATAGACAATGGTGGCAGATAAAGATCAGTGGTCCATCCAGTCTGCCCATGATACCCTATCTAACCCCAGGATCTATTGTGTAACCAAAGTCCTAGCCCTCCCCATCCACCCCATTCCCCTCCCAGTTTCTGTTGTCTCGAGCTACCAGGATACCCTTTTCTCAGTCCTAGTTGTGCATGAAACCATTAATAGCTTTAGCACTCACTACCTCGGCTGGTAAACTGTTCCATGGTTCCACAACCATTTCTGTACAATAATATTTCCTCATGTCCATCTTGAACCTCCCTCCTGTCAGTTTCCACTTATGCTCTCGTAACCTCAAACTGTTACTCATGTGAAATAATTCCCCTGCAGTCCACCTTGTTTATTCCTTTCAGTAACTTGAAGGTTTCTATCCTATCCCCCCTCTCCCTTCTGGTCTCCAGTAAGTACGTGTCCAGTGCCTTAAGGCGCTCCTCGTAAGACCTGCTGTGTTGGCCCTGAATCATCTTAGTCACCCTTCGCTGCACTGTCTCCAGCCTGTTCTTATCTTTCCTGAGGTGAGGACTCCGGAACCGGTCACAGTACTCCAGGTTAGGCCTCACCAAAGATCTATAAATGCGTATAATTGCCTCTTTCCTTCTGCTGTCAGTACCCCTCCTGATACACCCCAGCATCCTGTTTGCCTTATTATAGGCCTTGTTACAGTGGCTCAATTATTTGAGGGTTACTGATAACTCCAAGGTCCTGTTCTTCAGCTGTTGTGCTAAGTCTTACCCCACCAGTCTTACTGAGTACTGGAGACAATATTCCTGGTGGGGTTTTACCAGCAAGCAATACAGTGACAAGACCACCTCCATCCCTTCTACCTTCTTCAGGAGATACCTCTCTCTATGCACCTCAGTATCCCACTAGCCCTACCCACTGTTCTGTCACACTGCCCTGCTACTTTGATGTCATCCATTATGATAACCTTAAGTTCCCTTTCCTACTTAGTGACTGTCAGTACTTCCCCTCATCCTATACGCTGCTCCTTGATTCTTATGCCCTAGGTGCATGATTTTGCATGTTGTGGCATTGAATCCCAACTGTTATGTTCTTGACCACTTCACAAGTTTCCCAAGATCCCTGCACTTTCTCTCTACCCCCTCCTGAGTAACCACCCTATTACAGATTTTGGTACCATTTGCAAAAAGGCATACCTTCCCTTCCAGTTCTTCTACAATGTTTCTATTAAAAATGTTGAAGAGGACCAGTCCTAGTACTAAGTCCTGTGGTACCATAACGGTCACTGTCCCAGCATTAGAGTGAATGCAGCTAACCACCACCCTCTGTCACCTATCCGTTAGCCAGTTTCTAATCCAGTTCACCACTTTGATCCCACCCCTAGGCTGCTCAATTTCTTTATCAGTCTTCTGTGCAGCACAGTGTCGAAGGCCTTGCTTAAGTCCAAATAGGCCATGTCTACTGTCCTTCCCTGATCTAAATCTCTGGTCACCCAGTTAAAGAAAGTAACCAGATTCATCTGGCATGACCATGAATCCAAGCTGTCCGTGGTCTTGCAGCCCACTGGATTCAAAATACTCTTACAGCTTTTCCTCAAGCAGGATTTCCATTAATTTCCCCACCACTGATGTGAGACTGACCAGTGTATAGTTGCTAGCCTCCTCTCTGCTGCCAGTCTTATGAGGGACCACATCTGCTCTTCTCCAGGCCTCTGGAACCACGCTGTTTCCACTGAATTGTTGAATTAGGCCATCAATGGAGCAGTTAGTGCCTCCCTGAGTTCCTTAGTACTCTTGGGTGTATCCTATCTGATCCCATAGCCTTGTCCACCTTCAGAGCTGCAAATCTCTTCAGCACTCTTTCCTCTGAAAATGGACTTATGTCCGCCTCTCCTCACCCCCCGTTCCTGCTACTCCCTGTTGGTCCATCTCCCCTCCCTCCATTGTGAAGACTGAGCAGAAGTACCTGTTCACAATAGCAGATTTTTCTTGGTCATCTTCTGTGAAGCCCTCCCCCCCCCCACCACCACCATCCTAATCCTCACTATTCCTCCTCTTGCTTTCCTCTTCTCACTTAGTTTAGTTTATTTATTTAATAAAGCACTCTATTTCAATTGTGACTCAAGGCGCTGTACAAGTGAACAAATTCATTATAAACAGATTAAAATACATAAAACAGTATTAGCTAAAATGAATTACTATTGTGATTTACAACTGCTTATATCTTCTGTATTGTGCATTTGTGTGCCATCTTGATAGCCCGTGTCGTGCCTGAAAAAGGTCAACTGGACCAGTGTACTTACCCGGTCAACAAATACATAACTAAGTAAATAAATAAATAAATCTAAGTCAGGTTAATCAACTGGAGGGAAAAGCTGCCATAAGTAAAAAATTTCTTCAGCTCTCTTTTGAAGGCATTAACTGATGGGGTCTCTCTCAGAAAACAAGGAAGCAAATTCCACAGGGTCGATGCCACAAACAAAAATGCCCGGGCACTTGATGATTTCAAGCAGACCCTGGGAATCACCAGAAGGCCCTCATCAGCTGACTGGAGGGGAATAAGTGGGAGGTAGGGCTGTACACGTTCTTGCAGGTATCCGGGCCCCAGTCCATGCAGGGCCTTAAAGGTCAGCAAACCCACCTTGAAGGTGATCTGCCACCTAACAGACAGCTAGTGCAGAGAGCGGAGCACAGGTGTTATGTGACATGACCTCAAAAGGCCAGTCAACAACCTGGCTGCCACATTCTGCACCAGCTGCAGGTGGTGGAGATCAGCCCCTATAGCTCCAGGTAGAGGGTATTGCAGTAGTCAAGCATGATGTCACAAAGACATTGACTAGTGACACTTAGGTATATGAAGAAAGTCTTCTCGCCTTTAGCTACCCTTTTGGCTATGTTTGCCTCTTTCTGTTCCTTTGACACCCTCATCTCTTTTCCTGCTTTCCTCTCTTTTACTTGGTATACCTCCCTGTCCTCCTTCTGGATTTCCTTATACTTCCTGAATGCCACCCTTTCTTCCTTCACCACTTCCCTAAAGAACCATAGTGATCTCTTTTTCCTTTTACTCATTTCACACAAAATTATGACCCCCAACACACACACAGAAGAAAGAATCATGCGGGTTGAATATAGTTCAGTTCAGTTTATTGATATGTTTATAGTCGGATGACTGTAGGGATGACTGTTACATACATTTTAGAAAAGCAATACAATAAAATTACACATAATTCAGATACATTTAAAAAATCCATTTGCATACATGTTTAGCAGCAATAACAAATTTAGCCAGTGGGAAAAACAATGGTAAAGATGAGGTAGCAAGCAAAGAAATCACACTATCCATCTGGTTACTATAAGTAATCTTTTTCGGACAGGGATCCAAATAAATTTTTCGTCAATTCATGTAAATGGGGACATTCTATAAGTACATGTAAAATACATTTTATTCCCTGGTATTGCAGACAAACAGGAATGTTCACAAACTGTGCCTTAGACCAAAGTGTAACAGTGTCAACAGAGAAAAAAAAAACTGGTGTAACTGTACTTTGACAGATGTCCTCTGGGGGTTGTTTTAGAATCCCAAAATAGGGGATGTAGCAGCTGCCCTTTCAGAATAGGGCGCAGCTGCTGCCGTAAACCCCCTTGCGCCATGTCGCATCGGGATTTATGGCGCAACTGTGGTGTAAATCCACTTTGGTGCAAGCAGCCTGCATCATGCTGCAGGCTGCTTTCCAGAATCCTGCATGTCGCAACTCATGGCGCAAAGTGCTACTTGCGTCATTGCTGTTGGTGCAAGTCACTTTGCGCCATTCATAAACTTTTGAGAATCAGCCCCCATAAATGTTATCCAGAACTGTAAGGAACTTGCTTCTGTAACACAGAATAGCGACAGTTTTTAGTTTGAAGCAGATTTTTTATACAGTTTATGCTCCGTATGTGTTGGAATTATGTATATCTGATCAATGAGTTTTCTTAGTCCCATTTGAAAGGGACACTGGTGTAAATGTATTCCTGTCTGCTGCTCCCAATAAACTTGACAAGTTAAAAAAAAAAAAGATAGTAACAACTACAACGCCTGGAACCAGTGACTCAGATACAAACCAGTAACTGATCCTCGAGTTGGAACAGTGTACAGGGGATAAGAAGGTGTATGTAGTTTCTGATTGGTGCAAGAGCTGCTAGATGTCCACCAAGTCACTATCATGCATTATGCCCTCCAACGTTCTAGCAAAATGTGACCTCGTTCTGTGAGACTTGGTGCTCTCTTTCGATGGAGCTAAGACCAAGCTGCGATCCTTCCGATTAAATGGCATAGTTGTGTAACTGAGCAGTTGATTGTCTAGTTCAATAAATAATTCCAGAGAGTTCACATTGTAGCCGTATAGAGGATAATGCCTGAGTATTAGTGGTTAACCACGATGTAATAACCTCAAGCAGTTGCCAGGACAACCAAGAAAACCTTGAGAGCGCAGCTGAAGAGGTTTACAGTTGTCTTGGCAACCGCGAGAGGTGATTACGTTCATGGTTAACCACTAATATTCAGGCATTATCCTCTATACGGCTAACCACCGATACTCAGACATTGTATTTTACAGTGTATGATAACCCATTGCCTCTGTGAAAAAATAGCTTGGAATATTAGAATAATACTGTTTATATGGATAAAAATAGCTTGGAATAAGAGAATAATGCTGTTTATATAGCTAAAAGTTCATAACAAAACTGAGCTTCAGCCAGCAGTTTTCGGTTGGTCCATATGGGTCACGTTGGGTGTCAGCGTGGCTCAGTCGGTAGCACATCCGCCTCTGGACCAGAAGGTCGTGGGTTCTTGTCCCACACTGGGATTGGACTTGCACCTAAAAAAAAATAGCTGCCATCCGAGTGCAGTATTGGGGGGGTGCTGTACTGCTGGGGTGTGCCGTCCTTCGGATGAGACATTAAACTGAGGTCCCTTCTGCCCATCCTGGTGTTCTCCTGGTGGGTGTCCAGATGGAAGTAAAAGAACCCAGGGCACTCTTTGCAAAGAGCAGAGAACATTCCTGGTGTCGTGGCCAACATTCCCCTCTTCCCATAAACCGGTTCATGCAATTATCCAGGCTGTGTGTGGGTGATGATGTGCGATATGGCCGCCACCACACATTCAGTCACTTCACTACCAGTCTAGCATTGCTTGTAAAGTGCTTTGGAATACTGTGTATGAAAAGTGCTACATAAATGCTGATTCTTCTTCTTCTTCTTCTTTTTCTTCTACTCAGCGTCAGCGTCATCTCCGAGGGTAGCATGGTGGGTCGTACATTCAAGGAGTGGCTAGCACAACACGGCCTGGAGGAGAAGCAAAAGATGGAAAGGTAACCTAGAATTAGGGGGAAAAAAGAATATTTTGATTGTGGAGTAACTGAACTGTTGTAATTTGCCATTGCGATCTACACTGTGGCAGGACTGTAACTGAATGGAATGTGTGTGATCTGAATGCATGTCATGAGAAGCAGATAGCTGTTCCTTTGAGAGAATCATGACAGAGGGTGAAATTCTAACCTGTAATCCCATCGGTATGATGTAATTAAGCAAGGTTTACAGCATCCTGACGTCATACTGGTGGGATTATCAGGTTATAAACTGATTGAAAACAGTTGTTAATAGGCACTCTCCATGCATTATATATGTTTATCAGAGCCATTTTATTATGCTATCTGCCCATCACCAACAGGATTCCATGGCATTATTGACTAGAATTAGTATACTTCCACGCCGGCCCAGTTGCGCTGAGGGTTGAGGCGCTAGACGCCACACCTCGCGCTACACCGGTGACCTGGGTTTGGAAATGGACCGGGTAGCCAGGGGCTGGCAGGGGAGGGAGGAGGATCGAGCATCCCTCGGGTGCTCTCCTCCCTCAGGGGTGGGATACCGGGATGCCAGCATCTGACACTCCCGTAGAGAGCTGGTGGAAGCACTGGTCCTTGAAGGATGGGCGGCTCCGATACTAGGGTCGGGGAGGGGGGGACGTCGGACGCATGAGTGGCTAGATGTGCATCAGCACATCACATCTCGGGACTCAGTCCCAAGCACCAGCGCCCCCAGGGGGATGGGACAGGGCGACAAAAACAGAAACAAGGAAAAATCACCCTTGAGATCCTGGATGACGACCTCTCCGCTCGCCTCAGACTACCGACACCAGACAGACCCTACTGTGCAGAGAAGGGGAGGAGGCACTCTAAGGGCAGATCATGGGTCCAGGATCTGGCAGCAAACATTGAGAGGCCTGAAGGAGAGGATCAAGAGGGTAGGACAAACCAGGAGGAAAAAAAGAAAAGTATATATAAAAAAAAAAACGGTCTGTGCATCTTCAGAGCATCCACCTCTTTCATGTTTCCTGTAAAAATGTGAGTTGTGCACCAGTCCACTCTACATGTTGTAAAACCTGTTGTCTTTTGTTCCCTGTTTGCATAACTTTAACAGTCCAAGTTAGCAGCTTAATGGTGTTATAATGTATGGAGACAGTCAATTAACCTGTATTTTCTGCAGTCTAACATAGAGGATAATGGCTGGGGATCAGGAGATAACCATGCTGTAATCACCTCGAGTGGTTGCTAGGGCAACATGGTAAACCTCGAGAGTGCAGCTCGAAAGGTTTACTGTAGCCCTAGCAACCACGAGAGGTGATTTCAGCATGGTTGTCACCCGATCTCCAGTCATCATCTTTTATAGCGTATGGTCAAAAAACACTGTTTGCATTCTATGTGTGAGAATTATGGAACTCTGGTACATTCTTTTTTGTTTTGCCACTGTTTGGAAGTTCTGAAGTGTGGTTAACAACTTTTAAAATTCTAAACAGTGCATAACAAAGCTGTGTAACTGCTGATTATGGTGGTTAATAGGCACTTACCATATATTATAACCTCATAATCCCATCAATATGATGTCAGCATGCTGTAAACCATGCATTGGGAAGTCATATTGATGGGATTACAGAACAGAATACCACACGTGGTGACAATTCCAAGCATGGAACGCTAATCTGTTAGTGTTCAAAAAGTCAGCAGTCCCACTCATTCAGTCCCTGAACCGCCGCAGCACACGTCGTGATGGATAGCAGTACAGACCCCCCACAATCAGACAGACAGGCTTTCATAGACGAGCAGGAGAATAAACGTACACTAAAGAAAACTGAGCGAGCTAGGTGTTAACTTCAATCTTTTTGGAGAAGGAGTCACTGTAATAGTCAATAACAACTACCATGGGAAGCAGAAGCATAGAAGAATCACAGTGGTCAGTGACTCCTCCTCCGTTGAAGCTTAGTGAGTACCCTAGCATTTTTGTCAGCCCTGTTGTATCCTATCCTAATGTGTGTTTAAGAATAGCTGTTTCCAGTAAAACACTTTTTTTTCTGATTTAATCTCCCCAGGCCTACCTCAAAGTTCGTGCTGCTCCCATAAGCTCCACGTCTGTTTAACCCCATACGCCAAGAGGTGAAGTCGCAGATGACTACGTCACACACAGCCACATGATAAAAATGGGCCAACCGCAAACGTACTGGATGCAGCGCAAACTCCTTTTAACCCTTTAGCAGTGTAATTTGTTATTTTTAAATAAAAACAAATGTCACGCTTTCTTCCATTGGCATTACTGTATTGTTGAGAAGCCATGAAATAAACGGCATGCTAAGTTTTAACCTTTTGCCAGTCTGAACGCTGTCACTTATTTCTGTGTATTTTTTAAAAGATGAACAGCAAGATTATTTTTTAATGTACACTCCATACACTATAAAGAACAATGCCTAAGAAGTGGTTGTTTACTACAGAGGTAATCACCTCTCGCAGTTGCCAAGACAACTGTAAACCTCTCGAGCTGCGCTCTCGAGGTTTACTTAGTTGTCCTGGCAACCGCTCTAGGTGATTACAGCGTGGTTAACAACCACTTCTTAGGCATTACCCTCTATAAAATGTATGGACAGTGTCTATTAACCCCTGTTTTCAATTAGTTTATAACCTGATAATCCCATCATAATGACATCAGTATGCGGTAAACCTTGCTTACCTATGTCATAATGACGGGATTACAGAATAGAATGTCACCACCTGTCAAAATTCTTGGAAAGGTGATCTGCTGCTTGGGCATTCATTCAAAACGCACACATTCCATTCAGACAGTTACAAACTCACTGCAGTATAGATCACAATGGCTAATTTCAGCACTTCAGTTGCTCAACATTCAAACCAGGAGGCATTCATAGCCAAGCAGGAGAACAAACGCACATTGAAAATAAACTGTATTTTTTTCCACAGTAGCTAGTTTTTCCATACACTATAAAATACAATGCCGGAGTAATGGTGGTCAACCATGGACGTAATCACCTCTCGTGGTTGCCATGACAACTGTAAACCTCTCAAGCTGCACTCTCAAGGTTTACTTGGTTGTTCTGGCAACTGCTTAAGGTGATTACATCGTGGTTAACCACTGTTACTCAGGCATTATCCTCTATGTCACCCATAATCTGTGTAAAATCCTTGTAGGTCTTGTGAAGGTTGTATAATTATATTGTCCCCCTCTGGACAGATAGCAAGCAATCTGACTAATGTAAAAACCGTACAAATGTTCAGTAAGTGACTCTCTGCTGATGCCTTTCTCATCCACTCAAGATGCTCCATGATGCCGGCCCGGTGGTGCGGAGGGTTGAGGTGCTGGACGCCACACCTCGCGCCACGCTGACGACCCGAGTTCGGGAGCGAGCTCAGGTGTTGGGGGTCGGCAGGCAGGGAGATGGATTGAGTGCCTGCAGGGCTGCTCTCCTCTCCCAGGGGGGAGGGCATGGGATTGCTTGGCACTCTGGCAGCCCCTGGTGGAGACCGGGGGTGCCACAGAGTGCACAGCGGCACATAAGGGAGCATGGCTGACACAGGCAGGGTTGCCATGCGCCAGTGTCAGATGTGCAACATGCACGGGGGGGGGTGCTCCGGGCACCACAGAAGGAGAAGGAGAGAAATACCCCTCCAGATTGGATAGGCGATGGCCCTGCCAGTACCACCACCAGACGCCCAACTCTGGTTCCCCACCACTGCCCCCTGTGGTTTCCCGGGGTTGTCCTCCCCCAACATGGGGAACCATGACGAACTTGAAGATGGCGGGAGAACACAGCGCTCAGTAGAGTGAGTCGGCGAGAGCAGTGGCCCAAGAGAATTCCAATCTGGAGGGCCTGAAAAGAAAGTTGTAAAAAAAAAAAAAGAAAGATGCTTCATGATTTCTCAAGCAAAGGACAGCACCATAAGTTGGTTACATCAACCACCTTAAGAGCGTGAAAGTCGGCTTACTAATAAACTATGGAAAAGGCAGTCGATTTCAATACTATAACATCGTTCATGGTATTAACTTTAAAACAAAACAGTTTCAACATTCCCCCTGATATGGGGGTCTTTATAGTACTTATCAATGGCTCCCGCTGTGTAGGGGCCCCAAGTTAACTCTGGCAGCCAGCATACCCTGTAATCCTTGTTGTTTTATTCAAGAATTTCCTCTCACGTAGCTGTACATATCCAGCCCCCCGCAATTGTTACCCCTCTATTTATATGGGTGTTTCCCTTACCAGTATACATCCCTTTCATGATAATGTTTGCTTGCTGTTCCATTTTCCATTGTCACCCCCCCCCCAGACAAATCCATGCAGTTCTGAGACAGGTGAACAGAGCTTAAGGGTAATAGGTGAGAATTCCTTACGCTGCGCCTAAAAGTTCAGATAAGTACAGCGGCAACACATAAGGTTCCATTAGGTCTGACAGCACAAGGACATGATAATTCTGGTGAGTGTCCCATTCTTTCCGGTGGAGTACCTCTCCACTAGGAAACCAGTTATATGTACGATCAGAATTCATAAGCCAGTTTGTTAGGGGTCTGACCCTACAGGTAGCAGGTCGGCGAGCAGGAGGAAGGTGCCAGAGGCATATGCCAGAGATTACTAGGAGAATAAAAGGTAACTCTGCCCCGTGGTACACTACTGAACTTTTTAAGTTGAGGCTTGCTAAAAATAAAGCTTGGGCCCAGGCACGAGCATCGGGAAAGGTTTATGATTGGCAGCAGTACAGGAAATCTAGAAACCTGTATGTGGCCACAATAAGGGATACTAAAAACAAGTACTTTAAGGCCAAAACCTGTGAATCAATAGGGAAACCTGGGAAGTTTTAGGGACTTATAGGGGAATTAAAGGGACAGACAAGGGGAAAGACACCTATTAATTTGTCAGGGGAGGAATCTTTTGGTAGAGAGTTGACACTTGCTGATAGGTTTAATGATTATTTTGTAGAGTCGGGCAATTTCTTTGATAGCCCTAGTGAACCTCTTTTTAACCCTGTAAGTCATATGGAAGAGGACTTGAAATTCGTTTTTGATGCTGTATCAAGTGGTGAGGTGTTAGAAACTTTGTTGCAATTAAACGTCTCTGGGAGTAGTGGCCCTGATGGTTTGTCTCCAAGGATGCTGAAATACGCAGCAACCCATATTTCGGACCGATTAACTCACCTGTTCAATCGTTTCGACAGAGGGGATAGAGTCCTTAGTGAGTTGAAAGTCAACAATCATCTCCATTTTTAGCGATCCTGACCGACTGTCCAACTATAGACCTATATCTATATTACTTCTGATTAGTAAGGTGTTGGAGAAACTGCTGGCAAGACAGTTGATGGAGTACTTGGAAAGAGAAAAATTAATGGATCCATATCAGTCAGGTTTTCGGAGGTCTCATGGCACTGTGATGGCTGTGTCGGAAGTCCAGGACGAGATAGGCAAGTCAATTGATGCCCAATGCTATACTGGTGCAATTCTTGTTGGTCTCTCCAGGGCTTTCGACACAGTTGATCATCGTCAGTTGCTTATGAGACTGTCCGAGGTAGGGATGAGCTGTTCAGTTTTGGACTGATTTATTGCCTATCTTTCTGATAGACGGCAGGTAACAGTTGTAAATGGAATTGTGTCGGCTATGCAGGTGGTGCGGAGAGGAGTGCCCCAAGGATCAGTTATGGGCCCTTTATTATTTTTAGTATATCTGAAAGATCTTGGGCATCATGTGGGGGCATCTCGTTACCACCTGTATGCTGATGACACCATTTTATACTGTTTGGATGAATCAGTTTCAGTAATACAACGTACACTGCAGAAAAGTTTTAACAATATGGAAAAGTACTTTGTCAACTCGAAGTTAAAACTTACAGTAATTCCTCAAAAACTAAATGTATGTTGTTTGGGTCTTCTATGAAACGGAAAGATGACTTGACTTTGAAAATTGTGGATAGTAGAGGGGAAGGGTTAGAGTTAGTTAATCAATATAAATACTTGGGATTTTGGTTAGATAACTATGGGTCAGGAAATTTACATGTAGATAATCTGATCTCCCCGGTTAATAAGTGGGTGGGCTTCCTGTTTAGGAACAAAAACTGCTTAGATTCTGTGACATTGGATCTGATAGTTAAGATGCAGATTTTCCCTTTAATCGATTATGGGGATGTTTAATATGACGGAGCCACTGGGGACCGAATAACAAAGTTAGATGTTCTACTTAATTGTCTTGCCAGATTGATTCTCAGGTGTCCAAAACTTACTTGTCATTGTGAATTGTATGAGAGACTAGGATGGTTATCATTAAGCAGGAGAAGAATGATACATAAACAGTTATTTGCCTATAAATGTGGGCTATATTCTGTCCCTATATATTTAAAGAATAGATTTTTCTTTAGAAGCACTGAATTGACATTGATTAATCAAGTTGTCACATATATGGTTGTTCCCCCTGTAAAATCAAAACGCTCCCAATATTTATTTAGTAATTATATTCCGATATGTTGGAACAGCCTTCCTCATGAATATAAACAAAAGATTGGTAAGCCCATATCAATTTCTCATCTAAGAAGACACCTGATATCCATACAGGAACTTTGTTAATTGTTATTGATTGTTTTCTCTCTTTCTATGTTTTTGTAATGATGATTGTTGCTTGATTGTATTTATTTTGTTGAGTGTCAATGTTTTGTATTTTGTATTTTCTGTAAAGGTTACCATTGTGAATGAGTTTTTTACTCAATTGGTTTTTACATTGAATAAACAAACAAACAAACAAACAAAGGTGAGCCCGCTGAGAGCATTGTTTGACTATTACTTTTGTTTATAGATCAAGTGTACTTGGAAACTCAGTTTCATGAGTTATTTAAGCCTATTGGGCAATAAGCTGCTGTTGTTACTAATATACATAGGAGTGTAAGGCATTGTTATCATTCTCTTAAAGAAAAAAGGGTGCTACTTAATCTCAATTCATTCTACACAGGTACAATACACCCTACACTAAAATGCCTTGGAGATTTGTATTTATATTCATGTATGTCTCGTAGGAGCAGCCTTTATAGATTTAATGAAGGCATTCGACACTTAATCATACACTTCTTCTCAGACAACTTTCTAAAATGGGTCTCTCCCCTGATACGCTGCCCTGGTTTCATAGTTATCTCAGTGGCAGAATCCAGCGTGTTAAGATATCTAATGTTGCCTCCGAACAGAGGCTGGTCCGATCTGGAGTACCACAAGGATCAATTCTAGGTCCACTCCTTTTCAACATCTTTCTGAACAACTTGCCGACTGCATGTCACCAATGAACCCTGCTCTATGCGGATGTTGCAGTCATCTTTGCAAGCCGCTCCGACCCAAACCTGCTAGAAAGCAGTCTGCAGCTTGGATTCATGGAACTTGGGCAATGGTTTAGTAAATATAAACTGGTACTAAACTACAAGACGACAAAAGTTTTGTTGTTCTCATCCGCCCAAAACAAACGCAAGGTGCATGCCCTTGCTATCAGGAACAACCAAGGAGTCACATCCAGCACTTTAAGTACCTAAATGTAACCTTAGACAGTCACCTTACTTATGTGCATCATGTAGAGAATGTTGCCAGGGCCGTCAACATTAGGATTGGGCTCCTCTATCATCACAGAAGGAGTCTTACTAATGAAGCTCTTAAACTCATAATGCCTCCCCCAAGCGGCACACAGCACATCAGGCGGTACCTACAGCCATCTCATCGGCTGCCGCCTCCCCGGACTCCACCACCCTCGTCAGACTGGCCGCCTGGTCCCGACTCCCGGACTGAGTAATTAAGGTACGCCGCCATTTGAATCTCGAGCCATGCTGTTTCGGTGGCTCCCTCACTGGCCATGGCTTTCCCAGAAGACTTCTGATTGGGCCGGCCTCGAGGAGAATTGCTCCCGATTGGTGCGCCTTTCTGCCCAGTTCTAACATACTAACATACTATTTGCCAGCAGATTAGGCCTTACGGCCTATCGAGTCTGCTTGAACCTTAGATCCTTAGTTGGGTGCCGAGGCCCTCCCATCCCTTGTGCTCCAGAAACCCCTATCATCCATCCCCACCCCCCTGGGACAGGCCATCATCTGATACATTCTTTCTGTGTCTGTCCCACCCTCTCTTGAAGCCCTCCACTGTGGATCTCTGAACCAGCTCGCCAGGCAGTGCATTCCAAGGGTCCACCACCCTCTCAGTGAAAAACCTCCTCCTCTTTTCCCCCCTCACCCTTCCACCTTCCAACTTCAAACCATGCCCTCTGGTGATACCTCCCTGTTTTAGTCTAAAGATCTCCTCCATGTTTACCCTATTTATTCCTTTGAGGTACTTGAAGACCTCAATCATGTCCCCCTGTCTCTCCTCTCCTCCAATGAAAACAGGCAGAGCTCCTCAAGTCTGTCCTCATACGTCAAATCCCCTAGCCCTCGTATCATCTTAGTTGCCTTCCTCTGTACTCTCCAGGGCTGTGTCCCTCTTCAAGTGTGGTCTCCAGTACTGTATACAGTACTCAAGGTGTGGTCTAACCAGTCCATTGTACAGTGCAGAATCACTTCCTTGCTCCTAGAGGTGATCCCCTTACGATGCATCCCAACATCCTGTTTGCCTTGCTAGCCGCTCTCCTGCACTGCTCAGAGTTATTCATACATGCATCCACCATGACCCCTAGGTCTTTTTCCCCTATTGAGGCCTCCAGCGCCTCCCCTCCCAGGGTGTACCTATGTTTAGGGTTTCCCCAACCAAGATGCAACACCTTGCACTTGGGGATATTGAAATTTAATTTCCATGTGTGAGCCCAGCTTTCCAGGGTGCCCAGGTCCCCTTGCAGGGCCAACCTCCCCTCTTCTCCCTCAACTACTGCTCCCATCTTGGAGTCATCCGCGAAGAGACTCATTTCACACCCTATACCCTCCCTGATGTCCGATATGTATGCATTAAACAGGATTGGACCCAGGACCGAGCCTTGCGGTACCCCACTACCAACCTCTCTAGGGTTCGAGAGTTCCCCACAGACCACTACACTCTGGGTGCGTCCAGCTAGCCAGTTTTCAATCCATCTGACCATCAAAAGGCCTACTCCTAACCCCATCAGTTTCTCCACCAGACCATTGTGGGGGACAGAGTCAAATGCCTTGCTGAAGTCCAAGAATAATACATCCACAGGCTTTCCCCTGTCCAGTTCTGATGTTACCCAGTCATAGAACTCCACAAGATTGGTTTGACATGATCTACCTGGCACAAACCCATGTTGCCGACTATCCAGACCTCCCACCTGCTCCAAGTATACCCCCAATTGTTCCTTTAGTATACTCTCCATTAATTTTCCCACCACCGAGGTCAAACTGATGGGTCTATAGTTACCTGGTACTTCCCTCGACCCCCCTTTATGGATTGGCACCACATGTGCCTCTCGCCAATCCCTAGGTACCCTCCCTGTCTCAAGTGACCTGTTGAAGAGCTCCACCAATCTCTAGCTTGAATTCGGGTAGCTGGGGGCTCATAGCTCTGTCCTTGTCGGCATGGTTTTTCATCCCACCCCCCGCCCCCTCCCAGGCCACCTTTAAATCGCCTGCTGCCCTCCTTCTTCAGAAAAGTCCCTCCCCATTGGCTCTTGTCTCCCTGCTGACACCTTTGAACCCAGGGCTCTAAGATTAGGCAGCACACCTGCACTCTACTCTTTGCCTGCTTGCCCAGCTTGACCTGACTACTATCATGAACAGTATTACTTCATTAGTCTCATTTGCTTGTCTAATTGCTTTATGCTGGTATGTGGACAGGGTGATAGTTTGGGCCCTCCAACACCCTGAGGATGAATGTTCACCTCCCCCCAGCCCACGTTGAACCAGAACCCTTGACTATACTTCTCTACACCCCCTGTCTGCCTAAAAGTGATACAGCTATGCTTGGGTACTGACTTCATAAACGACTCAGTATTCACAATGCTACCTCGGTCCTTGGAATTTTATCTACCGGCACCTTGCTCTGGATAACTGTGTCCACTTTCCTCCTGCTGCTCCAGGCTGGGGACATTGAAACCAACCCTGGACCTGCACTGCATTCTCCCATGAACCAATCTGCAGTGTCTATACCTTCTATGAAAGGTCTAAAAATAGTCCACATTAACATTTGCAGCCTACGCCCCAAAATGGTTGAATTGAAAGCCTGGGCTATACGAATGGCCCCCGACATCCTATGCATATCTGAATCCTGGCTAAAATCTGCCATCAAACAGCATGAGGTGGCCCTCCCAGGCTACGGCAACTTAAGACACGATAGGCTAGGCAAAAGGGGGGAGGGGTAATGATCTACTACAGAACAGGCCTCAACATCACTCTCCTCCCCACTCCTGTCTCCTCACCCCCTCCCGTTGAGTCCCTGTATGTCACACTTACACTTGGAAATGTAAAAAAATTCATCATGGGGTATATATACATGCCCCCCAGCCTTGCCACATCTAGCCTGCCTCCTCTCCTTGCATCCTTAGGCAGCCTCCCGAAGCACGACCTCATCCTATGTGGGGACTTCAACATTGACTGGCTCCACCCCAATACTGGAAATGCACGTACATCACTTGCTGATGGTGACCTCACCCAGTTAATCCCTGACCATACACGTGTCAATCCAAAATCTGGCAATCATACCCTGCTAGACTGGATGGTCACCAACTGCCCACTTAAAGTCAAAGCTGCTGGCACGCTCTCAGATTGCCTAAGTGATCACTCTCCCACCTTCTGTGTATGGAGAAACAACTATACCAACCCTCCACCCAAGATTTCCCTGGTGAGGGATATGACCAAGTTTGACATCAACAGATTCCTGTCATCCATTAGCATTACAGATTAGAGCCCCATTAATACACTTCCCGACATAAACCTAGCCCTAGACTTCCTAATCTCTACTCTCACCAAAATAGTCAACCAACACACCCCTAAGAAAAAATGCATATCCAAGGGTGTTAAAGGCCCGTGGCTCTCCGGGGATATCAGATCCCTTATGACCCTCCGTGATAAAGCATGGAAAATGTATAGACAAAGTGGACTCCCCTCGGACTGGCTTATTTACAGACAGCTCAGGAATAAATGTAAAAATTCGGTACATAAAGCTAAGAGATACCACCTTAAATCTCTCCAAACTGAGCACCTTAGTGATCCCAAGGAATTCTGGAGACAAATTAACTCTCTAGTACAAGGAAAGAGTGCAGAAAATCCAAGCTCTATTACTGTCAATGGCTCCACCCTTGATGACCCACTCTCCATAGCCACTGAATTTAACAATGTCTTCATTGACCTACAAAAATACACCTCAATCTTCTACAACTCCCCACCACCTCACACGACTCCCCCGCTTAACCTAGGTGGTCATCCTGCATTCCATTTGAAACTTGCCACACTCAAAGAGGTGTAGCAACTTCTATCCAACTTAAAATCTGAGGGCTATCCCTGATACGACTCACTGGAACCAAAATTTCTTAAGCTAGGTGCCCCTGCTTCAGCTCGCCCCATCTGCGATTTGTTTAACTGGTCCTTCCTCTCCAACATTGTGCCGGGTAAGTGGAAGGTAACAGTCATAGTTCCAGTCTACAAAGGGGGACCTAACCCCATAATAGAAAACTATCGCCCTATATCTCTTCTCTCACACCTGGCTAAAATACAGGAGCGTATAGTGCATAACCATCTACAAGATTATATTGACTCTCACAATCTGCTATCTCCCTGTCAACACGGCTTTAGAAATAGTCACAGTACTATCACTGCACTCGTAAAAGTAACTTCTGACATCTTCCAAGCTATAGATAAGGGCCAGGCCACTGGAGCCATATTTATGGATCTCACAAATGCATTTGACCTCATGAACCACGGGTTTGTGCTTCACCAGCTGCATCTACTTGGCCTGGACCACAGTTCACTGCTTTGGATCAAGAGCTATCTATCTGATAGATCCCAGAAAGTTAAATGGAATGGTTCCCAGTCTGAACAAAAAACAGTTTCCCATGGTGTTCTGCAAGGCTCCATTCTGGGCCCCATGCTATTCTCTCTCTTTATCAATGACCTCCCCAAATTTTGTGGGGGAGCCACAGTTCATCTATACGCAGACGATGCCATCATCTACCGCTCCTCTCCAGCTATAGACCAAATCAATTGAGACCTTGCATCAGACTTCGCCTCCCTGGAAGACTGGTTACAGTCTAATCATCTTATTCTCAACTCAAAAAAAACAAAATGCATGGTCTTCCACCATCGACCTGAGCATAAGCCTAGTCCTCCTTCCCTCAGCATCTCCACTATAAAGGGAGACTCGTTAGAGGCGGTCCACTCCTACAAATATCTGGGTGTTACCTTAGACTCCGCCCTCTCTCTCAACTCCCATGTCTCAAACACTATCAAAAACCTCAACCAGAAACTCAGACTCCTCTATCACATTCGCCCGCACCTCACACTTAACCTCCTGCCAAAAAATAGCTACCGCATCCCTCCTCCCCCTCCTATCCTATGTTGCACCCATCCTCCTTGGCACTAACTCTGCCTCCATGTCCCTACTCTCTCAGGTCTACCACAGGGTTAGTCGCTTTGCCTTGGGGACTCCTACCCGCTCTCACCATTGTGATGTTCTCACCTCTCTGGGGTGGTCCTCATATGAAGCAAAACTGAAATACTCCACTCTGAGCATCATGTTCAAGCTAGTCCACAGTTTCACCCCTCCTTGCCTCAGAGAACTTATTTGCCTTAGACAAATATCACGCTCACTTCGCTCTGCCTCTCTCCCCCTGCTCATTGTACCTAAATTACGTCTTGCTGTATCCTGACGCTCCTTCTCTTATGCTGTTATAACAGACTGGAACTCCCTCCCACCCTCCGTTCTCTCCTGGTTCTCCCTCTCACAATTCCAGACACATCTGTCTGTTTTCTAATCTAACTCGACTACCTGCTCTTGCTTTAACTGAAGGGTGCCTGCCCAGAAACTCCTACTCCTCCCACACGGATGCTGCCTCATGTCTTTCCTCCCTCTCACCCCCTACTGCTCCCTCCTAGCATAAAACTGAAAGTAGTATGTATGGAATCGTTGATCCAAGCCATTCCCATGTTATATTGCTACTGTTTAATACAAAGTTTGTACTATAACTGCACTGTATATAGTCTCCTCTATCTAGGCTTGCATCGCTCAGCAAAAACAAAGTCTGAAATTGATTGTTTGTATTATTGCAATATCTTGTCTTGACATGTTCTCTGCCTAATGCCAACATTGTAACAAGTGGACTGCATTGATGATTTTACCTGTAACCTCACGGTTGTTCCACAACCCCGGGTCGACCCTGAAAAAGGGACTGTAATTGTCTCAGTGGACTTACCCGGTTACCAAAACTCAAATAAAATAAATAAAATAAATAAATAAAACTCGCAATTCACAGCTTGGTGCTGTCGACCATCGATTATGGCCTAGTCATATATGGAGCCATCTCCACTACAACACTCAAAAGGCTCGCTGGCACCATGAACAAGGTCTGTAGACTTATAATTGATGCTGACCATTACACCCATACTTGTGAGCTCTATGCTCAGTATGCATGGCTCCAGCTAAGTGGGAGGATTAAATACCAAATGTGCCTTACAAAAAAGGTGCTCTTTGGGCTCATGCCACCTGGTGTGGAGTGCCTACTAAACAAATCTCTCAGGACCCGACACACTCGCTCCTCTGATACTGAACTCCTCTTTGTTCCCAAGGTGCAGGACCACTCAATGCCAATGCTCCTTTCTTTTCAGAGCCCCTTCCTGGTTTAATGGGCTACATAGTGAACTGGCTAACCTGACTAATCTCAACCAGTTCAAACATATACTCCGACATCATCTCTTAACTGAAAGCTCCTGTGATTGTGTCTCCTAATTTCCTCTTACCCTAATCCTCGTCCCTTCCCCCTGCTGCTGTATTTTCCCTTAACCATGATACCACCTCCTGTTTTGTTGACCAGCCACTTCTACCTGCTCCTTTCTCATGCCTGCCTCCCCCCCACACACACGTTTTTCACTTTCCATTTCCTACCTGCCTTAATAGCAACTACGACAATACCTCTGGCTGCTACCTTCTCAAAAAACTCTGCTTCCCTTCCCTCCTCACATTAATGCTAACCAACTCTCTCCTCCAATCTTGAGTCCATCCAAGTTGTAGCCTAATGATGACATTTTTTATATATGATGTATTACAATTCTAATGCATATGATATATTTTTAGTAGCTCTTTATGTTTAGTTCCTCTTATGTCTGTTATAATCCCTTCCCTGCTGACGTGAAACCTTTGTAAATTAGCTGCTCTGCGCTCAAAGATACTTTGTAATCTGAGAATGAATAAATAAATAAAAAATATGTTGTGATAGTACTGGGGACAGATCATACATTATCTCATGCACCTCAGGTACTAGAACAGCAAGCATGGTGAACCCCTACATCTCCAACACCTTAATGTATCCCCTCTGATGAATTCAATTCCTCTATCATCAACATGCAGGGTCTTAGAAAAGGAGGGAATTTCTGTAAAATAATTGACTATCTCAGAGCATATAAATGTAAAACCTTCTCCCTTCTGCCAGGGTCACTAGTCAAATTATTTATGTGCCTAAAACTACTACTGGGAGGCGATATAGAATTAAACATCGGCCCTCCCCCGGCAAATATTAGGATTACATCACCTGACACGTCAAACTGGTTCACCACCAAGGGGTTGAAAGTAACTCATATGAATATTAATAGTTTAAGGCCCAAGATACATGAACTGGAAGCATGGGTGAGTTTATAGTCCCCGGATATAATTGCTATTTCTGAAACCTGGCTCAAACCACGTATTCTAGCACATGAGGTGGAGATTAATGGTTTTAAGACGTTTATGCAGGATAGAATTGGAAAAAAGGGAGGAGGTGTCTAATCTAGTTTAAGTTCTCCAAATGCATCTCTGGTGGCAATACCCACCTGCCGTATACAATTCTCACTGCAAGGCAATTTTCATTAAATTGCTGATGGGCGGCACTAAGCCACTGGTGACAGGGAGTGTTTACAGTCCTCCAAAGGTAGCACTCGAATCCCTAAAGTCTCTAATTGCTGCCCTTTCCTCACCTCCCACAGGGGGAGAGGGTGATACTGGGTGACTTTAATACACATTGGGGGTCACATACAAATGGAGAACGAAAGTCTATATTACAAGAGATGGACCTAACATTGTTAATTCATGAACCCACTAGGCTAAACACTAAAACAGGCTACCACACCATGCTGGACTGGATCCTAGTATCTAAACCCAATAGATTTAAGTTGGCAGGAACCTTTGCAGACTCATTGAGTGACCACTTTCCCATGTACATATTATGGAAAAACAACTTCCCAGCCCCCTCCACCCCAAGAATTTTCTGGGCCCGGGATTATTCCAACTTTTTTTTTTTTCTCCCGACCCACCCCCTTCAGACCCAACTGCCCCAAGGACCTCTATCGCTCTTGCTTCCGCCGCCCGATCCCGACCGCATATTGCAGCCACTGCAGGGTAACTCGATGTTACCCTTCGTTGGATGGGTCCTCCTCTTCCGAGGAGATGGGGCCTGGCGGCCTAGGCATTGGCCCTGGGTGCTGCTGTGGTAGGGTTGGTCATGCGGAGTCCCGATGAGGCACCAGTCTGGGGCAGCCGTCATCCTGGTGGGTGGAGTCGCCACGTTTTGTGTTTCCCTCCTGCTTCCCCAATCCGCACTGTGTCTGTGCTTCCCCTGGTTCTCACTGGGGGCCACTACAGAGTGATGCCTGTCCCCAGCCCACCCCACGAGAGGAAAGCAGTCCTCTGAATGCTCGATCCATCTCCGACCCCTGCTGACCCTCTGGCACCCGAGTCCGTTCCTGGACCTGGGTCGCCGGTGTGACGTGAGGTAAGGCGCCAGCACCTCAACCCTCTGCGCCACTGGGCCAGCTATTCCAACTTTGATACAGGTGCCTTTCTTGAAACACTATCAGAAGTGATCTTATACCTGCCCAAAGTTTTACCTGCAGACTTCCTATCTGCACTCCTTTTATGCACTGTGTTAACACAAATTCCTCAGACAGAGGTGTATAAAATTTATTTTTTTAATTTTTTAAATTCAACATAAGGCTATTGTATCTTTTGCCTACATAATCATTGTAAACCTTATTCCAGCCAGATTGCTTATAGTCACTATCCCCACTAAAAAATGGTATTTGAAAGTCACTTAAACCAGAATACTGGTTACTAGTTGCTGTCAGGTCCGTTTTCGTCATATTTTCTTGGCTCAATTGCCTATTCCTTAAGCGGGTACATGTTCCATTCCTTTACAGAACAACTCAACAACTAGGCTGGCCACATTCTTTCACTCCTCATTCTAATTCATATGCAGAATATATGCAGACTGTGTGGCCATGGGCGCCCATTCGAGCTGTTCTCTTCTGCTTTCCTCGATGCACTCATCCTTCTAGTCAGGTGGCCCGCTCTCCCATTGTTGTGTGCTGATATTTTGGAACTGCCACCGGTTCCATCCTGAGGTGCCCCGCCCATGGAGCATCATTGTCAATTGCTCCAAACCTTAAACTGGCCCTCACTAGAAGGCAGAATAAAATATCCATCGCTGTGATTAGCCTTCAAACTCAGGCTTGAACCCCCCCCAGCATGGCTAGCACAGTAACAGCCAAACAAAACAGCAGGAATCTCAGATCCTCAAGCAGTCAGCTCCTCCAAGTTCCAAAAGTAAGGTCCTCCCAAGAACACTGGTCGTTTTCGGCCTACATACCACAACACACTGCCAGGAAATCTCCAGGAATGCAACTCTTTGGGGGGAATTAAGAGAAGACTCAAGGCTCACCTGAGGGAGTTGAGCCACTGCACCTGCTACTGCTAACTCAGTAAATGAAGTCCTCTTAGTACCAATGTTGCTCTGAAATAATGGGATTACCAATTAGGGACTTGGCCTACAGTATGTATTGCTGCGGGCTTCATTACACTGTGATGAATGACTCCCACCACCTCTTCCTGTTAAAATGGTGGTCACTAATGATTGTCTGTTCTGTGTGCCCCACTGTGTAAAAACCACAACTGTCGGATTAACCAATGTCATTTGCTACTGTGTGTTGTAATGTGACCAATTACCTCTTTCGTAATCTGTAAAATGTCTATGTATCATTACCTGTAATTAATTCTGGGTCGCCACTGAAAAAGAGACTGTAATGGTTCCAGTGGGCCTACCCAGTTACCAAAATTAAATAAGAAAATAAAATGTGCTCGGGGGTTGCACACAAGTGGGTTTGATTAAAAACAGTATTTAACTTTTGATACAGCCTTGTGCCTGTTACTGTGGCCATTCATGTATTCATGGGTTTTGGCACCGCCCCTTCCCGGGACCCTTGGTACTTGCTGTTGCTACCTTAAAATGTCTCTAGGCCATACATCCTGAAGTTTAATATCTATACTGCAGATCTACAGTCATTATGAAGGTGGGCATCCTGTCTGCGATCTACCAGTGAGGACGTGCTGCAGTATTAAGGCACAACTTGCACATTCAAGAAGGTGCAATTTCAATCTCCGAGAAGCTCTGTGTCAAGAATTCCTAGTCCCAACGTCATGCTGCAATGCTAAGATGCATCTCGCATGTTCGAGAAAGTACATCTCACACATTTGAGAAGGTGCAGTGTTGCTCTCTAAGCAATTCTGTAGCAAATACTCCCCCAGCCTTCCTGTATACTACTTGGAGAGAGCTGTGGATCATCAATGTAGAAGAAATTGTTCACAAGTAAGAAACGGAAGCACTGGTGACGCTTTATACTAAAGGCACTTTGGTATCAGTATTGGTGTTATTCCACAAACTGCAGTCTCCACATGGTGCCTTGAACAGTTGGACTGACAATTACTGGGCGTTATTCACTAATGGGGTGGAAGGTACGTGCCAAAGGTGTGTACCCCACCCACATAGCTCTGAGGCCTGGACAGGCGCAGGGTGCATGGTATACCCGACTGCAAGCACCCACAGGGCACCTGTCCATAGCCCCAGCCCCCTCCTCCCTGGTACACAGGTTTGCGGGGGGTGGCCTGGTGCGGAGGGGTGGGCCCAGGCAGGCATCCAATCGAATGCCCGACTTGGATCCTAGAGTGGATCCCTTGCACTCTTGTGGCAGTTGAGCATTGGACATGTGGAACCCATACAAATAAAATTAAACTGTACAGGCACTCACCTGAATAGCTATCACAGCCCTTCCCATCAGCCTAGTGAACTAGGGCAGCACGGTGGGTCATTTCCTAGTCCCGCTGCAACCAGTGGGTGATGTCCACGGGGGAACGCACTGGGTTATGGCAGGGTCTCAGCTGCCATAACCTGTGCCCCCCATGCCTGGCACTATATGCCTTAATGAATGGTGTGTAGTGCAGGCACACCTCCGACCACCCCCGGTGTGCTGCTGCCCACGCAGCTGGGGGATCCACTGCACTAAAGGCTGGTGTGCTGTATGTGAATGCCATGGGGGGCTTGTGGGACCCCTGCTTCGTGGTATTCACATTTCGGGTTGCCTACTCACCGCAGATACGCGGCTTGTAGGCAAACTTTTTTTTGTGAATAGGGCCCACTGTTCGGTGGCCTGGCTGAAGGGTTCAGTAATCGCTGGAAATATTCTTACTGGGTGGGAGCATTTGGCAAAGGGATTTAGTCAGGTCATCTGGGGGCAAGAGAGAGTCCTGAGTGTGTCACTTTGGCCTCATTAAATCTTTGGCAGGTCTTGCTGGGTGCCAGTAGGGAAATATATTAGGGAATTCTATGGATAGGGCTTTCTCAGCATCTTCAGGGGTTAAGAAAGTGTGTGTTCTAGATTTCAACCATACCTTCAGTCTGGCAGGGTACATTAGGTGGAAACAGGTTCCAGTCTTGTGAGGACCCACTTTGATATCTACAAACATCTCTCTTTGGTCACAAACCTGACTTCTCTCTTTGGTCACAAACCTCCCCTGCTCTCTTTGGTCATAAACCACAGGGCTTATGCCGTTAAACAGGAGCACTGTGTAATTCTGGTAAGATAGGGAGACATGGCTGTAGCTTGCTTCTGCACATGAAGTTTCTCCTGAAAGTTCACAAAAAATGGTATAATCAGGATGATGGGTGATCAGTAGGTCTGGGTTTGGAGGCAAACTACAATGTGTGTGTCTACCTGGTACCCTTTTTTGTCTGCGGGGGATCCAAATTGTTCAAGCAGCATTTTTTTCCACAGATCATTGGTTCATTAGATTATTTACCCCGGCATTCCAAAGGTCAGAAGATTATTCCTACGAGAATAATTCTCCTGGTACTGCATGTGATCTAGTTTTTTTCAGTCACATCCAAAAAGTGCCATGCTCCTGGGTAACAGGAGGCAATGCAGAGCAAAGGGGCAGCCCAAACTTTAACACAAAGCAAGAAACTCTGCACTCATGGAATAAAAAGCAGACTCTTTTAAATTAGGTGAACAATGAAGTTTATTCTGGCACCATTGGAGTCATGAAAAGCATCCAACAGCCCCAATGCTTCAACCCACACATGGCCTACATCAGGGGGCGGGTCTTTTCGGGACTTCAATGGTCCCAGAATAAACTTCATTGTTCACCTAACTTAAAGAATCTGCTTTTTATTCCATGAGTACTAAGTTTCCTGCTTTGTGTTAATTTTTATCAGTCATCTGGTGTCTCTAAGCCTCTCCTGTTTTTCTTTCTCAAGAGTGTCTTCCAGGCTGGAAATGTGGGCTTTAGTATCTGTGATCCTCCTGGTATTGGTTTCTACAACCCCTTTGCTTTGCTTGTTTTCCCCCATATCCTCCATTACAGTGGCTCAAAGAGCTGCCATATCTTCTAGCAGGTGGGTTAACTGGTTTGCTATGGTCATGGAGCCATGCGACAGCACAGCCAGAGGTAGCGTGATCCACGATTTTTGGGGTGCCTGTTTCATGGACTCAGGGGTACTGAAGTCCACCAAATTCACATCTGCTTCCTTCATGCCCATTCCATTTCCTATCTATGGAGGTTAGTAAGTCTCCTGTTTAGTTACACATATAAAATTTAAGGTGTAAGGCAGTAATTGGCGCAGAGCTCACACTGGCGACTTCCTCTCATGAGAGCTGCATCGTGACCTGCTATTTCTAAGCTAAATGTGGTGGCCATCTTTTTTTCTTGAGAAAAATTACATTAAAACTTTTCTAAAGTGCTCAAAGGTTGTTGGAATTAGAAAATGTTACCACCAAATAAATCTGGAAGATGCTTGGAATCTTTTATAGTGAAAAAAGGTAGGTCAATGTTTTACCCAATTTCCTTGCACTGCTGCTTTAAGTCACCTGCAAGTATGTTTGTTTGTTTATTGGCTTCATGAGTAAACACACTGGAACAAAGGTTCCATTTGCAGGTGCGACTCATAAAAGTTACAAAAACATACACCATATTCAATAAACAATATAACAATTCAAGACAACATACATTCACATTTAAATAAGCCAGCAATGTAAGAGAACAATTTTCCATTAAAAGTGGTGACAGTGGTTTGAATCCTTAAATCAAGGGGAAGGCTATTCCATATACTTGGCCCAGTGTATGCAAAAGACCTCAGACTGTTTACACTTCTCATAAAAGGCACTTTTAGGGCTCTATTATCTATGCTATTTCTAGAGAAAAATCCTGTATCATGGTATCGGAAATAACTATATAACTGTAGGGGAATACTCGTATTTATAGTCCTGAAGAATAACCTAGCCACTGTTAAACTAAAATACATAGGAACTGGTAACAAACTCATTTGCTGTAAAATCACACAATGGTGAGTAGTTTGTGGCAAGGATAAGACAAATTTGCCGATAAGTTGCAGCAAAGCCACCTTTTTCGATAATACCCTTGAAGATGCGTTATCAGTAATTAAGGTAGCATAATTCACCCCAGGGGCAAAGCATTGCTTGGCAATAACCATCCTTGTGTCAGACGTTAAAAACAAGTACAACCTATAAAGCATATTTATTTTTTAATGAATCACAGAGGTAACTTTTACAACATGTGTTTCAAAACTTAACACAGGGTCCAAAGTAACTCCAAGATAACAAAAACTAGATACTTGCTCAAAAGAAGACCCATTAAGAGTTGTAATACTAAGACATTGATCATTATCCTAGACTTTAGTCCTAGTGCCAAATAACATTGCCTTTGTTTTGGACCTATTCAGGACTAATCTATTGATTTCAAGCCAATGTTGTACAGCATGCATCTCTTTGTTTAATACAGCATTAATCTCTGTGGCAGATCTATTTTGAACATAGATAACAGCATCATCTGCATATAATGTGAATTTTGATTTAGTAATAACCTTATCCATTTTATCAAAAAAATACAGAAAATAATAATGGTCCCAGATGGAGCCCTGAGGGACTCCACACTTTACCAATGCTAAAGATGTGACCCCACCAAATTTTACCTTTTGGAACCTATCTGTGAGATAATTCTGAAACCACCTAACTGCTGATGTCTCTAATCATTGCATTTGGACATCTAATTAGTATTTCTTTTATAACTTCTTTTTTTTATACCTTATTTTTATAACTTTCAAGACTATGTAACATAGTAACAGATATCCATATGCAAGGCAATACCGCATAAAATAACAGCAGATGGGGGTCGCAGCCCCCTTAATCTCAGGACAAGTGCATCTTCAATATGCGGATACCGCATATGGGGGGGGGGGACAAATGAACTATAACAAGTGTACAGCTAAAGATACATGCTGCAAGAACAAGCCCATGAGCAGTATGACTTGGTACAGCAAACAAAAGTCCAGCTTTTGCACGCCTGCAGTCAGGCTAATGGCATCATACTATAACCTTAAGAAAAGGCAACTTGCATTTAAGAAAATAAGGCATCATACTCCTGGTTAAATGTACTAAGTTAGTTAACAGCTCTAGTAACCCAAACAGAGGTCTATAATAAATTTCTATAACCACCATTATGGTACTAAAAGAATCATTTCTAATTCGTGTAAAGCCACCCCACAAAATAAAGTTCCACAAAACTGGGAGTAATTAGGAGAGATGAAGGTCCACTGAAAGCAGGACTTAACATCGAGGAGGGGTTCAATCAGACCACTCCCTCTCTTATCTCCTCAAGGACAAACTGTAAAGAGCTAAGTAGAGCTCCTTAGATCATTTTAGAGCAGTCTAAATGTCCCACGTCAAACTAAAAAGTCTGAAACATGGAGTTTATATCAAAAACAGAACAAAGCAAAAAGGAGCTCACTCAGCTGTTCAAACTCTTGCACCATCCTCAGAATCTTGGCTCTCATTCTCCTCTGCCAAATCGGGAACGGACTCGGGACGCCTGGGGTCAGCAGGGGAGGAGAGGATTGAGCGTCCGCAGGACTGCTCTCCTCTCCTCTCCTGGGGTGGGTAGTGGGTTCACTTCTCTCTGCAGTGACCCCCAGTGGAGACTGGGAGCACTGCAGGAGTGTCATTGCAGAGGGAGGAACCAAGAAAAATGGAAAAAGCCCGGGATTGGCCGGATGATGGCAGCCGGCCTATCGGCACCTCCGAAGAACCTCCCCTGGATGTTCCGCCCATCTCAGCAGCACCCTGGGGCTGGCCAAGTGAAGAGTGTGCTGGGTTTCCCCCATCTGTGCCTTCCCCCTCAGAGGAGGGGGACCCATCCAGCGAAGGGTTACGCCGGACTACCCCAGGGACCTGGCTGCAAAGTGAGGTGAGGTGGGGTCTAGGAGGGGGACTAGTGGGAGGGTGTCTGAAACCATGGCTGCCCGAAGGAGTGGTGGATCCTGGAAAAGTAGGGGTGGCAAAAAGAAATAATGCAAAAAAAAAAATATGTGCCCCTGCATCCTTCATCTTTGAACTTGGAACTTCTCAGGCATCTAAGGAGAGTTCTTGATAATCTATGGCATTCTGCCATGATGAATTTTCAGGCTGATAGTCTTCCCATGACTGATCCACCTATCATTGCTTTGGCTACTTTGGATACCATTGGCAGTTCCATGACCAAAGAAGTAGCCTTATTTGGGGTTCATCAACCCCAAAATCCTCTTCCTCTAACTCCACTATTAGCCCCAAAGGTACAAGTTGGGGGAAGAATCTCCCTGCCTCTATCAAAATGGAAGGAGATCACCACTGATAGGTGGGTTCTGAAAAGAGTAGAGAACAGGTATGCTCTGGAGTAGCTGTCCACACTTGTGGTCCATACCCCACCTACTTCTTCTTTTCCTCTGAACCAGTTGTCCCTTCTAAAAGAAGAAGTACAATCTCTAAAAGAAGACTATCAAATCTGTCCCTCCAGTGGAAAGGAACAGCAGGTTCTATTCATGGTACTTCCTGATTCCGAAGCGGACATGTGGCCTGCAGCCTGTACTGAACCTATGAGACCTCAACAAATTAATATCACTTCAGGCTCTCATCCCCATGGTGCAAAAAGGGGATTGGTGCTGCACCATGGACATTTAAGATGCTTCCATTCATGTCAATATCAGAAAATGCCATAGACAATACCTCCACTTTACACTAAAGGATAAACGTTACCAGTTCCGGGTCTTGCCTGTTGGTATATCCTCCACAACATGGATATTTACTAAATGTTTCACAGCTGTGGCTGCAGCCCTCCAGAAAGAGCTTTATGTCTTCCCTTATTTGACCAACTGATTACTGAAAGCCCAGTCCAGGGAAGTGGTTTAATACACGTTGTCCAGAACATTACACTTGTTCGAGGACTTGGGTATTTACGGTCAACATACCAAAATCTCTACTGATTCCCTGTTGGTGCCTCCAGTTCATTGGTGTGGTGCTACACAAGATGGTGGGCAGTGCTTTCTTTTTGCTTCCAGACAGAGTGCAGGACTTGTTTTCCTAAGCCTGGCTAGTACATGAGAGTCTTTCTGTATCAGCCCAGACGATGCTCCATCTCCTGGTACTCATGGCCGCTGCCATAGTGATGGTTCCATTTGCCCGACTACATATGCAAATCTCTCGCTGGACACTTTGAGTACAGTGGGATCAACTGAAGGATGACTTAGAATGTACAGTATGATTCTTGACACATCTTCTCTTCGCCATATCCTGAGCTGGTGGATGGACCGAATGTACTTATTGCAGCATGTCCCCTTCTTCTTCCTGATCCTGGTATTGATCCTAGTAATGGATTCCTCTGGGTCAGGATTGGATGCCCACCTGGGTCATATCCAGACCCAGGAATCATGGACCAAATTGGGCTCAATTCTATACATTAATATTGTAGAATTGAGAGCTGTTCTACTTGGTCTCCAGTCATTTGACGAACACCTTATTCCAGGTCCCCTGTTGATAAAAACAGATAATGACAGTGAAATGCACTACATCAACAGGCAAGAAGGCACTCAGTTCTATCACCTTTTCATGGGAGCAATGAGAATATGGAACTGGGCGATATCTCATGGTCTTTAACTGTTGGCCATGTTTCTCCCCGGTATCCCATGGAACTTTAGAAACAAACCAAGCTGTTCCTGTCACAAAAACACAAGTGGGAACTGCTGACCTCCATAGTGAATGATCTCTTCAGAAAATGGGGTCATCCAGTGTTGGACCTTTTTGTGTCCCCACACAACGCAAAATTATCGTACTTCTGCTTGCTCACTCCAGGGCTTATAATCTTTTTGCAAGATGCACTGTCCATCTCTTGGACTGGGAGATTCCTTTACCTATTTCCTCCGATTCCTCTCATTCAGAAGGTTCTGCTCAAACTGAAGGTAGAGCATGCTACCCTCATACTAGTGGTCCCCTTCTGGCCTCGCCAGATCTAGTTCCCGCTTCTACTGCACCTAGCAGTGGAGTCTCCTGTTCGGCTTCCCATTTGTAGATATCTCCTGTCATGAGCCCGGGGTTCCTTGTCCATTCAGACCTATGGTCCCTGCATCTACATGTATGGCTCCTAAAGCTATAGAAAAAAACTGGTAACCGATGTCTTGATTGCAGCTAGAGAACCTTCAGCTAGACTCTCCCTTTTTAAACGCTTTGCCATTTGGTGGGCCTCCTGCTATGGGGACCCTTTTTTCATGCCATGTCACTATTGTACTATATTGACGTGCCTTCTGTCCCAATACACAGACATTGATTTTCCATTAATAGGCATTTGCCTGCCATTCCAGACAGTTCTCCATACCCCTGTTGACAGGCACATGGTAACACATCTAGAGGTGTCCAGTACACTTCTAGCAGGTAATCTGCACAGGGGCCCCTTAATTTCAAACCAGTTCCACCTTGGGTCTTAAAATATCATACAAAAATAAATCAATCTATCTATCTATCTTTATTTAAGTCTCGGAATTACAGTACCATTGAGCCAGAAACTCATTTACAGAGGTTCCACGTCAAGATTGTACAGGGACAAACGGATAATACAACATCATATAATAAGTCATAAAATGTCATACTACAATTCAAGTCAGGTGATACAGACAGTATCGAGTCACATTTATACATCATTATAGAGTTAACACTAACAGAGCTTCCAAGCATATTACAGAGTCAGTTACAACAATGGCTCCTACAGATAAGTTGAAGGAGCATTAAAAGCAGTTGGGTAGGTTGGGGGTGCTGTCAGTAAGGTGACATTGTCAATAGAGTCAAGCTCTGAATACATGTGCACCAGAAGCAGACCATGTAGGAAGTAGCTAGGGTGGTGGCCAGAGCTAGCAAGTACGCCAGTGCAGAGAGAGAGAGACAGCACCAAGGCAGACAATTTTTGAGGCTGCGGTCCCTCCCAGGTATACCGTGGTGCACTGCCCCATAGTGAATCGCAGGGGTGGCGGTGTAGCTATCTGTTTTAGATCCAGCCTGATCTTCGCCGTGCACCCAGTGGAAACTCCAGGTTCTTTTGAGTGTGTGGCTATCCGTGGTGGGCTGCAGGATTTTCCTCATCTATCGTTCTTCTGGTCCGATGGGGAATTTCCTGCAGGAGTTTGCCGAATTCACCGCTGCTGAAACATTGGGATCCCCCAGATATGTTTTTCTGGGGGATTTCAATGTTTGGGTGGATGATGGAGATCAAAGATGCAGCGGTGATTTCTTGCAGAGTATGTCCTCTTTAGGACTGTCGCAGGTCGTTGCTGCACCCACCCATCAGGACGGCCACATATTGGACCTGGTGTTTTCACTGAGGCTTGAGATCACTGATCTTGAGATTGATCGGGTTTTTTGGTCTGATCATTGTACGGTGAAGTTCACGCTTGGGGCTCCCGCCATAAGCCCTTCCCTTGCTGAGATGATTAGCTGTCGCCCTTTGTGGGGTCTTACCCCTGAGGGTTTTCTGGCGGCAGTTAAATTGTCTAGTGTGGGTGCTGCATGCGTCGGAGGTGTTGGTGCCGGGGTTGACACCTATAATAGGGTGCTCTTTGACACCATAAACTCCCTCGCACCTGTCTGTGTATGACCCAGAACTTCATACCTGAGGTCCCCATGGTTTGATGCAGACCTCAGGGAGATGAAGAGGATGAGTCGGAGAATAGAGCGCTGCTGGAGAAGGTCCCGCTTGGGGGCGGACAAACTGGTCCTGCGTATGCACTATTGTGCATATCAGGAGGCAATCAACCGTAAGAAGGCAGTGTTCCTGTCCAGGGAGATTGCTGCCGGGAAAAACCGACCAGCTTCACTCCTTTGGACTGTAGATAGACTTCTTCATCCTGTCTGTCTGCAGCCCGGGAGGGTTTTTTCTCATGAAGATTGTGAGGAGTTTGTTCGTTTTTCTCGGACAGGGTGTCCTCAATCCGGCGGGTGGCTTCTTCAGCCAGCAATACTATAGCTGACAGTGGTCGCCAAATGTGTTCTGAGTGCACTCCGCCAAGTTGAGGGGAGTTTAGACCAGTGGAGGTAAGTGAGGTTATCGTGGTGGCAACCAATTTGAAACATACCTTCTGTGAGCTGGACCCAGTGCCAACGCGTTTCTTAATGAGATGTGTTGACTCTGTTGGCCCGGTGTTTGCCATGATTGTACGGTGTTCCTTATCTGAGGGAGTCTTTCCAGATGCCTTGAAGGAGGCTCTGGTGAGACCCCTTTTAAAGAAACCATCTTTGTACCCGGAGATCATGGCAAATTACCGTCCTATCTCCAACCTCCCATTTTTGGGGAAAGTGGTGGAGAAGGTGGTAGCGCTTCAATTGGAGGAGCACCTCGTGACTCACGAGTTGTATGATCCCTTCCAGTCAGCTTTTTGGGCCAGACATAACACAGAAACTGCGCTTGTTCGGGTGCAGAATGACCTCCTCAGGGCTAGAGATCGGGGGGACAGGACAATTCTTGATCTCCTCGATCTCTCCTCAGCATTTGACACTGTGGACCATTGTGTGTTGCTTGTCCATCTCAGAGAGCTGTGTGGACTCACCGGTACTGTCATCAACTGGTTTGAGTCCTTTCTTACCAATAGGAGGCAATGGGTTACGATGGGTAATTTCTCATCTATACCCTGTCTCCTTCCCTGCAGAATCCCCTCAGGGCTCGGTACTAGCCCCAATGTTGTTTGCAGTGTATATGCTGCCCTGAGGAATCATTAGGAAATATGGCCTGAGTTTTCATTGCTATGCCGATGATACTCAGCTATATTTAATCTACATCAAGGAACATCCAGCATGATAAACGTGCTAAACATCTGTCTGACTGAGATGAATGACTGGACGGCCTCCAGCTGGTTGCGACTGAACCCTAACAAGACGGAGGTATTGGCAGTGGAGTCGAACAGAGTGCGTGATAGGATGGCCTCTGACTCAGCAACTGGACTTGTTCTTGGGGCTGTGTCATTGAAGGCCTCCTCTTGGGTGCACAATCTTGGAGTGATTCTGGACAGGAACCTGACCATGGAGGCTCAAATATCTTCCGTGGTTCGTACCTGTTTTTTCCATCTCAGAAACATTGCCAGGATTAAGCCCCTTGTTCTGCCTCTGGACCTCCCTACCTTGATACACACCTTAGTCACATCTAGGTTGGACTACTGTAACGCACTCTATCTCGGGGTCACAGGGGGACTTCTCCGCAGACTGCAGCTGGTGCAAAACGCAGCTGCTCAGTTATTGACTGGGCAGAAAAAGTTCTGTCATATTACACCGGTATTGTGTGAATTGCACTGGCTGCCAGTCAGGTGGAGAATCCTCTTCAAGGTGGGTCTTCTCACCTTTAAGGCCCTTCATGGACAGGGCCCTGGTTACCTGTCAGTCCTTCTGACACCTACTCCCTCTGTCTGCCCTCTTCGATCCTCCAGTGGTGGCCTATTGACCGTTCCTAGAACGAGGCTTAAATCAGCCGGTGACAAAGCCTTTAGTGTTATGGCTCCTGTTCTATGGAACTCTTTACCAGCTATGGTCAGAGAGGCCCCCACGATAGATGTCTTGAAGGTTCGCTTGAAGACATTATTATTCTCACAAGCATTTGATGTTTAGAGTATGATTTAGTATATAATTTGTGATTTATTATTTTTACTTGTTTGATTGTTTGTGTATAATGTTTTAAAATTTGTAAGGCGCTCAGAGCCTCCGGGATTGGGTGTCTTTTAAATAAATTTGCCTTGCCTTGCCAATAATTTCTTTGTCACATAAATTAGCTTAGGGTAACAGGGTGGAAAACTGAGTGGTGTTGGGGTAGGGGAAATTAGGAGTAGTAGAAAAGGTAGGGTGGGGAGGTAGGAAGAAAAATTAGTGGAGAAAAAGTGGAGTAGCGGGGAGAGGGCGGAGAGGTGGATGAAGAGAGGAAAGGGTGGAGGCAGGGCGGAAGTGGTGCCTGTGGGCAATTAGGCAAACTGACTCGACACAGTACTATGAGCAATCACAGCTACTAAGTGCGAGGAAGTGCTGCCAGAGTTTGAAAGGGCCTAACTTGTGTTCAGACAGAATGTAGGTGTGTAGGCCATTTAGCCAGGTGGGTGCCCTGAACATGAATGCCTGTTGCCCTGGACCTGTCTGGCGGAAAGGGACTTAATAGGGGAAACCTTAGCGGTGCTCCTCGTGCACTGAGGGTTTGAGGCATGTATGAGGAGTTTTTGTGCAGAGGGAGGGGAGAGCCCAAAAGTCATTTTTTTGCCATCAGGCAGGACTGGTACGAGATCCTGCTCTTGAGGTTCAGCCAATTGGTATAATCATACAGATAGCAGGTGTGGGTATGCCTATGTAGATATAGATACATACGCTATGGCTATGTTTAAGCCTGCTGTTACCAGTGACATATATTTCATTTCCTGGAAACCACTGCTTTGGTCACCATGACTTCAACTCATAGGATTTCAGAGCTTCAGGCTCTGATGCATGTGCCAATGTCTTGAATTTTCCCATGGGGTGTCTATGCAGCCAGAACCTTGTTTTCCAACTAAGGTAGCATCTGACTGTACATTGACTCAGTTCATACACCTTCGAGTGTCTTATCCAGAGCATACTAACTAGGGGGTGGCATTGCCCCATGCACTTGATATACAGCATATAGAAAACTGCATTTCTGTTTTTACTGTACTAAGAACAGCAGTTGGTCTTCTCAGCCTTCTGTCTAGCTTGTTCCTGAGAAACGGGGCAACCCTATATATATAAACAATGCTTGTCCCAGGGACTAACTGTATTGAATATTATCGTAGTATGGTAAGAAACTTCCTGGTAAGTATGTGGCCTCTCTGCTAACTGATACGGCAATTCCTGCAATTGACAGATGCACTACTGCACTATAATAACTGGTGATCCCTGATATCAACCTGTTTTTGAGACTTGTAAAAAGTCATATCAACCTGCGAGTTGATATGGCAAAGTCATATCAACCTGCGAGTTGATATGGCTTTCACTGTCTCGTGCCAGGTTGTATGTACCATGCTAAGGTACTCACCAACTCAGAAAATTGAACCTTTCACATTTTTTTTAATTTTAAACAATGAAGAAGCCATTGGACCCTACACCTCGTTATCATAACAACTAGCATGCCATGGAGACCATACAGAGGTTGAATCAGCAATGCAGGAAGCACATAATGCTAAGACTCTGAGCTTTGTTTACTTAGCACCAGTTATTATAAAAAATAACACATATGCAGGTGTGTAATCCGCAGTTCTTTTACACACCCTCGGTGTGTGACAATATATAAACCTCTCAAGCTTCGCTCTCGAGGTTTATATATTATCACACACCTTGGGTGTGTAAAAAAAACTGCACATCACACACCTACATATGCATTATTCTCTATGTAGCACACTTTGTATACCTTTTCTCTACATACTACTATCCAGGCACCATCTGTTGGTGATGTGCTGGCTTTGGTTTTGTGGGCTTGCAGACTTTCTGTCCCGATTACATCTTAGACTTCGCCATCCTGCCTGGGTGCTTTACATACTGCTTACAAATCTTTCCAAACATGTGGCCTAATGGAGGAAATACCCGTGATGAAGATAGAACAGTGACTCACCATTACAGTAGATCTTCAAGAGAACCCCCCACTGGGCCACAGTGCACCCACCCTCTTTCCCCCTTACTGAGGTATAAGCCAGCAGGTTTCATCCACTGCTTTGTGTGGAGGTGCCCACAAGTGCCTTATGTATACTCTTTTTCCAGTCCCATGCCTCTTCTTGTGTGCTTGGTACCAGTCTCCTGGTTCCTCACAGTAAAAGGCCCTCTGAGCTTGTCTCGGGCAAGGAACTAAGGAGCAACAGGCTGCCCATGATTATATAGGCACCAACCCTGCACATCATCATGGGCAGCCCCCCAGATAGCAAAAGTTTCCGAGTGGTCCTGATACCGACAGCTTACAGTTCCAAAGGTGTGGAGATTATCTGGAAGATTTACTGTCACAGTGCATAACTGTTCTTTTTGCATAAAGTATAAGGATTTCACTGCTACCCTATTGCTCCCATTTTTCCTACCTGTTCTTTCCATACCCTCCCTTTTAAATACATTGTTTGAACTGCATTTCTTGCTGTGGGGGTTGTTATTGCTGTTACAGCATCACTTGTTCTGACGGTTGGACTGTGTAGGCAGGTTATGCACTGTTTCCTGGGGAGTAACAGCCTTGTGTGTCAGTACCCCATATTGCTACCCCAGGTGGCGGTATCATGCCACATTTAGGCCCATGTACCTAGTGTAGCACATCTTTAGGCAACCCATGCCAGCTCCCTTAGAGGGTCTGGAAAGGTAAACCCAGAGGGCCCTGGGCAGTCTGCTACATTGGAGGCAATGCTAGGATTACTGTGCCACACAGATGGTCCCCGAACTGTAACTTTGTGAGAAAAAAATAATGCCCTCTCAAATTTCGAAAGTTGCCATGGCTCTTCAGAAGTTGAATGACTAGAGCCAAGGGGAGCATCTGGACCTCAAAAAGGCAATTATGATCACAGGAATCCCTTAAGTTACTGAAAGAGCCTGTATTTTGGAGCCGTTGGACTCTCTGGAGTGTTGGGTAACTTAAAATTGTATGTTGTGAGCTACAACCATACCAAAGCATGACTGCCTTAACTGAGAATGACTCAGAAACTTGTGTGAGCAAACTGCCCGCTGTACTCAACCCTGATAGTTCGGAAGGGGTATGGCACCTGTCTGGCAGGGGAGTAGTCTTCTTTCTGTTCCCCCTCTCCTGCAAGTACAGCCAGCAGATTAGTAACATGTCAAGGGGCCAGATTTTCATAACATCAAGAATACTGAACATGTGGCGCACAGGGCTGGAAGCAGTCTCCAAGTGACAATCGGGAATTTCTATCCCTTGTGCCCCTCACAGGTCCTTAGACCACAGTTTTGTGGTCTGGCATGCACCACTCCTTGGGGACCAAGTTACAGAGCTTGCACCAGATATTTGGTGCAAGCTGCCGTAAAACATGGAAACTGTCACAACTATGCCTGGGATTGGAAAATCGGGTGAAATTCAGGCGTAGTTATGACAAAGGGGTTCGGTGCACTGGAAAAACCTAAGTCCTGTGGCGCAGGGCTCGACACAAGCCCTGTGCCACCTTTTGAAAATCCAGCCCAAGATGTTTACTGGCTAATGAAGAAAAGACTGTGCAAGACTTTCAAGCGGTAGTTGTAACTGACAATCCAAATCCTTCTCCCAGGAATCCCCATGCCCCCACAGATTTTGAAATGAAATTTCAGTCACTTCTCAGTGCAGAAAGAAAAAATGCCAAGGATGTGAGTGACTTGTTAGGAAAAGACTGCAACATCCCCTGTGCTTCCTGGAGATTCTGCAACTGTAGGACAAGGATCGGCTGCTGTTCCTGTATCCCACTATGACACCAATTTCTAATAAAAATTACAAGGGGGTGTGCTTTCAGTACCTGGGGAAGACTTGTTCCTGGTAGTCCTTACTTTCATTTGGCAGGGGTATAATCTAGTAACCTTCTGGAGGATGAGCACTGCAACTGGAGGAAACGGTGAGGGTCAGGAGCAGGGCTGATACTCTCTCATGAGAGTCAGGAGTGGGCCCTAATCCCACCCACCCCATCCCTCCCACCCTGAAGTGCTATACTTATATGGGGATGCCTACCTTGCAATTGGCAGACAGGACTGCCATGGGCAGCCCATGTAGTCCCTATCCCACAGTTGCAGTCACAGGATGGGGGTTAAAGCATAGTTTTGTTTTAAAAGGGCAACCTCTCTGTAAGACAATAACAGCATACACAAGGATGTGCTGTTTGGTGTGTTAGGGGAGATATTCTGGGGAAGACACTTAACCAGGCAAGCATAGCAGGTACTAGCAGTGTTCAACTGTTGGTCAGGAGCAGTCAGGACCTAGAGTGTGGAATGGGGAAGAGGGTGATAGATGACGGAGAGAAGTACAGGGAGTGACTAAGTGACACCTGTGAACACGTGTCTGAACTGGCTAAGGCAGTAGCAGTAGGGGCATAGTTTCCCAGGATCCAGGCTGGGTGTGGGTCAGGATCCTGTATAGGGATAAGCAAACATGACCAACATAGATGGGAGGAGGCCAGCGTGGGGGAAGGGTCAGGAGTGGGGAAGGACCAATCAATGGGAAGGGAGGATGGGGATAGGCAACCAGCCAGGGCAAGGGCTAGGGAGGGTGGTATGCTGCCAAGGATGTGGAGCAGCCATATTCCTGGGAGTAGCATGGAGGGATGTGGGCTGCATGGTGTGCTGGCAAACCAGTCAACTGAGGGAGGAGATTGGGTGGTTGAGGAGGGAACTGGAAGCATAGGGAGGACAGGCCAGGGTAGACTGTGGGTGTGAGAGGAATCCGTTGAGACACACAATGTTGCCAGCAGCAGGCCGGTAAAAGGAAATTCCTGGGGAAGCACGCGGTGGGCTGCACAATCAGGTGCAGTCACATGCAGGATGTGGCGACAGGGGCTGGATTCGTCAAGGGGACAAGGTTACAGCAATGCCAGTGCAAGGTTATAAGCCTCAGGGAAGGGGGCTGAGAACAAACAGGTAAAGGGGAGTACCAACGCAAATAAAATCAATGTTTAAGCTAACCGGGTGAAGCAGGAGGGGGCAGGTAGTGAAGTCTCTGAGACGGTTAAAGGGGAGGTCACTACCATGGAAAAAGGATGCAACACAAAAGAAGCAGGTGTTAGCTGCAGCCCAAACAGCCCTAGTGGCAAGGGACAGCAGGAAAGAGGTAAGGAAGTAAAAACAGGGACAAAGGAGCAGGGAGGTGTAGCGAAGGAGGTAACAGTAGGCAGCAGCGGTGAGGAAGGAATCTGGGTAGGGGGGACACACTACTCAAGGAAGGCAGGGAAGAGTAGTGGGGAGGGTGGCAGGGTGGAGGGCAGTGGAAAAAGCATGGGGGAAGGAAAGGTTTAGTAGGGGAAGCCAATACACCAGCCATAGTCAGTAAGGGGGTGAAGTCGGGGCACAGAACGGAGGAGGCAGAGCGGTACAGTAGTGGGGGTGGGGGAAGGGTCAGTTTGGGGAGAAGGTAATGGTCAAGCAACAGGAGGGGGAACACATTAAGAAAGAGAAAGTCATAATTCTGGGGGACTCTGTAGTTAAAGGGGTTAGCTGGAGGGAAAGGGGTGCCAGAAAAAGCAGCATCTGGGTGTAGTGCATGCCCAGCATGACAGCAGGTAGGGTGGGGCAGCATATTGGCAGGTGTGTACAGAAGGTGGGAGGGAAACCACACACTGTACACCTGAGAACGATCTGGAAGGAAGACAAATGGAGGAGGTTCAGGACAGATTCAGGGAAGTGGGGAAGCTGTGCACTAAGGGGGGAAACACAGTAGCTTTCTCAGACGTTCTACCAGTGCCACAAGCAATTACAGACAGGAAACGCAGAATCATGGACTTCAACAAGTGGCTGAGTAAATGGTGTGAGTCCATGGGGTAAGGATTGGTGGGAGAGTGGGGTAGCATGTGGGAAAACCCAGATATATATGCAGGGGACAGGCTACATCTCAGTAAGGAGGGTTCTGGGGTGTTAAAGCAGAGGCTGAGGGAATTTATCAGCAAAAGGTATAATTTAAACTTGCTGGGGGGGGGCTATGGAGGTGGATTGAATCAGGAGAGGAGGTCCAGCGGACCTCCCCCCACAGCAATGTTAGGGCCTAATTTGACTAGGATGGGGGGCAGTGGGTAAGTAGGCACCTGGGAGAGGTTCAGGGTGGAGGGTGGTATCATTAAATGAAAGGATCCTGGGGAACAAGATGGTAGAGTTGCAGGCATTGATGGCAGAAGTGGAGGTGGACATAGCTGCCAACACTGAGACGTGGGCAACCCAAAACCACGACTGGGACTTGGCCATCCCAGGATTTAAATTATTCAGGATGGACAGAGAAAATGGTAAGGAGGGGAGTAGCCATTTATGTAAGGGAAGGGATTGGATGTGTTAGGTAGGAGGTGGGGAGGAGGGCATGTCAGAAGCCATTTGGATACAACTTCACGCTCCCAAAGGGGGTCAGAGTCTGATTGGGGGTTGTTTATAGGTCCTCATCCCAGAAAGAGAACAGGGATAAGGAGCTATGGGAGCAGCTAAGGAGACTGTGGCAAAGGGAGCACCGTGGTGGTGGGAGACTTCAATCTACCAGGGGTGGATTGGAGCATCCCAGCTACCACATGTGCCAAGGAGCAGATCCTCCTGGAGGCAATACAGGATGGCTTCCTGACCCAAAGGGTAACAGTGCCAACAAGGGTGGGGGGAATATTCTTGACCTAGTGCTGGAGGATGGGGAACATGTCACAGATGTACGGGTGGAGGAACCACTGGCAGGTAGCAATCACCACACAGTGTGGTTCTCAACCAGCTTGGGTAGGGAGATTGCCAATATAAAAACTAAGGTCCTGGACTTCAGAAGGGCAGACTTTGGCAGGATGGGGCAATTACTGAAAACACACATAGATAGCATCCACCCTGATATGGATGCAGAACAGAAATGGGCAATCATAAAACCAGGACTGATTGAGTCCACCAAAGCTTGTGTCAAGAGCCAGCAAAAGAAATCAAGGTCCAAGCAACCAAGCTGGTTGACTAGGGAGGTAACGGAGATGGTGAGGGATAAGAGAAGGGCTTTCCAGATCTATAAGAGAACCAGCAGGGCAGAGAGAATTATGGGAGGAAAGCCAGGGAAGTGAGCAGAGCAGTAAGGGCTGTGAAGGTGGCCAGGGAAAGGAAATTAGCACAGGGGATTAAAGAAGGAGAAAAGGATTTCCTCAGGTATATCAGGGAAAAGAGGAAGAGCAAGGATCAAATAGTGAGGATCAGAAAGGGCAGTGGGTGGGTAGATAAGGGGGCAGAGATGGCAGAAGTACTTAACGAGTACTTCTGTTCAGTGTTTACAGAGGAGAGGGATGGGCCAGTACCTGAAGGGAAAGGGGGAGCAGGAAGTGGGGTGTGAGACAACCACAGATGAGGTTATCATGGTGGAAAGGGTGCTGAAGGGCTTTAGGTCCCTGAGGGTGGACAAGGCACCTGGGCAGATGCAATTCATCCCAGGGTGCTGCGTGAGCTGGCAGAGGTCCTGGCAAGGCCACTGGCAGACCTCTTCGACACCTCACTAAATACGGGGTGTGTGCCCAGAGACTGGAGGGAGGCACACGTGATACCACTCCATAAAAGTGGGCCCAAGGACGAACTGGGGAACTACAGACCGGTAAACCTTACCGCAATTGTAGGAAAACTGATGAGGGTCTATCCTCAAAGATAGGCTGGTGCAATTTCTTGAGTCTAATGATCTACAGGATGACAGACAACATGGTTTTGTCTCAGGCAAATCCTGTCAGACAAATTTGGTTGACTTTTTTGGCTGAGTCACAAGGGCACTGGACAGGGGCCATGTGGTGGATGTACTCTGCCTGGATTTCAGCAAGGCCTTCAATTCAGTGCCACATCGTAGGTTGACCTACAAGTCGAAGAGTCTAGGAGTAGGGTACAAACTAGCCAGATGGGTTGAAAACTGGCTGGGGAAGAGGCAGCAGAGGGTAGTGATGGGGGGCGAGGCATCGGAGCCCAGGGCAGTGACAAATGGTGTTCTACAGGGCTCAGTACTAGGACCTGTCCTGTTTAACATTTTTATTGCAGACATAGCAGTAAGGATCAAGAACAAGATCAGCCTCTTCGCTGGTGATACCAAGATCTGTGCTGAAGTGGATGGGGTGGAGGGTGGCAATTTATTTTAGGAGGATTTGGCAAAACTGGAGGAGTGGTCATACACCTGGCAGCTTGGATTCAATGCCAAGAAGTGCAAAGTGATGCATCTCGGTGCCAGGAACCCAGGATACAGTTACTGGCTGGACGGTGTCCAACTGTCCACATCCAATGAGCAGAAGGATATTTATTTTCATTGAATTTTGTTGACCCGGCAGGCCCACTGAGACTAGAAGTCCCTTTTTTAGGAACGACCGGGGGTGGCAGATACAGATGGTAACCAACTGAAATTAAACCAGATTAAGCTGGTGGTGGTATTTTTAGTGAATGGGGGAAATGTGGCCAGGACACCGGGGAAATTCCCCTACTCTGCTTCCTGTGAGCAGGGAGGACCCATTTTCCTGTGGGACCAAGATGGTGGCTCCTATGGATCCAGGAGAAGGAGGAGGAGGAGCGCAAGCAGGAAAGACAGAGGAGAAAGAACCAACATCTGAGCCTTTATTTCCAGAGCTTGAAAAGGATTTACAACCCATGTCTGAGGAAGAAACTGATGTTCCTGTTACTCTGCATACGGACATTTGTTTTGATGATTTGGATAAGACTGCCGATATGGAGACCCCGAAGACGGAAGACTCAGCTTCTTCTTTGCAATATTTGGAGAAAGACTGTGCTCTCACTAAGGAAAAACCGCTACTAGGTACGTCTGTATGCGTTTTACAAGAGCCCTGTACTCCACAGTTGTGTATAGCTGTGTCAACAGCTGCTGAGGTCCCTGTACTTTGTGCCAATACCTGTACCTTGCGGACTGAAGGTGGCAGTGATGTATCGGGTCTCCCAATGAATGCGAAGAGTATAGGGTGGAATGCTCGCTCCGCGTTGGAGGGGGCTGGCTGGATTCAGAACTCGGTCGGAACTTGGCTCCCTGATCCCTTAATTCTGCTTCCGGAGACATCTTCGGGTGAACTGCACCACAATCCTACGTCTGTGGAGGTTCAGAGAAAAGACACTGCTTTTTTTGACTGCTGGGAGCCAGTTTATTGGGGAATGTTTGACCACTTTTTCACACAGCTGCTATGCGGTCTACATGACAAGGGACTATTTCTACTGCTGTGCCAACTGCTGCAGGGTCACCTGGGGACGACCTGTTTTTGGATGCTCAGGACTCTCGAGGTATCTCATATTCCCCAATTTTGTCTCCTACTGCTATATCTTCTGAGACTTTTTCCAGCATACAGCCATCCAACACAGACATTATTATGGACTCTGTTGCTACAGACTTACTAACGGGTTGGGATACTACTGTTGTGGGGCAGGAGCTGGGGCCTGCTAAGGTTACCTATGCCAGTTTATTAAAAAAACCTCTAGGACAAGCTAAAAGATGTTATGCTGTTAGAATATGATATGTAGGAGGTTTAGAACTGCCTCCTGACAGGGCATACGTGGGGAAACAACTGATTAAACAAGGTATGGGTTTTACACCTTCAGAGGTGTATGCTTTGATACATGCCCCAGGGGAAACGTCCTTTGACTTAAGTTTTCGATCTGCATCCTTGTTGGATAGATTTTGGCTCCTATTTAATGCACATAAGCGCACTCCTACTTGGGCCCCTTTTCAAGCTATCCCCCTTACCAAACCTACCTTTAAAATTATTACCATGCTTTTTAGAAATGAAGGCATGAATATCACTGACATTCTATACTGGTTGGGCACTAGGTGTGATGTGAAAGATTCGCCAGAACCTATAGTGGATGACGAGGGCTTTTGGACAGGGGGCTGGAAGGTTAAAATTCAACTCCGTCAGGATGATTCTGGAATCAAGCATTTGCCAAATTGCTTTTATTTAGGGAAGGACAAAGGGATTTTATTTTATCAGGGACAGCCCAGGCAATGTTACAAGTGCGGCTCCCCGAGACATCTCAGCACTACTTGTGAAGTTCAAAGGTGCTTGCACTGTGGTAGTCAGGGGCACACCAGTGCAGGGTGCACGGTCCCCCCAGTGTACCATTTATGTGACGAGATGGGTCACTCCATTTTTTCCTGTCAATGGGCTTCCCACAATACTGGGAATGGAGATTTTGCTGAACAGGACTTTTATATTAATCGTGTGACTAGGCATGAAGGTATGACACACCCCTTCCCTTGTAGGCATGCAGCTACTGCTCCCCCCCAGTCAGGTTCAATCCGCTTCCCCAAGACGGATGGTGTAGCACCCCCCCACTTGGACTTTTTGGAAAGATGCCCTTGCTGCCCAGTCATAGTGGGACAGCTGTCCAGTCTCCTTCTCTGCCATTGGCCCGAGATCATGACACGGTGCCTCGTGTCGAGGAGGAGTGGGTTTCCAATCTCTCTGGCCCCTCGGTACAGCTGGCAGATCCTGACCCAGATATGCCACCACCCCTAGCTCCATCCTCTTCAACCACTCCTTTCACAGTGATGGTTTCTAGATCCCGTAATTCGCATGACCAACTGGTTGTGGATATTCCTTTGAGTAACAAGTTTGAGGTACTGCAGTGGGGGGATACGGAAATGGGAGAAGATTCTGATGGAGTGTCTGATACCTCATCCTGTGTAGGGGGTACTTCTGATTGCGATGGACAGAACTCGCAATTGGTAGGGAAAGTTAAGAAGGAACGGCATTTGGGGACAAGATATAATTTACAAAAGAAGAAGGCCACTGATTTGGGTAACTCCTGATGGGTTTTACTTTACGATTGGCTTCACTTAATGCGAACAGCCTGAAGTCAGATAAAAGGCATAAATCCACCTTTCGATACTTCTTTTCCCAAACTTATGACGTCATTTTATTTCAGGATACACAACTCTTTACCAGTATTAAAATACAAAAAGCTTCTGCTGATTGGATAGGGGGTCCATTCTACTGGTCGGTAGGAGATGATACCTGTAGTGGGGTTGGGATTTGCCTTATGGATACTGGGCTGGTGGTTACTAGAACTCAGGACATTATCCCTGGTAGGGCTATGTTGATGGATTTTATGATTAAACAGCAAGCTTTTCATTTACTTAATGTTTATGCTCCACAAGAAAAAGCTAATCGGACTAGGATGTTTACCCTTTTACAACCCTTGTTATTGACGGCAAGAGTGGTCCTGTGGGGTGGAGATTTTAATTGCAGCAGACTTAAAAAGCATTGTGGCATTAAAACTGGGAAAGTATTTTGTGACGCTGCATTGCTAAATAATATTATTTCTCAGACACGTTTGATAGATGTGTTTCACACCATCCACTCTACTACACAGTATACATATTTCAGGGGTTGTCTTAAGACTCGGATAGATTATTGGTTCATTTCACCATATCTGCCTATTCAAAATTCTAAGTTGCATCCCATGGCTACTTCAGACCACTTGTTGTTAGATGTCACTTTATCCTATTCCCCAGAACTCACATTAGAGAAAGGTTATTGGAGATGTAATACTTCCTTATTTGACATACCAGATGTCAGACAGGGTATTTGTGATACAATTCAGGCACGTCTTTTAGTTAAGTGTCTCTATGATAATGTGGTGGATTGGTGGGAACGCACTAAGGCAGATCTGTCCAAGTATTGCCCCAGTATGAGCCACCTGCTGGGGGTGTTTCAGAACACTCGGTATAGTCAGTTACAAGGACAGCTTTATAAGCTGTTCTCTTTACAAATAGATGGTAATTATGGATTTCTTGGTTCAGATGCAACACATTAAACGAGAAATGAATGACCTACAGTATGATAGGAATAAGTCTATAGAATTTGAACAAAGGTTTGGGACCAAGGGTAAGAGTGTACAGGCTAACCCCTATGAAAATTGCTTCTCGCATAGCAATAAGAAGTATATTTCTTTGTTAAGATCTGGGGACCGGGCTATCACTGGTAATACGAAATTATGACAGAAGTCGAAAATTATGTTCAGGACTTGTTTGGGAAGGCTCATGACATGCCAGAGACTGCTGTAGCTTGGTTACATGAATGTGACTTGCCACAGGTCTCTCAGTTTGATAGCAAGATGCTTACTAGAGAGATAACACTATCAGAACTTAGTCAGTTATAGGTCAATTACAGGTGGGAAAGATGCCAGGACCCGATGGATTATCTAATACATTTTATAAATTTCTCTTGGATCATATAGGACTTGATATCATGGAAGTTTATAATGCTATTTTAGGCCGTTTAGAGATGCCTCTTTCCATGTACCAAGGTCTTCTTATGTTGATTCATAAAAAAGGCACTAAGGAGAATTTAGATAATTGGAGACCCCTTTCCCTACTGAATTCTGATTTTAAAATTTTGACAAAATTGCTTAGTAATCGACTATCTTCCCTAATACATTATTCGCGGATGTGCTCTCTTCCTGGCAGGAAGATTTCTGATCTTTTAATCCTGTTAAGAGAATTGATAGAGAAAGGAGATACTGGAGAATTGTCTGGATATATTGTTAATCTTGACCAATCCAAGGCCTTTGATCGGGTTTCACATCAATATTTATGGACTTGTCTGGAACATTACGGATTCCCGGTGAAATTCATTGCTTGGATTAAGCTGTGTTATGCCCATGCCCAGGTTAGGCCTTATGTGAATAGAAGACGAGGGAAGGCTTGCCAGGTTAGAATAGGAGTGCATCAAGGGTGTCCTTTGAGCCCACTTTTGTATATTTTGACCTTGGATCCACTGATTAGGAGAATTAATTTACACCCAAGGATACAGGGATTATCTGTCTCGAGTCAGGATTCTGAAATAAAGACCCTGGGGTATGCCGATGATCTCTGTATTGTACTAGCTGATATGCTTTCATCAGTGTCACTGGGTACTTAGTTGGAGGGATTCTCTGCAATTTCTGGATCGCTGGTTAATTTTCAGAAAAGTACCTGTATTATTATAGGTAGAGACTTGTCACCAGATTCTCACATTTATAATATTCCGAAAAGTTCTACAGGGCACAAAATTCTGGGGATCTTTTTTGGGGTTCCTAATGTTGCATTGTATAATTGGGAGTATTTATTGAATATTGCTTTAGATAGAGTAGCTCAGTGGAACAAGTGGAGGATGAGTAAAAAAAAAAGAGAGTGTATATGATCGACACTTTTTTATTACCAATGTTTCTTTACCTGAGTTATGTTTTTCCACCACCAAAACAAGTCAAAACAAGGTTATATAGTTGTTTCTTCCAGGGGATCTGGGGTAGTAGGTTAAATCCCATTAAGCGTGGGATTTTATATTTAGACATTAAGGCTGGAGGTTTGAAATTGATTAATCCAGTTGCCTTTTACCACAGCATATTTTTTCTATGCTGTGCTCCCTAATCAAAGTCGATACACTGGGATTCTGCTGTACTTTGCAGACTGTATAGGCGTATTAAAGTTGTGGCAGGTGAATTTGGGTACTATAAAACTAATGAATAGGAAACAATTTTATTCTGACATTCAGAAGCATTTTTTCATACAAGCACCAGACTACATGAACAAATCTGACAGAGAGATTCAACACATTACTGAATTGTTGATGGAGAACAGGATAGCTCCTCAGATGTGGGATACCACGTGGTTGTGTATTCATGGGAAGCTTCCCGTCAAAAATAATCACAAACATAAGGAACTATCGGAGAGGGGTTGCCCAAGATTGGGATGTATAGACTTGCCAGAGACAATGGATCATCTTTTTTTTCATTGCCAATTTGTCCAATCCTTTTGGACTTTAGTCTATCACACTTGGTTATGGTTCCCACACTGATTGAGCACTCCTGAGGCTCTGCACTTTGGGATATTTCCTGCCCAGAATATTAAATTTGAGGTGGGCACGTTACAAATTATTCTTACCTGTATCAAATACTGGATTTGGCAGGCAAGATGCAAACTGACTTTACAACAGATTGAGTGGTCCACAGTACAACTGCTTAATGTGATTCAAGACAATAATAGCACCATTAGACATCAGGAGTGTAAAAAGAATAATGAGTATAAAAGAAAATGGATATACGTGGGCATTTCCTAAATTGGGGGGGAGGATAGACTGACACTGACAGTCTCAGGATGATTCAGCATCTGCCTCTTTATTTTTATTATATATATGTCTAATTTTCTGTTAGTAAAGATTTATTAGTTTAGTTTATTGATTAGGGAGGTGATACAGGATTTATTGCCTAACCAGCATTATGGATTATTCATCGGCTTCTTGAATGAAGCTCCCTTCATTGTTTATTTTTCCTTTTTTCCTGATTTCAGTTTGTGCTAATTTTTCTTATGGTTTTGTTGTTTAAGGGGCAATATTTTACTGTACATTCTTTTCTTACGGCTGGGAAGCCTCCTTTCTTTTATGCTGCTCTGATTTCATTGATTATTGTTATGACATGCAATGTGATTTTTGAATTTCATGCTCTTTTATTTATGAGATCTTCAATAAAATAATTCCCCTACTCTCCTGTCTCACAGTCCAGGGATGGACATTTGGAGCGAGATGGACAAGAGGATTGACGTCTTGGAGGAAGGTGAGCAGGTATCCTCACCTGTCCTGAATACCTTAGAGGCTGTAGAAAAAGCAATGTTGGAACAGGAGTTTGGGATTGAAGATGTAGACAATACTACTGTGGCACTAACAGTAAGTGGGCTTTATAAATTTAATTCATATAATGGAGAAGAATGGCGTAAAGAACAGCCTGAAGAGAATGTTGTGTTGGAAGAGAAATCTGATTTTAGCCCTGTAAAATCTCCTGGAATATCCTCGTTGCCTGATGCTACACATGAATGTACTGTTTGGCCTCTAACAACCGTCCTGGCTGATTCTGACAATCAGCTGAAAGAGGGCTCTACCTCAGTGGCGCTGACTCATGCAGAAAACTTGCAGGCACCTTCCACAGCAGAGGGGAGTATGCTTCACCAGAATGCAGCTGGCAGTGAGTCCGGAATTTCCACTGGGTGCCTAAAGCCATGCATACTCCCCCAGAGGACTCCTCCAGTGGCAGCTACACGTCGACGATTAGGCCCAGGATTGAATCCGCATAACACCGCAACAGCACAGCAAAAAGAAACTTCAGCTGAGCCAATGAATCAGGCTTCCGATCACAGTAAGCCCTCAACGGAACAAATCTTTTCCTTTACAGACTGTACACTGAAACATAAAGAAATGGACTATCCACAGCCGGGTTGGTCTCCAGAAATTCATTAGAAGGGGCTGGCTGGATCCAAACATCAGCAGGTAAATGGATCCCAGATCCCTCAGATATTAAAAGTGATAATGAAATGATGTCTCTTATGCATGTACACACCAATATTTCTGATTTACAAAAGAATGCTAAACCTGCACTTTCGACTGACTTACATCAAGATTTACTTTTTTCACAGCAACAAAATGACTCAGTAGCAATTGTACAGGGTACACCCTCAACATGTAATCCTATATTGATGGGCCCCAGCAATTCTTTACTTAATGATCCTGAGAAGAAAGCTTGGTTAACACCAATGTTTAAACTGGCTGATTTGTTTCATTCATCAGGAGAACCTGCACCCAGAAAAAAATGTTGTCAGACTCCTTTATAAAGGAGGAATGGAGAAATCTCGAGACAGACTATTTATTGCTAAAACTTTATTGAAGGGCTCATTGAGATTTTCTTCTAGTGAAATTTTTGCTCTAATTCATATTGTAAATGGGAACTTTGATATCAGCTTTAAAACCCTTTCAAATTTAGATAGATTTTGGGCACAGTATCATAAATTGAAACACACTGCTTTGTGGGTACCTTTTTTAGCCATTCCCCTAACAAAGCCTGCAGTCAAAGTGATCAGTGTTATGTTTAAGAACGAAAGTGTCAATATAGAAGACATCTTGTTTTGGCTCAGGCAACGGTGTGAAGTGCTGGACAGGCCCTCCCCCATTCTAGACAGTGAACAGATTTGGAATGGGGGATGGAAAATCAAGATAAAATTGTTTTCATCAAATCATGGGACAGTACATTTGCCTAATTTTTTCTTTTTAGGGAAGGACGAGGGTTCCTTGTTTTACATAGGCCAACCTAAGGCCTGCTTTAAATGTGGTGCACGCAATCATTTGAGCTCAGCTTGTGACTCCATCAAATGTTGTCACTATTCTGAATATGGTCATGTTGCTGCTAACTGCCTTAATTTGTTTCGGTGCAATATCTGTGAGAAAACTGACATGGTCATGGGAGATGCCCATAGGCCTCTCACAACAGAAATGACTCTCCCGCTCATGAAGGCCTTATCAATCAGGCTCAAGCAAAGAAAATAGCCCAAATGGAAGAGAGGGAAGGTACATCCCTCAACCTCAATAGCACAGAGACGCCCACTGTGGAACAAGAACCTGCTCCAGGTTCGCAGAATCCTTCTACAGCTGTTCCCCGTTGAGGCAATTAGTTCTCTGCCTTCTGTTTCTGATGCACAAGTACTAGGCCTGGATCAGCCTACTGACCTAGCCTCTCAAGTGCAAGAGGAAATGCCCCCCCCCACCTCCAGGGATGCTCCCTTTATTACAGTATCCTCTAAGAAAAGAACTAGGGCACGCACTAATCATAAATTGGATAAGAATGGTGGGAAAAAAGCAAAAAAAAGCAAAAGGGAAAACGCCCCTGTCGAAGTTTTCTGGGAATAGATATGCTTCTCTTCCAGTAGATAAAGATTGGGGGTATTCAGAAGAGGAAGATTCAGACACCCCCTCCATTGCTTCCTCTACTACTGATGATATGGGGGGGGGGGTCTATTGCTTATCGTACCAGACAGCAAAGAAATGCAAAAATGTCTTAAATAAATGTTGAGTAGAGTGTTTTTTCCTGGGTTACATTGTTTCAGGGTCAGCCCTTTGCTATTTCTCCTTTATTTTATGACATCTTTAACTTTGTCTACTATTAATGTTAGCATTAAAAACAGTAGAAAGAGAGCTGTTTTTTTTTTCTCTCTACAAAATTTTCAGACTGATATTTAGTGTTTTCAGGACACAAGACTCAAAACTCATTTTGATCTCAGATAAGCCTCACAGAGTTGGTCTTTAGGACCCTCCTTTTGGTCAGTAGGAGAGGAGTGTTGTGATGGGGTGGGGATACTGTTTGCCAAACCAGGGATAGCTGTCTGAAGTCTGCTAGACATCTCCCCAGGTAAGGCTTGAATGTTAGATTTTACTTACAGTCAGGAGAGATTTTGCCTGATAACAATCTATGCTCCCCAGACTAGAGCCCAATGAGTTTCTCTTTTTAAAACAGTTTTGCCTTATCTATTTACTGCTACAATCCTTATTTGGGCAGGAGATTGTAACTGCGGACTCAAAACTAACAAAATATTCTGTGATTCACTTGCACTAAAAATACAGGTTACTCACCTGTAACAGGAGTTCTAGGAATGGTATATGTTGTTCATCCACACTCATTGGCAGTATCCTTGCCGCTTTAAATCTTGCCGGAAGGTCTTCAAGCTTGCTCCTCCCACCCACCCGGGTGGTATAACTCTCGGCTCCGCCCCATGACGCTAGATCTGGCCCGCTGGAAAGCTCAGGTTGTCGCGTCGAGCGAGGAAGGTCGGTGGGTCGTGTGGATGAACAACATATACCATTCCTAGAACTCCTGTTACAGGTGAGTAACCTGTATTTCTAGGGACATGGATATGTTGTTCATCACACTCATTGGCAGACTCCTAGCAGTTCTCCGGGAGGAGGAGGTAGAGCGCACACCCCATATACTTACTTGGGAGAAGAGACTGGAGAACCGAGGCCCCAAAACCAGCATCCGGCGTGACTCAAGGTCGATGTGGTAGTGGGTAATGAAGGTGTTTGCTGACTTCCAGGTAGCAGCCCTGCAGATTTCCTGGATAGGGGCGTCCCTGGAAGCAGCCACCGTTGCAGCAGTATGGCGGGTAGAATGAGCTCTTATCCCTCTGGGGGCTCCATGCCCGCCAACTTATAGCAGAGATCTATGCAGAGGTTACCCACCTGCTTATCGTCCGCTTGGCTGCAGGTCTGCCAGATGCGGCTTCAGCGTGGGTGACAAACAGCTGGCGAACCTCTCCCAATTTCAGCCGTGCGCTCCTTATAATAGCGGCGCCTTCAGGGTCAAGTATGGAGCCTATATTCGACCTCCGAGGTGTGATTGGGGTAGAACACCGGCAGAGTCAACACCTGGTTAAGGTGAAACTCCGACACCACCGGAAGGAATTTGGTGGGGGCGCGGAACAACTCTTGTCCCTGTGGAAGACCAGGTAAGGAGGAGACTCGATGGAAAGCGCCTGGAGCTCTCCCATCCTTCTGGCTGACGTGATAGCCACCAAGAGGCGGTCTTCCACGACAGGTGAGAGAAAGCACACCTGTGCAGAGTTGAATGGCTTGCCCATGAGCTTTGCCAATACCAGCAGTAGATCCACGGAGGTGGGGTTCCCGCTGGAGGAAATGTGATCAAGGCCTTTGAAAAGCACCAGACCACCTTCTCCTGCCACCGACTGCTTCCGGCCGCGCCCGGTAAGCAGAGATGGCTGCCAGGTGCACCCTTAGGGTCGTCGACCTAAGCCCTTGACTAGAAAGGGACCATAAATAGTCCAAGATGCTTGCCAAGGAACAGGAGGAAGGGTCCAAGCCTTGCCCTGACACCAAATGGAAAACCTTTTCCATTTGAAGGCATAACATTTTCTGGTGCGACTCCTTCACGGGACGCCTCAACTACATTGAGGACCTCGTCGGAAAGACCCAAGGCCTGGAACTCTAGCAGCTCAGGAACCAGGCCGTCAGGTGCAGGGATTGAAGGTCCGGATGGAACACCTTCCCTGATTGACTGAGAGCAGGTCCGGGCGAGCTGGAAGCTGCCGGAGTCCTGGAGCTGAGACTGAGGAGATCTGGGTACCAGAACTGGCGAGGCCAGTCTGGGGCTATCAGAATCACCTGCCTTGTCCCTCCTCGCCTTGGAAGCACCTTGTGGATCAAGGGAAATGGGAAAAGGCGTAAAGAGGCCGGGTCCATTGCCTCGAGAGGCATCCCCTGCAGCGAGCCCTGCTGAGGCGGGCATGGAACAGACTCAGCTTCGCGTTCTCCATGGAGGCAAACAGGTCCACCTGAGGTGTGCCCCAAAGGAAGAACAGATGCTGTACTACCTCCGGCAGGAGAGACCACTCGTGGGATGCAGCCCCTATCCGGCTCAGGGCATCGGCCAGGGTGTTGAGGCTCCTGCCACGTGAATGGCTAGGAGATCCGCCTCCAGGCTGCGCACAGTGACCAAATGCGGAGGCTTCCTTGCATAGAAGCATGGAGCGCGGCCCCGCCTGGCGGTTTAGATAGTACATGGTCGTGGTATTGTCCGTCTGGACTCGGACCACTTGACCCGGAGGAACGGAGCAAAGGCGGTGAGAGCTAGGCGACCGCCGAGCCCAGCAGGTTGATGTGGCATTGGGACTCCGCTGGGACCAGAGGCCATGAGCCCAGTGTTCCCCAGATGGGCACCCAACCCATCAGAGAGGCATCGGTCGACAAGAGACCGTCGGCTCGGGCGGACGAGCAGGATGCCCTCCTGCAAATGATCTGGAGCGGTCCACCACTGGAGGCGTTCCATCCCCTGATCACCGACACAAGCTGGTCCAAGGGATGCATAGCGTTGTGACCACTGGCTGGCCAGTCCCCACTGAAGGGACGCATGTTCCAGCGGGCCCAGCGACCACGCTGGTACAGGCCGCCGCCATGAGACCCAGGGCGCAGGAAGTCCGGGCAGGCGCAGTGCCCAACCAGAAATGATCGGGCAAGGAGGAAAGAACCTCGGCCCTGTCCGCGGGGCAGCCGCTCTGGCTCAGAGAGTCGAGCTGCGCCCGATGAATAGAATCACCTGCTTGGCTCGAGTTCGACTTGGCCTCGTTGATAAGGAGGCCCAGTTGAGAAGCAGACCTGGAGGCCAGATCTCTGGACCCTCCGCCTCCTTCCTGGAGGAGCTGCTATCAAGCCAGTCGTCCAGGTAAGGGTACACCGGACCCCTCGGTGCGCAGGAATGCTGTCACCACTGCCATGCATTTGGTGAAGACCCTGGGGCTGGAGACAAGCCGAAGGGCATGGCCTGGAACTAGAGAGATCCTTCGCTCGGGCGAAGGAATCTCTGGTGAGACAGACGGATAGGGACGTGGCGCTGGCGTGCCTGCAAGTCCAGAGAGCAGAACCACACCCGCGTTCAAGGATGGTATTATCTGAGCCAGAGTGACCATCCTGAAGGTTGAGACCTTAGGAACTTGTTTAGAGTCGTGTGGAGTCGAGAATGGGCGCCAGCCCCGTCCGTTCGGAACCAGGAAGTACCTGGACACAAACCCTGGGTCTGAAGGAGGTCCACCACCTCTCTTACCACCTCCTTCTGGAGGAGGAGGCGATGTTGGCTCGGCAGGCCGCCAGTGAGCTGGGGATCGAGAAGCCCCGAGGGCGGCGGCTCCTGAAGGGTGGTGCCTGCTCGAATTCAGAGGCAGGCCTCTTCTACCTCCAAGACCCACCTGTCCGTGGTAACAGCGGACCAGGTGGAGCAGAAATGCGGGCCGTCCCCCACCCAGAGACCAGGAAGTAAGGTGAGGGGATGGGCGACACCCTCAGCCCGTCACTGGGCAGGCTTGGAGGGACCGGCCGGAGGACCTCCTGGGCCTTCCTCCCTGCCTCCTGTTAGAGAAGCGGCGGCTTGGGTTTGGGATACCAAGGCCGAGCCTGCTGGCCTGCGTTGCTGGGCGCGCCCGAGGGGCACAGAAGGACGAAGGGCTTAGGCTGTGGTTGCAGCCTTTGTCCTTCTGGCGGAAGACCGAGTCAAGGTGGCATTGGACTTCTCGATCCTCTGCAGGTGACCTTCCACCCCAGGGCCGAAGGGTCAGTCCCAAAGGAACATCCGCCAACTTGTGCTGGGTATCCAGTAAAGGTGGATATCCTCAGCCAAGCCCGCCCGTGCCATAGCACTGCGGCCGCCACGATCTGGCACATGGGTCCCCTATATCCAAAGCAGTCTGGAGCTGCTGTTTGGCCACTGCCCTGCCCTGGTCCGCACCTGTAACCGTAGTCTGCAGATCGGCGGGAAGATGAGGATGACCTCATCCAGGGAGCCCAACAGGGCATGAGAAAAATGTGCCATGAGGGCGGCAGACTGGCCTGGCGACCGAGAGCGGAGGCGCAGCGTAGACTTTTAAGCCCGGCGTGGTCAATTTCTTGGACTCCTTGTCCAGGAGGTTTGTCACATCCCTGGCGTTGCCCGGCCGCGGAAAAGCTGTCGATGGCTCAACCCCTCTCAGCAGAGGGTGTTCAGCCGGACAAGGAACGGTGAGGACCGCATACTTCCTGGCCATCCTGGCAGGCGCAGGGCAGGAAGCAGGGCGCTGCCAAAGTTCCAGTGCCGGACCCACTATGGCCTCGGCCACCGGAAAGGCCTCCGTCGGAGAATCCCCTCGGTCCAGAATCTCCGTGAGGGGATACCTGGCCCGTTTGGAAACTGGTTCGAGCTCCATCCCGGTAGACTCCGAGATGAGCCGAAGCAGTCCTAGGAAGGACGACGGGCTATCGTCCATTGACTGACCTCCTGAAGACTCCAAGTCCAGTCGCTTGGAGAAGAAGGAGGAATCATCTTCGGACTCGGAAGAGTCCTCGAAGAGCTGCCTCTGGCCTGAGCCACCCTTCACCTGCCGAGGTCGGTCGGGAGTGAGGGTAACTGACAGCCGATGGGGTAAACCCTTCAGCCGACCGAGAATCCTTGGTCGGAGCCCGAGTGGTGGCTGTGGGCGGAGGTTCCACGATCGGTGGAGCAGCTGGTTTGGCGGTACATCGGCCTGGGTATAGGCTCCTCGGACAAGTCGAGGGTTGTGTCGGCGTTCGGTGACAACCACTTAATGGCGGGGAAGGCGCGGGTCGGCTTATTCGGCCAGGAGGAGCTGTTGCAACATAAGGTCCTCGTACCGTCGGCGTAATTCACGCTGGCCTCCCCTCATCCGAGGAGGAGGCGAGGGCCAGCGGCGGCATACATGCATGCGGTGCCGAGACCGGACCGCCTGTAACGGTGGGAGCGGCTGGACGCGAAGAGGTCCGAGACCCGAGACCGAGTCCCGGAATTTCGGGAGTCGGTGCGGGAGGAGGTGTCGGCGGAACAGCACTCCCCCGGCTCGGAAGGTCCATCCGAGGCTCCGGAACCGAGGCAGAGGCGAAGCCACGGGATCCTCAACTCCTCCCGGGGAACCGGGAGAGGAATCTCGGCTGCTAAAGCGACAACCCGTCCAATGGGTGAGAAAATCTCGACTTCATCAGTGGGAGTCTCGGTCAACTGACCTGGCGGGGACACCGTGAGGCCAGTGGCGAAGCAGGCGAGTCGACAAGCCGATGGGCGACGGCCGGGGAAGGGACCTTTCCGCTCCCAAAGGCGTCGACGGAGGACCTACTTGTCCCTCTTTTGGACCGAGAATAAGGTCCAGCAGGCATGAAGCCCTTCTCCTTTAGTGGAAGGGACAGACAAAGCTCCTTAAAAAGCCGTGTAGGAAGAACCCAGAAGGCGGGATAAATACGCGGCCGAGGAAAGATACGGCCTGCGCCGCCTCCTCTTCGAGGCGACCATCGCTCGAGCTGATCCGCCAGAGCCCGCGCCCCGCGGCACACCGCCAACGGGGCCTCCTTGGACTTCACCGGAGGGAAACGCTTCTCGGGGCGGCCCAGTTGCAATCGGGCAGTGCGGTCTTCGAGGACGTAGGCCGAGAAAGATGAGCACAGGTCGCAAGCCTGCGGGTCGTGCTCAAGGCCTAAGCAGTAGACACCGTGGAGTGTGGATCCGTCCGAGACATCTTCTGCCCGCATGGGCATCTCCGAAATCCGAGTCGATTTGTCCATCGCGGCGCGAGGGATCGAAGACTGAAGTCTTTTGCAAATTTTATTTTAAATCCATAAGCGGAGAAATAGGAGACCAGTCATAAGCGCGGCGTTAGGAGAACCTGAGCTTCAAGCGGTAAGGAAGATCTGGCGTCATGGGGCGGAGCCGAGAGTTATACCACCCGGGTGGGTGGGAGGAGCAAGCTTGAAGACCTTCCGGCAAGATTTAAAGCGGCAAGGATACTGCCAATGAGTGTGGATGAACAACATATCCATGTCCCTAGAAAGCATTATTTCTGATACAGGCATGATTGATGCTTATAGATGTCTTTACCCAACAGGAGGACATACTTTTTTTTAAAGGTGCATTGTCCATACGTATAGATTTTATTTTTTTTGTCCCAGATAATCAAGGTAGCAAAAGTTACTACTTCAGCCTGGGAATTTTCAGATTATAACTCAGTTTCAGTTAAGACAGACTGGGGTACTTCTCCCAGATGCAAAAAGAATACGTGGCGATTTAATGAATCATTATTGGAAAACACCAAAATAAAGACAGCTTGGGTTAAGAACTGGGGTGCACGTCTTTCAGTGATTGCTTGCTATACTGATTTAGTTTCATGGTGGGAAGACACAAAATTAGAATGGAAACATTTTTTTCAAGCTAAATCAATAGAAATTGCAAACTCGGAATATCTAACCTATTTACAGTTACGAGGACAGTTACAATCACTTATTTATTTTTCTGAAATTCGCAAGAGAGAGATGTAAGTCCCCAGATAAAGACTCTTAAACTCCAAATGAAAGAACATCAATACAACAGAGCTAAATCACTGAATCAGGAATTGAAGTTTAACACTAAGCTAAAGAAGGGGTCATTACATTCTTTTAAAGAGTGTAGTTCCAGGACTGACCATAGACTAATTATGGGTTTAAAAATTCAGATGGACAATTATGTACTGATTCATGGGATATGTTACATATTGTTGAAAATTATCTAGATTCCACATTCGAAGTAGATCCTGTGGATAACACTGATAAAGCTTTCCTTTTAAGTTTAAATCTTCCCCAGATAGTGCAAGAAGATAAAGATTTATTAGAGGTTGAGATTACAGTAGATGAGGTGCGTCAGGCAATTGGGTTGTTATGGAAGGATGCATCTCCAGGGTTTGATGGGTTTGGCACAGGGATATACAAGACTTTTGTAGATTTTATGGCCCCTGTATTAGAGATTCTATTTAATTATATGTTAGCACATAATACACTAGCTCCTTCTATGTCTGAGGCTATACTGATCTTATTTTAAAAAAGGAGACAAGACACTATTAGAAAATTGGAGACCATTGAGCCTCTTGAATATAGACCTAAAAATTTTAAGCAAAATATTATTAAACAGATTGGGTAAGATAGCAGACAAATTAATTCATCCTGCACAAACTCGTGCTGTTTCTGGGAGGCGTCCAACTGACAATTTAATTATTTTAAGAGAACTCTTTAATAGAGGGAACACTGGGAAGGTTAAAGGATTTGTTCTCAGCCTTGATCAAGAAAAGGCATTTGATAAAATTGCTCATGTATTTTTGTTTGCAGTTCTTAGGGCTTACGGTATTCCAGATAAATTTGTTTCTTGGATTTCTATTTTATATGCAAATGCTACATTAATACCAAACATAAATGGATGGATGGGTAGAAAAGTTAGGGTGAAGTGTGGGGTTAGACAGGGGTGTCCCTAAGTCCCCTGTTAAACCTCTTTGGGATAGATATTCTTATTAGGTATGTCTCCATTCATAAGGATATAAGAGATTTACAACCCTCTCCCCTACATGAACCTATCAACATTTTGGCATATGCTGATGATTTAATCTTACTCTTACACCCAGATACATCAGAAAATGACTTAACTAGTGCTTTGAAATTATATGGACAGTTTTTGGGGGCAAAAATTAACTATAATAAAAATTTGGGTACATTATTAGGGAACATGAGTGCAGACACAGGAGTTTTTGCTGGATTTTCTGTTTCATTACCCCAAGTAAAAATTCTAGGTATAGAGTTTGGGATGGGAGATGATGCTAAAAGTAACTGGGATATTTGTTTAGGGAGGGTGAATAGGATAGTATCAGGATGGAAGGGGCAGCAGATTTCAAAAAAGAAGACAGTCGCCTTGATTCATTCACTTCTTATTCCAGTATTCTTATACATTAGTTATGTATTTCCTATTCCCCAAGAATTAGTAACCTCCATTTTAAGTATTTTTTCAAGCCTTTTTGGGGAGTAGGTCGAGTCCCATAAAGCATGAATTCACTTACAGCCCAATATCTGAGGGTGGAGTTAATATGGTGCATCCCATTGCCTTTTTTTCTAGTCTGTTTATTAAATATAATTTTGGGCATGCTTTGAAGCCAGGTAATAAATCTTGGAAACATTTGGTGATGGAAGGGTTAATTCCCAGCTTGCCTTTTTTTTTTTTACTTTGTATTTTTATCCATCTTACTGCCCCCTCTCACCACTCTTTCGGACTTCCCCTGCTGCATGGTCCCTCTTTCTTGCAGGTCTGCCCTAGAGTACCTGGTGCCACTAAGCCCTTGATGGCGGATTACCCCCGGTGTGGGTGGGAGGAGCCCCATCTCCCCAACTGTCAATTGTGGACCGACTAGCGGAGTCTGCCCTAATGATCTGAGGGCACGCAGTGAGGAGTCGTTACCTAGGCGAGACAGGGGTGTTTTTCCTGTGTTCTTCCCCTGACGTCAGCATGCAATGAGGGCCAATGAGCGAGGAGATGCAGTGAGACATGCCTCCTGCTCCACCCCTCTGCCGACATCTGCCCCGTTCCCACGCTGCTACCTCCCCTCTGCACCTACCACCGAGCTCCCCAGGTGGCGGTATCGTGGCGGGCTTGCAGGTTGCACCCCAGAGAAGGAGGCTGCCATCAGGCTCTATCCTTCTCTTCAGCCGACCTCAGTTATGCGTGCTCATTCCTGAACACAGGTCGCTGGCATGGTGCGAGGTAAGACATCCAGCGCCTCAGCACCACCAGGCCGGCCGCAGCTTGCCTTTTTGGTTACCAAATAAAACCAGACATTTACGGAATATTGAGTCTATTTCCCCTGGAGGAGTGGATTTTATTAAAGCATTGGTAAGATGGAAATTAACCCCAGATCTTTTTCTTACACAAAATAGGAAAACTATCTATAGAACTATACTTAAGGCAGAAAGAAATGCAACTCTTGTATTTCCCAATTGTCCTGACTCTTTTTTAAAAACTCTTTGCAGTTTTTAAATAATTTCTGTAATTGAACTGGGCAAGTATAAGTTTGTTTGGAAACCCGTGTTGACAGGCGGTGAACCTCCTTCCGATAAGACTGGTACAACTTGGAATCGTCTGGAGCATATGTTGAGTCCTGTTATTCTGTGCCATTAGTGATGATGTCATCGTCCATGGAAAGGACCAATTGATACTGTCTGGGGAATAGCCACAAACAGGTTTAATAACATCAAATACGTCACATCGACACAAATAAATATACACTTTCTTCGCACAGCAGTCTGTGTGCAGCGAGACCCACACGTCCAGAAGAGGATGGAAAACCAGTAGAGGGGGCAAGTCGAGGCGTTCTCTGTAGATGTCTTCATCAAGGTGCCCAATGGAGTGAACGGATGCTAGTTTATCAAATATAGCTGTAGTAGGATCAAAACGTGGTAAAGAAACAGTAAAAGACACAAACATAGTATCCTTAATTGAACATTTCTTAGAAGTAAAACAAGGACCAGTATTAGGGTGCCTGGTCACAAAACCCAAATTCCTAGCAGTAGAAATAGGAATAGTTAAAGACTGTAGCATACACATGGCAACACAGTTAGGGGATCTACAATGAGGACAATACCATTTAGAGATACGTCTATCATGTATGATATCAGGGATTCTTCAACACAGAATAGATTGTTGATGGCAGTGATAATATAAGAGCCATAGGCTGAACATAAGATTTCATGGGCAATGTATTTCTTATCTGCTTCTTTATTGTTTTGTGCAACCAGGGCATTAATCTTGTCTTTAAAATCTGAAAATGATTTAGCAATGTCATGCATATTGTATACAATGTATCTCTCTTCCTGACTAAGGCCATCCACACCATGCAATAATGGGGGTATGATATCATTCACCAGACCAGTTTGGAACTTCTGTGAATGTGATTTGATAGCAGCAATGTCGGCTTTATTCCAGATAGACATTGCTGTACCAAAAACACCAGTAATGGTGCCTGTGGCACCAGTGACATCAGATGTGTCATGGGTATTTCTTTTATGACTTTGATAATCTGTTTTAGGTTTTCTCCTAAAATTTCCTCTATTCTCAGTGGTGTTTACCCCGGCAATAGGGTCTTGGTTACGAATCTGAAAAGCTGCTACGCTATTAAGTAACAAAGTACTATAAAACAATGATGTATTAGCAGTATGACACATACAATATTCTTTCATATTCCAGTAAGTCAAGTTAAACAAAATAGGTATATGCATAAATTGTAAGCTGTTAATAAGTGAGCCAGGTAAAACAGTGGCTGTGAGACCACTACGAGGATCAGGGGTTTGTTTTGGACATTCCAAAAGCTGTTTCTCAGTAGGGGGTAACACAGATAAATACATGGCAGCTGAGGCCATGTTGTGTACAGCACAAAATTTCCTGGCAGAATCTTTAGACAAAGAATCACAATATGAGGGGTCAATTAAGGCAGTGATATTGTATAAACCAGAATGTCTAAGAGAGGTTTGGAGCAAGGATAAAGTACCATTTGGGTAAAATTTTGCATTGGGCCATCCATGGAAAGTTCCCTTGGAGAGTTTGGCCACGGGGAGTATTTGTTCTTGAGACTTGGTTTGCCACTCAATTTGTAGGATAGATTTATCAGGAGCAACAACCAAGGCAGTGAGGTGGGCATCTGAACCTTCCTGGACAGTAATCAAATTGTCGGGAATATTGATGGAGACTCCCTCTGGGGTAGTTGCAGGTGGATCAAGGTGAGGAAGGAGGTATTTTACCGTGCCTTGGATGCAGGGGATAACTCCTGAGATGAGGAGAAAATGGAACAAGATAGCCATCTTGTCAGTGTATCTGAAAAGGAAAATCAAACATTAGCAAATTAGTACTATTCCACCCAATGGGGTGAGGAAAAGTAGTTATACTCTTTTATATAGTTACAGCTGGTTTGCATGTAACCATTTGTCAGTCAGCTTGTTGTTTTGCATGAGTCTAACCTGACAGACTACTGGACTGAGCTTGTTGACAATGGGGTAGGGTCCTTCCCACTTACTGGAGAATGAATGTGCAAATCTGAGAACCATTACCTGATCCCCAACTTGCCAATCCACTTCTTGTGCATGTTTGTCAAATTGGATTCTGGACTGTTGTTGGGCCTTGCCCAAGCAGTTAGCAGCATGCAAATGAGTGTGTATGAGGTCTTGTCGGAGTTTTTCCACATATTGGTCCATTGCGACACGGTCTGCAGTGGGGGAAGGGTGCAGGTCAAACAACAGGTGTTTTGGTAATCTCATTTGTCTACCAGTCATCACCTCAAAGGGTGTCAACTGGGTGGTGACTGAGGGTGTACCCCTAATTGCCATAAGGAGTAATGGCATTAGGGAATCCCAGTCCTTGGGATTGTCCTCAATGAATTTGGAAAGCATTTGTTTAATCCGTCTGTTGGCTCTCTCTACTTGACCTGAGGATTGTGGATGGTAAGGTATGTGGAACGTCTGATGAACTCCAAGGAGTTCAAGGGCTTCTTTCATCAACTCATCTGTAAAACTGGTTCCTTTGTCAGAATCTACCTTAAGTGGTAGGCCCCACCTGGAGAAAATCTGTTCCACCAGGATTTGGGCAGTGGTTTTAGCAGTGCATGTCTTAGTGGGGAAAGCTTCAACCCACTTAGAGAAAAGATCAGTTACCACAAGGGCGTAGTTGTTGTTTCTGCTGGTATTGGTCAGGGACCAATAAAATCGATCTGTATGGCATGCCAAGGGCCACAATGCCTTTGTGGTAGCAGCTTGGCATTACGTTTGGTAGGGATGGGATTGTTTTGTGCACAAACAAGGTAGTTATCTATGTACTGTTTAACATCCTTGGTGACACCAGGCCACCAGGCGGTGGTCTTGAGCCTCTGGAGTGTGTTTTCCACTCCCTGGTGTCCACCAGTGCGGGTGTCATGCACTTGGTGCGGAAATTCAGACCCAAGATGACGAGGGACCACCCACAATTTGGTGGGGGTGTCATCTGGTTGATACCTGATGAGCTTGTCATCAGGGGACAAGTGTAACTTACCTTCATGCCTTCAGAAGGGTTTGTGGATAGGTAGATTCTTCTCAGTACCTTTGTCCAGGAATCTGAACACATCTTTGAGTTCAGAGTCAGTATGTTGGGCTTCTGACAAATCCAAGGGGGAAAAGGGTTCAGGATTCTTCCTGACTGCTGCAATGTTTACGGCCGCTCTGGCCTCTGGATGGTCCATCATCCAGATGTCCCCCCTCAGGCCCCTTCCTTTGCAAAGGTGTCAGCAGTGTCACTGAAGGCATGATAGGGGTCGTGTATGGAGTGGGCCTTAACTTTGTGTACATAGAGTGTGTGTGCAAATTTCTGTGCCAGTGAATGAATGTATATTACCAGTTCCTTGCGTTTCACCGGTGTGCCATCAGAAGAGGTAAAGGAGTTCTTCTGCCAGAAAGGAAGAAATTCTGTAAGGGAACAACAAACCCAGTTAGTCTGTGAAAATAATGGTGTCCTCAGTTCCATGCTGGATGAACTCGAGGGCGCAGGCCAGCGCTGCCATCTCTGCATACTGTGATGATGCCACAGTGCAAAGCTTAGAAATCTTAACAGTGTTACCAAAAGGGTAAATTACTAATATGCCCATTCCTGCTATCTGTTCTCCCTGGTAATAGGAAGCTGATCCGTCTGTGAAGACACGACACAATGATGTGTTCTCATGTAGTTGTGGTGCAGCAGGATGGAAAGGACCTGAATCTGGTAGATCAGGTGGCTGCAGTGTACAGTCACGGGGCTCTCCTTGGAAAAGGAGACCATGCGCCAGCATGGATGGCATTTTGGTTGGGTGGACCTTGATGTCTGTCCTGGAGAAGGAGGGACCAGTGTGTCAGTCTGGTATTGGAGACTGACCCATCCTTTACTCTGTCTGATAGCAAAAAGGTTGTTGGGGTGTGGTTTGTATTGATGATCGGTGGGGGGAGTACCCAATGATATACAGAAAGTGCTTGGCAGCCCAGTAGGTGGCCAGAAGGTTCCTTTCACAAAGGCTGTATTTCTGTTCCACTGGGGTCAAGAGCTGTGATGCATATGCAATGGGTCTCAGGGTGCCATGGACCTTCTGGACCAACACTGCAGACATAGCAATGTCAGAGGTGGCACATTCCAGATGGAATGGCAGGGCTGGATTGGGATTAACCAAAGCTGGAGCTGAGGCCAAGGCCTGTTTCAGTGATGTCACAGTTTGGGTGTAAATGGGGCCCCAAGCCCAGGGGACATCCTTTTTCAGTAGTTCGTATAGAGGGGTGACCTTCTGAGCAAAATCACAAATAAAATCTCTAGAATAGTTCACCATACCTAGAAACCTTCTAAGGGTGGCCACGCTGGTAGGCAGTGGCAAATCTTACAATCCCTGTATCTTCCTCCTGGTAGGGCTTCAGCCTTGGTCTGTTATCCTCAGGCCCAGAAAAAGTACCTCTTTCTGACATAGTTGTGCTTTTGCAGGGTTACATTTGAGGCCTGCCCTCTGGATGAAGGTCAGCAGTTCATCTAAGAGATCCAGATGTTGTTCCTGTGTGGCTGTAGCCAACAACAGGTCCTCCACATACTGCAAGAGACACTGGGGCATAGAGAAACCCTCAAGGGCGTCCATCATGTGCAAATGGAACAGGGAGGGGCTGTTGTGGAACCCCTGTGGTAAGCAGGTCCATGTGTACTGCCTGCCCTCAAAGGTGAAGGCAAACTTATATTGACTCTTGGGGGCCAATGGCAATGACCAGAAACCATTGGCGATGTCCAGGATGCTAAACCATTGTTGGTCAGGGGTCAGTAGTCGCAGCACGTCTGGTGCTGATGCCACAGTTGGGGCACAATTTGGGGTGACCTGGTTTAGTCTCCTGTAGTCAATAGTAAGTCTCCAGGCACCTGTGGGTTTTTCACAGGCCACACTGGGGAATTTGCAGTAGAAACAGATGTCCTGATTACACCTTGCTTGAGGAGTGATTTAATTGTTTCCTAAGAGAAGGCAAGGCCTCAGGTGGAAAGGGGTATTGCCATTGCCTCTCATGTGCTGGGCCTGTCACTTCGATGACAGTGTGCATCCTGCCACAATCATGCTTGTTAGTGGCAAATGCCTCCAGATGTCTTTGTAGAATGGGGAGGAGCTTTGGGAAAAGCTCATGGTTCTTAAACAAATCTATGATGTCATACTCTTTGTTGTTTGCAGAGACTGTTGCAACCACATGTGAGTCAGGGATCATACTGGTGTGATACTGTCCCTGAATTTGTATCAGTAACATGTTGGCTAGGTCTACCACACAGCTGTGTGGTGCCAAAAAGTCAATTCTGTTTATACTAGGGTGATCATGCAGTACCATTAGCTGAAAGGTATGATATGCCTTCAGGTGTCCCAGTGTCACAGGTAGTGGCAGGGAGCGGTATGCAGGTAACCTAGTTCCGTCTACCCCAGACATATTGGTCCTCCGTCCGGTAGACTAAGGTGATGTGTCTGGGTTGTCATCCTGTAGTACAGATGCAACCGCACCTGTATCCAGTAGTACAGTCAGTAGGCGGCCCCCTCTGTGCAGGGCCTTTTGTTTCTACCCAAGATCAGCTTGCTTACAATAGGGACCGGGGCCTGTAATTGTCAATCTGTACTGGTGGAGGCGTGGGGGAGCTCTTGAAAGAGGACCTGGGCCTGGTTCCTTTGAAGCATCTCACCATGCTGTGCTGATGCTATATAGGGAGCCGCTTCTGGGTTCAGGCCTGTAAGGGCCTGAGAGCCTGGATTTCCTTTGTCCCCACGACCTGTTGAGGCCTGCTCTCCTGGCTGTACTGCAACAAGGGCCCGTACCGGAACAGTATCCACTATGGAGCGCACTTTCCCAAGGAGGTCTCGGAGACTCTGATTCTCATCGGCTATTTCCCGATATGAAGGGCCTTGGTCTTTGTTGTTACCCTTATTGTTCTTATGGTGTTTCTTATTTCTGTGGTAGCTCTGGTTCCCAACCCAGGATTGTTGTTGGGAATGCTGGGGCTGTTGGTTAACTGTGGGAAGGGGCTGTTTCTTTTGGGCCTGCCCCTCCACCGTGTAGTGCATTGTGGCCTCCGGAATGGCTTCCATGGCAGCTTTCTTGGAACTGGAGCCTGAATCATGGATGGAGAGTTGATAAACTCTGTTTTCCGAAGAATATCGGCAAATCTCTCCGTGTTGGGATAGGTGGTTGGCTCTACCTTTTCTCTTACTGCAGGGATCATGTTCCTGAGGAACAAGGTCTTATACTCAATGAGGTCCACATCTGCGGCTTCTCCTGCAAGGTGCTTCCCTGCTTGGTAGGCCATCCAGAGCCTCTGGTGGAAAGTTGCTGGACTTTCTTTCGCATTCTGTTTCACAGGGTATCACTCCCACCACACCTGGGTTGTGTGCAAAGATGAGCTCAGATGCTACTTCATCAAAGGTGGCTGTCCTGATGGACAACATCGGTGAGTTTCACCCACAGGCCAGGATCAATGGTCTGGAGTACGATCTGGACCTGGTAGTCTGCAACGAGACAAAGCATTTCACATTTAGCATGCACCTTTTCCAAGTGGCAACTGAGGTTGTTGGACGAGCTCATCCGACCAATACTATCAGCTATTTGCTGAACAGAGTAGGCCATTTGTAGGGGGATTATTGGGATGATCAAGTGGAGGTAGATTACCTTGGGCACCCTCCAGGGCTGCCTGAGCCATGGCTTCAGCCATAGAATGAACCATGCCCTTCTGTGTACCAGCCTCATGTAGAAGTTGCCTAATCTGGGTCTTGAGAACCCGTCTGTTTTTCTCAGAGATGGGCACGGTGCCTAAGGCACTTTCAATCATTTTTTCTATCTCTTGCCTGTCTTCCACATCAATAACGGCTATCGGTGGTGCTGTCGGGACTAGGCCTAGGCCTGCTCCCCCCATCATGGGGGTCACCCATGATGTGCGCCATGCTGTCGATATGTAGGGACGTGATGTCATGTGACAGGGGTCCACCATATTGTGGATAGCAGGGAAGGGTGTCTGGGCCATAGTAGGGGTGTGACTGGGCACTGTATTGAGAGATGTCATTATCTGACTCCTCCCCTGCAGATGACGTCAACAAGGCAAGGGCTATGCCTCCCATTGCCTTGATGTGACCAGCCAGCACCTCTCGCTGATGGCGCAGTTTCAACATTTTAGATTCACATTCCTCATGACTCACTTTAGTAACATTCTGATCCACATCATCCTGCATCTGCTTCTGTGACACTCTATTCGTGGCACTCAATTCGCGATTGTCCTTAGTAGCTATTCCTAAGTCATTATGTACCTAGTTTATCTCATCCTGTAACTCTCCCAACTCCTCACGCATCTGATCATTCGTTCTACTTAACAAGTTATTCATTTGCAAAGCCTGCCCCTTATCCTGTCTCAAACTTTCACACTCCAACTTCAACATACACAGTTCCTGCTCGCCTGCCTGAGTAGAATGATGCAAAAGGGAATCCTTTTCATTTCGCAGTGTCTGGAGCTCAGACTGCAAATCCTGCTCTCGCCTCACACATTTAGTTTCCTGCAATCCCAACTCCTGCTTAAGAGATGAGATTTGCAGGTCAAGGGATTGAAACCTCGCTTCGGAGGCTTCCAGAGCAGCATGGAGAGCCGCGACCAACAGCCCTTTAGCTTCTCACTTTCTGGCTGTTTGTCTTGTCTCAGTGTACTGGGTTGAAATCCCCAGTATAGGGTTTTCAGATTGACTTGCGTCCCACGCGAAGTCAGCCCATCCTCCATGGGAGGCAAGGAAGTTTGAGACATCGAGTCTCAGTTCTGTGCAGATATTTGATACAGTGGCCATTGTGTGGGAGGGAATGAAAAATCAAACTGTGAAAAGGCGCCTTGCTGTGTATCGATCCACAACAGGTGCACTTGTTCACAGTTGGGCTACTGTGCACTTGTAAGCTTGCAATTCAAAACTTCTGTGGGGTGGGTCGAGTCGGCATCGACCACACCCAGATAGCAGCCAGACTTTACAAGTGATTACAAAGTGGGTGAAAAATTGGAGAGGTGGTGCGGGAATGCACACCTGCTGTCTCTGTTGGGAAGGGGAAAGTTGTAGCAACAAGTGAAACTTTGCAAACTCCAAATATTGCCTGCACATGGTTGCCAATTGTTAGGAGGTCTAAACCTCACTCTCAGGTTCTTGGCAATAATGGGCATGCAAGGAACCACAGACACATTGCATAAGAGTAATAAAGCTTGTTTATTACTACCAAAAGGAAAATCACAGTCGCCCTACGTAGTTCTTACCAAAAGGAACTGGGAGCCAATGCTAAGCGTTCCCTACACCTCGAGGAATCTCCATGTCTCCTGGGGTCTCCGAGGTAGAAGACGTAATGTCGTACATTATATACCTAAGATAATTACTATGGTTACTGTAAGATAGAAACATTTCCAGTTACAGAGATGAGCCCTACTGACTAAATTAGAGGTGGCTCCACAGTCCAAAATAACATTATACAATTTTGTTATAGTCATCACTTTGTAGAAACAAAGAGGTACAGTTTGTACATAGCAGTGTAGTAATACAAATCATCAGAAGATGGCAATACCGACTCATATATCATAATCATTACAAGGACACAGATGTCCTAACAGCTTGCAAGCAAGAAATACATGTGTATATTGGAAGGTAAAATGTATAGCAATAATGTGTATATATATCCTGACATCTACTCTTATATGGTAGATGCCCTTAGCCCTATATGTTAGTATAACATATACCTAAATGATAGCTGTCTACAGTGTACCTGTGGGGGTACCGATTAGGGTGCAGGGACCTCGTGTAACACATGCAAAAAAAGAGTGGCGTCAAAACTTATGGTGGGTTTAAACGACAATAGGGGAAATAAGAAAGTGTCGGTGCCAGGGATGTTACAAGTCATTCAGGACCATTTAGAAAATCTGTTTGGCATGCCTTTTCAGGCTCAAATTCAGTGGGAAGATTTTTTTAGCTTTCCAGTACCTAAACTAGACAGAGGAAAAGCTACGCTTTTAGAAGGGGAAATTACTAAAGAGAAAGTCTATTTGGCAATCTCCAATTTAAAATGTGGGGTCTCCCCAGGATTAGACGGACTCACATACGAGTTCTATAAACATTTAAAAGATGAATTAAGTGACATATTATCAAATGTTCATAATGAACTGATCTTCGATGGTAGGGTATGTGCAAATTTCATTGAAGCATTGGTAATTTTTTTGTCCAAAACTGGGGATCTCTGCCATATTCAGAATTGGAGACCTGTAAGCCTCCTGAACACCTTCTACAAACTTTTATCTACAATTGTATGTAAAAGGATACAATCTGTGGCAGGGGACCTTGTTCACCCAGCACAGACATGTTCAATCCCAAATAGATCGATTCAGCAGAATTTAAGATTATTGAGGGAGTTGTGTGAATTTGGCAGGCAGAATAAAATACAAGGTTTCTTACTGACAGTGGACCAAACTAAAGCTTTCAATAATGTAGCACATGGGTTTTTATTTCAAGTTTTAGAGAACTATGGGTTTCCCTTGGCAATTATAAATGGGATAAAACGCCTATATATTGAGGCAACAATAAGATCTACAGTAAATGGGGTGATGGGAGATGTGGTAACTTTACACAAAGGGGTCCATCAGGGTGCCCTTTAAGCCCCCTTTTGTACACTTTTGCATTAGACCCTTTGATAAGAGCAATATATTATGACCAGAGCATACAAGGAATAACTCCGGCATTGTCGCGCCCCCCACAAAAAATTGTGGCATATGCAGATGATCTCTGCCTTATTATTAAAAACCCAGAATCAGGAGCACAAGCCATAAAGAAATTAGAATTCTATTCAAAAATAACAGGTGCAGGAGAGTGAATCTTAGGAACAGTACTGGGATTAAGCTTGGGCATAATAGCGGTACGCAACATATAGGGGATATAATAATATCAGAGACCCCCATTAAGATTCTAGGTGTGCAGTTTGGGACGGGGGAGTTAGCCACCCTTAATTGGGAGTTAGCCATACAGAAAGGGGAACAAAAAGTCCAGCAGTGGAAATCATGGCCTTTTTCTAAAAAGAAAAGAATTCTAATTATTAAAAAATTCTTGCTTCCCTTTTTACATATCAGTGCAGTATACCCTATTCCCCTGGGTTTGGAAACCAGATTGTTATGCAGTTTTTTTCAGATGGTTTAGGGAAGCAGACTTAACCCTGTGAAGAGCAATTTTACGTACTTACAGGTTAGACAGGGTGGTTTGAGGATGATTAACCTGATTGTTTTCTTTTACTCTTCTTTTTATAATATCTCTTTTTAGATTAAACATGGAGAGTCTTTACATCTCTGGGGAATATGGACACAAGTTTTATTTCAACAGTTCTTCTATCATTGGGAGGGGGAGGCACCAAAAATATCAAAGACCCTGGGTATACCTGAGTTTGCTATTTCAGCTGTTAAAAAAACTGAGAATTTGGAAGGTGCATAAGGATAGATTACAAACTTTAAATCTCAAAGCTATTTATACAGAAATAATGGGTACCAACTGCGCTGTGAGGGTGGACTTTCCAAAATCTCTCCCATCAAAATTACAACTTACATGTAAATTACTGAATAACAAGAGGGTACCTATGGAAATGTGGGACATAACATGGTTAAGATATCATGGCAAATTGGGGGTCAAGGGCAATTTAAAACATAAACCCATAGCAGAAAGAGTATGTATCAGACCAGAGTGTGTTGGTCTGGAAGATACATAGATACATAGACAGTGTCGGCAGATAAGGGCCTATGGCCCACCTAGTCTGCCCATTTGAGCTTGTAAGTTCAGTTTGTTTTCCTAGAAGTCTATTTCCCCTTACCCCTGACCTCTAGAATTCCTTTATGTCTATCCCATGCATTCTTAAATCCCGTGATTGTTTCAGCCCCCACCACTTCCTCTGGCAGGGTGTTCCACTTGTCCACCACCAATGCAGGAACATTTCTTTTTTCAATTTGGAGTGGCAGCTCAGTTTTGGATTATCATGGGAAAATGGAAAGGATCTCCTACCAGTCATGTGTCATATGAAAGTTTAGTCTTAGGGGATTATACTGGGTTCTTGCGAAGATATGATGCAAGTACATTAAATATAATTTTTGCTAGCATAAAATATTATATGTGGCAAACGCACTGTCAATTTTCTTTGCAGCATAAAATTATACCAAATTCTATAGTCATTAAGCAGATAGAATCTGCTATTTTACGAGTAAAACAGAATGAAAGGGACAGGTTTGAACATGGCCAATTTCAGAAATTATGGAGAAATATTAACTGGTTGTGAAGAAGGTATTGTAGCATTTATGTAAATAGGGCACATGTGGGAATATAGGGTGCAAGGTTTTTGGGGAAATGTTTTTTTTTTTTTTTTTTTTTACCTTTTAGGGGTTTACGAATTTTGATTTTGTAATATGTTTTCTGTGTAATTTAACTTGTGTTTTCTTTCGAGGATGTTTTGTTTATTCAATAAAAAATTAACCTACTCTTGCTGCAGAGGGCACTGAAGCGCTGCTGGAGAGATGGAGGATCTCAGACAGCACAAGACTTTGGAAGGGGATGGACAGGTTTTTGGAGATGCTGTATCTCAGCAAGATATGGCTTTGGAGAATGAAAATACTGCAAAGGTCCAGTATCAGGAAGCTTTATTAGGAACAACTGAACCATTACCTTTAAATACTAGTGTGGACTGTACTCTAGAAGAAAAGAAACTACAGCTAGAACCTGAAGCTAAAAAACAGCAATTATTAGCACTGATTTCGGCTGCTGAACATGAGTTTCAGGTCAGCAGGACTAAACTAGAAGAAGAACAAAAGAAAAGAAAAAGATCAGTAGCGAGTCCTTTGCAAGGAACTAATAAGCGTTTACCTATGGTTAATCCATCAGAAACCCAGCCAGAATCTTCGGGGTCCGTTATGGAAGATGTTCTGGTTCAAGGCATAGAGACGCAAGAAATGGATCAAAAAGAAGCCTCAGAAGAATGGTCACTGGGAGGTGTTTTACAGAAAGCGGGATGGTTGTTCCAAGGAAATCCAGGGTCACCTGAGAGACTGGCATTGAGAAATACTGAGGATACTGGACTGGACAAATGACATCTGCACAAAGAATCTGTGCAGAAACATAAGTCCCCAACACCTGCTACTACAGCTGCGCGGGTTGAAGTGGAGGCAGAAGTCACTGTTGCTGCACCAGACACTGTGGAATCTGAACGGATTTTGTCCGAGCAACGTAGAATTCATGAAACTTCAGAGAAACTCGAATGGGGTGAGAACTCATCTGCTTTTCTAATTGGGCAGGTAAGCGGGGACAATGCTAGCCCTAGGTTGGAAATCCCTTATCAAATGGAGAATGTACAGCAAGGGGGGACAGATCGCCCACCACAATCTGAATATAGGCCACAATCAAATGCAAGCTTATTTCATAAACCAACAGAAGCTGCTAAGCAACGATTTTTGGTCCGGTTACGTTGTTAAGGGTTTGGCGCCTATCCCTCCAGACAGACTTTGGGTGGGGAAATCTCTCATAAAAGACTCCATGGGGTTTTTACCTACTGAGGTATATGCATTCATTCATGCCCCAGGCGACCGTAACTACAATATCAGTTTTTGTTCCATGACCCTATTGAATAAGTTTTGGAGACTATTCTATGAATTAAAAGACCAGGAGATTTGGCGAGATTTCATGGCCATTCCCATAACTAAGCCTACTATCAAAACGATCACTTTATTATTTCAAAATGAAGGTGTTGATGTGAGTGACATTACTTTTTGGTTAGAAAAACGCTGTACGATTTTTGAACACCCACTGCCCATTATGGTTGATAACGGGTTCTGGACTGAAGGATGGCACTTTAGGGTACAGCTTAAGCAGAATGACAATGGTATTCAGCATTTACCCAGCTCCTTTTATCTGGGTAGAGACCGTGGGATTTTATTTTATGCTGGTCAGCCAAAAAGCTGTTATCGTTGTGGCTCTTTAAACCACCTTAATAATGATTGTGACAGTATAAAATGCTTTCTCTGTGGGGTTTTGGGTCACTCAACAGCGGAGTGTACGGCTCCCCCATATGTAATTTGTGTGGAGATGATGAGCATGCCTTTCAGGATTGTCCCTGGGTGGCTCACAACTCCGAGGACATCTCAGATCATGATTCCATTTTAACCGAAGCATGCCAACCCTTTAAACAAACCCATAGTGGAAATGGAGGTTCTTTCTCTCAGACCAGACATAGAGGTAGGGGGCGAGGTGGGTTTTCTGGTACTAGGGGAGGAGGTACTAAACCCAGAGGGTGGCCAAGAGAAGAAGATAGACCCTCTACCCCTATATAATAAATGATTAGGGTTCAGAACAAATGGATGGGGGGTGTAGAACCATTAGGTGTCAGTGATATGCCCTTTGTAACTCCACAGGGGTCTCCAAGAAAAGGCCCCTTCCAAGCACTATTAACATCCCATGGGCAAACATCTACTGAAACTATGGAGAAGTCTTTGGAAGAATCTTCAGGGGAAATGGTGGATTTAGTTTTGTCCCCCCCTTCTCAACCCACTGATGGCATAGGGACAGCTCAGTTGGGATTACCTTTATCCCCTTTGCTTCTTTCCCAACCGCTTCTCTGTTTTTTCCTCTTGGGGAGAACAGGTTGAGCAGGAAGATCCCATGGCGGAAGATATAACCCCCCCACTCCCACCCCCCTCACGGGGTGTGGCTATTCCTCCACAGAATCTCAAAAAACTAGGATTGTAGAATCCGCTAAACGAGTGACGAGGTCTAGTAAGAAAATTATGAAGCTTCCTCCCTGAGCAGGCCTACCTATGGGTAACGAGTTTGAATATAAATAGCATCAAGTCAGAATTTAAACGCATTACGTTTAGTATTTTACAGCAATTAGATTTTGATGTATTTATGTTGCAGGATACGAGACTTCACACACTGGCAGAGATTACTCAGGCTACCAAAGACTGGAAATGGGGATTCCCATGTTAATCACTGGGTATGGAGACCTGCAGTGGGGTTGGTTATTGTTTCCATTCTTTTGACGTTAAAATTCTGAGGATGGTAGATATTGATCCTGGTAGGGTTATGTTACTTGATATTATTCTTAATATATTCTCCAGTAGGTTAATTGTAATTTTTCACCCCAGGAATTCTTTAGCATCTATTGACAGATGCAGTATGCCAGCTGGGTCCAGCTGCCTCGGAGAGGAGTCAATGCATATGAGGAAAGCATTGGCCAATCAGGATAGAGATAGAGTACTGTGCTGCCTGCAGTCAGTCTGAGGGACCTCAGAACTTTTTCTCCGCTGAATTGGCAATACTGCCTCAGAGCTCTTCTCTTCAGAGATCTTCCTGTGCCACTTTTTGAGTGCTGCTTTCAAGGTATTTTGTATATTTTTCTCATTTTATCTATTTTTACTGCATCTGCGCTGGGTTCTGTGCAGTCACATTTTTTTTCGTATTTTTCCTGCTTCGGCAGTTTTTCTGAGGTAAAAGTCACCCGCGTGTGCAATAAATTGCACCATTTTTATTTAAATTGTTCGTTTTCAGTATTTTTCAGTGTTTCTTTCTGCTTTTGTGTTAAAATCATTGACTTGGTTTCTCGCGCTCGTGCGATAATTTTCATTGAGCACCTGTGTGAATTTCTGGAACCCTCTTTTTCGTTATCCTAAGTTTTACTATATTTGAAGGGTAATCCCCTAATTTTCTGGGGAGACACCTTTTGTTTGACTGTGCAGTGGGCTTCTGTTGGCAAGAGGTGTGGAGGTGGTTTCTGTCCTTTTCCACTTGTGAAAAAAAAATTATCTTTTTACATCTAGTAAGGTTAATTTTGATTTGGTTAGCTTTGGCCTTTTCCTTTATCATGACCTCTCAGTCTACCTCCTCCTCCTCTAAAAGTGCTGAGGAGGGTACCTTAAGTCAACACAGAATTAATGACAAGTCCTCTAGGGACTCCAGTGAAACTAAGTCTGGTAAAAGTAAAAATTCTAGCCAAGCCTCTAAAAGAACTACGGAGCAGGTTTCTGATCCTGTCCCTACTTAGAAGTCTAACAAAGATAACACTACTGTCCCTCCTCCCAAAAGGCATTCGGAGACAACAGTAGCTGATAAAAATGTGCCCTCTGCAGATGATTTAGCTAAAGCTTGACATTTACATCAGCATTTATAATCTATGGGCAATATTTTCTCGGCTCCTGCTGGACCGAGTGATCCTCTCCTTGAGGACCCCTATGCTCTGGGTTTTTATTTTGATGAGGGACAGGATCATGGTGATGAATCGCCTCATGGGGACCCTCTGAATCCTGATGGCCACCCTGGGCTGGTGTTAATGATGATACTGATACAAATGAAGAAGTCTCTTCCTTTGTAACATTTTTAAAACAGATGGAGGACACCCTGGACCTGCCTCTCCAGGATGACACCGATCAGGAGATGGAACACGACTACGTGGAAATGATGGGCATTTCTCCTAAGAGGTTCATCCTCCCTATCCACAACACTTTGAAGAGAAGTACTTTTAAGGTTCTGGAAACCCCCTCAACTTCTACCGGGGTGGACAGAAGGAATGAGAAGAAATACCACCTCGGTAAGTCTACTGCTGATTTTCTTTATACACATCCAGATCACAGAGGGGTAGTTCAGACAGTGGCCTGTGACAAAGCTAATGTGTCGCTATCTGTGCTCCCACAAGAGAAAGACTCTAGAAAAATAGATCTTATGGGTAAGAAATCTTATGCTACCACCTACCTCTTGCTGTGCATGTCTTCTTTCATGGCATACACAGGTAGATATCAGAGGGCTCTATTAAAAACTATACTGGCCATAGTGCAACATGGGGAGGGACACTATGCTCAGAGATGTTTCTGAAACTGTTAAACGAGCTGTGGAAGCCACAAAGTACCAGTTTCACATGGCCGTAGATAATAGCAACACAGCCTCGAGGGTCATGGCTCAGGCCATTTCCCTCAGACGTTTTGATTGGTTGAGAACTACTAGTCTTACCCAGGATGTCCCAACCCAGGCATTAGATTCTCCCTTTGAGAATAACTCTCTCTTTGAGGATTACACTGAAGTCTATATGAAAAGAATGGATGAGTTCAAACACACGTATAAGAATAATTCAGCGAAAGGAAAGGCCCCTTCCTCTCAGAGGGCTCACCATAGAGGAGGTAGGGGCAGGGCCTATTTCCCTAGGGCATTCTTTCCTATGCCATATAACATGTATTTCTCTCAGATGAGAGTTTTTTCAGAGGTAGAGGCAGGAGGGGCCAAAGAAGAGCTAACCCCACTCCTGTTACTTCTACTCAGTCATGCAGCAGGCTTCCTGACTCCTTGCTGGCCACCTCCCCTCTCCCCGTGGGGGCAGACTCTCACACTACCTCCATTGTTGGAGTCAGGCCACTTCAGACAAGTGGGTTCTGGAAGTAGTGGAGCAGGGCCTATCTCTTCAGTTCAAAAAATGTCCCCTTCTCCACAGGCCCTTGCAACCAATACCTTACTCCCCTGCAGAACGATTGCTGCTGGAGGTAGAGGTCAAGAATCTCATGATGGCCAAGGCTGTGGAACAACTGTCTTTTTCCCAATGGGGAAAGGGTCTTTATTCCAGATATTTCCTGACCTTAAAGAAAACGGGAGAATGGTGACCTATTCTGAACCTAAGGTACCTGAACAAGCATCTGACAAAACCAAAGTTCAAGATGGTAACCTTGACTCAGGTCATCCGTTCACTAAAGCAAGGGGACTGGCTAGTCTCCCTGGATCTGAAGGACGCCTATTTTCATGTACCAATAAGGCAATCCCACAGAAAGTTCCTCAGATTCCGTCTGCCCTCCGGTCATTATCAGTTTGCAGCCATGCCTTTCGGGCTCACTTCCACTCCCAGAGTAATCACCAAGTGCCCAGCAGTGGCGGCAGCTCATCTCAGAAGACAGAGAATTTCAGTCTATCTCTACCTGGATGATTGGTTGATTGTGGCCAACTCATCCCAGTCTGTTTCAGAGGCCCTAATTCAGACAAGGTGTACCCTAGAGTCCCTGGGCTTCCTTATCAATGAACAAAAGTTGCATTTTCAGCCTGCCCAAATTCTACAGTTCATAGGGGCAGAGCTCAACACCCTGCAGGGAAAGGCTTTCCTCCCTTCAGACAGGGTCGACCTTTTCCTTTCTCTGCTAAACTCATTTAGTCCAGGCCAACCAAGACCAGCCAGACATTTCCTCAAACTTCTTGGTCATATGGCCTCAATGACCGCATTAGTGCCAGGGGCCAGATTCCAGATGAGGGACATTCAGTTTTACCTCAGGTCTCATTGGTCCCAAAGAAGAGATCCATTTACAAAGCTCGTTCCAGTCACAGAGATGTTTCTTCGATCCCTGGACTGGTGGAAAAACACAGACAATCTCAGGGTCGGGCTATCCTTTTTAACTCCCCAACCTTCTCAAATTTTGACTACCGATGCTTCCCTCCTAGGAATGGGTGTCCATCTGGGGGACTTGTCCATAAGTGGGACTTGGACACCAAGGGAGTCTTCCCTTCACATCAATCTTCTGGAACTTTGAGCTGTGCTCCTTGCCATCAAGGCCTTCGCTTCTCAGCTCATGGGTCAGTCTGTGCAAGTAAGGACAGACAACACAATGGCTATGTTCTACATCAACAAACAGGGAGGGACTTGATCAACCAAACTCTGCACAGAAGTCATGAGGATTTGGTCCCTTGCCTATTCTCTGGACATGTCTCTGTCTGCCATCCATCTCCTGGGCAAAGACAGCACTTTGGCGGATGCCCTAAGCCGCATCAGTCAGGGCCACCATGAGTGGACCCTCAACAAGCAAGTCCTTCACATGGTGCTCAGGAGATTGGACATCCCGGATTTGGATCAGTTGGCATCCAGTCTGAACCATCAGTTACCCCTGTACTGTTGCAGGCCCCCCAATTCTGGAGACCTTTCCTGCGGATGCATTGACCCTAGATTGGACGGGGAGGTTCCTTTATGCATTCTCTCCCTTTCCTCTTCTGTACAGAGTACTTCTCAAGTTAAGGGGAACAACCAGCCACCATGATCTTGGTGGCCCCCGATTGGGCATGACAGCCATGGTATTCTCTGCTCCTCTCCCTGTCGGTGAAGAAACCCATCAGACTTACTTCGTGCCTCAGTCTTCTGACTCTTCCTCAGACCGGAGTTGTGTTCCCCAACATCCAGTCTCTTCACCTCAAAGCCTGGTACTTGAGGAGTTAGAATTCCCAGACTCTTTGTATTCAGAGCAAGTACTAAATATTTTACGGATGGCTAAAAAACCCAGCATGAGGAAAACTTACGCCTCCAAGTGGAGACGTTTTTCTTTCTGGTGCAAGGACAAGGGCATAGATCCTCTACAGGCCTCTTCTCCTTCCTTATTGGATTATTTGATTCATCTTCAGGTGGAATGCCTAAAGGCATCTTCCCTAAGAGTTCACTTAGCGGCCATTTTGGCCTACCTTTCTGAAGGTAAAGAGAAATTTATTTCTCAACCCATTTTCAAGATGCTTTTCATGGGACTTCTGCACCTTCACCCCCTGTAAGAGAACCTGTTCCCCCGTGGGACCTTAACCTCTGTATAGCCAAGCTTATGGATCCTCCTTTTGAACCTATGGCTACGGCTGACTTGAAATTCATTACCTGGAAGACTCTCTTCCTAGTGGCCATTACCTCTGCCAGATGGATTTCAGAGTTGCAGGCCCTTTGTACAGATCCTAACTACATTATTCCCCCACAAGGACAAGGTTGTCCTGAGGACGAATAGGAAGTTCCTTCCCAAGGTGTTCTCGGAGTTCCACCTTAATCAGTCTATCTCGTTGCCGGTGCTGTTCTCAGATAAGTCCTCCCCAGGTGGGCGCAAACTGCACAGCCTGGACGTGAAGTGAGACCTTTCTTTCTACTTAGACTGAACCAAGCAGTTTAGAGATGGGCAATCCCAGCTTTTTCTCACCTTCGGTGATGTGGGCAGGGGAAACCCAACGACCAAGAGAACCATTTCCCATTGGATTGTTTCTTGTATTCAGTTCTGTTACAACAAGGCAGGCAGACAGCCCCCCTCTTGGGCTCAGAGCTCACTCTATCAGAGGAACAGCTGCTTCAGTGGCAGCTTCCAGGGATATCACATTGCTGGAAGTGTGTAGAGGTGCTACTTGGAAATTGGTCCACACTTTCACCAAACATTATTGCTTGGATGTGCAGTCCCGATCAGATGCGAAGTTCGGCAGGGCGGTGCTACAGAGCCTTTTCCTAAATAAGTCTCTGCCTCCTCCCAAATGCACTGCTCTGAAGTCTGCATCTGTCAATAGATCATAAAGAATTCCTGGGCGAGGAAACAATTACTCACCGAGTAATATTACTTCTTCAAGAGTTCTTTAGCATTATTGACACTCCCACCCTTCCTCCCCTGGAAACCTTGTCTAAAGGTTCTGTTAGGGGATTTAGCCAAACTTGTTGTTATTGATCTGGGTGATAAAATGTTTTTCATAATAGTGGATTAGAATAGACAGTTTGTGTATTGTTGACAGTTTTTTGGCCCTGTTGGGCACAGTTTTTGCTCTTTTTCAGCTCCGAAATTCGTTCTGAGGTCCCTCAGGCTGACTGCAGGCAGCACTCTTTCTCTATCCTGGTTGGCCAATGCCTTCCTTATTTGCATTGACTCCTCCTCTCTGAGGCAGCTGAACCCAGCTGGCATACTGCATCTGTCAATAATGCTAAAGAATCCCCTGGAAGAAGTAATATTACTTTGGTGAGTAATTGTTTCTTAAGGGCCACAAGCTAAGGCATTACGAATTGATCTGATAAAAAAATACAACCTTATCTGTACACCAGTAGACACTTATTTGGGGGGGGGATTTTAATGTTAATTGACAACGCACTGATAATCAGGGAAAACAATATTATGATAAACGTTTTTTTGCAACAAGTGGTAAAACAGACAGGACCGACAGATTCTCATGGTTATGGTACACATAGAGCACAGCCTACATTTTTTAAACGACGTCTCTCCTCGAGGATTGACTTCCTTTTTTTGAAACAATTTCTGCCAGTGTTTTGGACAGTTTCCAATCCTATCGAAACATCAGACCATATGCTGATTGGGGTGCATACTGCTGTACCGCCATGTAGGGAAGCAGGTAGGGGCTTTTGATGACTAAATACGTCCGTGTTGGAGGACCCAGCAGTATTGTTGGAATTTACTGAACTAGTATTAGATAAAGCTTTGATCGTTTTTTTACATGATAATGTGGACCTTCGGTGGACTGATTTAAAACACTTGGTAATAAGTTTTTTTCAATATCATAGTCAAACACGGGCAGCCACATTGCAACAGAAGTATCTGATGTTAAGGAAGGAATTAGGCCAGTTGTTGTCAAAACAAGCTTCGGAGGGGGTGAACCTTTTGGATGAAATACAGTCCAATAAATTAGACGCGGAGACTTATCAATACACACGTCTGCATTCCTTACAAAAAGAGCAGAGTTTTGGTACACAGGAGAAAATAGCAGATATAAACCCTTTTCTTAGTTGTCAGCAGAGACGAGAGAAATCATTAATAACAGGCTTATGTTCCCCTCAGGGGTCTTTGGAGACGGAATAAGGGTATAATTGTACTTTTAGAAAACTATGTAAAAGATATGTTCGGGGAACCGGTAGCAGAGTCCGGATTTGCCCCCCAGATATTTCAAGCTGCAGCTCTGCCACCTCTAGCACCTGAACTAGGGGAGCAAATGACTGAATCTTTTACATCTTTAGAATTATCTGGCGTGATACAGACTCTCTGCAAAGGGATATCCCTGGGGTTGGATGGATTGCCAGGAGAGGTGTACAAAGTCCTGTGGGACATTATTCCACCTGAATTGCTCTCAGTGTTTAATTTTTTTATTTCAGATTATTTTTTACCTAACTCAATGTATGAGGGTTTGATGATTTTTTTATTTAAGGCGGGGGACGCTACAAATCTTACAAATTGGCGACCCATAATGCTGTTAAACACAGATTTTAAAATATTCTCAAAGTTATTACGGAATAGATTAGCCTGGATGATGGGAGATTTAATTAGCCCTATGCAGTTCTGCTCAGTATCAGGGAGGAAGATTACAGAGGCTTTACTCCTTTTAAGGGAAGTTGTGGAAGGAGATACAGGGGATAGACAGGCAAACAAATCAGGATTTCTGGTAAGCCTAGCTCAAGCCAAGGCTTTTGATAAGGGTTTACATAATTTTCTATGGCATTGTTTGACTGCTTATGGGATTCCGATGAAATTTATCAGCTGGTTACAATTATGTTATGCTCTAGCTTTTGTAATACCATATGATAATGGCATTATGGGGCCCAAATGTTTGATACGGAGAAGGGTTCACCAGGGATGTCCCCTCAGCCCCCTTTTGTATGTTTTTATGTTGGACCCTTTATTGAGGCTTCTTCAAAAGTCATCCAAGATCTATGGATTGGCAGGAGGAATTTCAGAGGAATGCAAAGCTTTAGCTTATGCGGATGATCTCTGCCTCCTGCACCAGGATGAACGGTCCTTTGAGACAGCAATACTTCTCATTCAGGAGGTAGGGAGGGTGTCAGGGGCCTGTTTAAATGTAGCAAAATCAAAATGTCTTGATCTTAGATGATTTTCTGAAGTGTCGCGATCAATAGGAGGGTGTTCAATAGCTAATACCCCTTGTAAAATATTGGGAATTCATTATGGAGGTCAGGACATGGCAGGATATAATTGGGGAAAGCAATTTGTAAAGGACAAGATACTGTAGGTAAATGAAATCGTTGGAAGCTGTCAAAAAAAAGGGTTTATTTAATTCAAACTTTTTTGATTCTCCTTTTTGTATATATTTTTTTTTTTTTCCTTGGAGCTCCGGCCCCCCCGCACTCCGCCGTTCCTCCGGCGCCATCCCGGACATGAGACCCCTCCCTTCTGCACCGCGACTTACCCTTCGCGGCAGGGTGGTGGGGAGCGACTCAACCCACCCGAACGGGTCCATGCCAGGGAGGCGTCCTCCGGGAATGGTGCCGGGGAACGACGTAGTGCTGCCGGGCTCCATTTTTTCCTCGATTTTCTTCCCAGGCGGGCATGGCGTGCAATGACGCCAGCGACTGAGTGCGCGAATGCTCCCGTGCGTGCACTAGTCAAGCGTCTGCCATGTCCCGCCTCCCCTCTTTCCGGCTGCGTGCTGTTGATCCCCAGCCTCCGCTAGGAGTCAGGCAAGCACCGGCTGCCTAAATCTCCCCACCCCAGAGATGGAGAGCAGTCCTCCGGACGCTCGATCCATCTCCTCCCCACCGACCCCCGGCAACCCGTGCTCGTTCCCAAACATGGGTCGCCGGCGTGGCGCGAGGTGTAGCGACCAGCGCCTCAACCCTCAGTGCCACCGGGCCGGCTATTTTTGTATATATTAGCACAATTTTTATGGTTCCTAAACATCTGGAAACTACTCTAATGAGGTGTTTCTTTTCATGTTTTTGGGGGAGTAGACTTGACCCTGTTAAGAGTTATGTGCTATATAAGGACTCTAAGGGGGGGTATTAATATGATAAACCCCATTTTATTTTTTTTCACTATATTTTTGTATACAAATCTGTTGCCCTTGATTAAAGGACAAGTACAGTTGTGCAGAATATGGGGCTCCTCCTTATTGGATGGGGTTATAACTGAGTGGAAAGCTGACAAATTTCTACACAAAAATAAAAGGTGCCCTCATTTGGTAAAGAGACGGGAAGGAGTTGTGGATGGGATCATTAAATGGGGTATAAAAATGGCTACGGTTCTCCGTCTTACGAGGAAACAACTATATTTTGAAGTTATTTCAATCCATTTTGTAGAACATCCATTTGTAGGATTTTCCCAAATAAACCAAGATTTTATAGCTCAATATATTGCAGATAGATGACAGACTGCCCAAACAATTATGGGACACGATATGGCTGGGGTTGCATAATAAAATCAATGTGAAGAGCAACCAAAAACATAAGCAGGATAGGAATTGTCCTAGGGACTGCTGTATACAGCAAATAGAGACAATGGACCATTATATTATACATGTCCTTATGCCATACAATTTTGGGATGTTGTTAAAGATAGATGGAAGGGAAATTTGATAATACCCCCTGACCCTTCTTTACTATATTTAAGCAATAAACCACGACAGGGTGTAGGTTATGTTGGGATTTACCCACACCTGGTGTGGTTTGGTAATCCGCACCAGAAGTGGGTAATTCCCAGCATAACCCACAACCTGGAGGGGTTTATTGTGATTATACAATGTCCCTATTCTCTTTTTTTTTGGTTAAAAAAAAGTAGAAAAGATTTTTTTTTTTACATTTCAAATGACAATACATGTAAATAAAAATTGCGCCAGAAAAAATAGTACTGTGTTGCTGGGTAGACTGTGTACTGGAGGTGCTGCCTAGTTCCTAATGTGCCCCCCCCCACACACACAATAGTAAGCTGTTAAGTAGTTTTAAGGCAGCTTGAAAGTCATGAGTTTTTATTTTTGGCCCGATTATACAGTCTGTGAGACAGTCTGTGAGTAAGACGTCGCCATAGCTGTTTGACAGCGTGAAGTAGCGTGTTGTGAGCTGTGGGGGTCTGCCAGCAATGTTCAGCTTCCAGGATGTTCGTGGTACAGAGGAAGGAATAGATAAGCGGTCAGGAGGTAAAGAAAAAACTGATTTGTTTTTTATTTGTTAATGATGCCTGTAAGCAGGCTTTGTTGTGTGTGATGGACTACAGTTCATCTAGGGGGCCTCTCAGTGTAACGGTTTCGGCTGTGGGGATTTCGGCAAGTTTTTTTTTTGGTTGATATATATCTTACCAGCTGGTCAGGTTCCTGCTTTGTGTTCTTCTTACTTTTTTGGGGGGGGGAGGGAGTTTAGTGATTGGCAGTGAGATAGTACTGCACATCAACGGAGCATGTAGGAGCGAGCTGCAGAGATCGCAGGGATGGAGCCGACATGAAGAACAAACCAGAGGTAGTGATTTCTTTTTCTGTTGTGCACAGGTCACCCAAAATGACAGGAACTTTACCCGTGGGTTATGCTGCGATTTACCCACAGGTAAAGGCTGCTGCTGACCAATCGGCTTACTGAATTTAGAGACCCCATTGTATAATATGGGATAATTCCCTACCTGGCGGTACAGCTTAATGGTAATACGCTTAGAGTACTTTTTGCACATGTGGTTTATTGGTTATGGATTGGCAGATGTCGTTTGGTTCTCCAGCAACAACATATTTCCCCTTTTGACCTTTTTCAGATGCTCAATACAGAACTTAAATCTTGGAAAAGAGGAGAGAGATTGAGAATGGAACAGGATGTATGGTTCTTAAAATGGTCCAATTTTGATTTTAATTTAATACAGTAGTGTTGTTTTTGAGGGGTTTGGAGAGAGGTTATTTAATTATTTTTTCCCTTTTTCTGGTGTATGATGTATTTATAAATGCTGTTGTTTTTGTGTTATTTAAGATTTAGATTTCAATTCTCTTTAACTACCAGATTCATTTTTTATGTTAAGTCTAAAGTATGGAATGTTTATTCATGAATTCTTTTGTTCATTTTTTTGTGACGAGATAGTGTGAAGTAATACTGTGTTACTTATAAATTTTATTTTCTTATGTTTTTTAAAAAAAATCCCCTACTCGTTTAGTGGGGGAGGGGTTCAGGTTATAAAATATATTTCTTTTATACCCAAGGTTACAGTATGATGAAATATTTAATTATGTTTTTTTTCCTTATGATTTTGTATGATGTAATATGGATTTGGTTATATTTTGTTCTTTATGTTTTAATAAAAAAATTCCCCTACTCTTTTTGAGAAGTGCCATGAGATCTTTAACGTCCACCTGAACAACCACCAGAACAGGCAGACGGGACCTCGGTTTAACGTCTTATTCGAAAGGCGGCACCTCAGGAGTGCAGCACCCCCCTAATGCTGCACTACAGTGTTAGTATTGGGATTTAAACTAAGTGCCAGGTGTGGGGATAGAACCAACAGCCTTCTGATCTTCCATCCTCAGAGGCGAGTGTGCAACCTGCTGAGCCACTGACACTGGATCTGGGGGTGCTGGTAACCGGGGAAATTAACCACTCGGCTCAGTATAGGAAGGCAGCGGCAAAGGCAAACAGGATGCTAGGGTGCTCAGCAAGGGGGATTACATCCAGAAGTAGCGAAGTCATATTGCCCCAGTACAGGTCCCTGGTGAGGCCACACTTGGAGTACTGCGTGCAGTTCTGGCACCCTTACTTGAAAAGGGACATCCGACTACTAGTGGCGCTGCAACAAAGATTATCCTGATGTTTGGAAATAGGCCTTACAAGGAAAGACTAAGAGAAATCAACATGTATACCCTAGAGGATAGAAGAGAGAGAGAGAGAGCGGGGATATGATCGAGACCTTCAAGTACATGAAGGGGATGAACAGAGTAGGCTCCAGGGGTGGATTCACTCTCAGGAGTGGAAGAGATATCAGAGGGCACTCCCTGAAGTTGAAGGGGGGCAGATTCAGAATGGAAATGAGGAGACACTATTTCACTGAAAGGGTGGAATGCACTGCCTGAGGAACTCGTAGTATTGCAGACTGTGGGGAGCTTCCAGAGGGGGTGGGACAGATTCAAGGGAAAGTACATATAGAGAGGGGTAGGGTGGGGGGGGAGGAGGTGGAGGGTGGGATGGCAGTTGCAGTCTAATGGACTGATATGCTGCACACTCGAGCAGACCAAACAGACCATAAGGCCTGTATCTGCTGGCAGTTTCGTATGTTCACATGTAAGTACTCTCAGTTACCATCGCCACCACAAATGGGGAAGATGATTACTAAAGTTAGATAAGTCAAGCAACACAGATGCTGCAAGAATGGAAGTGTTCAGAAGAAAAAATTACTTACCACAGTAATCTTGTTTCTTCTAATGAAGTCCTGCTGTATTCTGACTATATGCAGTTAGCCCTTCCAGTTCAACTGCCCCAGAGATGAAACAGTTAACTCTATGCCAAAGCATAGAACATGAGCTCGAGCTTGGTTTTCAAACCCCTGTCTCTATGTAACCGTCAGATTCTTACAAGCACTAAAGTAGTTGCTACTAAGCGTATCTGTATTAAATAATAAATAACTCAACATGGCCAATAACCAGACAAAGGGCAACTATAAGACTTAAGTCAAGAAATGCCCAAGAAAAACATGACACCCCAGAGGTGCAGCACTTAAATTTTTACTGACAAGCAGGACCTGCCCCTTTTAGGTCCTGTCAGGGGAGGCAGGGAGGGAGTTCAGAATACAGCAAGACTCCATTAGAAGAAACAAGATTACTGTGGTAAGTAATTTTTTCTTCAAACAACATGAAGTCTTTTGCTGTATTCTGACTATATGCAAACTACCAAGCAGTGCCCCATAGAGGTGGGCACAGAACCTACTTAGGAAATAGGCTCTGCAGTACTGCTGTGCTAAACCTGGCATCACTCCTGGCTTGAGTGTCCAGGCAGTAGTGCTTGGTAAATGTGTGAACAGTTTTCCAGACAGCTGCTTTGCAAATTTCGAGCAGGGGAATGTCTCTGGCAGCTGCAATGGAGGCCACTGTTCCCCTGGTAGAGTGGGCCCTGAGGCCCGAAGGTGACTCTCCAGTTTACTATAGCAAATCTGGATGCAAGACACAATCCACCTAGCAATGGTCCTCTTGGCAGCTGGCTTACCTTTACCCACTTCTCCATAGGTTAGGAACAACTGAAGAAAATGTCTTGCTGGTCGAAACACCTGCAAGTGAAAAGAACTTGCCAGATGGATGAGGTTTCCACCCTTTCTACTGGCATGGAAACCTTTGTCTGAACCGTGTCCAGCTCTGCTCCTATGAACACTAGGATTTGGACAGGTTCCAGCACTGATTTGTTTAGGTTTACCAAAAACCCTAAGGACCCAAGGGTATCCTGCACCAGAGCCAAGGCTTTCCTCACCTGCTGAGGGGACTGTCCCACGATCAACCAGTCATTCGGGTAGGGAAACACAGATACTCCCTGCCTTCTCAGGTAGGCTACAACCACTGCCAGGCACTTTGTGAATGTTCTGGGGCAGAGGTTAGGCCAAAGGGCATTGCCCTGAACTGATAGTGGCCTGATGGCAGCTCGAACCTTAGATACTTTCTGTCGTGGAGTGTCTGATTGGTATGTGGAAATACGCATCCTTGAGGTCCAAAGAGGCTAACCAATCTCCTTGTCTGAGGGTGGGAAGAACTTTGGTTAAAGTCACCATCTTGGGTCTTGTCAAGTGCTTGTTGAGATACCTCAAATCTAGGATGGGCTGCCACTCCCCCGTCTTCTTTAGGGTAAGGAAGTATCTTGAGTACAGTCCTTTTCCTTTGCGAAGGACGGGGACAGGTTCCACTGCTTTTTGCTCTATAAGTGTGGAAACCTCTGCTTCCAACAGAAATGCCTCTGAACTGTTGCCAGGTTTGAAATATTTTGCTCTGGTTCTTGGGAACCATTTGAAATTCAGAGTAAGTTCCTGGCTCATTACTTCCAGGACTCACTTCTCTGTGGTAATGAATTTCCTGGCCTGGAAGTAGTGACCCAGCCTGCCCCCTACTGGCAGAGGGGAGGTGGCCCTGGCTGACACATCAGGGTGCCTGACTGGCAGGAGTCTTAGCCTGGGAGGTGGATGCAGCTCTGCTGACACCTCTCCTACCTCTGCCCCTGAAAAAAACTCTCTACTGCTGATAAGCAGGGAGTGCCTATGCCTGGTAGAAAGGCTTTTGATAAGGTCTGCCTCTGCCCGGCCTAGGCTGCTGCTTTTGTGGGATTGCAGCCTTTTCATTTGCAGCCACACTTTTGTAAGTGGTCCTATACTCGTCCATCTTCATGTATTTTTTTAACATGAAATATTTTATTAGTTTTTCCATACTTATGTAGAGCAAGTGCGGTACAATACAGATAGTGCAAGTTAACAATATGGAAGAACAAGTAACACCATAGCAGAAGAAGTACAACATAGGTTAAACAGCATTACTATATGTAACATCGCAGTCCTGTTTCATAATAAAAGGAGGGCTGCCTTCCTTGCAATACAGTATGAACAGTTAGTTGGGGTAATATAACTCAATGGCACCAAGTGAGTAGCGGCAAGAAATCAAGCGAGGAGAGAGGAGGGGGAGGAAGACATAGTCTTGTCCTGCCAGGCATCTCGGACCTCTTGTGAGGAACTGAGATCTGAAAAGTTCACCTGAAAAATGTTAGGGACAGCTCACAACCATTACCGAGGATGAGGTAAGAGAGCCTGTATGGGTCCCATATCATCTGAGGGGTGGGTTGCCCGATGTGGGGGGGGCACTGAGCATAGGTGCGAATGAAGGTATGCATCCCATTTTTGATGGTATTTAGTATACTTGTGGGAATTACAGTAGAAGAGTCATTCTAGAGCAGACAGTTGAACTATTGCAGCATGCCAAGTCAGCAGGGATAGGGGGCAAGTCTGTCTTCATTTCATAAGAAGGGCACGCTTGGCCTCCATCAGCACCGATACAACCCACTGCTTTAATGGTGGTGTAAGGGAATCTAGAGTGGAGATGTCCCAGAGCAAAACAAGCGGGGAGGGGTTCAGCGTGACACACTGCCCAGTCACCTTTGAGCAGTCCTCCTGTACCCCCACCCAGAAGTGTCTTAGCCTTGGGCATTGCCAAAGGATATGAAGTAGGTGGGCATGGTCTTGCTGGCATCACCAACACTGTGCATTAGGGATGAGGCCCATCCAATGCAACTGTGCAGGAGCACGGTACCACCGATGCAGGATTTTCAGTTATACCAGTTGGCTCCTTGCATCTTTGTAGTCAAGGTGAGCGTGCCTGAGGTAAAGGGCCCAGAGCTCAGAGGAGAGTGTGGTGTTTAGCTCCTGTTGCTAAAGAGACCTGCAGTGGTCCAAACTGGGTGGGCGCACATCCCACAATCCCTTGTAAAAGGCTCCAGTGAGGTCTTTGTGTTTCCAAGGTGACAATAGTCTGCTCAGTCACTCCCCTTGAGAGCTTCCAGGTGCCACGTAGATTTCAAAGTGTCTCGTAGTTGCAAGAATCTCCAGAATTCTTGTTTGGGTAAGAATCAACGGTCATGGATTTACTGAAAGGACATTAGTACCTCGGAGGGGTGTACACAAAGATCACCTACTGTCGAAATCCTCTTACCTTCCCAGGAGGGCCAGTGAAGTGGTACTCTGCCAATTAACAGGTTGGGATTATCCCATAGTCTGATGTACCTAAAGGGCAGGAACCAGGATTCTTTGGGAATGTGGGAGATTGACAGGCCCACCTGCCATGCACTCCAGGTCTTAGTTACAATGGGGCCACATGTGGCTTTTGGAGGCTTCTGGGACTGCAACAATGCTCCCAGCCAAAGGCCACTCGCTAGGGCAATTTCCATCTTCACCCAGAGGGGTATGCAGTTACTGAGTGGTAAAAGCCATTTAACAGCCTGCACCATCCTGTAGGCTAAGGAATACCCTAGGAACCAGGGCAGGCCTAAGCCCCCTTTAGATCAGTGGGCCCTGAGTTTTGCTTTCCTCAATCTGGGAGATTTCCCTTCCCAGAAGAGAGTGGAAATGAGCCTGTCTACAGTCATGAAGACTTTAGGGGGACTCTCAGTGTAAGGTTAAGAAAAAGGTAGGAGAGTTTGGGAAGAGTAAACATTCTAATGGCTTCCACCTTGCCTCTCAGAGTTACAGTCTCTTCCACCATTGAAACTCAGCAGTAATAGAATCTAGCAAGGGGTTAAAATTTGCATCAACCAGGTCTTTCCACGAGGACGGGATCATCAGCCCGAAATAGGCGAAGCCCTGGAGTGCCCATGACAGCTCCGTATCGAGTAGGCAATCCTTAGTGCAGGCTAGATTGAGGAGGGGTAAAGTGGTTTTCCTTTGGTTAACTTGTAGGCCAGAAAAGGATGCAAACTGCATAAGAGTAGACATAACCAGGGGTAGCGTTTTACCTGGGTAGGTGATGGTAAGAGTAGGTAGGACGCCTTACACAACTTGATACCTTGTATCCCCAGATCTACCATAAGCCTGCTCATTAGAGGATCCAGAGCTAGAAGGAAAAGCAGCAGCGACAGGGGGCAGCCCTGCTGCGTTTCTCATCCCAGCTCGAATCGGGGAGAAATTTGTCCGTTAGTAAGTATGCGAGCTGTGGGTGAAGCGTATAGTGTGGAAATCCACTCCCCTGAAAGGTCCCCCAAACCCACAGGCCTCCAATATGTGGTGGAGGTAGCCTCACTCTACAGAATCAAAAGTTTAGGAGAAATCGACTGCCAGTGCAGCCATGGGAGTCTTGGAATGGACTGCATGCCATTTCAGGTTTAGAACCGTGTGGAGGTTATCCGCTCCGCATTTGCCCCTGGTAAAGTCTGCCTGGGAGGGATGAATGAGAGAGGGGAGTACCCTTTCCAGTCTGTTAGCCAGAATTTCCGCCATTATTTTGGTATCTACAGAGATTAATGAAATGGGGTGAAAATTAGCACAGTCCAATGGGTCATTAGATTTCTTCGGCAGCAGTGTAATAATGGCATCCCTCATGGTTGGTGGGAGTGTCCCATTCTGTTGGGCCTGCCTGAGGGGTTCTAGGAGGGGTAGGGTGATCTGTTCCTGCAGCGTTTGATAAAGTTCCACCATCATCCCATCAGGACCGGGTGCTTTACCTTTAGCCAGCTGGGAGAGGGCCACTGATAGCTCTTAGGCCAAGATGTCAGCATCCAGCATAACCCTGTCTGCCTCTGCGAGCTGAGGGATGGAAGTGGCGTCCAGGAAAGCACAAATCTTCTGCGTCCACTCCTGTTCGGATTTGGGGAGTCTCAAGCTGTAGAGGTGAAGATAGAAGTCCCTCATTACAGAATTGATGAGGCTGGGCTCGGTGACTACCTTTCCTGAGCTATTTCGTAGGGCATGGATTTGAGAAGCAACTTGTTATTTCCATAGCTGGTAGGCAAGAAGCTTACCTCCTTTGTCACCCCCTCCCAAAAACTGTGCTTAGATCGCATAAGCTGCCATTCAGCTTTGCGCTGGAGGATTGTGTTGATTTTATATTTTTACCCCATAATGGCAGGGAGTGGGTGTGTGGGGGGATTGGGGGAACCCTTGAACTGGTCTTCTAGCCGTTTACACTGTTGATAGAGTAACTCCAATTCCTCATTTCTTTTTTCTGTTCTGTGATGTGGTGTAGGCTATAATATGCCCACGCAGGAAGGCTTTAAAGGCTTCCCGTACTGTTGCAGGGTCCACATTGCCCATTTGGTTGGTCTGGAAGTAACCCCTGGCTACCTCTACCATTTGGGTGCAGAAGGCTGGATCTTTCAACAGGAGAGAGTTGCAGCTCCATCGGGGGAGAAGCGCATGTCCCCAGGGGGCAGATAACACATGGATACAGGGGCGTGGTCTGAGATAAGACTAAACTCTATGGAGGTGTTATAGATACCTTGGGCAGCCGCTCGGTCGGCCAAGCAGAAGTCAATACGGCTATGTGTGGAGTGAACTGGGGAGAAGAAGGTATAATCTCATCTGGTTGAGTGATCCCTGTACCAGGGGTCACATAGCCCCCCCTCCTCCTGCATTTCCGCCAGCGCTGTCTTAGCCTTTGGGTGGGCTTCAGGGGTCAGCTGGGTTTTATCTAGAAAAATGTCATCCACTAGACTGAAGTCTCCCCCTATCAGTACAGGGATGCCACTGCCTCCTTTTTAAGATCAGCTAAGGCTTGACTAACCTGCGGGAAGAAGTCTTCTGTGTCCCGGTTGGGTGAGTAAATGTTACCAACCACTATTTTCCCACCTGGGAAAGCAAAGTGAGCAACCGTCCATCGTCCCTGCGAGTCAGTTTTAAGCCTGTCCTCCACCCAGGGGCAGTTCTTACTCAGTAATATAGCCATACCTCTTGATATGGATGAGGCAGAGCTATGGAGCACCTTCCCCGCCCACAGTTTTCTAAGCCATGCCACTGTTTTAACTGTGAGGTGTGTCTCTTGGAGTACGGCTACATCAGCATGAAGTTTTAGTTTAGTTTAGTTTATTAGTCTAGGAATTAATACCTTTGAGCCAGGGCTCTTTTACAAAGGTTCCACGTCACAAAGAACATTTAACAAAGCACGATACACATTACAGGTAAAACCAGACAGGAAAGTTACATCATAAATTTGCTATTAACAGTTTAAGACAATAACGTTTTTAAGTTTCATAGAAAAACAAGCTATAACAGGTTCAAGCGAGTACACAATTCGAGGTTAAGAAACTTCCAAGAGAGGGTGATCATTAAGCGCCAAAGAGGCTAGAGAGGAGGAAAGGTGGTGAGCGGGAGAGTAAGTGAGAGGGACAGGAAAAAGGGGGTAGTGAGTTTGGGTGGGAGACAGGAAGTAGTAGAGGTACCAGAGGGTTCATTAGTCAGGGAGGAAGAGGCCTCAGATGTGAGGATGGACATGAGGAGTAGTAGTCTTTATCTAGCGCAGTCACAGTTGCTAGTGGTGGTAAGGTGGGCATAGAGTATGGATTTGAAAGCTTCAAGCGAGGTTGAGGATAGAGTAGGTGGACTAAGCGCATTGAACCATGTCGGGGCCCTGTATGCGAAAGATCTTTGTCCCTGTGCAGTCCGGCATCTCGGAACCAGGAAAGGTTGGCATTCAGATCTGGTGGAGGGTCATGAGCCAGGATTCAGTCGGAGTAGGTTTTGAATACATAATGGAGTCAGTCCCAAGATAGATTTTTGCCATTGTGCAGGTGAGATAAATAAGGCGATTTGATAGGTTCAACCAGCCTGATTCATAGTACAGATCCACGTGTGAGTCAGTCTTTGAGCCCCGTGAGGAGCCGGCAGGCCTTATTTAGAGTGATTGAGATACGCCTTAGAGCAGTGGAGGTAGCTGAGACATAAATAATAAGGCCATAGTCATTGATTGAGATTATGGAACTCTGTATAGCTATTCTCAATGCCGCTTGATTTAGAAATTGGCGGTTCACGAATAGTATTCCAAGGCGTTGGTTCACTGTTTCGCAGTGTTGTCAATGTGGGTTGCAAAGGTGAGCCCTTGGTCAAAAGTGATGCCAAGGTATTTGAAAGTATTTACTTGGTCCAGTGTAATTCCCGCAGAGGTTTGTATGGTGAGTGGAGTATGCCTATTTTTGTTTTGGTGATTGGAGAAGAGCATGGCTTTTGTTTTATTGTGGTTTAGCACAAGTTTACTATCCAGGAACCACCTTTCAACACTAGAAAGCAAGTTGCAGGCTTTTCGTGAGGAGTTTGGATCCTTGTGGGAAGAGAATTACAGCATCATCAGCGTATAAGATTATTTTCTCCTGGCAGATATCTGGGAGGTTAGGAACAGGCTAAGAGGAGGCGGTCCAAGAATTGATCCTGTGGTACACCTGAGAGAACTGGTTTGAAGTCGGAGAGTTCATTAGAGATTTTACAGCCTGGACCGATTGGACAGGTAACTTTTACCCAAGCACAAGGACCTTGACCAGACCTAGTCTAGAAAGTAGGGAGGTAAGTAGGCCATGATGGACTGTGTCGAGCTTTTGTAAGATCGATAAAGACTGCACCTGTTTGGCACCCTTTGTCCAGGGCTGAGTGGACTTCTCCAGAGAAATCAAGTAAGGCTGTTGTTGTACTATGCCCTTTCCTAAAGCCGTGCTGTTGATTACAGAGTAGATTGTATTTGTCCAGGTAATCAGAGAGTTGGTCTGCCACTATTCGTTCAAGTGCTTTGGAGAGGGGAGGGAGTATTGATGTTGGTCGATAGTTTCCTGTTGAGGTTTTGTCCCCCCCTTTGTGCACTGGCGTAACTATGGCAGATTTCCATTTGTTGGGAAATTGACTTTGGCAAAGTGACAGATTAAGAATTTTTGCAAGGGGGTGAATTACTTCATCCAGGGTGAGAGACAGGATTTTAGATCTAGCGTGTCACTACTTGTTCTGGATTTGGAGCAGGCCTTTCTTATGTACTTGTGTGTGCTGTGCACTTTGATTTTCTTGAAGTAAAATTGTGGTTTGTCACGAGGGTGTTTTGTGATACTAGGCTAGGCACAGGTAAGTCCGAAGAAATCTGGGGAGGACCCCACTAAGGTCTGTGAATGTCTTACTAAGCGTATCTGCAATAGACTTTGGGTCAAGAGTGGTGGATCCATCAACTTTCATAATGGTAGGTGACGATTTTGATTGTTTACCCATTATGTTTGGATGTTGTCCCAAAAAGCTCTTCCATCACCCCAGGTGGATTCAAGGGCATTTTGAAATAAGGCTCTTCATTTGCCTAATTTGTGAGGTACATCTATTTAGTGCCTGCTTGTATTTTAGGGTATCATGAGGTGAGCCTGTGTCTCTGGCAACTGCCCAGAGGTGGTCCGAACCTTGAGCTCAGCAAGTAGTTTGGCAGTAATCCATGGATTTGATAACGCTTTGATTTTACGTTTTTCCTGGGCGTATAAGTTGCATGCAGAGTTGAAAGATTTAATGAAGTATTCTAGTGCAGTATTAATATCAGTTGATTCAAGGATTGGCGCCAGTCCTGTTGTAGGAGATGGGTTTTCAACTTGATAAGATTCCATAAGGCAATACTCTGCTTGTTATAACTTTGGGGGTGGCTTGAGAAATTTATTAGACCAGGTACAGGACACTGGGGAGTGGTCACTGAGGGAGTCAGGGAGGACTTTAATGTTTTTATCCGGTCAGGGTGATTTGTGAGAACCAGTCAATAAGGGTGCTTGTACCAGTTTTGTAATTTTTCGGGTGGGGAGGTTACCATCTGAGTCAGGTTTGCTGCTAGGATGTCATCTTTGTAAGAGCCAGTGTCAGAGGCGAGCCAGTTTATGTTGAAATCCCGAGGAGGAGCTCATTTTCAGAGGGCTGCAGACTACAAAATCAAGTACAGACTTAATACTGGCACGGTGGTCTTTGGAGGATATAGACTACGTGCCACTGTGAGAACTTTGTTTTGTGCACCAAGAAGCAGTTTGATAGGAGGAGTTGCATCTGCGTATTTGTGGGGTGAAGCTGCTGGCGTTGACAGGAGAGGTTGTCCTTTATGTGAGATAGCTACAGCCCCCACCTTTCTTGCTTGCCGGTCGAGTCTGAAAAGATTGTAGCCTTCAACGAGACCGCATGATCCGGGTGCTGGGAGATAGCCAGGTTTCCACAATGGCTAGTATATCAGGGTTTTTGTCCAGCGAGAGTTTGAAGAGATGCCAATTTGGGAAGAAGGCTGCAGATATTTAGAGTGATAATGAGAGACCACTACCAACTTTCCCTGTTTTTGTCGCTTCAGTGCAACAGGACCAGGGTTTGGGTGTATCCCACCAGATATTAAAAGTAGGAGGAGCAGGAGTTTCAGCGATGCCATTCGTAGTTCATAATAGGTTGGAGTGAGTTTCTGCTTGTACTTTTTAAGATGCTTGGATTGTCTTCTGGAGTCCCAGTAGAGGGTGATCGTTAGTGAGTTATAATGATGTGGCAGTTTCCAATTAGGAAATATGGCTCTTTACACCCAGGTATTAATTGGGTGATGTTTGTTTAAGACTTCCAGAGTAAAAGCCATGGTACAATGTTTCGGGTAGTAGTATAGAAAGGTGAGAGTAGGTGGAGGGGTAGGGTAGGCGGAGGGGGTTGGCATAAAGGGAAAAGGAGGGTGAGGGTGAGGGTGAGCAGGAACAAGTGGTGGGGACTAAGCCAAAGCATTTTTTTAGCGAGGCAGGAGAGCCGAGAAATAGTGTGGGCTAGGCAGTCGGGGGGGGTGGTGGTGAGCAATAGGAGGGTGGTGGGGTACGGATTTTAGTGGGCTAAGGTGGATAGCTAAGCACTATGGCGAAGTACAGAGAAAAATGAAAAAAAAAAGACTGGGAGGGTTTGGTGCCAGAGGGTTTAAGAGAAGTACTATAGTACTGTTGAGATCCAGGATCACATAATATGTTAAAGTTCCTGAAAGGTGATAAACTGTGGCCTGGGCATATGCAATGTTAAAATCCTTTTTCTATATGTTTCCTTTGTTCTTCAAAGTCCTCAGAGATAAGTACAATACCTTGGGAGTAGGTCAGACAGTAGGCATATGCAATGTGTGAAATCCTTTTGTCTGTATGTTTCCTTTGATCTTCAAAGTCCTCAGAGACAAGTACAATACCTTTGGAATAGGTCAGACAAAAATGTTGATTCAGTCACAAAATGTGTTAAAATTCCTTTGTTCTTTAAAGTCCACAAGTGCAGTTGCTTTAAGAGTGGTCAGATGAGAATGTTGAAAATGTTGATTCAGTTGCAGGACCCAGCATCACCATGTTTGTAAGACTAGTTGTAAGGCATATGCTTCCTTGGGGAGGCTTCAAGAAAGTTGATTTAAAATGAAAAAGCTGATACCTGATGATGGCGATTTGCAGAAATTCAGTCCAGGAGACTTTCACCAATGTTGTGTGCAAGAATGGCACAGGTATTCCCAGCAGAAAAACATGTAAATGAACAAAAACTAACCTACAGACACAGACAAGCACAAACAGCCACCCACACAGCCCCAGGAGAAGTGACTTGAGGTGTTGAAGCACCTTAGTTCTTTTAGCTGGATGGTTAAGGCCCTTAACATTCCATGAGATACATGTCCAGCCTCAACGCGTTGGATCGGCCATGGTGACCCACTCCTACCGGTTTTATGTGATAATGGTGATGGGCGATTGCCGTTACAGCAAAGTCACATCACCAAAAGTTTTTTGAGATGGACTCCCCAAGCGCACAACAACATGGCACTGGGGACATGGATTTTATTGTTTACGGGGCTGTGCCCCCATGAGAATTCTCAACTTCGGGGGTGCATGGGAGGGTGCAAGTCGGGAGAAAAAATTCGGGCCGGGCGCATCAAAAGGCACCCATGCCTGGACCTGAACCTGGTACCACACCCGTCGCAGCCACGGACCAACCCCGATGCAGCTCGGCAGCCACTGCAGCACCACCCTACAGCTCCTTACGTCCCCTCCCAGCCCACGCTCGGCAGGCTCGCTTCCCCGTGTGCACGTAGACATATAGCGACATCAGTTGCTATTTACGCCCATCCATCCCTAGTGGCAACTCCCCCAATTGCCCCATCTACAAATGACGCCGTATGTGTCGCCTTTTGGGTAGCCTATTGGTGATCGCCTGCATCACAGGATACCACTCCAACCCCTAGCTGAACCTGCCTCGGGTTGGTGGGGTTACCAAATAATAACGGGGGTAGCCACGGGGGGGGGGGGCCTTCCTGGCAGGAAGATGACCTACAACTTGGTGCTAGGTTAATATATAGAAAAAGTGTAACAAGTCAAGTAAAACTTAACAGAAAGCACCATTTGCAAACAGGTAAAGGCAATAGCACTGGCTGTATAACAAGTACAGAATAACACAGTACACCAAACAGAAACAGTTTAACTGTGATCAACAAACTCTAGTAACTGAGCAATCTGGACTAGTGAAAGCCACATAAATCAACCTCAACCCCACCAAGGGGAGGAGAGGGGTAAGGCTGCAACTCTGGTCTTGCTAAGGTTGGTGTAAAAGAGTGCAGGTCAAGCAGATCGCACCACATGAAGGCAGATCTCAAGAAGAACAGTAGAGAAACTGTTGTGAAATCACAATAGACACTAAGGGTATGCGCGAAATGAGACCTGAACGAGTCTCCGCCACGCTAGCCCAGTGCCCGTTGGGGAGAGTGAGTGTCCTATCGCAGAATTACTCCTCCCACCCAGGCAGGTGTGAATCCCCATCAGGTAAAGCTTAGGATACCGGGGATGTAAGGAGTCTCCCCCCAGACTGCTTAATTGTGGGGACATAGTATTCTAGTTCTGGGGAGCTATGTCATGAGACAACCTATACAGAAACCATAACATTTCTGAGGGAAGGTGTCAGAGGAAGCCTATAAAATCAGGATTAGATTAGAGGTTGTAGAAGGAGGTGGTCAGGTAACACTGAGGGACAGGATAGAAGTTTGGGGATCGTGGAACTGCCCTGTCCCTCAGAGCAGAGCACACAGACAGCTGCCAAGGCCAAAGTGGTGGGAGGGGGGTGATAAGGTACAAAAGGTCGAATTGGGGTATGTGGTTGCTTGGAGGGACCTCTTGCTCAAAATGCAGAAGTCCTCATGGCCACAGTATCATATGTACCGGGGATAGGGTACTTGCCCAGCCCACAGACCATTTAACTTTGTAGGTAAAATTAGGGTCGGAAGGGAGGGGGACAACCCAGCAATCTTAAGGGGGGGGGGAATCTCTTGAGTCAGAACCACCATGGATCATTCCCTATAACAAAAACAATTGTCTGGATCTAGTTAAAGTACAGCACAACCACGAGTGTAATGTAATACAAATCCTTATGAAGTCCGTGAACCATCTGGGCCTGGCCAACCCGCATGCAGGATCATTCAGCCCTCTGGGGTGTTGGTAGTGGGCAGTGAATCAGGCTTGGCCGAAGCTGGATGAGTGGCTGCCACCTCCGCAAAGGATCAGAGTCCAGGCTTCACACATGCAGCAAGGTGTGAGTCCACATTACAGTGTCTCCTGTGGCAATGTCCACCACGTCCACCCAGCTAGGTGGGCCACGTGTCCATCAAAGAGTCCAGCAGGGAGGCTAGGGCGTCTCCGTCATCTTCTTCGCTGGGAGAGTCTTCTTTAGGAAGCTTGGCTGGTGGAGAGAGAGGAAGAGCGACAGGGCCGGAGTTGTTCCGGCTATGACTTCTTGACCTGTGCCTGGCTCTCTCTCGTTGAGTCATAGGGGGACGTCTGCAATAATCACTTCTCCTATGTTGAGCTGTGCAGGGAGGGGCAGAATGGTTGGGCCCGTTGCTAGAAGTGGAGGAGAAGAGCAGGGCGGTGGGACGGTATCTCTACTTTCTCACTCCCTGGAGAGCGGGACCTTCTCCTGTTATTCCTGTGGGATGCAGTTGGGCCTGAGGGGGACCAGAGGCTTTTAGCCAGGGAGGTCTGAAGATTAGTGGAGGGCCAGAGCTGCTTAGCACAGCACTCAATATCCTGCGGTGAATTAGCCAGACATTCCTTCCCATCTTTCACCACATGCAGACTAGTCAGTCCCTTAAAGCGGTAACGGAAACCCAAATCACTCAGTTTTTGTTTAATGGGGAGGTAGGCTTTACGCTTTGTAGCCACTTCCTTGGAGTAGTCTCTATAGAATGAAATGCGAGTTCCGTTCCAGAAAAGATCCCCATACTCCCTCGCAATACACAGAATTTGTTCCTTGACTGAGTAGCACAGCAGGTATGTGATAATAGGTCGGGGGGGCCCTAGTGCTGCTAGCTTGCCCCCAGTCCTATGAGCTCTTTCCACCTCTATAGGCTGTGTCCACCTTTCCCCCAAAAGCTTGAGAATAAAGTCCATTAAAAATTGTTTCCATATTGTTACCTTCAGCGCCCTCGGGGACTCCCAGAATACGAATATTGTTCCTATGCCCTCTATTCTCCTGATCTGCAGCTCTCTCCCATAGCTTTTGAATCTTAATGTCTTGCTCACGCAGACGAGACATAATCCTATGGTACTGTTGTTCCAGATCATCAGTACGCTGTTCAGAGATGTGCATGCGGTCCTCCAGCATTCGAACATCCACCACGTTCCCTGTTAAGACTGTGCTGATAGTGTCCACACTCACAAGCAGGGTTTTGAGCATTTTAGTAATATAGCTGAGCAAGTCAGCCACTGGGGCCTGCACTCCTCTGGGAGCAGGTGGTGCAGTTGAACCCATGCCATCTGTCGTGAGGCTCAGAGCAATAACCCGAGGCGTGCTGTACCCTGCCGGGGTCGAAATGCCAGGCGCTGATATCACACGTGGAAGGCAGGCGGTAACTGCGCTTACAGCAATGCGGCACACCTGAAGAAAAAATAAAGTTCAATCCGGCGACTGAAGGGGGAAATTAGCAGTCTGGCGATGAAGTGCAGAGCAGGTAAGATGTTCAGGTACCCGAAAGCACCACCGTAAACTGTATCGGCCATTAAAAAACAACTAGACTGTGCAGGCCTGTCCCCCCTGCGTAGCTCGGCCTACATACCTCTCCTCGCTGTGTAGATTGCCTCAAATAAGCTCCTCATCGAATACCGACCAAAGGTCTGGCTCGGGGGGATCTCACAAACCTCCTCCCACCGTGATCGCAAGCGAAAACAGTTCGGGGTCGGACATTTTAGTGAAAAGGGTCCTGCGTAGGACGAAGAGATTGGATTAGGCGGCCATTTTGCTCGGCAGCTCAGCAGTGCCCCCCATCTTCTTCATGTATGACTGTTTGTTCCCCAAACAGAGAATTTCGGATGACAGGAACATCCATGGCCTTTCACTGGGTATCCTGAGAAAAGGTTGGTAAACCTGAGCCAGGAAAGTCTCCTCAGGAAAACCGCAGTAGCCATGACTCTAGAGGACACATTATTAGAGTCCACTGCAGCATGAAATTGGACTTTGGATGCCTCAATACCATCCTTGACTATCTGCTCCAGGTCCTTGGTCAGTTGGGGTGGAGCAGTCTTAGCCAAGTCCAGGACAGATTCCCATCTGGACTTTTGGTATCTGGCTACACATGCCATGTAGGAAGCTTGCCTAATCCCCAGAGAAGAGGCCAAATATTGCTTCTTGGCCATGGTATCAATCCTCTGAGAGTCCTTCTCAAGAGGATGAGAGGCTAGAGGAATGCCAGCCTTGTCACAGGCAACTGCCTGAACAACTCCTACATGGCTGCTGCAGCAGTTTGTACAGGAACTCTGTGCCACTGCCTGAGAGCATATACCTCCTATCCATCCTTTTATCAACAGGGGGAACAGAAGTAGGCATCTGCAAAATCTTGTCTGTTTTTTCAAGGTCTCATGGAGAGGTATTGAAAGTCTTCTGGAGTCAGAGACATCCATCATCTCAATGAAATATCCTCCTCAGCTGCCTCCAGAGTAGGGAGCTGTAAGGTTTCAGCAACCTTTCTGTAAAATGAATAATGGGAGGAGGACTCCCCAGGTTGTCTGGGAGGGGAGACAGAATCTGGCCTATCTGGAGAAATATCAGGCTCAATGGGCTCCCCCAAGCTTATTATGATGTTTTTTTTTTATATTGTATTTACTGTTATTTGTACACAGATCGCCCATGAAAACGGGTCATTTTGACTCGTGGTCCTATCAGTAGAAATAAACAAACAAGCCTTCATCTTCTTCCCCTTTTTCGCCAGTCGAGTTCGTAATAAATCTCCGGATCATATGAATCAGTGGGAAATGAACCGATAGATGACCGGACGGAGGTGTGTGTGTGTGTTAGTACTCGGTCTTGGTTCACCTGGTTCTATCTGCAATGACTGTATGATCCTAATCGCTTTAGCTATTTCATCTGTGGTTGGAGCTGGAAACGTGGGCTCTGAGCCGGCAGATTTCTGTTTTGCTGGTACCGATTCCCCGGTATTTGTTTTTCGTTTGGTCGAAGAGGTTTCGCCTGGTCAGAAGGCACCTCCTCCGGTTCCCCGGCACCCTCAGGAGCTGCACCTGACCGGTCATCCGGGTCAGCGGATTTTTCGGCCATTCTTTCCTTCAGCCTGGCTCAACGCTTATCCAGCATGGCCTTTGGAAAGTTTTCACAGATTTGGCAGTTTGTTTTCAAGTGGTCAAACTCCAGACAATGAACACACATGAGGTGGGGATCTGCCTTGGCAAACATCTCCCCACACTCTGTGCAGTGCTGAAACCCAGTGGGACCAGTCTTTTTCTTGGGTTTCTCTAAGACATAATGCACTGAGGCCAAAGTTACCCTCTGCGTGGCGGTCAGGCCAGAGTAACTAAAATAGTTTTCGGTTAACAACCGATAAAGACTTGTCTTTTTTTTTTTTTTAACTGAAACCCCGATCCCAAATAAAGACTTAAACTCTAAGAATTTACCTCAAAGAAATAATCAAATCGGTCCTCTCTCGGTTACGTGGACTGAAAAAGGACCGGAGACTTACCAAATGGAAATTCAATCTAATCTAGTCTAACCTGTACCATAGACAGAGGTTTGAAGAACTGAAACCAAAACGTGGTTAAAATAACCGACAAAAACACCACTCTGAACTGAAGCGAGCAAAGAGAAATCTCTGGAGTGTCTTCACAGGCAGGCGGAGTAAAGAATCTGACAGTTACATAGAATGTACCAGGGACAGGGGTTTGAAAACCAAGCTTGAGCTCAATGTTCTATGCTTTGGCATAGAGTTAACTCTTTCATCTCTGGGGCAGTTGAACTGGAAGGGCTAACTGCATACTGTCAGAATACAGCAAGACTTCATGTTGTTTGAAGATGGAAAAAGGAAATGAGTGGTGGAAAGCCTCTAGGGTAATGGTTTGGACGTTATCCAGTCTCTACACACTAATCAGCCAAACTTTACCCTGCAGGACTACCTGGCTATGCTAAACAGCACTTTTGGATCCACTGAAAGTGGCACACACTTGGTCTTTCAACTGCAAGCAATCATCCAGAATGAGGAAGAGAAAATGTCCAATTACCTGACTTGACTGGAGACCGTTATCCACCAAACAGTAAGACTGGCGGAATCATCCCTGACCAAGCCGACAGGACCAGACTGGAGCAAGTGCTTAAAGGGGCCATATACTCACAGATGACTGTCTTCACACTTCGGCTGAAGGATCAGAAAGCCACACCATCTAACTTGAAACAGCTATTGGAAAAGGTGCGAGAAGATTCCCACACAGCACGGAGAGAATCACTAAAAGTATCTACAGGGATAGCCATCCCCCCAAGCTGCAAACCACTGAAATAGGACCTCAGATGGATGGCACTGAGGTAGGAGTGCAACTCAGGCAACTGATGGAGCAAGAAAAAGCACTGGCCACAACACATGAATGGTGAACAGGAGTCAACTCCAGGCCTCCTGGTAGAGGATGTGCCCCCAGATTTTCTGCTGCTCCTCAGCATGGGCTTCAAGCCCCACCTTGGCCCAGGAACAATGTGTTTTGCTACAGGCGTGGGCAGGATGGACAGATAGCATGAGGATGCATTTACCCAGCAAATCCACAGCTTGTGATTCATATGTGGGAAAGCCAACTGCTCCAGCAGGGAAATGACTGAGAAGCCCAGTAACGAAGCAACCTGAGCCACCGACAGTGCAGTGCTCCATAAAATAAACTGACCCTGCAATCCACCAAGGTAGTAAGTTGCCCTCAGAACTGCTGAGCCCCAGAGCAGACATCCAGTCCTTGTCAAAGGTAAACCATGCAAAGTGTTACTCAACAGTGGGTCACAGGTTACTATCATCCACTGTTTCTTCTACAACAGCCACCTGAAGCATCTGCCTCTGATGCCTCTTTAAGGACTTGCCCTGTGGAGTCTGAGTGACACCAGCTACCCATATGATGGCTAAAGCATTGTAGAATTCAAGCTTCCTGGAGCAGACAAGGGAGTGCCACACAGGACTGATGCCATAACATCAATATTATTTATTTATTTAAAATTGATGACCGGGAAAGGCACACTGAGCAGAGGCCCATTTCCAGGTGCGACCTGGGTACAGAGTGTACGCAGAAGTGACAAGAGTTACAAAGTGTAGATTACAAACAGTACGTACAAACATTTTTCATACAGTACAAATATTTTTCATACAACACAAAATATACAAGTACAAGGTAAATGTACAAGAATGAAGGCAAGATTTCCATTTGCAGGCTAGGGTTTCTAAGTTGAGACCGTATGAGGCCTCGGATGTGAGGGTTAGGCTCGGGTAGGAGTAGGTTTGGGGCTGGGAGGGAGGCGACTCTGGTCAGCGTGTCAAGAGAGACACTGATTGGGGGACACTGAAGAAAGGTTTGAGTGGAGAAACACAGAGCGGTGACTGGGGAAGAGGGGACTGAGTGGGACTTGGGGGCGTACTGGGTCCTTTGGGGCAGAGAGGGGTGGGGAGGAGCCTGAGGAGTTGTTTAATGGATGAAAGACAGGAGGCCAGGTGCAGGTCAGAGGGAAGGTTGTTCCAGAGAAGAGGGAGATGGTCCGAAAAGGCAGCTTGGCCGGTAACAGTGTGAGGGTGGGGGAGGTGGAAAGTGTGCGAGTCCCTGTGGCGAAGAGGGTAATCTAGGGAGTTGTCTGGGGTAAGGTGGGAAGTGAGGTGGTGGGAGGGAACCAAACCAGTAGTTTGCTATGACAGAGGCGCTGTGGATGGTTCTCCTGTGTGAGAGCGGGGCCAGGGAGAGTGGTGCGTAGAGGATGCAGTGGTGAGTGTGAGTGGGGGAGGCAGTGGCAAAGTGGCAGAAAGAGTTAAGTAGGAAGTCTAGTTTGGAGACAGAAGAGGTTGGGGTCCAGAATCCAAGAGCATAGCTGGCACTCCAGTGTCGATTGGTACCAACACTGATACTGTATGTTTGGGAGGCTGGCCCAAATGTGTCAAGAGAAAGGTGAAGCGCAGTGCCTACACAGTCCACTATTGCAAGCAACTGTAAAAAATGTGAGACTAAAACCTGAAACCCCAAAGAAACTGGTGCAAGAAGAGCCCATTGGAGAGATCCACCATGTTGACAGCCATGAAGTGATCTTACTGCCCAATGTAAGGTTCTGAGTCATCAGGACTGCAGAGTTCAAGTGCCAACCAGCAGGACCTACTCTCATCATTGAGGTACCAGCTGACAACAGCCTACCAAAGGGACTGAATGGTCCAAAGAGGAGTGATGCCCCCACCTGTCACACCCTGGGAAAGATGAGTAACAGTGAGGATGAAGAATGACATGAAGAAACCCATCATCTTAAAGAGAGGGCAAGTGTTAACAAATATCTTCCATGTAGACAGTGTAACAGGAGTGGACCCTGAAGTTGCCACTATCACATAAATTGACCCCGGACTATCTGAGCCTGAAGAACTGCCAATACCCGACAACTGTCGGTGGAGCCTAAGTAACAAGCTAGCCAAGTGCAGGAAAGTGTTCTTGAATGAATGGACGTGGTATGCATCCAGGGAGAAAAGCACCATATCCACTTCTGGGGTGAGTGACCCTTCTGGGAAAGATCCTGATGATTGGCCTGTACTGGCACAGAGGATGTCAGCAGCCACTTGCAAGAACTACTAGAGGCAGAGATCATCAAAGAGTCCCCAAGTCCAAATGCATTGCCTACTGTGGTAGCCAGGAAGAAGACAGAGCAATCTGTATGTGCATCGACTACCACAAACTCAACAAGATGGTTTCCAACCAATACATAGTACCCAGAGTCAAAGACACCATGGCGATCTTAACAGGAAGCAAGTGATTCTCCATCCTAGATCTCTGAAGTGGTGACTACCAAATCCCCATGGCAGAAGAAAATACATAAAAGACCACATTTATCTGCCTCCTGGGGTTCTACCAGTTCGAGAGGGTGCCCCAAGTCATATCCAGAGCCCTGCCACTTCTCAGAGGTTAATGGAGAAGGCAGTGGGAGTTAAGCATCTGCTGGAGGTGTTGGTGCACCTAGATGATCTGACAGTGTTCAGCAGGACACTGGAGGAGCACGAAACCAGACTCATGAAAGTGCTGGACAGATTGGAACAGTTCGGTTTAAAAGTTTCCATCGACAAGTGCCAGTTTTGTCAGCCATCTGTTAAATATTTGGGGCACACTGTTTTGGCAAATGGGGTACAGACCGAACCTGCAAAAGTAGAGGCACTCACGACTTGGCCTAGACCACACAACCTAAAGTCACTACAGGCGAGCAGGGAAATAACAGTGCACACACCAGATACTTTAGACTAGTCTTTTATCAGTGCTTAGGTTCAGGTATAGCTGACCAGCTGTACCTGACCCTATGCACTAATAAAAGATTAGTCCTAAGTATCTGGTATGTGTACTGTTACTTCCCTGATTCTCTCGTTTTCACTGAACAGTAACACCTCTGAGACTGTGGTGCACTCTCATTCCTTTTTTCATCTTCCTGGCTACTACAGGCAGTTTGTCAAAGGCTATTCCATCATTATGTGCCCTTTGAACAAACTTACCCAGGGTAATCTGCCTACACACAAAAGAAAGCCCACTCTGGGACGGGCAATCCCCGCCCTGAGTACTGGAACGTGAACGTGCTTTTTGGCACCAGGTGAAACCAACAGTGTGAAGTGGCATTCAAAGATATAATCAAACATTTGAGTGAGGCATTCGCTGATTCTACCAAGTCGTATGTCCTATACACCGACACCAGCTTAAGTGGCTTAGGACCTGTCCTGTACCAACAGCAGCTTAAGGAATTTCATCCCAGAGGTGTACATGTCCGACTTCCCAGGCATCCCTCAAGGCTCAATCCTTGGACCACTGCTTTTCTCACTACACAAAAATTTCATCTATCATTGCTTCCAGCACAGTACCCCTCTTCTTTATGCAGTCGGTTTAGTGTTTCTCAGTCATGCCCCAGATACAACCAGCATCAACAATGCTCTATCCTCAGATCTCCGGGGGGGACCCCAATCCTGGCTTACTGACAACAAACTACTAATGAATCTCTCCAAATCCCAGGCAATGCTCTTTGAGTCACCTCCTTGGCCGAGAAATATATCCACCCTCCTACTGGTGTCCTGCATGAATGGTTCTCCACTCAACACAGCCACATCTTAATACTACGGTAACACACTAGACCCCTCCCTGGATTTTACCCTACACACCTCCTCCACTTGTAAGGCTGCAAACTCTAGTCTTGGCATCACGTACCGTGCCTTTATAAATGTCCCCCCTTCAGCCAGAGGCACAACTGCATGCACTCTATTGCTTCCAAAACTAACGTATGGCCTTCCACTCTTTGCTAATGCTTCTAACACTCTCATGCATAAATGGACAGTGGGTTACAATGACACATGTTGCTTCGCACTTGGATACAACTGCCTTACTCACCACTATCTCCAGTATAGTAAACAAGGCTGGCCCTTCCGCTTCAGCGCTACTGGACCTTACTCTAGGGGAAAATTGTTCAGAGCACACTGAACAACAAAAAGCCTCTATCCCTCACCTCATGTATCTTACCCTCTGCTAGTCACTGCTCCCTAAGATCTTCAGATGCTGACCAACTGACTATCCTCAGGTCGCGTACTAGGTATGGTGCGATATCCTTCTCCTCCACTGCCCCTAAACTGTGGAACATACCTCTGTTTGTCTGGCAGACTCAAACAGCTGGCACCTTCAGCTGGCATCTCCCTGATCATTTGCTGCAACACTCCCAGTGAACCTGTCCTAACCCTTAAGACTGAGCCACCACTTATTACTTTGCTCGTGCCATAGCAACATTTTCTGGGAAAAAAATCATATATATTGTATCTCTTCTATGCATTGTTACTTGTACCGTATGCAACATAGTGCCCTTCCTTATAACTCAGCAATTATTGCTTCTCTGTATGACCTCATGTGTAATCTGCCTTGTATTTGTTGATCTTGTATTATTATTGCTGTTGTAACCTCCCGGGTCGTCCCTGAAAATAGGCGACTGCATGCCTAGTGCACCCTTCCTGGTTACCAAAAACTAAATAAAATAAATAAATAATATAGGAACAGGGAGTCTGTACACATATACAGATAGGGCACCTACCTCAGGAGTGTAGGGTATAAATAATACAACACAATACACAGACAGATACCTGCCAGTGTGGGTGAGGTCAGCACCTCAAATCAACTTTAAACTGAGGTGCAAAACAGACCACAACTGTAGTCAAAAAAAAATGCCAGTTATGAATGTGAAAAAAAATGTGGAAAATGGTGCCCCTCCCTTTTTTTTTTTCTCCTTAAAAAGTCTGCAATTCAAAAATAACTCCAATGTTCTTACTAGTTATAAAAGTTGGAGGGGTTCTTGGTCTCATCATCATCCAGCTGAATTATGATCAAGCCTGACCACTGCGGCAAAGTGACCACCTCCATCGGTCAGGAAAAAGCAACACATTTTATCCTGCCATTTCAGAGCTAAGGTCCCTCTGTTTTCTCTATCTTATGAGGAACCATTCTCTTGGCTGCATTACTTATGTAGTGTGCTCTAGCCAATAAGAGGCACACAGGTGAAAAAATGTCATTACCTGTATCAAGTGAAATTGAGAGGCTTTCAACTATGGGCTGCATTTGTTCTACATTAGTTAAAATATGTGGAGCTGACCCTTACAGAATACACTAAATTCTGTAATATGTTACAAAAACCAAACACACAGTAAGAGGGTGCTCTGTACACATATATAGATAGTGCACCTACCTCAGGGGTGTAGGGTATAAATAATACAACATAATACACAGACAAGCCTCCACCAAGGGCCTTCTGATGGTTCCAAGGGCCAGGCTGAAAACCTTGGGAGACTGCTCCTTTGAGGTGGCTAGCCCAGCCCTTTGGAACTCGCTGCCAAATGTCCTGAGGGAGGACCCATTGATGGAGGCATTTAAAAGAGGCCTGGAGACCTACCTTTTTAATAAAGCTTTTTCTGACAGTTTTAATTGATTTTAATAAGCTAAGAAAAAATTAATAACTGTATTAATTGTTTTATGCTGTATTTAACCCTGTTTTTCTCTGTAATGGCGCCCAGTGCATCCGGGATTGGCGCCAAATATAACTGTTACTTACTTACATCCACACTTCTGGCAGTGTCCTTTCCCTTTAAATTTCCTGCCGGAAGTCTCCAAGCTGGCTCCTTCCACCCACCCGGATGGTACTTCCCATAGCACCACCCCATGATGTCAGATCTTGCCCGCTGAAAGAAAGACCAGTGTGCCACTTTCCGGGTAGGTCAGGTGGGTCAGTATAGATGTACACCATATCCCAATCCTAGAACTACTGTTATAGATGAGTAACCTGTTTTTCTAAATACATGGATAGGTGTACTTATCCACACTTCTGGCAGACTCCTAGCAGTTCTCTGGTAGAAGGGGACAAGGCATGCAGCCCCTATTTGGGAAACCGAGATTGTAGAACCAATGCCCCAAACCCAGCATCCCGGCGTGACTCAAGATCGATATGGTAATGGGAGATGAAGGTGTGTGCTGACTTCCAGGTAGTAGCCCTGCAGATCTCCTGGATAGGGACGTCCCTGAAAGCAGCCACTGAGGCAGCAGTACGACGGATGGAATGATCTCTTACCCCTATGGGAAGCGCCCTACCCACCAACCATTAGCAGAGGTCGATGCAGGGCACAATCCACCTGCAAATCATCCACTTTGCTGCCAGGTGTGGCTTCAGCGTAGAAGACAAAGACCTGGCGAACCTCTCCCTGAACTCCAGCTGTGTGCTCCTTGTAATAGGCAAGCGCTCACCACAGGTCCAAAATATGGAGCCTGTGCTCGACTTCCAAGAGGTGGTTGGTTACGTACACCAGGAGATTATTCACCTGGTTAAGGTGAAAATCCACCACAGCCTTTGGGAGGAACTTCAGGTTGGGGAAGGACAACTCTGTCCCTACGGAAGAGCAGGTAAGGAGACTCCACCAAGAGCGCCTGGAGCTCACTGATCCTTTTGATTGATGTAATAGCCCCTAAGAAGGCGGTCTTCAACGACAGGTGAGACATTTCGCACCTGTGCATTGGTTCACATGACTTGCCCATGAGCTTTGCCAACACCAGCAACAAGTCCTAAGGTGGTGGTGGTTCACGCACCAGAGGGGAAATGTAGTCAATGCCTTTAAAAAGTGCCAGACCACCTTCTCCTGTACCACCGACTGCATATCAGCCCGTGCCCGATAAAGAGAGATGGCTGCCAGGTGCACCCTAAGGGTAGTCGACAGAAGGCCCAACTGAGAGACGGACCAAAGGTAGTCGAGAATGCTAGTCACCGGGCAAGATAAAGGGTCCAGCCCCTTGCCCTGGCACCAAATGGAGAACCTCTTCTATTTGAAGGCATAACATTTTCAGGTCGACTCCTTCTGCGATGCCTCGACTACAGTGAGGACATCATCAGAGTGACGCAAAGCCTGGAGCTCTAGCCGCTCAGGAACCAGGCTGTCAGGTGCAGGGATTGAAGGTCCAGATGGAGTATCTTTCCCTAATTGCAAGACAGCAGGTCCGGGCATAGGGGAGATGCATTAGGAGCCTGCTGCTGAGGCTGAGCAGATTGGTGTACCAAAACTGGCAAGGGGCCAGTCCTGAGCCACCAGGATCATCTGTGCCTTGTCCCACCTGACCTTGAGCAACACCTTGTGGATCAAGGAGAACAAAGAGAAGGCATAAAGAGGATCCAGGGTCGAGGGCCTGGAAAAGGCATCCACCTGCAGTGTTCAATGCCGAGAGGGGTGCCTCATTGGGAAAACAGGCTGTGTACTACCTCTGGATGAAGAAACCACTCTTGAGACACCTCGTCTACATGGCTGAGGGTGTCTGTTAGCTGGCTGGAGGCGCCAACTTAATGGATGACCAGGAGATCGGTGTCCAAGCTGAGCATGAAGGTCCAGATGCGGTTAGCTTCCCTGCAGAGAGGAAGGGAGTGTGTCCCGCCCTGTTTGTTGAGGTAGTACACGGTTGAGGTGTTGTCTGTCTGGACCTGAACAACCTCATTCCAAACATGCCGAGGAGGTTGGTGTGGCATCAGGACTCCTTGGTGGTCCAGAGCCCATGGACTCTAGGTGGGCACCCCAGCTCATCAGGGAGGCATCAGTTGTCAGGATGACTGTCGGCTCTGGGCGGACAAATGGGATCCCTTCCTGTAGATGTTCTAAGACTAACCACTGCTGGAGGGCGTCCCACATCGGCTGGGTCACAGTGACCAGCTGGTCAAAGTGGCCCTTGTGCTAAGATCACTAGTGGGCATGTTCCACTGCAGAGACTGCATTCTACATCAGGCCCAATGGACCACGCTGGTGCATGCCGCCATGTATCCCAAAAGGCGCAGAAAGTCCAGAGCATGGCGTAACTGCCCAACCCAAAATAATTGGGCAAAGGGGAGAGAGCCTCCACCCTGTCCGCCGGGAGCCGAGCCCTGGCTCTGCAAGAGTCGTGCTCCGACCCAATGAACTGAATCGTCTGAGAGGGCATGAGTTTAGACTTGGCCTCGTTGACCAGGAAGCCAAGGAACAAGCAGGTCTGGAGGGCCAGATCCTTGGACCATTCTATCTCCTCCCTGTGGGGACCCGCTATTAGCCAGTCGCCCAGGGAAGGGTAAACCCGGACCCCTTGGTGCCTCGGGTAGGCTGCCACTACTGCAATGCACTTGTTGAAGACCCCAGGCGCCAAAGACAGGCCGAATGGCATGGCCTGGAACTCATAAAGGACCCCCCCCCCCCGCACAGAACCGCAGGAACTGGCGGTGGTACAGAAAGATTGGGACATGGAAGAATATGTCCTGGAGATCCAGGGAGCAGAACCACATGTTCTGCTCAAGAGAGCGTATGATCATAGACACAGTGACCACCCTGAAGGTGAGCGGCCAAAGAAACTTATTCAGGTCATGCAGATCTAAAATGGGGTGCCAGCCCATCTGTTTTGGCACCAGGAAGTACCTGGAGACAAACCCTGGGTGTACTGAAGGGTCTGGGTGATGTCATCCTGAAGGGCTGACAGCACATTGACGGATACCATATCCTCCTGTGGGGTATGAGCTTGGCATGGTGGGTAAGCCTCAAACTCCAGAAGCAGACCCTGGCCAACCACCTCCAGAACCCACCTGTCTGTGGTGACAGCGGACCAGGCGAAGGAAGTGGCGGAATCAGCCCCCCACGCGAGGACCCAGGGGACTAAGGACAGGAATGGGGAAGGCACCCCCATCCCATCATTGGCCAGGCTGGAGGCAGAGGAAGGGCCAGCTGAGGGGCCACTGGGACCTCAGACTCCTGGCTTCCAGACGACTGATGCAACGGACTTCAGCCGGGGGCACCAAGACTGAGCCTGCTGTCCAGCTAGAGGCTGGTATGGTTTGGCCATGGGGGCAGAGAGGGTCTGAAAGGGTGTTTTTCTCTGAACCGTAGAGCCCTTAGGGTCCCTCTGGGAAGAGGTTACCAAGTCCAAGGTGGCAATGGACTTCTCTATCCGAGTGAGGTGCCCTTCAACCCCTGGCCCAAACAAGTCAGTATCCAAGAAGGGGACATCTGCCAATTTGTGCTAGGTATCCACCATAAAGGTTGAGATCCTCAGCCACGCCTTGTGGCGCATAGCAGCCGTGGTCGCCATGGACCGAGCACAGGAGTCGGCAATGTCCATGGCTGTCTGGAGCTGCTGTTTAGCCACAGCTCAGCTCAGATCCTGGACCTGCTTGATTGTAGCTTGCAAGTCGGCAGGTATATGAGGAAGCACCTCATCAAGTGTGCCCACAATGGCATGGGCGAAGTGGACCATTAAAAGGGCCAAACTCGGCTGCTGAAGGTCAAAAGAGGAGGCAGCATAGACCTTTTTGGCCATGTGATCCAATTTCTTCGATTCTTTATTGGGGGGTTTATCTACATCCCCGACATTCCCAGTGTGCCAGAACACAGAGTCGGCCACAAGACCCGCAGCCGAGGGGTGCTCTGTGAACCCCAAAAGGGAGCCGGTAGGGACTGAGTACTTGTGGGCCATCCAGGTGCAGGACAAGAGGCCAGATGCTGCCAAAGCTCCAGAGTAGGGCCAAGAATGGCCTCTGCAACCGGGAAGGCTACCCCAAGGAGTCACCTCGGTCAAGAATCTCGATGAGTGGGTACCTCACCTGTTTCTGGACAGGTTCCATGAGCAACCCGGTGGATTCCGAGATAAGGCAGAGAAAGCCCATGAAAGAAGTGGGGTCATGTTTCTCAGACAAATCCTCTGCCAACTCCACGTCGACCAGATGGCAATGCAGAGAGGAGCCCTCAGACTCTGAGAATTCCTTTAAATAAAGGCTGATCACCACAGTCCTCACTGACCCTACCAGGCCTGTTGAGAGTGATGGTGACTTATAGCCGATGTGAAAGTCCTGATGCAGAGCAGGCATCCTTAGGAGAAGGAGGCCAAACTGATTCTTGCCGAGCCAGCATCTGCTAAGGCAGGAAAGGTTGAGGCCTCAGTAGCAAGAGCCATATGATAGCCGGGGCTGAGGTCAGGTTTGGCTTCACCTCGGTGAACATGAGCTGATGCCGCATGAACTATTCTCAGTGCTGGTGTATCTTGCAGCCAAGCCTCTCCTCATCAAAGGAGGAAGAATAGTGGTGACGCCGCTTATCAGAGTGTTACGAGATCATCAATGACGCGGGCTGCTCGACCCAGGTCTGCGGGATCGGGACTGCAACCTTGACCAATGGGGCTGTCGAAGGAGGGTCTCAGAGGGATCCGGTGAAAGTTGAGGATCATCCACGTCCACCAGATCCTGAGGAAAAGGTGGCAGATCAGTGGACTGGTCCATCCCTCCTTGAGAAGTCACAGGCAGGACTGGAGTCCTAGAGAGGGAGGTATCAGCCTCATCTAATGACAACGGGTCAACTGGTTTGAGGAAAATCTCGGCAGGAAGGCCGACCCGCATCTTGACCAACTGGAGTGACGGGGAGACTGTGGAGTCAGCAACCTGGGCAGAAGGATCGACCGTAGTCAAAACCTCCATGGAAGCATGGGAATCCAAAGCGTGAGAGTGCTTGCGATGTCACGATCGACAGCAAGACTTTTTCTTAGCCTCTTTCTTTTTAGATTTAGTGCCCGAAGAGGGTCCCTGCCCCAAAGTGGGAAGGGTCTGGCACAAATCTCTGAAACCCCCTGAAAAGAAGGCACCCAAAGGAAGCGGCAAAAAGGCCGAAGCCAAGGAAGCTGGAGTGCAACTTCCTCAAATGCCACAAGCTGTTCAGCAGACCCTGCAGCCACAGAGACCACCCAATGGGCATCTCTGAATTTCACAGGAGGACCCCGTTCATCTGGCTGCCCTCAAAGAAGTCGTGCATTCTGGCCTTCCAAGGTGGATGGATGCAGGGTGAGACACAGGCCACATGCCTGGGGATCATGATCGTGGCCCAGCCAGTAAACGGCACATGATGTGCGGGTCCATCCGAGACATCTTCTGCCCAAAGGCACATTTCTTGAACCTGGTGCAGACTTCACATCGTCCATCACGGATGAGGTGAAGGAGTCACATGGAGACAAAACTGCAATTCAAAGTAGAATTTTATTAAGCAAAGGCCTACTCAGTGTGAGAGCGATAAGGAAGGAACCTGCTTCTTCCAGCAGAAAGGAAGCTCTCACATCACGGGGCGAAGCTAGGGGAGTAACCACCCGGGTGGGTGGCAGGAGCCAGGCTGTTAGACTTTCCAGCAGGAGATTTAAAGGGAAAGGACACTGCCAGAAGTGTGGATAAGTACAACATATCCACATCCCTAGAACTGTAAAATTTGTTATAATACTAAACTGACACAAAAATAATAACCTCCAAATGTAATCACTTAAACTGAAGAACTGAACACTGTCATTATATAGACAGTGAAGTTTTGAATCCCCACAGGCGAGCGTCGTCTACTGATGTGTACTCAATGGTGGGAAAAAAGGCAGTGAGGCCTTTGGGGGTTGGTGCCACTGTATACCAGCGGGCGCGTGTATCTTCCTGTGATGATGCACATGAAGTGCCTATTGGGTCACCAGCCCTCTGAAAAGCTCTGCCTCCTGCAGGGTTCTAGTGCCTCTAGCTCAGACCCACAAGTGGGCATTAATGGTGAAGACTGATTCTTGGAAGATCTAAGGAGTAATGGGTCCACTCACGTTATATCAGTCAAACTTTATTTAACCAGGCATGGTTTTACGTCATCGTGGGAGGCCCATGGCTAACAAAGTTTCCGAGTGGCCCTGACACTGATGGCTTACAGTTCAAAAGGTGTGGCCCAATGGAGGGGGTGTCCTTGATGAATATCTTAAGTTTAAAAGGAAATGGTAGACAACCTTCGACACCTGCAGGCCACGCAGACAGCTGTGGTATCCAACACTTAATAACAAACTGTAATCCTCGGGCAACCTCCCTTCCGCATGTTATACCCAGTAATGTTAACCTCTGTGAGAAAATGATCCAACTCGCGTTTAAGATTCCACACTCTGTACTTGCACTGCTCCTTTGGAAACTTGTTCCATAGGTTTATTCCTTCCATCTCTTACTATGTGAAACATAGAGTATAATGTATGGGCATTGATGAACAACCTCTCTACTATCGCTTCAAGTGGTTGCCATGACGACTTAGATAAACCTTGATAGTGCAGCTCAAGAGGTTTTCATTAGTTGTCACAGCAACCACGAAAAGTGAGAACAGAGTGGTTGATCGATGCCCATACATTATCTTTTATAGTGTATTGGCATCGGTCCTTTCAATTTAAACAAAAAAAGACAATTTGTAGCATGATCCTCACTTTTAAACTCTCGCCACCGCTCTCTCTGGGTCCAGCTGTAACTGCCACGTCCTGTTCAGTAAGGCCGGCGATTCGCGAAACGCCCATGTGCAGAGCATTCCTTGCTGCTGTACCACTGATGTGACATACCCACGATGGTAAACATCGTGACATCACATTGAGGGGATAACAGCACTGGGAAAAGATATATTTTGAGGATTCATAACGTTCGACTATACATTATAAATAAATGCCACAATGTCGATCCAGGTTCAGGAACAAGCTCAAACATCGCAGGTCCAGATGGGGCACAGGAGGACTTATCATCACAGGGGGCTCTCTCTAATGAGGAGGGAGGCTGTCAGGCTCCTGCTGCTTCTCCACTGCCAGGGGGCCCACAGGAAGCAGTGCAGCTGGTTGTATGCCTTGTGGGAGGGGGGATGCCGGCTTGACTGCATGCTGACATGCTTTTCGTGCACTTGTCTTGAAGTCTCTTGAACGGGCTTCCATGAGGGAGGGCAGAAAAATGAAAACAAAAAATTAAGCCAGCACCAGCAGAGCAGAGTGATGGACTTGGGTACTCTCCTGCCCTATGCCCCACTGCCAACTGCCTAAAGACTCAACTCAGGCAGGTGTTTGCCACACCTCTGGCCTCGCCATGGGGGAGGAGGCATAATGGTAATTTGGCAGAGACAAGGGTGACAGCACTGGGAGGTCATAGCGATAGCATCTGGATGTTTGCAGCTTGGCCGGGTAGCAAGAAAATCTGCAGAGTAAAAAAAAACAAATAAAATAACAGTTGTAAAATGATTTTAAAACCCTGTTCAGAGACAGCTGTGTCAGAGTATTTCAAATTCCAGAGGTTTCCTAGCATGAATTAATAATATCCGCTGAGAAAGCATTCTGATAAGACTGCTTCAAACTGCCAGTTTTCAAATTATAAGAGAGGATGTTCATCTCTCTCAGGTCTATCCAGGTGAACGTATTAAAAAAAATCCAGAAAGAGCCACTGAAGGCAAGGTTGAGTTCATGTATATATTTCACTTTAATAGTATAAATCTCTTTTAGGTAGTACTGTAGTAGTAAGCCACAACAATGTAACGCCACAAAATTGTACAGCATTTAATAAAATGCATACGCTATCCATGCACTGCAATGCTCTATATACAGAAACAACAATGCAAATTCTCTTCATGACTGAAGACACGGATTAGGTATAAAACTTTAAGTAAAAAATGAACATGCAGTCATTTGTTTAATGTCATTACATGTACAAAAGCAGATTTTCACTAAAAGAAATGGAGGAAACAACAGTCTTTGATCATTTTTTTAAACCCGGGATTAGTGAATTTTAATAATGGCATACTGGCATTTCGTAAGCGAATGAACACCAAGAAGCGGTGGGTTACAGGAACTCTTAAATGGCATTAAATCCTAGAATTCAAAGAACAAATGAATAAATATGGTGTTTTATTATAGTAAACAATTCTTTAGTTCGATTAATAAGCATACCACAGGTAACACGTAGAATGTGTCAGCTTCACCAGTAAAACTGCATTGTCATATGCTGAGTCACAAGACACTCAAGAGATAAGAAGGCTAAAGGGCCAAACTTGCAACAACTGGAAGTCTCACTCTCCAGTGTAATTTATTATACAAAGCTGCAGGAATAACTACTATGGACCCAAGACCAATATACCATATCATGCTCCTTATGGGTTTTTTGAAATACCTATATCTCTAGATGCCGTACTCCACTTGTTAAACTATTTTATCATCCAAAGAGCTTCCTCCACACCAACTCAATTTATAAAAGGTTTGTAAGGATGCTAAAAAACATATTGCCATTTTTTTATATCTGTTTCTGCTCCTGCAGTAACCCACAGCCACCTTCAGCCCCACCTTGCTCCTTAGCTGGAAAATTGTAAATAACTTCATATTTGTATTACTGGAACAAATCATCACAAAATGAAAAAAAAGTACAGCAGAAGTGCATGTTATGGTGAATATTCTGACCCATACTTTGTAATTTCATTTTAGACTGCCTTTTACTGCCTGTGAAGTGCTTTCAATATGGACCGGACCAGGTTTTTTGCAGTATTCTCTGCTGTTTTTAAACGCTTATTATTTAAAATCACTTTTCTTGCGACGATAATAAACTAGCATGCTGCGGACACTGCTCCGATTTTACAGGACAACAGGTGTACTAAAGCAGCTGAGACTACTGCAGTGTATTAAATAAGTCAAAAAAATTGATTAGCAGTTTTATTCGTGAAAGTGCTAATCAGCTGTGAACATGTATAGTGCTTGGTACAGAATGGTTAGCAAAATAAAAAGTAGTTGTAGTTTTATTAATTTTGTCCACTGTTTCACGGACCCTGTGTACAAAATTGTTAGCAGTCTATTGCTACGCATTTCTGGAAATGATTAGCATTACCCTGTTTTGTGTAGCATTTTGCTATGCTATACCAGCTATTTAATACCCTGCTACTGATGTAAACTTGGGCCCAGCCTTATTAGGAGTGTTCCTTTTATTATTTTAGATATAAAAAAAACCCAGAAGTTCTACAGCAGACTCAAAAGAGGGAAAGAAAGGTACTGTTACATGGGAAGAAATAAAGGGCAATCTAAAATTGCATGTAACACTGTATAGGTCAACATTTTCCCATTATAAAAAGGGTCTGAGAAATAGAGCTTTCTGATTGGTTGTAAACATTCTATTAGCCCTATGTTAATCTTTGATTAACATACATGTACAGCCTAATCATATGCTGAACAAGGTTTAACACTATTTAAAAAACATTTTTATTATAATAGCAATAAGGCACTCCCAGGGGTTATGTTAATGGTCAGTTAATCACCCACTAGAGGCATGTAGCACTCGGATATGCCTCGTGCCATATTACACCCCTAGAGGGTGATTAACAGACCATTAACATAACCCCTGGTCATGCCTCATTACTTAACTAACATGCTCTGCTGCAGTCAGGAGTCAAGATCATTTTTCAGGATTGGGAAGTATTTACTGCTTGCTTCTTACAACTGGTAGTACTTTTACCCAGATGGTAGTACTGTAATACCATCTAGTGATCCGTCTGGTACCCTACCACCTCTTTACAAAGTCTCAATTTGCACCCGCAGCCACTGACTCCCTTGGTCTGATACTCTATGAAGTCTTGCTGTGAGTGTGATGTTACTTTTAACATTCTGACATGCTGCAACAGCCCTTCTGACCAACCAGTGAGCGACTCATAAAAATGGTCTCCTCCACTGTACACATCTGATACTGATGTTTTTTTTCTGGCCCCACTCCTATGGCTTCCACTCTGTTAGTGTGTGGTGCCATGGCTAGTAGCACTGCGATGTACTGCCACTTTTATACATGTGTACCAAATACTGTAAGTGTTCAGGATGAAAAACAAATTCCTAAAATCAGAAAGAGGGAGTAAATCACGCAAAATGGTATTAAAACGGCCCTTTACTCCCCTTTTCTGTTCCCCTGGCTGCAGTGTTAATTGTGCCAAAAGGTCTTCTACCCCAATATAGGCTGGTAGCACTAGTTTGGGTTTCCATCATGTTTGCACAACATACTAATTCATTCTTGCTAGTGAAGTGTGTGTGTGTGTGTGTGGGGGGGGCAGAGCAGATGGATCTAGAGTCCCTTCCGAACATAAAGCAGCAGTGGATGATAGGGGTGAAAACTGTGATCTAGACTTCCCTATTCTATTTTAGATTGCCCTTTATCTCCTGACTTTTATGATACCCTTTTTCTCCATTTTCTGTTTGCTTTTGTAGTTTTATTCACATTTGAAATAATAAAAGGAGCACTCTTTTTAATATGGCTTGAACCAGGTTTTCATTTGCATGCTCCACTGTTTTAGTACATCTGTTATTCCATAACGTCAGGGTGCAGTGTCTGCTGCAAGCGAGTTTGTTATAGTCTCAAGAAAAGTGACTGAAAATAGTGGGTGTTCAAAAACAACAGAGAATAGCAATGATGGTTCGAGCCATATGAAGAGGAGTGCTCCCTATATTTGGTTCAACTATAAAAATTAAGTGTTACAGCAGATTCAAAACGGGGAAAAGGGGTATCATACAAGTCAGAAGAGAAGGGGTAATCTAAAATAGAATGAAAAAGTATGGGTCAGAATTTTCACTGTTGTCATGTGCTACTGTTTTAAATTCCTGTCACTATGTACTACTGATGATGATGCCTTTGCGTGTTTCAATCAGAAGCACTATTTTGTTAGTCCAAGAGGCAATCTTAGTTTGTAACAGGGGTTTCTTGTGCTATCTGTACGATTGCCATAGAGGCCAAAGGGCTGAGGCTTGATAACATAATAAAAGGCAATTTCTTTTATTTTTTTTTTCAACAAAAGTACAATATTGACAGATTTATAATAGGTGTTCTTGGGACACTTGGAAATAAGAGTGACATTACTTGCATTCTTTGTGTATCACGACAGCTCAGCTTAACGTTTCACACACCTATATAACGCATACAAAACCACTTTATTTTGAGAAGAGCACCCAAAGTACATACATAATGTACCATTTTTTTCTCACAAAGATGATAACAAGACAATGTGCAGGTGTGGAGCACCACATCATTACCTGTCTGATTAAATCACGTTTCTAACTTAGCTCACTGCTCCTTCCAGCTGAACGAGGAGCTGTTTTGATTACTTGCTAATACTAAATAGTGCTTTTTTGACTCTCCTCCTGTCACTGTGAGTTAGGTGTGATGAAGGAGCCGGTGTGCTTGCGAGACTCGAAGAGCAACATTTTACTGAGTGATGGCATCGCTGTTGGATGGGGTGCCAAAGTTGGGAACTTGAAGGTACATGCCAGACAAATAACAGTCCTGCATGACAGAGACAGGTCACCACCAGAAATATAACAGGACTATAGGCAAGCACTGGGGTACAGTTACTTTTTGGCATTATCCCGTTTTGTTAAAGCTATATCTGCATAATGTATGAACCTCTTCTCCCCAGTTACCCATATCCCTTACTGCATTGCATCATGGGTATGCTATGCAAATTAAGTAATATAATTATGGCTGGCTGAGGTTTAAGCAGGACTGCAAGGTTGCCACAAGAACTGAAAAACAATCTGCTGAGTTTAAAAACAAACAAACCAATTATTCCAGTGGAAACATTCTGTAAATATTTTTTAAGCAGTCAGCAATCACCATTTTGCCACAAAACACTTTTCCTTCAGCAAAGAGTAATTAATACACTTGTGGGTTTGTTTAGAATTACCTTTTATTATGTTACATTTATGCAGGCTCTGTTTTAGGCACCAGCAAACCGTACGGTTGCTGGGGGCCCCATACTCATAGGGGGGTCCCCAGCTAGTGTACCACATTACATTAAAATGTTTAATATTGCTACAACCCCCTATAAAAGAAAAAAACGCATTGTAATTAAAATATTCTGCATACAGAACAGTTTAAAAAGTGGTCAAGGTGGGATGGGTTAGGGTCCCATGTCTTATCTCACTGGGCTTTGGCCCCAAACTTGAAAGCCAGACCAGTGTGCAACATAACATATCCTAGTCCCTTGTTGGAACAGAGTGTAAAAACTATACACGTCACCTATTAAAGCAGCAATGCAATGAAAAGTTATAATTCTGCAGTCACGTGATTTTAGTGTAGTAACATGCCACTTGATGTCCGTTTTAAGTTATTCTAAGGTTTTCCTTCGGTTCTTTATTATTACTTCAATAAAAATTGTAATTAATTTGCATAAATTAATGTACTGCCTGACAAGTCACATGAAGAAAACAAACATGTTGTGCAAATTAATTACGAAATAATGAAGAACCAAAGAAAACCCTTAGAATATCTTAAAATGGACATCAAGCAGCATGTTACTAAACTAAAATCACAGGTGCAAAAATTACAATTTTCATTTGCACTGCTGCTTTAAGATCTGTAGGTCTCTCTCCCTTGAGTGGAATGGCCGCGGTATATTCATCTTGTGCACACAACTAAACTGCAAATTCTTTTTCATCTGTCCTCGTTCCTAAACCCTTTTGCTCCCTGAACTCAGGAAGCCTCCCCAAGGAACAGTGCAGTTAAAATCAGGACCAACAGATGCAGACATTATTTTACTGTTATTTTCTTTTTTGATATGATTAATAGGGCAAAGTTTACAAAGGAGTTTTATGCTATTCATTCTGTGTTGTGCTTCTAAAGTCGTCAAAAAGACAAAATCCAGTTTGAAAACAGCAGTACTAATTATTACAAATGTCATTTTTATCGATAGTTGTAAGCTAAGCTCTACAGCAACAAATCTTTAAAGAGAACCAATTCTGGTAATTTATAACTCCCGCCAAAATAGCAGGAAGCTCCCTTACCTCCACGAGAGCACAACTGCACAAAAAAACAGCTTTTGAAATTATGTCCCTGAGGGAATGGAAGGGATCGTAAACTGACCCTGAGGGGCTAGTAGTGCAATCCCTTTCCACTTCCCTGTTGCTGGGCATGCCCTGTTTTATGACGTGGCAATAGGGAGCGCGCTCCATTGAAGTATAAGGAGTGTGATTTTAAAGTACAGTTTTTGGCCGTTTAAGTGACCATTTGATAAAACTGAAGCCATGGTTCAACTAACAAGAGTCTTGTTTTTTATTTTTATTTTATTAAACTCTAGGATGACAAATACCTTTGAGCAGGAACTGCTCATTTACAAAGGTTCCACGTCAAAGGATGTAGGGTAACACACATACAAAGGTCGACAATGGTTACAGTCTTAAAAACACAAAGATGTCTAAGCATTTATTATACAGCCAAAAATGGAGAGAGACAACATAAGCCAGCTTAAGAACCAGGGTGAACAGTATATAGTTAGTATAGGGTAGGAGGGAGTCAGGAAGAAGTAGGCACGGTAAAGAGCCATTGTCGGCGGGTAGAGGTGGGTGGCAAAAGTGCGAGGTGGATGGGCTTGTTAGTTGAACCCTGGCTCCAGTTTTACCAAATGACCCCTTAAACAGCCGAAACATTTATGATCCATTGCCTTCCCTCAGGGGCATAACTTCAAAAGCTGTTTTTTGTGCAGAGGAGCTTCCGTAGAGGTAAGGGAGTTTCCTCTTACTTTGATATGGCACCCAGAAAGCTGCTCTTTAATGCTACCTTGACAAACTGTTTTCTGTTTTCTCTTATTTGTTTTTGACAGTTCTGCATAGACCTTTACCAACAGCGCCATGTTCAATGCTACGGGAAAAGGGCTTGCCATTCTCTTAGTAGTTTTTTTTGTCTGGCGATACAGACATGCACCATCTCTTGCTTTGCCTGCTGAGTATACACAGGAGCAAACTATGTCAACAAAGAGGGGTGAACCAGGAAATGGTACGGGGACTGACATAACTGCTGTGAGTCCACACAACACGATACATTTATTAAAAATGTTATTTAGCTTATCTCAAAGAGTTGATCATGAAGGCACAGTGAGTTGAATGGCTCGTTTCTAAGTGCATCCCTGTTAGTACAAATAATGTATACAATTCACTACAATTGAACAGTATTACATACATACAACACTAAATAGCCCCAAATGGAGTTAGACCATTAAAAGCTTTATAAAAATGGAAAGGATAAATATGACTTTTCTACAGCACAAAATGGAAAAAGCTTTACCACTTACATGTGGAAGCATCACAGGCAAGAGAGCTTTTTACCTGGGTGTGTCAGCAGCACGGACCAAGACGGAAGGAGCACAGAGAGGAGAAGGTGTGGCAGGAGTAAATTAAGTGCAAAAGCAGACATTAGCTAAGTGATCACAGTGAATGAACACCAAAACAAAATCAAGGGAAACGCTGATCAGAAAACAGTAAAAACCATCAAAAGTGAAATTAAACTTTTTAAACTTACCAGGCAATGCAAAAACATGGGAGGGGTGAAGATCACTTCCTGGTTAACTAGGTCTGCCGTTTGGGAATGACATTTTTACATGCATAGAAATGTACAAGCTACAAAACATTTGACTCACCCCATGCCTGTCTCCAATATAGGGACAAAGAGACAGTATTTGTGATCAGCTGGAATGAAAAAAAAAGTAATAAAAAAAACCAAAACTTTTTTATGCTCCTCCAGGTGTTTCCTAAATGTCTACTGATCTACATTTTTACTGCTAACCCAGTGTTTTTTTAATAAAGGAAAACACGTTTCTATATAAACCCCCACCCCATAAACCCCCCAGATAAGCTTTTAAGTCTAACAAACATATGCATTTTAATCACCTGTTTGTTGTAATATTTAATCTACTCTAGCACTCAACGTGTAAACACAGTCAGAGCTTCGAGGCAGCATTTCACATTCTCAGCGCAGCTCTGCGCCGCTCCACTGTATAAGTGATTCAATGGAGCAGCGAGGAGGCATGCCAAGTGTGTGAAATGGTACCACATAGCTCTGGCAGCGTTTACATTTTTGGTGCTAGAGCGGATTACATATTACAAGAAATAGGTGATAAAAAACTGTTTGACTTAAAGCCTAATGGGGAAGGGGAGATCATTAAGGGAGTGGGGGTTTATGGAGAAATTTGTATTTAGCATTTTCACACTTGCAAGAGCCCAAACATACCTTTAGTGCGCTGCAACCTTCCAGTGCAACTCAGAAAAAATAAGTGTATTTTCATTTCTTTTTCCATCTGCTCATCCACCAGGGGCTGTCCCCATTACTTACAGAGTTAGGAAGTTAAGTGAATCGATGTGAACTACACATTTCCATTTTGGGAAATGGCTCACAGCATTAAAAGTGCATCTATAAATTACTGTGTGCATGTGCCTTTAAAGGATAATAAACTCTTTTTTTTACATTTTTTAATAGAACTGGAAAATTGGGTGTGTGTGGTAGGCCATTTTCTACCACAGGTGTAATGTCTGGTGCGTTTGTTTTAAATAGTCCCATTTTATTGTTATTTGGGTCCCTTGTTAATGCTGCCCTTTCCCCACCCAGTATCCATTATTTAGTTACTTATGAGTTATGGTATCTGGTGACACTGATAAGCAATTGTAAACAATAAGTACTGGATATGAAATAGGCAGAATTTACAACAAACGCCAAATAATGGACAAATTGTTTTAAGGAAAGAAATCTTGCACTCACCCCTCCATCCAAGCCTTTCTGGTATGAGCCCGTTGAGAACACACAGTTTGTTGTGACGCACTTTACTTCCTCAACAAAGATTGAATTTGCACAACATGATAGACTGCAGTTTGTAGTGTGCACCTGACCCATCTATATAAAGAAAGAACCAGCTTGGACTGAGCGGTGAGTGCAAAATTTCTTTCCTTAACACTGTGTACTGCAATTTTTGCACCCAGGCCCAGGCGTGGCTGATATTTCTCTGAGACTAAGAAAAAATATAAGTCTACTTGAAAACAAACATACAAAACAATATACTGGGTTATTCAGACAGGAGGAGGTGTTAGCCCATCGAGCCTGTCTCCCGCCTAGGTGGGGCTACTGTACCTTACCCTTGATTCATAAGATGGGCATCTAATTTGTTTCTTAAAAATCTCGAGTGATGGTACTGAGATCAGTTCTCTCGGGAGGGAATTCCATCACTGTACTGCTCTGTATGTGAAAAAAGCCCTCCTATTATTATTATTACTGTGGTTAAGTACGAATATGCTGTCTGCAACAGCATAAGTTGTCTTTGTTTAGGTACAAACTCATCCCCATGCTGTCCATAAGTTCTTGATCTCTAACAATTTTATACATTTGTAACATATCTCCTCTCTCTGGTCTCCTCTCGAGTGCATAAAGACGGAGCTCCTTCACTGTGTTCTCATATGGTTTATCCCTCATTCCTGCCACCATCTTGGTCACCCTATACTGTATCCTCTCTATGTTAGAAATGTCCGTTTTTAGGTGAGGGCACCAGACTACAGAGCAGTAATCCCAAATGTGGCCTTATGAATGTTGTACAGAGTTTTCCTATGCAGTTCTTGTCCCTAGATACGAATGCGTTTTTAATACATCGATGTATAGAATTAGTGTTTTTTACTATTTTGGTGCAACGATCTCCAAAATGAAGATCCTTGTTAGTCAGGACCCCAAGATCATTTTCACTTTCTACTGTTTTCATTGTCTTACCCAAGAGGCTATAACTTGCATAGCTGTTATTTTTCCCCATATGTAGTATAACACACTTGTCAGAGTTGAAGTTCATGTTGTTAACTTGTGCCCATATTTCTATGGTCATTAGATCTTTTTTCAAGTTATCTACTTGTTTGAGGTTCTGTACTACTGCTCCAAGTTTGAAGTCATCGGCAAATTTTGCTGCCCAATTGATAATGCCTTTATCAAGGTCAGAAATAAATATACTGAACAGAACCAGCCCCAGCACCGAACCCTGTGGCACCCCGCTTGTCACCTCTCTCATTTCGGAATGGCTACCTCTGATCCTGAATATGGAGGTATTAAACCTAGACAGCTGTGTTTATTTTCTATTTACTTTTGCATATTTTACTTTGCCTGTTTTGCCTAGATTTAAAAAAAAGTCCTGTACGTATGTAATGATATGCTGGATGAACACTGCCCTCATGCCAGTCTTCCATCTTTTGTATTTTCTGTTTTGTATTTTAGCACCTTGAGCAATGGAAAGGTGCCATAATAAACTAAAAAGACAAAGAACCTCAGCTCAAAATCACTGAAGCAAAGGTTACCCAAAAAGCGCACTGGCAACAAAGCCAAGTTTCAAAGAAATACAAAATCACAAATACCTACAAGCTGAAATGCATCATGGGATATATATGCAAATCACCATGAACATTTAGACTGGTTCTGCTTTAAGAAGGAGTGTGTGTGTGGTGCTACTAGGCCTTACACAATCTTCAAAGACTGAGAATAGAAGACAGAGACAGATTGCAAGAGAAGCCATTTTGAACCATGCACTACTAGAACCAGTAAAAATGTTCATGATGATTTGCATAAACATCCCGTGATGCTTTGCAATATGGAGGTATGTGTGATATTAAATAAACATCTACTTCGACTACTAAACAAGGCTTCACACATGCCCACATTTCTAATAATATAAAAAATATATAAACAAAATAATGTATGTTCCGTTTAGAAAATGGGCTAGACAAACCCTGCTCTCTGATTGGCTGAGAACACCCTCTACCTGAGTGGATATCAGACAACACATCCCAGTAAATAACTAGTCCCTGGGGTGCCTGCCTGCTTCTGTACCCCAAAAAAATCACTGATCTGAATAGAGTGCTCACTTTTCAAATTACTGACATTTCTTTTTCTCACTTAGCGAGCAATCAGTACTCTCCAGGCTCCAGTTATATACCTAATCTGGTCCAGACATCCAAATGTTGCAATAATTAAAAAACAAAACCATAATTCAACTATATATGAGCACCACAGCGCTATTAATGTCCCACTTTACCACTCAGTCATGGGGTCCGAATGCTCTGTAAGTACCCCGCTCACACAGCCACGCTCACTCCTGATCTGAACCATGCTTGCTACCAACTAAAAATGAAAATACTACAAGTTTCAAATTAAATTATTTTTCACTGACTGGCGCTCAGTACTTGCTACCACTGGTGAGGTGGGGGGAAGGGGGGGCTGAAGACACCTTAAAAGACACCACTAAAGGAAAATGTAACTTAAAAAAAAGGCTTTCAAACACAGCACTGTCCTCTACAGGTAAGTATACCAGTAGAGGGACTATTCTGCAAGAAAAGTGACTTTCAATAGATTTTTACTAGTTTATTTACTTTAAACATTATAGTAACATTTTTAACCCGTTTTGTAAGCGCAATAATACCTGCCAGGGTGGGCGGTATGGGCTATACCAGACCTTCCAAAAGCTATACTGCCCTCTGCCTGTGACACTGGACCTCGTTATGCCTTTGGGCAGTCTGGTAAAGTCCAATACCGCCCACCTGTTGGGTATTACTACTTGCTTAACAATGCTGTCCCGTCATTCTTATTCTTCATACTGCTTGTATTAGGGATTGGTACTCTATTTATTTTTATTATGAACAGTTAATTAAAGAAGCCCATTATTACCCTCCTAAAATAAGTAACGCTTTTTTTATTGATTTTAGACAGGAGCTCAGCCATGCCCCCATATAGCATTTGATTGTCATGGCAGGAAAAGTAATGTGGAATTAGACTTAAAACCCTCTTATGCTGCACATGGATATTTCTGTTGAGTGTGTCGTTTTCCTTTGGCCCCTATCTTTCTCTGTTTACATAAATGGACTGTCACTTCTCTTATAGCAAATGGAGAATGGGTACACAATCTAAATGTTACTTCTAAAGCATGGATTCAGAAGGTTTCTAACCCTACAGTTTTACTGTATATGCCATTTTGTTTTACAAAACTTAGTATAAGCTGGTCTGCCAGCTGTCTGACACTGCTGACCTTGGTTCAGAGGAGGGCCAGTGTGAGGAAGGATTGAGTGTGAGGGAGGACTGAGTGTCCTATCAGATGCTCTCATCCTCCAGGGTGGGAGGGACAGAGGGCATTGCTCTCACTGTACTGTCCCCACCTGGGTGATTACAGGTGGTGGTGCTCAAAGGTAAGCACAAAGAGATGGGGAGAGCATGTGGATGTTCATCCATCTGGTATGCTGGCACCTTGTAATGTCACATTGCACGCTCTTGCAGGAGGGAACTGAAAACAGGGAAAAAGTTGGCCTCCTTCAAATAGATGAAACCCCACCTTCCCATCTCCTGGATATCTGGGATGCACCCTTTCCAGCAGCTCCTGGCTAGATATGAAGGGATTCAATACTCACCACAGTGTCAACAATGGCGAGGGCCCACCTCTGGGAGTCTGGATCTAAGGAGGTACCGGGCTGCTGGAGGGTGGTCCTTGTTGTGGGTGGGGGCATATTTGGGTCAGAGCTCCACAGTAGAATAGGGTCTATGATGGCTGCGAAAGGAGGTTTTGTGAGACAGGCCTAATAAGGATAAACATATTAAGAACAAATACAAGCAGTTCACGTATTGTACCTTTCATGTTGAAAAATGTGTGTATTTGTAAGGAGATCAACAAAGCTCAAAAGAAACATTCACTTTTAGAGTGAAAGCCTTAATACAGTCATCTTTTCATGGCCAATTCTGACTTAACTTGATCCACAGTATAAATGAAAGTCAAGTTAGGATAGTATTAGAAACTAGGTCTACAAAGTTACCTAAGGCTACAGCTGGTGTGCCAAGTAATATAACTGCACAACCGAGGGATACTCAGAATGGGAAGATTCAGGCCCCCCCTTCCCCAAAGCAGCAGTGCAGCATCTTTTTTTTTTTTTAGTCAAAGGTCAGTTGCCTGTCCAATTTAATAAAAAATATTAGCACACCTCATACATTTGCTTTTCAAAGTGCTTTCTATGCTGTGCAATGTACAGTACACGAACAAACACGGACACACACACACACACACACACACACGTCAAAACAGATTAAGAGTTTTCAAGTGACCTGATTGGACAAAACCTCTCTGGGACTGTATGTTTGTCAGAGTATAAACATACAGCTGGATTCTTCTCTCAACACAACTACATAAAATAAAGAATAATGGATAGGCAAGTGTGTGTTATAGATTTTTTCTCACACCTAAGGTGTGTGATGATCCATAAACCTCGAGAGCAAAGCTCGAGAGGTCTGTGAAGTCATCACACACCGAGGGTGTGTAAAAGAAATCCATCAACACACACTTGCCTGTCCTTTATTTTTTATAATTACTGGTGCAGGGACCACACAACTCCTGAAAGGAAGGCATGTCGACTGTTTCTGTGACAACCACCACCTAGTTTGAAGCTCACCAACCGAAGTCTCATTTTGTGCAGTCAACAAATGCTTTAACAAAGAAAAAAAAATCATGTTTTTCTGTTCTCAAACAAAAACTCCAGCTGCACACTGAAACAGCCTGCACTGCCCCTGTGCACACAACGTCTGCCTCCAAAACAAGAAAGTCCGAGTTTACCTTTTTATCACAAAGATTCCACAATCTCTCTCTCTCTCTCTCTCTCCCCGTAACTGACAGCCACGTCCTAGATCGCACGCTCGGTGTTTCCCGATTCGGATGCAGAGCAGGATCAACCAGATAAAGAATAAAATAAAAAGTAAAAAATATAGGTTGGAGGGTTCGGGATACAACAGTAGCAGGTTGGCTCATCGGTAACCAAGAAATGGAGCCGCCATGTTTCTGATACTGTTCAGCCTGTCCACAGAGTGCAAGCCAATGGAGTGGTGCACTACAAGTGAGTGACGTGCCAAGGACAGTGCTGCTGAAAGAAAGTTTTGAAAAATGACGTAATAACTCGTTTTCGGGTTATTACGGTGTTTGACAGCACTTGTATTAGGTCGATAAACAGGGTCACCAGTAATTATTGTACAATAATTAGTACTGAGTATTTTTATTGCTTGGACAACCAGTTTGCAAAAATGCATTACAACCGGGTGGCTGTAATCGCTCCCTGTCAAGCTCGTGCTGCATGCGAATACAGGTCACACAGCTGCCACATTTATTAAAAATGCTCATGAGTAATTATAAAAAACAATACAGTGGGTGGGTGTAAGCCAGAATTTTACACACACCCTCAGTGCCGGATGCTTTTATAAACCCCTCAAGCTTTGTTCTTGGGGTTTATGCAGCATCCCACACCTCGGATGTGTATGAAAGTTTGCTAACAAACACTCACCCATGTATTATTCTCTATATAATTAATGGTTATGGTCAATTGCAACCTAAAACAAGTACATGAAACTCTCGGTTACATACACAGTGTTACATACAAATGTGTATAACAAAAGAACTGCCTTGCTTTCACACACCGTACCAAGCGCATGATGAAACAACTGCAGGAAAATGCACTTTCATTTTCGGTTGGCACCTCTCCTATCCACCAATTACAGTTTCGTTACCTGAAATTATATAAAATAAAGTATGGGTAACAGTTAAAACTTGTTTTGTTTATTTTTTCACACCTGAATAAACCACTTGACCTGCGATCTCGTGGTTCATGTGGTACCACAAGACTCAGCTGTGTAAAAACACACTTGTTTTGTCCATGCATTACCCTGTGTGTGCAAACATACAGTTCCAGGCTATTTTCACTTTCATTTCCCTTATAACCCTTAACAACTATGGCAGACTATTAAAAAAAAATACACCATTCTTAAGCTTCAGCTCTTCCTGTTTTTCTGTTTCTGATGCAGTTTATGTGTTACACTTGCAAAATGTTTCTAATCTTGTTTTGGGGTCTGTTTTGTAAGTGTAATAAGATATGGTTTTGAGGGGTACATGTTTGTACTGTAGACTGGAATAGCTTGGGTGTGTTTTAGCCACGTCGCTACACTTTGTGCCAACATATCTTTGGTGTCCATACACCACACTTCAAACTTACACTCAACCTCATGTAGTTACCTACATAGTTTATTTTCTTTTCTTAATCCTTACCCTTTGTTATGCCTACTTTGGAGTTATGTAAGCTAGATGGGGCAATGTTTGATGCTGTTTTGGACAACAGAATAGCACTGCCTTGTGTACTATGCAGAAATCGATGGCATCCAACTGAATCGGTAGTAGAGAAAAGAAACAAACAAGGCGAAGATCATCAATCATTTTTCTTGGGAAAATACTTACAACACTGATGAAAATAGGGTGACATACAGATACACACAACTAAAAGATATGTTACAGTTTAGATTTTTACAACAACGAAAAAGTAAAGGTTGGATTTTTTTTACTGTACTCATTTGCACAACTGGTTTAAGCCATTTGGCAACATGGCTGGTGCTCTCCAATGTTTAAAACTAGCACACAGCACAGTACTGCATTAAGAAAATGGCGTATATTTGTATTATTTTAAATCAGCTTATGATTTTTTAGATTCCAGCACACAGTACGGTAGTGCATTGAGAAAACTGTGTATACTATTTTTAAGTGCTCCTTTATATTTCTCCCCATCTGTTATGCTACTGCTACCAAAGAAAAGGTTACTCTCTCTTCTACTCCCTGTAGAAGCTGTATCTTTATTAAGGGAACTCCTGTTACACTGGAGACTGAGTTTAGAATCTTTTCGATTCAAACCATGCACAGATCCACTGGTGGTCATGTGCCTTCTCTTGTCCTCTTAAGGACAGATCTTTAGCTGAAGAGACTAAAAGACATTGTAACATGGCTAAAATAACAGGACCACAGGCAAGAGAAAAACGATTGGTGCAACCGCATCAGCTGGTACAAGAGCAACACGGCATTATTCCAGCACTAATGCCGTTTTGCTAGTGAAGTACTATAACCAGCCACGAAGTACAAAACAGCACTGGTTCCAAAGCGCACACCCAGAAGATATCAAATATCTTGTCTGTCCGACCCCCCCCCAAATGGCCACAGATGTCTTCTCTTGCCAACCCACCCACCCTACTGCTCGTAACAGTAGCACCGGTGCAGAAATCTGAATATATATGTATATGAGATGTGCTGCTGTGCACCTAGTGCAATAGAAGTCTCTTGGTACCTGGCTTTGTAAACTTGCGCTCTTCCACCTTCTCAACACTGTCGGCTCTCCCTCGTAACCTTGTCCGGGTAATCCTCTCGCTCTGTGTCAGAGTTGCGTGTCTTGCAGCTAGTGAAGTCAATCTGTACAGGGCCAGCTTAGCCGCTGATGGTGCACGGGGCCATAAACTAGAAATATCATGCACCGCCTGATGCAAGGACATAGCTGCAAACACCTACACATACAGACCCAGGAAAGCAGTGAACAGTACATAAAGCAGAACGTGAAGCCGAGTCAGCATCCACGCACAGCAAAGACACAGAATGGTACAAAATATGCAAATGAGTTACTGAGTTAGATCTGGAAACAGAAAGAGCAGTGTGCCGGAGTCGTCCTTATCGCCATAAGAGAAAAACAGCCATGTAAATTTACAGGAAACATCGAACGTAACTTTAAAGATTTAAACTTTTTAGATTCAGATTCAATGCAAAGAAGTGCAAGGTAATGCACATGGGAAACAAAAACCCAGGGGAAGCATACACAATGGGGGGTGAGATACTGACAACAGTAAAAATAGAAAGGGACCTGGGGGTAATTATATCAGATGACCTAAAGGTGGGCAAGCAATGTGAGAAGGCAGTAAGGAAGGCTGGGGGGATACTGGGATGCAAAGGAAGAGGCATCAATAGTAGAAAACAGGAAGTTGTTATCCCTCTGTACAGACAGTTGGTGAGACCCCATCTGGAGTACTGTGTGCAGTTCTGGAGACCCCATCTCCGCAAAGACATAGACAGAGTGGAGGCTGTCCAGAGGAGGGCAACCAAAATGGTGCAGGGTCTGCACCAGAAGACATCTGAAGAAAGACTAAAGGAGCTTAATATGTATACCCTTGAGGAAAGAGGGAGAGGGACATGATAGAAACTTTCAAGTACCTCAAGGGAATTAACAAAGTCCAAGAGGGTAGCATCTTCCAGAAAAAGAGATGTCAAGAACAAGGAGCACAATTTGAAGATAGAGGAGGGACGGCTCAGAGGTAATGTGAGGAAGTATTTTTTCACTGAAAGGGTTGTGGATGCATGGAACAGCCTCCCTGAAGAGGTTGTGGAGTCAAGAACAGTGGGGGACTTCAAGAATGCATGGGACAGGCATAAGGCAGTCCTAGTGGGGGGTAGGAGGAAGTAAGCTGTTGGTTAACTAGGATCTGCAGCTTATCTGTTAGGTAGGAAAATGGGCAGACTAGGTGGGCCAAGCGGTCCTTATCTGCCGTCAAATTCTATGTTTCTATGTTTCTAAATAAACCTTTCTGCTGTTGTGTAACAAATGTTATGTCCAGCACATCGGTATCTAAAAAAAGCATCTGCTAAATCAGTGAAAAGTGCAGTCAATATTTATTTAGTAACCAAATACCGTCACTATAACATCTATTAGAAAAGTAGAAATAGATTTCTAACACTAATAACTATTGCAACACCATGTTACAAGCGCATTAAGCCACTCCGAAGGTGGCATCTAATGGGGAATTAATGCATGGTTGGGCCGTTGCACACACTCGGCCTTCGGCTTCGTGCCACAACGGTCCCAAGCATGCATTAATTCCCCATTAGATGCCACCTTCGTCGTGGCTTAATGCTTACGTGTTCACATTATTTAAAAGATCTTCTGCACTAGACATAAAAAATGTGTAAAAATAAAGTCTTATAATTTACTATACAGAATTTACTGGCGAGCTCCATTAAAGGTTCAAGCTTAACCTATCTTCTGATCTGAAGAACCCAACACCTACGTTCTAGAAGGGGATGTACGGTTGGGTTAGTATAAATCATCAGTTACATCACGTAGAAGAAACAGAGTTACTGCGGTGAGTAACATTTCCTTTTAGCAACAGGAATATGACTGATGATGTCATACTACTTGTAGACTCCTAGCTAGAGGAGGGTTTCTAAGAACTACTTAGGAAATAAAGGTTCTGAAGGACAAACACTGCAAACCTAACACCCTCCCTTGAATGGATAGCCAGGCAGCAATGAGATATGAATGTGTAAGTGGAGGACTGAGCAGCTGCTCTACATACATCTAGTAAAGGAACTTCCCTGGTAGCTGACACTGTGGCTGCTGTTCCTCTAGTAGAATGAGTTTCAATTCCTGCAGGTGGTTCACTACCAGCCTTGGAACAGCAGGAAAGAGATGCAAGAAACAATCCACCTAGAGATTTTTTTTTTTTTAAAGCTGGGTGATCATTCCCAACTTCCCTGTTTGTTAGAACTGTTTAACATTGCCTTTGATTTGCTGAGTTTAAAAATGAGAATTACGTACTCACCGTAATTCTTGATCTTCTTGGACAAGGCTTCACCATTTATTCATCCTGCTGGGTTACGAGCTGGAGGAAGCCAAAAATCTTCAGGAGGGTTGGCCCCCAAGGTAGGACGGCGCATGCATGGGACCACAAGACTAGCTTGCGCCTGTGTAGGCTATCTCGGTGTCGACCCTCTAACTGCCTCAGTACCTTTTTCCCTGAAGAGATGCAGCATAATATAACCTAAAAAACACCTAACCTAACAAGGGCATAAGACAGTGTTTTATACTACAGTATAATGTTTTAAATGTTTATTATGCAGTTGTATGTTTGTATAGTCACATTTGTATGGGAAACAGGGCATACTTATTGAAAATAGAGGTTAGTTCCTCTAAAGTTTGCTTCCTGTATAAAAATACATTTTTAACAATCAGTCAATCAATAGCCCGATTAAAGCGTATAAGAAGGGTCAACTTAAAGCAAATTGCCAATCTCAGCCCCTGCACCTGATATATACATGCCTTACCTCCATAGCATGCAGGTATGTTAAAATGCCAAGAAATAATCTAACAGAAAAAAATGGTAACGCTCATAAAATGCAACAAACCGGGTCCCAAGGACTACCCGGTTCTAAGTGCCACCCACGCCTGGCCCCCACGCTCACTAACGTGATGACGAGGTGCTAGGGAGAGTGCGGGGGCGCGCCCCATTATAGTCAGTGGGTGGCGGCTTTCTGATTGGTTTTGAATATTATAATGGCCACTTGGTAATTAAATGTGGACACCGGTCGACTAACAAGGCTCTTCACAAAAAATACCACCAACAGCATAATCTGGTTCAAGGTCAGTTGGCATTCATCTGTATCCCCCTCCCCCGGGTCGTGCCTGAAAACAGGCAGCATCTGTCTACTGCACTTCCTGGTCAATAAAAACTAAATAAATGGTGAAGGCTTGTCCAAGAAGATCAAGAATTACAGCAAGCAAGTAATTTTCATATCTTCCTGGGCTAAAAGTCTTAACCATTTGTTCATACTGCTGGGTTAGAGTACCAATGTTTCCTAACCGGGAGGCCTTGTGTGAAGAATGCTTTTGAGGAATCTTTTGAACAGCGGCAACTGAGCCAGAGACATGTCCTGCACTGGTTCATGACAAGCAGACAGTGCACAGAGGTGTACCTTTATGGTTCAGTACTGCAGTCCTGTATCCAATAGGTCTAACAGGTACTCCAGCACTTTATACTGAGGACACTGATATGGATCTAGGTAGATCTTAGTACAATGCTCAAAAACACTTCCATTCAGTGGTGCAAGTCTTCCTGGTGGAGAGCTTACATGCTGCCAAGAGGATCTATGAGATTCTCTGGGAAACTTTAAACCTTCCCATTTCCATCTCCTCAGGAGCCAGGCTTGGAGATGAAGGGAGTGCAGACTAGGATGGACCAGGGAACCCTGTATCAGGAGGTCCATTCGCAGAGGCAGTTGCTTCGGAGGAGCCTTCAACAACTTGTTGATCAACAGAAACCAGATCTGTTGAGGCCAGCATGGTGCAATGAGAATCATCTTGCCACCATGCGTCTCCAGTCTGAGCAACACCCTGTGAATTAGCGGAAGAGAAAGAAATGTGTACAGAAAACATTTTGTCCACCGCAGTCTGAATGCATCCTGACAGAAAGTGCCAGGTTCTGGATTTCTGGAGCAGAATAGCTGCAGTTTTTGGTTGAGAAGGGACACAAAAAGGTCCAAGTCTGGATGCCCCACTCGTCGAAGAGCGATCGCATGATGTCTGGAGCAAGTGAACACTCATGAGGATCTGCTTCTGTCCTACTGAGGTGATCCACCAGATTGTTCTGAGTTCCTGGCAGGTAGACTGCCTGAATCGGAACACCATGGTCGAGGCACCACTCCCATACCCTCATGGCTTCTTTCCACAGAGGGTAGGCGTGTGCCCTACCCTGCTTGTTGAGGTAGTACATCACAGCCTTGTTGTCTGTCTGAAGAAGGATTATTCTGTGACTGACACCTTCTTCTAAGACTCAGAGAGCGTACAGGACCTCTCTCATCTCCAGAACATTAATGTGAAGATGAGATTCCTCTGGGGTCCACACTCCCTAAGTGTGAAGGTCCCAGCAAGAGCACCCCAGCCAAGCAGAGATGCATCTGTAGTGATAGTGATCCGAGATTCCAGTGGGGCAAAGGACAGACCTTGTAGAAGGCTGTCCTTCTGTATCCACCATGCAAGTGATCGTCACAGAGGCTCTGTCACCTTGATGGAGTAAGACTACGGATGTGTTGTAGGGGACCACTGCATGCTGAGCATCCACTGAGTGGTCCTCATGTGCAACTGAGCTAGAGGCACCGTGAAAACGGATGAAGCCATGAGGCCTAACATCCGTTGCATGGAATGAGCTCTTTGTTGTTCTCACTGAAGAAGCCAACCAACTTGAGAATGTCATTCCTCCTGTCTTCCGGGAGAAAAGCCCTTGCCTTGGTGGTATCCAAGAGGGCTCCCTTGAAGAGCAGCTGCTGTGAGGGTTGAAGCTGTGACTCTTCCAGGTTCAGTAGGACCCCCATGGAGGTGTGGAACTGAGATGCAGTGGATACAACTGTCTTCGCCTCTTACCTTAACAGGCATGTCAAAAACCTATCGTCTAGGTACGGGAAGACTTGAATGCCAAGGTTTTGAAGGTGTGCAGTGAGGACTGCAAAACATCTGGTAATGACTCGAGACGCCGAGGAGAGCCCAAAGGGCAGGACTCTGAATTAGTAATGCTGACCCTGGGCCACAAAGCAAAGATACTTGTGGTGATTTGGGTGTACTAGAACCTGTTGGTAGGCATCTTGCATATCCAGGGATGCCAGCCAGTCATACTGTTGGAGAAGTGGTAGGAGGATTCTCAGGGAGACCATCTTGAATGTCTCACAAAAGAGGAACTTCTTTAGCTTTTTGAGGTCGAGAATGGGGTGCATGCCACCTGTTTTCTTCAGAACCAGAAAGTAATGGGAGTAGAACTCAGTGTCCCACTCTGCCTAGGGAACCACTTCCACTGCCCTGTTTTTGAGAAGGCCCAGTATTTCTGAAACGAGAAGGTCTGACTGAGCTGCTAACAGAATGTGTTGCCGCTTGGGTAGAAGGTCAGGGGGAATCTTTGCAAAGTCAAGAGAGTATCCTTCTCGAACGATCAGGAGGACCCATTTGTCTGTGGTGACAAGGCGGTTCCTGTCCCATTGAGGAGCTGAAGGAGCCAGCCTGGCTGTTTTAAGGGCAGTCCTACTCTTCTGGGAGGCCTCCAGGGCTTGCTCCACCTGTTGTCCAAACAGATATGTACCATCAAAGGGGACACTGATGATTTGCTGTTGGGTATCAGAGGAAAACCCTGATGTCCTGAGCAAGGAATGCCTCCTAATACAGATTCCAGCAGCGGCCACTCTGGAAGCTGTGCCGTAAGCATCTATAGAAGCTTTAAGCTGATGGCTATTACATTCTATACCCCGTGTAACGGTTGCAGAATCTCCATCTTGGAATCAGACTCTGGGAGACCTTCCATTATGGACTTAAGGGAGGTCCAAAGGGCATATTCGTATTGGGAAAAGTGCCCCTGATAGCTGATGATACTAATGCCCAGAGTTGCGGCTGCAAACGCCCTTTTCCCAAGGTATCTATTTTACAAAATTCTTTATTGCTAGGATGTACTGAAACTTCATGGGGAAGGACAGCTTTCTCGTTCTCAGCGAGAACAACCAGCGCATCTCAGGCTGTGAGATAAAATGGGTCTCTCCTTGGGAAGGAGATCTTTTCTGTCTATAGATTTTCAGACATTTGGAATAGGAGCCAGCCTTACACACATACCTTCAGACAAGGCTTCAAAGGGTAGAGGAATAGGTGGCATAAGGTTCACTGGGACATTAGGAACATATAGCCACTCGGGAAAACTCTACCTGGGTTAACAGAAGACGAGGACAGAATCACAGATGTGGAGGCAGGCCGTCCCCTTGGTACCAGCGACCACAGGACAGTATGGTTTAAGGTAACCACAGTGGAGGAGGCAAGCCATACAGGGATAAAGGTCCTAGATTTCAGGAAGGCTTACTTTAAGGAGATGGGTAGAAATTTCAAAAGAGCCCTAGCAGCGGAAGGTACGGGGGAGGTGTGGAAAAACTGTGGTCTAGATTCAAGAAAGTCATATAACAGAAGCAACAGGTCACTGTGTCAAAATGCATAGCAAGAGTAAAAGCAAGAAAAGGCCAATATGGTTCTCGAAGGTAGTGGCCAAGAAAGTAAGGGAAAAGAAAAGAGCCTTCAGAAGATACAAGGAAACACAAAAGGATGAGGACAGAGAACAATATCTGGAGAAGCAGAGGGAATCTGGGAAAATATTAAAAGGGCTAAAGCACAGACAGAGGAAGGTATTAAGAAAAGTGACAAGACCTTCTTCAGATACATAAGCAAGAGGAAAAAGACCAGAAATGGGATCGTTAGGCTGAAAAAGGAAGGAGGAGAAATGTGGAGGACGACCTAGAAAAGGCTGAGATACTGAACAAGTACTTTTGCTCAGTATTCACCAGGGAAGGGGAGGGGAAGGTGAAGAACCAAAACTCATTAAGAGGGGCATTCAGGAGAGGGAGGTAGACACCAGCCCACTCACAGCGGAAAGAGTCCTAGAAGAACTCAGGAACATAAAAGCAGATAAGGCAATGGGGCCAGATGGGATCAACTCCAAAGTACTAAAGGAACTCAAGGAAGTGCTGGCGGAACCACTGGCTGCTCTTTTCAATGCATCACTAGAGACGGGGGAGGTACCTGAGGACTGGAGAAGGGCAGATATGGTCTCTCTCCACAAGTGTGGAAGCAGACAATTATAGGCCTGTAAGCCTGACCTCGGTAATGGGGAAACTAATGGGGTCCTTACTTAAGGAGAGGATTGTGAAGTTGCTGGAGGATAGCGGAGCACAGTATCCAAGGCAGCATGGATTCTCAGCGAGAAGGTCCTGTCAGACAAATCTTATAGATTTCTTTGACTGTGTAACCAGGGTGGTAGATCAGGGAGGTGCGGTGGATGTGGCCTACCTGGATTTCAGCAAGACCTTCGACACCCTCCTGCACAGGAGATTGCTAAATAAACTGGGGAGCCTGGGAGTGGGTCCTATGGTGGTAAAGTGGGTTGGGAACTAGCTAAGGGACAGGACTCAGAGGGTGGTGGTAAATGGCATGAAATCTGAGGAGAGGGAGGTGACCAGTGGGGTGCCACTGGGGTCGGTGCTGGGGCCAGTCCTATTCAATGTTTTCATTAGCAACATTGCAGAGTGTCTGAAGGGACAGGTTTGCCTCTTCGCAGATGACACCATGATCTGCAACAGAATGGACACACAAGAGGAGGTGAAAAAAATAAGAAAGGACCTAAGCATATTAGAGGAGTGGTCGGGTGTCTGGCAGTTGAGTTTCAATGCTTAAAAGTGCCAGATCATGCACCTGGGTCACAGGAATCCAAGGGAGGAGTAAAGGATGGGTAGGGAAATTCTGGCCACCACAAGTCAGGATAGAGACCCGGGGGTTATCATATCTGATGAAACCTAAAGGTGACCAAACAGTGTGAAAAGATGGTGGGGAGAGCAAACAGAATGTTGGAGTGCATAGGGAGGGGCATAACAAGCAGGACGAAAGAGGTGGTGATGTCACTATACTATACAGATCACTGGTGAGGCCTCAGCTGGAGTACTGTGTCCAGTTCTGGAGACCACATCTCCAGAAGGACACTGACAAAACAGAAACAGTCCAGAGAAGGGCAACGAAGATGGTACATGGACTGCACCAAATGCCCTATGAGGAACGACTTAAGGACTTGGAAAGAAGGGAGAGGGGAGATATGATAGAGACTTTCAAGTACCTTATGGAAATAAACAGGGTACAGGTAGAAAGAATATTTCAGAGAAAATTCTGCACAAGAACAAGGGCATGATATGAGGCTGAAGGGTCGAAGGCTCAGGGGTAAAGTTAGGAAGTACTTTTTCACTGAAAGGGTGCTGGAGTCGTGGAGCAGCCTTCCAGCAGAAGTGGTGGGGGTGAAAACAATACGGGCGTTCAAGAGTGCATGGGCTAGACATAAGGGTACCCTGGAGATGTGCAGAGCAGGAGAACCGCAGATCAAACAGGATCTGGGGCTGCAGCAGTGTGTAGAAAAATGGATAGACTAGGTGGGCCGTATGGTCCTTATCTGCAGACAGACTTTGTGTTTCCTAAGATGCCTGCAAGGCTAACGTTCCTCTCATATTCTTTAGAAGAGACTGGAAAGAAAGGTCTTCTATTGGATTTTCAGTTGGAAGCGAGGGCTTACCATCCAAACTGTAAAATGAGTCTTCATCACCTTCTTCAGAAATTATAAGGTCACGATCAGATTCATCCTATTTCAGATCAGCCTCAGAGGTATCTGGAGCTGCCCCCAATAAGCTATTGCCTGGCTAGAACAAGGAATAAACAGATGACACCAGAACCGGCATTGGAGCCAGCATTGTGGGCCCTGGAGTCAAATCCAGCGTTGCAGGACCCGACGGCGCAGCATGGGGCACCACAGCAGTCGGCGCTGGACTCAACTGCCCCCCACAGCTGTGACTAGAATGTAGCACTGAAGACGATGTCGACCGGGGTGGCACCCCCAAAGATCCACTCCATACCTTGAAGAAAAAGAGGAGGAACAGGGTGGTATGTGTGCCAGCCCCTGTGAAAAAACAGAGTAAGGGCACATGGAACTGGCATCGGAGGCGCGGGCACCGGCAAGGGAGAATATTCTGTTCCCAGCACCGAGCATTCAACCTGACCCGAATGACCCAACCGCAGCCCCAAGGCCCAAAGGCCATGGAACTGGGTCCACTGGAAGGGGCAAATGAGACAGACGCTGTACCCACTGCTCCATAAGAGAGGCCCAGTGATGAAACTGCCCACCGGAAACCCTGCAGGAGGACAGTGAGGGGCTCTGGTGTCAAGAGTTTGCGCCGTCAGGAACGGAAGCCGCCAGAGACCCAGGCAGGGTTGGAGATGGCCTACTGCTCTCAACCACCACAGACCTCATGGCAGACATACCAGCGAGCCACCTTAAGTGGTACCACTTCTTCTTCCGACAGGCAGAGGAAGAACTTGAGGCTGAGCAGTGCCGGGTCCCCAATCTGGATCGGGAATGAGCCCGCTTCTTTTTGTATTTATGGGAAGACTGTCCTCCCTCCTGAACCCCACAATGCCCGTGGTTGGACCCCCCCCTTCAAGAGAAGGCAGAGGACCGAACACAACCCTGCAGCTGGAGCAACCTTCTAATGGAGAGTCTCTACCGACACCGTCTCCATCCATGGTCGACTCCTTCAATCGGCACGGCTGAGAGGATAATAATAAAATTCTTTTTTTTTTTTTTAAATAACAAATAGAAATAATAGAACACTTAAGCTGAATGAGCTGCTGTCATACATATGTGAAGATTTCACTCCTGGCAGGCGAGCAACATTGTTACTGAAGTGCACTCCATGGTGGGGGGAAAAAAGGAACTCAGGTGGCTGAAGGGTTGACGCCGAGGTAGCCTACACAGGTGCAAGTCAATCTCGTGGTGCTGCTCACGTGCGGTCCTATCTCAGCGCTGGCCCTCCTGAAGATTTTTAGCTCGCGCAGGGTCCCAGTGCCTCTGGCTTGTAACCCAGCAGTATGAATAAATGGTGAAAACCTTTAGTCCAGGAAGATCATAAAGACCTTCCCTGTGAAGGACTGCTGCCACTACTGCCAAGCATTTGGTAAAGATGTGTGGTGCAGAAGATAGCCAAACTGCGGCCTAAACTTGGTCCCCTCTATCGCCACAAAAACTGCCTCCTTATACCAACACACTGAGACCTGGTCACCAAAACTATTCTACCTGTAATCAATTATGCTGATATTGTCTATGGCTCTGTACCTGCAACCTTCCTTGCAAGACTCAATAGTTTACTAAACTCATTCTGTCGGTTTACCCCCCATTATCTCCTTTACTCCTCCCTATCCCTAATGCCACTACCAGCCTGGCGTCAGGTCCACAGCCCACCTCCTCCATCGCCAGATTCTGGTTTGAAACCCCCCCCCACTTCAACTCCTGTCTATCCCCAGCTAGCTCATCCACATACTCCGTTCGATCTAGGGATGCTTGAACATTCTCCCTTCCCCATTCTTGCTCATGCTCAGGTCAGGCAGCATTCTCCTACCATCTCCCTCACCTTTGAAAACAGCTTCCTTGTGACACTGGCCACTCCTCCACTCCTACTGACCTGAAATCTCTACTCCAAATGGTTCCTTCCACTAGCTGCTCATGTGATTTCACATTCTCCTTACCCCTCCTGCACACCCCTAGTAAACATCCTCTCCTTCTATAGCATGTTACTTCCTTTCTACACAAGGCATCCCAGTCCCCCTGATCTGAGCCCGTCATCATGTTTCATAACAAGGTAACCTTCACTGTCTGCTTACAAATGAATTTGAGTTGAGTTTTTCTACTCCCATCCTGCACCATGTTGCACACTATTGTCCTAATCCTTTGTTACTGCACACATTCTCGTTGCACTGTAATGGACTTTATTGTATAAATCCTTTGCTATTGTAAACAGTATTGTATTGCTATTTCTTCACTTTATATTTGTACACAACTGTTATTTGTACCACATCCAATTGTTTGGTTTCCCTGTATGCAACTTTCACCCAGGTTGCACCTGGAAACAAGCCTTGACTCAGTGTGCCTTTCCTGTTTGCCAATTTTTAAATACATAAATGAATAAATAAAACAGAGCAGTCCCCTGTTTGAAGAAAGGGGGATCATAGCGTGCAGGGATACCATTTGAAACTTTTTTGTATTCGATGTACAGGTTGAGATCCCTAAGATCCAACACAGGACACAGATCCCCTGTCCATTTCTGACTAGAAATATCTGGAACAGAACCCTTTGCTTCTCTCCTGAGGAGAAACTAGTTCTATGGCAAATTTTTACGACTGTGGGCGGAGCCTACAGGAGTATTGCATTCACACAAGGAGCGATGTCATGTTTTCTGTCCGTGGAACTGACTGAAGGTGTAAATAGTCTCCTCCGCCTTACCCTCCTCCAAGAAATGTTTTCTGCCCTCAAATAAATACGCTTTCATGTTAGTCAATGGCTGCAGGGTACTATTTTCTTTCTTAAATGGGTGGTACAAGAATTGGAACCTGAGTAGTGGGAGGCAGCATTGTTTTTGGGGGAAGTAAGGTCCACCCCACCTCCACCCAAAAAGCTCCAAAAGGTTCATCCCACTTTTTTTTTTAATCATGTGGGAGGGGCATGAGGTGGATCTATCATCCTGAAAGAAGACTCACATGTTTGGGATGTGGACCAAGGAACAGAAGTCTGTGGAGTCCCTGCATGTTGTTAAAGACTAGAACAGAAGATACTTAAAATGCATTCAACCTGACTTAAAAACCCTTGGAACAAATTATTATCAGAGTCACCTGGTGTCTCAAAAGGAAAGACTAAGAAGTGTCTTAAAACTGAGGAAAATATACAGCTTTCAGGTATTTCTTAAACATTTATGTACTAAAAACAAAGTTCAGCTTTTGGGATTAACAATATTTGTTTACCATATTCTATCTATCTATATATATAGTTTGTCTTTTTAGTAGTTTCAAAATCTTGAAAGAATTGGTGTTGCTAATGCATTTAGAAATACATTTTTTTAATTGTCTTTACAAATAACCTTGAAAGCACTGGTGTTACTAATGCATTTAGAAATACATGTTTTTAATTGTCTTTACAGATAAATCATGCATGTTCATGTGAGGGCACATTTTTTGGAAGATGGGGTTCAAATTACTTTAATCATGGGCACAGTGCTTGGTAAACACAGTCTATGATGAAGTGTATTTTTATTGTTAAGACTGAGAAGTGGAGTTGACTTGCACAAATGGATAGTACAGACACCACAGAAGTAGAATGGGTTAAACACTTCCTGGAACCTTCTGCATAACAAGTTCCCCATGGCACCTCACAGCATTTGACACTACCACCCTAACAGCAGTCAATGTGTTACTTTACAGGACATTGCATAGCAAGAGACCTAGCCTTCCCTTTTTCCAAATAATATACCAACTTCATTCTCAGGCAGGCAGTTCTGGACTACTACTTATATTCTACTGCATCTTCTTAAAGGAAAAATGCATGTAAAAATCAGGAATATATGTATTACTACCAGTTTTGAGTTCTCACTTCAATCCAGTGTTTCATTTCTGCCTAGGCTGTTAGAGGAGTTTTTCTAATTTTCCCTGGGTGTTTTATGACGTGTGGGGGCTGTCATTCAAGTTTGTTTTATTGCATCTTCTTCTCCAAGTTAGTCTTCATAGCGTACCCTTTGGTTTGATGTATAATAGTCCCTACAGCAGACCAGTGTCTTGCTTAGCTACAGCAGAGAAAAAACACTGCAGCCAGGATTCACAGTGCTATACAATATACTATACAAAGTTACATGTTTAAAAACACACACACACACACCCAAGCAGAACACAGCTGGATAAGATACCAGTATTTAGGAAACTTGTCATACTTACCCAGAGTCTAGCAATGTGAATCCTGGCTGTGACTATAGGTGTTTACAACTGAATGATAATAACCACATTTGCTTCACTTGCAAATAGGTAGGCATTTGTGTCTAATTTCTGTTTGACTTATTATAGGTTACACATAGAATATGAAAAATTCATAACATGCTGTATTGTGATTCAACGAACTGATAAATGGGGATTTTGGTTTCTCTTACAAATTCATTTTTCCTGACCATGGATATACTAAAACAAACATTTCTTAACAAAATGTTTTTAAATAAAGAGTTTAACTCACAGCAGCAGAAGAAGCATGTTGACATTAAAAGCTTAGTGGCGTGGATGTAGAGGCACCAGTATTTAAGCATGACTTTGGTAGAGGATTAATTGTGACTGGGGGGGTGAGGAAGGGAGTCATGATATTTGTAGCATAATGGTTTTCTGAAACTTCAACCTTCAATGGGCTAGACTCTGCAGCCATCCGTACAGTATATCACTAAGCCATATGCAGTGTGGTATGGGTAAAACCCAGATCACCAGACCAGGACCAGTGCTGTAAAATCTGCACTGGGCACAGCTAATACCAAATACTGCTGATCCAGTGGATAAAATAAATCGTGCAAATAAATACTCAGCTTCACCCTCGTGTTTCAACCCACCCCAGGAGATGTTGATACATGATAACACACACCCTGTCATGCCTTATTGCTTAAATATGCCCTTTCTCAATGTACTATACTTTGATTCAGTTAGTGTATGCAACAGCCTTCATGTGAACACTCTGGGCTTCTCTTTGACTCCTGATGTCTATTTGCTTTAGCTATTGTATATTGTTTGAACTGCTTTGTTCTTCTTGATGTGGTGCCTGTGTGCCTAAACTATGTAATCTGTTTATTTACTGCTACCCAAGTATCTCCAGTGAATAACTGTCTGCTCTCCCGAGCCATTGTTTTTGGACTTAACTGTGCTGTCTTTGTATTAGTTTCGATGAGGTGCCTTTGTAAATGAGTCTCTGACTCAAAGGTTTGTAAATCTGATATTTTTTAAACAAATAAATAAATGTTTATGTTTAAGCCCATGAAACACCCTTATCTAGTTAATGCATTCACAGTCGTAGTGGCTCTGCCAGAGCTTGTTGTAGTAGAGACTGAAGTTCTGCCTTCAGAAGGGACAAATGGCCCAGAAGATAAAAGGAAGAAGGCAGATGATCTGGAGGGATCTGTAACAGCTCTAGAGCATGCCCCCTTGCAATTACCTCCAGAACACACTCGTCTGTGATGATCTTCCACCACTGTTTCAGATGCAGGGAGATCCTGCCCCCCCCCCGGAGGTAACAGCTGAGGTGGAGGGAGAGATGGAAGAGAGTCAGGAGAAACCAGTGGCTGCACGGCCATTGGAACCAACTCCTCTGGGTGCTTCTGCATGGGCACCAATGAGGAGGGAACCCAGAAGGGGGCCACCTCCTCGTCTACGGCCTTACCGATTGTAGGCACGACAGACTCAGGCAGAAGCCAGATGAAAGGAGCCCTCACTATGACCTCTAGCAGGAGTGGCATACAGGGACTTCATAGATCTTAGAGTCATTTCTGAAGTCTGAAGGACCTGTAGAGTCTCCTCAATGTCACTGCCAAACAGCTGTGACCCTTTAAAGGGAGCACTGAAAACTGCCTGTTGCACATCATTGGCAAAGCCAGCAACTCTAAGCCAAGAATATCTCCTCATGCAAATGCCAGAAGCTACAGCCCTGACAGAAGCATCAGAGACATCATAAGCTGAGTGCAGCAAATGTTTCCCAACCTCACCACCAGCAATGTTTTAAGCAGATCGATCTTGGCAGAGCCATCGGGCAAAGCCTAAACAGCTGTATGAGAAGCCTTCCACAGGCTGTTCTGATATCTGATCATGTGGGCTGGATAGTTTGCAATCCTAAGGCTCAATGATGCAGAGGCATAAGTACATTTGCCCATCACATTCAGCCTCCTAGATTCTTTATTAGGAGGCAAAGTATTCATATGTCTAGGGGCTCTAGACCTATCATGAGCAGCCATGATAAACACAGAGTCAGTTTCTAGCTGGTTAGCATAACAAGGCTTAGCAGATGATGCAGAATACTGCTTATCAGCTTTTCTAGGGACTGCAGACAGTAAGTTTGATCTGTACCATTCAGCCAAAGTAGCATCCTCTAATGCAGGATATACACATGGAATGATAATGGAGAATGAGCAAGGCACCTCCATAAATGCCATGAGATTACTTTTAGTGGCATCTTCCTCTTCCACAGCAAAGACCATGGCAGACTGCATCATGACTTGGAAAGATGGGTCCTCGGGAGATTTTGGGGTATAAACCACCGAGTCCTCACTTCAGGATGAGAGGGCAGAACTAGAGCAAGGGGTACCCCCCCCCCCAAAAAAACTTCTCCCTATTCCTCCAGTAAATCCATTAGGTAAGGATTGTATTCCATTTCATTGTCATCAGCACGATTGACAATGGGATCCACAGAATAGACCGGCTATGCCAGCGGCAGCTAAAAGGCAGAAATCTGTGGCGTGTTATTGGAACCCGTCGATAGGGGCTGACTACTAGAAGGCCCCATCAGAATAACTGCCTGCACTGGCAACCCTGGTAGAATGCTTCGATTAATTTCGGAAAATGATGCCAGCACAGCCTGGGAGTCAACAGCACCCTATTCTTAGACTTGAACAGCCGCTTTTGGATGACCATGAGGGAGAAGCAGATTTTGAACCTTTTTCCTTCTCCGTGGCTTTTGGTGTCTTTAATACAAGGACATTTTTTTGAACTTTCTTATGGCATCGCCTCGTAGCCTGGTTGAAGCTCTGGCAAATCTCACAAGTCCTCATATTGTGAGACAGGCCCACAGAAACATAGAAGTTGTTCCTACCTATAGTGCCCACCTGAGACCCTACTTGAACTCCAGCTTACACCCCTCTTCTTGCTTCTAAGATCCTCTTGTATCTATACCATGCATTCTTAAATACTGTGACCATTCTAGACCCCACCACTTCCTCTGGGAGGCTATTCCAAGCATCAACCACCCTCTCTGTAAGGATGTACTTCCTCTTGTTTCCTCTGAGCCCCCCCCCAGCTTTGCATTGTGTCCCTTTGTCCTTTACGCATCTTTTCATTTGGAAAATGCTCCCTTCCTGTACCTTATTTGTTCCTGTGAGGTACTTGAATGTGTCTGTCATATCCACCAGTTCCCTCCTGCATTCCAGGGAGTACATATTTAAATCCTTGAGCCTCTCTTTGTAGGGCTTCTGATGTAGGCCATGCACCATTTTGTTTGTCCTCCTTTGTACTGCCTCCACCCTATCTCGGTCCTTTCAGAGGTGGGGCCTCCAGAACTGCTCACAGTACATGAGGTGGGGTCTCAGCAGTGATCTATACAGGGGTATTACCTTCCTCTTTCTGGTGGTGATGCTCCTCCCTATGCATCTGAGTATTACCCTAGCTCTTCCCACTGCCTTGTCACTGTTTATGTACCTCCAGATCATCAGAATTGATCACCCAGAGTTCTCTTTCCTGCTTTATAATTGTTAATACCTCTCCCCCAGTTGGTATGTTACTCTCAGGTGTCTGTGCCCCATGTGCAGGATTTTGCACTTTTTTGCATTAAAACCCAGCTGCCAAACCCATGACTATTCTTTCAGTTTTTTTTAAATCTTTCCTCATTCTTTCTAACCCCCCCATGTGTCTACTCTGTTGCAGAGTTTTGTGTCATTTGTGAAGAGGCATACTTACCCTTCCAGTCCTTCTGTAATACTACTAATAAAGACAATGAAGAGGACCAGCCCTAGTGCTGATCCTTGTGGCACCCCACTGGTCACTTTTCCCACTCCAGAATAGGTGTCATTTACCACCACCCTCTGACTCCTATTGCTCAATCAACTTTCTACCCATTTTACTACTTTAGGCCCTACTCCTAGGCTCCCCAGCTTGGGTATCAGCCTTCTATGCGGAACAGTGTCGCAAGCCTTGCTGAAATCCAGGTAGGCCATGTCCACCGCTCTTACTTGGTCCACCTCCTTTATCACCCAATCAAAGAATTCGATCAGGTGTCTGTAAGACTTCCTCCCTGTGAAACCATGTTGCCTCGGATCCTGTAGACCATTCGCAACAAGGTATTCCCCAATAATTTCCTTCAATAGCGATCCATTACCTTGCCCACTACAGATGTCAGGCTGACAGGCCTGTAATTCCCTGCCTCATTTCCACTCTTGTATAGTGGGACTACATCTGCCTCCTCCAGTCCCCTGGTATCTCCCGTTTCCAGTGACAGGCTGAAAAGGGCCGTTACGGGTGAGGCCAGCTCCTCCTTCAGTTCCCTCAGTATCCTTGGGTGCATCCCATCTGGCCCCATTGCCTTATATACCTTTAATGTTGATAGTTCCTTGAGCACCCTTTCTTCTGTAAAAGGTCTGTGTCCATCTCCCTCCCCATCATACCCTTAACTTTAATCTTTGGCTCATTTCCATATTCCTCCTCCCCCTTAAATACTAAGCAGAAGTACTTGTTCAATATAGCTGCTTTTTGTTTGTCCTATTCCACACAACCCCTCCTTCCTCTTTCAGCCTTACTGTCCCTCCCTTTGTCTTTCTCTTTTCCCTTATGTATCCTCCCCCTCTAACACTGATTTGGCCATAATTTCCTTGGTTTGTGCTTTAGTGCTCCTAACTGCCATCCCTGCTTCCCTTTGTTTCTCTTGGTAAGTCTCCTTATCTCCTTCCTTCTGCGTTTCTTTGTACCTTCTAAATGCCATCTTTTTTGCTCTCACTTTTTCCACTGCCTCCTTAGAGAACCACAGTGGTCTTTTTCTCTTGCCTTTGCTAACCTGCCTGACACAGAGGTTCGTTGTTTGTACAATGCCCTCTTTTATTTCTGCCCACTGTTCCTTGACTCCCCCAGCTTTCCTATCCCTGCTAGGGCTTTCCTGAAGCATTCTTCTATTTTCTTAAAATTGGCCCTCCTGAAGTCTAGTACCCTCGTCCTTGTGTGATTTGATTCTGTCCCAGATCTTATACCAAATCACACTGTACGGTGACCACTGGTCCCCAGGTTGTCCCCCATTGTAACAGCAGTCATGCTGCCCCCGTCTGTCAGCACTAGGTCCAGTAATGCTCCCTCTCAAGTGGGTTCCAATACTAGTTGCCTGAGAAACACCCCTTGCAGGGTATCCAGGATGTACAGTTTCAGCTCCTGGCTGTAGATGCAGTGGAGAGGCTCCAATCCACATCCAGTAAATAGACACCTCCTACCAGCAATAGCTCCCCCTTGCGAGCCATCCTAAGGATGGCTCCCCCTTGCGAACCATCCTTAGGACTGCTTCTCCCGGGTCACCTCTGAAAACTGGCAATTGTGCCTAGTGGGCCTTACCCAGTTAACGAAGAATAAAAACTAATTTCCTTATCCACCTCTTCCTCCTGTGTTGGAGGTCTGTAGGTTACTCCTGTTCAAACAGCAGCCCCTTTGCTTCTCAAACAACAAACACATACCGTGTGTTGTGTCCTCTTTACAAATCTCATCTCTGCACTTAACAATACTGAAATAAAGGCTCTTTTGACTTCAGAGGCACACAGAGACTATGACAAAACACTAAGGAAAAAATAGCAAATGGCGACGGCTAACTTAATGATGTTTCCTGCAGCAGGTCCGACGAGGATGATCGATGATGGAAGAAAGAACTGAGGAGTGATGAGGCAGCCCATGTTTATATACGCATAGATGCTGCACGTCACTGTGGGTAGCCTCTGGTAAGTGAAAGTTTCTGAGTGGTCCTAATGCTGGCACCATATAGTTCCAGAGGTTTGACCTGATGGAGGAGCTATCCTCAAAGAAGATCTTGCATGGAACTTGAGAAAGCAGGAGCCAATAAATACATATATTCACTACAGGGTCCAGATGCGCTGATTACTGACTCAGTATATACTGACCATCAATCTGCTGAATTTTTTATGGAGCTATATACTTCTCAGGGTCTCACGCCTACAGCACAGCTGGGCACATTCCTTCAGGAATGTGATTTACCATCCTTGTTGTATGAGGATAGGGCTGAATTAGATTAGGACATCTCTGATGGGGAGATTCATGAGCATCTAGCAGATGAACAATCAGGAAAGGCCCCTGGGTTATCCATGGGATTCCAGCGGGCCCGCTGGCGCAGGGTGCTGACTTGCGACGCCGGTGACCCAGGTTCAGGAACGGACCTGGGACGTCAGAGGGTGGCAGAGTGTTCGGCGCTACCCAGACACCTAGTGGAGGCTGGGTGTACTGCACGCGCCGACACGTTCGGGGGCGAGGCGGATGCTGGCCGTCATTGCACGTCCCTGCCCCCCATACACCAGGGGAAAAATGCCGCTGCCTTCTGCCTTGCCTCTCCCGATTAGCTCCCAGGCCGGCTCCCTGACCTATCCCGTCACTTGCAGCACTTAGGGGACGGTGCCGCAACCCCACCCTGGGGGTAAGCCAGGGGTATCAGGGAGTTGCGGCTCATGTGGGAGCAGCGAGGTCTATGACCAGGCTGAGGTACCTGCACTGGTGGCACAATAAAGTATAGTAAATACAAAAAAAACCCATAAATAAATTCATGGGTTTCCACCAAAATTCTATTCATTTTTTTTTCCCCTAACATATGTCTCCTTTTGATGATGGCAAGAGACCATTAACAGCTGAAATGCACTTAGCCCTAATCTTCCTCATATATAAGGAGGGGGAAGACCTGGCCCAACAGCCATCTTACTGACCTTTATTTCTAATAAATACAGATATTAAACTTGTAGTCAAGCTGCTGGCAAAACAGTTAGAGTCCCTACCTTAGCTGGTAGTAGCTGACAAAACTGGTTTAATAATTTCTGGCCAACATCTGTAGACTCTTAGCCATTTAGGCTAAAGAGCATGTCTCAGATCTCCCATTAATTGTGGTTTGTCTTGGTGCCAAGAAAGACTTCGACAGGGTAGAGTGGGGGTATATGTTCAGTGTTATGGAGTCCATCAGTTTTGGACCATCTCCTGAGTTAAGACTGTACTCATCACCTTTGACGCAGGTCAGAACTGGCAGACACATCCCTCCCATCTGTCTGTTGGTGGACACAACTTATGGCTGCCCCTTTCACTACTGTTTTTGCTGGCCATAAAGCCTCTACGAGCTATCATTATGACAGACACTGATATAAAGGGCATCTTGGTTGGGAGGGTTAGTCATCACACATTTCTTTATAAGGACTATGTGTGATGGGCAGACTGGATGGGCCAAGTGGTCCTTATCTGACATCAAATTATATGTTTCTATGCTCATCCCATCAGATCTGGAGGAATTGTCTCCACCTCTCCTAAACTTAATAGACATGTATTCTAAACTTTTGGACATCAAGGTCAATGTAGATACAAGTGAATTATGAAAAGGGTTGGTGAGACAGATCTTCCAGATTGGCCTATGTTAATCTCAGTTAAACATATATGTAGTGTCTAATCAACTCCTAAACAGGGTACAAGTCGATTTTAAAATACCAATTTCTACAATAATGAAAAGGCACTCCCAAGGGTTATACTAATGTTCAGTTAATTACCCTCTAGGGGTATGTAGTACTCAGCTATACCTTGGGCAACATTACATCTTAGAGGGTGATTAACAGAACATTAATATACCCTAGTCTTACCTTACTGTAGAAGTAATGCCATTATGCATGGGCAACATCAGACCTCTCAAAGGTATATAAACATAGAAACACAGAAGTTGACTGCAGATAAAGACCACAAGGCTCATCCTGTCTGCCCATTTTTTCTACCTTATAAATGTACTCTCCCTTTTAATAAATATTTGGAGGTTGCCATTCCCAGGTTCCCCTCTTGAGATATTTAAACACAATTTCTTTCCACTCCTGAAAAAAATGTCAGTCAGGACATAGAGTGATAGAGACTTCTGCCCCTTTTGCATGCTTGACCATCTCAATACATGAATATTCTCCCCCGTTTCCGTTTCCACACCATTCCAATCTTTCTGAAGAAAGTACAGTTATGTAAGGAGGATGTGAGACATCTGATAACCAAATCTGATGCACTGGTATTATCTTTGAACCCCATATAAAAGAAAATAAAAGTATGGTTACTGTTTAAAACGCAGGTTTTGTCAGTGGGATTGGGTACATGGGAGTCCAAGGGGAAGGAAGGGGTCAGTTCATGGTATTTGGACAAAAAACACTCCAGGGCTGCCAGAGTTTTAAAACAAACACTGCATGAGGCCTCACCTGGGGAGTGGATGAGTGCATATATCTCATAGGTGAAAAATTTCATTCTCGACTTTCAACAGGGTTCTAGTAGTAAAAACCCTGTTGGGTATTTCCTCCAGGCCTTCTTGGTACTTAATGCAGATTGCATTTCTGCCATTTGCTGGTACTGTTGCAGACTGAAACAATTTTGTATACCTGCGATGCCCGGTGGTGGTGCGTGAATTTGGGGGCCCATCTTAAAGCCGGTCTCCCCCTGAGCCCTAAGGTTTGCATCTTTCTAGCGTGGGCGGCTCTGCTCTGGTTGCAGGATCTGAGCTTGTCCAGCATTTGCATCAGTGGTGGATTCACCTTTCTTCCCTCGTTCCTGCCCTGGGGTGGGCCCTATAACATTCTTGGTCTCCTGCGGCAAATCAGGATCTACAGATATAAACCCTAGACCTTCAGTTCACTTTAGATATGGAAGAGCTGCACAGTAGAGAAACCTGAAACTTTCAGATCAAAATGCCAGACAGCAGAAAATAATAGAGGAGTTGGGAAAAAAAATACCCACCATAGGAAGAACTTGTTGCATCTGAAAACCAGTCATGAAAGGTACCAAGAGGAGTAAGGCAGGCAAAGTCCCAAACTGAGGAAACACTAGCATGAACAGTAAAAGAAGGTGACAAGACTTTCTATAGATACATTAGTGAAAGGAGAAAGTCCAGAGGGGGTATTGCTAAGCTCAAAGGAGAAAAGAAGGCATGTGAGGAGGAGGACCCTGTAAAACCATCTATCCTAAATAGATACTTTTGCTCAGTATTTACTGAAGAGAAGGTAGGGCAGGGCCCACAGCTCAGCACCATGGACACAGGGGGGAGGGAGGTGAGCACTACTCCCTTCACAAAAGAAAGGGTCCTACAAGAGCTCACTAAGCTCAGGGTGGACAAGGCAATGGGACCTGATGGCATACATCCCAGGGTACTTAAGAGCCTAGGGTGGAACTAGTAGAGCCATTAGCAGAACTGTTTAGTGAGTCTCTGAGCACAGGAGAGGTCCCAGAAGACTGGAGAAGGGCTCATGTGATCCTGCTCCACAAGAGTGGTAGCAGGGAGGAGGCAGGGAACTACAGACCAGTCAGTCTTACCTCAGTAGTGGGCAAGATTATGGAGGCACTCCTTAAGGAAAGGATAGTGCAACACCTGGAATCCACAGGGGCACAGAATCCAAGACAGCATGGGTTTACTAAAGGAAGGGCCTGTCAAACTAATCTCATAGATTTCTTTGACTGGGTAACCAGAGTGGTGGACCAAGGGAGAGCAGTTGATGTCGCCTACCTTGACTTCAGCAAAGCTTTCGACACTGTTCCACACAGAAGATTGATAAATAAGCTGGGTAGGCTTGGGGTGGGTCAGAAGTTGGACAACCGGGTGGCAAACTGGTTGACGGGCAGAAAACAGAGAGTGGTGGTAAATGGTATACAGTCAGAAGAGATGCAAGTCACAAGTGGGGTACCTCAGGGATCAGTCCTGGGGCCAGTCCTCTTCAATATCTTCATTAGTGACATTGCAGATGGACTAGAGGGTAAGGCTTGTCTGTTTGCAGATGACACCAAGATCTGCAACAGAGTAGATGATCCAGATGGGGTGGGCAGAATGAGAAGAGATCTAGATAAACTAGCAAAACAGTCAGAAGAGTGGCAACTGGGATTTAATGCAAAGAAGTGCAAGATCATGCACATAGGGAAGAGAAACCCTGAAGCCACCTATAGGCTAGGAGGGGAGTTGCTGGCAGTCACAAAGGAAGAAAGAGACTTGGTCATCATCATCTCCAATGACCTGAAATCATCCAAGCAGACCTCTAAAGCAGTAGGTAAGGCTAGGGGATGTTAGGGTGTGTTAGTAGGGTATTACAAGTTGTAAGAGGAGTAATAATCCCTCTTTACAAGACACTAGTTAGGCCCCATCTGGAGTACTGCGTGCAGTACTGAGAGCCACACTTCACAAGGATGTTAACCAAATTGAGGCAGTCCAGAAGGCAACCAAAATGGTATAGGGACTGCATCAGAAGACATATGAGGACAGATTAACGGAGCTCTATATGTATACCCTTGAGCAAAGGAGGGAGAGAGGTGATATGATCAAAACATTCAAACACCTTAAGGGCATTAACAAAATGAAAGAGTATAACATGTTTAAATATAAGAAAAATAGCAGGACAAGAGGACACAGCATGAGATTAGAGAGAGGCCGATTAAAGGGGAATGTGAGGAAATTCTTTTTCACAGAAAGAGTAATGGATGCATGGAACGGCCTACCACAGGAAGTGGTGGCTATGAATACAGTGCAGGGCTTCAAACAGGCATGGGACAGGCATAATGGAGCAATACAGATGAGTACGAATAGATAGGCCACTGACAGAGCAAAGGCCGATAGCACATTTATAAGGTAGAAAAAGAAATGGGCAGACTGGATGGGCCTTGCGGTCCTTATCTGCCGTCAACCTCTATGAGTCACTGAAGTTAGTCAAAGCCATGGCAAATGAGCTGAAAGATCTAATGAATACCTGAACAACCGCAGAAGAGAGGAACAGACAGCTGTACGAGGACAACCAGATTTTATGCTGGGCATATAGAGCTTCTACAGGAACAGGATGAGGAAAATGAGCAGTATGCTGGGCACATAGAGCTTCTACAAGAAACGAGTGAGGACAGTGAGCAATATGCTGGGCACATAAAGCTCCTACAGGAATAGTATGAGGACAATGAGCAGTATGCTGGGCGTACTGAGCTTCTGCAGGAAGAGGATGAGGACAATGAGCAGTATGCTGGGCACACTGAGCTTCTGCAGGAAGAGGATTAGGACAATGAGTAGTATGCTGGGCACATTGAGCTTCTGCAGGAAGAGGATGAGGACAATGATCAGTATGCTGTGCACATAGAGCTTCTGGAGGAAGAGAACCTGAGATGTGCTGAAGAGTTACAGCAGATGAAGAGAACTGCACCTTAACTGAGGAACTGGAAGTCAGCACAAGCAAGCTTCAAAACAAGCTATCCAAGTTCACTGAAGATTTGGCAAATGCTAATTGGCATGTCACTGGTTGTGTTTGCCTTCGTGATCATCATACTCCTGATGTTTTCTTTCTGTGCCCACCTGCTACTGGTACACCAGGGCCCCTCACCTGTGTAAAGACCCTGGGAAATAAAACAAAATTACAAAATAGAAAGTACAGTTACATAAGAACATACTGTAACAGTAGATCTGGGAGGGGGGATCTCTTGCAGCAGGCCACACCTATGGAACTATAGCTGCTAGGCACTAGGGCAACAAGGAAACTTTTCTAGCTACCAGTCTACAAGGGGGCTGTCCACTCCGACATCATACACCAAAGCTGACCCAATCCTATATAAGTGGGCGGCACCCACACCCTCCTCAGTTCTCCTGCTGGAGACCATACGCTTTTCAGACCCAGCTGAGGGAACTGAGGAGGATCCGAAGGTGCCCACCAAAAAAGGAGAAAGAAGGAGGTACAGATGCAGAAAGGCCTCCCAGGCCCAGGGGGAAGGAGGGAGGGATGGCATGGCCTGCTGCAAGAGCTCCCCTCACAGATGTACTGTTACAGTAAGTTCTTACATGATTGTACTATCTGATTTTGGGGGTATTTCTTGTACCAGGCCATACCTATGGAATGAGTCCCAAGCGGTTCCATCAGAAGACAGTACAAGGTGGGCGGAGAGGAAACCTTGAGCCTATGAAAGGCTCTGGAGGACAACTAAGGCCATTGTTGTACAACTAGAGGCAATGTCCAAACTGTGGTGCTTGGTAAAGGTGTGGACAGTACTCCCAAGTAGCAGCAGCAAGGATCTCTACAGCTGACACATTCCCGAAACAGGCAACAGAAGTGGCCATCCCTCTAGTAGAATGGGCATGAGCAACAACACCAGGAAGGTCTTTGCCATACTTCCTGCAGCAATAAGTAATACAGTACAAGGTGGTAGCCAACCATTTGGACAACACTGTTTAGACACAGAAGTTCCCTCCTTCCCAGGTGTATATATGCATCCATGGCTGCTTTTAAATGAAGACTGTTGGACTCTATATCATAAGTGACAATCTGAAGAATGCTCTGTTTAGTATCCGACTCTGGTATGGACTCAGCCAGTGATATAGGGGAGGTCCAGACGGCATACCCATACTGACAGAAATGGCCTTGGTAACTGGCTATTCGCATGTTCAGTGTGGACGCTGCAAAAGCCCCTTAACCTATAGTATCAATCTTACCTGATTCCTTATTAATAGGATGTGCCGTAATCTCTTGGGGAAGGATGGCCTTGTCATTTTCTGCAAAGAAAACAGTGTTATCTACAATAGGCTGAGAAGCCAAAATTGGTCTGCCTTTAGGAGGAGTATACTTACAGTCTATCGTCTTACAGACAGAAGAAATGGAAGCAGGCCTAGCCCACATTACCTCCAAAAGGGTTTCAAAGGCTGGAGGAACAGGAGGTGTGAGGTTAACTGGGATGTAAGGAAGATTAAGCCACTCCAGATGCAGTTTACCTGTGTCGAGGGACAAAGTCTCGAGAGCTAGAGTAGCCAACATACATGAAGCCACTCCAGATGCAGCAGTTTACCTGCATTGAGGGCCGAAGTCTCGAGAGCTAGAGTAGCCAGCATATTTCTCAATAAGGTCTGGAAGAAGAGGTCCTCCTGAGGGACAAAGGTAGGAGCTGGACGTTACCTCTCCAGACTGTAAAAAGTGTCATCATCACCGCACCCAGAGAGTATGAAGTCGGGGACAGACTTGTCCCCCTCTAAATCTCCCTCTGAAGAAGAAACCAGAAGAGGAGTGAACTTCGTAAGGCCTTGCCCAGGCCTCGGGTCAGATAGACAGGTGACACTGGAACCAGAGTCAGCAATGGACCTGGCGCCAGACCCAAAGGAGCTGGCACTGGACCCAATGCCAGGCACACAGGAGCTGGCACTACAACTGGCGCCAGAGCCGGCACCAGAAATGGACCACCAAAGCCCAGAAGGACCAACCGTCACCAAGTATCTGAAGAAGGTACCAGTGCTGATTCCTGTGAAGAGACAAGAGCGAGGGAGGGCGGCATGTGGAACCGTCACTGGCGGCTTTGAAAGCCCCTTAACCCATAGTATCAATCTTACCCGACTCCTTATTCATAGGATGTGCCATAATCTCTTGGGGAAGGACACTGTCATTTTCTGCAAGGATAACAATTTTATCCACAATAGGCTGGGAAGCCAAAATTGGTCTGTCTTTAGGAGGAGTATACTTGCAGTCTGTTGTCTTACAGACAGAAGGAATGGAAGCAGACCTAGCCTACATTACCTCCAAAAGGGTTTCAAAGGCTGGAGGAACAGGAAGTGTGAGGTTAACTGGGATGTAAGGAACATGAAGCCACTCCAGACGCAGCAGTTTACCTGAGTCGAGGGACGAAGTCTGGAGAGTTAGAGTAGCCAGCATATTTCTCAATAAGGTCTGGAAGGAGAGGTCCTCCTGAGGGACAAGTAGGAGCTGGACATTGCCTCTCCAGGCTGTAAAAAGTGTCGTCACTGCACCCAGAGAATATGAAGTCGGGGTCAGACTTGTCCCCCTCTAAATCTCCCTCTGAAGAAGAAACCGGAAGAGGTGTGAACTTTGTAAGGCCTTGCCCAGGCCACGGGGTCAGATAGACAGGTGGCACTGGAACCGGAGTCAGCACTGGACCTGGTGCCGGACCCAAAGGAGCTGGCACTGTACCAAATGTCAGGCACACAGGAGCTGGCACTAGAACTGGTGCCGGAGCCGGTACCAGAAATGGTGCCACCAAAGCCCAGAAGGACCAGCCGGCACCAAGTGACTGAAGAAGGTACCAGTGCTGATTCCTGTAAAGAGACAAGAGCGAGGGAGGGCAGCATGTGGAACCGGCATTGGCGGCATGGTCACTGTCAAGGTATTACAATCAGGAACACAGTTTTAGCACATTTTTTATTTACTGAATTTTGGTACTCAGGTAAGCCCATAGAGACAATGGAGTCCCTTGATCAACATGGTTGCCTTAAACCGTGTTAACAGCAATGTGGATGCGTTCCGTGCTGTAACACAGTTTAAAGGGACACTGTCAACCTTTTTTGCATCATAATTTTTCTAATTAAAAACCCACATTTTATGACGCCTTAATGTCTCTAAAATTCACTGATGTTGCTGGTTGTTGTATCTGCCATCTTGCTTAGTAGAAGTGAAATGCATGAAAATGGCATGGTTGTACCCAACTTTTTTTTTTTTTTTTAACCAGGAGAGACACATTAAGCTGAAGCTTGTTTACAGGTGCGACCTGGGAGCACAAGGAAGTTAAATGACTTGCTCGGGGTCGCACACTGTGCAAGTGTGGGCTGTGGGATTCAAACCCAGGTCTCCAGGCTTGCAACCTTGTTTTGTTTCAAATCCTTGCTCTACTCATTTTGCATATTTGCTGAACATTAACACCCCCCAGAACAGTGCAGATACTCATGATGGTTTGTATCCTCTACTCCTACTGCATAATGAGTGGTTAGACTGTGATGGGGCTATTCCCAAGTCCAGGAAAGATGCAGTGGGAGGTGATCAAGGAATGTAGACAAACATGCTGCCACTCTATAGGACCATGGTGAGGCCCCACCTGGAGTACAGGGTTCAGTTCTGGGGAACTCACCTATGCAAGGACATAGATGGCATGGAGAGACTTCAGAGAAGGGCCACTAAGATGGTGCACGGGTTAAGTGGGAAGCCATATGAAGAGAGGCTGAGGATGTAGGATTTGTACTCGCTGGAGACCTGAAGGGACAGGGAGGACATGATAGAGACGAACAAGTATATGAAAGGGATTAATAAAGTAGGGGAGAGCTTATTCACACGGAAGGTAGGCACAAAAACTAGAGGGCATGGACTGAGGGCGGGGGGGGCAGGTTTAAGGAAACGTTAGAGGGCCTTTTTTCACAGAGAGGGTGGTGAAGCCCAGGAACAGTCTGATGGAGGAGGTGGTGGGGGCTGGAACAGTGGAGGGATTCAAAAGGGCATGGGACAAACACAAGGGGTTGCCTAGGGAGCAGGGGAGGGGCAAGTAAGGGGGGGGATGGGCCAAGATGGTCCTTTTCTGCTGTCAAATATCTATGAATCTATGTTTCTGTGTGGTAACACCAGTACAGTGGCCAGTCTGTTTTTTTACTTTTTAAAAGAAAAAGGAATCAGAAACAAAATCCCAGCTATATTAACAGCTTCTACAGAATGTGAATAATCAGAACACGTGTTCTTTTTAAACTGGGGGACACTCTGAGGCCTAAGGAGGTTGACAGTGTCCCTTTAAGGCAACCACCAGTACACTGCAACCTCTATGACTGGGTTGCCAGGAAGAAAAAAAAAAAAAAAAGACTCACGAATCTTGCCGAGCTTGCAATCAGCCATTGGATTGAATGGTGTAATTCCACTCCACATCCATTGCCACGACGTATTTCAGCTAGGGTTGCAAGTTCGGTTCAACCATTCTGTCTAAATGGTCAAACCCCCGATGTTCGCGGCAGTCCACTTAGGCGCAAACATATGAATTAAATAGGCAAACTTTGGTTCGACCTTGGTTTGCCCGGTTCGTCCCTGCAATACCTGTAAATTAGGGGTATTGCACGTGCGAACTGGATGAACTAAAGTTTGCTTATTTATTTTCCACCGTGTGACTTAAAGTAATGTTGGTCAGCAGTCTAGTTGGTAGCAGCCAATCCCCCACATCAGTTTTGTTCCTGCCTGGAAGTTTTGTAACGATGTGGGTGATTGGCTGCTACACTTGCTGCCTGATGAGACAACTCCCACTGTTGGTTACCCCTATAAAAGAATCATGTGGGTGGCTGGCTAACTCGTCTTAGTCGCAGCACCTTAGTTCTTGTGGCAGTTGGTGTGCGACTCGAGACGAGGAAAGAGTGGGACTGAAGACAAGCACTTCTAATTTGTACCATTCGCTCTGTCTCCTCTTTCACTCGATCCACACGAGCGAGTACACTCCACTACGAGTCTAGTCTCTCTTAGAGAGACAAACTTGGTCTCTTTCTTAATCTTATTTCTTTTACCCTAGAAAGAAATAACAACAGTACCAACTTCAAGACAGTCAGTTGATTGAACATGAAGGTAGTGGCGGGGGAAGGGAAAATCAAGCAGAAGCGTGTGGGAGCTGCGTACTGCCTGCCCAGTCACTCCATCTGAGCTCTTAAGGATAGCTCAGTGTCCTTTGTACATGGTGGATCTGGTCTGGCTGGTTAACTTAAAAAAAGGGGGGAAAAAAACATTGCAAAATAATTTTAAAAGTTTACTAGCAGGGCCGGCAGTGCATAGCAGAGAGTGTGTGTGTGTGTGTGTGTGTGGGGGATATACTCAACTACTCTGATGGTGCCATTTCATTTTGCCACAGAATCACTGATTTGTTTAGTTTTGGGCTTGGCATTAGGCAGGCAGAGAGCATCTTTTTCTTTTGGCAGATTAATAAAAAATGCAACTTTTGTGTTTTCTGTCTTTGGGGAGGGGGGCAGATCAACGTCAGGCAACAGGTTAAACCTATGCAAAAGCAAGGCAGTTTTGTTTTTGGACTGTGGTCTTACCGAGTCTGAATGTAATTTAAACAGCGAATGTCATACTAGTTCCAACAGTTTACATTTAAAATCTCTCTCTACTGCTATAAAAATAAATTGTCCTATTTTGCCTGTGCTCCCATAATTGCAGCTTAAGTGTGACAGCTGACAACTGCTCCACCTAGCAGACAAGTGCTTTACTGAGTCTGACCTGTTTGCTATTTGGCTTGGATAATTTTCCTGTATTCTTAGCTACTCCACACAGCTAGTAGTGCTGTTACCGTACTGACCTGTTGGGGGGGATATCCCTGTGTGTTACTGCTTAAACCCGCTTGACTCAACACAGACAGTAGTGCTGTATTTACCTGTGTGGGGTAAATTTCACTGTTTTGGACACAGCTACTCGACGCAGCCATCTGACCTGTTAGGGAAAAAATATCCCGTGTGTTACTACTTAAGGTACTTGACTCGACGCAGCCAGTTATGCTTCATTTACCTGTTTGGGAGAGAGTAGATTTACCTGTTTTGGACACAGCTACTTGACGCATTTCTTTATTGCCCAAGGCCACAGTCACTGGGCTCTATTAGTACCTGGGTCTAACAGTGGGGGAAGAATTAAAATTACTGTAACAGGGTGTAGCTTACGGGGTTAACCCTTTGGGCTGCAACCAGATTTAAAAAGCGAAACTTGCCATGGATGATATACGAGTCATATATCATCCCTGATCTTTATCACTAGCTAAATCTGTTTCAAAACTATTTTACAGCATTTACTGGGTATAACCAGGTGGTTCTACAATATATAAGCACGTTCTATCTGGTTCTACTTGTGTATAAACTATCCACATATTTTATTTTATTTTGCATGTTTGGGTATGTCCATGTAGTACTAAGATTCTGACTTTAAGAATGGTAAGTATTGCAAAGCTTTGAAGCACTGGGACAGAATCCTGTGTGCACCACAGCTTTGCAATACTTAACTGTACATACCAGTCTTAGTACTACATGGACTTTCCTGAGCATGCAAAAACAATACTTCTGTGGATTTCTTAATTAAGTAGAACCAGGTAAAATGTTTCTTTTTTGCCATTATATATTGTAGAACCTTGTTTTATGTGGTAGAACCTTGTTTTACTTGGTAGAACTTGGTTATAACTGGTAGAACCCAGTTCTACCTGGTAGAATCCGATTCTTCGGGCACATATAAGGACACTGTAGCTGCACTGCATCTTACACAACTCGTTGACTCACCCACCAGAACAAATTACAAATCTGGATCAAGCACACTACTTGACTGGATCCTCATAAACCACCCAGATCGTATCTCCAATGTGACAGTCCACCCAGGTTCACTGAGTGACCACTCTCCAGTAACCTGGAGCTGGACCAACAAATTCAATGCAACCCCCCCCAAATAATCTTTAATCGTAAACTAAAAAGGGGTCATCTGGAGTACCTTAAGGAGCAGCAACACAACACTGACTGGAGCCCCTTGACACAGCGGAGGATATGGACACTGCACTCGAGTACTTCACCAAACAATTCAATGCTGCTTGTGACTGCCATGTCCCAGTGCAGAGGACAAAGATCTGTGGAAGATACAGCCCCTGGATCACACCAGACTTAATAGGCCACATAAAAAACAGGGACAACTGGTGGCATAGGGCACAGAACTCTGGCAAGCAATCAGACTTCCAGGAATACAGAAGACTACAGAATGATTGCACCCGGACCATCCGCTCTGTCAAAAGTAAATATTTTAGGGAAGCATTACAAACATCATGGGGAAACAGCAAGTCTTTTTGGAATAACCTAAAACATGTAACAGGGAACGTCAAGAAAGAGCCTCTACAAATGCTCAACATCGGTGGTGCCCCTACCCTTGACCCCCTGACTATTGCCAACACGTTTAACAAAGCATTTACTGACCTTAACAGTGTACTTCCGACAAACTTTTTTGAAGAAACCAACCCAAGCTCAAGCCAAAGCCTAGGGCCCACTCAAACATCCCCCCTCCCTTCTATTTCAAATCTGTCAACTACAACCAAGCAAGAAAATACATTTGTAAGGTACTTGGAAAATCCAGGAAAAGCAGCGACACACACTCGATTTCACATTTATTTCCCTTGCACTTGATGAAATCCTAGCTCCCATTACTAAACTGCTGAACTTATCCCTGCAGCTGGCTCAATTCCCCCAAGCTTGGAAATCAGCCCTGGTAACTCCGGTGCACAAGAGTGGTGACCGGGCACTGCACACCAGTTACAGACCTATTTCTATCCTTCCACCACTGTCAAAAGCGCTGGAGCGCATAGTCTCAGACCAGCTGGTTGAATACCTTAATAAATACAACATTCAGTGTCCGGAACAACATGGATTTCGGAAAGGACACAGTACCGCCACGGATCTTCTGGAGTTCACTAGCTGCATACACAGTTCACTGGACCAGGGTAACCTTGTTGGCGTGGCCTTTACTGATCTAACAAAGGTCTCTGACATGGTCAGTCACTCCCTACTACTTCAACAACTCACCTCGATAGGCCTCTCTAACCCCGCTACTAACTGGTTCAAAAGCTATCTAGCTGATCGTTGCCAACAGGTAAAGATTGGAAACATCACATCTGGGCCCCTGCCAGTTCATTGTGGGTCCCCAGGGTCAATCCTAGGACCCTCCTTTTCAGCATCTTTCTAAATAGCCTACCTCGATCGTGGTGACCAACGGATACTTCTCATGCAGATGATGCTGTTATTTTACTTTTCAACATGACCCTTACACCCTAAACTATCAGCTACAACATGCTTTTAAACAAACTTGAAGATTGGTTCAGAGCCCACAAGATGGTTCTGAACTATAAAAGACAAAAGTAATGCTTTTTAGCGGTGCTAGAAGCAAACACAAAGCAGCATCCCTTAACATCACTAACTGCACAGGGGTTTCACTTGAACAAGTGAAGCAATTCAAATACCTGGGGGTTACGCTTGACTGTTCCCTCTCCTATGCAGAACACATTGAGAATGTGGCCAAAACAGTCAACATAAGAACTGAGCTCCTGCACAGGCACAAGAAATGCCTAACACCTGAAGCACTCCAAACCACAATCCATAGCACAGTTGTCTCCATCATCGACTATGGATTGGTCATATACAGCTCAGCCACTCCCACCTCACTACGTAGGACAGCAGTAGCCCTAAACAAAGCCTGCAGACTACTCACCAATTCCCCCCAACTAACGCACACGTGACCTTTATCAGCAAGCCGGGTGGCTACAACTTGAAAACAGGATACAATACCAAACCTGCCTCTTAGCTAAAAAATCACTACTCGGACTTCAGCCTCCTGGAGTCACAAGCCTATTAAGCTTATTCACAGGCCCACACCGCACCAGGAACTCTGACCATCAGGTTCTCACCATCCCTCGCTGCAGAACCTCCCAAGGGCAGAGGTTATATGCCTACCGGGCACCACTTTGGCTCAATAACCTCGGCACTGAACATAATGCCACACAGAAACTGGGGCTTTTCAAGACCAAGCTAAGACAACACCTACTGAAAAAAAGCTCCTGTGACTGTACTTTCTAATTACTCCACACACACACACTTCTGAACCCGGTCTTATTCACCTTTCAGGTTATTACCATCTCCTTGCTACTCCTACTTTGTCCTTCTACCCTGAATTGTCCCCATTTTTTGCCCTGCAATATCCTGCACTCTCCTCTCCCGCCTCCCCCTAAATAGTCATCATGCCCCCCCCACTCAGTGACCCCTACTCTCCTTTCTGGATAGCTGCTTACTGTCTTTTACCTGACAATGCCACCTAGGCTGCTACTGTTACCTGAATTATCCTAGTGTTAAAACCATCTCTGTTTCCTATTTACAATGTATTTTTGTCTATGTTTACTCACCTAGCTAGATACTCCTAAACCCACAATGTATGTATACCCACCCTTTATGACGTGGAACCTTTGTAAAAGAGCGGTCTCCCGCTCAAAGGTATTGTAATCCAAGATTGAATAAATAAAAAAAAAAAAAAAAAGAACCCAGTAGAACTCTTTTGTGTTCTACTCAAAAAGTTTGTGAGGTAGAACTTTTAGAGGTTCTCGCAGCCCTAATTTCAGCATGCACTGTGGCACACACAATGCTTTGTAGTACTGCTGCAATCATGCCTGGGAACTCAAGCAGGCAAACATGGTGTTGGAGTGCAATACGGACACTCTGACAACCGTGCTCAAGCACAAAAATTAAAATGTTTTTTAAAATTGATGCCAATGTGGACAGGGCCTAAACGTCACAGTGGTGGGGTATCCCTGAGACAACAGAGAATAAGCCTAGCAAGGCAACTGTACAGGACCCCCAATTTCTACTGCCTGTTGAGGGTGGAATAGTCATAGACAATGTCAGCATAGTTAAACACAGGAAAGACCTGGATCTGGACAATTTCTTGAAAAGTACTAGAGTCCAGGCAACCTCAGTTTCTGTACAAAAGCCCAACCCTCATACCCACCTGTAATTAATTTGCCCACATATGTATTACCAATCTTTATGGGATCTAGCCAAAAACCTAAATATTTGTACTTACTGACAGGTTCCAGAGGGGTTCCATTAGTATCACAGACATGTAGATCTGTGCAAGTTTTAAGTTTACCTGTGTGTCTGAATATCGTCAATTTTAGAAAATTTTACTTAAACTTAGATTGACTGAAAGGGGAAAAAACATTGCAGGGGTCACTCAAATTGTGAAAGCCCAAGACAAGACCATTCAAACAAGGTACTAGGCTTAGCTTTAGGTGCTGGGAGTCCCAAGATACGAATATCAAATTATCTATCAATCAAAACAAAGCAGCAGCCATTTTATGTAATCTTAAAACAGGGAGTGATGTCACTGAGGGGCAAGCTCTATGTTGTGAATTACAACTTGCCCCTCAGTGACATCACTTTCTGTCTCAAGATCCCATGAAATGGTTGCTGCCTTGTTCTGATTTACAAAGTGTTGTTTTTTTTTTCCAATTGTTTAACCAGGAGTAACACACAAAGCTGAAAATTTTGTTTACAGGTGCGACCTGGGAGCACAGGGAAGTTAAGTGACTTGCTCAAGGTCACACAGTATGCAAGTGGGGGCTGTGGGATTCAAACCCAGGTCTCCAGATTTGCAGCTCAGAGCCTTAAACCACTGCACTACACTGCCTCCCTCCATTATTTAGATATTCATATCTCAGGACTCTTGACACCTACAAGGAAGTTCAATACCTCGTTTGATATATCTTTTTATGTGCTTTCACAATTTGACAGACCCCTGAAATGTTTATTTCCCCTTTGAAGAAGACCTGTATACTACTGAAACTCCTCTAGAGTTTGCCTTGGACCTTTAATTCCGATGAGCTGGAAGTGTAGACAAATGTGTCATCCATGTACGGGTAGTAAAGTAAATGCCCAATACTAGTTTCCAAATCTCTTATGTAAATATAAAAAAGGAGCGCCACAAGGACTGAGCCCTGTGAGACCCACTCATCCACGTGTAAAGAGGAAAGATTCAAGCCCATTCACCATAGTTGTCTGTCTCCTCAGATGTAAATAAGACAGAAACCAGTTCAACACCTCCCTATTAAGCCGCACCACAGCCAATCAAGACAACAGTATTATGTGGTCAACTGCATCAAAGGCCTTGGAGAGGTCAACAAAGATGGCTCTGCTGCTTTGTTGACATTGTCCAAAACCCCTACATGGAAGCCACCATACTGTGATGCTTACAGAAACTGGAGTGGTATCTGTCAAAAAGATTATTTTGAGCAGACTTGATAGACCATAAGGCCTTTCTTTATCTGCTGGCATGTTTGTACGGTCAAGTGTTAATATTATTTTTCTGTAAATGATTTGTCAACTGTTTGGCTGTCAATCATTTTAGCAATTCAGAAACCACCAGCAAGAGGTATATGGGGCGATAGTTGGTTAGCAGTTCAGGGTTGCCCCCTTTAAAAATTGGGACGACCCTGGCCAATTCCAAAATTGGGGCAGGATACCAGATGAAAAATACCCATTAAATAAAAATGGTAATGGCTCAGCAATATGAAACGCAGATTATTTAAAAGGGAAGAAGTCAGGGCTGGCCTGCCAGCGCAGTGGTAGTGCTACCGTTCGTGACACAGGTTCAGGAAAGAGGCTGGTCACTGAAGAGCCAGCAGGGAGGGAAGAAATTGAAGCGTCCCTGGGATGCTCGACTCCTCAGTGGAGGGAGTACTACCACCCCACACTGTGTTACTGCCATATAGTGTTTCCAGGTGGTGGTAGCAAGTGGGGATGCTGGAAGAGGGAGAGGGGCACTGTTGTCTCTGGCACCCACACATGCTCTGTGTGTGTGCTGTGGTGGGCCTCCATTAACCACTCAGGGATGGGAGAACAAAGAGAAGATGCTGGTTGCTGCAGTATGCATTCCCTTCGCTTTTTTCTGGCCCTGCTCTGGCACCTGAGGAACTGTTACCAGACTGAACGTTAATGCTGCCGGAGAAATTGCTGTCCCCTCCAGCGGCCGTGCCCTGGGAAGCAATCCAGGGAGGAACTCAGTAATGGGTAAGTCCCAGGGATGGCAGGTGACAGGGCTGGGGGAGCAATATGGACTGACGTAAAGCCAGCTGGAAGAGGGGGAATAAACAAACAAAAAAAGAAAGGAGACAACTATCCGGGCTACAGCTTTTGAGAGTCTTCCGATTCAACAGAAATTCCAGAACTTCTTAAGTGTTTATCTCTTCAAACAAGAAATTGGTGTCATTTGGTCTCCTCAAAACCAAATGTTTTTTGAAGATGCTGCATGATGTCGGTGAAACTGGGATCATCGGGAGGCGAGCAGGGGAGGTATGGAGTTCTCTCCTCTCCTGGTGAGGAAGCAGTGAACGCTGAGGATGCAGTTACTTCATCCATGTCTTCTTCCTCCTCTTGATCAGTCCTGATCATATTGTTCCCTTTCCATGTCAATGTCTGGGGAAGGAGCAGGGGAAACTGAGGAGGTGCTGGCACAGTAAGGGAAGTGGAAGGATGCCTTGGTGGGGCTGGAGGCGATGCTGAAGAAGGCACATTTGTAGTGTGTGTTGGCCTTCTGGGTCAAAGCCAGAATGGTGCTTACCACAGCCTGGATAGTGACCTTTGCAATTTGGGGTTGCATGGCCATTGAAGATGCGGTATTAGCAGGCCTTATTGGGATTACTGACGGAACTGGTGGCGGCTGAGGCACCAAATGTACATCTGGAAAATGGGTCGACGAGGAAGCCATTGTCAATGGGGCCGGAAATCCCAACCCCTGGAGGTTATGTCCATCTCCTGGGATAATGGTTGTCGACGACCAAGTATGGCCTGCAGGGGGGTTGAATAAGGTCCCCCAAGACGGCAGAGGCAACGAAGGGAACTGAATTACTGGTATTCCTGGTAGTGTCAACGAGTGTGCTGTTGATGGGCTCGGAGAAGCAGACGGGCCCGCAGCTATCAACAAAGGCCCGGAAGATTGGGCAAGGCCCCTCAACAGAGCCGAAAGAAAACTGCCTGGGAAACAATATTAGGCAGTGAAGCCATTGACAGAGATGATGTCATAGACGGAGAGTGGTGCTTTTTCTGTTCGTGTGAGTGTTTATCGTTTTCCCTGCAGTCAGCCTTATCCATCGACGAATGTTCCCTTTTTGAATGGTGAAAACTGGAGAACGACAATGACGAGGTGCGGGACAATTTTAATTGGGAGTTTCTGCTCTGGGAGGGAGATTTTTTTGCTCCATCAAGTGCTCCCTCATTGTTTGAAGGTGTTGTCGTTTAGTAGCCTTATTAAATGTTCTGCACAATTTGCAAGCACAGGTGTCATGCGAGGGTCCAAGGCAACACACGCAAAGCTCGTGAACATCCTCTGTTGCAAGCTTTTGTCTACAGGTGCCGAGCCTAAAAAGGGAATCCGAGGAAGACACTGAGTGGTTATGGACACAACACTACTACGCAACGCGCTGCTCACAGCTAACAAGTTAAGTAACTTCATTGAAGTCGTTTTATCGAATGTGGCTATACTCCTTCTGGAGGTGTAGCATGTAGATCAGCGGCCGGAAAAGAAATAAAGAGGATCTGGGACTGTCCGTGCTTATATACCCTATTGCACAGCATATGTTGTTATAGTGGGCGGTCCCAGGTCAACTGCTGGTGAAATCCTCCTGCTGGATTTGGTGCCTGTGGCTGGATATTCCTAGATGTGTGACATGCTGCAAGAGATATCCTCGAAGAAGGTATTGGTATTTCTACCTTCTACCCCACTATATCAAATTCTTAACAGACTAGCTGAAGTAATTACCAGATTCAATGAAAAATCTGTTACATCTGTTTGGCAGAAAGACTCCCTGTTCAAGATCACCATAGGTCTGAATCTGGATATTAGAACAGATTTCACCACACTGTTTTCCCTCTGATGATAGACCAAACTGTTTTAGAAGGTCTCCTGGTGCATCTGTGGTTTTATCTCTATGATACAAAAATGTACTTTTGCCATTCTGGACACCAGCCACGTACGTATTCCTACATCTTCTATAATGGACGGGTCCTAATTTAATGATGAGTTTAAGGTCCATGTATTTACCCAAGCTTTATTCCATTCCCTTTTTAACTTCAAAAATTAAAAGAGAACTACTGGCAGAGGTGAAGCCCCGACTGCTGCACAGATTTCGACTTCAACAGATCCCCCCTGCAGGCACCATATTAAATAAAGAGTTTTATTTTCCTCAATGCTCATAAAAAATGCTCGAACCTCCCCTGCATGTTTAAGAATGGTGACTTCAATAGTGCTGGTAACATCGCGATATAATGACGTGCCACTGCTCCTTCCTTAAGAGCTCTTATGTACGGAGATTTTATAACCACCATATCTCCGATTACCAGTGCTATTTTTTTTACAGAATTTGCCTAAATGTCATGTGCTGACGTGACTGCGCTTCAGTCTGCGGTGTTCACTGTCAGCCTGTCACTTCTTACACTGTGACAGCAAGAACGAGAAAGGGCACGCTGCTGCCTGCCCATTAAATAATGGACATGCATGCATGCAGCAGGTCGCGCACTCGGCCTCTTGTATCTGTGTGATCTGTCTGTCTCTTGGCTCCTCCTCCTCCTCCCGGCTGTTGCTGCTTCCTGAGTCGCGACTCAGCTCTCTCCCTTGCAGCTGAAGGGGGGCAGTCAACGAGCCGTGTGTGCTTGCACCAATTACTAGCAGTCACCAGTTGGTCAGGTGGGTGGGAAAGGTTGGAAAGCGGTAAGCTTCATGGGAAGAAGGGTCAAAGGTGCGTGGCTGGACAGACGTGCTGTTGTGTGTTGGGCTGCTCTGCTGCACCCGAGTTTAATGTTGTCTCAGGCAGCGTTTAAAATAAATGGAATCAGTCAGACTCATTTAATCTGACTCTTTGCTAAGTGACTACTGGCTTCAGGCTTTACCACAAAACAAGCAAAAAAAAAAAAAATAAGGGCAAGGGGAAACGGGACACAAAGGGAGATCACCCTGGCTGGGTTGGGGGGGGGAGGCCACACTTCACAGTCTTGCACCAGGGCCCAGTAAATCCTAGTGCCAACTTTGCCTGCACCTATAAAATTGTGAGGGGAATTGCATAAAACGAAATCAATTATTAAAGAATCTCCAGAGCTGTTAACATTTATATGGATGGGATCTTGTATAAGTTGTTCCAGGCATAATTTTAAAGTGATTGTTCTGTGCCTAGAGTTTTTGGGGTCAATCAATCGGCATTAAAAATCACTGAGTAACTCACGGGTGATCCAAAAGAATAATAAATAAATCTGCTAGGCCCAGAAAACCTGACATCAAGGGTGATAATGTAGCACTCTGGACCCCCGCTATTTGTGTAGTGGTGCGTCATGGAAATTGCGTACCCAACCATGAGAATATATTGCACACCTGACCCCGCTACTTGCATGGCATTACAGTAGTGATACGCTGCTGACCTTTGCACATACTTTGATACTTGTATCTCACCACAGTGCACATGTCAGATTAATAAACGTCTGCAATGAATCAGGAAAACAAATGTCAAGAAACCATAAATAAAACAAGAAAATTAAGCATATCCATGTTCACCTTTGCTATGTAACCACACAACTAAAACACAAATATTTTTAAAATACAGAACATTATGAAACTGACTTTCAAAAGTTATTCGTATGCAATTATTAAGATGTTATTTCTAAACTTCCCCTACCAGATTTTTTCAATAACTCTGATTAAGAACAGAATGTTAGAGCATTACTGTAAGCTGTTTATGTATTTTTAAATATCACTGTTGCTTTCCACCGTATTTAAGTTTCGGAAACTCTGCATTATGAAGCCTGTAATGATTTTTACCGCTGGAGCTATATGCTCTACACTGTTAGCAACTGTACACTTTTCAAAAGAAAGAAGATTACTTCTAAAAGACTGAAATTGTCACAAATGTGGTATACAAATGTCAATGATAGCAGATGCTTCAGCTGGGCACAATGGAATGAACTGGTGGTGCAAGAATAAAACACGCAGGGCAAAAAGAAGCATCTTAGCAGATACTGTACCTATTTCTCTGAAACAAAACTACCGCTGCAATAACTGTTAATGCTAATTTACTACCGAACTTCAAAGACATCTGCCACTGTGGCAACTGAGCAGTATCCATAAATGAAAAAAACAACCACTGACTGGTATCAATTCCTAAGAGACATATGCAGCTGGAAGTTGCTGCAAGTAACTACAGAGCTAGGAGAGGAAGGTAAAATAGTTCTCATAGATGCATCAGTCATGGTCCATGCAAAATACAACCAAGGCAGAAACACACTAACACCAGATCAATGGGTATATGGGATATATGATGTCGAAAAATCTATAGGATATTTAACATTTGTTGTAAGAAGGGATGCAGGCACTTTATTACCAATTATTGAGAAAAACATGAAAGCAGTATCAGAAATACACAGCGATCAGTGGGCAGCATGCAACGGCATACCAGACATACCAAACAAGCTCTACGTTCACAAAACTGTAAACCATTCACACAATTTCGTTGACGCACAATCTGGAGTACATCCCAACTCAGTCGAGCGTTACTGGGCTCATGCCAGAAAACAATTCAAGCAAACGATTGGGACCCATATATTGATGGTGTCCTCTCATCTGGACACTTTCATGTGGTTTGAAAGATGCGGAAGGAGCGCCACAGAAGCATTTAACATCCTGTCACACATTTCATTATACCAAGAGGCAAAAGCTGCAGAGCAGAATGAAGATGAGAATAAGGATGAAAATGTGCCTCTTCCATTGTAAGTAAAAACAGCTGCTTATACAATGGGGGCTTGGCCCCCATTTCCCCCACCCCATCCTAAGATGGTAACTGCTATCATATATCTTATGTATCCTTTGTTCTTTTCTCTCCACAGAAACTGAATTACAGCCTTACAGACTAAAGAACATAAGATCCATCTTCCAGAAGATTAAAACTAAATAAATGTAATTGCTTTTACAGATTATAAAAAATAGTTTTATTTTGATAGAAATTAGCAAAAAGGTTTTATGTTCGTTCATTCTGTCTGCTCTAAGTAATGTGCTCAATAAAGTATTCCTGTCTGAAAGAGGCTGCGGTCACGTTAATCACTATTGAACTGACCTTCTAATTAAATGTTATCCATTAGTCCAGCAAATTAAGTTGTTAGTATTTTAAATAGTTGTATAACGCGTGGTGTGAAGCAGGACTGTCAGGAGCAGGAGCGGAGACTGCCAGGAGTGTGGAAGTGTCAACATCATGGTAAATAAATCCTTTGTAACCTTCAACATGAATACAACTTGCGCGTGAGCAGGGGTCCAGAGTGCTACAGTATCACCACATCAAGAACCTTGGGGGCCTATAGCCACCAAATAACAGGACTGACTTCCCAGAACAAAAGTTTAATTGCAAGTGCAAAGTACTCATAACAGTTTTTTTTTATCAGCGTGTAATTGTGCCTGTATAGAGGAGTACCTGTCCTGGATAAAATTAGAACCCCCACCCACCCCCTACTTTTGTTTCAGTCCACGTAAACAAGTTGTACCCCTGGATGGCCAAGGCAGCATCCTAATGTTTGCTACTTAGCCAGGTTTCTGAAAAAAATCATGAAGTCTGGTTCATAGTCCAGAGCAAAGTCTCTAATAAACTCAGTCTTTTTTTTCTCAACTTTCTTTCTGCACCCTCCCCATTAGACTCTCTCCAGCTAGGCTGTTCGGCTTACCAGCTTATCCCCGCCTCCTGAAGCCTGCTGTCTCTCTCTGTGTGTGTCTCCTTCTAGCCACATCACCCAAAACTCCCCTGGAAGCAAGGACAGACAGTCCATCCAGCGCTCTATCTATAGTGTCTGGTGGGGACGGGAGAGAGGAGACCGACAGGATGTCTGGGCCCAGAACTGGATGTGGTGCCGGAGCCCCTAGACCTGCCTACCAATGGGAAGGGGGTGTTTCTTGTTTCTGCTCCCCTCCATTGGTTCAGCAGTGTAATGTGCTCCAGCGCGGCGCATGAATGCTCACGCCTGCAGGAGTGCTGCCGTAGCCACTCCTCTGGCTTACGCCTGGTTGCCCGACTGCTGTATGGCCCCTAGTCTCCACTAGGGGTCGCCGAACAGCGAGAACTGAACCCCTCCTCCCTCCCAGGAAAGGAGAGCTGTCCTCCGGATGCTCAATCATTTCCTCCACTGCCAACCCCCGACGACTTGGGTCGCCTGTGTTGCGCGAAGTGTGGCGTCCAGCGCCTCAACCCTCTTATGGAGGAGGTTTCTTACATTAGAATGGACAAATAATATGCCACTCCTAATTTTCAGATTAAAAGCTAGAGGGCCAGAGTTGGAGTTAATATCCCCACATTGTAACATACCATGTGTACTGTAAATTTGAACAATAACAATGTACCTGTTTTACCTATAACATGTGATGACCAGCATTTCTGTTGTACACTTCTAACCCTTCACTCTCAGCACAATTTTGGGCCATGTCTAACAAATGGGACAACAGAGGACTAAATTCCTTTAAAAAAGAACACTCAACCAGGAGTGTTTTTCTCTAGGCCAGGTATGTATGCAGCCTCATCACCTCACTCTCAGTGACTAGGCCCCCCCCCTCCCAAATAAGGGAACCCACCACGAGGGAGACTACTAATAGTACTGAAACCTGTGGGGCCTGTTTTCTGTTTAGGCTTTTCAGACATACATCATGGAACAGAAAAAGTGGAAAAATTGTTCTAACAAAGTTTACAGGTGCTTAAAAGTAAAACTGAGAGAAATTTTCATTTAAATGAAAATCAAATAATAACAATTGGAACCAGAACCGGGAAAGGGAACAAGTGTAAACCACAGTTTTCCTCAGTTCCCAGAGCAGCTTGAAACTGAGCTAAAAAACAGTAAAATTATATAAAACATACAGAGTACTAGTTTTAAAAATAAACTAACAAATATGCATTTTTGAAGAGAAGTTACTACTACTTAGATAGCAATGTCAAGGCAGTGACTCTGGGGCATCTGATCTCTTCAGTAGAGAATAAGATCTGCAATTGAGAGGACAGGAGGTGCTTGACTACCAGTGGAAGAGTGCATGGTTTGAATCCAGAAGATTCTAAATTCTATCTCCGGGGCAACACTAATTGTGGAGATGCTGTGAACAGTATGACAATCAAGCACATTCCAGTTGCTAGAAATGAAAATTATTCATTAGTCCTCAGGAACTGTTTTCAGAGGCCGGCCCGCCAGTGTAGCAGTAGCGCTACCGCTTCCGACGCCGATGATCCGGGTTCGGGGATGAGCCCGGGGAGTCGGAGGTCGGTCGAGAGGAGGCTGAGGTCCCAGGGACTGCTCACCTTCTGGGGAGGAGGGAGGGGTAGGGGCTCGGTGCTTGACTGGCCCCAGGTGGAGACCTGGGGTACGGCATGTGCCTAGCCAGCTGCAGGGAGAAGGACGTGACAAATGTCGGTGGGCATGCCTTGACATCATGGCGCACGTTACACCCACGCCCACGGAAAAACAGCTTTCCAGGCACCGAGAAGACAGAGCGCTCGGGCAAACCCACAAAGCTCGCACCTGCCTGTCCTTGCCAGGACCTGACGAGACTTGAATAGTTCGGGGAGTAGAGGCCCCACCTCATCCACACCTGGAAGGAAAAAAGTACAGTTACGTATGAACTTACTGTAACAGTAGATCTTCGAGAGGAGCTCTTGCAGCAGGCTATAACACTCAGGACTATGCCGCAGGTACTAGGATCCTCCAGAAAAACTTCTCAGCCAGCAGTACCAAGCAGGGACCGCCTCCGACGTTGGCCCCACCCCAACGTCAGCCCTGGTACAAAAGGGGGCGGACCCAGCTCCACCTCAGTTCCCCCGCCAAGGCCCGCGAACAAGCCCTGACAAGAGAAGGAGATGAAGCACTAGATGAAGATCTGCACACCTTGAGGAGGAAGGCGGGTGGGAAAGTAGCGCCTGCTGCAAGAGCTCCTCTCGAAGATCTACTGTTACGGTAAGTTCTTACGTAACTGTACTATCTTACTTCGAGTGGGAGCTCTAGCAGCAGGCTATAACACTCAGGACTGAATACCAAGCAGTCCCATGCCAAAGAGGTAGTCGACCCCGGGAGGTGGAAATTACTGACTCGAGAGGCCTAGGACAAAAGTCCCTGCAAAACAGCCAGACCAAAACCGGCACGGCACCTGGAGACTATATCCAAGCTGTAATGATTGACAAAGGTATGCATCGAGTTCCAGGTAGCGGCCGCACACATGTCCCTTATGGAGACATTCCTCAGGGCGGCAAAAGATGCAGACATTCCCCTAGTGGAGTGACCCTGACCGGACCCGGTAGGGGTTTGCTGTGCTTTTCATAGCAGAAGGATACACAGTGGACGATCCACTCCGAAATCGTCTGCTTGGTCACCGGTTTGCCCAAGCATTGTGGTGCAAAGGCCACAAAGAGTTGCTCCGAATGACGGTGCACAGCCGTCCTTTTGAGGTAGTACCTCAGTGTCCTGTGGACGTCCAATGTGCGAAGGACAGCTTCCCCTCTATTAGAAGAGGAAGGGAAAAAGACTGGAAGGTCAACCGACTGGTTGAGGGTCAACTCCGAGACCACTTTTGGAAGAAACTTAGGATTTGTTCTAAGGGAAACCCTTTCCCTGTGAAAAACCAAATATGGCTATTTAAACATCAGAGCCTGAAGCTCAGAGACTCTTTGAGCTGAGGTAATAGCAACCAAAAAACACACCTTCCAGGAAAGGAAACGCAGCTCACAATCTGCTGCCGGTTCAAAAGGAGGGAGGGTAAGCTTCTCCAACACAAAAAGGAGGTCCCAGGGTGGGATAGGATCCCTAAAGGGAGGTCTCATATGCAAAATCCCCCTCAAAAAGGTGCGGACTACATCTAGCTGGGCCAAAGCTCTGTCTCCAATCAGAGCATGATAGGCGGAGACAGCCCACATGTGCACCTTAATGGAGGAGTAACTCAGGCCATGTTGGTACAAGGAGGTACTGTAACGCTGAGTTCACTGGACAGGTGACAGGGTCCAAATGCGTGACGAGGCCCATAAACAAAACCGCTTCCATTTCATAGCATAGGCGGAGCGGGTGGAGGGCTTCCTTGCCGACACTAGGACTGCCGCTACCTCTGGGGAGACTCTGTATCTCTGTTGGGCTACGTTTGAAGGAGCCAAGCATGCAGATGTAAGGAACGGAGGTCCGGATGGACCAGCGATCCCTGCTCCTTGGATAGCAACTGCGAGCATACGGGCAGCGGAGTTGGAGGTTCCCTGGATAACCGCTGCAGAAGTGGGAACCAAATCTGCCGAGGCCACCGGGGGGCTACTAGAATCATTCGAGTCCCTTCGGCCTGCAACTTCAGCAAGACTCTCTGAATGAGAGGGAAGGGCAGGAAGGCGTACAGAAACCTCCCTGCCCAGCAAAGGAATAACACGTCTGGCCAGAAAACTCCAGGTGCGTGCTCTCGCAAGCAAAAAATTGGCAGTTTGGCGTTGCGTGGTGACACAAAAAGGTCCAGCTCTGGACGACCCCACTTGTCGAAGAGCTGATCTGCTATGAACTGTAACAGCTCCCACTCGTGTGCTCTGGATCGAGACCTGCTTAAGCTGTCGGCCTGATTGTTTAGGATGCCCTGAACGTGCACCACTGACAGCAGGATGTGTCATTCCAGTGCCCAGTACCAGATTCTCATCGCCTCCCTGCAAAGGGGATACGAATGAGTGCCCCCTTGCTTGTTGATGTAAAAGATGACTGCCATATTGTCTGTCTGAATTAGAGGAGAGACCGGCACTAGGTCCTCTTGAAATGCCTGAGGACCGCTTGCATCTCCAATACATCGATATGGAGAGATCGCTCCTCGGGTGTCCAAACCCCTTGCGTTTGACGAGTACCCAGGTGCGCTCCCCATCCCAGATCTGATGCATCTGTCGTAAGGGTCTGACCTGGTGGCTCCAGATGAAACCGGACCCCTTTCTCCAAATTCTGAGAGTCCATCCACCAATGCAAAGTTCTCCTCACTGGCTTGGTGACCCTGACCACAATATCTAGATCGTCGGAACCCTGGTCCCACTGCACCCTGAGCATCCATTGTGGGACCTGCATGTGGAGGCGGGCCAGAGGAGTGACCGGAATGGCCGCCGCCATGTGCCCCAGCAGCCTGAGGAAGTTTCTTGCTGGAACCTGAGGAGTTACTGAGATCCATTCAGCAATCTCCCGCAGGCAATCGCCCCTGTCCGGGGGTAGAAAGGCCATGCCCTGGAAAGAATCCAGGATCGCTCCAATGAAGATGAGTCTTTGACTGGGCTCGGGGGATGATTTCTGAAGGTTCAGAGTGATCCCCAGCTCTTGGAACAGAGTATAGGTGTCTCCGAGAGCTTGAAGCAGGCTTGACCTGGACGGGGCTGTACACAGCCAATCGTCGAGGTAGGGGAAGACGTAGTGCCCCTGTCGCCTTACAGCCGCAGCCAACACTGCCAAGCACTCTGTGAAGACTCGAGGAGTGGAGGAGAGGCCGAACGGAAGAACTCGGAATTGACAGTGCTCCCCTTGGAAGTGGAACCTCAGAAACTTCCGGTGGGAAGGGAAGACCCCAATATGCATATATGCATTGTGCATGTCTAGGGAGCAGAGCCAGTCTCCTTGGTGCAGCAGGGGAAGTAGACCTGGAAGGGTAACCATCCTGAACCTTTTGTACTCTATAAAGAGATTGAGAAATCTGAGGTCCAGAATGGGTCAAAGATCCTGTGTCTTTTTTGGAACCAGGAAGAAGTGGGAATAAAACCCCTTTCCCCGCTGATGCAAGGGGACTACCTCTATTGCCTTTTTCTGCAAGAGGGTCTGAATTTCTCCTTCTATAAGTGGGATGTGAGAAGGAGGATATCAGGAGTACTTTGGTGGAGTATTTGGAAGGAACTCCATGAACTCTAGTGTATGTCCTCTCCTGATAATATCCAGGACCCACTGGTCCGCAGTTATTGAGCTCCACCCTTTGAGATGAAGGGAGAAGCGGCCCCCGACCATCTCCCCAGAGTCTTCCTTTGGAGGAGGGGGCCGGAAGGGAGTCACTGGGCTGAGCCGGGCGTAGGCAGAGAGGCCTGGGAGGACTTGGGCCCACGGTTAGGAGCGCCTCCAGGTTGCTGGTTACCGGCTCTCCTTCGGAAGTCACCTCTCTGACTCTGCTGGTTACCACAGGCTTGTCCACCTGAGGGCTTGTGAAAGGGCTGTTTCCACTGCCGTCACTGGTCACCGCAGTACATTTGGCGGACCGACCAGATGGACTTGCTCGACTCCTGGAGATGTGAAATAAGAGATTCCGTCTCCTGCCCAAACAACACAGTACCTTGGAATGGCAGATCCTTGATACTGGACTGAAGATCCTGGTGAAAGCCCGAAACTCTTAACCAGGCATGGCGCCAAAGGCAGACCCCTGATGTGGCAGCCCGGGCTGCCGTATCTGCAGTGTCGTACAAGGCCCTCAGGACATGAGAGTCCACGTCGGAGCCCGAATTAAGTATGTCCAGAAGTTCCGTCTTCTGCTCGGAATCTGGCATGGCTCTCAGTAGCTCTTGTCCCCTCTCCCACAGAGCATTCTGGTACTAGACCATATGCGTCAGGAAGCTGAGGGACCGGATGGAGCAGGTGGAGGCAGAGTAAACCTTCTTGCCCACCTGGTCCAAATACCGAGACTCCGGATCGGAAGGCTGCGACCTAAGGTGTTTTGGCTGCTTGGACTTGTCATGGGCAGCCATAATGACTGAAGAGTCCACCTGAGGATTTTCTGCTAAAAGGCTTCTGCCCTCTGGGCCTTATACAGCCTGTCCGATTTCTTGGGAACAGCCGGGATGGAGGCCGGATGCTTCCAGGTAGTCCAGGTCAGGTCCTGGAAAGTATCCACCAAAGGAGGCACCACCAATGGTTTCAGCTCCTTTTGCCTCAGGTATCTGGCCAACCTTCAGCGTTCTGGATCCAGGTCCTCCGTTTCCCACTCATTGCAGGCCTGGATATGCCTCATGACATCCATAAAGGTCGGATCGTCCGGAGGCAAGCGAGGCTGGTCCTTCTCTCCCGGGGATCTCCCAATCCCAAGAGAGGAAGAGGATGCCGATGAAGAAGAGGAGGACCGACTACTAGATCTGGAATAGTCTGATCTCTCCTTGTGACCAGTCTACCTCTGTTGTCGGTAGCTGGGGGACCAACATCGGTCTGAAGACCGGCGACGGAGTGTAGACCGATGTCTGTCAGAGGACCGATGCCGGGAGTGCTCTGGTCCAGAAGAACGAGTAGAACTGCGAGTGCGAGACCGGGACTGGCAACTGTCTCCAGAGTCGGAGCGTCGGCGGTGGTCTTTGGACCGGGAGTGGTAACGAGCCCTGGGTGGAGGTGTAGGTGGCCTCTCGGGGGACTTCCTCGGGGAAGGCTCACCTCCAGGCTGTGGTTCGCCTGCCGGGTCCCGTACTGGTGACTGGGCCAGCTTCGGGGGGGGGGGCACTTCTGGACCTGCCCCCACCAAAAGGAGAACAACTCCTGCAGCTCGTCCTTCATGACAATCTTGGTCGCTCAGCCCGGAAAGAGAGTATCCGGGATGTCAGTCCTCGAAGAGGAGCCTTCCTGGGAGCCCGGGGGGGGGAGGACTTGGGAGACGGGGACGCCGGCTCTTCCTGTGGCCACGCCCAAACCCTTCGCCCCTTCAACCGGTGTCGGTGGTGGGACCGATGACGGGGTGCCGCCAGAGAGTCCTTCGGCTCTGGAGGCGCACCTTTAGCAGGCCTTGTTTAGGTGCCTTGGAAGGTGGGGCTGAAGCTTTCACCTCCAAGGTCTTGGTGGAGACTCTTAGCGGGGTCGCCTTGGGCTTGGCCAGCTTCTCCCCCGATGGGCCGGCCTTAGCCTGGGACGACTTCAGACGCTCACCTGGGCCCGGGGAAACACTGGCCTTCTTGGGAGAGGGCCGCAAGTGAGAACGGGACCGCGACCGGGACCTACTACGGTCTTTCCCATGGCGCTTGGTCTTCTTCTTGTGCTTCCCCTTTTCTGAAGTGTGCAGATACATCTTCTTTTCCAACAAAAAAGCCTTCAGGGCCTTGAGACGTCAGATCCGAGTCCGGCTGATGAACGCCTGGCAGGCTAAGCAGGCCTCTGTATCGTGGTCCAGCCCGAGGCAAAAGACACAGTGCTTGTGCTCGGCTTTGGAAGGGATCTGCCATCCGCAGTCACACTTATTCTGGTGTAGAACCTAAGAGACTGACGACGGTGAAGACATCCGACTGAGAAGCACTGATAAAAACACCGAAAAACGGCACAAAAATGGGGAAAAATAACGTTTTAGCTCTTCCTGGCAAGCTGAGTAGCATAGGCTTCTTCTCACGTGCGCGGGACGTGGTGGGAAAAGAACTGAGGTGGAGCTGGGTCTGCCCCCTTTTGTACCAGGGCTGATGTCGGGGTGGGGCCAACGTCCGGGGCGGTCCCTGCTTGGTACTGTTGGCTGAGAAGTTTTTCCAGATGGTCCTAGTGCCTGTGGCATAGTCCTGAGTGTTATAGCCTGCTGCAAGAGCTCCCACTCGAAGTAAGATCCACGGCTTCATGGGGGTACTGGAGGGCTCCAGGTAAGGTGGCAGAAGCAGGGGCAGACACCATAAGCGCTCCTGAAGGTGCCGGGCTTGAAGAAGCTGGAGGGGAGGAATAAATTACATTTAAAAAAAAAATAAAAAAAAAAGGCATTGTTTTCAGTCATTACTTCTATCAAGGGAATTTATCTCAGCCAAACGGGTAAGAAATTGATCTGAAATGTAGTTGATTATGCTGTTCCTCCTCTAAAATATGCCCACTGGCTGGAAGCAGAATACTGAAACTGCCAGTATATATTGTTCACTTTTTAAATCTGCAGCCAATTAAAAATGTGAAACACTGTAGTGTACACTTCATAAAACTAAATAATATGTTATATACCTGTTGTGTGTTACTGGCGAAACTATACAAGTGTCCACATTTTAAAAAAAATGTGTAACTGTTATCTTCCTTTCTTTCAAGCTGTAAAAGGATATGGGTGCCACCCACACTTCATGACATATGCTACAGTTTCAATTTTGAACACCACAAATAAAAGTTGCATGGTTGAATGCAACACTGCCACTTTTTAAAGCTCAACAATACAGACTGGGTATGTAACCCGCACATGGAGAATCCACAAAAAAAATATAAAACTGAACTAGTTTTGTGAAGGCGATAACTCACCTACAGAATCACACCACTAACATTTAAGGTATTCATTTATTTACAATATTTATTTTAATTTTAATTTTTTTGTTTACCAAGTGGGTGTGCTAGCCATAGGCATGACTATTTTCAGACACGACCCAGGAGGTTACCGGCAAGGCAGCACAGCAACAAAATACAGGGTAGGATTACAACAGCAGGATACAACTTTTAACAGTGAAACATGGTACAATAACGGACAAGGCATACAACCATGTCAGCAAAGCAGTCAGGAAATAGTACAAGTTCAAGGTATGTGCCAAAGGTAAAAACAACTGGTAGTATAAGAGCTAACAGCAAACAACTAATTCCAATTTACAATTTGACTGGACCAAGCAGTGGTTGTCAGAGGGCATAGGGATAGGTCATAGAGAGAGAGAGAGAGAGGCAGAGTGACAGTGAGGAAAAACTTGGAAGAAGCAAGGTAAGGCAGGGTTAGGAGCAGGAGTGACAAACAGGAACCAGGGAAAGTTAGGTGGGAGCAGCCCGCCCACAGACACCCTGACTAGTTTCAACAACAAATCTTTCTCAAAGTGTCTTGAGAAAGACTGCTGCTGAAACCGGTCAGGGTGTCAGTGGGGTGGGCTGGTCCCTATTTTACGCTTCACTGGTTCCTGTTTGCAATGTTGTAAATAAAAGTTTAACTTAAATTTCAGTGGTGTGGTTATGTGTGGTGAGTTACCTCCTTGGCAAAGCCAATTCAATTGTTTTTTTTCCTCAGTGGATTTGCCATGTGTAGGTTATACACTCAATCTGTTTTGCTAGATACTGATTCTTCTAGGGCGAGACTCTAAAAAAAGAATTAGGTTGGTTGACTTTTTTCTATGAAGTGATTTACAGGTATTGTGTAAACAATAATCTATGGTTGAGTGTGGGGCAATAGTGCAATAACCGCATGCCCTGAGTGGGTTGTGAGGCACAAGGCACATCCGAAGGTCTTCAACCAACCCGGAAGTGTAATTACAGCAGCTTTACTTCATACCCAGAGTGGATATAGAGAATACAGGATGAGTAACCATGCAGAACCAGTGTGTTCTGCCACAGAGGGGTCTGATTCCTTGTGACCTTGAGAGTGAAGCTCCAGAGGTCACTGGGAATCAGACCTCGAGGAACACACTTGCTCTGGCATTGGGTTAACCATCCTGTATTTTTTATAGTGTATGGTGCCCCACAAATTATTTTTAAAACATTTTTAGGCTTCCAACGTGTATTTAAATTATGGATAAAGAAATTGTTGTCTCCCCTCGCTAGGAGACAGAGTTGGGTGGTTGCTAGGGACTGGGCTTCCCTAACGTTACAGCGCCTATGCCCATTGGTTGGCACTCTGCTGTAGGCAGGATTAACAAAAAAAAAAAAAACATAATGGCGGAACCTCTCGCTAAGCGAGAGCAGAAACAGACACCGTGGCGAAAACTAAGTTAACGTTTCATATCGGGTTGATCCTCCAGTCTGCGTAATGGCAAATGATCTGTTCCTCTTTCAGAAAACCGCTGCTGCAATGAACGTGTACCCGTAAGTGATGTTGACACACATGTGGTTTTCTGTGTATGCTTTTAAACCCTGGTTCGAGCTATCAATTCTAAATGAATGGAATGCTGTTCTGCACGTACGGTCAGAACAGCATTCCATTCATTTAAGTGTGTGTGGATTAACAGCGTCTTTGTAAGGCTGGATTTCAGGTGAGAACAACGTTCCACCATACACTATCATGCCATTTGTTGGCAAAAAGGTCAAAACTGTTATAAATAGTTGAGGCTTTCTCTTGGAATTTCTCCTGCTCTTTTTAAAGCTTCCCCACCTTGTTCTCTTTATTCCGTAGAACTAGCTCTCAAAAAAGGTACATAACAACAGCCAGTAACTATATTGTGTTATTCTCAGCCTATACTGGATCAAATGTACAAGCCTGTTTAAAAGGCCTTGTCTGTTCTGCCAAAACCCTGTTAGTCTGAATTGCACAAGGATTTGTGTACCCATGATGGAAAAAAAATTGAAATGCTGATTGGTCTAGCAGAAGTTCCTGCTATGATATTATCTCAGTACATTACAGTCTAAAACTAATCTAAAGAAAATCTACATAAAATGACTCTCTAAAGTGAATTTCCAACATGTTTTTATTTGCCCATGGGCTTTATAGATCATTACTTTATGGCTGCAAAAGTAATTCTGTGCATAAAATTACATTTTTTTCTCAGTCTATTTTGCAAGGGAAGGGACTGTATATCTTGCCAAACCAAAGGCCACCCAATCCTTTCCACTTCCCTGTCCGCTAGCTCCCCCTCATGCTCAGATCTTTTATGATGTCTAACCAGGGAGAGCACGGGAATGTGCCCATTGTAGTCTATGGAGATTATTTAAAAATAATATATATATATATATATATATATATATATATATATAATGAGGTAAATTATTTATCGCATCAACAGTTAGTTACCACCAGGCTTATTACAGTGAGGCCTGCACAGCCCCCTGACCGCCACCTCACTGCAGTACATTAATGCTCGCCCCAACTCTCACCCCATCACATGTAAAGAAGCAGAGGTATAGGAGAATGGGGGTGAGAGTTAGGACTGACGACCCCAACGCGCACTCCCGATGCCGGTCTGGGAGGGTGGGGGTTCAAGGGGGCTTTCAACCCTAACACCGAATTTCCTCGCTTTTGTCACTGTGGAACGACCCTAACTGATGCATTAAATGGAGTTTTTTGCCTCTAATTTCCCTTCTTTTTGAGAATGATAACGAGAAATAGTGAATGTAATGCGGCGGCAGGAGCCGTGATGTCTTGTCACATAGTAACACAGTGCCCACAAACGTAAATGGTAATGCGCATGGTGACGCAAAGCGAAACAGACAGAGAAACAGTACTATAGACACAAATGGTAAAAATAACGCGAAGGCAAGTGCAAATGAAAACGCAAAGGGTAACGCACATGGTGGCGTAGACAGGAACGGTAAGTGAAACGGGTACGGAACCACAAGCGGAAGCGGTAACGGTAACAGTAATGTAAGCGCACAGGCTGGTTTTCCCCAAAAGCTGCATAGAGAAAGACAGTGAGTACAAAGAATGTATGCATAATAATGGGTCTCGGAGCAGAAAATGAGGAGTTGGAATACTAAATGCTTATATCTCAGGAACCGTACGACGTAGAACAAAAATTTAAAAGTTATATGATTTATAACTTTCCTGGCTAGTTTTGTACTTAGGGGGCTAAGTATTTTTCCGACGAACAGTCCGTATCTCGCACCGTTTCCGAGATACGGGCCCTGAAAGGCGCGGCGAATGCCGTAATGTTATCCTATGGGAAAAAAAGAGAAGTTTGGAGTGCCATAACTTTGCCGCCCTGTAATATCTTTTCACCAAATCACCAAAAGGCACATCTGTGGAATGTTGGCTTTCTTCCCTCCAAATTTCAGTGTAAAAGACCAAACTGTTATTTTGCAGCAGGGTGGCAAAGAATTCCTGTCATGCAGCGGACGCCGCAATGTTAGTCTATGGGAAAAAGTGTCAACTTCAGAGTATAGTAACTTTGCATCCATGCAATATTTTGACACCAAACCACTAAAAGTCACATCTGTGAGATGTTGGCTGCCTTTCCTCCAAATTTCAGCCCAAAAGACCAAACCGTTCATTTGCAGCAGGGTGGCAAAGAACTGCTGTCATTTTGGCCATAGTCTGAAAAAGTAGTGTCGTGATTTGTGACAGCTTTCGCAAGTCATTTGCGACACTTTCATGAGTGCAACACTACATTTTCCAGAAATGGAAAAAAACATATTTCTAGGGTGTTTAACCTCAAAATAAAGAGATGCCTAGCATCCTCAGGGTCCGACTAAGTACACACAAAAATAATTGTGTTGCTAGAGGGTCCCAAATTTAAATGTCAAGCATTTTTCTGATCACTAAGTGAAAACAAAATGGCAGATTTGCGACACTACTAGGGCCATTTGCGACACTGTCAAACTTTTTGTTAACTTTCCCATTGACTTATAATGGGAAATTGTTTTTTGAATAACTTTTGAACCGTTTAATATTTTTTCACGAAATCTTCAAAAGGCACATCGGGGACCCTGGCTGCATGTTCCCTGAAGTTTTCGGACCGGTCGTGCAAACCATGCGACCTGTAGGGACGAGCAAAGAAGTCCAAAAAAGTGTAAACGCGCGCGCAGATCACGCTTAATAACTCCGCAGCCGTATATCCGAACAGTACGAAAGTTGGTATATCCCAAGATGTACTATGGTTCTTGATCGTGTATTCCAAATTTCAGGCAAATCTGTTGAACAACTGCAAAGTTATTAAGGTGCACAATTTTAGGTTTAACATGTAAATGGCTCCTCAACCCTAACTATGGTAGCCCTACCGTGCTATGTATATATATTTATATATATTTTTTGTTTTTGTTTTTGCAAAAAACTCCATTAATGCAACATATATATATATATATATATATATATATATATATATATTGCAAAAAACTCTATTAATGCAACATTTAGGGTTCAGGCTAAAGCGACAAAAGTAGGGAAATGTGGCTTTAGGGTTTCCAACCCTAAAACCCCAAAGGCACCCCTAAAGCAAACCAGGGGCAGAGTCTTCCAAGGGGTTGATAACCCTAGAGCTCACCACATTAGATGTGTGTGTTTGTGGAGTGTATAGAATGGGGTGCGCTTTAGGTTTGACAACCCCTAGGAAGACTCTGCCCCTGACTTGCCTTAGGGTGCCTTTGAGGTTTTAGGGTTGGAAACCCTAAAGCCACATTTCTCTACTTTTGTCGCTTTAGCCTGAACCCTAAATGTTGCATTAATGGAGTTTCTTTGTAAAGAATGTGCTTACTTTTTGAGATAGTATAATCGTATTCTTATTTTTCTGTTGTAGTGCAGGGCCTGCCATGCATTCCATACTTTTTCAGATAGTGTAATCATATCCTTATTTGTCCGATGGAGCATGGGACCCTGCACTCCCATCCCTCCATAGGTGCATGTACAGTATGTACATTCATGCGGAAGCACAGGGCACTCTGGGCTCTGCGCTTCCATTTGTAGGACAACACCAACCAAATTGTCAACTTAGCCTTCCTATTACCCCAGCTCATCAATCCAGTAGTAAAAACTGTCAAATCCCCACTAAAACTTCATTCCGCACCACAGCAGCGTAATTCCGTTGTAGAGGCATCAAAAGACATTTGGGGCAAGATTTGAAAAATGACAGCTGTCACATTCATGAGGGGCTGTAAAGAAATAGCTATATTGTAAATTTGGGGTAAAAATATTGAAAATTATCAAAGTTACGAGCCTGCGTTTGGTCATAACTTTCTTGTTTTTTAAATATTTTTACACCAAATTTTCAACACAACCTTCTTATGACCCCACCTCATGAACAAGGGCAGAAACAAATGATCAATTCCTGCCCAAAAGATGATTTCGCACAGGGATCACAAAATCACCTGTCAGGACAAATCTGCCTAATGCAAGTGCAATTGTTCACGAGGTGGGGTCCCCAAAAAGGCATCTTGAAAATTTGGGCCAAAAATATGCAGAAATGGCCAAATTATGCCACGAAGTTTAAAACCCCATTGAAATACATTTAAACGCATACCTGTTTGTTCAGTTCGCAGTCCGGCTTTGAAGAGTGAAGACATGTCACTCATTACCCTGGGCTTCCGGGGGTTGATATCCGCTGCTTGCAGCTAGTGCAGAATTCCGCAGCCCGAGTATTGATGGGTACTCCTAGATCTTCCCATATTACTCCAGTGCTGCGGGAACTGCACTGGCTGCCAATTCAGTGGCGGATCACCTTCAAAGTCGGATTAGTGACTTTTAAAGCCCTGCATGATCTGGGCCCTGATTACCTGAAAGAACTCCTGATTCCTTAAAGCCCTGTGAGATCACTCCGCTCAGCCGATGAGGGGTTGCTAGAGATTGCAAGGGTAATATTAAAATCAGCTGGGGCCCGGGCTTTCATGTTTGCGGCCCCTGCTCTTTGGAATTCTCTACCACGTCAGATAAGGGAGTGCATGACTGTGGAGAGTTTTAAACAGGCTCTTAAATCCTTTTTATGGGAAAGGGCATATGATTTTGACTGATTATTAATTGTTGTGTGTGTTTTTATAATATTTCTTTTGTATCTTTGTTTTTGTATTCTGTATTTTATCTCATTTTATTGGAATGCGCCTTGACATTTGAAAGGCGCAATATAAATAAAAATATTATTATTATTATGTCTCATGGTCCAGAGAAAAAGACTGTGTTCGACTCCCACTGATTAAGTATGGGCTTGGGGGTTGGGTGATGGTGGGAGGATCGGGTGGGGAACAAAGAGCTGCAAAAGACATCGATGGACGTTTTTCTTTTTACAGCATTAAGGGGAAAAAAAAAGAATAAAAAGCACAGAGAACAGGTTTTTAAATGTGAAATTGGAACACTGGGGGATTGGGCACCCCCAATGTCACTGTTATGTTTTTTTGGGAGGGGGTTCTTGTGTAAGAGGCTCATGGGAGCTTACACTGCACTGCGGGAGGGGTCTACTTAGATGGTGGCAACACTGGGGATTGGGCACTCCCAGTGTCACTGGTATTAAATTATTATGTGGAGAGGGATTGAGGGTGGGGGGGTACCACTAGACACCAGGAAATACAATAGTTAGAGGGAGTGGGGGTGAGAGGGTGGGGGTTCCACTGGATACCAGGGATTTACAAGTTAAAGAAATGATAGAAGCCGGGATCAGACAGTAGGAGGCACCACCACAGATGAGGGAAAAGCAGCTGGGCCAACAATCAGATGCTGGAGAATGCCACTACACACCAGGGATAAACTGTGGCAGCGGGTACAGGGGTAAGCTCAAGGGGTAGGGGGTGCCACTAGACACTAGGGAAAACATGTTGGGTGACAAACAACAATCTTTTTTTTGTCAGTCATCATACTAAAAAGAATATTCTTTTGTAACATGACTCACAAAAAAAGATTTACAGTAAAAAAAAAAAAAAAACTCTGGAACAAAGGTACTGTATATATATATATATGTTTTAACAAAAGTACCAGAAGGCACATCTGTGTCACAGCCCCTTTGTACCATAAACATTTCAGACCACAATTCCGAAGAGTGTGGGGGGTAGCCCAGTTTACATTTTAAAGACAATATGAGACTCAGACAGCACGAAAGCAGAGAACAAGATGGTGGCCAAAAGAAAAAGGATTTTCCCTTCACGAAAAAGCTGACGTCCGTATGAAAAAAAGAATTTTCATACAGCTATTGTTTTAGTGTTTACTGAGCATGCTCGGAACCACGTATTCAAAATTTTAAAATTAAATAATTCTGGAACGGATTAATATTTTTTCACTAAACACGCAAATGGGCTTTCTTTGTACCCAGAAAATTTCAGACCAAAATTCCAAACCGTTTGGGCGCTAGACAAGTTGACAGAAAATCCATTCTAACCAATGGGAAAACATTCTGAAAAATTCACTTTTTGCACTATCTGTATCTTGGACTCCGCACATCTGACCGGAACAAAACTGTGCATGCAAATTGTCATGCAAATCCATTCGACGGGTACAAAGTTATTAAAGTGCAAATTTGGGGGTTTAACAATGAAGTGCCCGAACAACCCTATGGTCGTGCCCCGATATTTAAAGCAACATTTTATGTAAATGAAAGCCACTGCTCAAATGCTAGGGTCCCTATCAGCGTCTGTCAAGTGAGGCAACAGTGGAACATGATTTGGTGGGGCTACAGAGGTCTTTATAGGCCCAATTAAAAATTCAAACAGGAAAATCATCAAGATGGCAGCCCTGAATTCAGGAGACCTATGTTCATATCGTGCCCCGAGACAATTCAGGAACAGACAGGCAGAAGAAGGGTACCAGCCTCTACTCCCTCACCTCCTTTGGACGGTGGGGGAGTGAGAGACCCTGCTGCCTGATTGCCCCTTAGTTGCTCGTAGGTGCGGGTGTCCACGCAACACCCCCACAAAAATGCACCGTCCTAAGATATGGTTGTCCTTGCCAGCCTCCTTGTTTCAAATGTTGGATCCACTCTCCTGACCAGACACAGCACCGCCCAGTCACTGGGCCTTACCATGGGAACATGGCAGTAGCCTTGGCATGGAGAGGCAAGGACCTAGCCTGCTGTCCCTCTCCTACTCTCCATCCGAGTTATTTGTGTTGCTTTAATATATAATTCTTGCTAAAATTTCATATTTTCAGTGCTTTCAGCCAGTACATAGATACACAGACAGTGTTGGCAGATAAGGGCCTAAGGCCCACCCAGTCTGCCCATTTGAGCTTGTAAGTTTGCTTTATGTTTTCCTAGAAGTCTGTTGCCCCTTAACCCTGACCTCCAGAATTCCTTTATGTCTATCCTATGCATTCTTAAATCCCATGATTGTTTCAGCCCCCACCACTTCCTCTGGCAGGGTGTTCCACTTGTCCACCGCCCATTCTGTGAAGAAATTCTTCCTCACGTTTCCTCCGAATCATCCTCCCTGCAACTTCATCCATGCCCTCTAGTCCTGGAACATCTTTTTCGCTTAAAAATAGTGTCTTCCTGCACCCTGTTCCTCCCTGTAAGACACTTGTATGTCTCTATCATATCCCCTATCTCTCTCCTCTCCTCCAGGGAGTACATATTCAATTCCTTCAACCTGTCCTCATAGGGCTTGTGATGCAATCTATGTACCATCTTTGTTGCCCTCCTCTGAACCTTCTCTACCCTATGTCCTTATGTAAGTAAGGTCTCCAGAACTGTACACCATACTCCAGGTGGGGCCTCACTAGTATCTTGTATAGTGGAATTATGACCTCCCTTTCCTGCTGGTAATGCCCCACCTATGCATCCCAGCATCCTATTTGCTTTACCTGCTGCCTTGTCACACTATTTCCTTACCTTGAGGTCATTAGAGATGATAACCCCAAGATCCCTTTCCTGCTTGGTGCATGCTATATCCTCACCCCCCCAACTGATACATTGTACCAGCGTTTTTGTGCCCCACATGCATTATCTTGCACTTCTTTGCATTGAATTTCAACTGCCAAACCCCTGATCATTCTTCAAGTTTCTGCAGGTCTCTTCTCATTCTGTCTACACCCTCTGGTGTGTCTACTCTGTTACAGAGCTTTGTGTCATCAGCAAACAGGGAAATTCTGCCTTCTAGGTCCTGCGCAATGTCACTGATGAAGATGTTGAATAGGACCAGTCCCAGCACCGATCCCTGTGGTACCCCACTGGTCACTCTTCCCTCTGTGGAGTGACAGCCATTTACCACCACCTTCTGTGTCCTGCCGCCCAGCCAGTTACCTACCCACCACACTACTGTCCTGCCCACACCCATATTCCCCAGTTTGTGTAATAGTCTTCACGTGGCACAGTGTCAAAGGCCTTGCTGAAGTCCAGATAGGCCATGTCCACTGCCCTCCCTGATCCAACTCCCTAGTCACCCAGTCAAAATTCAATGAGGTTGGTCTGACATGACCTCCTCTGGTGAAACCATGCTGCCTTGGGTCCTGTAGTCCATTGACAACCAGATGTACCACTAATCTCCTTCAGTAGTGCTTCCATGATCTTCCCACTACCGAGGTGAGGCTGACTGGTCTGTAGTTCCCCACTTCTTCTTTGTTCCCACTTTTGTATAAGGGGATTACATCTGCTGTCCTCCAGTCTTTGGGTACCTCCCCTGTTTCCAGTGATCGGCTAAACAGGATTGCCAGAGGTTCAGCCACCACCTCTCTTAGTTCTTTAAGGACCCTGGGGTGCACCCCATCTGGCCCCATTGCTTTATCAACTCTCAGTAGAAAGGTGCTTTATTAAATAAAAGGAACTAGTCTTTCTACAGGTTTCTAGAATGGAAGGAAGTGTTAGTGGATAGAGGGAGGTTATACCCAAGTCGTATGAGACATGGTAGGGGTTAATAAAGGATAAATAAAAACACAAAAGTAATTTGGTACATTTAAACAGCTGAGCAAATAGATTTAAAGGCTGCCAACCACAGAGTAAATAAAGAGTAATTTACTGTAACAGAGTGACTTTGGATGAAAAATAAACTTGGCTCTTGGTGTCTACCAGGTTTGGGGGGTGGACAGCTACTGTACTAGGGGTTCCCACTACCAGTAGAAAAGCAAACAGTGAAACACTGAATCTCCTCTATTGAAATGAAAAAAAAAAAAAAAAAATTTCTACCGAATCTATACAACGGTAACTACTCACAGGGGACAAAGTGTGAACCAAAAGGGTAAGGTAATTCTACTGGTAAGGACCATCCTGAGAACTGTGCTGAAGTTTATTGGTTTGTTAACTAATGTTAGAAGCAAGATAGTTACAGTGAGACTGGAACAGTCTTGTTTACACAAACCTCATGAAAGCAGGCTGATACAGCCTAGAGTCACTATCCTCAGGTGAGTGGACCCAACATGAATGGCTGTGTGTGGGAGCCAGACTAGGCATATCTTTTCGTATCATGCATATGCACTCCGCTTCCTGTTTGGATTGTGTAGTGACCCGAGACTACCCTGGCAAGTATTAACATCCAATGGATAATGACATTTAACTGGCTAACTGCCAAATAAATGGGATTTCAGTAACGTACATATAAAGTGCAACTGTTTTTATAAATGTGTGTATACGTGTTCAGCAGGGCTGGGGAAGGACCATGTTGTAGTTCTGCTGCTCAAGTCTTTCTGTTGAATTTGTTACTCTACTTTAGTGATGCAAAAAACGTAATACTATATGATTGCATACTCAATGAATTAAGAAACTCACAAAGGTAAGATGCTGGTCTTCTCCTGTTTTACCGAAATCGGGCTTGAGTTGTTGCTAAGCTTGCACATGATGTGAGCATTACGGCTTGCTGTTTTTTTTCCCTAGAGCCCAGTACAGTTTCCTGTGATGCTAAATATCATGTTGTTTTGTATGTAGGATCACTGGAGAAATTCTGCCTGATATTGTCAAAACAACACACTAGACAATTTTCCTCCCTGGCTACCCAAAAATCCTTATGCATAGTAGTCACTTGCTGTACATCCAGTTTCACCCAAACTGAGCTATATTGTTCCTTCACACAAGTAGGCTGTATGCAGAGCAAGACATATTTTCCACAGCTGCTCAAATTACTGTACATTTTTATATTAAAGCAATTCTTCTACGAACATACTTAAATAAAGATTTCCATGCTCACTGATAGTTCTGTTCCTGCAAACACTGGGAGCACCAATCTGACCTCATTCTCAAAGGGCAAGGAGCTGCTTTCAGCTACTTTACAGGAATTTTCCAATTTAAGGTATTGGGCTTCTCAGCCTAATACCTTATGGCAGCGTTAGCTGATTGCTTCCATAAGTAACATTTGTAAGTGTGCCCTGTTATTTAGGGAAGGGATCGTAAGTACAGCTGAACCCATGGCCATCCGATCCCTTCCAACTTCTTAGTCCAGGAGCTCCGCCCCCACACTCAGATGTATTTATTTAGTTTTTGTTGACCGGGTAAGTGCACTAGACAAATCCTGCCTATTTTCAGGCACGACCTGGGGGAGGGGGATACAGATGAATGTCAACTGACCTTGAACCAGATTAAGCTGTTGGTGGTATTTTTAGTGAATAACTAGATGTAAATAAATAGATGTAACTAGTCAACAACCAGCTAAGGGACCACCTAAAGCACTTTAACCTTATAAATCCACAGTTTCAGGCCCAACGACAGCACCATCCGCACTTGCCTTGGTGACAAATGATTGGTTCACCGTCTCAGACCATAAACTAACAATAGGAGCGATGTTCTTGGATTTGAGCAAGGCATTTGATACCGTAGACCACAATTTGTTATTAGTTAAACTCAAGGAGCATGGGTTGCAGGATGCCGCCCTCTGATGGTTCTCCAGCTACTTCATGGATAAGGTGCAACTAATCAAGGCCGATGGGCTACTCTCATCTCGGCTCCCCCTCACCAGAGGGGTACCTCAGGGATCCTTCCTGGGACCACTCCTATTCATGATATATATTAACTCACTTAGCAATAACATCAAGAATGATAAAATCCAGTTCTTTGCAGACAACACTGTACTTTATACTGGCAAACCTACAATAGCTGATGTCTGTACTGAACTCCAATCAAACTTCAATCCATTACAAATCAATCTTATCCAATCTAAACTACTACTCAACGCCAAAAAAAAACCCACGGTAATGTTCTTCCCCCTCTTACAAGCCCCCGACCTGCCTCTAAACATAATATCGCCACCCTGTCCATCACTACCCTCCTTTGATGAAATACTAGACTCAGTGGACAGGTTCAAATACCCAGGCATATGGCTCAACCATAATCTCTCCTTTTCTGTTCATACCAAGGATCTATCCAAAAAATTAAGGATGAGGTTAGGTTTCTTCTACTGAAACAAATCTCTATTTCCCAGTGTGATTAGGAAACAAGTGGTCCAAGCTACCTTCTTATCCCTACTGGAATACAAGGATTTTATTTACAGTTGCTGTTCCGCCTCCAGTCTGCACAAACAAGATGTACTATGCCACCATGCCATCCGATTCATAACAAATGCTCCCTCCAGAACACACCACTGTAGGCTTTATTCCAAAGTAGGATGGTCCTCATTTGTTACCATACAACTAAGGCATAGCTGCATTTGGATCTATAAAGCTCTCCTCAGTAAGTTACCCCCTATATATCATGCCTATTCCCCCACTCTCTCAGCTGCTATTCGCTCAGAAAAACCCCCCTTATTACACTTGAGGTCCCCAGGTTCCGCACTCTCTACGGCAAAGCTGCCATTAGCCTGGAACAAATTACTATGCATGCTCAAACTATCTCACCTCATAACGTTCAATGCTTTCAAATCCTTAGTCAGTTATCATTCAGCAGAAACATGCAATTGCCACCTATGAGTTATCATCCACGTGTTGTCCCCCCCCCCCATTATGCTGACCTCAGCACCTTTCCCTCCTACCTTGCCCCACTAAGGCCTCTCCATCACCCACACACTCCTTGCTGTGTTGTACTGAACCTCTCAGCACCAGACCCCACTGGTTACAAGGTCCTAAACTTTTGTATTTATTCTGCATTGTTATGGCTATGTAAATGCACAGTTCCTTTACATTGTTAGTCATTGAAAGTTGTCACTGTGTGATGAATTTTTGTACTGTTCCTTCACACTACTCAATCTAATGCTCTCTGCTCATTTTATTCAGATGTCGCACTTTATCATTATTTTCTTTGTACTGTCTTGAGCCACATGGGACCTCCCTGAAAATGAGCTTGCTCAATGGAGTTTTCCTGGAAATAAACTTGAAACTTGGAAAGTGTGTGTGGGGGGGCACCCCATGCAAGTCTATGGGAGCATTTTTTCAATGGTTTTTACCTCAGTTGAAGCAATCTTTAGAGGAAAATGAAAGCCACTGCTCAACTAACAGGGCCACTATTAGTTGAGCGGTGACTTTCATTTTCTTCTAAAGATTGCTTAAACTGATGTAAAAAAAAACACTGAAAAGATGCCCCCATAGACTTGTGTGGGGCACGCCCCTGCTCGCTTCCTTCTTAGACATCACAAAACGTCTGAGTGTGGAGGCGGAGCTGCTGGACCGGGAAGCTAGAAGGAATCAGCTGGCCGTGGGTTCAGCTGTACTTACTAGCCCTCCCCTGCATAACGGGGTACACTTACAAATGTTTTTGGCAATCAGCTAATGCTGCTGTAAGGTATTGGGCTATGAAGCCCAATACTTTAAATACGTAGACGGGAAAAATCACTTTAAAGGAGAATGCAACTTTGACACATACTCATGTAGTGAAACCAACTGGTCCTGAAAAAAAAAAAATACACACTTTGAAACAGAAACATGTTTTGCTACTCAGAGCAGCTACAAAACAGTCTTAACTGCAGTGTACATTTTACGGGTCTTTTTGTTTGTTTTTTTGCAACTGTTGCAGCAAAGTATTTCTTTTATTTGGTTAATCCTGGAACCCTCTGCCACATATCTCAATGCTGAAGCCCCCCCCCCACCACAGCTGACATCTGCAAGAGGAAGGTGGGTCAATGGATCGAGCAGATAAAAGTCTATTCTGCAGCCACTGTTGGAAACTAAAGACTGAATGGAATTAGGAGACAGTGTACACAAAATAAGTGAGGGTTACTTACAAAACATTTTATTATTCACCACTCACCAAAACGAAAGCATTAAAGGAGAAGTCCACCCAGAATGTGCAAAAACATATGTTATATGGAGTGTTTTGATATGTATGTTAAGCCCTAGTGTGTCCTTCCCTCTGTCTGCTATTAGGATTTTTTCTAAATTAGCCTGCTAGCTGTATGGTAGTTTTACGACCCCTGGGGATCTCCATCACAAATAGGTTTATTGGCTTTTTCTCCTACGATGCACCTTGGCTCATGTGACACTGATGTAGCCATGCCCTTAGATTTAGCAGGGTCTGTCACAGCTCAGCCACAAAGATAATACTTCTTTCGGAGAAGTCACACTGCTAGATTTTGGGTGAGTGTAATCATTATTATTTGTTGATATTAGTACCTTGTCCTGCTATGTTACAACCTATAAGGTGATGTTCAATTTTTGCTACTTAGTACTGGTGCAAAAACAGAAAGTGACTGAGAGGAATAGAGTAAACAGTGATGTGATCCAAACACACACACACACACACACACACACACACACAGACACAGAGCAGAACACAACAGGACAAGGTACTGTTATCAAAAAATAATAATGATTACACTCACCCAAAATCTAGCAGTGTGTCTCCTCTGGAAGAAGTATTTTCTCTGTGGCTGAGCTGTGACAGACCCTGTAACAAGACACTGGCTTCCTATAGGGGCAATTAGACATCACAACAAAGGGCACTCTGGGAGGACTACAGGCCATAAAATAAATCAGAACGGCATCCTCCAAGGGCAATAAAACAGTTAGGGAAAGTTAGGAAAAACATCTCTCATAGCCAGAGGAAAAGAAAACACTGGGAACAGGTTAGAACACAGAAAAAAAGACTACTACATATCTTTTTCTGATTTTAACATGGAGTTTTCCTTTAAGTACTGTGCAAACAAGAGCACATAAGCTAGTCACTGCCAGAAAATGATCCGAATTTCTCTGACCACTATCTCCCCTGCATACTGAGGTGATAAGGGGGACCCGCCCTCAGATACAGAGGTACTGCATCTCAATATGCAGGGGAGGTAGTGATCAGAGACAGCAGTAAGTCCATTTTCCGGTAACGACTAGCTTGTAAGCACTTTTTTTTTTGCACAGCACTTAATGCTGTTTTGGTGAGAGGTGAGCAATAAAATGTTCTATAAGTAACCCTCACTTCTTCGGGTGCGCTGTTTCCTCATTCGGTTCAGTCTCACGTGTTGTCCATAGGACACAGACAGCAGCACCTTTAGACGTGGAGACAGTAAGAACTTTAAAATGGTACTTTCAAGAGGATTGGTAGTTTTGGACCAGATGGTCCCCTCAACATTGCTAAGGGGCAGAATTCCATTCCTCTTTGAGAAGAGATCATCCTACTTGTACTCAGATGTCAGCAGTGTAACAGTCAACCACTTGTGCCATTGTGTGGCATTAGAAGTGTAAAAAACATCCGTTTCTTGCAGTGGTGATGTCAAGAGCTGCAGGATATACCATAGACACTTTTATCACAATGACCATATGAGAATACCAATAGGGTACTGCGATTGACGGATTACAAAATAAATGGCAGACAGATGAAAGAATGTGACTGGATAATTATTCCAACCTGTGTAATTATCTCAATGAGAATTACACATTTCGGGACCTCCTGTCCAATAAAAAAACTTTCATTTTAGGCCACAAAACACTATTTTCATGTATTTTTGCTTTTTAATTTTAAAAGCCAAAATACGCACAATAAGACACTCCAGGGATGTGGAATTACAGGACTGTAATTGCAATTTACTTTAGCTGTGCGATTACTAGTCCTTTTTTTTTTTTTGCCTTATTGCTTACATATTCATTAAGCAAGTGCTATGACGTAATAACTGTTTCCTTCCGATACCACACCTGGGCCAAACGGCTAATACATCAAGAAGTCTACGGCAGTAACACATATGTCATGGGCAATTCCTCCAATGTGCTAGTGTACCTTTCAGCTGTGGTCGAAGTTGCGTAACTGCTCCATATCCTTCCAATGATGCTGCAGGGAACTCATTTCATGTTCTTACGGCTCCGTGCAGTCTTTACAATGACAGGGAAAGAAAAGGTCCATCGCTGGACTCTCACTTGGAGAAGAAAACAGTGCGATCTATTGTCCAACTTAATTTTCTTATCCTGGCAGGCAATGGTGATCGAAAATAGTTTGACTAGAACTAAACAATGACATCAGCAGCCTAGACGGAGAAGTAGTATTATGTTGCTAAAGCTACTGCTTATCTTGTTTTTAAAATTTTGCCGAGGAGGTTCCGTTGATTTTTACAAAACAAGTCGAGTCCTAAAAATGTCTCAGTCCTGCTACACAGGGGTGCCAATGATCTGGCTGTTGTACTCTGCTGTTTCCATCTTGAGTATGTAGGGGATTATACTGTCGATTGGAACATTTCCAATGAGACCAGTAAAAAACAGTTCTTCTGTGATGCTGGAACTCATCAGTCTAAGTGCTGGAAGGCGAACTAATATCCGTGCTAACCTGAAACAGAAATTCATTCAAGTATATAAACCAATGCAGGACAGCAAACCTCATCAATGCCACAGTGATGAAACCAAACTACAGTCTTACCTCTTCCTCAATGCAGATTACAAAATGAGCCGACATTTATTTGGTTTTCAATAACGACAAGTGCACTAGAAATAATATGTTATTTTCAGTCATGACCCAGGAGAGTACAGTTAAAAACACATTATCTATCTATCTGTGTGTGTGTGTGTGTGTGTGTGTGTGTATATATATATATATATATATATATATATTATAAAATGGCAAGAAAAATCTAGAAATTTAATTGGCTGAGAAATGTCACCTGATTGTGCATTAAATCTCAACAACAAATGGTCAAGTGCAAAATCTCATTTTCCTCCCCCAAAAACTACTTAAGAGTCATTTTATAAATGTAATGAGCCCCACCAGTGTGTACACAACAGGATTTTAATGTACCTCCCAGGGGCATCAATAAAATCCTATAATGTACACTTTGCTGTGGCTTATTACTTACTTAAATCTGTATTATATACAAATATATATATATATATATATATATATATATTTGTAAAAACACTGTTAATGCTCCAGTTAGGGTCAAAGCGAACACAGTTAGGAAATGAGGTTTTAGGGTTTCCACCCCTAACACCCCACTCACCCAAACCAGGCAGGAGAGCAGGTGTGGGGTGTGCCTTGGGCTTCTCAAGCCTAACACTCACCCCATTCCATCTGTAAACAAGGTCAGATGTGTAGACTTTACGAGAATGGGGTGAGCATCAGGCTTGAGAAGCCCAAGGCACACCCCACACCTGCTTTCCTGCCTGGTTTGGAGGGTGGGGTGTTAGGTGGAAACCCAATGCCTCATTTCCCAACTTTGCTGTTTTGACCCTAACTGGAGCATTAAATGAAAATTACGACTCACCGCAACTCTTAATCTTCTTGGACACATTTTCGCCATTCATTGATACTGCCGGGTTCAAGCCGGAGGCGCTAGGACCCTACGGGAGCCAAAAATCTACAGGAGGGCTGGTGCTGAGATAGGACCACGCCTGTGTGGCACTGCGAGTCTGGCTCATGCCTGTGTAGGCTATCTTGGCGTCAACCATCCAACCACCTCAGTACCTTTTTCTACCAAGGAGGTGCAGCATAAAATAAGTTAAGAAACACCTAAACTAACAAAGGCATAAGACAGCACGATTGACCCTTATAAGAAGGGTCAATCTGGAACCATGTCTTCACAGCCCGAACAGAACAATGGCATGAAGACCAGGAACAGATCGAGTGAGCTCGAGGGATGGTGGTTGGGCGTATGAATGAATGGTGAAAATTTGTCCAAGAAGATCAAGAATTACGGTGAGTACATAATTTTCATATTTTCCTGGACTTAAAAGTCTTCACTATTCATTCATACTGCTGGGTGAGTACCAAGCTAAAAACCAATCCCCCAAGCAGGGCAACAGGAGATGGGAGATCAGTCAAGACAGAAGTCCATTAAGGATTGTTCTGCCAAAGGAAGCATGCTGTCTGGCATGGACATCCAGAGCGTACTTGTGACAGGGTTGAATACGGCCCTGTCCCAGTTGTTATGGAGAAGGAGTTTGAATACAAGGATATATTCTATTCCCTCCTTTTCTGTCTCTTCTCTGTCTGGTTGCGTGACCAAATTTTATCGTGAGACCTAGGACCTGATCACCCTGACAGTCTTGCAATTCTCTACCTTATGCTATCTCTCTAACTTCACTTACTGTTTTGTCTTTTCTTCCCCCTTGCATATCTGCTGGTATAAAAATATACGAGAATCATGTTGTGGAAATGTAATTGATACTGGTATCCTTTTCTTTAAAACGGTATATAGTTATACTGTTGAAATGATTGCAAAACTATTTGGAACTCAAGAGGTTAACATGAGATGCAATTTTTAAGTCTTTTGCACAAGATGTAAACAAGAGGTCAGTTCCGGGTCACAATGTTCTTTTTGCTGCACCTGCTGAAACTGACAAGAACATTGGAAACTTACAAGAACACGGTGTGAGAAGCATGCTATTTTCTTAACGAGCTCCTGCACAGACTTATAAAAAAGAAGCTGCAATGTTTTACAAAAGAGAGACACAGAGACTGAGAGAGACTGAGATTGGAAATTGAGAAGAAACCCAGATGGACTTTCTCTGTTTATACTGCCTTTGTAAATAGTTATACTGAACAATTTTTTTATTTTATTTTACTGTTATCAATAATAAATCACTTGTGAATTTTACAGCTGCTTCTGGTTTTCCTATGCTTCCTGACCTGTGCCTCGACAACAGCAGTGCTTCACTAAAGTGTGCACTTGGCTCCAAGCAGCCGCTCTTCAAATGTCATCAATGTGAACAGAGTGGATCTCTGCCAGGGACGTGGCCATAGCTCTGGTGGAATGGGCATGCACCTGGCCCTGCAACTTGGTCTGCACCATGGAGTAACAATGGCAAAGGCATGCCACTATCCAAGCAGAGATACATTTGATGGACACTGGCAAACCCAGCCAGGCAGTGTTGAAGGACACAAAGAGCTGCTTGGCTTGCTGGGTGTTCCTGGTTCTATCAATATAGAACCATAGGACTCTTTTAAAGTCCAGTGAATGAAGGGTGCGCTCCCCTTAATTTTGGAAGTTAGTGAAATAAGTAAGCAGAACCAGAGGCTGGTTGGGGTGGAAATAAAAAAAAACACTTTTAGTAGGAACTTAGGGTGAATATGGAGGACCACCTTGTCTTTATGAAAGACTGTGTACGGAGAATCTGTGACCAAAGCATGTATTCCAGAGACCCGACAAGCAGAAGTGATAGCCACTAGGAAGGCAGTTTTCCAGGTCAGAAACTTCAGATCACGTGGCTAGAGGCTCAAACGGTTTACGAGTGCACGTGGTTAATGTCCCAGGGAGCAACTGACTTTTTAACTGGGGGCTTCGTATGAAGGATACCTTTTAAGAAATATTTTTGGCAGCCACAACTGAGCCAAGGACATGCTTTGGACTGGCTCATGATAGGCAGAAAGTGAACAGAGGTGCACTTTTATAGAACAGCATTGCAGTCCTGCATCTGAAAGGTCTATTAGGTACTCCAGTACTTTCTCTGGAGGGCACTGGAAAGGATCTAAGAAGATCTTAGCACACCATTCTGAGAAGCACTTCCATTTAGCCACGTAAGTCTTCCTGGTGGAAGGTTTACGAGCTGCCAGAAGGATCTATGAGATTCTCTGAGACACTTGAAACCTGCTGACTTCTATCTCCTCAGGAGCCAGGCGAGGAGATGAAGGGCTCTCTGCCTGCTCAAAGTCCCTTAAGGAGTTCTATGACTGTTTTGGGCTGACACAACTAATCATAGAAACTACTCGCCCAAACACTAGAAACCCAGCGCAAAATTCCCTTCTAGACATAATCCTTGTGAATAAACTTCACCTGTTCACCCATTCCGGGGTCTTTTGTAATGACCTCAGCGATCATTGCACCATCACCTGCATTAGGTCTGCACCAAAACAGATCTCATCATCCAAGTATATCTTCAAAAAGAATCATCGCAAATTGAACCTTTCTGCTGTACTCTCAGATCTACAATACTCTTGCTGCCAAGATGTTTACCTGGTTCCTACCGTGTCAGAAGCCTACGAGGTATTCCATAATATTCTCCTAGGTGTCATGAATTGACACGCACCCATACTTAAAATACACACTAAAAGTTTCATGCCCGTGGTTTACTCCCAGTCTGAAGTCCGCATTATTCCATAGTGATAAATTATGGAAACATGCACGTAGGACTAAATTTCCGGCAGACTGGGTAGCTTTCAGAGCTGCTCGAAATCAGTGTACGAAGCTTACCAGAGCTGCAAAAGCTAGTTATTTCAGTAACAAACTGGATTCCACCTCGAACTGCTCTGCCCAATTTTGGAAGACTCTGAGGGAGGTAGAAGGCCACAAGTCTGCCAATTCCCTTCCAGCAACAATTACCACTAGGGGATCCACTTTCACAGACAAGCCCACTATCTTAGATCTCCTAAACAACCATTCGCCACTGCCGGGATGGCCTTTGATTCCTTCCCAGCCCATAACCTGTGTGATCAACTGTATGGCCAGCACCTGGCCCCTGTCATATTAGCCTCCTCTTTGCCTGGATCCGTCTTTTCTTTCAGGCTAGTCTCTATTAAGCAGGTGGAAGATTTGCTGCTCAAGCTAGATTCTAGAAAAAGTGCAGGAGCCGATGGTATCAACCCGTACTTTCTAAAAATCAGTTACAATGTCCTTGCTCCTCCCATTACCCATCTTCCCATCTTTTCAACCTGTCCCTAACCCAGGGTACCCTTCTCCTAATATGGAAAACGGCACATGTAATACCGCTTTTCAAGTCTGGTGATCCTGGTGATCTCATTAATTACAGGCCTATCTCCCTACTTCCTACCCTCTCTAAATTATTAGAAAAGCTAATTATTACTCAGATTAGAGACTTCCTTGACTCTTCAGATGTGCTCACACCTGTACAATCTGGCTTCAGATCTTGCCATAGTACTATCTCTGTACTCGCCAAGGTCTTAAATGACTGGCAGAATGCTCTGGATAGCAAAAATTACGTATGCACCCTGTTTCTGGACGTAAGCAAGGCTTCCGATATGGTGCACCACACTATACTCCTAGACATCCTCCATAACATTGGTCTCGACCCTATGGCCCTAAAATGGTTTGACAGCTACCTTACTGGTCCTCTGCAACAAGTAAAAGTGGGAGGAGACTTCTCCCCATTGAAAATCCTTCTGAGAGGCATACCACCGGGCTCTATCCTGGGCCCTCTTCCATTCGTCATCTAGATTAACAATATACACATTGGCATAAAGTCAGCGAACATTCACCTGTTCACTGACGATACCGTACTTTATATTGCCAGGCCCTCTCCTGAAACAGTTTGTTCTGACCTGCAATGAGTTCAACCAGCTCCAATTAAACCTACTTCAATTAAAATTCCTTCTAAACACCAAGAAAATGGAGGTTATGTTCTTTGAACCTTGCTCCAAGACTACCAGACCTCCTATTATGGGGGCTCTACCCCATATCTCTACTCACTTAGGTGAACCGTTAGAATTCGTGGGCAGATTCAAATACCTTGGTGTTTGGGTCGACCATAAACTCTCATTCTCTGACCACACAGAGGAACTGTCAAAAAACTTAAAGAAAGACTCAGCATTTTCTTCCGTTTTAAGCATTTACTCACCATGGATGTCAAAATCAGACTTGTCCAAACTACCTTCATCTCACTTCTCGACTATGCCGACTTCCTCTATGGCTGAAGCACTAATTCAGCATTATCCAAACTAGACACCCACTACCACAGAGCCATTAGATTTATAACAGGGACACCCTATTCCATTAATCATTGCTCTCTGTACACCCTAGTAGGCTGGCCGTCACTTAAGTTCAGACATCAAAAGAATGTAGCCCTCTGGACTTACCGTGCAATCACAAAAAAACTTCCCCAATATATCTCTGTCTTCCCAGCTGCCCCCCGGGAAAGCATGCCCTGAGAAGCCTTTCATACATATTTCTTTCTGTCCCTAAGGTAAGGACCCAATTTGGCAGGTCATCCATAAGCCATTACCTTCCCTCCTTATGGAACAAACTACAAAAAACCTTAAAGTTAGCAAATTATGTAAATTTGTCCACCTTCAAGACCTTGTATGCTCAGGCTTTCACCGAGTCCTGCAACTGCGCCCCCAATGTACCACGAACAAAGGTACTCTATTACCCCTTCCTCCCGGGCTAATTCCCTAACTTGAACTATCACACCTGTACTCCTTTTCTTATTCTATCTATCCCCATCTCCTAATTCCCTCTCGGGAGGTTCTACTGTCAAATTACACAACCTTACAGAAATGTTCCAATTGTACATATGAGTCTATATGGATTTGTACCCAATTGTTGAACTCCTTCATCATAGTAAATATGTCCAATACTGTGCTGCACGTTATTGTTGTAATTCTCTATCACTGTACATATGTGTTTTTATGTTATATTGTAAAATTTATGTATTGCCTTTGGTATTGTATTACTTGTGCCTTTGCTTTTGCTAGGTATTCTTGCCCAGGTCCATCTTGGAAATGAGCTACCTCAAAGATGTTTCACCTGGTAAAATAAAAATGATTGACTGACTGATTGATTGATTGAAGGGAGCGCAGGTTGGGTTGTACCAGTGGTCCTTGTGTCAGTAGGTCCATTCAAAGAGGCAACTGTTTCGGTGGGACCGCTGACAACTTGTTGATCAATGGAAACCAGATCTGTCGAGGCCAATGTGGTGCAATGAGAATCATTTTGCCCCCGTGTGACTCCAGTCTGAGCAGCACCCTCTGAATTAGTGGAAGAGGAGGAAACACGTACAGAAAACATCTTGTCTGCCACAGCCTGAATATATCCTGACACAAAATGCCAGGGTCTGGATTTCTGGACCAGAACAGAGGCAGTTTTTGCATTGAGAGGGGACAAAAAAGGGTCCAGGTCTGGATTACCCCACTCATCTAAGAGTGACTGCACTACATCTGGTGCAAAGAGTTTCACCAGTGGGAAGGAGGGAGGGAAAGCAGTGCCTGCTGCAAGAGCTCCTCTCAAAGAGCTACTGTTACGGTAAGTTCTTATGTAACTGTACTATCTTACTTCGAGTGGGAGCTCTTGCAGCAGGCTATTACCATTAGGACTAAGTCCCAAGTAGTCCTGAAAAAAGGAAAAAGGAAAAAGGAAGATCCTGGAGGAGGCTGAAGTGCAATAGCCATAGGAAGGCATTAAGATAGGAGCCCTTGAAGGACCGCCAGGCCGAAACCTGCCCTTCTCCTAGAGGCAATGTCCAAGCTGTAGTGCTTAATGAAAGTATGCACTGAGCTCCATGTAGCCGCTGCACTGATGTCTGCAATGGAGACCTTGTGCATGGATGCAAAGGAAGTAGCCATTCCCCTGGTAGAATGACCCCTCTTACCGAGCCTGGAAGGGGTTTGTTGTAACAGAAAACAATGCAATTTACTAGCCACTTAGATAATGTCCGCTTAGACACCGGAGCGCCTTGACAGCAGGGTGCAAAGGCCACAAACAACTGTTACGTCTTACGGTGTGGAACAGCGTGGCTAAGGTAATACCATAGCGCCCTGTGGATGTCCAAAATATGCAGGCGTGCTTCCCCTCTGTTCGAATGATATGGGCAGTACACCGGAAGGTTAATGTCCTGATTTAGCGTGAGCTTGGACACTACCTTGGGCAAAAACTTAGGATTAGTACATAAGGACACCCTGTCCTTATGGAAAATTAAATAAGGCTCCTTACGCATCAGGGCCTGAAGCTCGGAAACTCTCTGGGCAGAAGTAACGGCAACTAAAAATAATGCTTTCCAAGAAAGGAAGTGAAACTCGCATTCCGTGGCAGGCTCGAACGGGGGAAAGAGTACGTTTTTTGAGCATAAAAAGGAGATCCCAGGGTGGTACCAGATCTCTAATAGGAGTATTAATATGCAGTATGCCCCATAAAAATGTTCGGGACATGTCCAGCTGGGCGAGGGTTTTTCCTTCCATAAGTACATGACAAGCAGAAATTGTGGGTAGATGTACCTTTATGGAGGAGTAGCTCAAGCCTTGATTTAATAAGGAATGGAGATACTCTAATGTCGAGTTCAATGGATAGGTAAGCGGGTTCAAGTGTTGGGGTGAAGCCCACAGACAAAATTTTTTCCACTTCATGGAATAAATGGATCTACTTGAGGGCTTTCTCACTGCAACAAGAACGTCTGCCACCTCCTGGGAGAACCCATACCTAGATTTGACTAAGTCTGCAGGAGCCAGGCATGAAGATGCAGGGATCTGAGGTCAGGGTGGACCAGGATTCCCTGATCCTGTGATAGCAAATGTGAGCTCAGCGGCAGCTGCATTGGAGGCTCCACTGCCAGCTGCTGAAGTAGTGGGAGCCAAATCTGCTGAGGTCAATATGGAGCGATGAGGATCATCTCTGCTCCTTCAGCCTGTAACTTTTGGAGGACCCACTGTAGAATGGGAAAGGGAGGGAAGGCGTACAGAAACCTCCCTGTCCAACAGAAGGACAAAGTGTCTGGCCAGAAAACACCAGGCGCAGGCTCTAGCAATCAGAAACTGGGCAGTTTGGCGCTGAGTGGAGACGCAAAGAGGTCCAACTCTGGGTAGCCCCATCAGTCGAATAGTTGATCTGCTACTGATTGAAGGAGCTCCCACTTGTGAGTCTTTGACCGAGTCCAGCTTAGGCTGTTGGCCAAGATGCTTTGGATGCCTGGAACATGAACAGCAGTGAGGTCTAGGCAGTGTTCCAGTACCCAATACCAGACCCTCATCGTCTACTGGCAAAGGGAGTAAGAATATGTGCCCCATTGCTTGTTGATGTAAAACACTACCGACGTGTTGTCCGTCTGGATGAGAAGAGGGCCTGGCGAAAGATTGATCTGAAACACCCTCAAGGGATTCAGGACTCCTCGCATCTCTAGGACATTGATGTGGAGCATTTGCTCGTCTGGAGACCATGTCCCCTGGGTCTGTCTGTTTTTCAGATGAGCACCCCAACTGAGACCAGAGGCGTCTGTAGTTAAAATCTGTCTCAGGGGTTCCTGCCAAAAGGGGACATCTCATACCAGGTTGGAGGAGTCTAGCCACCAGGAAAGAGTCCTCTGGACTGGGTCGGAGACCCTTACTGGCTGGTCTAGGTTGTCTGACCTCTGGTCCCAATGCACCCTGAGCATCCTTTGGGGAACTTTCATGTGGAGGCGGGCCAAAGGAAGCGTAGTGATAGCCACCGCCATGTGCCCCAGAAGTCTGAGGAAGGTCCTGGCTGGGACCTGTGGAGCCATGGATACCATCCAAGCTACACACCTTAGGTGATCCCCCCATCCTCTGGGAGGAAGGCCATGCCCTGAACCATGTCCACGGCCGCTCTGATGAAAAGGAGCCGCTAGCTGGGCCATGGGGATGACTTTGGAAGGTTCATGGTGATCCCCAGCTCTTGGAAGAGAGTAAAGGTGTCTCTGAGTGTGCGAAGCAGCTGAGCTCTGGAAGGAGCTGCCAGGAGCCAGTCATCTAGGTAGGGGAAGACATAATGGCCCTGGCATCGGAGAGCCGCAGCCACCACTGCTAGACACTTGGTGAAGACTCAAGGAGCGGAGGAGGGGCAGAATGGTAAGGCTCGAAACTGGTAATGTCTCCCCTGGCAGTGGAACCTCAGAAACTTCTGATGGGGAGGAAAGGAAGATGTGCACGTAGGCATCCTGCATGTCCAGGGAGAACAGCCAGTCCCCTTGGTGCAAGAGGGGAATGAGGCCCGGCAGAGTGACCATTCTAAACCACTTGTACTCTATAAAGGGGTTTAGAGAGCTGAGGTCCAGAATGGGCTGAAGGTCTCCAGTCTTTTTTGGGACCATGAAAAAATAGGAATAGTAGCCCTGCCCCTGTTGATCTGCGGGGACCAGCTCTATCACCCACTTCTGCAGAAGGGCCTCGATTTCTCCTTCTATAAAAGGAATGTGTGAAGGAGGATAATGGGAGGACCCTGGTGGTTTGTCCAGAGGGATCTGAAGGAACTCGAGAGTATGTCCTCTCCTGATTAGATCCAACACCCAGAGGTCTGTGGTGATGCTGCTCCATCCCCTCTAGGTAGAGGGAGAAGTGACCCTCTACTCCCTCCCTCCCCCACAGCCTCTGCCAGGGGGGCAGATAGCGAGTCATTGGGCAGATCCAGAAACAGGCAGAGAGAGCTGGGAGGTCTTGGGGCCTCTAGAGGCAGAGCTCCCAGGAGTTTGGGTTGGTGTTTTCCTCTTGAAGCCTCCCCTCTGCTGAAACTGGCTGCAGGTGTTTTGTCCTGAGGGCTTATGAAAAGGCCATTTGTGAAAGGGCTTCTGGTCCCCCTTATACATTTTTTGGACAGACCACATAGATTTTCCGGACTCTTGGATATGAAAGATCAGTTTCTCCGTCTCCTCCCCAAAAAAGAACAGAACACTGGCAGGGAAGGTACAGGATCCTGGACTGCAAATCTTGGGAGAATCCCAAGACTATGAGCCAGGTGTGACGTCTAAGGCAAGCGCTGGATGCCGCTGCCCTAGAAGCCATGTCTACAGTGTTGTACAAGGCCCTCAGGACATGAGTGCCTACATCCAATCCAGACTTCAGAACATCCAGAAGCTTGGTTTTCTGAGCGGAGTCTGGCAAGGCCTGAACAACCTCTAAGCCTTTTTCCCACATTGCATTCTGGTATTGGACCATTTGTGTGAGAAAGTTCAAAGATCGAATAGAATAGGTGGAGGCAGAATACACTTTCTTGCCCACCTGGTCTAGAAATCTGGACTCTACGTCAGGAGACTGTGAACTGAGGTGTTTCCGCTTCTTCAACTTGTCGTGAGCAGCCATGATTACCATTGAGTCTGCCTGGGGGTGTTCCGCCAAAAAAGGCTCATCCCTCGGTGCCCGGTACAGCCTAGCTGACTTTTTAGACATTGACGGAGTGGTGGAGAGATGCTTCCAAGTGATCTGGATGAGATCGTGGAATGTATCCACTCAAGGAGGAACGACCAAGGTCTTTGGCTCCTTCTGCCTCAGGTACTTGGCCAACCTCTGGTGCTCTGGATCCAGCTCCTCCGTCTCCCATCCACTGGAGTCTGGATATGCCTCATGATGTCCATAAAGGTAGGATCATCAGGAGGAGATTTAGAGGTGTCCTTTTTTGTCTGGGGACACACGTCTTTTTCTCGAAGGAGAACAGTCGGACCCCGATGCGTTGGAGTCCGAACTGTGACTTCTAGAAGAGAGAGAAGCAGATCTAGAACCTGAAGAAGATCTGTGCCTCTCAGATGAATGCCGCCCACTAGAGGACCAGCAATGGCTATAAGACCAGCAATGGCTGTGGGACCAGTGACAGCTGGTAGAACGCCGACGACGGCTATCCGACTGACTGCTTATGGCTGGAGGAGCGATGGCGGTAAGTGCTCGGCGATTGGAAGCGATGCCGGTGACACAGTTCCTTATGTAAAGTCTGGCCACGGGTGTCCATAGGACTGCATGAGGGGGACTCAGGTTTAGGCACGGGTGAGGAGGGTTTGCCTCCCCGACCTTGGTCCTTGTCTGTATCTGGAATCGGTTTAGCATCCGGCTGTGGTGGAAGGACGTCTTGCTTCATTTGGCTGCACCAAAACTGAAGGAGTTCTGTCAGCTCTGCTTTTGAGAACCGAGGAGCTGCTGGACCCGCTGGTGGGGGCGAAGTGGTTCTGGCATAGATGGAGCAAGGGAAGAGGTGTGGTCCAGTGAGTCCCTGGGAGAGGGAGTAGACCGATCCCCTTGGTTGTTGTGTGTAGAAGCCCTATGGACCAGTGAACTACTGAGGTCTAGAGGGGCTTTGCCCGATGTACGACCCTTGTCTGGTACCACTGCTGGTCTGGAGCTGTCAGGCTTGGAGACCATCATCGGTTTAAACGTAGGCGCCTGTGAAACAGAGGTGCGGTGACCCAAGGTTGGCTTAGAGACTGACTCCCTATCCTGGTGCTCAGCAGTCTTACCCAGAGCCCTGGGAGAGACCAACGTCAGGACCTTGCACGACAGGAAGAGGTCCCGACTTCTGAGGTGGAGGGTGACTGCAAGGGTGTGGCTTTCACCTTCAGGGTACTCAAGGCCGACGTAGTACCCGAGCCCTGCTTTCCACTCCCCGACGTCGGGATTTTGGCAGGAGTGGAGGAATCCTGCTGCCTAGAAGAGTGCTGAGAATGGCAGGAGGAGTGATTAGAGCCCCCAGAGTTGGAACCCGAGGAGGTCTTCTTACGGTGCGGGGACTGGGAGCGCGAACACCCCTTGGACCTACCCTGGTCCTTTACTTGAGACTTATGCTGGTCTGTGTCCTTTTTCTTGTCCTTGTGCTTCGAGGGGTGAGAAAAAGAAGAACAGGATGACATCTTGACTGGTGAACACTGCATAACGGCCACCTGCTATTCCAGAATGTGGGCCTTTAGTGCCTTAAGGCAGTGAATCTGAGTCCAGCTGGTAAAGCCGCTGCAGATGGAGCAGGCCTTGGTGTTGTGGTCGGGCCCTAGATAGAACACACAGGCCTCGTGCTTATCCTTGGCTGGAATCTGGCAACCGCAGGCACACTTGGTCCTCTTCTTCTCGGTAGAAGAAACCGAAGATGGTGAAGACGACATGCAGATGAGGATAAATCAAACAAAAAGCGGACTTTTTGACCAAAAAAGCAAGAAAGAAATACCAGAATTTGCTGAAACCACTAGAATCGTTCTAGACGGCAATCGAAGAACTGAAGTGGATGGGTCTGCAGTGGAAAAAGAACTGAGGTGGGGCTTGGGACCGCCCCCTGTTACACCATTGGCTGATGTCGGGACGGAGCTGGTGTCGGTCCCCGCTGAAGACTGCCAGCTAGAAAGTCTCCGTGGGGTCCTAGTGCCTGGCGGCACAGTCCTAATGGTAACAGCCTGCTGCAAGAGCTCCCACTTAAAGTCAGATCTGACAGTTCCTGCCTCTTTGAGGTGCTGAAGAAGCCAGCCTGGCTGTTTTAATGGCAGTCCTGGTTTTCTGAGCGGCATCAAGTGCTTGTTTCACCTGTGGGCCAAACAGACATGTACCATCACAGGGAACATTCAACACCTGCTGTTGTGCATCAGAGGAGAACCCTAATGTCCTTAAGTCAGGAATGTCTCCTAATACAGATTCCAGCAGCTGCTGCCATGGATGCTGTATTGTAAGCATCCATGGAAGCCTTATGCTGACGCCTATTGCTTTCTATACCTCTGGAAAAAGTCTGCAAAAGTTCCATCTTGGAATCAAATTCTGGAAGGCCTTCCACCAAAGATTTAAAGTAGGCCAACAGGACTTATACGTACTGGGAGAAGTGCCCTTGATAGCCTGTGATACGCATGTGCAGAGTTGTGGCTGTGAAAGCCCTTTTTCCCATGGCATCTATTTTATGAGACTCCTTATTGATAGGACATGCTGATACTTCTTGTGGAAGGACAGATTTGTCATTCTCAGCGAGGATAACCAGCGCATCTGCAAAGGGTAGTGAGGCTAGAATAGGCCTGTCCTCAGGAGGGATATACTTCCTAGCTATGGTTTTTCAAATAGAAGGAGTAAGAGTGGGCCTGGCCCACACCACTTCAGACAAAGTTTCGAAGGGTAGGGGGGATCAGAGGCGTAAGGTTCACTGGAATATTAGGAACATGAAGCCACTCCAGACGCATAAGCCTACCTAGGTCCACAGAGGAAGTCTGTACAGCCAGGGTTGCCCACATATTGCTAAGCAGTGACTGGAATGAAAGGTCCTCTACTGGAGTCTCAGCTGAGAATGAGGGTTTATCTTCCAAACTGTAGAAGGAATCCTCATCATCCTGTTCAGAAAGTAGGAAATTGGGGTCAGATTTGTCCTGCTCTAAGTAACCCTCAGAAGGAGAAGGAGCTGTTCCTTATATGCCCTTGTCTGGTCTGGGAAAGGGATAAACAGGGGAAACTGTAATAGGCAAAAGGGCCGTCGCCGCACCTGAAACCACACCCAGCATTGCGGAACCAGGTGCCGCCCCATGTAGAGATGGCAACAGACACAGTACAGGGAAGAAAAAGAATGGGAAGGGAATGGTACCTGTGCTGGTCCCAATAAGGAAACTGCAAGGGGGGGAAGGCACATGGAACTGGGGTTGGCGCCGCCAAGGGAAAAACTTCAAGTGACGGTGCTGAACGCACACTCTGTCCTGAAGGACCCAACCATGGATCCGAGGCTCCTAGGCCCGAGGACCCTGAAAACGGATAAACGGGAAGGGGCATATGGAAGAGATGCTATTCCCACTGCTCCATAAGAGTGAGCCAGTGATGAAACTGCCCACCGGAAGCCCCACAGGAAGACAGAGTAGGGCTCCAGTGTCGAGAATCAGTGCGATCGAGAGCGGAACATGTTGTGGAACTGGAGACAGCCTGCCACTCTCAACCACCGAAGACCTCTTGGCAGACATGCCAGAGGGCGACCTCAAGTGGTATTGCTTCTTCCTCTTCTGACGGGAAGGAGGAGAACTCGTTGTAGAATGGTGCCGGGTTCCCGACCTGGATTGGGAATGGGCCTGCTTTTTTTTTTTTGTGTGTCTGTGGGAAGTCTGTCCACCTTCCTGAACACTGGACTGCCCATGCTCGGACCCCCCCTCTGTAGAGGGTGGCAGACCAGACACAGCCCAGCCGCCAGAGCAGCCTTCCAATGGAGAGTCCCTACATCACCATCTCCATCCATGGACGATTCCATAGATCGGTTGGGCTGAGGAAGAAAAATAATAAAACTTTTTTTTTTTTTTTTGAGGAAAACAATAACCACTAATACTAAACCAAACTAAACGCTGCTGTTGTATAGACATTGAGATCTGACTCCTGGCGGGGGAACAACATCGTCACTGAAGTGTACTCGACGGTGGGAAAAAAGGAACTGAGGCAGTTGGAGGGTCGACGCCGAGGCAGCCTGCACAGGTGCAAGTCAGCCTCATGGTGCCGCCCATGCCCAGTCCTATCTCGGAGCCAGCTCTCCTGAAGATTTTTGGCTCCCGCAGGGTCTTAGCACCTCCGGCTTCAACATAGCAGTATGAATGAATGATGAAGACTTTAAGTCCAGGAAGATCAAAGTTTTTTGCAACTTATTTCCATACTTTTCGAGATAGCATAATAGTATCCTCATTTTATTGTGGGAGCGCAGGATCCGCTCTTCCCTCTGTAGAGGCATATATGTATGTAGCTGTGGAAGCACAGGGCCCTCCAGGCCCTACACATCTATTTATAAAACACAAGTGACCAAACTGTCAGCATAGCCAACTTATTAAATGAGGGTCAAGGTATTCCACAGCACTGCACAGGACAAGGTATTTCAAGTAAATTGCATTTTATTGTGGCAAATTACCAGACTACTCACTGCCATCTAATGTCCCAGCGCTTCTGGTAAAAAAACCTTTGTCAGGGAGTGTGTTACATGAGTAGCCATCTTATTACCCTACCTCATGTACCTGGTACAGAACATTTTCAAATCCCCACCAAAATGTAATTCTGAGCAACTGCAATGCAATTCTGCGTCACAGGTGTGAAAACACATTTTGAGCAGGAGTCTGAAAATGACAGCTGTGCCATACATGAGGTGGGATAAGAAGAAGACTATGTTGAAAATCTGGGGTCAAAATATTTAACATTTCCAAAGTTACAAGCGTGCGTAATGAAACTGCAACGAATGGTCATAACTCTGCCATTTTTTCATATTTTGACCCCAAATTTTCAACGTAGCCTACTTATGACTCCACCTCATGAACAAGGGCAGAAAAGTATTCCAAATCCTGTCTGAAAGATGACTTCACCAAGTGACCATGAAATCACATTTCAGGTGGGAGTTGCATAATGACAGCTGCATTGTTCATGAGGTGGAGTCTCCAAAAGGCCATGTTGAAAGTTTTGGTGAAAATCTCAAAAAATGGCTAAGTTATGCATAAAAGTTGAAACCCCCATTGAAATGAACTGAAACGCATTTACCTTAGTTTCTCATATTGCAGTCATCAGTTCTAGCAGCAAGACATGTCTTTGATCAAAGAGTGGGTCTTGAACCTGTGACTTGTTCAGGTGAGTGAGGGTGTGTGAGGTGACGGGGGTGAGGTGGTGGGTGCTGAGTGGGAGGTGGGAGGGCTGATAGGTGAGGGATTTTTTTTTTTTTTTGATAGGTTTACCAAAACAAAACAAAAAATCGAGGGACCATTTTCTTCATTTCAGGTTCCACTAGACACCAGGGAAATGGGAAATGGAGATCGGCAGGTGCAAGTAGACACCAGGGAATATAAGACGGCGCAAAAAAATTGCTTCTTTTTCACCAACAAAAAAAAATTTAAAGGTTGTTGAAACTAAGCAGGAAGGAAATTTACAAGTAGAGGAATTGCTTTGTTGGTACTTAGTTACGGTGAGTTTTAGTCAAATGGTTAGAATCTAAGGCATGGCATGGAAATATTCATATACAGAGTGGCCCAAGAGATCTTCTGGTTCATATACCATCAACTCTGTACTTCTTCAAACAAACCAGAGAACTAGATACAGGTCTACTTGATGTTTATATTTAGTCGTCTCTCTGTGGTTACAGGAGTTTTATCTTACAGTTCCCAGCGATCGGCAGGTGGGGGCTGCCACTAGATATCAAGGATATAAATGTTAACAATGGGGACGGTGACTGGTGGGTGCCACTACACTCCAGGGGAAATGGCGAATGGTGAGTGGGGGGTGCCACTAGACACCAGGGAATATAAAACTGCACAACGGGGATGGTGATCAGTGGGTGGGGGTGCCACTAGACACCAGGGAAATGGAAAATGGCGATCGGTGGGTGGGGAGTGCCACTAGACACCAGGGAATAGACATGGGAGGGTGGGGGTGCCACTAACCCCAACAGGAAAATGTATTAAAGCAAGTATGGTGATCGGAGGGTGAGGGTGCCACTAGACCAGGGACAAATCCTTTTTCACGGGCAGAGTTCATTTTTTATGAGAATGAAAAAGGAATCGTGAAAAAGGAACTTAGCAAGCCATGAGAAAGGATTTAAATAACTGAATAAAAACATTTGCAGGGCATGGGAGCTATAAAAAATTACACACTGAAGCTCATCAGCTCCTGATGAGCAAGATACATGTTTTGATGTCTGTAGAAGATATCCCTGAGCAGAGTTGACAGTTTGTTTTGTGAAAAAAAGATGGTGGCCCAGAAAAAGGGAACTTTTTTTCTGGTGAAAAAGGATTGGCCCCTCACGAGAAAGAATTATTTTTCATGAGGCTAAATCCTTTGTTGAACTTTATACCTCTGTCCTGGTGAGTGATCTTCCCACTGAAAATAAAAATTGAATAACTTTGCAACAGATTAATATTTTTTCACCAAACAAATGCAGGGTAGTTCTGTTACCCAAGCTGTTTCTACCATAAAAATTTCACACCAAAATTCCACACCGTCTGGGCGCAAGGCAATGAGGAAAAAAATGCAAAAAGTAGTGACTTTAAAGGTTTCTGCACTAACCGGATCTCAGAATCCGCACATCGAACCAGAATGAAACTTGCCACTTCAAGAGATCTGCTCCACGGAACAGCAAATGTCAAATTTTGTGCAAATCCATTAATCAGTTGCAAAGTTATTAAAGTGCAAAATTTGAGGTTTAACATTAAACATCCTGCTCACCCCTAACTACAGGGGACCGACCATGCCCCTATAACATATGTTTAGATGTAAAAGTATCATATATATTACAATTTATTTACCCAGGACAGCCCTGATGAGATGCAATATCTCAGTTCCAGTGAACTCCTGCTTCTACACATTTCCGCAGCTGGGTGGACTGGAGCACTGAGAGGTTAAATAAATAGGCCAAGGTTACACAGTGAGTATTTAGCTTTAGCAGGATTTGAACCTGTGCTCTCTCGGTTCCCAAGTTGGTGCTCTAACTACTTACTAGACCACACTACCTCTTTAACAACATTCTATTAATTCGATCAATAATAAATTAATATTTCTGAACTCATTAACCAGCTGAACTATAAATAGCTACCTGGATGGAAGGTCAGTAAGGACATTATTCATAAGCAGAATAGGACTGTTAGAAAATCTGTCCTATTTTTAGAGCTGTCATGAAGTAACAAAAATAATAAATTTTATTTAATATAGCGCCTTTCACAAATCAAGGTGCTGCACAGTCACATAAAAACAAAATACAATAAATACAGATAAAATCACCCGAAGTTCGGGGTAAGCTTTACCCCACAGAAAGGTCTTCAGTGCCTGCTTAAAGCAGCCCACTGTCCTGCACTCACATAACTGACGGGGCAGAGAATTCCAGAGTGTAGGAGCAACAAACCCAAAGGCACGAGCACCAGATGACTTTAAACAAACCCTCGGCATCTCCAGCAACCCCTCGTCAGCCGAGCAGAGCTGTCGCAAAGGGGTGTAAGGAACCAGGAGCTCTTTCAGGTAGTCAGGACCCTGTTCGTGTTGGGCTTTGTAAGTTAATAAACCTACCTTAAAGGTGATCCGCCATTGAATAGGCAGCCAGTGCAGATCGTGCAGCACTGGGGTAATGTGAGTTCTTCTTGATACCCCAGTAATAATACATTACAAACAATTATGACATCACATGTACATTAATACTTCCATGGAGACTACTGCAAACCAAAGGTCAGCAGTTATAATACCTTGAGAATGTGAGACCACTTTTACAACCATAAAAGTGGCCTCTGAAGCAGTATTACTATATTACTGATTGAGATCCATTAACAATATATTAAAAATTTTAAAGCCCTCACCCAAATAGATGTGGTTCCAGGGCATCTGGGTATGAGACACTCTACAGAACAGGAGTGTCTGATGCTCAGGGGAAGGAGCGCTTCAGTGAGTTAAAAGTGCTCCCACAATCTATAAAGGATAACTCTGATTTGCCAGAATGCTCTCTCAATCTACAAAAGGAAAAGCAGTGCTCCAACTAGACAGAAGTGATCCTTCAATCTACAATGAGAAAAGGAGCGTTTCGTTTGGTCGGGAGCACCCCTTGATCTATAAAGGACCACTCCAATTGACTGAAAGTGCTCCCTCGATCATTAAAAGGAAAACTAATGCTCTAATTGGTTGGAAGTGCTCCTTCAACCTATAACAACAAAAATACATCATGCAACATTAAACTAAACAAAACATGCAGCCCTCCTCTGCCGATGTTAAACTCCGAGTTAGACTTTTTAAGCCATATAAGAATTTTTAACAATACCTTAACATACTTTTTTGAGGAAATTAATAGTACACTAAAACGTCTGGTTCCAAAGGCTGCCCACAGCCATCTCACGGGCAGCCACGAGCATCCTGTACTGTATGCTAATGTGTCCTGATGACCAATGGCTGAATCAGCAGGGCACATTAGCATAAGCAAGTCAGGGATTTAAGCAGCTGCCTGCAAGACGGCAACATGCAGCCTTTGAAACGGGAAGTTTTGGCGCGCTATTAATTACAGTGCAGCCTGCTTATGTTGGACACCTCCATGCACACCACTTTCTTCCAGTACAGTGGGTGTCCGTTTTACCGTTAAATGAATTCTGTGAATGGTAGGAGCTAGAATGCGCTCATAAGCAGTCATGGTTATTGATATGCTTAGTACTCGGTGGTTTCATGTGGTGGTGGATTGCAAGACTATAACTGTCCGCATTATGCTGTGGTTGAGGAAAAGTACAGTTATGTAAGAACTTACCGTAACAGTAGATCTTTGAGAAGAGATCATGCAGCAGGCAACACCAGTAGGACTGAAGCTACCAGGTGGTAGGACCACACGGAAAACTTCTAGCTAGCAGTCTATCACAGAGGACCACCCCCACCGACGGCAGCATGCTGATGTCTACCAATCCTATAAAAGGGGGCAGTCCCCCACACCTACCTCAGCTGTCTCGCTGCAGACCCCAAACAGGTGACGAAAACGGAGAACCAGGGCAGTTCCTCAGAGCCGAGAAAAAGGAAAAGGAGGGAGGGAAAGCAGCACCTGCTGCAAAAGCTCCTCTCGAAGATATACTGTTACGGTAAGTTTTTATGTAACTGTACTATCTTACTTTGAGGGGGCTCTTGCAGCAGGTAATACCAGTAGGACTAAGTCCCAAGCAATACCAGAACAGACCCAAAGATCAGCCGGGAGAAGTCAGAAGATGTCAGCAGAAAGTTCAGGAAAGAAGACCCTGAAGGACTATGAGTCCGAAACTGGCCCTGCATCTAGAAGCAATATCCAGACTGCAGTGTCAAACAAAAGTGTAAACAGAACTCCAAGTGGCAGCTACACAGATATCCGCAGCAGACACATTCCTGAAAGAAACTGTAGAGGCAGCCATACCTCTGGTGGAGTGGCCCTTCATCGTCCCAGGAAAGGGCTTGCACTTATGGTTACAGTAAACAGTGCAATTTGCCAACCATTTCAACAAACACTGTTTTGAAACAGGTGCCCCCTCTCTTGCGGGCAAATGAAACAAATAACTGGTCAGTTTTTCGTATAGTCTGGGTGCGATTCCTGCAATAACGAAGCACCCTGTGAATGTCCAAAGCATGGAGCAAGGCCTCCTCCTGATTAGAATACTCAAGGAAATAAACTAGTAGGTGGATAGATTGGTTCAATGTAAATTCAGACACCACCTTGGGCAAAAACTTTAGGTTTAGTATACAAAGACACCCAATCTTTGTGAAAAACCAAATAAGGCTCTTTACACATCAGAGCCTGTACCTCAGAAATCCTCCGAGCAAAAGCAACTAAAAAGAGCACTTCTCACGACAAAAGTGCAGCATGCAACTCGCAGCTGACTCAAAGGGAGGCAGAGTGAGCTTTTCCAGCATGAAAAAGGCCCCAGGGAGGGACGAGGTCCTGAACAGGAGGATTCAGATGCAAAATGCCTTGCAGAATTGTGTGGGACACCTCAAGCTGGGCAACAGCTTTGCCTCAATAGGTGCATGGTACGCAGAGATGGCAGAAAGGTGCACCTTGAGGGAAGAGTACCCCAGGCCCTAATCTGAAAGGGAGAGCTGGTACTCCAAAATCAAATTCACCAGACAAGTAAAGAGATCTAGGTGGCGAGCAGCATAGGTGGCTCTTGTGAAAGGTTTCCTAGGCAGTACAAGGGGGTAAGGGTACTAGAGGTTGAACTGCTAGCTGCTGGAGCAGGGGGAACCAAATCTGACCCGGCCAATAGGGGGCTGTGAGGATCATCTCTGCCTCCTCCTCCAACTGAAGCTTGAGGAGAACCCTCTGCAGGAGTGGGAAGGGAGAGAAGGCGTACAGGAACCTCCCTTTCCAAGAGAAGGACAACGCATTGCACCAGAAAACTCCAAGCCTGGATCGAGTGAGCAGAAAAGTAGCAGTCTTGCACTGAGTGGGGACGCAAAAAGGTCCAACTCTGGACAGCCCCCACCTGCCGAACAGTTCTTCAACCACCAAGGGCAGCAGTTCCCACTCGTGAGCCCTTGACCTGGACTGGCTGAGGCTGTTGGCCAGGATGTTTTGGGTGCCTGGAACATGGATGGCTGAGAGCTCCAGGTAGTGCTCGATGGCCCAGTACCAGACTCTCATTGCTTCCTGACAAAGGGGGTATGAGTGAGTGCCCCTTTGTTTGTTGATGTAGTAAATTACAAGCATAGTGTCCATCTGCACTAGCACACTGGGCTGGGAAGAATGTGGGCCTGGAAGGCCTGCAGGGCATAAAGAACTGCTCACATCTGCAGCACACTGATGTGGAGATGTTGCTCTGCTTTGGACCAGGACCCCTGGGTCTGACGGTTGGCCAAGTGAGAACCCCAGCCAAGACCTGAGGCATCCGTTGTGCGGATCTGCTGAGGGGACACAGTCCGGAAGGGGACCCCTTTCAGGAGATTGGCAGGGGTCTGCCACCACTCCAAGGTTCTCCTGACTGGATCAGAGACCATGACCAGCTGATCCAGGTCATCAGTGTGTTGGTCTCATTATACCTGCAGTGTCCACTGGGGAACCCTCATATACAGGCAGGCTAGGGGAACTGTGGCTATGGCCGCCACCATGTGCCCCAACAAACAGAGGAACACCCTGGCCAGGATTCGACAACTGCAGGAGACTAGACGGGCCTGCTCCATCAAGCATTCCACACTGTCTACTGGCAGGAAGGCTCTGCCCTGGGAAGAGTCCAGGACTGCCCCAATATATTGGAGGCACTGGCATGGAGGGAGACAAGACTTTGACAAACTGACCTTCATTCCCAAGGCCTAGAAGCGTCGAAAGGTGCATTCCAAGGTTTGCAGCAGAAGATTCCTGGTTGGAGCTGTCAGCAGCCAGTCGTCAAGGTATGGGAACACGTAACAGCCCTGTCTCCTCAGAGCTGCAGCAATGACCGCCAGGCACTTGGTAAAAAAACGAGGTGCCAAAGAAAGGCCAAAAGGAAGAATCTGGAATGAAAAATGGTTCTCCTGGAAGCAGAAAAGGAAGAAGCGGTGGTGGGACGGGAAAATCTGGGTATGGATGTAGGCATCCTGCATGTCCAAGAAACAGAGCCAGTCCCCCTGGTGAAGGAGGGGCAGCAGTCCCTGGAGGATAACCAGTCTGAAGCATTTGTACTCTATGTACAGGTTCAGGTGGCTGAGGCCCATGATTGGTCTCAGATCCCCTGTCTTCTTGGGGATGAGGAAGAAATGGGAGTAGAACCCTCTTCCTCTTTGAACTGGAGGGATGGACTCTATGGCCCTCTTGTGCAGGACAGCCTGAATCTCTTCCCAGGTGAGGGAAAGGTGGGCCGAAGGGTAATGGGAGAGCAAGGGAGTGTTTTCCAGAGGGGGTTCCAGAAACTCTTGGGTGTACCACGCTCGATAAGCTGTAACACACATCGGTCAGTGGTCACAGCTCGCCACCCGTTGAGGTAAAGGGAGAACCGATCCCTAGCTGCCCCCTCCAAGATCTCTGCTTGGGGGGGGGGCAAGGAGTCAGGCGGTGGACTCGCGGGTGGGCAGAGCGGCTGTGGCTGGAGGGGTTTGAGCCTTCCGCTTGAAGGGGCCCCTTCACTTGCTGACCCTTACCAGGCTGGCAAGAGGACCAACAAAATGACTGATACTGGGCAGTCCGAGGCTGTGATCGGTAGAGGGAATGAACCGATCCAAGTGCCTTACCAGATTCCTGGAGGCGGGAGATGATGTCTTGGGCATCCTGCACCCCCCCTCTCTCAAAACAGGACAGAACCTCTGAAAGGGGCATACAAGATACTGGCTTAAACATCAGGAGCAAAGCCAGACACCCTAAGCCACAAATGGTGACAAAGACAGATACCCATAGCTGTGCCACACCCGGAAGCATCAACAGTATCGTATGCTGCCCTCAGGACGTGAGTGCCCACATTTGATCCTGACTTTAAAAGCTGGACCAATTGAGTTTTAGTGGGATCTTCCAGACTGATCCCAGAGGGCATCCTGGTCCTGTACCATATGGGCCAAATAGTTCACAGCTTGAACAGCCAAGGTAGCAGAGGAGAAAAAATTACTTACCATAGTAATCTTGTTTCTTCTAATGGAGTCTTGCTGTATTCTGACAGTATGCAGTTAGCCCTTACAGTTCAACTGCTCCAGAGAGGAAAGAGTTAACTATGCAAGAGCACAGAACGTTGAGCTCGAGCTCAGTTTTCAAACCCCTGTCCCTGGTACATTCTCTGTAACCATCAGATTCTTACGAGCACTAATGACCTAAGACTTAACTATTACTCTAGTAAACTAAAAAGGACACAGGCCAAAAACAACCACTTACCTTAGCCTTCAGCTACAGGCTGACTTTGTTAAGCTGGAGACCTGGCTAACAGAGAACAGGCTGGTCCTCAACACAAGCAAAACCAAGGCTATGCTATCTGGACCTAGATCCCTGGGCCAAGACAGAACCCCATCACTCCCGCTTACCTCCTCATCTGGCAACTGCACTGAGGTGGTGGGCTGTCTTAAATACTTGGGTCTAACACTCGATCTGGGCTTTACCCTAAAGAACCACGTCAACCATGTAACAAAAACTATCCACCGCAAACTAGGAATGCTCTACTGCCTAAATGACCAACTGATCCCCAAGGCTAGCATAACCATCGCTGCAAGTGTCCTCTTCCCCACCCTGACCTATGCTGCTCCAGTTATGCAGGGCATGGCAAAACTGGAGATTAACAGACTGCACGTGCTGTACAACAAGGTGGCTCACTTTGCCTCTCAGTCTCATGCAAGACGCCACCACTGTAAAGCCTTGGCTTCCCTAAATTGGTCATCCCTTGTCCTTTGCCTTCAGTACCCCCTGCTCTGCAATGCATATAAGTTCTTCAGCCCCCGGGCCAGCCTTGCAGGCTCCTGGTCCCCAAGCACTCCAGACAAAATCTCCATACAACAGGACGAATCCTCCTGGAAGAACCCAGGGTGCGGACCAGGGCGGGCAGTAAATCCTTTGTCTCTTTTCCCCTCTGCTGTGGAATAAACTCCTTGTCAGGAAGCCCCTCCCTCAAAACTTCTTCCGAACCAGGCTCAGGGCCCACTTGCTCGACACCAGTACCTGTTCCTGCTACTGCACTTGATCTGACCACTGTACCACCTACTGTCAACATATGGTGCATTTATGTCTTGTACACTGACCAAATATTCTGTACTCGTTTTTATGTATTGCTTAACACTCCTTGTATTCCATTATGTATGCCTTATATCTGTACTCCTGTAAATAAGTATTGTTTAACATTCCTGTAAACCACTACGAATGCCTTATCTCTGTAACTAACTCCGGGTTGCCCCCGAAAAAGGGACCTTCTGGGCTTAGTGGGCCTACCCGGTCACTAAAATTGAATAAATAAATATAAATAAAATAAATAAATATAAATAAAATAAACTTGGTCCAAAAGACTCAAGTCAAGAACCCAAGAAGAAAAAAACCCATAATAATAATAATAAAAATAACACACAAACCCCAACCCCCCAAGAGGATGAGGAGGATGGCAACACCTCTGGGGTGCAGCACTGGCACATGCCATCCCCTAAATCAAATGCTCTGGGGTTCTGTGAGGAAAGGCAGGTCAGAATACAGCAAGACTCCATTAGAAGAAACAAGATTACTATGGTAAGTATTTTTTTTTTCAAACAACATGAAGTCTTGCTGTATTCTGACATTATGCAGACTACCAAGCAGTATCCCCTGGAGGAGGGTACAGAACCTATTTAGGAAACAGGCTATGCCCGTACTGCTGTGCCAAACCTGGCATCACTCCTAGCCTGAGTGTCCAGGCAGTAATGTTTAGTGAATGTATGAACAGTCTTCCAGGTCGCTGCTTTACAGTTCTCCAATAGGGGACTGTGCCTACCTGCTACCACAGATGCAGCTGTACCCCTGGTTGAGTGAGCCTTCAGGCCTGAGAGAGGCTCTCTGCCCAGTTTACCATAACATAACTGAATACAAGAGACAATCCACCTAGCAATGGTCCTCTAGGTGGCAGGCTTTCCTTTGCCCGCCTCCCCACAGGTAAGGAACAACTGAGAACAGTCATTTTGATGGGCCTTAGTTTGAGCTATATAATAGCTTATGGCCCTCTTTACATCCAGACTATGCAGCATTCTTTCCCCTGAAGAAGAATGGTCAGTGAAGAACACTGGCAGTGTCATAGATTGGTTAAGATGAAAATCCAATACCACTTTGGGAAGAAATTTAATTTCCTATTTGTCCTGAGAACGACGTTATCCCTGTGGAAGGAAATACAGTCAGGTTCAATAGAAAGGGCTTGTAGTTCACTGATCCTCCTGGCGGAGGTAACGGCTACAAGAAAAAACAGGCTGGGCGAGACACCTGTCCTCTGAAAGAGCCTGCCAGACCAACTAACGCATTTACCCTTTGTACTGGTAAAAAAGCTTTTGCCTGAATGATATTCAGCTCTGCCCCTGTGAAGGTCAGTAGCTGGACTTGTGCTACTACTGACAGACAAATTGAGGAGAAACCCCAGGGAGCCTAAGAGCTGCTGGGTTGCTGACAAGGCTGCCCTGATCTGATCGGAGGACTGGCCTACAATGAGCCAGTCATCTAAGTAGGGAAACACAGACACTCCTTGCCTTCTCAGGGATGCTACCACCACTGCTAGGCATTTTATGAAAGCTCTGGGGGCAGAAGAGAGGCCAAAGGGCATAGCGCTGAACTGGTAATGGCCTGAAGGTAACTCGAACCTAAGGTATTTTCTGTGGGAGCACCTGACTGGTATGTGAAGATAGGCATCCTTGAGGTCCAGGGAGGCTAACCAGTCCCCTGGCCTTAGAGAGGGAAGAATAGTGCCCAGAGTCACCATCTGGAACTTGGGTTTTTTGTAAGATGTCTGTTTAAATACCTGAGGTCTAGGATGGGTTGCCACTGCCCTGTCTTCTTTGGAGTAAGGAAGTACCTTGAGTACAACCATTTTCCCCTGTGTAAGAAAGTAACCTGCTCCACAGCTTTTGGGAGCAGCAAAGAAGACACTTCTGCCTCTAAGGCAGCTATTTCCAGCTGGCTAGCAGGCTTGAAGGACCTTGCCCTGGTCTTGGGAAATCTTTTGAAGTTCAGAGCAAATACCTGGCTCACCACCTCCAGGACCCACCTGTCTGTTGTAACAGACTTCCAGGCCTGGAAGAAATGAGCCAGCCTGCCCCCTACTGGGATAGGGGAGGCGGCCTGGACTGACACATCAGGGTGTCTGTTTGGCAGGGGTTCTAGGTTGGGAAGTGGATGCAGCCCTGCTCATCCCTCTCCTACCTCTCCCTCTGAAGAAACCCCTCTGCTGAAAAGTAGAAGAGGCCTGTGCTTGGTAGAAAGGCCTTTGAAAAGGCCTACCCCTGTCAGCCCTAGACTGCTGCTTCTGAGGAGTAGCAGATTTCTCTTTTGCTACTGCACTCCTGGACGTGGTCCTATACTGATCCATCTTTTTCATATACATCTCCGTTTGCTCCTGAAACAGAAAGTTTTGAGTAACAGGAAAATCCATGGCCTTAGCCTGGTAGCCTGTAACGTGGGCGCCTGAATTGAGGCGCCATCCGAAACATTGATGCATTGTGAGCGAAACCCCAAAAGGCAAAGGGCAGGGAGGGTGACCCGGATGTGGTGGGTGGGGTGGGGAGACCCTAGCAACAGAATGTTGCTATATGTACACGCGCGGGGGGAGCTATCACGGCGAGCGTGGCCTGGAGGGGGCGGAGGGATGTAGGGGGTGCACTGCGTCGGCTGCCGAGCTGCGCCATGGGTCAGGGTTGGCCTCTGCTTGTGGTGTGTGAGGGTTCCAGGTTGGGTCTGGGTCCAAGGCGCTACTACGGTTTTATTCGCCCTTGCGCGCTCTGAGTTACTCACCTGTAACAGGAGTTCTAGGAATGGTATATGTTGTTCATCCACACTTATTGGCAGGTTCCTTGCCGCTTTAAATCTTGCCGGAAGGTCTTCAAGCTGGCTCCTCCCACCCACCCGGGTGGTAAAACTCTCAGCTCCATCCCATGACACCAAATCTAGCCCGCTGGAAGCCAGGTTGTGCGTCGAAGCCAGGGAGGTCGGGTGGATCGTGTGGATGAACAACATATACCATCCCTAGAACTCCTGTTACAGGTGAGTAACCTGTATTTCTAGAGACATGGATATGTTGTTCATCCACACTTATTGGCAGACTCCTAGCAGTTCTCCGGGAGGAGGGAGGCAAGGCGCACACCCCCTACTTAGGTATAAAGACTGGAGAACCGAGGCCCCGACCAACATCCCAGCATGATCAGAGGTCGATGTGGAAGGGAAAATCGGTATATGCCTGCTTCCAGGTAGGAGCCCTGCGGATATCCTGGACAGGTGTATCCACGGAAGCAGCCACCGATGCAGCGGAAGGGCGGGTAAAAATGAGCACTTATCCCTCTGGGAAGCTCCATGCCCACCCACCTATAGCGGAGACCTATGTGGGAGGTGACCCACCCGCTTGTCGTCCACTTGGCTGCAAGTCTGCCAGGTGCGGCTTTAGCGTAGATGACAAACAGCTGGCGAACCTCTCCTGAACTTCAGCCCTACGCTCCCTGGGTAGGCGAGCGTTAAATAGGGTCCCAATGGATCCTATATACGGCCCCGAGGCGTGAATGGGGATGAACCCCGGCAGAGACAATACCCGGTTAGGGAAAAAGGACTCCGCCTACGGAAGGAACTTCGGGTTGGGTGCAGCACAACCTTGTCCCTGTGGAAGACCAGATAGGGAGATTCAGAGGAGCACCTGGAACTCTCCTGTCCTTCTGGATGGCATGGTAGCCCCAAGAAGGTGTTCTTCCAAAACAGGTGGGGAAACTCACACCTGTGCAAAGGTTCAAACAGCTTGCCCGTGAGCTAAGCCCATACCAGTGAAGATCCCACAGAAATGGGGATACTCTCCCCAGGGGGAGGTGTGATCGAGGCCTAGGAAGCATCAGACCTCCTTTTCTGTGCCACCGACTGCCTTTCGGCCCGCGCCTGGAAGACAGGGGTGACCAACAGAAGCACCTAGAGGGTCGTCGACCGAAGCCCTTGTTCAATAATAACGGACTGCAGATGGTCTGGAATGCTCGTCGAGGAACATGAGAGGGGATCAGGCCCTATCCCAACACCAAATGGAGAACTCTTCTATTTGAAGGCGAGCATGTTTGGTCGACTCCTGGTAGGACGCCTCGAAAATGTCGAGGACCTTGCCGGAGGACCCAAGGCCTGGCCCCTAGCCGCACAGGGACCAGGCCGTCGGGTGCAGGGATTGAAGGCCCGGATGGAATACCTTCCCCTGAAAACAGAGATCAGGACCGAGCGGGCTGGAAGCCGCCTTGGGAGCCTGGGGCTGAGACTGAGGAGAGCTAGATACCACAGCTGGCAAACCAGTCTGGGGCTACCAGCATCGCCTGCGCCTAGTCCCTCCTCGCCTTGCCCATGAGTCAAGGGAAATGGGGGAGAGGCGTAGAAGATGCCTGGGGTCCACGGCCTCAAAGGCATCCCCTACAGCGAACCTTGCTGAGAGGGCAGGCATGAGACAGTCTCGGCCTCGTATTCTCCCTGGAGGGAAAAAGGACCGCTCGAGGTGTGACTGGGAGGGAGAAGATCCTGTGCTACCCCCGGCAGGGAAGACCACTCGTGAGGCATAGCCTTTGACCGACTTAGGGCATCAGCCAGGGTGCTGGAGGCTCCTGCCATCGAAATGGCTAGGGAACTGCCTCCTGGCTGCGCTAAAGACCCAATGCGGAGAACCTCCTTACGCCAAGGCAAGGGGCTCGTCCGAACCTGGCGGGATAGGTAGTACATGGTCGTGGTGTTGTCCGTCTGGACTTAAACCACTAGACCCCGCACAGACGGAGCGAGCGGTGCAAGCTAAGCGGACCACCTGGAGCTCCAGCAGGTAGGAAAGACATCGGGACTCCCGAGAGGACCAGAGGCGGAGCACTCTGTATTCCCCTTGATGGGCACCCCCACCCATCTGGGATGCATCAGTTGGAGAAGACCGTCGACTCAGGGCGGACGAACAGGAAGTTCTCCTGCAAAGAGCTGGAACGGTCCGAAGGAGAGCGTTCCCTAACCCCTGGGCTGTTGTCACGGACTGGTCCGAAAGAACGCAGCACTGTGACCGCTGGCTGGCCAGACCCCACTAGGGGGACGCATGAACCGACGGGTCCAAACAGACCACGCTGAAGCAGGCCACCGCGGGGCCTAGGGGGTGCAGGAGGTCCCGGTCAGGGCGCAACTGCCCAGTCAGACCTGACTAGGTAAGGGAGGAAGAACCTCAGCCCTGTCCGCCAGGAGCCGAGCTCGGACTCAAAGGTCGAGCCTCGTCCCGAAGAAGGATCATCCGCTAAGACACGAGTTCCAACGTGTCTCCAGTAAAGGAGACCAGTCTGAGAGCAACCTAGAGGCCAGAACTCTGGACCGTCCCTCTTCCGCCTGGAAGGGTTGCAGTCAGCCGCCATCCGGGTGGGGTTCGCCCGGACCTCAGTGCCGCAGGAGCGCTGCTGAGCAGAGACGAAGGGCCTGGCCTGGAACTCGTAGCGAGATCCCCCGCTAAGAAACGGAGGAGTCTCCCAAGAAACGGATGGAACAAGTGTAAGTACGTCCTGGAGGACCAGGAAAGAGTCATCGCCTTGTTCTGAGGATGGGATATCTGAGACAGAGATACCATCCCGACGTGTGGCTAAAGAATGGGGCGCAATCCCCGTCCGTTTGGGACCAGGATACCTGGACAGGAACCCAGGGTCTGAAGGAGGATCCGCAACCTTCCTGCTCACCTCTATTTAGAGGGCCAGGCAAGTCGGCTCAGTGGGCCGGCAACGAGGTTGCGGACCCCAAGGACCCCGTGGGACAACGGCTCGAAAGGGTGGTGCCTACTTGCAATCCCGAGGCAGGACCTTCCCTTAGCACCTCCGACACCCCGAGGTCCGGGAGCGGACCAGGTGGGGGAAGGGCGGAGCCGTCTTCCCACGGGGGAACCCGGGTAGGGGTGACGGGCCCGGGGACAGCGCCCCTCAGCCCGTCACTGAGCAGGCTTGGAGGAGGGATTGGCCGAGGGAGCTCCTGGGTCCTTACCTCCCTACTTCCTTTTAGAGGAAGACGCTGGCTTGGGGACAGGATGCCGAGCGCAAGCCTGCTGGCCCTAATGCTGGAGTTGATGGGCCAGTCAAGCCGCAGGGGCCGAGGGGCAAAGGGGCTTACGCAAAGGCTGCTGGCGGCCCTTGTCCCTCCAGGCAGGGGTGACCGAGTCCGGAGTGGCATTGGACTTCTCGGTCCCCTGGAGGTGTCCCTCCACTCCAGGGCCGAAAAGGTCAGTCCCCAAGAAGGGGATATCCGCCAACTTGTGCTGGGTTTCCAAAGGGAAAGAGGATAACCTCAGCCACGCCCTGCGGCATATGGCCACTGCGGCCACCACCAACCTGGCACAGGAATCACCTAAGTCCAGAGCAGTCTGAAGCTGCTGCTTCGCCACCGCCCTACCCTGGTCCGCACCCGCGGACCGTGGTCCGCAGGTCGGCCGGGAGATGAGGGCACCTCGTCAGGAGCCCAAAGGGCATGGGAGAAATGTGCCATCAGTGCAGCCGAGCTGGCCTGTCGGAGGCCCTAGGGAGGACAGCGTAAACCTTATGCCCGGCGGTAGTCAACCTTTGGACTCTTTGTCGGAGGCCTATCCACATCCGCAGTTCCCAGAACACTGGAGAACATTATCGGTAACTAGCCCCTCAGCCGAGGGGTGCTCCGAGAAACCGGGGAAAGAACCGACAGGGACAGAGTACTTCCTGGCCATCCTGGCCGAGGGTGCAGGACAGGAAGTAGGCCGCTGCCAAAGCTCCAAGGCTGGGCCGACAATGGCCTCGGCCACCGGGAAGGCCTCCGAGGGTGAACCCCCTCAGTCTAGAATCTCCATCAGGGGATAAGAGGCCCGTTTGGACACGGGTTCAAGCTGCATCCCAGTGAATTCCGAGATGAGCTGAAGCAGACCCATAAAGGACGATGGGCTGTCATCCACAGAGCGTTCCGGAGAGGACCCCGGGTCCTCCCGACTGGGGAACATGGAGGGGTCAAAGTCGGACTCCAAAGGGTCTGCAAAGAGCTGCCTCAGGCCTGAGTCACTCTTCGTCCGCCCAGGGCGGGCGGGAGTGAGGGGAACAGACAACCTGCGGGACAGGCTGTGACCCGACCGAGGTTCCACCGAAGACGGTGGGGCAGCAAGATTCGGATGAACAACCGGCCCTGGAGTGGGCACCTCGACTGCAGCGAGCGGTTGTGTCAGCCAATCGGGCGGCAGCTGCTTGCTGGACGGGGAATGAATCGGAGTCGACTGATTCCCAGACGATAACAACTGCTGCCACATGAACTCCTCGTAACGTCGGCGCCATCTGCACCGAAGCCACTCCTCATCCGAGGAGGGAGATGAGGAAGATCGGTAATGCCACTTAACTCGGTGCCCTGACCGAGATCGCCGAAATCGGCGGGAGTGGCTTGACCGAGAAGAGGACCGAGACCGAGACCCCAATCCTCGGGGAAACCGAGGGTGGGCCTGGGAAGGAGCGGGGGGTACCTGCTCTTCCCTCGGTTCGGACAAAGGGACCGAGGCCTGACGCCCCAAAGGAACAGGCAGAACCTCGGCCTCCACCGGGGGAACCGGCGAAGGGATGGTGTCTCCAGCAGAGGACAGCCCAGATGATGGGTCGAGAGACTACTAACGCGTCGGCCAGGAGTCCTGGCGGCTGACCTGCCGGGGACACCGTGAAGCCAGCGGCCTGAGCCGTACCCTCAACCGAAGTCGAAAGTCGGCCGACAGGGGAAGGGGAACTCTCCCGCCAGCGCTGATGATGGGACTTAGCCTGCGACTCCTTTGACCTGGGCCGAGAGGCAGGTCCCGAGGGTCCCTCTCCCTTCGAGGAAACGGACTGGCGAAGCTCCTTGAACGAAGCTGAATGAGGAGACCTCAAAGAGAGCGGGATAAGCGCCGCGACCGAGGAGGGGGGCCAGACTTGGACACCGCCACCTCCGTGGAGGAAAGAAGATCGAGCTGCTCAGCCAAGACAGCCGACGCGGACGCTGCCCGACGAGTCTCCAAGAATTTTTCAGGCGCGGAAAAAGGTTCAGGTCGCCCGAGCCCAAAACCGGCCGTACGATCCTCCAGGGTGCTAGTCAAAAGGGCACAGCAAAAATCGCAAACTTGCGGATCATGGTCCAAGTCAAGGCAGTAGCATGACGTGGAATACGGGTCTTTCCTGGAGGAATTAACCGGCGCGGAACGAATTATCCATCGCCTTGAGGAGAAGGTCGAAGTAATAGAAAACTTCTAACTAAATTCGGAGACCGAAAAAATCAGGAACCATTCAAAAACGCAGAGCGCTAAGGAGGGAACCTGAGCTTCCAAGCGGTAAGGAAGATCTGGCGTCATGGGACGGAGCCGAGAGTTTTACCACCCGGGTGGGTGGGAGGAGCCAGCTTGAAGACCTTCCGGCAAGATTTAAAGCGGCAAGAAACCTGCCAATAAGTGTGGATGAACAACATATCCATGTCCCTAGAACGTGTTATTTTTTTTGCTTTCACGCCCCTTCCTCCCCACCCTCGACATGCACCCCCAGGAGCTGAGAATCCTTAAGTAGGGTGGTGTGGGTAGGGTGGTGAAAGTAAATGCTTTAAGTCCCCAGCGCTGTTCTTCCGTGCGCCAAGGATGTCAGGGTGGTAAAATTGTTTTCGCCATCCTGATGTTGCGATAATGTGGGTCGCCATTCGGCGCTCGCCGTTATCACATAGAACCCCTTAGCCTGGGTATCCTGAGAAAGACTAGTACATCTGAGCCAAGCAAACCTCTGCAGGGAGACAGATGTAGCCATGACTCTGGATGATACATCATTAGAGTCCACAGCAGCATGAAACTGCACCTTGGATGCCTCAATTCCGTCAGCAGCCACCTGCTCCAGCTCCTTGGCTAGCTGGCGAGAAGCACCTTTGGCTAGGTCCAAGATAGACTCCCACCTGGACTTCTGGTACCTAGCCACATAAGCCATGCAGGAAGCCTGTCTGTGTCCCAAGGAGGATGTCAAGTACTGCTTCTTTGCCATAGCATCCACCTTCCTGAAGTCCTTATCCGGGATGTATGAAGCCAAGGGAATATTAGCCTTATCACAGGCTGCAGCCTGCACTACCCCAACATGGCTGCAATGGTTCTACAGGAACTCCGTGCCTGGACCTAAAAGCATATACCTTCTGTCCATCTTCCTATCCACTGGAGGTATGGAAGTAGGTAATTGCAGGATTTTATTTGTCTGTTTCCTCAAAGATTTATGCAAAGGAATAGACAGCCTTTTGGACTATGGGATGTCCATCATCTCAATAAGATCAGGTTCCTCTTCCTCCTCAGTTGCCTCCACAGTGGGCAGCTGAAGTGTCAGCCACTTTCTTATAAAAAGCAAAGTAGGAAGGGGAATCACCAAGTCTGGGAGGAGAAACATAGTCAGGACTATCTGGGGAGATGTCAGGCTCCACCGGTTCACTAAGGCCTTCTTCATCTTCTTCTCCCTCCCATTTAAGCTCATAATAGGCCTCGAGGTCATATTCCAAAGGAACTTAAACCGACTCAATCGACTGACGGGAAGAATGCGACAGTCTGGTCGGTACAGATTGAAGCAACTGAACAATTTTAATCACTTCTGCAATTTCGTCCGCGGTTGGGATTGGGGACTTCGGATCTGAACTGGCCAACTGCCTCTTTTTTTTTGCTGGAACTGAGACGTTGGTGTCGGCCTTTCTTTTGTCTGATGTGGTATCGCCCTGGTCAGAAGGCACCTCCTCTGGTTCGGTTGAACCCGAAATGGGCTGGCCATCCGGGTCAGCGGATTTTTTGGACATTCTTTCCTTCAACCGGGCTAAACGCTTATCCAGCGTGACTTTAGGATAGTTAGTACAAATTTGGCAGTCTGTTTTTAGGTGCTCAAACTCAAGACAATACACACAGATGAGGTAGGGGTCAGCTTTAGCAAAAACCTCCCCACACTCCATACAGTGCTGAAACCCAGTGGGTCCGGTCTTTCTCTTGGGTTTCTCAGACATAGCTCTTTCTTTCCAAATTACTCTGAAGTGGTGGTCAGACCAAGCAACTAAAAACCTTCAGTTACCAACCGGTTCAAGGGTTGTGGAAAAAAAAAGAAAAACCTTGGTTTTTCTGTGACCAAAGGCAGCCGGTACCCAAACACAGAAATGATTAACAGTAATACAGTAGAAAAAAGATCGGTTCCCCACCAGTAACCGACCGATGAAGAACCAAAACTCACCCCGAACTAGCTATCCAAACTATACTACCTCTATTGTAGACAGAGGTTTGAAGACTGAAATAAAATAATAACATGGTTGAAAAACCGAACAGGAAACCTACTACCGAACTGAAGCAGCAAGGAGAAATCTCCGGAACGTCTTCACAGTTAGGTGGTGTAAAGAATCTGACAGTTACAAAGAATGTACCAGGGACAGGGGTTTGAAAACCGAGCTCGAGCTCAACGTTCTATGCTCTTGCATAGAGTTAACTCTTTCCTCCCTGGAGAAGCTGAACTGTAAGGGCTAACTGCATACTGTCAGACTACAGCAAGACTTCATGCTGTTTGAAGTACATTTGCTTGCCCCACTGATCCAACTGCCTAGATTCCTTGTCAGGTGGGTACTAAGGTGTTCAGGTCTTTTAGTGTGGCCATGGGCCGCATTCACGACCACAGACTCTGCCACGGGGTGCTCCCGTAAGAAAGGCCTGCCCACCGGTGCATGATACAGGCTGTCAGCCTTTTTGGGTAAGGCTGGGGTGGAAGAAGATTGGTTCCACGCCGCCTTGGTAACGTTCTCATAAGAATCAAATAAAGGAGGCACCACCAGGGAGAGGGTCTCCTTTTTCTGCAAATAACTGGCTAGAAGACAGCACTCCATCAAGCTCCTCTGTTTCCCAGCCTACAAGGGATTGGATATGATGCATAACGTCAAGAAAGGTAGGGTCAGCATGAGGGCATTTAGGGACCTCCCTAGTCTGGTCCTGCCCATCAGAGGAGCCACCGGATCCCTCAGAGGACTCTGAAGAAGAGGAGTCATCATCCCCCGACGTCTCAATATCTGGGACCAGCATTGGGGGCGACATACATCCACACACTGGTCACAGCCTGCACCAGTAAGCTCTCCGGAGGACCCCATGTCACGGGGGTCACTAGGTCCTGCCTGAGTCAGGTCCTGAGGTGGGCGGTCCCGGGGAGGCGGAGGGGAAGAGGGCCTCCTGGGTGTATCTTTGTTCTGCATAAAGGACCACCAAGCAGTGAAAACAGCATTATAATCCACCAGTAGAGGTAGATTATAGACGGAGAATATGGGTATTGAGGAGGGGGTTATGGATACGATGGCATGGAGCCGGCGTAGGGTACCCCGGCAAAGGTCCACCCAGCGCTGGCTGTGGATCCTGAGGAGGACTAGCAGTCATTGGCTGTGCTGCTGACTGAGGTTGAGGCAACGACAGTTGAGGAGTCATCGGCTGAGGCGTCAGTGTGGCCGGCGCTGGCCTCAGTGGTAAAGTCTGGCGACGGCCTGGGGAAGTAGTCGACATTGGCCCCCGAGGCAAGGGAAGAGGTGATGCCTGTATAGAAGAGGAGGTAAGTGCTTGCTCCGGGCGATGCCTGGAAGGACCAGTGCTGGCCCGAGTCTGGGACTGACAAAGGCAACGCCATGGCTGCGGGTGGGTGGGTAAAGACTCACCATCAGAGGTTCCAACCCCGGCTGAGCCGGCTGAGAGACCATAGTTGCTGAGGGCCTGAGCATGAGGGGCTGAGAGGCAGGGGATTGTCTACTGCCCAGAAGAGCTGCCACCTGAAATGGAGACGATGGTAGGCGTCTGGACCACTGGCAGCACGGAGGAGGTAAGGGCTGCCGGGGCAGGAAAGGCTGACCCCCTGCGGGAGGAAGACCCAGAGGCAGTGGCCAGTCTGTGGGGCAACCGTTAGTGAGAGGCTGACTGGGGACAGTCCTTGTGCTTGTGCCTCCCGCTTGATTTCTTCTCCTTCTGGGAAGAAGAAGAGGCCCCAAAAGACTGAGCCAGGGAGGCAGATGAATGTCCGGCCTGTAGCTCCTTCACCACTGCAGCCAATTTCTGTTTGAGTAGGTAGCTTTCTAAGGTCTTCAAGTGGCACCATGTGGCCTGGTTGAAGTCCTGGCAGTGCTGGCAGGCCTCAGTGTCATGGTCTGGACCTAAGCAGAGCACACAGGAAGAACGACCATCCTTAGCACGAATCTGCTTCCTGCAGGCAAACTTCGTCAGCCGGCAGGAAGACGAGGTTGGAAAAGAAGATATAAACTCAGCTGAAGAAATTTCGAAAATTCTATGTTTTGAGGCTAGACAGAAGAAAAAATAAACACGCAGGTTAAATGCAAGAAAAATGGTGAGCGACTGAAGCTGGCATCTGAGAAGGTCCAACATGTGCGGGCTGACAGCGGGAAAGAACTGGGGTAGGTGTGGGGGGGCCATCCCCTTTTATAGGATTGGAGAACATCACAGTGGGGGTGATCCCCCATGACAGACTGCAAGCTAGAAGTTTTCTGTGTGGTCATGGTGCCTAGCAGCTTCAGTCCTACTGGTGTTGCCTGCTTCAAGAGCCCCCTCGAAGTAATATCTGTTTTTATGTGGGGTACTTTTGTTAATTTTGCGACTGACTAGTATGCGCTCTTGATTTTTGGTATGCTTGGAATGCCTGGTACAGTATGTGCAGAGGGGTTTTGTTCATTGTGCCTTTGTCGAGGGCACTGTTTTTATGTTTTATTTTTATTTTGTATCACCCAACTATGATATATACAATATAGTACGTGGTGTGATTTACTGTGATTGTGCTTCAGCTATGGGTGGTGTGGAGGGTGGTCACTTTATTTTGGCTTTAGGTAACCTGTTATGCTTGCTTGATGTGTGCTGCTCATGATGTATTTTGACCAATCCCTCCCAGTTTTCTCAATGAAGGACCAGTGGGGGTGGGGGGCAGCAAGACAGCTTGTTGTTCCATTGGTCTAAGAAGCATGAGCAGTGCTTCATGGAGGTCTCAAGCAGTTACACTGGGCTCCAATCTGTCATCTATGTCAGCTTCCTCCTCCTCCTTGTCATCGCCTGTCACCACTGAAAGAGAAGACACCGAAGCCGTGATGTTGTCCTCTTCTGGCTCAATTTCCATGTTGTCCCTGAAGTGGCAAAGTTCCTGAAACTCCTCTGCTGTCAATCCTGGTGGTGGCTGTTCTTCAGGTCAGTGTCTATGTGGGGTTTGGCACTACAACACTGGGGTGAATGAAACCACCTTTTGGCAAAGCATCTCACTACTGTCTCAGGGGTTATAGAATCCCAGGCAGTCTTCATCATTTGCACGGCATCCAGAAGGTTAATCCTCTTGATGCACTCAGTGGAGAGAATTCTGAGCCATCAAGCAACTCCACTATACATGACCTCATAGCCCTTACACAGTGTACGTTAAAGGCATAAATGATGCCTTGATCCAAGGGTTGAATGAGACACGTAGTACTAGCCGGTAGGAACATTAACTTTACGTTTTTAAACCCTGCCACTTGTGGATGGCCACAGAAGTTGTCAAGGATGAAAAGAATCTTTCTGGACCATAGTTTTTGGTCCCACCCCTCTGAGCCACAACACACTAAGGTGTTCCTTGGCTTCCACTGGCAACCCACTTTTAAATGTAAGTGTGGGCTGGCTCTGTGGCACCGAGCGATGGGTGTTCACTCGGTACCCAGGCGATCTGGAGTCATGCCCTGAACCCGGATGTCAGGAGTGGAGTCACGAGTGTCCTATGGATGCTTCCCTCTTGGGGAGGACCTGTACTGTTTGTTAGGCAACTCCTGGTGATGGCTTGTGACTGGTGTTCATGGTGGCATGAAGCCTCAACACATCACCGAATGCCCCCTCAACTACAGCTGGATCACTATGGGGGGGGGGGTGTTTGGCTTGGGGTGAAAAAGCAGGAAAATAGAGCCACTTGGCCGAACGGATGATGGCAGCCAGTCCCTGCTCACCACGAAGCCCATAAGTGTCTGTGCCAACTCTCACCGTGTGCCTGGTGTAGAAGGAAGCCTTCAGGCAAGTCTCCACTCCTGGTTCCCCTGCCCTAGGAGGCCCCCCAGTGAAGGGATATGTCAGGTCAACCGGACTGTGGAAGTACTGAGGGAGGCAGGATGGTGATAGGGACTGGCGGCAGGGCCCTAGGCTGCCCAGAGTGGTCAGCCGAGGGTTTTGGGGAGCATAAAGAAATAACACAAAACAAAACCAAAATGTAAGTGTGCCTGAATCCACACAACAAATAAAGAACCCTGTTTTGTCACAGTTATAGATGTTTTGAGGTTCGTAGTCTGCTAACACACTAGGTAGTACTCCTGCCAGCCACTGCTCAGCACTGGCAACATCTGCACTCTGTTTCTCTCTGTGCACCCAGTGAAAGCCAATGTTATGCTGCACCTTCTAACTATGCAGACAGCCCACAGAGGGTACAAAGTCCGTTTTCCCTGATGCAGTGGCAATCTGTGTGGCTTTTTCAATGAGAAGAGGTCAGTTTATTAAAGCATCCCGACCTCCTACATTAGAGAACCACCTTAGAAGCACATCCTCGATGTCACCGTCTCTTCTATTGCACTTCCTGTTCCTCTCTGGGTCCTGGTTGCCATGCCAAGCCACAAATACTGTCATGATCCCTCTGCTGATTGAACAGTGTAGATTTGGTTATGCCAAAATGAATGGACAGCTCCCTAAGACTCATTTTTAGCATGCTCTGAATTTCATTTAGGATTTCCACCTTACCCACTAAGGTCAGAGCGCTTCGTTTAGGAGGCATACTGTCTGAATGTAGAAACCATCACTGACAGTGAGAAACAAAAATTATGTACTCACCGTAATTCTTAATCTTCTTGGACAAGTCTTTGCCATTCAGTCATACTGCTGGGTTCAAGCCGGAGACGTTAGGACCCTGCGGGACCCATAAATCTTCAGGAGGGCCGGTGACGAGATAAGACCGCGCATGAGCGATACCACGAGGCTGGCTCACGCCTGTGTAGACTATATCGGCGTCGACCCTCCAACCGTCTCAGTACCTTTTTTACTGAGGAGGTGCAGCATAAAATACATTAAGAAACACCTAACCTAACAAGGGCATAAGATAGCCCGACTGACCCATATAAGAAGGGTCAACTTGAAACCTTTGTCTTCACAGACCAAACAGAACGAGGGAGTGAAGACCAGGAACAGATCAAGTAAGCTCGGGGGATGGTGGGTGGGCGTATGAATGAATGGTGAAGACTTGTCTAAGAAGATCAAAAATCACGGTTAGTATATAATTTTATTTATTTTTTGAAATGTTTCACCAGGAAGGCACACCGAACAACAAGTTGCTGGTCTCCCAGTGCGACCTGGGGGGAGGAGGGAACAGGAAGAAATACATACATACACACACACACACGTACATACATCATATCATATTGAGAACAACCAGTACATTGGGAACAAATATTACATGTTGACAAAACACAATTGCAGCAATGGCAGGAATACAGGATTACAAACATACAACAGGGTAAGGCAGATAATGACTTAAATTGAACACTGACTGACCCAGCCAGGCAGTGCTGAAGGACACAAAGAGCTGCTTGGCTTGACGGGTGTCCCTGGTTCTATCGATATAGAACCATAGGGCTCTTTTAACGTCCAGTGAATGAAGGGTGTGATCCCCTTCATTTTGGAAGTTAATGAAATAAGTAGGCAGAACCAGAGGCTGGTTGAGATGGAAATCCGAAACCACTTTCGGTAGGAACTTAGGGTGAGTACGGAGGACCACCCTGTCTTCACGAAAGACTGTGCATGGAGGGTCTGTGACCAAAGCATGCATTTCAGAGACCCTACAAGCAGAAGTGATGGCCACCGGGAAGGCAGTTTTCCAGGTCAGAAACTTCAGATCACATGTGGTAGAGGCTTAAAAGGTTTACGAGTGAGCATATCTAACATGAGGTTAATGTCCCAGGGAACAACTGATTTTTTTAACCATCGGCTCCGTATGAAGGATACATTTAAGGAATCTTTTGACTGCAACAACGGAGCCAAGGTCATGTTTTGGACTGGCTCATGATAGGCTGAAGGAGCACCTTTATAGAAGAGTATTGCAGCGCCGCATCTGAGAGGTCTATTAGACACTCCAGTACCTTCTCTAGAGGGGACTGGAATGATCTAAGAAGATCGTAGCACACCATTCTGAGAAGCCCTTCCATTTAGCTGTGTAAGTCTTCCTGGTGGAAGGTTTACGAGCTGCCAGGAAGATCTGTGAGATTCTCAGACACTTTAAACCTGCCAACTTCTATCTCCTCAGGAGCCAGGGGTGGAGATGAAAGAAGCGCAGGCTGGGGTGGACCAGGGGTCCCTGTGTCAGGAGGTCCATTCATAGAGGCAACTGTCATCTGGGGGACCTCCGACAACTTGCTGATCAAAGGAAACCAGATCTGTTGAGGCCAGAACAGTGTAATTAGAATCATCTTGCCCCCATGCGCCTCCAGTCTGAGCAGCATCTTCTGAAATAGTGAAAGAGGAGGAAATGCGTACAGAAAATGTCTTGTCCACCACAGCTTGAAGAATCCTGACAGAAAATGCCAGGTTCTGGATTTCTGGAGCAGAACAGATGCAGTTTTGTGTTGAGTGGGGACACAAAAAAGTCCAGGTCTGGACTGCCCCACACGTCGAAGAGTGACTGCACTACGTCTGGTGCAAGAGACCACTTGTGAGGATCTGCTTCCGTCCTGCTGAGATGGTCCACCAGATAGTTCTGGACTCCTAGTAGGTGAACTGTCTGAATCAGGACATCGTGATCGAGGCACCATCCCATATCTTAATGGCTTCTCTGCATAGAGAATAGGAGTGTGCTCCACCCTGTTTGTTGATGTAGTACATCACAGACTTGCTGTCCATCTGAAGAAGAATCACTTTGTGCCTGACAACTTTTTCTAGGACTCAGAGGGCATATAGGACTGTCCTCACTTCCAGAAGACTGATGTGGAGATGAGACTCCTCCTGGGTCCACACTCCCTGTGTGAAGGTCCTGGCAGTGAGCCCTCAGCCGAGAAGAGATGTATCTGTAGTAATGGCAATCCGGGATTCCGGCAGGGCAAACGGCAGACCTTGAAGAAGGTTGTCCTCTTGTAGCCATCATGAAAGTGATCGACGCAGGGGCTCTGTCACTTTGATGGGGTAAGATGGCGTGCTGGTAGGCATCTTGCATATCCAGGCATGCCAGCCAGTCGTACTGTTTGAGGAGTGGTAGTACTGTCCCTAGGGAGATCATCTTGAACTTCTCCCTGAACAAGAACTTGTTTTAAAACTTTCTGAGGTTGAAAATGTGGCGTATGCCGCCTGTCTTCTTTGGAACCAGAAAGTACTGGGAGTAGAAACCTGTGTTCCTCTCTGCCCAGGGACCTACTTCTACTATCCTGTTTCTGAGAAGGCTCTGTAAATTGGAAGTGAAAAAGTCTGACTGAGGGGTTGACAGACTGTGCTGTCGCTTGGGTGGAAGATTTGGAGGAATCTCTGCAAAATCAAGAGTAACCCTCCCGAACAATTCTGAGGACCCATTTGTCCATAGTGATAAGACTTCTACCGGTTGTAAAACTGAGTAAGACAACCTACCACTGCTGTGGAAATGTCCACCTTTTCAGAGAGTAGCACTGGGCGCTTTTGGACCCTGTGCCTTATGCTGCATTTTCTTTTGCGGTTCATAGGTTCATAGATTAGTACGAGTTCAGTAGGAATTTCTACCTTTTGGGAACATGCCACCTTATTATGGGTGGAAGCTAAATTTTAGGTCATCTTTATAATTACCTAAATTATTTTTAAATGATGTTATAGTTTCACTATTAACCACATTAGATGGTAGGTTGTTCCAGGTATTAACAATCCTTTGTGTGAACCAGTTGTTTCTTTTTATAGTAATATTGGTAGTTCCTTTAAGTTTTAATGTATGAGATCTAGTTATTTTATTTTTATTTCTTTCATGTCCTATAGCTTCAAAAATTATTTTGTTCTGAAATGCTTTGTATGTTAAACATAAATCACCACAGAGACGCCTGTAGTCCATTGAATAAAGTTTTTTTTTTTTAAATCTACTTCCATAGTCTAGATTATACAAGCCGGTTATTTTCTTAGTTGTTTTTCTTTAAATGTTTTCTATAAGTTTTTTGGTTTTAATTAAGAATGGGGCTGTTACTGAACTACAGTATTCTAGGTGAAGTCTAACTAAACTGGTATATAATGGCAATAAAACTTTAGCATCTCTACTTTTAATATTCCTCAGTATACAGTTTAAAATTTTGTTGCCTTTTTTAACAGCTGGTTCCTGTTACGGGCTCCTTGGCCTCTTCCTCGAAAGGCCTGCCTGTTACGAAAAAACTGACAGTTCCTGCCTCTCTGTGGAGCTGATGGATCTGGCCTGGCTGTTTTAATGGCAGCCCTAGTCTTCTGAGAGGCCTCCGGGCTTGCTCTAGTTGCGGGCCAAACAGACAAATGCCATCAAAGGGCATATTCCTAACTCACTGCTGAGCATCAGAGGAGAACCCTGATGTCCGAAGCCAGGAATGTCTTCTGGTACAGATTCCAGCAGCGTCTACTCTAGAAGTTGTGTCATAAGCATCCATGGAAGCTTTAAGTTGATGGCTATTATATTCAATCCCTCGGATAACAGTATGCAGCATCTCCATTTTGGAGTCAGCACCAGGAGACCTTCTATTAAGGCCTTGAGAGAGTACCAGACGGCATACTCGTATTGAGAGAAAAGAACAGCTTTGCCATTCTCAGCAAGGACAACCAGCGCATCTGTGATGGGTTGTGAGACTAAAATGCGTCTCTACTTAGGAGGCACATACTTCATGTCTATGGATCTGCAGACAGACGGAATAAGGGCTGGCCATGCCCATATCACTTCGGATAAGGTCTCGAAGGAGGAGGGGGGACTGGAGGCGTAAGATTCACTGGAGTGTTTGGAACATGAAGCCACTCCAGACATAAAAGTCTACCTACATCCACAGAGGAGGTCTGCAGATCCATGGTTGCCCTCATATTCCTGAGGAGAGATTAAAAGGAAAGGTCCTCTACTGGGTTTTCAGTTGGAAGCGAGGGCTTATCATCCAAACTATAGAATGAGTCTTCATCATCTTCTTCAGAAACTATAAAGTCTGGATTGTACTCATCTTGATCCATGTCACTCACAGTAGGGGTTGGAGCTGCCCCAAACAGGCCATTGCCTGGCCCTGGCAAGGGATATACAGGAGACACCGGAACCAGCACCAGGCCCGGCGCTGTGGAACCCGGTGCCACCCCGTCAGGGGCTGATGCCGGATGCGGCACCAAGTACGGTGCTGGATGTGGCAACAAGGATGGCACCGAACCAAACGGCGCAGCATGCAGATCTAAAGCGACCTTAGGAGGAAAGGAGGAGAAAAAAGATGGTACCTATGCCAGCCCCTGCAAAGAAACAGAGTGAGGGGGAAGGCATGTGAAACCAACATCAGCGGCGCAGGCACTGGCAAGAGAAGAAAGTCTGTTGCCGGCACCGGACGCTCAACCTGCCAAGAAGCTCCCAACTGTGGCTCTGAGACTCCTAGGCCCGTAGGCCCTGGAACCGGATCCATAGGGAGGGGTAACCAGGGCAAACACTGTACTTACTGCTCCATAAGAGTGGCCCACTGGCAGAACTGCACAATGGAAACCTCACCAGGGGACAGAGAAGAACTCCAGTGTCGAGAATCTAAGCAATCGGAAAGCTGAGGCTGTTGGAGAACCAGAGGGAAACGGAGATGGCCTACCACTCTCAACCACCAAGGACCTCTTGACAGATGTACCAGAGGGGGACCTCAAGATGTAACTTTTCCTCCCCTTCCTGACGGGAAGAGCAAGAGCTTGAGGCTGAGCGGTGCTGGGCCCCCAACTTGGATTAGGAAGGAGCCCGCTTCTTTTTTTTTTTTTTATTATTATTTACACTTTTTCTCCTTGATCTCCCCGAGGCAGTCCCCATCCTACCAACTCCCCCAGCCCCGTCACACAGCTCCTCCAGGATCTTACCTCAGCCATCCGGGGCATGGAACGGCCACCGGTACGGAGACTGCGGGGGGAGGGGGTTGGTAGCCATCCTACCGCCGCAAGGTGTTTTCCTCTGGTTTTCTGCCTGGACCCACACACATGCAATGAGTAGGGTGACTGCCCATGCCTCCACGCAGGCAGTCTTACGCCCTGTGCGTGGGTCCACCCCATTCTGAGCAGCGCCCCTGTGCTGACCCCCAGCCTCTGCTGGGTGTCTGTCTACAGCATGCTACATTGCTCGCCCCACCCCCAGGAAGGAAACCTCTCATCAGACGCTCAATCCTTTCTTGCTCCAGCTGACCTCCGAATGACCTGAGTCCACTCCCGAACCCAGGTCACCGGCATGGAGCAAGGTGTGGCGTCCAATGCCTCAACCCTCAGTGCCACCAGGCGGCGGGCCTGTTTCTTTTTGTGTTTACGGGAGGACTGTCCTCCCTCCTGAACACCGGACTGTCCATAGTCAGACACCCTCCCTCCAGAGAGGGCGGTGGACTGGACACAGCCCAGCTGCCAGAGCAGCCTTCCAATGAAGAGTCCCTACAGTCACTGTCACCATCCATGGTCGACTCCCACGAAAGTGCAGGTATGTAAGAACTTACCATAACAGTAGAGCTTCGAGAGGAGCTCTTGCAGTAGGCAACACCGTTAGGACTAAGCCGCCAGGTGCCAGGACCACACGGAAAATTTCTAGCTAGCAGTCTACAACAAGGGACCGTCCCTGACATCGGCACATCGACATCCACCCTGATGTAAGAGGGGTGGTCCCCCACACACATCTCAGTTCCCCCCACTGGAGACCCTGAGATAAGGTCCAACAGGAGAAAGAGAGGACTCCTGGAGCCAAGAGAGGCCAAGATGGAAAGAAGAGCTGGGGGGTGGAGGGAGGGAAAGCCTGCCGACTGCAAGAGCGCCTCTTGAAGATCTACTTCTACAGTAAGTTCTTACGTAACCGTACTATCTTACTGAGAGGGCGCTCTTGCAGTAGACAACACCGTTAGGACTGAGTCCCAAGCAGTGCCACAAGGGGAGGAAAAATCTCTGGGAGGAGGTGGAAGGATTAATGCAAAAGGCAGGGAGGGAAAAGAGGCCCAAGAAGGTTCTTATCCTGAAGCTAATCCTCTCAAAAGAGGGTAGCACAAGGAATGCCCTGTCCCAGAGGAAATGGGGCAAAAACTTAAACGGCTAAGGAGCCGAGTATCCTGAACTTAAGAGCCACCAAATATGCAGTGGAACCTCCCACAAGGAGAAAATCTTACTCTGTCCCGTCTAAGAAATAAACAACCAGAGGTGGACTGAACCAGGACAAGGTAATGTCCCGTGACATCAGTTATACAGCAGAGCTAAGTTGGCTTGTCACAAGGTACAAAAGAATAACCTTAAAACACCCAGGATAAGATATAGTAGAGTCCCGAGGGCTGGGAAGCCCCAGGAGATGACCCTCCTGCAAGAGGACAGAGTCTGGACCTCTGACTGGAGGCATTAAAAAGACGACCTGGGGCGGCATCTGCTCACGTCTGAAAGATACAGATGTTAAACTCTAAGTAAGGTAAAAAAAAAGAAAAAAAAAAACAGATAAAGGGAAGCATAAAGCCGGGATGGCTTGGTGAAGGAGAAAAAGGGGTTGACAAAGAGGGACCCTGTTCCCCTGAATACGCTGGGGAACCCCAATACGTCTTGACCCCGAACGCCTCAGGTAGGCGAGGGGCCAAAACCACCCAGGAATAAATCTCTTTGACGACTGTATAAGGCAAGAAACGCTCCTCTCATCTCCTCCCTTAGGGAGGGATGCTCAGAAGAGGCCCGCGACTCTACCCTCACAGGGGAAGTGGGGGAGCTGGGTCTGGGGAAATGGTGAGAACAAAGGCTCAGATCGATTCCCAAACAGGGCCGACAGGAAGGGCCCAGGTGAGGGAGACAAAAACCGACATCCTGTCCACAAGTGAAGGGTCTTGCTGTCGTTCGTCAAATGCCGGAGAACAGAGGAACACTCCCACTGAGCGGAAACTTGAGGCCCCATTACTGGGCTATCTGGCAGCTCCGGGATAGGACAAACCCCATAAGGCTGCCAAAAACTGATGCGGGTGGGAGGGCTGTGCAAGCAGTACCCCCACAAACCCTGGGGGAGGCTTTCAAGCCACCCTGAGCACCCAGCGACTGAAAGGGCTGATGGACAAAAGCCTAACCCTAGGGACGACACTGAAGTCATTCAGTCCCACAGGAAGAGGGCTAGAACTAGTCATCCCCTAGCTAAGAGAGGCTCTAGGACACTCGCGCACCAACCAAACCCGCCCCAGGAGTGCTCAGAGACCAGGGCTGAAGAGCCCCATGAGCACGCAAGCTTTCCCCCTCATGGAGTGGCCAGGGAAACCCGAGAACCCTATCCAGGTAAAGAAGGCCGAAGCCGACAAACCTCCAGTCTGCAAAAAACCCAGGGAGCCTTTCCGAAATAAGGAAGGGAGCCTCCCTCAGGAGGGTCGGATTGAGAGAGTGCTGGGCACACCCCTGACGAAAGGTGTGTTGACCCAGAAAGAGGGTGACCTCCGCTGAAATATGAGGATAACAGGATCCCCTTATGGTGTGGTGCCAGAGTGACTGTGACCTCCATCAAGAGAAGAGGTGAAACCTGGCCATGATGGAACCACGACCTCACCAACGAAAAAAAGGGGGTGATGATAGGTGGGTGACGGGCCTGTGTCAGTCCCAGCGCGGTTCCAATGAAAGGGGTGGCCCTCAGAAAGCCCTAGCAGGACACCGCGGAGAAAACTACCTGGTTTGTAAAACTAGGAGGACCACAGAGTCCCCACTCCAGCCCTAACCTCCATGGAGGATGGAACCATGCCCCGCCAAAATGGGGGAGATGAGGGAAGAAGCCTGTATGTTGGCAAAGGTGTGTTCCTATCCCGGCCTAGTGACAGGCCCGAGACGACCCAGTGTGGAGAAAAAAACAGAGGCCAATCAAATGGTAAGGCCCGAAAGCCATTGAGAACGGAGAGTAGCATCGACACTCCAGAAAAGGAAACGTGTCACAGCACCTGACCTAAAGAAAGCTCGGGTGATCCCTTGGCAAGGCAGAACCCTGAGCCAATGCCCCACAATGAGACATTTCTACTAGGGCATAACAGTGGAAAGAAAACAGAGCTGTAAAGTGCTAAAAGGGGAGAAGGAGACCCTCACTCCTCCATTCCAGTTCCCCCGGTCCCCAACTGAAAAAAGGAGAGGGGGAGGTCACTGGGGTCTAAGAGGAAGTGGTAGGTGCCAATGGCGCCTCTGTCTCTGGCCTGTGGACCTTACCGGCCGGGGTAGCAAGAACTGAAGAGGCCTGTCACACTTGCCCCGAGTCCCCGACAGCTGAGGACACTGGGGTCGCTGTCCCAAATGGTGGGCTGGAGGTAGATGCGACCCGCCCTGCTGTATATGGGAACCAGTGCGAAGGACCGTACCTGACTCTTGCAGGGTGGACAGCAAAGCCTGCACGTCCTCACCAAACAATGAAAGTCCCCAGAAAGGGAACTCCATAATGGAAGCCTGAACCACCAGGCTAAAATCAGTCAGGCATAACCAAGAATGACGTCTGATATGGATGGCAGAGGCTGAGCCACAGGCGGCAGTGTCCACTGTGTCGTATGAGGCATGGAGGGCGTGAAAGTCTACGTTAGAGGCAGAACCTAAGAGCTACTCAAGCTGAGACCAAGAGGAAGACTCCAGCAGGGATTGAAGCAAATCCCCTGTCTGCCCTAGAAGAGATTACAGATGCATCAGCATATGCGCCAGGTAGTTCTGGGCCCATAAGGCTAGGGTCGAAGAGGCACAGACTCTGTGCCCCAGAAGGTCCCAATGCTTGGACTCCCTATCTGGAGGGAAATCACTCTGACCACCGGTCCCCCCATGCTCCATCTAGGACCCCAATAAGGATGGAAGGATCAACTGTGGGGTGGGAATCAAAATGGAACTTGTCATCAGGAGTGTGGTACAGCCGGTCGGCCTTCCTTGGAACGGCTGGGACAGACACCGGCTGTTGCCAGACTGTAGACGTAATGTCGTAGTGTGGTACCACTAAGGGAGGGATAGCCACCAACTTAACTTCTGGGAGGCGCAAATGCTATGCCAGTGTCTCTAAGGGTCCTGCTCCTCAGCATACAACCCCTCGGAAGCCTGGATCATCTTCAACATAGCCAGGAAAAAGGGGTCCTCTGGAGGGGACACAGGAGTGTCCCTAATCCACACTTCCCAGAGGGGTGAATGTGGGGGATCGGGGATTCAACTGTGGGGGGAATTATCTGAGACCACTTGTAATGACCCATCAGAGTCTGAAGCAGAGTGCAGGAGTGGTGACAGGCCAGAGGTCATGACCGTCCCAGGATCTAGCTGGTGTACCTTCACAGGAGGGGGGGCCTCCGTCTCAGATGAAAGGGAGTCCCTCTTTGGGGAAAAAGGTGGTGTCAGCACCTGATGGGTAGGGCCCGGGCACTGAGCAGATGCCCATCATGCTATAAGAAGAGCGCTGTAGTCCGCTGCCATCTGGCAGAGGAGCATGGAGTGGAAGGAACAACCCAGCACTGAATAATGCATCAAGAGACCATAAACAGGGCCTGACACCGGTCACAACAGGCCCGCCATACACCCAAGAGGAGCGGACTGAAGGTCCATGTCCAGAACAAGAGGGGGTCCGAGGAGTGACCTGAAGAAAGAACTGGTGGAGGTTGCTGATCGGGCAAAGACTCGGAGGGCTCCGAGATATCAACCGACTCCTGGAGAACTGAAGAGGTGTCCAGAGGCGAGACAGGCGGAGGCACTCAATTCAGAGAAGGGGAACCCACAGGCTCCGATGAAGAGCGGCTCGACACCGGGTCTGTAGACAGGAAGCCAGCAGAAGGAGGCCCTGCTGACGCCTGGTGAGAAGGACCCCGAGGGGAGACTGACGGCAGCGGTTGAGGCTGCAGCCCTAAAGTAGCAGGCAACAGCAGGTGTCAGTCCAACAGACTGTCATTGGACCCCAAGCCAGGGTCCGGTGAAGACGCCGGGGCTGGATGAGTGGTGTCAGTCGAAGCATCACCCAAGGAACCGGCCTGGCTACCTGGCTTAGGACCTTGGTGGAGAACTGGCCTGAGCAACAGCGGTGGCAGGACAGAGGAAGAATCCCCCGAACCAGCAGAAGCACTGCCTGCCACAGAAATAACGGCAGGAGGCTTATCTACAGGCAGCCCAGAAGGAAGGAGGGCTAATGTGGTAGCTGAAGTAGACCCCCTGCGAGGGGAAGACTCAGCCTCTGTCGCGGCCCCCGAAGGCAACCGTGTCTCAGGAGCAGACCGATCCCGGTCCTGGTGCTTCTAATGTTTATTCTTTGATGAGGAAGTCTCTGCAGAAGTCCCCGCTGTAACCCGGGTCTGCAGCTCCATTTCCAAGTCGGCCAATCTTTGCTGGAGGAGATGGTTCTCCAGAACCTTCTGGTGTCTTTTTCGTGTGACCTGCTTGAATTTCTGACACGCCTGGCGGGCTTCAGTGTCGTGGTCTGGGCCTAGACAAATGACGCACGTGATGTGGCCGTCTTTCTCAGGGAGCTGCTAGCTGCAGGCAGACTCTGACTTGTGAGAGTCTGCGGAAGAAGTCAGTGACATGGAGCCGAAAGGTGAACTGAAAAACGTTAATAAAAATAATAGATACTGATACAAAATGGCAGTCGACTGAAGCAATGATCCACAAGGTCCAACAAGCGCAGGTCGACGGCGGGAAAAGAACTGAGGTGGGCATGGGGAGCTGCCCCTCTTATACCAAGACGCGCATCAACATTCTGACATCAGGGGGCTGTCCCCCGTTGCAGACTGCTAACTAGAAATTTTCCGTGTGGTCCGGGCGCCTAGTGGCTTAGTCCTAACAGTGTTGCCTACTGCAAGAGCCCCCTCGAAGTAAGATCAGTAGTTACAAAAATGTCATTTTTAAAAAAAAAAAAAAAACTAAAGAAATTAAATAAACAGATTAAATCTGAGTGCTGCTGTCATACAGACATGAAGATTTGACTCTCGGTGGATGAGCGATGTTGTCAATGAAGTGCACTCGGTAGCGGGGAAAAAGTAACTGAGACATAGAAACACAGACTTTGACGGCAGATAAGGACCTCTTGACCCACCCAGTCTGCCCATTTCCCTACCTACTGGATAAGCTGCAGGTTCTAGTTAACCAACAGCCTACTTCCTGTAACCCCCCACTATAACTGCCTTATGTCTGTCCCATGCATGTTTGAATTCCCCCACTGTTTTAGACCCCACAACCTCCCCAGGAAGGCAGTTCCATGAGTCTATCACTTTCTCAGTGACGAAGAACTTCCTCACATTACCCCTGAGTCGTCCCCGCTCTATCTTTAAATTGTGCTCCCTTGTTCTTGCACATTTCTTTTTCTGAAAGATGCTACCCTCCTGGACTTCCCTTGAGGTACTTGAAAGTTTCTATCATGTTTGTTTATTGTTTATTGTTTATTGAAAATTTCGGAATTACAACCTTTGAGTCAAGGACTCCTTTGCAAAGGCTCCACGTCAAACCATGTCCCCCTGTCCCTCCTTTCATCAAGGGTATACATATTAAGCTCTCTCGGTCTCTCTTCATATGGTTTCTGATGCAGACCCTGCACCATTTTAGTTGCCCTCCTCTGGACTGCTTCCATCCTAAGTCCTTGCGTAGATGGGGTCTCCAAAACTGCACGCAGTACTCCAGATGGGGTCTCACCAACTGTCTGTACAGAAGGAAAAACACTTCCCTTTTTCTACTTGTGATGCCCCTCCCTATGCATCCCAGTATCCCCCCAGCTCTCCTTACTGACTTTTCACATTGCTTACCCACCTTTAGGTCATCTGATATGATCACCCCCAGGTCCCTTTCCATTATTGTTGTTGTTAGTACCTCCCCTGCCACTGTGTACTCTTCTCCCGGGTTTTTGTTTCCCAGGTGCGTTACTTTGCACTTCTTTGCACTGAATCTAAGTTGCCACACATCTGACCATTCCTCCAACTTTGCCAAGCCCCTTCTCATCCTTTCTACCCCCCCTTGTGTATCAACTCTGTTACAGATCTTTGTGTCATCTGCGAAGAGGCATACCTTTCCTTCCAGACCCTCTGCAAAGTCACCTATAAAGACATTAAAGAGGACTGGACCCAGTACTGAGCCCTGAGGTACTCCACTAGTAACTCCCCTTTCTTCGGAGTGAGTTCCTTTCACTATTACCTTCTGTGTCCTGTTGTGCAGCCAGTTTGCTACCTACGCTACCACCCTGGGACCCACTCCCAGGCTGGCTAACTTGATTATTAATCTTTTGTGCGGGACTGTGTCAAATGCCTTGCTAAAGTCTAGGTAGGCCATATCCACAGCCCCTCCCTGGTCTATTACTTTGGTCACCCAGTCAAAGAAATCAATTAGATTCGTCTGACATGACCTTCCCGCTGTGAATCCATGCTGCTTTGGGTCCTGTGCCCCGCTGACCTCTAGGTACTCAACAATTCTTTCTTTCAGAAGTGATTCCATCATTTTCCCTACCACTGAGGTCAAACTAACAGGTCTGTAGTTTCCTGCTTCTGCCTTGCTTTGAAGGGGAATCACATCTGCCCTCCTCCAGTCCTCAGGTATCACCCCATCCTCCCATGATTTGTTAAAAAGTGTGGTCAGTGGTGTCACTAGGTCCCCCCTTAGTTCTTTTAGGATTCTGGGATGAATCCCGTCAGGCCCCATTGCTTTGTCCACCTTGAGTTTTAGGAGTTCTTTCAGGACTCTTTCTTCTGTAAATGGACTGGTGTCAACCCCCCTACCCAGAGTGCTTCTATTGTTTGGTTTAGGCAACTCCTCTTCTTTTTTTGTGAATACTGAGCAAAAGTATTCATTCAGTATCTCTGCCTTTTCACTGTCTCCCTCTTCCCACCTCTCCTTTCCTTTATTAATCTTCACTATCCCTCCCTTAATCTTTCTATTCTCCCTAATGTACCTATAAAAGGTTTTATCCCCCTTCTTAACTGAGTTGGCTATCTTTTCCTCGGTTTGGGCCTTTGCTATTCTGACTGCCTTCTCCACTTCTTTCTGCTTTAATTGATACAGTTCCTATCATGCTCCTTCTGTGATTCCTTATACTTTTGAATGCAGCCTTTTTCTCCTTAACCTTCCCTGCCACCTCTTTTGAGAACCATAGTGGTTTTTTACTCCGTTTTGTTTTCTTTATTTGTGTCACACAAAGGCTTGTTGCCTCCATGATGGCAGTTTTGATTTTTCTCCACTGTTCTTCCACCCCTCCTTCCTGCCCATTTGTTAGTGCATTCCTTAGGCACTCGCCCATTTTGCCAAAGTCATCCCTTCTAAAGTCCAATATCCTTGTTTTTGTATGGCTTCTCTCCATGGTTGTGCTTACTGTGAACCACACTGTGTGGTGGTCACTTGCTCCCAGATGGCTACTGACCTCTAAATCTGTGATCCTCTCTCCATTTGAGAGTACCAGGTCCAATATTGCTCCCTCCCGAGTGGGTTCCAACACTAGCTGTCTAAGGCATGCCCCCGTAGGGCATCGAGAATGACCCTGCTCTTGGATGTGGCTGCAGTACATGTTGTCCAGTTAACATGTGGCATATTCAGGTCCCCCCATCAACAGTATCTCCCCTTTTTCAGCCATTTTGAGAGTGTCCTCTATCATTTTCTTGTCCATTTCCTCCCCTTGAGATGGGGGTCTGTATACAACCCCTGTGCGGATTGTGATGCCATTTCCTGCCTCCAAGGTAACCCACAGTGCCTCTTGTCCTCCCCCTTTACTTTTTAGTTCTGTAGCTTTGCTCCCTTCCCTTACATACAGAGCTATTCCACCTCCTCTTTTACTCTCCCTGTCCCTTCTATAGATTGTGTACCCTGGTATGTTGACATCCCAGTCATGGTTCTCCGTGTACCATGTTTCCGTGACTGCCACAATATCCGAGTGTTCCTCTTCCATCAGGGCTACTAGCTCAGGAAGCTTGTTTCCCAGACTACAGGCATTGGTACTCATTGCCCTCCATATAATGTTGACTTTATCCTTTTTCCCCCCATCCCTGCTCTTATATCCTTTGTCTATTTCTCCATTTACCCCTGTCCAGCCCCCTGTCAACCTCTGTACCTCAGTGTTAACCTTACTACCTGCCGTGGCTAGTTTAAAAGCTTGCCAAGGAAGCATTTAAACCTATTACCTAGGAGCTTGGTTCCCTTCCTGGACAGATGCAGACCATCATGCCAGTACAGACCTTCATCTCTCCAGGTGGACCCCCAGTCCCCAATGAAGCCAAAGCCCTGTGCTCTGCACCAGTTTTGCAACCATTCATTAAACTGCATGGTGTGCAGTACCCTAGCATCACCCCTGCCATAGACTGGCAGCACCTCTGAGAAGGTTACCGTGGTTGCTACCTGTCTGAGACCCCTCCCCAACTCCACAAATTAATCCTGCACTGCCCTGATCTCATGCCTAGCTAGGTCATTTGTCCCAAGGTGGACAATGATATCTAGTTCCCTCTCTTGTGATGCTGCTTCTGCAATCCTGAGGATTCGCTTCCTGTCCCTCCAAGCCATAGCACCAGGCAGGCACCTTACTTCCCTCTCCCCTCCCTTTTCCAGTTCTACCCCCCTAACAACTGAGTCCCCTACCAGAAGCTGTCCTTCCCTGTGGTGTCCCTTTGCCACCCTTTTGTGGGTCTCCTTGTGGATGTCCCCAGCATTCTTCTTGGTCTCCACTGAGGGTGTCATCGTGAGGAACCTTGCTCTGCCATACTGGCATATGATTTGTGAAGAGGTACAACTAGAGGGATTTGCCTCTGTTCCACCACCCTCACCCTCCCAGAATCCACTGTGGTCCAACTGCTCCTCATACTTGGCAACCTCTGTGGCAGTGGTTGTGGCACTGGTGCTCTTTGGGTGGGGGAGACCTCCACAGTCCTTGCCAGTTGAGCCTGGAGATGGGCAACCGCCTCCCTCAGAGCTGATAGCTGCCTGCAAATAGGGCAGCAATGCAGTTTCCAGAATGTTTCCTGGAAAACGGCTTGAGGGTCAATGCCGAGATAGCCTACACAGGCGCGAGCTAGCCTCGCAGTGCCACGCATGCCTGGTCCTATCTTGGCACTGGCGCTCCTGAAGATTTTTGGCTCCTGCAGGGTCCTAGCACCTCCAGCTTGAACCCAGCAGTATGAATAAATGGTGAAGACTTTAAGTTCAGGAATATCAATGAGAACAATCAGCCCTTTTGTGAGCAGCTGACAACAGATGCAACTAGTAACTCGTCCAGAGCTGTGAAGTGACCATGAGTAACCTATGACTCTCACTGTCAGCAGCCAAAGGGACCACGAGTAACCTTTGACTCGCACTGTCAACCGCATGCTACAGATGGGCTAATGAAAACGGCATACTGAGGACATTTACTATTAAGGTTAATGCGGCCAACTTTTGGCAAACAGGAATCTTCTAATCTAAGCAAACTTCTGCTTTATATGTATTTTATTTATTTATGTTATTTATTTCATTTGCAGATTAACACCTTTGAGCCAACAGGCTCTTTTACAAAGGTTCCATGTAAGGTATAACAAACAGACAATACAATTTACAAGGTTACATTTCATGAGTGGAAGAGACAAGAATACAGTGGTAGTTTGATGGACATTGCTGATGCTAATTGCTGATAACAGAATATTGACAGGCTGTACATGCAGGCAAGTAGTCTATCTAGTAGTAGTAGTAGTGTATCTAGTATAAGTGGGCTGCACTGTACTTGTATTTTTAAAAAATCCTATAGGGCCTTAAAAGTCTAACTGGGCGGTTTAACCAGCTGCAGTGGAGGGCTTCGTGCTTTGTATAGTTTTCGCCTAAATACAATAATATTCACAGATATGGTTGTGCTTAAAAAGTGCTGTTCTTTTTTTTTTTTGTATTTAAAGGGGAACAGTCAGCACTAAGTGCTTCACACCCAAGTGTGGATCTAGTCTTAATCTGCAGTTTGTGTGCAAAAAACAAAAACTACGCACTTGACTAAGTGCTGATCTTCCAGAATATCTTCACCATTGATTCACACTGATGGGTCTTGGGCCAGAGCCACAAGGACCCCGAAGGAGCAAAGGTTCTGCAGGAGGGAGCCGACGTCTGGTAGTGATGACACCTGTACACCCCATGATGGCGCCTGTACACCCCACGTGGTGTGGTGCGTGCTAGCCAAAAACCATCGCTGGCTCCCTCACACACCTCAGTTCTGTCTGCCAGGAGAAAAACAAAGTGGAGAGAAAGAAGAGAGAGGACTAGATACTTTCTAGCCCAAAAGAACAGTGCAAGAATATAGAAAATAAACAACAAAATAAAACCTGACTACCAACACAGAATCTAAGTGCTGGGCCTACCAAGTGGCACAATGGTAGTTGGGTTAGGACAGCCAGAGCCTAACAGCACTAGCCAAACAGGAGGTGGACAGTGATAAGGAAAAACAAGGAAACAGCCCTGAGCTTATGGCCCTGGCAGAAGCAAGAAAGGGGGAAGTCCAAAAACTAGGACCCCCTTGCAAATAAGATGGCAAAATGTGACAAAATGGAGAAAATGACATTTGGACTACCAAAAAATGAAAATTATGTACCTACCGTAATTCTTGATCTTCCTGTGTATCTTCACCATTGGTGGGTGACTGGCCGGAGACAAGCACCCCGCGGGAGCTTTTTTTTTGTAGGAGGGAGGAGCCGGAGCCATTGGCGCCGCCCACGAGGCCGATATACTGCGTGGCGCTCGCAGGTTGGCCAGTAACGGCCGTTGGCTTCTCCTCCACCTCAGTTCTGCACAGCAGAGAGACAGAGAAAAAAAAGAGAATAGAGAAAAACAAGGGCAGAGCAAGGGAGCCTGAGGGACAGTAAAAAGGAAAGGATATAAACTGAAAAAGTAATAAGCCGACCAGAGGACAGAGGAGGAGGAGGACCTGGGAGAGGATGGGCCGAAAGGCTCCAGTGCCTGGACAGCCAGAAAGGGCAGGAAAGGGAAGAGAAGAGAGAGAGTGAGACAGCGATAGAGAGAGAGGGAGAGGAATGGAGGGACAGCGAGAGAGAGAGAATATAAGTTGGGAGGAGAGGAGGGACCAATATCCATCAAAGGCGCAGAGCTTGCAAGGGCAGATCATCCAGGGAGGCAACAGCCCATCACTTGGGAGCTTCTGAGGCAGAACTCGGGTTAAAAGAGCCTGAGGTGATGGAGAAGGTCCCTTCCTCTGGCCACCACCACTAAGAGAATTCCCCAACCCTCTTACCTCCCTATTACCTTTTTCTAGGAGAACTCACCGGGGGGGGGGTCCCATCTATTAACGTCTCCCCCCCAAAGGGGAAAGAGAGGGAGAGAAATAACAACAGACGGAAACAGAAGGGAGTTCCAGTCAGCCCCAGCATCCCCCATCCCAGGGGACCCAAGAGTCGGTGCATCCCCAAAGGGCTAGTCAACCCCATAGATCAGGCCCAGGACAAGGGGTAGGGACCCACCAGAAGTCCCCCCCCCCCAACCACTGGGCCAGAAAGGAGCCCTACTCGCCCTCTTCTGAAAACCTTTCAGACTTCTCCTAGGGAGAGGCCACAAGGAGAAGAGGGGGGAACCCAACCGGATCCCTGTGGAGAAGGACGAGCAGGGAAGGGGCATGGCCCAGGGACTGAGGCCTTGAGAGGGGAAGGTGGGTGGGAATCAGTGATGAATGGTGAAGATACACAGGAAGAACAAGAATTACAGTAGGTACATCATTTTCATATCTTCCGCGTCAATCTTCACCATTCATCACTGGTGGGTGAGTACCGAGCCCCACTGAAGGGGTCAAGTATTTCCCTGAGAGAATGGCATCCCTCAGCCCCCTCCCCCCCGTGGGAGATACACGGGGGAAGGAGACCCTCCACAGCCTCTCCCCCGTGGGAGATACACGGGGGAAGGAGACCCTCCAATGGCCAGTTAGGTCTAGGACTGATCAGGGCGAAGCGGTGTCCCCCGTCCCCTGGAGGAAGGAAGGTGCCCCTGCAGTTCCCACATCGCCCTGCAGGAGGAGACATGGGTCTCCTGGAAGAAGGAGGCCAGTAGCATCTCTAGGGATAGCATGAGACTGCATAATAGGAGGCTAATAGTACCAAGAGTTAACAGTAAGTAGCGGGATAATTTCTTCACAATAGGAGTGGCTAAAGCCTAGAATAGACTGCCACAAGATTTGATTGAGATAAAGAGTTTTGAACTCTTAGAGAAAAGTTTGGATATAGCTTATTTTTCTAAGAATAAACTGCTTCAATTTTCCCATTGATACGGGGGACAATCACGATGGGCCATTGGCGACCTTTTGTCCAATTCACCTAGTAAACCTAGTAACCTACAGGGAGGGTGGGAAACTCCATGCTACCAGATAAGGACTGACTGAACTTGAAGTAAATTCACTGCCTTTTTTCCCCCAGTGGGAGAGAAAATAATGGGTTAAGAGCCCTGGAGTTTCAGGACTGGGCAGTCACAGGCAGTTAAGATAGGTCATCTCCTCTGGCATCCCCCAGTGGTAGTGGGCCACAGTCCAAAGCATAGGGAGAATAAAAAACAAAACAAACAAACAAACAAACAAAACTCCAAGGGTAAAAAAATGAAAAATAACAGAAAGAATGACAGACAAGACCTGCTTCTCCCTGCATCCACAGGGCTGTACTCTTTGTGGAAGCCAGTGTATTCATACAAAGTAAGGTGTATTACACCTCTCCACACACAGAGCATCTGCTCAGTGGAGTTAGACTGGACTGCATTTAGAAACTAACAGGGATGTACCCTAGAGGGAAATATACCACAGGCGGGGAGGCAGTATAGCATAGTGGTTTAAGGCTCTGAGCTGCAAACCTGGAGACGTGGGTTTGAATCTCACAGCCTCCACTTGCATATTGTGTGACCCTGAGCAAGTCACTTCCTTGTGCTCCCAGGTCACACCTGTAAACAAGTTTCGGCTTAGTGTCTCTCTCCTGGTTAAAAAAAAAAGTAGAGAGAAGGGTCCACCCACCCACCCACCTACTCCACAAAACACACACACAGGTTACCCCCATTCCTTCATTTTTCTTTGTTTTATTTTGGTGAGAGGGTTGGCACCAGGGTGCTAAACATCACCCCCCCCCCACCCACCAAGAACAGCAAACATTCCAACCTTCATAAAAGCAACTGCAAAATAATGAACAGCAAAACATGCGACAGTGCTGCAAGCACCCACAGGGTGAAATGCCAGAGGCCCTGGCTCCTACCTGAGCCGGGGATGGAGGATAGGCATGTGAATCAGTGGTGAAGATATTCTGGAAGATCAACAGTTACGGTAAGTACATAATTTTTCTATCTCCCAAGACTCAGTCTTCACCACTGATTCACACTGATGGGTCAGAGTACCAAGTTTCCCAAAAATAGGGAGGAGCTGGCTCACCCTGAAGGTAGAACTACCATCAGCCCTCTGTGTAGGGGAGATTATCTGAGGGCAGGGTCTCCCTTAAGTGTCTAACAAGACCCGAGACCAGTCAGAGTCAGGAGGCTGCTCCTGTGGCACAGGAACAGGAGGGCCCCATGGCAGCTCTCGCCTGACCCTATAGGAGAAAAAAATAACCCCTGAAATTGTGAGTTTAGCACCATTTGCCAGGCCAGAGGTGTCAGCTGTGAAAGGCAAAGTCATGCTATTTGCTGAATGAAGACTGCATCTCCCACCAGCCTGGAGGCCACCTCATTGGCACTGTAGGATGCCCTTGACTGGTGCCTCACCATATCCAGGCCCATGGCAGAACGGCAGATGGCTTGCAAAACAAACTCGCTATGCAGCATGGCAGCTAAGAGCTGACCTAGTTGTGCCCAGAGGCACCTGTTGTAGGCTTCCTGATGCACATCATGGTGTGAGCCGAGATAAGTATCTTTCTACCTAAGGCATGTGCCTGAGCAGAGTCAGCCTCAGGAGGTCGGATATGCACCTGATGATGAGGCCCTGCTGGGATATGCAGCAGGAACTCAAGCCCCAAGGTGAGATGAGGCATTGCTCTGCAGAACTCGTGGATGTGCAGTACCATAGCTGGACGTTCCTCAGGGCTGGAGGATATGAGAGGGGATGCCTCCAGACTATCCTTAAAACATTCCTCGAAGGCTCTGGTCCAGGGAGGGATGACAAAAGTTGCATCGCTGAAATCCCCTAGAAGTCCCAGCTGCAAGGGACACAGTACTGCGATGAGCAATGGCACTCACTCAGCACGCGCAGCATCCACCAGGAATCTTTGGTACAAGGAGTACTCAGAGGCTGAGGAAATATGCAATGATCATTCCATGTCCGCAGAGGACCCTAACAGAGAGGAGGGGTTGCGTACAGAAGGGGGTGGCACCCGAGGGCCAGGGTGAAACTGAACCTGGTTGGTATTTCTTTGATATCGGTGCAAAGCACCAGCCACCCTATGTACTGATTCCAGGTGAGTGGCCCATGGGGTCACTGATCCCTTGTAGTTTGGGCATGGCTGGCATAGGCTCAAGGGGGGAATAGAAGCCAGTGGCTCCAGGACCTATGCCAGGGCTGCAGGGATGCTCAAGGGATCTCACCCAAGGAGAAGGGCTGGCAGGACTGCCCTAACAAGGTTGACCTACAACAGAAGAGTGACCGGGTAGGTGCCCATGGGGGGATTCCCCCAGGTGAGGATAGTGGAGCAATAGAGTCCCCTCAGTGCATCTCCAGTCTTCACTAGTAGAGGGTTTGGCACATGTTTCTGGGGAGAACTCTACCTCCTGACCATCTTATCACCCCTAGCTGGTCTTGCCTCTGGCACCAGGCTTTCAATGACTGGCCTAAAGATGGGTTGCTCCCTGACTCCACAACAAGTGCTGCCCTTGGTGCCAGAACCAGCGGCAGGTTTGATGCTGACCCCAGGACCAGCCTCACCCTGGCACTGCGAGCAGCATCAGGACTGGGAACAGTCTTAGTGGTGACTCTGTCACCATCACCGCACCCAGTGTTGGGCCCAGAACCAACACCGTGACCGGTGCTTCGCCTGTTGCCAGGGTCGGTGTTGTCCCCACCTTTGGAGCCACTAGGACTGCTCAGAGGAGAGACTACCACCCCATCTGCAATTGGATGCTGTATGGCCTTGGTGTCAGTCCCTCTCAAGACACTGCAAACAATGTCAGGAGGGGATCCAATGTCACAGCCGGCACTCAACACTGTGAATGGTATCAGGATCAGGATCTGGGGTGGCACTAGGCCGCAACACCAAGGTGTCTATCAGAGCAGACAGAGCGTACATCATTGGCCTCGCCACGAGGAATATCTGCTGTCCAGGACGGTCTGGGGAGCGGGGGTGTAGCTGGCTGCCCAGAATGAGTCAGCAGTCCACCAGACCCAGCATCCCCAGGGCCTCTAGTCCCTTAGCTAGGCGAGGTCCAGAAGGACCTGTACTTACTCAACACCAGAGGTCCTTGGAAGGGGCACAGAGGAAAGGCCCAGAGACAGTGCCTTGGCATTACAAGTGCAACTCTTACCTCCAAAAGTGGGGATGGGGTGACCCCACTTAATTGTGCACATTTCAAGGGTATGGCGGTCCACTGAGAAGCATGCGTTGCACTCATACATGATGTGAGAGGTGCCAAGGCAGGTCCAGCAATGCTGATGCTGATCTGTCGACACGATGGGTTTCCCCCAGGGCAACAACTCATGATTGGGGCTGATGGTGTTTCTTTGATTTCTTTGCCCTCCTCTTACCATTCCTGAACTTCAGCATCTCAGAAAATAATAAAGAAAAAGATAGTACTGTGAATAACAAACTCAGCAGTGAGACAGTCTGAATTACAGCAACAGTCAACGAACTGAGGTGCTGTCGCTCCCATGGTGTGCACTCGATGGGGAGGAACAGAACTGAGGTGCATTAGGGAGCTGGCCATGGATATAGGTTAACACATGTGGTACCATGTGGGGTGCGCATCTGCCATCACTACCTGACGCTGGCTTCCTCCAGCGAAAAAATTGCTTCTGCGGGGTCCTAGTGCCTCCAGCCCCAGTCAATGGTGAACACTGATTCTTGAAAGATCATTTTTCATTATGTTTGTTTGCACGCGTGTGCAAGAAATACATGTTACTCACCTGTAACAGGAGTTCTAGGAGTGGTATATGTTGTTCATCCACACTGTCTGGCAGGTTCCTTGCCACTTTAAATCTTGCTGGAAGGTATTCAAGCTGGCTCCTCCCACCCACCCGGGTGGTAAAACTCTTGGCTCCGCCCCAAGACGCCAGATCTAGCCCGCTGGAAGCCAGGTTGCGCGTCAAGGCTTGGGAGGTTGGGTGGATCATGTGGATGAACAACATTTACAGGGGCACTAGTAATTTAACTTGTTAAAACAAGTTATACGAAAGCAAAACACAAAATTAAACCATTACTTGCATTTTTTTTCCTTCTAATTACTCTGACCAGGTAACCCTGCAACTTATCTGGAATGGATATCATTAACTGCAGGTGGAACACTTTTCAGAAGGACAGTCTTACAGGATTTAGGACACTGTCCTACATGCTGGGCCATTGGAGATCTAAGGGCTCAGCTCAGGGCAGCATGGGTAGAGATTGCGCGCCTCAGATTTCATATTCAAGAGGAAATACATTATAAGAACCACCCGCCATTTCCCCAACATCCAACAGAAGAACCTCGACCACAGAGGGTAGTTGGTCCAGGAGGTTGGCAGGTGGTTAGGAGGGGAAAATCGGGTGCCTCATCACTCTGTGCTCTCCAACATATTACCTCCAAAAAACTTATAAACACTACAAACAGGCATCTGCCTCGATCTCTGAAATCAAATGAAGGGGCAGAGGACACTGCAGCACAGGAACTAGCACAACAAAACTCGCTCAAATCAGGAACCAAAACAACGCAAAAAGGAAATCAAAAAAACCTCTGATCATAGCAGACTCCATGATTTGTGGAGTTGATAACCATCTTCAGCCAGGGGTAATGGTCAGATGTCTCCCAGGTGCATCAGCGTGGAGAGACACTGACCGCATTGCTAAAATTGTTCACAAAGCAGGAGAAAACACTGATGTCCTGGTACACACAGGGACTAATGATCTCGCCAGCAGGTCAGTTGTGGAGACCAAGGAAAACCTGACCAGGCTGGGTGACAAACTATCATCCATTTTTGTCCGACATCTCCTTCTCTGAGATCCTGCCAGTCTGGGAGAGGGCAGCAGATGGACGGAAGGTCAGAGAAGGGAAGATAGGGGAGTTAAACATGTGGCTCAAGGGCTGGTGCCAGGAAAAAGGACACAGATTTGTAGGGAACTGGCAACAGTTCTGGGCACGAAAGTTCTTTAAATCTGATGGACTGCATCTGACTAAGGAGGGAGTCAGTGCATTGGGGCAGAAGTTTGACATCTTTGCAGAATATTTAAACTAGCAAATGGGGAGAGGGGTGCAGCATCCCATACGTCGAATGGGAAGAACACCCCTCCCCCCTTAGCTAGTGATCAAACAGGGATTCAGCATGTTTGCAGTTCATTTGCATCACCAGGTAAGAAAAAAGGCCCATCTCCCCATACGACGCACAGGAGAAATGCCAAACCTCACCCAACAACTAACACACTGAAATCTGCCCAATGGAAAATCATGTACACAAATGCTCACAGCCTGGGAAATAAGATCCCAGATCTGCAAGCAATAATGTCAGAGGCTAAACTGGACATAGTAGCAATTAGCGAGACATGGTTTACCAGTAACCACACTTGGTAGACTTCAGTACCTGGCTATGTACTGTTCAGAAGAGACCGAGGTGCAAAAAGGGGGGGTGGAGTGGCTCTGTATGTCAATGAAAATATTAAAGCTACAGAAATTCAGAATACACATAAGGAGCCAGAAGAACTGTGGGTCACCCTGGAAACAGGAAATGGGACAGCCATACAAACTGGGGTTGTCTACAGGCCCCCAGCCCAGGGGGAGGACATAGACACATTACTGTTAGAAGATATACAAAACATGACAGCTAAAGGGGAGGTTCTGATAATGGGAGACTTCAACATGCCGGATACAGATTGATCAATACCAGCAGGAACATCTGCCAGAACTAGACTCATGGTGGATTCGCGGGCGGAAGGCGTCAAACAACTGGTACAACAGCCCACAAGAGACAGGGCTATCCTAGATCTAGTACTGACTAACAGGGAAGGGATCACAGATCTCCAGGTAGAAGGTCACCTGGAGGCCAGTGACCATCACATGGTATGGTTCAATTTGGCCACTACATCTAAATCATCCCATTCCAAGGTAAAAATACGAGATTTCAGAGGAGCTGACTTTGATAAGACGGCCAACAGAGTTAAGGTAGTCCTGGCAAAAAGAAACACAGGTGAGGGGGTACAAGTAAAGTGGGCAAGCATTAAGGGTGCAATACTTGAAGCAACATCCCACTGTGTTAGACAGAAAAGGAAGTGCAAAAGAAGAAGGAAATCATTTTGGTTTTCAAATACAGTTGCAGAAAAGGTCAGAGCCAAAAGGCTGGCCCTCAGGAAATATAAGGGAACACAGTGGGATGAAGATAGGGAGGCATACCAAACTGCCTTAAGGGAAGCAGGGAAGGCAGTAAGGCAGGCAAAGTCCCAAACTGAGGAAACACTAGCACGAACAGTAAAAGAAGGTGACAAGACATTCTACAGATACATTAGTGAAAGGAGAAAGTCCAAAGGGGGTATTGCTGAGCTCAAAGGAGAAAAGGGGGCATGTGAGGAGGAGGACCCTGTAAAAGCATCTATCCTAAATAGATACTTTTGCTCAGTATTTACTGAAGAGAAGGTAGGGCAGGGCCCACAGCTCAGCACCATGTACACAGACGGAAGGGAGGTGAGCACTACTCCCTTCACAAAAGAAAGGGTCCTACAAGAGCTTGCTAAGCTCAGGGTGGACAAGACAATGGGACCTGATGGCATACATCCCAGGGTACTTAAGGAGCTAAGGGTGGAACTAGCAGAGCCATTAGCAGAACTGTTTAGTGAGTCTCTGAGCACAGGAGAGGTCCCAGAAGACTGGAGAAGGGCTCATGTGATCCCGCTCCACAAGAGTGGTAGCAGGGAGGAGGCAGGGAACTACAGACCAGTCAGTCTTACCTCAGTAGTGGGCAAGATTATGGAGGCACTTTTAAGGAAAGGACAGTGCAACACCTGGAATCCATTGGGGCACAGGATCCAAGACAGCATGGGTTTACAAAAGGAAGGTCCTATCAAACTAATCTCATAGATTTCTTTGACTGGGTAACCAGAGTGGTGGACCAAGGGGGAGCAGTTGATGTCACCTACCTTGACTTCAGCAAAGCTTTCGACACTGTTCCACATAGAAGACTGATAAATAAGCTGGGTAGGCTCGGGGTGGGTCAGAAGTTGGTAAACTGGTGGCAAACTGGTTGACGGGCAGAAAACAGAGAGTGGTGGTAAATGGTATACAGTCAGAAGAGATGCAAGTCACAAGTGGGGTACCTCAAGGATCAGTCCTGGGGCCAGTCCTCTTCAGTATCTTCATTAGTGACATTGCAGATGGACTACAGTGTAAGGCTTGTCTGTTTGCAGATGACACCAAGATTTGCAACACAGTAGATGATCCAGACGGGGTGGGCAGAATGAGAAGATATCTGGATAAACTAGCAAAATGGTCAGAAGAGTGGCAACTGGGATTTAATGCAAAGAAGTGCAAGATCATGCACATAGGGAAGAGAAACCCTGAAGCCACCTATAGGCTGGGAGGGGAGTTGCTGGCAGTCACAAAGGAAGAAAGAGACTTGGGCATCATCATCACCGATGACCTGAAATCATCCAACAGACCTCTAAAGCAGTAGATAAGGCTAGAGGGATGTTAGGGTGTATTAGTAGGGGTATCACAAGTCATAAGAGGGAGGTAATAATCCCTCTTTACAAGACACTGATTAGGCCCCATCTGGAGTACTGCATGCAGTACTGGAGGCCACACCTTCACAAGGACATTAACCAAATTGAGGCAGTCCAGAGAAAGGCAATCAAAATGGTGCAGGAACTGCATCAGAAGACATATGAGGACAGATTAATGGAGCTCAATATGTATACCCTTGAGCAAAGGAGGAAGAGAGGTGATATGATTGAAACATTCAAACACCTTAAGGGCATTAACAAGATTAAAGACTCTAACATGTTTAAATATAAGAAAAATAGCAGGACAAGAGGACACAGCATGAGATTAGAGGGAGGCCGATTAAGAGGGATGGTGAGGACATTCTTTTTCACAGAAAGGGTGGTGGATGCATGGAACGGCCTACCTCAGGAAGTGGTGGCTATGAATACAATGTAGGGCTTCAAACAGGCATGGGATAGGCATAAGGGAGCAATACAGATGACTATGAATAGATAGGCCACTGACAGAGCAAAGGCCGATGGCACATTTATAAGGTAAAAAAAGAAATGGGCAGACTGGATGGGCCTTGTGGTCCTTATCTGCCGTCCTTCTATGTTTCTATGCTACTCCTAGAACTCCTGTTACAGGTGAGTAACCTGTATTTCTAGGGACGTGGATATGTTGTTCAATCCACACTGTCTGGTAGACTCCTAGCAGTTCTCCGGGAGGAGGGAGGCAAGGCGCGTACCCCCTACTTAGGGAATAAGGACTGGAGAACAGAGGTCCCAAAACCAGCATCCCGGCGTGACTCAAGGTCAATGTGGTAACGGGAAATGAAGGTGTGTGCTGATTCCAGGTAGCAGCCCTGCAGATTTCTTGGATAGGGACGTCCCTAGAAGCAGCCACTGAAGCAGAGGTATGGCGGGTAGAATGAGCTCTTATCCCTTTGGGAGGCTCCATGCCCACCAACCTATAGCAGAGATCTATGCAGGAGGTGACCGGCCTGCTTATTGTCCACTTGGCTGCAGGTCTGCCAGGTGTGGCTTCAGCGTAGGTGACAAACAGTTGGCGAACCTCTCCCCGATCTTCAGCCATTCGCTCCTTATAATAAGAGAGCGCTCTTCTAGGGTCCAAAGTATGGAGCCTATATTCCGCCTCCGAGGTGTGACTGGGGTAGAACACCAGCAGAGTCAACACCTGATTCAGGTGAAACTCTGACACCACCTTGGGAAGGAATTTCGGGTGGGGGCAAAGGACAACCTTGTCCCTGTGGAAGACCAGATAAGGAGACTCGATGGAAAGTGCCTGGAGCTCACCCATCCTTCTGACTGACGTGATATCCACCAAGAAGGAGGTCTTCCACGACAGGTGGGAGATATCACACCTGTGCATCAGTTTGAATGGCTTGCCCATGAGCTTAGCCAATACCAGCAGTAGATCCCACGGAGGTGGAGGTTCTTGCACCGGAGGGGATATGTGGTCAAGGCCTTGAAAAAGCACCCGACCACCTTCTCCGGCGCCACTGACTGCTTGCCGGCCTGCACCCGGTAAGCAGAGATGGCTGCCAGGTGCACCTTTAGGGTCATCGACTGAAGCCCTAGCTGAGAAAGGGACCAGAGGTAGTACAGAATACTAGCCAAGGAACAGGAAAAAGGGTCCAACCCCTTGTCCTGACACCTAATGGAGAACCTCTTCCACTTGAAGGCGTAGTATTTTCTGGTCGACTCCTTACGGGACGTCTCCACGACGTTGAGGACCTCGTCGGAAAGACCCAAAGCCTGGAACTCTAGCCACTCAGGAACCAGGCCATCAGGTGCAGGGATTGAAGGTAAGAAAGGAGAACCTTCCCCTTGACGACTTGAGATCAGGTCCGGGCAGACTGGAAGTCACCTCGGGAGTCTGGAGCTGAGGCTGAGCAGCTCTGGGTACCAGAACTGGCGGGGCCAGTCTGGGGCTACCAGAATCACCTGCGCCTTGTCCCTCTTTGCCTTGAGAAGCACCTTGTGGATCAAGGGAAATGGAGGGAAGGCATAGAAGAGGCCCGGGGTCCACGGCCTCGAGAAGGCATCCTCCTGCAGCGAGCCCTGCTGAGGGGGCCGGCGTGAAACAGCCTCAGCTTCCCATTCTCCCTGGAGGCAAACAGGTCCACCTGAGGGGTGCCCCAATGGAAGAACAGATCTAGTACTACCTTCGGCAGGAGAGACCACTCGTGAGATGCAGCGCCTATCCGGCTGAGGGCATTGGCCAGACTGTTGGAGGCTCCTGCCACATGGATGGCTAGGAGATCCGCCTTCAGGCTGATCACGAGAGACCAAATGCGGAGAGCCTCCTTGCACAGAGGCAAGGAGTGCGTCCCACCCTGACGGTTGAGGTAGTACATGGTCATGGTGTTGTCCATCTGGACCTGAACCACCTGATCCCGTACAAACGGAGTGAAGGCGGTGAGGGCTAGTTGCACCGCTCGAAGCTCCAGCAGGTTGATGTGGCATCAAGACTCCTGAGGGGACCAGAGGCCATGGGCCCTGAGCTCCCTCAGATGGGCACCCCAACCCATCAGAGAGGTGTCGGTCTTTAGAGTGACTGTCGGCTAGTGGCAGACAAACGGGATACCCTCCTGCGGATGAGATGGGACGAGCCACCACTGCAGGCCGTCCCACATCTCCTGGGTCACCGTCACCGGCTGGTCCAGAGGACCGGAGCGCTGTGATCACTGGCTGGCCAACCCCCATTGCAGGGGACGCATATGCCAGTGGGCCCAATGGTCCACGCTGGTGCAGGCCGCCATGAGGCCCAGAAGGTGCAGGAAGTCCCGGGCAGGGCGCAATTGCCCAACCAGAAATGACTGGGCAAAGGAGGAAAGGACCTCTGCCCTGTCCGCCGGGAGCCGAGCTCTGGCTCGAAAAGAGTAGAGCTCCGGCCCGATGAACTGAATCACCTGCGATGGCACGAGTTCCGATTTGGCCTCGTTGATGAGGAGGCCAATCTGAGAGCAGACCTGGAGGGCCAGATCCCTGGACCGCTCCACCTCCAACCTGGAGGGGGCTGCAATCAGCCAGTCGCCCAGTAAGGGTACACCCGGACCCCTCAGCGCTGCAGGAATGCTGTCACCACTGCCATGCATTTGGTGAAGACCCTAGAAGCTGTAGAGAGGCCGAAGGACATGGCCCGGAACTCATAAAGAGATCCTTCAGCTCTGAAGCGGAGGAATCGCTGATGAGATGGATGGATTGGGACATGAAAGAACGTGCCCTGGAGATCCAGAGAGCAGAACCACATGCCTAGTTCCAAGGATGGAATGATCTGAGCCAGGGTGACCATCCTGAAGGTGCGAGGCCTTAGGAACTTGTTCAGGTCATGCAGGCCGAGAATGGGGAGCCAGTCCTCCGTCCGTTCTGGGACCTGGAAGTACCTGGACACAAACCCTGGGTCTGGAGGAGGGTCCGCCACCTCGTTGATCACCTCTTTCTGGAGGGGCAAGGCAATGTCGGCTCGATGAGCCGACAGAGAGGTTGAGGAACCCGTTGCCCCTGTGTGGCGATGGCTCGATAGGGAGGGAACTGCTTGAATTCCGGAGGAAGACCCCTGCTGACCACTTCTAGCACCCAGCAGTCCGCGGTGATAGTGGACCAGGCAGAAAAGTAGTGACGGAGCCATCCCCCAACGGGGGGAACCCGAGGAGGAGTGACGAGGCTGGGGGTGACACCCCTCAACCCCTCACTGGGCAGGCTTGGAGGAAGGGCCCGCTGAGGGACCTCCTGGACCCTTACCTCCAGGCTTCCTACTAGAGGAAGCGGCAGACTTGGCCTTAGGGCGCCAAGTGTGAGCCTGCTGGCCCTGTTGCTGGGCCGGACGTGCCACAGAAGCAGAAGGGCGAAAGGGCTTACGCTGCTGCTGGCGGCCTTTGTTCTTCTGGGCAGACATGACAGAGTCCAAGGTGGCACTGGACTTCTCGATCCTCTGGAGATGGCCTTCCACTCTGGGCCCGAACAAGTCGGTGCCCAGGAAGGGAATGTCTGCCAGCTTGTGCTGGGTGTCCACCATGAAGGTGGAGATCCTCAGCCAAGCTCTGCGGTGCATGGCCACTGTGGCCGCTACTGACCAGGCACAAGAGTCACCAATGTCCAATGAAGTTTGGAGCTGTTGTTTAGAAACCGCCCTTCCCTGGTCCCGCACCTGCTTGACCGTCATCTGAAGGTCAGCCGGGAGATGAGGAATCACCTCATCCAGGGAACCCATAAGGGCATGTGAGAAATGTGCCATCAGTACGGCCGAGCTAGCCTGTCAAAGATCTAGGGAGGAAGCAGCGTAAACCTTCAGCCCCGAGTAATCCAGCTTTTTGGATTCCTTATTGGGAGATTTGTCCATGTCCCTAGCGTTCCCAGAATGCTGGAAAACGCTATTGGTCGCTAACCCCTCCGCAGAGGGGTGCTCTGAGAAACCAGACAGTGAACCAGTGGGGACCGCGTATTTGCGAGCCATCCTGGCCGAAGGCGTGGGACAAGATGCTGGTCGCTGCCATAACTCATGGGCTGGGCCCACAATGGCTTCAGCCACCAGAAAGGCCTCCGTAGAGGAATCCCCTCAGTCCAGTATCTCCATAAGGGGATACCTGGCCCGTTTTTGAATGGGCTCGAGCTGCATCCCAGTAGACTCTGAGATGAGTCGAAGCATACCCAAAAACAAGGATGGGCTCTCGTCCACCGACTGGCCCCCTGCAGATTCCAGATCAAGCGGCCTGGAGAATAGGGAGGAGTCGTCTTCAGACTCCAAGGAGTCTGCGAACAGCTGCCAAGTGCCTGAGCCACCCTCTACCTGCCGAGGTCGATCGGGAGTGAGGGTGACCGACAACCTGTGGGGCAAGCCCTAACCCGACCGAGAATCCTTAGTCGGGGCCCCAGTCTTCGGTTGTGGAGGTTCCACCACAATGGGTGGAGCAGCCGGTTTCAGCCGAACAACCGGCGCTGGGGTCAGCTCCTCAACTACAACGAGGGGTTGTTTCGGCTGCTCCGGTAACAACCACTTAATGGCTGGAGAAGGCAACAGAGTCAGCTTGTTATCGGTCAACAAAAGTTGCTGCTACATCAAGTCCTCACAGCGCCGACGTAACTTATGCCGGAGCCTATCGTCCGAAGAGGATGAGCGGCGATGCTCCTTTCCATGGTGCCGAGACCGCTGACTTTGGCAGGACCAGCTGGACCTGGAAGAGGACTGAGACCGAGACCTTTGGGGTTGCCGAGGATGGGTCAGAGGGGGGACGGGAGAAACCCGCCCCTCCCTCAGTTCAGGGACCTTAACTGGGGACTTCGGCACAGGAGGCACAGGCAAGTCCTCGGTAACCACTGGGGGAACTGGTGAGGAAGGGTTGTCAGCTTCTCCAATCAACAGACCGTCCGATGGGTTGAGAAAAATCTTGACCGCATCGAGGGGTGTCTCAGCCGGATGACCTGATGGGGACACCGTGAAGCCAGTGGCCGCAACCTCAACCGAAGTCGAGAGTCGACAGTCCGGAGAAGGGGATCTCTCCCGCTCCCACGAACAGCGACGGTTGGACTTACCTCTTGGATCTTTCTTCTTGGACCGACTGGTATGTCCCGATGGCCCTTTTCCCTTAGTGGCGAGGGACTGACAAAGCTCCTTAAAAGAAGCAGTATAGCAGGAGCCCAAGGAGAGCAGGATAAATGCCGCAACTGAGGAAGAAGATGCGGCCTGGGCTGCCTCCTCCTCGAGGGCGATCAACTGCTCCAGCTGCTTCGCAGAGCCCACCGCTGCGGACACCACCCAACCGGCCACCTTAGACTTCACCATCGGGCACTGTTTTTCGGGGCGGCCGAGTTCTAATCTGGCAGTGCGGTCCTCTAAGACCGAAGCCGAAAAGGACCTGCACAAGTTGCAGGCCTGCGAATTGTGGCCAAGCCCCAAGCAGTAAACGCACGTGGAGTGCAGATCGGTCTGGGACATCTTCTGCCCACAAGGGCACCGACGGAATCCGGGAGTCGATTTGTCCATCGCAGCCGCGAAGGAAGATGAAGACCTCAGTCTTGTAAATTTTAAAATTAGTTTCGGAAAACCCAAAGAGTTTGGATCCAGGCCTAAAACACAGAGCGCTAAGGAGGGAACCTGAGCTTCCAAGCGGTAAGGAAGATCTGGCATCATGGTGTGGAGCCGAGGGTTTTACCACCCAGGTGGGTGGGAGGAGCCAGCTTAAAGGCCTTCCGGCAAGATTTAAAGTGGCAAGGAACCTGCCAGACAGTGTGAACTGAACATATCCACGTCCCTAGAAACATAGTACCACGATATGAGTTTTCATAGGTGTGCCACCTCCGCTTCCAATGCCCTGCTTCTTTTTGCAGGTGCAGTCGCACTGCACCAAATGAATGTCCGAGCTGTCTATGACAGCAGTTCAGATGTAGTGGCGTACAGTTCAGAGAAAACTACTGCTACAATCAGCGGTGGTAACATGCAGGTAATTCGCATACTGCCGTTGGCAGGCAATTCGCATACTGCCATGGGCAGTATGCAAACTGCCTACATGTCACCACTGCATCTGAACTGCTGTCACAGACAGCTTGTTTACTTTACAGTGTGCGGCAAGTGCATGGCAGATAGAGCATGCCAACACCTAATTAATTTGCCGCCAGGAAGCCCACTCCCTGTTGGCATAATGTACCCAATTTGTTGTGTGTGCCGAGGGCTTTCAATCCCTCGGCATCGCTCCCCAAACAGTCTTTATTTGCCGACAGGGGCCCAATCCCTGCCGCTTAAGTCCCCTTCAAAATGCAGGCGACACTTGGAGCCCACCCCAGTGTGCACAAATGAAGCCTGAAAAAAAACAACCTTACGCGTGACATCCATTTTATTATTTTTGCCCCTGAGATAAAGAAAACCGTCCCTCGCGGTCTTCTGTGCCCCCTCCCACAACCCTCGCCCACCCACTTCGCACCCACCTTCCCACACCCCCCCCACCTCATACTTACCTCAAGAGCCTGGTGTGACGATCTCTGGTGGACCGGGAACGCGTCTGCACCCTTCAAAGCCGACTGCAAACTGAAGAAATGTCGGTTAGCTGTATAATGGCTCAAATAGGGTTTTTTAAACTTATGTGGATATCTCGGCCATTTTTTGGACTTTTGTCACCAAATTTTCAACATGGGGTTATTGAGACCCCTCCTCATGAATACTGTCACTGTCATGGCATTATCTGGTCCCAAAAGGTGATTTCACGGTCACTGGGTGCAATCACCTTTTGGGACCGATTAATGAATGCCACTGTTCATGAGGTGGGCTCTGAAAAAGCCTATGTTGCAAATTTGGTGAAAAAAATCCAAAAAATGACTGTTTTACGAGCGTGCGTTGCGCAGGTTCCACGTTACCTCGTAACTTTGTGAATCTGTAATATTTTCACTCTAGATTTTCAACATCGGCATTTTTCACACCTCCTTATGAACAGTATAGCTGTCATTTTTCACATCCTGGCTGAAATGTGTTTTCGCACTTCCAGCGCAGAACAGCGTGATCGCTGTGGTAAATCAGTGTTCGGGACACATTACGAAAATCACAGTGACACTGTTCATAAGCAGAGGTCCTAAAATGCCTATGTTGAAAATTTGGTGACGAAAGTCCATAAAATGACTGTGTTACGAGTGTGCATTCCGCAGATTCCACGCACCCTCGTAACTCTGCAAATTTGTAATATTTTCACTCCAGATTTTCATCACTGGTATTTTTCCACACCTCCTTATGAACAGTACAGCTGTCATTTTTCACATCCTGGCCGAAATGCGTTTTCGCACTTCCGGCACACAATAGCACGGTCGCTGTGGGACGTCAGTGTTTGGGACAGAGTAAGAAAATCACAGTGACACTGTTCATGAGCAGAGGTGCTAAAATGCCTACGTTGAAAATTTAGTGACAAAAGTCCATGAAATGACTGTATTATGAGCGTACGTTGCTCAGTTTCCACGCAACCTCATAATTTTGTGCATTTGTAATATTTTCAGTCCAGATTTTCAACACTGTCATTTTGTCACACTTCCTTATGAACAGTACAACTATCATTTTTCATATCCTGACCGAAATATGCGTTTACACATCTGGTGCAGAATAGCGTGGTTGCTGTGGGAAATTAATGTTCAGGACAGATTAAGAAAATCATAGTGACAGTGTTCATGAGCAGAGGTCACAAAATGCCTATGTTGAAAATTTGGTGAAATAATTCCACTAAATGACTGTTATGTGCATGTGTTGTGCAGTTTCCATGTACGCTCGGAAGTTTGAGCATTTTTAATATTTTCACTACATATTTTCAACATAGCCATCTCTTCACACCTCCCTATGAGTGATACAGCTGTAATTCTTCACATCCTGCCCAATCTGTGTTTTCGTACATCTGGCACAGAATGGCACAGTCGCTGTGAGAACTCAAAGTTCGGGATGCACTAACAAAATCACAATGCCGCTGTTCATGAGAGGAGGTCCCAAATGCTTTCATGAGGTGTGGGTCACCAAAAGGCCATGTTGAAAATTTGTAGTGCAAATATTACCAAATGCCCGGGGTGTTAGGGTTTCTAACCATAATATCCCACCCTGTACAGACTAGACAGGCATCAGGGGTGTGCCTTTGGAGTGCCGACTGTAATGCTCATGCCATTCCACCCCCACCCTGCAGCCAGTGACAGGCATTGAGGTGTGCCTTGGACTCTTTGGCCCCAGACTTCACCCCATTCTCCTATACTGCACCCATTTCAGCGTATGTCCTTCTGGAATGGGGTGACTGTAAAGCCGAACACCCCAAAGCACACCTCAACACTTGTCGGTGTCTACAGGATAGGGTGAGGTTAAATGGCATGAACGTTATGGCCGACGACCCAAATGCATACCCCAATGCCTGTCCCTCTCTGCAGGGTGGAGGTGGGGTTCGTGTGAAGTTCAATACTTCACTGCCATTCCTATTCTGCATCTGTCTAACTCCTGCATTCCCAATGCTAATACCAGCAAGCAAACATTCGGCATTGACAAATGCTTGTTACTTACCATTTACTGCGGTACAGTAGATTGTGTCAAGCTGATTCTGCGGAGTTGGAAGCGGACATTTGCTGTAACCAGAATTCCCAGAATCTCCCTGCTGCTGATGTCAAGAGCAGGGCTGCAGCACTTGAAGATTCTACAGCCTGCAGTGCATGTTAGAGTTTTACAAGCTCTGTTTTTTTTTTTTTGTTTACCCTGCTTGTTCTTCTGGGCTAAGTACAATCACAGAGGACTGTACTTAGCCTCAGGAGAACAGAAGAACTGGCAGACATCTGACACCTTCTCACTTTGTTGAGTAACAGTTGAGGTGGAAGGGGCACATTTCCCCATGTCACTGTAGTCGCAGCATCGGATCAGTGTGTCATTTTTTTTTTTTTTTTGTTAGTTGTTTAACCAGGACTAGCACACTAAGCTGAAGGCTTTTTTACAGGTGCGACCTAGAAGCATAGGGAAATTAAGTGACTTGCTCAGGGTCACATAGTCTTCAAGTGGAAGCTGTGGGATTCAAACCCAGGTCTGGGCTGCTGGATGTCACCAGATCTGCAGCTCAGAGCCTTAAACCACTGAGCTAAACTGCCTCCCAATCTGCAATTTCATTATTGATGATGACAATGTTAAAACTGACATTGCACGTGCTGGCTGGTTTGTCAGTTTCAGCTGGCGTCATTTTGAGAAAACCAACAGTGTCACTTTCAGAAAAGTGCTGATTCTCTGTACAGAAAGGTACATGATCGGTGTCTGTGTAAACAAACTGGGCTCAGTGTCTGGGACAGACAGTTTCAGTGAGGATGCGGTGCTTTCTGAGAAGTCAGCAGCCTCAAGTACAAACAAGCATTTGTCAATGCTGAACGTTCGCTTGCAGGTATTTGCAGTGGTATTTGGCACTTGGACATGGCTTAAAAAAATCAGTGACAGAGAAGTACAAGCATTCGTCAATGCCGAATGTTGCTTGCTTCGGTGTGCTGTTTAGGTATTTGGAGCTCATTGGAGTGCAAATATTGAAATTAAAACTTACGAGCAGCGTAAGAACTGCATAGCACTGCCATCGTAAAACAGTCATTTTAGAATTTTTTCACCAAATTTTCAACATAGCCATTTTAAGACCTCTGCTCATGAACAGTGTCACTGTGATTTTCTTAATGTGTCATACATTGATTTGGCACATCAACTGCGCCATTGTATATAGCTACATGAAGTGATACATGTTTTGGTGAGATGAAAAAAATGATAGCTGTACTACTCATAAGAAGGTGTGGTAAAATGGCAATGTTGAAAATCCGTAGTGGAAATATTGAAAATTCAAACCTACGAGCTGCATGAACTGCTAATTTATCGTGAAACAAGTCACTTTTAGGAATTTTTTTACCAAATTTTCAAAATAGCCATTTTAAGACCTCTGCTAATGAACAGTGTCACTGTGATTTTCTTAATGTGTCCCATACATTGATTTCGCACACGGACTGCGCCATTGTGCGCTACATGGGCGGAAACACGCTTTGGGCAGGATGTGAAAATGACAGCTGCACTGCTCATAAGAGGTGTGGTAAATGGCAATGTTGAAAATCTGGAGGAAAATATTGAAAATTTATAACTTACGAGCGTATGAGGAACTGCGCAATGCACGCCAGAAACAGTCATTTTAGGAATTTTTCTTTCACCAAATTTCTCAACATAGCCATTTTAATATCTCTGCTCATGAACAGTGACACTGTGATTTTCTTAATGTGTCCCATACATTGAGTTCGCACAACCGACTGTGCCATTGTGCTAACATAGGCGGAAACATGTTTTGGGCAAGATGAAAAATGACAGCTGCACTGCTCATAAGGAGGTGTGGTAAAATGGCAATGTTGAAAATCTGAGTGAAATATTGAAAATTTGCAAACTTATGGCGTAGTATAGGAAAGTACAGTTGCGTAAGAACTTACCGTAACAGTAGATCTTGAGAACAGCTCTTGCAGCAGTAACACCATTAGGACTGAGGCGGTGGCGTCAGGACCGCAATTCTTCTAGCTAGCTATCTTCGGCGGGGACACTTCCCGACGTCAGTCCACCTCCGACGCCCAACGTCCGGCGGTAGTACATAAGGGGCGAGTCCCGCAGATTCCCCAGTTCTCCACCGGAGACTTCTGCCACAGGATGACATCAGAATGGGAGACCGAGGATCCACCATCAGAAGACAAGAGGTATAAGTCCGTTAAAGGCTCGAAGCCCTGCCTCCTCAAGGGGAAGGTGGGCGGGGAAGGCACCTGCTGCAAGAGCTGTTCTCGAAGATCTACTGTTACGGTAAGTTCTTAAGTAACTGTACTATCTTACTTAGAGATACAGCTCTTGCAGCAAACACTCATTAGGACTGATTTCAAGCAGTAGCGCTTACGAACACTCTGGGAGGAGGAAACTAGGAGGCTCATTCCAAGTCCTGGTTCTAGGACAGGAGACCCTGTCGCAGCCAGGCCGAGCCGGCTCTTCGCGGCGAAGCAAATGTCTAGGCTATAATGCCTGATAAAGGTATGGACAGAGCTCCAAGTGGCTGCAGCACAAATGGCTGAGGTGGAGACGCTATGGCGTTGCAAAGGAGGTGGCACACCTCTAGTGGAATGGCCCAACTAATCCCGGAGGGGCTTCTTTTAATATCATAGCAGTATGATATGCACTGGACAAGCCAGCAGAAAGGGACTGTTTCGATCCTGGCTGGCCCATCATCCTTTCAGTAAAGGAAACAAAAACCTGCTCCGACTTACGAAGCTGCTTAGTCCTGCTTAGGTAGTACCTTAAGCTGCGGTGAACATCCAGAGTGTGGAGCAGCACCTCTCCTCTATTAGAATAATTAGGGAAGTAGACCGGCAGGTCAATGTCCTGATTGAGAGTGAGTGTGGAGACCACCTTAGGCAGGAACTTAGGGTTCGTCCTCATGGAAACTCTGTCCTGGTGAAAAACCAAATAAGGTTCCTTACACATGAGAGCCTGAAGCTCGGAAACTCTTCTCGCTGACATAACAGCAACTAAAAATAACGTTTTCCATGACAGAAAACGCAGCTCGCAATCCGCGGCGGGTTCAAAGGGGGGAAGCGTGAGCTGTTCCAGGACAAAGAGTATATCCCATGGAGGCACAGGGTCCTTAATGGGAGGCCTAAGATGCAACACCCCTCTCAGGAATTCCCGACAGGCATCTAATTGCGCCACAGTGTGCTGTCCCACCGGAAGGTGATAAGCGGAGATAGCACAGAGGTGCACCTTAATAGAGGTGGGCGAGACCTGAGCGGAAGGGAGGCCAGTACTCAGTACCGCCTTCACGGACAACCTAGAGGAAAGGCCCGTGCTTAGACCATAAACAAAAGGCGCCATTTCATGGCGATGTAGCATGCGTTGTCAGGCTTTAGCCGCGGAAAGGACTTCCGCCACTCTTCGAGACCCCGTGTCGTGAAAATGGCTATGTCTCTAGGAGCCATGCATGCAGGTTCAGAGAGCGTAAGTCCGGGTGGACTAGTGAACCCTCCTCCTGAGACAAGAGATGGGAGCTGAACGGCAATGGGAGCAGAGGTTCCCGGGATAGCTGCATTAGCAAAGGGAACCAGATCTGTCTGGGCCAAAAGGGGGCCACCAGGATCATTGTTGCATGCTCCCTGCGCAGTTTGAGAAGAACTCTCTGGATCAACGGGAAGGGAGGGAAAGCGTAGAGGAATCTGTCCGCCCAGAAGAGGGACAACGCGTCTCACCAGAAAACACCAGGCCCTGGATCTAGCGAGCAAAAATTGGGCAGTTTTGCGTTGGATAGGGAAGTGAACAAGTCCAATTCTGGAGTTCCCCAACGAAGAAACAGATCTTCTGCCACCTCCTGAAGAAGTTCCCACTCGTGGACTCTGGCCTAGGAACGACTCAGGCCGTCTGCGATTGTGTTGTCCACCCCGGGAACATGTACTGCGATCAGGTTCGCGCCGTGTCGGATTACCCAATCCCACACCCTCATGGCCTCCCTGCAAAGGGGGTAAGAGTGTGCGCCTCCTTGTTTGTTAAGGTAATACATCACCGCTGTGTTGTCTGTCTGAAGCAGGAGAGTACTCGGCAGGATCTCTGACTGAAAAGCCTGCAGGGCATAAAGGACCGCCCTCATCTCTAGAACGTTGATATGGAGGTGAGCCTCCTGAGGGGTCCACGTTCCCTGGGACTTCACCCTGTCCAGGTGTGCTTCCCACCCTAGTCCTGAGGCGTCTGTGGTGAGGATTACCTCCGGGGACGGCACGATAAACGGGATGCCCGTAGAGAGTGTCCCTGGGTTTAGCCACCATTGCCAGTCTCGAATCACGGCGTTCGTGATTCTGACCGGATGCTGCATGTGGTCTTGCCTTTGGTCCCATTGCACCTTGAGCATCCACTGAGTTACCCGCATGTGGAGCCTTGCGAAAGGGACAGTCGGAATGGCCACAGCCATGTGTCCGAGCAGACGAAGGACCGACCTGGCTGGACGGTCTTCTTCGACGAAAGATCCCTGATGAGGGATCTGATGCGCTCCGCTCTGTCGGCTGGAAGAAATGCTCTTCCCTGAACGGTGTCCAGAACTGCGCCTATGAACTGCAGCTTCTGCGACGGTACCAGGAGAGACTTCTCATGATTGATTAAGATGCCCAGAGATCGAAACCTGTCCTGGGTACTCTGGATCGCCAGTACCAATGCCTCTCTGGAGGCGGCCATGAGAAGCCAATCGTCCAGGTACGGGAACACATAATGGCCCTGTCTCCTTAGAGACGCTGCCACGACTGCCATGCATTTGGTAAAGACCCTGGGTGCCGATGACAGCCTGAATGGAAGGGCTCGAAACTGAAGATGGTCGCCAAAAAACTTGAAGCGCAGGAACCTCCTGAGCGCTTGAGCTATAGGGATGTGCAGGTATGCGTCCTGCATGTCTAGAGACGCTAAGAAGGCGTCCTGCTTTGGCATGGGGATAAGACCCGGAAGAGTCACCATGCGGAATCTTTTGTAGGCGACCGACATATTGAGGTCGCTGAGGTCCAGAATCGGACGGAGGTCCCCTGTTTTCTTTGGAACCAGGAAGAAGTGAGAATAGTATCCGTATCCTCTCTGGGATGTTCTCTATCGCTCCCTTTTGCAGGAGCACGAGTACCTCTTGTCTGATCAGTGACTTGTGCTGACCCGAGTACCGGGAGAGCAGAGGAGGCCTCGAGGGTGGCTTTTCTGCGAATTCTATAAAGTGGCCTCTTCCGACCATCTGGAGAACCTACCTGTCGGTGGTTACAGACTGCCATCCTGGCAGGAAATTCGCAAGGCGACCCCCGACCATGAAATCCCGTTGATCCTGAGGGGCGGGGCCGGAAAGGAGTCAGGCTGTGGTGGATGAGAGGCCCGCTGGCTGGGCCGGCAGAAGTGCGCAGCTGGCCTCGACCTGCGGGTTGTTTTCCCTGGGCTCTGCAGAGCGGGCCCCTCTGTGCTAGGCTGAGAACGGGACTGTTGTCTCGTCCGTCCAGACAGTTAACACTAGTTCCTATGAAGGAACTAAGCTTGGAGTCGGTACATGCCTGAACCAGCCTCACATGTCCAGCCTCTTGAGTTTGGTAATTATCTTCTCGGAGGGTTTACCAAATAAAACTTCTCCCTCAGATAGGCAGTCCATGATGTTTTTCTGGATGTCCGGGGTAAAACCGGAGACACGGAGCCAAGAGTGCCTCCGGAGGCATACGTCTGAAGCTGCTGCTCGGGCCGAGGAGTCCGAGGAGTCGTATGTGGCTCGTAGCACTTGGGTTCCCACGTCCGAACCCATACGGAGGAGCTGCAACATCTCCTCCTTCTGCTCACCTTCTGGCAATTTCTCAGCCGCATCCAGACCCTGCTCCCACAGGGCATTTTGGAACTGCACCATGTGGGTCAAATAATTCAGGGATCTGACGCCGCAGGTAGCGGAAGCATACGTGCGCCTACCCATGGCATCCAGCTGCTTGGACTCTGGGTCCGGTGGCAAGGTGCTCAAATGTTGAGGTCTCTGGGACCGGGTCATGTGAGGCTGTTATGACCAGAGAGTCGGCCTGAGGATGCTGAGCCAAGTACTGGTCTTCCCTTGGAGCCTTGTACAGGCGGTCAGCTTTCTGGCATCGCCGGGAGTGAATGTGGACGCCCATCGCTGCCTTGGTGACGCCCACGCAGTGTCTACCAAGGTGGCACCACCACAGGCTTGGGTCCTTCTGTCAAGATATTTCGCATGAGGCATAGCCTCGGTCTAACTCTTCCGCATCCCATCTCATGTTCTCTTGGATGTGTCTCATGATATCCGAGAATGAAGGGTCATCCGGAGGAGACTTTGGAAGCTCACGTGGGTCCGGAGAAGGGATGGAGAGAGGAGATGGGGATCTGGATGTTGAAATTCTGATCCCGTGTCCTCTGTCGAAGGCGAACGGCAGCGTCTTCTGGGTCTCTTAGGGCTGGGTGACCTAGAAGAGGATCTGGACGGAGGTCTCCTTTTGTCTGGTCTCCCCCTTGGAGGGGTCCTGGGCTCCCGGGGAGGAGGTAAATGGCCTGCAGACCCTGATGGAGAAGGGGGCGCAGGAACCGGAGGAGTAACCGGTGTAGGAGGAGGAGGGAGCGGAGGTGGAGTGGGGACCATGTCCTTTTTGATGGTATCCCACCAGCAAGTGAAAAGCTCCTTCACCTCTGAAAAAGAAAGGCCCGACGATGGCTCCACAGGGGGCTCGGGTTGCGGAGAGGGTTCCCTTGGGGTCTCAACAGGACCGGGGTTGCCCGTCTGGTCCTCGGGCTGAGTCAACTCCTCCTCAGTGATGGTCTCCTGACCGACGTCGGTCGAAGGCGTCGGGGTCCTCTTCTCGATAGGTGCGGGCGCCGGTCTTCTGACGGACGACGGCTCTGGGGACCTGTGGCGAGAGGGCGACGTCGGGGAACCGGCGTTGGGTCCAACGGCCTCTTCAGTGAGGTGAGCTCCTTGATCTTCCACTGGGGAGGAGGAGGCAAGGAGGTGGACCTGACGTCGGGTTCCGAATGGCGGGAACCCGACTTGTGGTGATGGTGACGATCCCCCGACTTAGCCAGGGCCTTGGAGGACGACGAAGGCCTGGAGTCTTGGCCTAAGAAGAAGAGCCTGAAGATTTTCTCACTGCAGCGGGGGGAGGCTGAGAGCTGGCCCGAGAAGGAGAGCGGTCGGACCTGGAGCCGGAGCTGCGCGAGTCGGAGGCCCTAGACAGGGATCTGGAAGGAGCCTTCTCTTTATGCTTCTCAGAATGCTTGCGGGCCTTCTGCGAAGAATCCCCCCTGGAAGCCATGGTCTTGAGTTGTTCCTCGAGCAGGAATGCCTGTAGGGCCTTCTGGCGCAGGATCTGGGTTCTGCTGTTGAAACCCCTGGCAAAGGTGCAGGACCGGTGTCGTAGTCTGGGCCTAGGCAACGGACACAGGCCAGTGCGGATCCCTGAATGGGATCTGCTTCCACAGGCACACTTTGAGGAGTGACCGAGGTTGGAGAGGACATCAGAGAAAAAGCTGAGACAGAGAATGAATTTCCCGTAGGAAAACACTTTACCACAGCATCGCCGCTGAAACTGAACCGAAGGGTCGAGACATGCAAGTCGATGAGCGGAAAGAACTGGGGAATCTGTGGAGGACCGCCCCTTATGTACTACACCTGACATTGACGCCGGAGGCGGACCAACGTCGAGGGTCCTCGCTGAAGCACAGCTAGCTAGAAGAATCAGGGTCCTGACGCCACCGCCTCAGTCCTAATGGTGTTACCTCCCAAGAGCTGTATCTCAAGTAAGATCTCATAGCATACACTTATCAGAAACAGTCATTTTAGAATTTTTCACTAAATTTTCAACATAGCCATTTAAGACCTCTGCTCATGAACAGTGTCACTGTGATTTTCTTAATGTGTCCCATACATTGATTTTCGCTCACCGACTCGCCATTGTACGCTACATAGAAGTGATAACGTTTTAGGTGAGATGTGAAAATGACAGTACTACTCATAAGAAGGTGTGGTAAAATGGCAATGTTGAAAATCTGGAGTGAAAATATTGAAAATCGCGAACTTACGAGCTCATGGAGAACTGCTGCATGCTACGTCAGAAACCATCATTTTGGGAATATTTCACCGGAGTTTTCAAAATAGGCTTTTTAAGAGCCCACCTTATGAACGCTGGCATTGTCGTTAAGATCGGGTCCAGCAGTGATTTCGCCAAGCAGTGACTGCGAAATCACCCTTCGGGCCCGAATAACGCCATGACAGTGACAGAATTCCTGAGAAGGGTCCCAAAACCCCATGTTGAAAATTTGTTGCAAAATTCCAAAAATGCCTGAGATATGCAACAAAGTTGAAAAACCCATCTAGCCCATTATACAGCTTACGGCATTTCCTCAGTTGCGGTCGGCTTGAAGAGTGCAGGCGTGTTCCCGATCCAGCGATGATCGTGGCACTGAGCTCGGAGGTAAGTATGGGTGGGGGTGTGGGGAGGCAGGGTGCGCAGTGGGTGGGTGCGGGTTGTGGGAGGAGGGGAGACTGCGTGGGACCGTTTTAATTTACAGGTTTTTTTTTGTACTTTGACGACGGTGACATTGGCCGCTGGGGTGGGCTCCCAGCGTGGCAGAAGAGATGGCTGGGGGCTGTGGAGCCCGGCGGGGATTGAGCACCCGTCGGCGGATATAGCGGCGTGCCACGCTGGGGGTGGGCTCCAAGCGTGGCAGGGGGGGGGCCGTGGAGCCGACAGAGGATTGGGCAACTCGTCAGCAGACGATGCGGAGGCTTGCCACGCCAGGGCTGCCCAGCGTGGCAGCAAAGATTTGGGGGGGGGGTGTGACGCGGTGCAAGCACACAGCGGTGGTTTTCTTTGAAGAGAAGACCACCGCTGTCATACATCGCACCGGTGCGGATTGGTGCAGGACCACCATGCCTGCTCAAGGGAGCAGGGGATTGCTCAGGAGAGGAACACCTCCAAAGTGTCCCATTCTCCCAAGATGTTCCTTGCGCATGTGCGCATGCGAACGTAAAAAGAAAATGTTACTCATGGTCAGTTTCTCAGGAACATCACCAATTCTTTTTTTGACAAATATGCTTGGTGGGGGATCATTTTCAGCAGACAAAGTAAGCAGTAAGTTCAAAACTGATCTTAGGCAGAGCAGACATTTTGTGTGTTTCTTCTGGTCGTGTTGAAACTGGAAAAACAATGGTGGCATCTGTGAATTTTGACAGACACGTGAACACTGTAATGACTCTTCATGTGACTGAGTACTGTAGCAGGAACATGTTGATACCTGTTCGCAGTAGCACCACCTACAAAGGGGCAACAGTCAATCAGATTTCAACTTTATTTAATGCCACATGATAATTAAAAGTTCAACAACATCCTTGTTAGCAAGAGCAATTTATGCTCCCCAACCTCACTGCACACACTAGTGGGGCTTCGTTGGCTATGACATCACTACAACACCTGTACAGTCCACAAAATGGATGCCTCCATATCATTACTTCAGTGGTATAGTTCTAAGGTTTATTGAAGACATCCGCGTACCCAGGGTACATAGTTTAGGTGTAACACCTTTAAATAAACTGCAAAGATTGAGGTTACAGTAGTCTAACTAATGCAGATACTTTTTAAACCTAACATAACAATGCGATTCCTAGGTTATTGTTGTTACTTTTAAAATAAAACAGTAAATGGTACATGTCCCTTTAAAAACAGCTACGTTTTGTTCAGGGAGTAATAGTCATACAGTGTATGGTGGAATGTTGTTATGGATGGAAATCCATCCGTTCAAAATGTTGTTATTCGGCACTAGCTACATCAGCTAGTTTGTTATGCTGTACTAGCTACATCAGCTAGTTTGTTACGCTGTACTAGCTACGTCAGCTAGTTTGTTATGCTGCTCTAGCTACGTGACTAGTGCAGTATAACAGCTTACAACGTGGTCACGCATGCGTGTTCTGGTGACCTGCAATCTTTGTTGAATGGCTGCGGCGGTGAGAGCTGACCCGGGAGGCACTAAAAGAAAAAAGCAAGGGACCATACACTATAAAAGATTGTGCATGATCGTTCATACACTCCAAGGATTTTTTTTACTCTCACGGTTTCCATGGTAACGGACCTCTTGAGCTGCGCTCTCGAGATCACCGGTTAATATGGAAACCACTCGACTGAAAAATATCCTTGTTGTGTATGAGCTATTATACACAATCCTCTATGTTACAGTAAGAGACTGTGCAGGAAATAAAATAACTCTTGATGATCAATGGTCTTTACTACTCCTAATACAGCACGTGGTGGTGGGGGCAAGTAGCTGATGCACAGGCTTGGGAAAGAACAGTTACGGAAGAACTTACCGTAACAGTAGATCTTTGAGGGGCTCTCAGTCATCGCGTCACACATGTGGAACTTCACCGTCCGTGAAGCAGAATACACATGGAAGATTTTCAGCAGTACTAATGGGGCTGCCCACGCCAATGTTTTCTGAGATGTCACCAACCCTATAAAGGCATAAGCGGACCCTCTCCCTCCTCAGTTCCTTTCTAGGAGACTAAGGGAATAAAGCTTTTGCCATGGGGGACAGAGGGGAGAGAAAGAGGTGCCCAGGCCTGAATAAAAGGCTGGGTACACCAGATAGCCAGTTCTAAGAAAGAGCCCCATAAGAGGGGGATGGTGGGAGGGAAGGCAGACCTGATGACTGAGATCCCCTCGAAGATCTACCATTGTGTATGGTGGAACATTGTTATGGATGGTAATCCATCCGTTCAAAAATGTTGTTATGCTGCACTAGCTACATCAGCTATTTTGCTATTCTACACTAGCTACGTAGTGCAATGTAACAACTTAGAATGCGGTTACGCATGCGTGTTCTGGCGACCTGCGATCCTTGTTGAATGGCTGCAACGGTGAGAGCTGTCCTGGGAGGCACTAAAAGAAAAATATAAGGACACCAGCTGAATGTTTGAGTGACCATACACTATAAAAAATTGTGTATGACTGCTCATACACTCCAAGGATAGTTTTTTTACTCTCACAGTTTCCATGGTAATGGACCTCTCGAGCTGCACTCTCGAGGTCTTCAGTTACCACAGAAACCTCTTGAAAGAAAAATATCCTTGTTGTGTATGAGCAGTCATACACAATCCTCTATGTTACGGTAAGTTCGTACGTAACTGTTCTGTCTTCTTCGGGGGTATCTCAGTCATCAGGTCATACATATGGAACGAGTCCCAAGCAGTTACGGATGCTCTTAGTCTGGGAAGAAGGCCAACCCAAAACATAGGACAGGAGGCCCGGCAGAACAGCCCTGCCAAAGCCTGCATGGGCTGTAGAGGCAATATCCAGACTGTAGTGCTTGGTGAAAGTATGGGCGGTACTCCAGGTGGCAGCAGCAATAATTGTCAGTGACTGAGACCCCTTTGAAACAGGCCACAGAGGTAACCATGCCCCCTGTGGAATGGGCTTTCACCGCCCCTGGCAACTCTTTGCCATGCTTGTTGTAGAACACATTACAATGTGTCAACCATTTGGACAAATATTGTTTAGAAACCTGAATGCCCTCTCTACCTGGAGCGAGAGAAACAAAAAGTTGCTTCGACTTTCTGCACTTAGTTAGAAGGAGATAACACTTCAGAATTCTATGCACGTCTAACATATGGAGCAGGGCTTCCCCTGGATTAGCACACTCAGGAAAATAAACAAAGGGGAATAGATTGGTTCAGGGTAAACTCAGACACCACCTTGGGGAGAAACTTAGGATTTGTGCACAAAGTCACCCTGTCTTTGTGAAAAATGAAATAAGGCTCCTCGCACCATAGAGCCTGAAGCTTGGAAATCCCTCGACTGGAAGTAATAGCAACCAAAAAAGGAAAATTACGTACCTACCGTAATTCTTGATCTTCTCTTGTATCGTCACCATTCATTACTTCCTGGGTGTAAGCCGGTAGGCACCCGTCACTGGAGCTTTTTTTTTTTTTTTACTTTTGTTTTTTTTTTTGGGAAAATGAAGCAATTTTCCCTATATTTTATATAAATGCAGAGAGAGGAAGGAGCAGGGGTGGAGAAGCCACAGGAAGAGCCACTGAGGGATGGTGGGCGGGTGTAAGTAATGAATGGTGAAGATGCAAGAAGATCAAGAATTACGGTAGTGCGTAATTTTCCTATCTTCCCTTTCAATCTTCACCATTCATTACTTCCTGGGTGAGTCAAGCTCCTCTTCCCTGGAGGGAAGGAGGCCATACCCTGAGGGAACAAGACCCCAGCCTTCTGTTGGTGAGAAACAGAAGGAGAAGACCTACGGCTTATTCAGAAAGCCTAAGTGGGAGAAGAGCTAGGAGGTGCCTCCCGAGGACGAGGGAGACGGAGGGAGCCCCTGTAAAAGTCTCCTAGCTCTGGAAGAGAAAAGACGGGTCCCCCGGAAGGCGGAGCGAATCACCCTACGCCGGGCCAGGGGTGACAACCTGGAAAGACGAAGCCATGCCGTCCGCCTGATGCAGATCGCTGTCCCCGCAAGCCTGGAAGCCACCTCATTGGTGTCATAAGATGCCCTTGCTTGGTGTCTTGCCAGCTCCAGGCCTACCGCGGAGAGGGCAACGGCTTGTCTGGTTTGCTCCGTATCAGGCATAGATGCCAGCAGCTGGGACATCATCGACCACAGATGCCGGTTGTAGGCAGCGTGGTGAGCCTGATGTGATGCAATACATGCACTCGCACAAGAAGAAGAGAACACTCTTCGCCCCCAACGGCCGAACTGGAGAGCCGTCCAATCCGTGGGCGGTCGTGCGCCAGGCAACGGCCCAGAAGGAGTATCCAGGTATACCAAACCTGAGGACGGGTTGGGAAGGGAACCTAGAGTCTCAGAGGGGCACAATACCTCACGCTGGCAGTCCGCGGGGCTGGGAAGAAGCGGCAGGGGACTGCCATGACGGATAGACGCCTCCTGGAGGGGATAGGCTGGGAAGGTACCACCAGATGCTGGGCACTGAATTCACCAAGGAATTCACGCGTCTCCCGTTCGGTATTGTCTCTTGCAACGTGAGGAAATCCGGAGATCCCCACCATCCTCGAGGAAACGCTTGATATTCTGTGAAATCAGCAGCGGAGGACAGATGAGCAGGGGTTCTCTCCCTCGGAGGAGGAGGCGAGGATGATGGGGAACTGGAATGCCCAGAGGATTCCTGCGGCGGTGGGGAGAGTCGAAAGACCCGCTCATGCATGTATCTAACATATGAGGGAAGGCCGCACAGAACCCTGAACTGCCCCAGGATAACGGACCCGTGGGGACCGACATGGCCTGGGAGCGGGGTGGTGAAGGCAGAGAGATGGGAGAGGGCACCTCGCGGAGGTAACTGTCTCTGCGAGGGCTCTGGAATCCGGGAAAGGAGCCCTGGAAAGAGGGATCCCGGATATCAGACCAGGCCGCAGAACGGAACTCTGGGGAAGCGGAGCCTGGAAGAGCCCTGGGGAGAACCTCCCCTATGGCCACGCTTGGGACTGCATGGATCCAGAAGGGCAGTCCATAAAAGCGCCGGAGGACACCTAGAACCCTGGAGGGAGGCAAGGCTCTGCACGGCTCCTGGCCACCCCTGGGGTGGCAAGAAGACGCCACAGCAGACCGCTGCCCCTCAACCCTCGGGACTCCGAGAGGGCCCTCCTCCGACCACAGCGTCCCCGCCCCTAGAGAGGGCAACAGCACCCCGTGAAGGTAGCTGTCACCGGGCCTCAGAGAGGGAGCCCTCCCTGCCGCCACCCCAAGCGTGCCCCCGGGCTCCCGCCACCCCAGCCGGGAACCTCAGGAGACGACGGAAGGGGGACAGAGGAGGGGCCCGCTCGCCGCCTGGCACCTCCTAGCCACGGGGACCCAGACTCCGAAGAGTGGGGTGCCAGGATGGTCCACGTCTGAATCATCGCCCTCCGAGGAGGGCGAGATCAGCAGGACCTCAATGCTGGCCACCCAGGGGTCCCTTGAGGCCACGGGCCGCCGAACGCCCGCGCAGTGCGGAGGCGCCGTCGCTCTTCACGCCGAGCAGCCAGGTCTGCTCATTTTCAACGCGCCGGGCAAGCGTGCACCGCCGGAGGAAGGACAAGGCCCAGGCGCCGGGCGCGAGTCGAAAGCGAAGCGAAACAACATGGCGCCGCTTGTCCATCGGCACCACGAATGGCGCCGAGGCTCAAAGCGGCATCGCCAATGGCGCCGCTTGATTACGGGCGCCAACGGGCGCCGGACTCAAACGGTGCCGGAACGGCGCCAAGATCGATCACCGGGCACCGCGAACGCGCCAGATCCAAACGGCGCCGAAGGCGCAGGCCGAGGGTCCACCTGAGCCAGGCCCAAAAGTCGAGGGCCTCGCCACGGGGAGCCTGCACTCGAAGAGGTGACTGCCGGCGGTGTCGGCGCCATGGCCCCGGGAGGGACTACGACGCCTCGACACCGCGGAAGGGCCTCCTCGCAAGAAAAGACGAGGAGACCCTCCTCCTCAGACTGTAGGCCCGGAGGGGACCCGGGAAGGGCCGAGACCTTACCTGAGAATCCCTGAGCGAGCCGCCCCGAAGGTCGGCGGGCTTTGCCGAGCTTGAACGCTGCGATTCGAGGACACGGGGCGGTCCATGCGGAGAAACAGGCATCGTGACGAATCCATGTCATGGTTGGGTCCCAGGCAACGAAGACAAACGCCATGCCGGTCCGAGACGGAGAAATGCCGCCACAGTAACACCGACGATAGGGCGCCGCCTGTCTTCAAACACGCTTAGCTCCGAACCGGACATAACGCGAAATCAACAAGAAAACAGTAGGAAAGCACACCCGCGCCGCTTAGAAATAAAAAGAACGGTCTTACCGATTGGCGCCGAGTAAAGGGAAAGAGGAGTCACTGACGCGAGTCAAAATATGGACGCCCGAACAGGTGCTGCCTCGACGGCGGAGAAACAGAACTGAGTTGGAGGAGAGTCGGTCCACTAACGGCCGCCCGCATGACGCATGACGCCGCTTCCTCGAGGGCGGGCCAAGAAGCAACTTTTTAAAAAAAAAGCTCTCGCGGACGGCGCGCCCGCTTTCATACCCAGGAAGTAATGAATGGTGAAGATTGATTATGGAAGATTGATGCTTCCAGGAAAGAAAGCATAGCTCGCAAGTCGCGTCTGGCTCGAAAGAATATAGAGTCAGCTTCTCCCAAACAAAATTCAAATCACAGTGGAATGGATTGGAGGTTTCAGATGTAGGATGCCCCAGAGAAAAGTATGGGATACATCTAATTGGGCAACAGAGTGGCTGCCCACAGGCTCACGAAAGGCCAAGATAGCCGAAAGATGCACATTGAGGGAGTACTGGAGTCTGACAGTGATATCACATAGTACAGAATCTGTCTCACTGGACAAGTTAAAGGGTCCAGATGATGCTTGGCAGCCCAGATGGCAAATCTATTACACTTTAAGGCATATGTGGCGCAAGTGGAGGGCTTCCATGTGGCCACAGGGACACCCTCTACCCTCTGGGATACCCCGAACCAGGTGATGGCTATGTCCTCAGAAGCCGGGCATGCAGACAAAGGGACTTGAGATTGGGATGGACCAGGGTCCCCTGAGCCTGCATCAGCAGATCCCTGCAGAGGGACTGGAGGTTTCTCCGCTAACTGTTGCAGTAACAGAAACCATATCTGCCGTGGCCAGAATGGTGCTACCAGGATAATGCTGGCCCCTCCATCTGCAGTTTGATTATCACCCTATGAATCAGAAGAAATGGAAGGACGGCATAAAGAAACCCCCCACTCCAGGAGAGGGACAACGTGTCTCACCAGAAAACTCGAGGCCCTGGATCTAGCAAGCAAAAACTGGGCAGTTTTGCGTTGAGTGGGGATGCAAAAAGGTCCCACTCTGGATGACCCCATCTGGTGAACAGATCTTCTGTGATGGATGAGAGAAGTTCCCATTCATGCATGTTGGACTGCGTCCAGCCGAAGCTGTCTGCTATGGTGTTTAGCATGCCTGGGACATGGACTGTCAAGAGAACCAGACTGTGGTCCAATGTCCAGTACCATACCCTCATGGTCTCCCTGCACAGGGGATACGAATGCATCCCCCCCGCTTGTTGATATAGTATACAACACTGAGATTGTCTGACTGGATCAACAGCTGACCTGGAAAGAGATGGCTCTGAAAGGCCTGCATGGCATACAGGACCACTCGCATCTCCAGAACACTGATGTCCGGGATAGCTCAATCCAGGACCATGTCCCTTGCATCTGAAAGGGACTCAGATGCGCACATGCCCTAGTCAGAAGCATCCATGGTGAGGATTTGCTGAGGAGGGGAGAGGAGAGGAGAGGAGATCTGGAATGGAACCCCTAGCAGCAGGTTCAGTGGGTTCATCCACCATGGGAGCACCTTGTGGACTGGGGAGGAGACCAGCACTAAATGATCTAATTTGTCCATGCGTTGGTCCCATTGCACCCGGAGTGTCCACTGGAGGACTCGAATGTGCAGTCTGGCCAAGGGAATTATTGGAATGGCCGTAGTCATCAATCCCAAGAGACTCATATACTGTATATCCTTGCGGGGTTATAATGGCTCTTGGTGACCTCCTGAGCCTGGGCAATAAGGCACTCCATCCTGTTCTGAGGCAGGAAGGCCTTTCCCTGTGCTGAGTCCAGAACCGCCCCTATATATTGCAGCCTTACTGATGGGGTCAGGACTGACTTGGGCAAGCTGACAGTGATGCCCAGGAAGAGGAACAACTGAAGAGTTCTTTCCAGAGTCTGGAGCAGCTGTTCTCTGGATGGGGGTTTTAGGAGCCAATTATACAGATGAGGGAAGACATATAGTACCCACCTTCTAAGAGCTGCAGCTACTGATGCTAAGCACTCGGTAAAGACCCGAGGAGCAGAGGATTAGCCAAAAGACAATACCTTGAATTGGTAGTGCTCGCCCTGAAAAAGAAATTGGAGGAATCTCCTGTGCAGTGGAAACACTGAGATACACAGGTAAGCATCCTGCATGTCCAAGGAGCACAGCCAGTCGCCCTGCTTGAAAAGAGACATCAGGCCTGGCAGGGTTACCATGCAGAATTTTTTTGTACTGGACATACAGATTGAGGTCCTTGAGCTCTAGTATGGGCCTCAGATCTCCGGTTCTTTTGGGGACCAGGAAGAACTTGGAATAAAATAGAACAGTTACGTAAGAACTTACGTAACAGTAGATCTTTGAGGGGATCTCAGTTATCAGGTAATGCCGCAGGAACCTTCACCATCAGCGAAGGGGACTCCACATGGAAGATTTTCAGCAGTACAACTGAGGCCGCCCATGCCATCGACGTCACCAACACTATATAGGCATGAGCGGCCCTGCTCCTTCCTCAGTTCTTTCTCCCAGAGATTAAGGGAGCTAGGTTCTTGCCATAGGGGACCAAGGAGAGAGAGAGAGCGAGAGAGAGGTGCCCAGACCTAAATGAAAGGCTGAATACACCAGACAGCCAGTTCCTAGACAGGACCCCCAAGAAGGGGGATGGTGGGAGGGAAAACATACCCGATGACTGAGATCCCTTGAAGATCTACTGTTATGGTAAGTTCTTATGTAACTGTTCTAACTTCTTCAGGGGGTATCTCAGTCATCAGGAAACACTGCAGGAACAAGTCCCAAGCAGTTACAAGTGCATAATAGACAGTCTGGGAGGAGGGCTCTCCATAAACTTAAGACAGGAGTCCCTGTAACACAGCCCTGCCAAATCCTGCATGGGCTCTAGATGCAATGTCCAGATTGTAGTGCTTGGTGAAAGTATGGACTGTATTCCAAGTGGCAGCCGCACAAATGTCACCGGCTGAGACCCACTGGAAAAAAGCCACCGAGGCAGCCATTCCTCTGGTGGAATGAGCTTTGACAGCACCAGGCAAATCTTTGCCGTACCTGTCATAACAGAACACAATGCAATTTGCCAACCGTTTGGATAAACATTGCTTAGAAACTGAAATGCCCTCTCCATGGAGTAAAGGAAACAAACTGCTTTTACTTTCTGGACTCCTTAGTCCTAAGCAGGGAGTACTTCAAAGTTTTGTGCACATCTAACGTATGGAGCAGTGCTTCCCCTGAATTGGCACGCTCAGGAAAATAAACAGGAAGGTGGACAGACTGATTGAGTGTAAACTCTGAAACCACCTTGGGGAGAAAAGTACAGTTACATAAGAACTTACTGTAGATCTTTGACAGGAGCTCTTGCAGTAGGCTACACCACAAGGATTGGAGCCGACAGGTGTCAGGACTCCACTCGAAAACTTCTAGCTAGCAGTCTATAGCGGGGAACTGCCCCCTGATGTTGGCCTGCCCTTGACGTCAGACAATGGTACAAAAGGAGCTATCCCCCAGCCCAACCTCAGTTCTCCTGCGGGAGACCCCAGCAAACTCAAAAATGGAGAGCTGAAGAGGTTCTTCTGAAACGAGGAAAAGGATACAGTCGATGGAGAAACAGGAACCGGGGGGGGGGCAAGGCCTGCTGCAAGGGCTCCTCTCAAAGATCTACTGTTACGATAAGTTCTTACGTAACTGTACTATCTCACTTCGAGAGTAGCTCTTGCTGCAGGCTACACCATAAGGACAGAGTCCCAAACAGTGGAAAGACTAACCCGTTAGCTGGGAGGAGGAAAAAATTCTGCTGAAGGTGCTCATGAGTGCAGGTCTTGTAGAACAGCGAAGCTAAAGCCCGTCCTATGTCAAGAGGCAATGTCCAAACTGTAATGCCGAATGAAGGTGTGGACAGAATTCCAAGTAGCTGCTGTGCAAATATCAGCTGCAGACACATTTTTAATGGATGCAAAGGAGGCAGCCATACCCCTGGTAGAATGGCCTTTGACCGGTCCCGACAAAGGCTTGTCATATTTGTGGTAGCAATAAACAATACAATTGGCTAACTATTTAGACAAAGTCTGCTTAGAAACTGGGGCCCCTTCAGTCTTCAGGGTGAAAGAAATAAACAACTGGTGAGATTTTCTGAGAGCACGGGTGCGATACAAATAGAAATGAAGCACCCGATGAACATCCAGAGTGTGAAGTAGAGCCTCCCATCAGTTAGAATACTCTGGGCAGTAGACCGGTAGGTGGATGACCTGATTCAGTGTAAACTTGGACACCACTTTAGGCAAAAACTTACGATTTGTCCAAAAGGACACCCTGTCCTTGTGGAAAACTAAATAAGGCCCTTTATACATCAAAGCCTGAAGCTCGGAAATCCTTCGAGCAGAAGTAATGGCAAATAAAAATAACGCCTTCCTCGACAGAAAGCGCAGCTTGCAATCTGCGGCTGGTTCAAAGGGAGGCAGCATAAGTTTTTCCAAAACAAAGAGAAGATCCCATGGGAGAACAGGGTCCCTTATGGGAGGCTTAAGGTGAAGAGCACCCTGCAAGAAGGTACGGGAGAGATCCAGCTGGGCAAGGGTTTTGCCCTCTACAGGTGCATGATAGGCAGAGATGGCCGATATATGCATCTTAATGGAGGAGTAGCACAGTCCTGATTTCAACAGTGAAAGGAGGTACTCCAAAATGGAATTCACTGGACAGGTAAAGGGATCAAAGTGGCGAGCGGGAGGTCCAAATGCAGAACTGTTTCCACTTCATTACATAAGTGGCCCTGGTGGAAGGCTTCCTAGTGGCCATGTTACCGGGTGTGGGTTTGGGATAACACAATTTTAGGCACCACAAGTCAGGTGCATAAAAAATGCAGAAGTGCGTTTGTCATTTTATTTTTATCAAGTAAAACATACAGAAAGCAAAATGATAAGTTTGACAACTGCTTAGCGTCAACAGTTTCTAAGGCTTTTCTTCAGCCTAGCATGAGTCACACACTACCAGGAGATTATTCAACTGACTATCCTATCTATCCTCTTTGAGCACTGAGGTAGGGCTTTTTATAAGCTCACTAGAAGCTGGAAAAACAATGTCCCCTGCCTTTTGATTAACAGCAGACATAACATAAAACTAGCCACTAGGGGGCCACTGTTGCACCACAGAGAACAGTTATTTGGCACCTGGAGAACATTACATAACTTGTTTACAAAATTGTTAAAAGTCAGAGCTGAGGTCAGAACATTCTGTGCTCTCCTAAACTCTCCTGCAGGGTCATATTACCTCATGCTGTCTGCTACAAAATATATCTTCAGATGTATCTTAGAAAGGGGCTGCTAACATCTAAAAAAAGGAAACAAACTTTTATTCTTCTATTAAAACTGCTCTCTTAGTTTTGTTTTTAGGTTAATATGCACAGAAAGCATTATAAGCACTTCACACTTAATTTATAACCAGCCAACCAGCATGTTGGACATTATACAAAACATATAAACTGCTTGGGGATGGGGTTTCAATTTATCCCAGGGGTGTCCACTATGACAGGGGTAACCCTGTCACAGGCCACCAAGACATCTGCTACTCTGGAGGAAACTCCAAACCCAGCAACTGCTAGGTCTGCAGGAGCCATGCATGGAGGTGCAGCGACTTGAGGTCTGGGTGGACCAGGATGCCCTGCTCCTGAGAGAGCAAGCCTGAGCTCATGGGCAGGGAGATCGGGGGCTTCACTGCCAGTTGCTGAAGTAGTGGGAACCAAATCTGACATAGCCAGTAGGAGAGCAATCAGAATCATCCCTGCTCCCTCCAACTGCAATTTGAGAAGGACCCTCTGCAGTAATGGGAAGGGAGGGAAGGTATATAGAAACTTCCCTGTCCAAGAGAGGGATAACGCGTGTCGCAAGAAAACAAAAGGCCCTGGATCTAGTGAGCAGAAACTGGGCAGTTTGGCATTGAACGGGGACGTGAAGAGGTCCAACTTGGGCCAGCCCCACCTGTCAAACAGTTCTTCAGCCACAGATTAAAGAAGTTCACAATCATGTGCCTTGGACCGACACTGGCTTAAACTGTCGGCCAAGGTGTTTTGTATGCCTGGTACATGAACGGGAGTGAGTTCCAGATGATGTTCGATGGCCTAATACCAGACTCTCATGGCCTCCCTGCAGAGGGGAAAAGAGTGAGTCCCCATTTGCTTGTTTATGTAGAAAACCACTGACATGTTGTCCATTTGAATAAGGAGAGGGCCCGAGAGCAGATTCTTCTGGAATGCCTGTAGGGCATAGAGTATCACCCACATCTCCAACATATTGATATGGAGATGTTGGTCTTGGGGAGACCAAGTTCCCCGAGTCTGATGGTCTGCCAAATGGACACTCCAGCCCAGGCTGGATGCGTCCGAAGTCAGAATCTGATGAGGAGACTTCTGCCAAAAGAGGACCCCTGTGGAAAGATGGGAGGGGTTCAACCACCAAGTCAGGGTTTGACATACTGGAGTGGAGACCGTCCCCAGCTGCCCCAATTTGTCTGTGCATTGGTCCCATTGAACTTGAAGGGTCCACTGAGGAACCATCACGTGCAGGCGTGCAAGAAGGACAGAAGCAATGGCCACTGCCATGTGTCCTAGCAACCTTAGGAATACTCTGGCTGGGATCTGTCATGATGAAGAAACCAGGCAATCCTGATCCTGAAGGCATTCCACCCTGTTCAGGGCCAGGAAGGCTTTTCCTTCGGTGGTATCCAGAACTGCCCCGATGTACTGCAGCCTTTGGCTGGGCCACAGAGAGGACTTTGAGAGACTGAGAGTGATCTCTAAGTCTCAAAACAAGGTAAAAGTGTCTTCCATGGTGCTGATCACCTGATCCCTGGAGGGAGCTGCCAAGAGCCAATCATCCAGGTAGGGGAAGACATAGTGACCTTTCCCCTGGAGGGCTACAGCAACTACTGCTAGGCACTTTGTAAAGAATCGTGTAGCAGAGGACAGGCCGAATGGCAGGGCGTGGAATTGGTAGTGGTTGCCTTGTTAGTGGAAGCAAAGGAACCTCCTGTAGGGTTGAAAGACCAAAATGTGGAGGTAAGTGTCCTGCATATCCATGGGACACAGCCAATCCCCAGATGAAGGAGGGGGGAGCAGGCCTGAAAGGGTGACCATCCTGAATCTCTTGTATTCTATGTACTTGTTCAGGTGGCTGAGATCCAGGATAGGCCGTAGGTTCAGTTTTCTTCAGAACAAGAATAAAATTAGAATAAAAGCCCTTTCCTCTTTGATCTAGCAGAACTGGCTCTATGGCTTGCTTCAGCAAGAGTGCTTGGATCTCTTCTTGAATGAGGGAGAGGTGTGACTGACGGTGATGGGAGTTTACGGGTGGGTTGTCCGGGGGCATCTCCATGAACTCCAGAGTATGCCCCTTCTCTATCAGCCGAAGAAGCCATTGCTCCATGGTTATTCTGTGCCATCCCTCTAGATATAGACAGAAGCGACCCCCCACCGCCTCCCCCAGGGATTCTGCCGAGGGAGGGGGAGGTTGGGCAAGGATTCAGGCCGAGGAACCGGGGACAGGCAAAGAGGTCTGTGAGGTTTTGCGGGCTCTGGGACCTGAACCTCCTGAGGCCCGAGAAGTGATCTTATGTTTGAAGGCACCCCTGGATTGTTGGCCTTGGGGCTGTTGCCCAGAGGACCAATGAAATGGCTGGCAACGATTTCACTTTCGGTTAGATCTGTACATGGTATGGACAGATCTGATGGCCTTGCCAGATTCCTGAAGGCAAGTTATGATCTTTTCTGATTCTTCACCAAAGAGGACTGAGCCCTTAAAAGGGGCATCCATAATGCCCGCCTAGACGTCTGGGGTAAATCCCGAGACTCGGAGCCAGGAATAATGGCAAAGGCAGACACTGGTGGCCACTGCCCTCACTGCTGAATCTGCCTCATCATAGCGGGAACACAGTATATGAGTGCCTACGTCCAATATTGATTTCAAAATGTGCAGCAGCTCAGTCTTCTGAGGACTATCCTGCTGAGTCTGAACTAGTTCTATGGCCTTCTCCCACAGGGTGTTCTGATACTGGACCATGTGGGCTCAGAAATCCAGGGAACAGATGGCACAGGTGGCCAAGGTATAAAATTGTCTGCCGAGCTAATCCACCTGTTTAGAGTTCTTGTCCGGAGGCTGAGTGCTAAGATGCCGTGGCCTCTTGGACAAATCATGGGCCGCTGTAATGACCATGGAGTCAGCAATAGGTTGCTCTCCAAAGAAAGGCTCATCCCGCGGGGAGCATTACAGAGGTGATCAGTCTTCTTGGAAACAGCCAGGGAAGTAGACGGGCATTTCCAAGCCAATTTAGTGACATCCTTAAAGTGATCCACCAGAGGAGGAACTACCACAGACTTTGGATCCTTTTGATGGAGGAAAATGGCCAAATGGCACTCTCAGGGTCCAAATCTTCAGTGTCCAGCCCATGCTGGACTGGATGTGCTGCAGGACCTCCATGAATGTTGGGTCATCGGGAGAAGACCTGGGAGTGTCCTTTGGGTCCGATGGAGGGGGGGGGGGACATCCCTGATTCGGATGACTCAGAGGACGAGCAGGAGGAATGCCCATCCATTCTCCCGAAAAGGAAGACCGTGAGATTGAACAATGGTGTCTACGAATGTGCAACCTATGTCGGTGCCTATCTGAGGACCTAGAGGATGAGTGACAGTGCTTTCGTCCGTGATGCTTAGAGCAGCCCCTGTCAGTGTCATCTAGTTGCGGGGTGGGCTCTTTAGGAGCAGGAGTAGGCTGCCTAGTGTCGTTGAGGCACAGGTCAGGAAGCATAGGGAAAACCAATATCAGTTTCATTTCCACATAATGAATTGCACATATTTTTATATTAGCAGATACGCAAGGGAGGAAAAACAGAGACAGTGAGAGGCAAAGAATTGTGAGATTGTTCAGGTTAATCAAGTCCGAGGTTTCACAGGAAAATTGGGTTGCACAACCAGACAGAGAAGTAACAGGAAAGTAACAAATCCTTGCATTTTAACACTTTCTCTATAACAACTGGGACAGGGTCCTATTCCACCCTGTCACATACACCCCCCATCCTTAAGAGGGAACGTGTTTCATTAAACAGGTTTCCAAAACTTTTTATTCTCTAATAGCATTTGCTGCTTTCAGACATTAAGCACGTGTGCATTCAGGTTTTTTCTGTAACAGTACAGCAAACAGTAAAGTTCAAACCTATACATTTGTTGTTCAACCGTCAGAACCCTCAATTCCTGACCCATATCTTGACAGAAAATCAGCACTGCTATTCTCTTTACCAGATATGTGTATCACAGTGAATTTAAATGGCTGTAGTGCCACGTACCACCTTGTGATTCTGGAATTTTTATCTTTCATCTGGTTAAGCCAACAGAGAGGATTGTGATCAGTCACAAGAACAAAGTCAGTTCCTAGTAAATAAAATTTAAGGGACTCCATGGCCCACTTTGCTGCCAGACGTTCTTTTTCAATAGTGGAGTACCTTTTTTTCTCTGTCATGCAATTTCCTACTTATGTACAGAATAGGATGTTCTGTCTCATCTATATTTTGACTCAGGACTGCACCTAGGCCTACCTTGGATGCATCTGTTTGTAACAAAAATGGTTTCTCAAAGTCTGGGCTTCTTAAAACAGGAGCTGAACATAATGCAGCCTTTATGGCTTGAAAAGTTTCATCACACTTTGAGGTCCATTTCACATTATTTGGGTAACGTTTTTTCGTGAGTCCAGTGAGGGGAGTAGCTAATTCAGCAAAGTTGAGAACAAATCTCTGATAATAACCAGCCAGCCCTAAAAATGATCTGACATGTTTCTTTGTTTTATGTACAGGGCTCTTAGAAACAGCTTCTATTTTAGAAACCTCTGGCTTACCTTCTCCATTTCCCAACACATAGCCCAAATATCTGGTTTCCTGCATACCCAATGCACATTTGGTAGGATTAATTGCCAGACCTTCATTTTTGACAGCTTGAACAACTGCTCGCAGGTGTTCCAGGTGGCTTTTCCCGTTTGGACTGGACACCATGACATCATCCAGGTATGCAGCACAATAACCAGTGTGAAGGGATAAAATGACATCCATGTACCATTGGAATATAGCTGGCGCACCATGTAAACGAAAGGGCAAGGTGGTGAACTGACAGAATCCTACAGGGGTGGCAAATGCAGTTTTATCTCTGGATTCTTTAGCTAAAGGTATCTGCCAGTAACCCTTGGTGAGATCGAGGGTGCTGATATACTTTGCACTCCCCAGTCTGTCCACCAAATCATCTATTCTGGACACAGGATAACTGTCAAATTCTGACTCTTGATTAAGTTTCCTAAAATCAAGGTAGAGTCTAACACCCCCTTCTTTTTTGTTTACAATTACCATGGGGGATGACCAAGCACTGCTCGACTCCTCTATTACTCGGTTACTCAGTTAATGAACAAAAGAAGGCCTAAGCCCATCGAGATTGTCCTCCACACCTTGTGGATCATTATGCCCTTGAAGTTGTTTTTAGGAGCCATTTGTCAAGTTTAATTTTAAAGTTGTTTATATTCTCATAGTCTATGATGTCTTGTGGCAAAGAATTCCAGATTCTAGGAGCTCTAACTGTAAAAAATTGCTGTCTTTTATTTGTTTTTGTTCGATCAATTCCTATTTGTTTACTGTGATTTCTTGCTACAATTTTCCTTGATGTAAAAGACAGTCCACATAAATCCATTAAGGTAGCATAATGGATGATCTTGAAGAGCTGAAGAAGATCATTCTTGTTCTTCTAAGACTAAGTGAATACAGTCCTGTTTTTTTGGAGCCTGGCTCCACAGTCTAGCTGACAGAGATGTGGTACAAGTTTTGTTGCTCTTCTCTGCACTTGTTCTATTCTAGTAGTATCTGCAATCAAATATGGACTCCAGAAGGGTGATCCATAATCCGTGTAAGGTCTGATGTGTGATTTATAAAGAGACATAATGCATTCCTCCGATTTAGCAACAAATGTGTTATTTATTCTATGAAGAAGCGCATTAGCTTGGCTGGCCAATTTATTACAGTGATCAGTAAATGACAATTTATTATTTACTAATATTCCCAGATCCTTTTCCACAGATGATTCCCTGATAGTGATATTGTTAAGGAGATATGTTTGTTTGGGATTTTTACTACCCATGTGCAAAACTGCGCATTTTGAGACATTGAAAAACATTCGGTTGACATTTGCCCAGCATTCAATCCTAGCAAGATTGTTTTTCAAGATATTTCTATTAGTGTCACTATCAACAAATCCACCCAACTTAGTGTCATCTGCAAATTTTGAAATTATATTGTTTGATGAGATAATTAGATCACTAATAAAGATACTGAACAGTATAGGTCCCAAAACAGAGCCCTGGGGAACACCGCTCGATACCTTTCTTCTTTCCGAAAGTTCCCCATTCACCCTAACACTCTGTGTTCTATCATTCAACCAACTATGAACCCATGACATAATACCATGTGAAAAACCCAGTTTAATTAGTTTGTCTATCAGTATAGAATGTGATACCTTATCAAAGGCCTTGCTATAATCGATCAAGACGACATCAACTGGGATATTTAGGTCCAGGTTTTTATTAATCTTATTGTAAAAGGAGAGCAAGTTGGTTGTGCATGAGTAACCTGATTTAAATCCATGCTGTGTTGTATCACCTATGTTTAAGAACTTCATTTCTTCTTCGATTAGTAATTTAATCTTTTTTTCCAATAGTTTGCAGGGTATAGACGTAAGACTAATGGGCCTGTAATTTTCTGCTTTACAATGTAATCCTTTTTTAAAGATAGGAGTAACAGTGGCTATTTTCCAATCCGAGGGGACCCTAGATTCATTAAGTGATTTATTAAAAATGATGGTGAGTGGTATAACAATAAAGTCAGATGTTCCTATAAGAAATTTAGAGGTGATATTATCTGGACCAGGGCTTTTTTTTTTTTTTTTTTAACATTTCTAAAAGTTTACTTGTTTCATGAAATGTAATGGTATAATCAAGATTTTTACCTGAATGCACTAGTGGTGCGAACTCTATATCTTGCTCAAAAACCAAGCAGAAGTACTTATTGAATTCGGTAGCAGTAACCTTATCTGAAGTGATAGTGGTATTATCTATAATTAATCGGCCTACCCTTCTGGTATCTCCCTTTTTTCCATTTAGATATGAATATAAACTTTCATGAGAGTCTTTTGTGTGAGCAATTTTAAATTCCAAATTCCGTTTAGCTAGTAAGATGGACTTCTTAAGGTCCTTAACTGCCTTCCTGTATTTTAATAATACTCCCTCTTTCTGATCTAACTGACACTGTTTTAATTGTGTAAATAACTTCTGCTTACGTATACCCAGTTTCTTGATGGAACAGTTGTACCATGCGGGGAATTTTACCTTTATTATTATATTTTTTTCTTTCTGGAACATATTGTTTTTCTAGATCATAAATTATATCTTTGAAAATGTTCCAAGCATCTTCTATATTTAGTGGAGAAAGTATTAAATCCCATGGTATAACCTTAAGCTGCTCATTGATTTTAAGAAAATCAGCTTTATCATAGTGTTTTATCATAAGTTTATTTGTAGATGTTTTATGTATCAGAGAAATGGTAAAGAGGATTGACATATGGTCACTGTTACCTATTGGGTCAGTAACACGTAAATTAGTTAGAGATGCTTCCATATTGGATATAACTAAATCCAGTATATTTGTCCCTCGCGAGTGGGTTCTCTAACTAATTGGGTAAGACCTAAATCTATGATTGTTGAAATTAACTTGTATCATATTGGTTAAAGCCTGTTAAATTGTCCCAATTAATAGATGGGAGGTTAAAGTCGCCTCAAATAATTACTGTTCCCTTATCTGCTAATTGGGTAATTTCCTTAGTTAGTTGTTTAATATAGCAAATATCTAAGGAAGGCAAACGATAACAAGTACCAACCAGAATCTGAGGGTGACCATTGGGTTGTAAGTACACCCAAATACTTTGTCTGAGTTTTTAATGGAGATTCAAAAGATGGAATATCATTTGTAACGTATAAACTCACACCTCCTCCTTTTTTATTGTCTACTCTGTTTTTACAGTAATGTTTAAATCCAAGAATTTCCATAATCCATTGTTTATCAGAATTTCCCCACGTTACTGTTATGGCTATTAATCCTATTTTGAGTTCCTGGATTTTCAGTTCTAGTTCAGCCATTTTTGTAATATTAAGTGACCATGCATTAAACGATAGGACGTTCAGTCTATTAGTATGTAGTGAGTGGGTCTTTAGAGATGTCGGTAATAGCCTCATCTCCCCCCTTGTCGTTAGTCTAAATGATTTTTAATAAATGTTGAAAACTGGCGTCCCGAAAGAGAACTCCCCCTTCTGCTGAGATGTAAACCATCCCAGCAGAAAAGAGATGGATTTTCGTTAAATTCTTCCCAGTGTGTAAGGCAGGCAATATCCTGCCTATAACACCACTTGCGGAGCCATTCGTTTAGTGCTTTGATTTTATTCAAGGTTTGATTTGTGGCTCTAGGGACTGGAAAGATCTCTGATATGTAAATACTACACCCCCTCTCCTCCAGAACATTACATAGAGAGACAAAGTCCTGTTTTAGTTGTTGAAGTGGTATTTTGTTGATGCCATTAGTCCCAGCGTGGATAATCACTAAGGGGTTATTACCTGCCGCAGAAAGGGCGACTTTAGTCATGGAAGTTATATCTGAGACTCTTGCCCCCCTATAGCTTGAGCAGGTTCTATGATACCCAATTCTTTCATTTTTTGTATTTCCTTGACCACATCAGCTCTTAACCACTCTGGCAACCTGTAAGTCTTTTGCCTAATAGGACGAGCATTCCTTGTCACTATTACGTGCTCAACCCATTTTGCTCGGCCAGGTACCATGGTAAAAGTACTGTTAAATGTCTTTAGCACATTATGAATGTCTTCAGTTTGTTCCGAGGTTAAGGAAACATTCACCTTTACAGCATCAGCATCATTTACACTTTGTTCCAGTCTATCATAAGCTACTTCAGTATCTTCCTTATCAGTTTCTGGTAAAACTAGCAAAGCAGCATTTTGGCATTTTTTCAACCCATTTCTTGAGGAGGTTAGCATGGTATATCTTAGAAGGATTTTTCCTGTCAGGGGTCTCAATCTCATGGTTAACCATGCTGGTACGTCTAATAATAATAATTTTTATTTATGTAACCCCTAGGTGGCGCTACCCAAGGGCTACTACCCCTGCCTGCTTGGCTAGTAGCAGGTTAAGGGGCCCGAGTTCTGAAACAGGTGCCTCCACCCGGAGGTCAGGGTTGGTAGTGGCCAAGCTAACCTGGACACAGCCCTCTGGGACACTGTAACCCCCTCGTTCCTTACTAGTGGCCAGAACAATACACAATAATCACTTTCACAATATCCCTGATACACCACACAAGTACCCACACTGTTTGCACTTACCACCAGGGCTTTCCTCTGGCCCAGCCCTGGGGACCCCCTGTAAAACAAGGTTATACACAGAAAATAACAGAAGTATAGTACTCTTGCACAAACTGGAACCACAGTCAGGGTAAATGCAAAAAAAGAGATCTGATTTATTTAAGGGGCTTGAACAAGAGCGGGCGTAATCAGGTTAATTTGCTTAAAGGCTCTATCAATCAAACACTTATGCATGCACTTCAGGGTCCATAAACAGTCACACACTCTGGGTACCCAGATGGAGAATGGTAGGCTAGCCAGGAACGTTGCAGCTGGTCGGGGCCCTGTGATGGAAGAAAACAACATGCACAACACACACTATTTGTAGTCCGGAGCCGGAGGGCTCAGTTCGTGAAAGGAAAACAAGACAATCAGATGACACACTTTTAGATTAGGCTGTTGTTGCAGGGAGCTACCCTGATGATTAATCATGATACCCAAGTCTGGGCACAGGCTGGACGAAAATCAAGACAGCAGGTGATTAATCTGGAGCGCCAGGAGAAGCAGGGCCCACACGATTCGCTGAGGCGTCGTTCCTGTTCAAGCGTGGAGAAGGGGGCTGATTCCCAGACAGGTCTCTCATCGATGGCTTTCTCTGTGCAGTGGGGCAGTCTGGCAGGGCCAGCATGGCATGGCCCAGGCAGAATGGAGATGAACGCGGATTCAGTCCGATTAGGCTGGATAAAGCTTCCAGCAAGCAGAACACAGTTCACACAGTGGGGAACCAAATCATGACCCACTTTCAATACACAGCACATTTAAATGTAAAGGATACTACGGTACCAGCAAGCAGAACACAGTTCACACAGTGGGGAACCAAGTAACGACCCAGCTCAAAACTGAAACTAGCTGCAGCAGCCTGGGAAATTCCCCAAGATCCAAAAGGTTCGGTTGGCTGATCCTCCTGTCAGTCACAACAAAGGCTCCCTCTTCAGGTGCAAAAAGGGGCAAAAAGCCCAAAACTACAATTCCTACAGATTTTGACTCCAGACAGCTCCTGTAGTCAGGCTCCATTTTAGGTCCCACCAGTAGTGACTGGTCCAATTCACAGTCCAGGACCAAGATAGTGGAGATAAACAAAACAGTCCTTGCTGCGGAGAAGGCAGGTTAGACAAACTACATTATCATTATCACTCTAAATGATTTTCAGCAAATAATTACATCTTTCAACAGAGCTCCCTCTCAAATTACTTATGACTGCAATCCAGGCAGCTCTTAAAGAGACAGTACACAGAGGCTATACAGGCACTCTCTGGCAATCACATTTAAACTGCTAAAATGTAGGACACCAGCCTGGC